>OZ005654.1:318870706-320279456 GCA_963930645.1 Salticus scenicus
TGTTATGAAAGTTGAAGACATTTTTGCGTGTAGAAAGTTATGTTTAAAGACTTAAGTAGGTTCTTTTCAGCGAATGGATATTATTTAATGAATATTCAGCCCACAGATAGAGCACGTAATGTTAAAAAATCTGCAGTGACACCACTCGATTTTCCGAACATTAAGGAATTAACGGTTGTATAAATAAATTGAAGCAACAAAAATCACCAAATAAACAAAAGAGGATATTATAATAGGGTGTTTGATTATTTTTCTGTGTATAGTATATTCTTTATATTAATGCTATTCCTTTTCACATGATTTGAGGCCATAGATCATAATGTTAAAGAAATTTTCGTTATGTCGCTATAAAAATTCTATAAATGCTAGACTCACTAAAATGTATATACTTCGTACGACAGTTACGTATAACAATTATATAAATTTTCAGCTCAATCGGATGAGGCATTTAGACGCAATTGCACTTTAAATAATTTGAGCCCATAATCCACAAAGATAAAGAATTTTTTTTTTGTATCCCGTAAAAAGACTGTAAGTGCTAGATCCTCCAAATTTCATACAACTCGTGAAACTCGTGTGAAATTGATCTATAACATGTATATAAATTTTCAGCTCAATCGGATATAGTGTTTAGACGTTATCGTACTTTGACGAACTTAAGCCCATAGGGCAAAATTATAAAGAATTTTTCGTTGCATCCCTTCCCGTTGAGTGTCAAAAAATAAAAATAAAAATAAATAAATAAAAATAAAATGAATGTACGTGCTAGATGTACTAAAATCGGTATAGCTCGTGTAAAAGTGATCTATAACATGTGTATAAATTTTCAGCTCAATAGAGTAAGGCATTTAGACGCTATCGCACTTTAAATGCCACAATGATAACGAATTTGTCTTTGTGTTCCTCTAAAAAAGACTATGCGTGCTACATAGTCTAAAATGCATATAGTTAGTATGACGATAATCTATAACATGTACATAGATTTTCAGCTCAATCCGATATAGAGTTTAGACGCTATCGACTTTAAAGAATTTGAGCCCATAGGGCTAATGTTAAAGAATTTTTCGTCGTGTCCCTGTACAATATATATACGTACTATATTCCCCAAAATTTATGCACTTTGTGCAACAGTAACCTATAGCATGTGTATGAATTTTAAGCTCAATTAAATAAGGCGCTTAGACGCTATCGCACTTTAAAATTTGGGCCCATATAAACCATAATGATAATGAATTTTTCTTTGTGTACCTGTAAAAAAAAAAAAAAAAACGCTAGATTCACC
The DNA here is from genome assembly GCA_963930645.1 of Salticus scenicus. Classification (NCBI taxonomy): domain Eukaryota; kingdom Metazoa; phylum Arthropoda; class Arachnida; order Araneae; family Salticidae; genus Salticus; species Salticus scenicus. The sequence goes on from OZ005654.1 coordinate 318,871,989, forward strand.
AAAATTTGTGCAATTCCTGCAGCGGTGACTTATAGTATAGAATTTCAGCTCTGTCTAATAGGGCATTTAGACGCTATCACACTTTAAAACATTTGGGCCCATTGACCATAATGATAAAGAATTTTTCTTTGTTTCCCTGTAAAACAGCTATAAGTGCTAGGTTCACCAAAATGGATAAGACTCGTACTATGGTGACCAAACAACATACATACTAACTTTCACCATTAGAACAAAGTGTTTAGACACTATCGTGTTCATTCTCGTCCATACACACATACAGATACACACACATACATACGTCATCGTAAAAATGGTAAATATAGATTAAGGGGTCCTCAAAATGTGAAGAAACACCAAAATCTCAAACACGGATTTTTGACATGATTACAATACTTTCCTCACTGTAGTGTTCGGAAAGTAAAAAGAGGGAGGGCAATTGTTTTCGATAGTGAAATATGCATAACTACACTTGAAGTAAAATGTAACATAAATAAATAAATAAATGTCAATGATGGAAACAAAAGGTTTGTGAGCAATTAAAGAAGGGGTTTTAATGTATTTTAAGCTGCAAATATATATATATGTATATATGTACATATATATGCATATATATATATATATATATATATATTTATATATATATATAAATATATACATACGTATATATGTATGTGTTTCCATGTCTGTTTACATATATATATATATATATATATATATATATATATATATATATATATATATATGTCTGTGTGTGTGTGTGTGTGTGTGTGTTTGAATATATATATTTTTTTCTCTACAGATATGTATTGTTTTAGTTTCGAAATCGGCATGAAAAAGATACAGAATTCGCAAAATTTTCCTACTTCTGATTTTCGTTGAATTCATTCTTTTCTAGATGTCCTTATTTTTTATAAAATGTCTGTCTATCTTTCTATGTTCATGCAATTTATTAAATTACCTCAGTAAATAATAGACAGAATTCTATAATACTTTATATTTGGTTTCTTCTTGACTTAAATTGGCAGTAATTCCTTTTTGATAGTCAGCGCTGATATGCTGCATTTTTTTTCCATTTTTGGGAATGCTAAAGCGCCTAGAATACAAAGTTTGTAAAGCGACCAGTAAATCAGCGCCTTAAAAATTAAGCCTCTCACGAGATGTCAGTGCGATCGTATTTATTGCTTGAAAACTCCCTATTGGTTAATTATGTGCTTAGATCACGTGATTGAGCAGACGAAACTGGGAAATGTCAGTCAGCTTTTCGATTTGAGCAAAAAATTCGATCGCAGCGTCATCTGGGAAGTTTATTTCTTTAGAAGTATTTTAATCATTTGATCATGAGCGCTTCCCACACTGTATATTGTAGGCGCTCTAAGAATGCTATCTTAGATTGTATAATGTATAAGAGCCCAAAATTTCATGTGTGATGGTCATTATAAAACATTATGCTGGTGTAATCTACATAATTGCATGTGGGCCTGAAAGTGGCGTTTTTCTGCCGCACTTTTCTCTGTTTAAAGAGAAGCTAGATACCTCAATCTCCATATTCACAATTTAACTAAATATCATATCTCATATGTATATTACGAAAGATTATTCTCTTACAATTTGGGTGTATATTATCCTACATGTAGTTCTTTTATTATACTTATTCAACAGTTTGTCAGATGACCACATTTTAGCATCTATAATTTCACCAAACGGTGTATGGTAATTTTTTATTGTGAAAAGCTATTTTAATTTCTTGTGTATATTATCAAGTAGATATTGTTGTTATCGCATCATAATACTTATGCTGCTTCATATGATTTTATCACCCTACTTCGATCGATGTAAAAAAGAAAAAATATATATACAATGTAAAAAAAAAAAAAAAAAATGTATATTTAACATATTCAAACTACACAGTTGATTAAAAAAGTCTTTTATAGAAGAAAAATATAAAGCTTATTGCTTTTCACTCGTGAAAAATAGTTTTTATCTCCATTAATGAACACAAATAATTTTTTTAACCAATGATTTAAATCTCAACACGATAACAAAACCTTATATTTCAAGAAAAAATTCACTATACAATGTTTTATGAAAAGAAATTTTTCTTAAGAGTAACAGCTGGTTCCATCGTTAACGATGTGTTTCTTTTTCGATAGCATATTCTGTGAGCAATACAAAAATAGTTTCACGCATTTAATGCAAAACCCTATTTATGGTAAGAAAAACTGCACATAAAAAATTTGGAGGAAATAGTAATTAGAATTTTAAAAATGATTTAGATAAGTCTAAGAATAGGTATACTAATGTCAAATTCTTTTTAAGATAACATATAAAATAACATTATCTCATACTTTAAAATTACTTTCTTTCATGTTACAAGGAATTTTAAATTGTTTTGCTACTTTTTTCAATAATTCATGTTTATAAAAGAACATTTAGTAACAAATATATAACCATGTTATCTTTTTATAAGAGGAGTAGACTATTTCTTTCAGGTAGAAAAAAAAAATATTGTTAACTATTTTTCGTAAAACAGCTTGAATGAAGCAGTATTCCCAGGTTAACATCAATAAATGCAGTCGGCAGCAAAATTATTCGAGCGCTAGCAATATTTTCTATATAAAAAAGTACATTTAATACTACTTTGTTAAATAAATCCTTGTCGAGTCATGTTCTTTGTCAGTCTAAGAACGTGATTCGATAAGGATTTATTTAACAAAACAGTATTAAGCGTAATTTTTTTTTATATAGGAATTTTTGTTAGTGCTCGAATAGTTTTGCTGCCGACTGTAAATTAAATAAATGGACCGCATGTCCAAAATTAAATCTCGTTTCGGTCCACATATTATTTTTGTCCTTTTTCCTTTCTTTTATTTTCTTTTAAAATTATCTGTAGTAAAAATAAAATGTTATTTAAAAAAAAAAAAAAAAAAATGCTTTCTTTAAAACAAATAAGCCTTTTTGTTTAATAAAATTGTCTATCCACCACAATGACAAACACAAACTAAACCCCGTTGTTTCATAGTAATAGCTTATGATATATATATATATATATTAAACGATTTCTTATATTGGTGAAAATTCTGTCCGAAACTTACGTGTTTTTTTTTTTTTTTTTTTTTTTTTTTTTTTTATGTATAATTAAGTGTGTGTGTGTGTAAAATTTTAAGCAAAATGGTAAACGAAGGTATAGTTTTTACACAATTAGACGTTCTCATAATTTAAATAACGGATTTGATTAGAGAAAAATGTCATGTAATAATTACAAATTTTGTGACCGAGTAAATATCATATGTATGAGATACTTATCCTACTGAGTTGAATTAAGTTAGGTGAGTTTAATGTCACCCTAGAGCTTTGTAGTGGACAATTGACAACGGTCTACTGACTCAATAGACGCGAAGTACTTTTTTTATCCATTATTAATTTAATAATTTAAAAAATCCCTGAACCCTATTATTCAAATATATATGGCTGAAAAAAAAATTACTTTTTTTTTTTTTTTTTTTTTTTAAATAAAAAATACCAAATTAGGAAAAAAGTGCAGATTGATATAGAATTTTGCTTAGTTATGCATTACCTGCAAGTAATTTTTTTTTTTTAATGAATCTCTTTCTACTGCACAAATATATGTATACAAAAATACTCAAAACATAACCATAAAAAAAGTTTCATATTCTTAAATATGTTTATAATGTTAGTTTTTATTATATTAAAAATCTTATATGTTTAAAGAAATTTTCTAATTTTAGAAGATAAAATATTTATTTTATAACAAAAGTTAACATCGAAAATTTAAAGGAAATAATATATCTTTATTTCAACGGATTAAAATTCAACCAAAAAGAAATAATTTATGTAAAAACAAATCCTGAATTAGTTTATTTTAGCAATAGTGTCACTTGAAAACATTCCAATCTTTGAAGATTAATGTTTTTCATTCTACACACGATGCGCCATGGTTGTAAAAGGAATCTTTTCGCAAATAAAAATAGATATCACATCTAAAGGAAAAAATATATATTTATTTAAACAGTTGAATTTAATTAATTTTCTTTCTAATTTACTCTTATTATATTACTGCATTTTACTATAATGTTTTTGAGCTGCCTGCGAGGAATCCTTTGTCACATTCTTTGTGAAAAGTTTTCTCCAAGATTGCATAGTTGCATAAAGGGCTGTGAAATGTGTTTCCCCATAAACGATATCCGAAATCATTCGTTTGTCCCCATGAAAAAATACATGTAAATGGTGGGTACAAAATTCTAAAATGCACGCATTAATTACATGCTTCGTTAAACAATTAAATGCTGAGCATACAATTTTCCATACTGGTCAAATTTTACCAAAACTATATTACATAAATCTCTTTTGTTCCATTCCAAATAACAGTATGAAAAGCAATTCAAATAATTTGGTTCTATAAATCCTGATGTAAAAGAATTATTTTTGTAGCTGTGTTAAATAACTTACAATCATGAAAATCCATACATTTTGGAATCGGTGACCTATAGCAATTCTCTGAAATTTGAATTCAATCGAATGCAATGTTTAAATATTATCTAGTTTTCTCACATGCATGTGCACTACACACATATATACGTCATCGTAAAAATAATTTAAAAAAAAATTCAAAGTACCTCAGTACGGATAGATGTACTAAAATTCTACAGTTGGATTTTTTCCCGATTACGATGCTTTCCGTTAATTGCACATGTTCAGAGAATAAAAGAGCATTAGTCTGAAGATTACATTATTTACTGTTTCAAACACTGAATCGCTATAAAAAGCTTATTTAAAATACTGCTTGAAATAAATAAACGTTATAATTTAACAAATAAATTAACACATCTTTCAATCTCGAACATGAAGTAATGTTGAATCATACAATTATTGATACAAAACTCTCAACTTCCACGTGTGAAAAATGCTGTTCGTAATGAAACAGACACGTTGTTAGTTTCGTAATGAAACAGACACGTTGTTAGTTAATAAATACACTTTATTTAACGTACATTCTCGAGAAAGTCTAATAAAGCTCATAATTTAATAAATATTTTCGAAATATTCCAATGAATTTGTTAATTCAGTTAACATACTGGAAACGATTCATTTACGCTGTCACTCGTATCTCAAAAATCACTATTCAACCAATACTCTGAAAACCGTGCAAAAATAAAAGCAGTTGTTCCTCAAGAGTAAAGCAAATATTGTTAAATATTCTACAGAGCAGGAATTTCACTGATTCAGTTGCTTTTAACATATTTTCTAAAAGACAATAGCTGAGAAAGCTTTTTGAACACAACTGAACTCCTGGAGTTAATTTGTTCCTCTATATACCCTTGACAATAATTCTGAGCTAGTGACCAATGTAGAATATCGTTGGAAGAAAGTAGTTGCAGGAAACAGAAAAAGCAAATTTTTAGAAAATGAATTATGTAAGATTAGAAAATCATGCAGACACGTAAGGGAAGTTGTCTAATGTTGTGATATGCTTATAAACGTATGTCCACATGAAAATAAAAGCAGTTTTTCAAAGAAAATGGCAGTACAACGGCTTCTATCAGAGTAATTCTCTGAAAAGTGGTCATTTCATCTTGAGGGCATAATTTTAAAATCACAAAAACAAGAAGCTATCAGAACTATCAATATTAATTAGTTATGCATATAAACTGTAATTCTTTGGTTAGTGGAATTTAAATATAATTTTAAAATATTTTTTGAAATGCAAAATATCATTCCCTCGCTGTGTCCCCATTCACACATGTAAGTAAATAAAATGGTTTCTAAGGTATTAAAGCAGGTATATTTTGATTATTTTAATTGAAAATTTATTAAACATACTTTAATAAATATTTATCCATTATACTACATTTATATATTATTCAATGAAAGAAATTAGAACACACTTTATTGTTGTCTCTGGTATTAGATATCATTCCCTCATCAAACTATAATTGCACCCCTACTTACTCCATTAATGGCAGCACGTGCTTTATATAAGTCAAAGTTAATTTGTATAGCAGCAAAGTAAAAAGCCATTTTGTGTTCCGTTCGAAACTTTTTACAATGAGTTGCATAAGGCTTCAAACGTTAGATTGAAATACAGTATTTTTATTACACGGCATTCCCTCATTCATTATAAAAATAACTAAAATAAATCAAATTTGCTTTTTTATGTTATTATAGTAATAAAAATATGTTTTAATAAATATTTAGTGTTTGAAAATACAACTAAGTCTAATCATATTTTTATAAAGTAGTTTCTACAAGAAATTTGTCATTCCCTCATTTTTCTAATTAATAAAAATAATACTATTTAAAAAAATTATCAGATGCAGTTTGGTTTATATTATTTTTCAGTAACTGTAATGTATGTGTACATGCACAAAAAAAAAAAAAAAAAAAAAAAAATTGGAGCAATTTTATTTGGGCTAACTTTTTTTTTTTTTTTTTTTTTTTTTTTAAAAAAAAAAAAGCTCACTTTTCAGAGAATGACCCATCAACAAAAATTGAAAATAATTTATTTCTCTTTGGTACAAAAGTCCCCTTACGTTAGAATAATTCTTTCAAAAACCGCAGATTACCTCTAGGGATGAATCCCAGACCGTCACTAATTGCCCAATGTTTAATTTTAAAAGGACTTCAAACCCACACAACCTTAACTTCAACACTTTCGAAAACCGCATAAAACGAACATATTTTTTTCAATTTTTATGAAATGTTAAACTCTTTCCAAATTTATGAATCAGCGTAGGTTTACATACTTTTCACATAGCAATTCTACCCATTTTTTAAAAATATTGTTTTAATATAAAAGAGTAAAAATCGGTAGGAGATTTAAATCATTATATTAATAATATATTATTCTTTCCTGTTGAACCTTGCTTCTCATAACTTTATTAGTTCCTTTGTTGGATCTATTAAGTTCTGAAAGAAACACTATTTCGTCGTGTCAGCGGGCATGATTGAGAGATCCTGAGGGACGTTTAGAAAGGAAAGAACGTGGAATCTTATTTTGCAACCGAAATGAGTTCTTTTATGCCAGAAACATTTTTGTAAGTTTTTTTTTTATTTTTTTTATGTAACATTAAACTGTTGTTGCTACAGCGCAGAATAAACTGTGCATAAACCAAAATTTTATTATTTTAGATTTATTTTTTATATATAAGAATTTATTATTTCAATGGGCTATAAATTTATAGTATTGCATTATTGTTCATTATTTATATCTATATACATACTTTTTTCATAGACTTTTTTTTTTCGTACGCAAACATATCTACATTTTAGAATGTGTACTTCATAACACATCAAATAAGTTTCGATAAATAATTCACTTTTATTTTTCTTAAATGTCACAATATGAGTATTTTTTTAAAGAATAAAATAAACAATATAAATGTTATGTAAAGATAAAATAAAGAATATAAATTAAACAAAGAATTTAAATGGTATGCAAACTCCAGTTACAATCGTTCTGCAGAAAATCTCTAAAATATATATGAATTACTGTTTCTTTTAAATAATTTAATAAGAGTTAGATAATTCTCCTCAACAGGACACGACGCGTATAAATTTTTTCAGGCTTCCCTGTAAAGGAACTATAAATAATCTGCACATTATTTCCCACAATGAACAAACTTTAACAAAGCAATGCAACATATATCAACTTCATTCCCTTAAAATTTTAACATTGCTAAAACGAATCTTGAGATAATTTCTGTCCATAGACCACAGTGCCTATTAATTTTACTTTAAAATGTGGTACCTGAAATATTCTTGGTCAACTCTAAAATGAATAAGTAGAATCTACTAGTGACAAGCAAAGTTGAACTGAGAACGAGGGAATATGCGTCAGTAATTAGAACTAAAAGAACCCTTTGAATATTCGCGATATAAGACGCCTAAACAACACTATGATAATCAAGATCCCACGAAAAAATTAACATAGATATTAATTTTTCAACAATATCTAACTGTCAGACATATTTATTTAAAATATTTCTATTAACATCCCCAGCACACGCGAGAACTACGGTTAAATTTGAAAATATGATTTTGATTTTGAATAATTTTATTATAAAAACAAAGTTTAAAGTTTAAATTTTTATCAATAAAAAAACATATTTAATTTTAAAAAGTTAACAATTTCTATTGACTCATTATCGAAATTAATTATTAGTTTAGTAAAGCATGTGTTTTGTGAGCATGAGATTTCAAAAGGATGCTTAATAAATTATTTTTTATTTAATTTTACTTATTCATATAATTGTCAACTGCATATATATATATATATATATATATATATATAAAGTAAGAAAAGAAATAGAACGAAAATTACCTGGTATGTCACTCACACGACTTTCTCTTACACCGAATTTCAAATACTATAAAGAAAGACTGCAGATTATATCGCAAGATAAATAAGATAAGTTAATGAAGTACAATTTACTTTGAAAATAATCTAAATAAGCTTTAAAAACAGTTTTTATTTGACATATTATTCTGTGTAAGAGAGGCTGTTATCTCCCTCAACCCCTTGTTAAAGTATTGTTTACATTTATTTAAAAATTATATACAAGGCTGTAATTAATTTGCGTTCAAACGTACCATTCTTGATCCAATTTTTCAAATGGCAACCTAATATGAACTTCATAATACCAAATTTGAATTTTCTGCAATTATTTGTTTTTAAGTTATGCTGATGGGAAACATACATACCCCTAAAAATCTAACTTTCATATCCATGTAACCTCAAAACATGATATAGTAAAAAACGTTAAAAATACTTTGTTTAAAGTATGGATACGATAAAATGAATTTCCCTTCCTGATCACTGTTCGTCGACATAGTAAATTGCAGCAAAGTGCTTCCATCAATTACATACATTGGAAAAGAACATTTAGCTTAATTTTGGGTATCCCTGTATATTGTCCGTAAACTATATGCACATCACATTGTATAATTAAATTCAGTCTTACATGAAAAACATCTAACACAAAATGAAGTACACTTCCAGAAATTTCCAAGTGCAGTACGGCGCAGAAATTTATACACAAGCTAAATTTTTTAATAAAAGAAAAAATTTACTTCGGAATGTTTCGAAAGTTTTACTCTGTCTAAACAATTAGACTTCGAATTCATGTTTCCAATTCAAAAATAATTAATTGAAAAAAGATAATGAATTATATGAAAATCGAAATTGTGATGTGGCAAAAGTTTATGGACAAAATTAAAATATTTACATTTCTCAAAGCACGAAAGTCCTTTATTAGTCTATGGTGCTCCCATTGCACATGATGAAATGAAATATACGATTTTCTATTGATAACACGAGCTTTTAGAAGGTTTCGGGAGTGAGTCTGTACTAGGCTTCCTCGATCGCTGATTTGAGCTCTTGCACTGAGTTATACTGCTTCTAGTTCTTGAAGACTTCGCTTGAGAGGGTTCCCCAGATGTTCTCTATTGGATTGAGAACTGAGCTGAGTTCTGGTCAGTTCTTCACATTGATATTTTAAGATCTAAACTTTTTTTTTCTTTGCACTACTGGAAGTGTATTTCGACGCATTGTCCTGCTGAAAGATCCAGTTGGGCTACCTAGGGGTTCACCAACCGGCAACAAATGCTCCTTGGAGTTTCCTGATACTTTTATCTATCATTTAAGAAGCAAAGAGTCGTCTATTCTAGCCAAAAGTGCCCCATATCAGGAACGAGCCACCACCTTGTTGTCTGCTGAATACGTTCTGTGGATCTTTTCTCAAGTCACGCCAGTAGAATGAAAATCCATCTGAACCATCCAAATTCCATTTTTTTTCCATCAGAGAAAATAACACTAATCTATTCGTCACGATAATACGTGTGCTGTTTTGACTACTGAAGACTTGCTTGTTTCTAACATTGTTTCAGAAAAGGCTTACGAGCTAATATTATATATTTTTATTTTATTTATTTATTTATTTATCTACTTTTTTTGTTAATGAATCCTGATTTGGATAACCGTCTGCGTATGGTGTCCCGTGACATTTTTATCCAAGTCGATTTTTTATCTGATTAAGAGACAAATTGTCAATTAGAGCCATTTTTTAATTCTTCTATCCTCACGAAATTTGGTTTTCCTCGGTCGTCCTGAGAGATATGCAATTTTGAATTGTTCTCCATTTTGCAGAATACTATAAATACCATGTTTGGACCTATTTAAAATAAGTGACACTTGCAAAACTGATCTATCTTTCGCTTTAAGCTTCCCCATTTTGGCAACATCCTCAGGCGGGAACTGCAGCGATTTAGGCATTTTGATTACTCGTATAGTGGTGAGTATTACCTACACTTTATAGTCTAGGAGACAAGACTCATCTGTCCTTTACAAATCCCGTTTAAACAGATAGTTGCATAAAACCTCATTTGCGCTTAAACTTTTGCTACATCACAATTTTGATTTTACTATTATTATTATTATTATTATTATTATTATTATTATTATTATTTTCCTTTCAATTAATTGTTTCCTAATTTGAAACTTGAATTTGTAATCCAATCGTCTAGATACAGTAAAACTTTTGAAGAATTCCGGTGCATATTTTTAATTTTATTTGAAAAATTATCTTGTACTTAAACTTTTACGCTGCACTGTATAACACCAATATGTCCAAATACTTTGGGTAGCCCTGTAAATGAATGATGATATATTTCCCTACAACAATCTACACAAAACATGCTTTTATACATATAAAAGAAAATATGTTTATTACATTTTATTTAAAACAGACTGTTACGCAGTACTTACCAGAAATTCCGCCCATAGACCTAATGTCTTTTAATTCTCTTGGGTTGCTCTGTATACGAACCTCTTACTTGATCTCAACGAAAAGTTTAGTGTAACATAGCTATATGACACATATTTAGAAAACTGAGTTTGGACTTCTTGCTACTATTTGTTCTTGAGATATGCTGATAACAGACATAAACGCACAGACCAACCACTAAAAACATGATTTTCTTGTTCGGGGGATCTCTAAACATATAAATAAAATACAAACTCAATTTCGAAAATTTGACCCAAAATGAATATACTTTCTCTACCACATATATGCGTAAAAGAAACTATAAAGCTATATAGATGATAAATTGCCACCATAATCCTCAAGAGACTAAATGCCTAAATAAATTAATAAATAACTATAATAAAAATAAATATAAGTATTTTTAAAAAGCATATAAAAAACATGACCAATATAAATTTAATAGAGATTTGGAATCAAATATAGTACTTACTTTAATATAATTACAATGAATAATAAACTATATTTTAGATTAACAAGAAAGATCTTATCTATATATATAAAATCATTCTTCCTGACTGACTGACTGACTGAGTGAGTAAGTGAGGGGTTGGTTCATGATCGCCCAGACCAAACCCCTAGACCTAGAAGCATGATATTTTGCGACAATGTTCGTTCTATGACGTAGGCATCCACTAAGAAGCGATTTTACAAAATTCGCCCCCCAAGGGGGGGAGGGAGCAAAACGTGATTTCACAAAATCCTTCATATCTCAAACAAAAAAACAGATATCCGTAAAATTTTTGCTTTAAAATATAGCTAATATAAATGTCTAAAATCTAATTTCTGGAATTTTCAAAATTCGGTCCCCAAGGGGGGCGGGGGGGGGGGCAAAACATGATTTCACATGCGTAAAACGTGATTTCGCTTTATCCTATATATCTCAAACAAAAAAATAGATATACGTGAAATTTTTGCTCTAAAATTCCAGCCCCCAGGTGGAGCAGCAGGGGGGGGGGGCTATGGGGCAAAAACAAATAGAAATACAGTTAGGGCGTTCAAAATTGTTACAGATAGGTTTTAGAGGCCTGCAAGTTGAATGAGGATATTTTCGATTGTGTAAAAATATTAGGAGGGGCAGGAAGGGGGGAGGGGAGAGGAAGGGCGGCAAAAAAAAATAAAAATAGAGTTAGATCGCTCAAAATTGGTATATAGAGGTTTTCGATACTTACAAATCGATTGCGGATATTTTCGAATTTGTAAAATTATTAGGAAGGGGGGTAAGGGGGTAGGGCGCTCAGGGGGGCTATGGGAAAAAACAAATAGAAATACAGTTAGGCCGTTCAAAATTGGCACAGATAGGTTTTAGAGACCTGCAAGTCGAATAGGGATATTTTCGAAAGTGTAAAGTTATTAGGAGGACCGGGAAGGGGGGGGGGCGGAGGGGCAAAAAAAAATAAAATAGAGTTAGATCATTTAAAATTGGTACATAGAGGTTTCCGATACCTACAAATCGATTGCGGATATTTTCGAATTTTTAAAATTATTGGGAGGTGCGGGAAGGGGGTGGAGCAGAGGGGCAAAAAAATAAAAAATAGAGATATATCGTTGAAAACTGGTGCATAAAGGTTTTTGATACTTACAAATCATTGCGGTTATTTTCAAATTTGTAAAATTATTATGATAGACGGGAGGGGGGGGGGCGAAGAAGGAAAATAATAGAAATAAGAGTTAGAGCATTTTGGAAATTTTTTCCGAAGGCAGGGAGAACCCGGTGCGACATTTTTCCTAATCAAATTTTGTTTCTCATTTTTTTTTTCCCGTGATAAAAATTAATGCAATTTTGAGAATTCAGTAATTATAGTAATTCTTTTTAAAATAGGGACCAGCGAAGCGGGCGTTGCCTGCTAGTTAAGAATATAATCATTAGAAATTTTAATTAAAGAAAGAAAAATACTCAAACTGTGTGAAGAAATATCTGTTCAGGGTTGATCCTTTCTGCACAGGGCTGAAAATCAGCAAATTTGCAATCTGTAACAAGCTGTTTTATGTTAACGACCTACACACACACACACATATATATATATATTCGGAGAATAATGAAAAGAATGATTGATTGTATTAAAAAGTTTACGAATCGAGCTTACTGTAACAAAGTAAACTAAAAAGAAAAAAAAAATGAGAGTAGCTAAATTTATGAACTAAGACACAAATATTGGAATGAATAGTAAATAAAATGGCTCAGAATGCTGAAGTATTTCGTCAGGAGTTATCTATCAAACATTAAACGAATATATATATATATATATATATATATATATATATATATATATATATATATATATATGTATGTATATTACTAAATTAATGATTTTTCCGTAATTAGTAACATAAAAGAGTATAATCTGCGAAAACAATAAAATAAGTACCAGGAAATAAATCTATTTTAAAAAATCATTTACGATTAGAAGTCAAAAGTAGGTGTGGCTATAGCTATTTGGGAAATGGCAATATTATTCATATAATTATAAAATATGTTATGAAAGTTTTCAATGTATACAACAACACTTGCGCCTTTAGACAATAGATACCCTGTCAGAAACGATAAAAATCTATAATATTTAGTTGTTATTATACGAAAAGTATTGTAAATGCCAGTGTAAATTAGAACATTCTGCAAATTTAAGTAGTTATGAAATGGTCTTTTTTTTTTTTTTTTTTTTTTTTTTTTTTTTTTCATTAAACGAGATGGACCATTAGTTGATTTACCTCTCAGGAAGTCAAGTTAACAATCTTCAAATCTAAAAAAAAGATAAAAATTTCTAAGTTTCATCGAATTATAGTAAATGATTATATAGTATATTCTCATACTGTACTATACTTACCTGAGAAAACCGGGCCCATTACTATTTTTACGTAATTTGTTTCTTCTCAGATTTTTTTTTTCTTTTTTTTTTTTTTTTTTTTTTTTTTTTCTTTTTATGCATGCATACATTGTGTCTGAAAATCTCAGGTGTTGTTATTGAGAGATAAATAAATGATTTCATAAGCCTGAATCTAATGCCATAAAGAAAAAAGTTATACATGTAATTTTTATATACAGGGGGTTTATAAAGTCCCGGACCCATTTTGATGTTTAATAACTCATAAAATAATGAAGATATAAACAAACTTATGGCATTTATTGATGGAATAACTCATATATTTTCTTTTCAGGTTTAAATATCTTTACTTTTGTAAATATCGTCTGCGCGTGTGGTTCATTTCAGATAATTTCATTTTCCAGTCTAAATATCTGTACTTTTCTAAATATCGTCTGCTTATTAATTGCATTTTTCTTTCTTTTGTTTTTTGCAACTATTGCAATTTTATGTTTACTTATACCGTGAGGCACAAAGGGATTCCCCAAAGGTTAATGTGTGGTGTGGACTAATGCACGACCGAGTCATTGGGCCTTTCTTTTTTACAGAAAAGATGGTCTCATCATTCGTATACTTAGACATGTTCAAAAACTTCGTATTTCCACAACTAGAAGAGCTTCAACCACATATCTTTTTGCAGCAAGGTAGTGCACCACCTCATTGGGGTACCGTCGTTCGTAGTTCTTTGAATGGCCATTTTCCAGGAAGATGGATGGGCGAGGAGATCCAATTCCTGATCACCTGATATAACGCCGCTGGACTTTTTCCTTTGGGGATTTGTAAAGGACAATGTTTACAGGAGGAGTGTGTGGAACATTGATGACCTAAATGTCAGAATTACAACCGCAATAGCCTCTGTGGATGCCGACATGCTTGCCGCTACCTGGCGTGAGATTGACTATCGACTTAATATTCTCCGTGCGACGAAGGAGGCACACGTGGAAGTTTATTGACAAAGGTCATGAAATTTTTTGAATCTATCTAACCATTTATGTTATTAGTTTTAATCTATCTTTATTATTTTATGAGTTATTAAACATCAAAATGGGTCCGGGACTTTATAAACACCCTGTATTTATAATTCACCTGTTTCAAATGGCTAATAATTTAGTTCGCTTTCAAAGAGTTTTAAGTCATGGAAATTAATTATATTTATATAACGTTTTACTTTGACAGTAGTTTGTTTTTCCATCACCATAATATTAGTCAGTTTGATATGAATGAAAACATTCTTTACAAAAATATAACTACATTAATATACTTGTAGCGTAGACATATTAATATTTTTATATAGTTTTTTTTTTTTTTTTTTTTTTTTTTAAATGCTTAATTAACATGGTATACCTATCACAAATAATGTCTTCGAATACTTCTTACAACCAAACAAAATCATTCATGATGTTTTAACGGTCATACTTCCATAAAATTAAAGTCTATTTAAATTTTAATACAATTGTGAAACTAATTTGTAACGTAAGCGCATTATCTGCAAATATAAGCGCAGAAAAATAATAATACATATAAATATTTAAATACTTTCGACTATGATCAAAATTAATCAAAATGGTTGTCATTAAAAAATAATTAAAAAAAAAAAATAATAAAACTCTGATAAAATAATTTTAGTTTATATTCAATATATCCACTTAAAAAAAAAAAAACCTAATTCATCTTAGGGTATTCTTGCAGATAAAATAATTTTAAAATGCATGATACACGTGTTTAAAATTAAAAAAAAAATTAAAATAATAACTTAAATTTTTAACAATAAAAAAAAAAAAAAAAAAAAAAAGGCTTTGTTCAGTCTTAATTTTAAATACTTCTCTTTGCCAATTATTTTAAATAATATTTAAAAATTAGAAATTTACATTTCTTGAAACTTAATTATTAGTATTATTAAGAATACTAATTTAATTATTAGTATTATTAAGTTTATTAAACAAAACTCTTTATTATTAAAGTTGGTACGGCTGTATCTTCTTTTTATTTTATTTTACCTTAATGTAAAGTTAAAAACACAAAAATAAAAATAAAGCCACGAAATAAAAATAAAACTGTCACTCCGGAAGCAGAAAAACGATCTAAAACTGCAGCACTATTCATTTTATCCCATTACAATACATTCTCTTTCCTTTACAAGTCTCCCAACATAAAAATACCAGGAAAAAAAAATTGAATACGGACCGAAATCGAGGGCGTGGGTTCCAATCTGATTTATGGGCAATCCGGGAATTCCAGGATGGGGGTTGTAGGCAGGACTCAAGCACTGCCGGATCTGCCGGATATATAAAGAGGGCACTGTCACGTGGTCCGAGAAAATCCTCAAAGACACACACGATCCGCCATCTTCCTCCGACCATGCGCAGCAGGAAGGAAGCTCGGGATCAACTCCTCCGCATCACTACGGCCCTAGTGTGGAGAAAAACCGGTCCTGGTGTGGAGAAAAAGCGGTCCTAGTGTAGAGATGTGGTCCTTGAGTCCCCTTTGGGCCCTGTTTTCTACCTGGGTGGTCCTCTGTGAAGCCGTGGGGGTGCCTAAAAACGAAAGAGGTAAGTTTATTTTCCAAACAATTGTTTCTCAGTGAAGAGAGAAGTAAGAGAATGCCTAGCAAACGCCATTCTCCATAACTCAGGCATCATTTTCGATCGGTGTGTTATTGAACAGTTTCAAAGAATTGTTCGCAGGGAAAAGGGGGTTTTCACGGAAAAGGGGTTGTAGCAGGAAATCCCCTGCACTTCATGAAAGTCACAAATCATTTCATTTTGTCCTGAACCTGAAACCCCTGTTGCATTCTTTTCTTACTTTTTATCCCTTAAAAGAAGTTTTTAAGAGTTATTTTTCTTTTGGGGTTTTTGGAGGTGATGTATTTAAGGTCATATTACCTGCATCAAAATGTCATTGGCAAATTAGTTTTTGTATTGAATGTTTAGCGAATTATATTTACCAATAATTAACAATAATGTCCATTGGGAATACTTTTCAAATTAATTTATAAACGAATTATGAAAATTTAAATTGCTTGATTAAAATGTAGGATTACAAGTATATAAAAAGATAAAATAAGAAATTATCTATGTATTTCATGAAAAATCAAAAAATAAATAAAATTATTTTACTTATATTATAAAAAGGCTTTTTCTGTAACTTCTTTTGCATATGAATGTATATTTTACTAAGTCATATAAATTACGGAACTCGTTCATTTTTGGAAAAAAAAAAAAAAAAAAAGATAAAAGAAAAGGAAAGTAAAATAAAATTTCGAGTAGTTAATATTCATATATCTACCTTTACATCTAAATATTGCTTAGATTTCTTTTAGATAGGAAATAAAAAATATTAGAAAAAAAAAATAAACAATAGTAAAAGGAATTAAGCACTTGGAAGTGCTTTTTATTTATTTTATTTTTATTTAATCGTCAATTAATACAGTTAATAAGTTTATTTATAATTGCTCTTTTTTTTCTACAGACCGAAAAATTAAATGCACTTTGTTATTTCGATATAAATTTCCATTTAAACTGCACTATATGTGTCTTTATGTAATTGTGAACACGTAAAATATGAATAAAGATAAAACTGAAAGTTTAATTTATCACTATATTAGTATCTGTTAAGTTTGTAAAATTTATTCATTTACAATTACTATTTTATATGTAATGTTGATTTTTAGAAAAAGAGGTTTTTTTTTTTTTTTTTTTTTTTTTTTTTTGCAAAAAATAAAATAAATAAATAGAAATTCAAGGAGAACTGTGTAAAAGTCTCAAACCCTGATTAATTAAGTGTGTATTTGGTTTATTTATATGTTAGTCATTCCAATGAAGTCCTATTTCAAATAACATCATTTCTAAATTGTCATGTTTATATAGATATGTAGATGAAAGAAAAATGCAATTTATTGTATAAAAATAACTGTAGTATTTAGTAAAATGGTGAAACAGTTGATAACTATACCGCTTTAAAATTATCTGCCCATCATTTCTGTAAGATTAAACGTAATTTCTTCAAGCTTGAGATTGTTTAAGATATTGTTCTAAACATTAGTCACAGTTCCATTCTATTGAAAAGAATTAAAAATACTAATTATTGATTTTAATTGCTGAAAAACTATTTTTCAGTTGTTAAAAAGACAATTATTAAAAATGCATGAAGAATCAGAATATTTTTAGTAGTGGTAAAACTAAGATTTTTTTTTTCTTTAATGTTTGAAATAACTCTTTTATATATATATATATATATATATATATATATATATATATATATATATATATATATATTTCTATGTAAGATTATTGGTAAAATTAATATGTGAATACTTTTCTTATTAATTATATATATAAAAAAAATCCTATATTTTTTATGGAAATTATATTACATTATAAATTTCATATATTGCTTAAAATAAATTTTACAGGATAATAAATCTTTATCTATCAATAAGACTTTAAGTATGCTTTTAAAGTATGCTGAAGGTTATAAAACATATATTTACTTTAAATCAGTTAAAAAAAATATTCTTCGTATGTAATAAATAATGCAATAGACGTTATAAAGGTTTTACTTTAATTTTAATTGTAAATTAATGTTTAAAGTAATAAATTTTTTTAATAGATATCCATAAAAATATAGCAGCATTAAGTATATACATACTTTTTCATATCATAAAATTTCAAAGTATTGTATTTTTAAATATATATATATATATGTTTTTATTTTTATTTTTTTCTCTCTCAAATTTACGTTACTAGAGATTTAAAATATATTTAAAATATTTTTTGTATTAATTGGAAAAATATTTTAAATAGATATTCTTTGCATGAATGCTGAAGTTTCTGTTATTATTTTTTTTATTACTTATTTATTTAAATTGCCTTTTGAAAACTAAATTACGATTAAAACCAATAGGCATAGGTACACTTATTCAGTTATACACATATTACGAGCCTTAATTAAAATTTTTTACAGGGATTTTAAAAAAGTAAGACGTGAGAATCATTTTAAAGACATGGAATTGTGAAAAATAATTCCTTTAAGAGAAGAAGTCAATTAAAAGATAATTTTATAATTTCCTGCAAAACTCACTCTTTCAAAATGATTGTTTTTTTTTTTTTTTTTCTTTTTTTTTTTACTATTTTGTTTATTATTCCTTAAGTATTTGATTTTTAGTCTTATTTTGTTAATTTATAAATCTATTGCCCCTTTAACAATAAATAAAAGGAAGAGGTATTATTGGGAATAATTCAGTACTACACATATATCCGTGAAACGTATGCATATCTGGAACCTGGTTAAACACTTAATTTAATGCATATTTATAATTTACAATTCTCAGTAGTTTCATCATATGAAAAATTCAGTTTATTTCAGTTTATATCTTTGGTGATTTGTAAACATTGTGAATGAGGATAAAGAAATATTGTATGATGTAATAGATCTAAGATTATGTAAGAGAGCGAACATACTCAATATATCTTTTATTTCTCGTGTATGTTGATATAAACTTATATATATATATATATATATATATATATATATATAAGCATATATATACAGTGGTGGACATAATTGTAAGACACCTATCTAATTTGACAAATAGTGAAAGAAAAGATTCAGAGCTTAAAAATGTTTTATGAAAAACGTCAAAAACATAAATTTATTCTGTTAGCATATATAATTATTTTATAATAATGATATTTTCACACAATTTAATGAGAAAACTTAAAAACATAATGGACAAAATTATCAGACACCAACCGTTTTTTCCAAATATAGTGGTCAACATAATTAGCAGACACTAATGGTCTAAAAGAAAATCCTCTAACATGGTTATTCAATATTTGGTGAAGCCGCCATTGTTTTTTATAACATAAAAGATGCGATTCGGCATCGAATCTACCAATTCTAACAAAATATCGCAAGACAGTTCTTCCCAAGCACATTTTATAGCATTCTTTACGTCTTCGACACATATAAACTGCCTCCCATTTCGGTAAACCGCACGAGCTAAGATCTCCCACAGGTTTTCGTTGGGATTTAAGTCTGGGGAGCGAGAAGGCCACGGGAGAACATTGATACTTTGCTCTGAAAAACACTTTTTTCTTTCGTGTGATGCAGGAATCGGCGCGTTATCGTGCTGGAAAGTGTAGTTTTTGCCACAAAGAAGTTCACCGTATATGGCTAGTTGATCTTTAAGAAGATTCTTATACTTTTCAAAATTCATTCTTGAATGCACAAAAACAATATCCCCTTGAGTTTTCCTTTGAGCCGAAAAACCAGCCCAAACCATTACTGAGCCTCTACCCATTTGGCGATTCATTAGTACATGAGGAGACTTCCGAAAATCATGCCAATAATATTGAAACCCGTCAGGACCATCCAGGTTAAGCTTTTTTTCATCAGAAAATAACACAAAGTACCATTTGGAGGTCCAGGTCATAGTTTGTTTAGCGTAGTTTAGACGCTCCATTTTGTGTCGGCTTAGAAGCGGTGGTTTTTTCTTCAATTTTTTATATTTCACATAGGAAGCATTATCAAACACCCTGCGAATAGTTCTCCTTGAACAATTCTGTTTCAAAACATTTTTAATGCCTGTAGTGGTCATTTTATACTGTGTAGCGAGCGAAAGCACATGACGTCTGTCTCTCGAGGACAAGCAAGGAGTACGTCCAGATCTTTTAATCACCGATCTGTTAATTCCTCTTTTCAAAACATTTTTAATTGCACATCTCGAGCGTTTAATAAATTTTGAAATATTATTAATTTGAGCACCAGTTCCATTTAATCTCCGAATTTCGCGAATTTCACTTTCTTTTAATTCTGTACCTCGTGGCATGTTTGTAAATGCGTGAAGTCGGTTATCGTCTGCTTTAGTTGACTGCTGACGTCATAACAGCGTGCAGAAAATTTGCATATTGCACATAATTTTCGAAAAAAAGCAGGTGTTTTAATTAAAATGTTAGGGTGACTTATAATTTTGTCCATTATGTTTTTAAGTTTTTTCATTACATTTTATGAAAATATCATTATTATAAAATAATTATATGCGATATCAGAATAAATTTATGTTTTTGACGTATTTGATAAAACATTTTTAAGTTCTGAATCTTTTCTTTCACTATTTGTCAAATTAGATAGGTGTCTTAAAATTAAGTCCACCACTGTATATATATATGTATATGTATACACACACACACACACACACACACACACACACATATATATATATATATATATATAATATTTTCTTAAGACCACACATTTGTAATCAACTAATTTAAAAAGGAATAATATCAATTGCATCAAATGCAAAAAAAAAAAAAAAAAAAAAAAAAAAAAAAAATGTATTCTACTGCACTTAAGTAGTACTTGACCTTAAAGATTTTATATGCACCATACAATGCAATAAAAATTGCATTTTGAAATATTTCTGCTGATAGCCTGCCATATACATTTTGTACATAGGGATAAAGAAATATTGTATGATATAATAGATCTAAGGCTATGTAAGAGCTCATATATACTCAACGTACCTTTTACTTCTTGAATATGCTGATGTATTATATATACAGAAATATATAATGTGTGATACATTATATATAGAGAAATATATAATGTGTTCGTAAGAAAATACGACCGAAATAAAATTTCTATAGCAATATGAATGGCATGATTTATAAGCATTCTTATCAATTATATGAAACAGAAGGAAATGTATTCTGCAGCAATTAATTAGTATTTGTATATTGTGTATAGATTGTATATGCACCATACTATTCAGTAAATATTGTATTTTAAAATATTTCCACTGATAGCCTGTAATATACCTTTTGTGTGACTCTGTATATAAAATATTTATTATATAAAAATTTAAGAGGTGATCTGAATACACTTGACGCCAAAATGGGTAAAAATATTTTAACATGGGATCAGATGAATTCACTGTAAAGGAAAAAATGTATTTAATGCGCTTAGACAGGTTTCCACTTCAAAAACATGGTGTCAGTTTTAACACAAGTTTTCTCACGAACAACTTTAAAATTCCATAAATATTTATTTCAGTTTTATTATTTACATGTAAAAAACAATGTCATCAAACTACGGGTTTTGTCACATAAGTTATTTTAGAAAGGGATTAATGGATTCACTCTGAAGAAAAAGAATGCATTTAATAAGATCCTGATCTAATGAGCCGTAATATGCTAAAACAATGACTGCAAACAATATGCTAAAACAATACAGCGACACTCTAATACACCGCTTCCCCAATCACAAACACATATACAAACTCATTTCATGCTTGTTTTTTTTTGGGGGGGGGGGGCAGGGGGGGGCTTGATTTCTACTTTTGTCTTTTCTGAAACTAATCATTTCATGCCCTCCAAAATAAAAAGAATAATAATTTAATATTCTTTGTAATATCGTAATTATGACGCACATTCATCGTAAAAACAGAACGGCTAAAACAAAAAAGTGATTTTATTTTTCCTTGATATTAATGACAATAAATTGTAAAAACATGTACTTACTTATCATTAAAAACCCATTTAAATATCATTTAAAATAGTTGAATTGTGTTTTTCTTTACCTTACAAATTTAATCAATTTTTCTGAAATATTTAAATTGTTCAGTAACGAATACTTGTGCATGCATATTAGTAAAATAACACTTTTTACATTCTCTTACACATATATATGGTAGAGAAAGTATTATTTTGGGGTCAATTTATGAAACTGATTTTTTTTTTTATTTACATGTTTTGAGATCCCTTGAATACAAAAACCATGTTTTTTGCTTTTGGTCTATGTGTGTATGTCTATCTGACTGTTATCAGCATATCTCAAGAACAAAGAGTAGCAAGAAGTGCAAACTCGGTATTCTGTATATGTATCATATAGTGAGTACACTGAGTACATCATATAGTGTAGTACACTAAACGTTTAGTTGAGATCAAGAAAACGGCTCGCGTACAGGGCCATCCAAGAGAATTCAAATATATTACGTCTATGCGAGAAATTTCGGGTAAGTTCAGTATAAGATCTATAGGCAGTCCTAAACAAAATGAAATGAACATATTGTTTTTATATGCATAAAAACATGTTTTGTATAGATTGTGGTATAGATACCATTCATCATTCGTTTTCAGGGCTACCGAATATATTTGAAAATATTGAGGCGATTCTTGGAAAAGTGTATTTCATTTCGTGTTAGGTATTTCTCATATAAGACAAAATTTATCTACACAATATCGTGTGCATACAGTTTATAGAAAATATACAGGATCAATCAAAATTAAGCTAATTTTTTTCCCCCTATTGAACGTAATTGATGGAAATGCTTTTATACATTTTTGTATATCAACGATCACTGTTTAAAAAGGAAAATTAATTTTGCATACCCTTATTGCAAACAAAGAATTTTTGAGATTCTATTTTCAACTCCTGATGTCCCTGAATATGGAAGTGGAATTCTTGGTTGTTGAGCAGTATGTATATTTATTATCAGCAAAACTTAAAAACAAGTAACTGCAGGAAATTCAAATTTGTTCATTTAAAATTTGTATTAGGTTTCCATTTGAAAATGTTGATCCGGATTGGCAAGTTTGAAGGCAAAATATTTACAGTCATGTATTATTATTGTTTTAATAAATGTAGGTACTGTAATTGAATGGTAGATTGAGGAGGGCGGAAGCCCTCCTCACTCAGAATTTATCAGACGTCAGATAAAACTGTTCTTTAACCGATTTTAGTTTATTTCTAAAGTATATTTAATATTACTTTCTTACCTTATCGATCTTACAACTTAATGTGCAATCTATCTCTACAGTATTGAAATGCAAGGTAAGATTATGTCGTGTGAGAGAGAAATTAATTTATATACCAAGCTTGTTACAGACACGTTAAATGTATTTAGAATAGATTTATTTTTCTGTTAAACCATATTCTGTTTTCTGTTTTCAACAATAAACAGCTTTATCAATGCAGACCCATTTAGCTACAAAACTTTAGTATTCTCTCGACCCCTTTATTATATCTTTAGAAGTGCTTATTTTATAGCAAGGATTTAGTCGAATATTTCGTTCTTGAGAAATGAGTGCTGTTAAGATTCCTTTGGTTTACAATATCTTAACTACAAAATAATTTACAATTCGGATTAATGTTTGATGAATATGTTAACTATTCCAGATTACGTTTATTATATGTGAGAATATTCACAATAAATTAAAATATTCTTTTAATATTGCAAAATAACTTTTTATTCCACATAGATACTTACTAAGAATTATTATTTTAAAATCATTTTTTATTATTACAAAATCACTTTTTTTAGTTACTTCATTTAATTTACACAATAGAATATTCACAATTATTAGAATTACATAATTATTAGAATATTCACAATAAATTAAAATATTCTTTTAATATTGCAAAATAACTTTTTATTCCACATAGATACTTACTAAGAATTATTATTTTAAAATCATTTTTTATTATTACAAAATCACTTTTTTTAGTTACTTCATTTAATTTACACACTTTTAACGAAACGCAAAATCATCTTCAATCATCAAAACATCAGTATTAAAATTTTATAACTGGAATATAATATTTAAAAACATAAATTATTTAAATGCATGTTATCAAATGATAACTTTTATGGTCATCGAAGAGTTAAATATGCTTAAAATATTCTAAAATTGACTAAAATTACCTTTCTTTAAAAAAAGTAAAAAAAAATAAATTATACTAATATTCTGATTTGCCTAAAGAATAAAAAGAAAAATGTAAGGTTAAAAGTAAAAATAATTTTTTTCTACACCATAAAAAAAAAAAAAAAAAAAAAAAAAATACAACTTTGATGTATTTAAATATATTATGTTTTTCAAGAGAAATACAATGCACTCAGTCCAAGATGATGATTACACATAATAATTTAAAGAGGGGCAATAAGGGATATTTTTTTTTTTCCAAATTTATGGAAGTGAAATAAAATAATAATAAGATTAAAGTATTTTCTTTAGAGATTAATATAGGTTCTCACAGTTGTTAGTTTTCTTTTTTCCACTCGTATTAAAGACCGATGTTTGTTAGAAAATAAGCCCATAAAGTTACAAAACGATTTACTGTTAGAAAATAGCGGGGTAAATGCCTTAGAAAATAAAATGTCCATGGAAACCTAGTAATATGTTCAAAACTAACATTTTACTTAGTACAAAAGACACTGTATTTTAATAATAATATCTGTAAATTGCATCAATCCCAAGAAAATAATTGCATTCATATAATATAAGGGAAACCGGGTCTAGTTGGAATATATTTTGGTTTTTGAATTTTCTAATTTTTCGTACAATACTTAGATGATAAATACATTGGAAAGCTTAACTCTTTAGCTACAAAGTCGTGTACAACACATCAAGTAAATACATGTTTGAACAACCCAAAAAACACTTTTTCTAAGAGCTCGAAGTTATGCCAACTAACCCCATGTGCGACGCTAGTTCGCATACCCTGTAGGAGAGAGCTGACATTAATAATAATAATGACCATCTTCTGTCAGGAACGATTCCATTTTAGACCGCTTCAAAAAAGAGACTTTTGGTAGCCATTTTTTTTTCCCTTAGAAATGCTATGTATTTTTATTTTTATTTATTTTATTTTTTTTATTAATCTGCATAAATGTTACATCATTAGAAATATCTTTCAAAATTGAACTTTTTTTGTGCTTGCACTTTTCCCTTAATCTCAATATGTAAAAAGATTTCAACGAAAGTTTATAACTACCATTGCAATTCTAAAATACCCATGGAGGATAAAATTAAAATGTAATTTAAAATCCAATCATAAAAATTATGGGCTAATAGTTATTACATCATTTTCTTGCAATCATGATAATGTACTTATCTGATATAAACAAACAGTTAATTGTGACGTCATATTTATCAAATTAGTTAAAATAAATAAGGTTACAAATAAGGTACCTAAGGTTACTTTGTTACAAATCTGTTACCTTGTTTGTAACGAAGTTTTGATTAGATATTTTAGAATTAATTAAAATATGAAAATAATTTCAAAATTGGGCATTTAAATTTATGATTGTTGCCAAAAAAAATTACCAGTTATTGTTATATATATATATATATATATATATATATATTTGGGGGGGGGGGGCTTAAATTAAATAATGTTTTCACGTGAAAAATTAAAAAATATTAAATTTGCCTATGCATATAAAAATTACTTATTAAAAAGAGTCGAAGAAGGAAGCGAAATAAGTACTGAGTTATCTTGCGATAAATATGCTATATGATATGATACGTTATATTAGACCTATCGTCCTGGGTTAGTAGGTATTTTCGTTAAAAGAAATAGTTTGTTCGTTCGGTGCAACTTGCACATTAGTCCCGTCAGGTACAACTTGCTTATTAGTCCCGTCAGGGGCAACTTGCACGTTAGTCCCCTTTAAATATAGTGTTTAGCGAAGCAGGCTAAACATTCGTTGATTCACTACCTTAATTGATTTCACATTCCGTCATTTTTGACGGGGTTATATACTAGTAATATAATATGGATATTGATTCTCAGGAAGAACCCAACAATTTTCGAGGAAAAATGTTTTATTTTTTAGAAACGTCCTTTTTTAATAATATTTAGCTCAAAATTTCTGCTTAAATGTATAAACAATTAAGGAATTCATGAAGAAAAAAAAATTCTGATTCACATAGCTACTGATAGTTATTCAAATGAATTAACTCAATGTTTCACTGAGGAAAAAAAAAATATATTTATACCGCTTTCATCTAGAACGAATAAGTGTTCAGTTTCTAAATCCTTAAACTAGGAATATAGATTTCTGAGCTTTGCGTATATGGCATGCCAATAAGCGGAATAGACAAAATGATCAAGAATTTGTAGTGCATACTCTAAATGGTGAAACAATATTCTGAATATTCTAAATATTCTGAATCCTTTGTATTGCGTGAAATTATCGCTTCAGTTTCTAGAATTGGGTCATAAACAAAGATTATAGTTGTTAAAACCCGCCTCTTGTATATACATTTATTTACAGAGACTTTTAAATAAGTTTGACCTCGATAAAATAGGCAAACACTTCAGAATTCTAATAGGGGTTTCTAGAACTCGTTTTATAAGGGGACTAGAATTTATAAGGATCACATGGAACTACTTTTACTAGTGCCATAAACTAGAATCTAGATGTCAGTTACAGAATTTTTTCTCAGTGTTGAAATCAACCATGAATGTAGGAGTTTTGCGGTTGTTTATTTGAAAGTATTAATACCATTTTTCTACAACTTTTCTTTTGCCATATAAAACTGAATCATTCTTACCTGTTAATCTTTTTTTTTTTTTTTTTTTTTTTTTTTTTACTATGGTGGACATGCGAATCTCATTGCCATTGGTTTCGTCAATTTTCCTAAGGTACTAACAGGATTTTTATTTGACAAAAATAAATTCATGTATTTTTATCGGTTTGATCAGGAGGCCATTGATTTTACTTAGGATTCATTGTTGATTTTTTTTTACGAGACTATTTGGTCTCATTTTGAGGTTCTCCGGGGTTTGTAGAATCTGTCGGATGAGAACTCTCATCACAGTCCTGACAGGAGACTGAGAATGATAACTCTTTATCTTGGAGATGTTATTCAGATTTTGAACTACCATTAAGCTAAGTTACGAAAACATTAAAACAAAATCATTAAAAAATTATATGCTAAAATATGCCATAGCTATATGCCCATACCTAACTATGCCAACGAGTCTTACAAGGATACTCTACTTAAAATGGATGCGACAGAATCGTAACATTAGAAACAAGACTATAATACATAAATGCAACTCCAGTTAACCACTCTTTCGAAAACCGCCGTTAGCAGCGTCTGAGTTTGATCGACAGATTTACCTGGCCAAAAAAATATACGATGAAAAAATTTACTCACTAGTCAGAAAAATAATAAAACAGATTTTTTTTATTTATGACACATCCAAGTAGACTGAATTTATGGTACTTGGCGCACCTACACATTCATTCTTCACTATTAAAACGTCAATGCTCTACCTCAACTGTGCCAACTAGCCAATTCTGCCAACTAAGCCCGGTCTCCACTATATTTTATCTTCCGATCTATTTCAGTTCAATGAAAATATGTATTATTATATCATAATGGCGGATATGAATTATTATACATATTTTCATAAGAAATAAGACTTTATTTATGTTTCTCTGTATCTACCCAAATATATATCTTATCACAAATATGTGATTCATTATTTTGTTTAAGTAAATCAGAACTAATAAATTAACTTTTATAAATAAAAAATATTGAATATGGGTATTGTATTAAATATATATATATATATATATATATATATATATATATATATATATTTACTTTTTTCTTTTTTATTTATCACTGAATTTTGTTGTAATTAAAATAAGAAGAAATATTTCCAGTCACATATCTTTCTTTTTATAAGATACCTATGCTGTATGTAATTTGCATTATGCATGTTAAAGTAGCCTGCAAATATCTTTGTATTAAGCCATCAGAAAGTTATTAGATAATTTTAAATGAATATATATATTTTTTAAATTGAGTATATTTTGGTAAGCAGAAAGTAAAGTAGAAAGCTATTCTTTTATACACTTTTTTTAATTAAATTAAATTTTAAATATGTATTAATTTTATCAAATAAGAATAGACACTAATAGTTTTAAAATAATCTTTAAAAGTTTTTATAGCATATTGATTTTAATATTTAAAAAAGTAAAATCATAAGTTAAATAATGACCATATTTTAAAAAGAACATATTCTCCCATTGTATGAATAAATAACACTTTCGATTGTATGTAATGTAATGAGAAATAATTGATAATAATTTAAATTCTATCTGAATGGAATACTTCAGTCAATAAAATCTTAATTCGATGAATATAACTGAAAATTAATGCAATCCCTTATCCATGAACAGACACACTTTATGCAACTATAACGTTAAACATAATTTTATAACTTTATATACATCGAAAGTTTAAAAATAGCTAGAAAGAAAGAAAAAAACCGCACAATTCAAAAGGTAAAAAAGAAAAAAAAAAATCTGAAATTAATACCAATATATATATATATATATATATATATATATATATATATATATATTTTTTTTTTTATGTAAATCTTTTTATGATTAAAGGTGTAATAGATAGTAATTTTTTTTTTAAGATGTAAATTTAAATGTGACTGTAAGTTTTATATAACTGAACTAACAAATTTTTAATCTAGAAACATAATAAAGTACTTTTAGCTATTATGATAAAATTAGTGATGACAAAAATAAATTAATTAATTAATTAACTAATTAATTAAATTAAAAGATCTCTTAACTTCAATTTTTTCTATTTGGGTGGAAAAAGTTTTGCACATATTAATTTTGAATGTATTAACTTGTCAACATGTTAAAAATTAATGGAAAGAGGAAATTTAATTATATTTATTAAATATCATTCAAAAACTTAAATTTTCTACTAATAACAGTTTTCCTCGCTCCTTATTTTTATGTGCGTGTGTATGTATTTGTATCAACTTTTGAATTCTGAATTTTTCTTCTTATACACATTTTTAGTAATTATCAAAAATGTTCACTTTTAATTGGCATTCTTTTTAAATCTAATTTGGAATCTTACTTATTTTATCCTTTAAAAGAAATACCATTATTTTCAATGCAGTTTAAGAAATTATATAAAAATATAACATACTTTTATAATCAGAAATGAATATTGTGCATAAAAAATGCATTATATATATATATATATATATATATATATATATACAACCAAGAGACATGACAGCGTGGGGTCGTGTTGTTCTCTTTAAAATTAAATATTAATTTATTTAAATATAGAAAGTGAAGTGATCCTTTAAATTTAATTTCGATTAAAGCTTTTTAAATTACTGTATTGTTATTTGTGTGATAAACAAACATACGATATATTAATAGATTTATCAGATATTTTATATTCGTATATCATAGAAATGATTATATGACAAAACATGTGTATTTTATTGATTTATTATAATAATTAAAAATATTTTTCCTGCACTTATCTTAGTTTGTTTAAATCTTAAAATTGTACTATAATTATGAACTGATAATGAGATAAACTAAACTTAAATTTACGAAAAAGTACAAAAACTTATAAGATGTTTAGTAAAAAGATTTTATTATCATTATTATTATATTCCAATGAAAATTTCAAATAAAAGTACTAATGTGGTATAATGTTTTAGTGATACTTTTACTAAACATAATAAAATATACTACATAAACTTATTTAAAAATTAATTATTACGTAAGGGTTTTTTTTTTTTTTTTTTTTTTTTTTTTTGTGCGTGTGTGTATGAAATGTCTTTAGCACGATAAAATATCTAATAAAAGCTACTCTACATTATATTGTAAAAATACATTATAAAATATCATTTATGTCAAATTCACAAAGAAATATTTTATATATAATTAAATATGCAAAGCATGTGAACCTGAAATAACAGTTCTAAAATATTTTGCATAATAATATATAAATATTTAATGAATTAATTATTATTATTATTATTTTTTAAATAAAAGTTTGAACGAATTATCCTATATCTTTTTTAGTCATAAAGAATACTCGTAAGGAAGTCAAAGATAACACTTTATATATATATACAGTATTACTTTTAAGTTTCTTTGCAATTTAATGTACAGCTTTCCTTTTTCATTAATAACAAGAAAATAAACCCAATCACTTATATATATATATATATATATAAAGTAAACTAAAATAAGAGCATTTAAATAATCTGGTCTTATTAATCTATCTTTTTTTTTTACGTGAATGATATTCTAATAAGCTGTATAATATATTATTTTACAAATTAAATAATCTCAATTGTTTTCGTCAGACAGATCTAAAAATAGAGTAACTATTTAAATAAACTAATTTAGACTATTACAGTGGGTTGTTATACATAATATTCTCTGAAAATAAGTAATGCATTACATTTAAATGCATATTTAAAAAAAAAATGCATTAAAATAAACTCAATCGCTTCCATCATATAAAAAGGAATTGATACCATTTAGATAAAAGCGCAAAGAAGATAGCATAAGTCATACAAAGGAGAGCTGAAGTAGCTTAGAGAGTCCTCTCGACATAGCCTCGCCACTGGCATAGACTACTACGAAAGCTGGATGGAAAAGCTCATCCCTCTTGAAAAGAATTCAGATCGAGGAATGCCTTCATTGAAAATGCTCAGCTATGCAAAGTTCCAATTAATTTATTTGCTGCATAACGGATAATTAATTTATATGCCCCGAGTCAAATTTCTCTGAAATTTATCGTCGTGTGACTATCAGTACTGCAATCTGAAAAAGGAATAGACTATTATAAATTCTAAAACAAAGAAAAACCACTCCGTTCAAGAAAATTACGCTTTAATAAAACAATGTGAATTCATTAAAAAAGCTCAGCTATCCAAATCTCCATTTAATTTATTTACTGCATAGTGGATAGTTATTTTATTTACTGCATGACGGGTAATTAATTTATGTGTTTCGTATCCGATTTCTCTGAAATTTGTTGTCATGTATCTATCAGTAGAGCAATATGAAAACTTAATAGACTATTATAAAATTTGAAACTACTTTGCACAAGAAAATTAGACATTAATAAAACAATATAACTTCCCATAAAAAGTTCAACTATGTAAATTTCCAACCAAATAATTTGCTCATAAAGAATAATTAATTTATATGCTAGAATCCCATTTTCCAAATTTGTTGTCCCTCGTTTATCCGTACTGAAAGGTACAAAATGAATAGGTTATTATTCTGAAAGTGAGTTTAAGCATTTTATACAAAATAAATAAATAAATAAATAAAATAAAAATAAACTTTAATAAAACAACGAAATTATTTTTTAAAAAGTTCAACTATGTAAAGTTCATTTCTTTAATTCTTAACAAATTAGTTATTCATATACTTAGTATTATGTTTTCCGCAAATTTGATGCCTCGAGTCTATTCGTACTCTTCAATGAAATAGGCAAACTAAATTTTCTAAAAGAGAGGAGAAACGTTGTACGAGAATATTAGAATGATATTAAAAAAGGGAGAGAATTTAATAATAATAATAATAATAAATAATAATTATAATAATAAATCACCTATGAAAATTTTAATTAACTTATTTCCTGCATATGAAATTATTAATCATATGCGCCAAATTAAGTTTTCTAAACTTTCTTGTACCATGTGTGTCCATACAGATATATGTATTAAAAATAATATTATAGTTTTAAAAAATTAAAGAACACGCTTTTATAGAAATGTGAACTAAAAAGCACAAAATATCTATCTTAGTATTAAAATGCAGGGTAAGAGAAAATCGTGTGAGTGACACACCATAATATTGACATACATTTAAATCTTTAATTAAAATAATTTAGAATTAAACAAAAACATTTTTAAAAAATCTCTCCTGACTGGGATCGAACGCTAGACCTTTAGGTTCGTAGCGCGAAGCTATACCTCAACACCACGGCGTTCACGTAGAGAAAGTCTTTTTTTACAATATAGATTTTTTGTTTGCTCCCAGAGCGGTTACAAACATACAAACATACATACAAACATACATACATACATACAGGTGAAGCTAATAAAAGCGTGTTAAAAAAAAAAAAAAAAAGACCATTATTAATTATAAAGAAAGGTAAAAAATTTTATGCAAGAATATAAAAATTCAATAAAACAATGTAAAGTAATTGAAAAATCTCATCCATATAAACTTAAAATTAATTTATTTTCTGCATGATGCATGAAGGAATTTTGATATAGCTCATATCAAAATTTTCGACATATTTGTTGCGCCATGTCTATCCGTACTTTAATGTGCAAAATGAATAGTCTTTAAATATTTTGAAAAAGAAATTAATGTTTATAGTGAAACAATATTAAAGTTTGATAAAATAAATGTGACTTCATTTAAAAAGTTTTCAGGTATTTATGTTTTCAATTGTTTTATTTATAATGAATGATTAATCCACATATTATGAATCAAACTCTTCCAAAATTTGCTGTCTCCTGCCTATTCGTATAGTGCAATGAATATATTGACTAGATTGTTGTAAATTGTAAGGGAGTATAATGAAATTTTATAAAAGAATATTACATTTAATAAAACAAACACTGAAAATTAACTTTAAGAGCTTAACTGTACAAAATTAGAATTAATTTATATGCTAAATAACAAATATTCAATTTATATTCTGCGAAACAAATTTCTCTGAAATGTTTTGTTCCGTTCTACCCGTACTACAATGTGAAAATAAAGAGTATTATAAATTCTATAAGGAGATAATTTTAAAAGGATATTAAACTTTAATAAAATAATGTAACTTATTTAAAGAAGCTCAGTTGTGCAAAGTTACATTCAATTTTTTTTTTTCGAAAATTAGTTGCCATATGTCTATACGTGTAATGAAAATATGAATAGATAATATTAAATTCTGAAAGAAAGGTAGAATTTTGAACTAGAATATTATGCAATAATAAAAACAATATAATTACATTTAAAAAGCTCCGTTAGGCAAAGTTGAAAATAATTTATTTACTGCATAACAATTAATTAATTCATATGGCTAGAGTAAAATTTCTCTAAAAGCTGTTGTTGTTCCGTATCTATCGGTTCTGCAAAGTACGAAATGAATAGACTATTGTACATTTTAAAAATGATATTGAGATTTGTACAAGAGTACTAAACTGTAATAAAGTAATATAACTTCACGGAAAAGAAGAAAGCTTTGTCATACAAACTTACAATTAATTTACTTGCTGCATGGTGCATAACTGATTCTTTGTATTATTATTAATATTATTATATATATATATATATATATATATTAGAAAAAAAATTTTGCTCTGTATCTATCAGTACAGAAACATGCAAAATGAATATTCAACTATAAATTTTGAAAGAGTGATGAAACTTTCTACAGGAATATTAAACTGTAATAAAACAATGTAACTTTAATTAAAGCTCAACTAAGAAAAGTTACAAATTTTCCCACTTTCTGCTTAACGATAAATTCGTATTTCAATGTGCAAAATAAATATGTGATATAAGTTTTGAATGTGAAGTAAAATTTTGTACCAGAATATTTAACTTAAATATAAAAATTTATTTCATTGATACTGTTCATATATGCGAAGTCGCAATTAATTTATTTGATGCGTAAATAAAAATTAATTCCTATACTCCTTACCAAATCTATATAACATACGTTATGCTATAAATATTTTACTGTAATGGGCAAAATTTATAGAGTACTAAATATTCCGAAAGGCAAAATCTTCTACAATAATATTCACATTTAATACAAACAATGTAAACACACTGAAAATGCTCAGATATGAAAAATTCCAATTAATTTATTTGCTACATAACGAACAATTAATCGATATGTTCCGAATCAAATTTCTCTAAAAGTTGTTACCCGTATCTACGTACCGCAATAGGCAAAATCAATAAACCATTGAAAAAAAAAAAAAAAAAAAAAAAAAGTAAAACTTTGTAGAAGAATATTAAATTTTATTAAAACAGTGCAACTTCATTATAAATCTCAGCTATAAAATAAGATAAGCTAAAAATAAGATAAAATAAGATAAGATAAAATAAAATATGTTAAAATAAGTAAATAAATAAATAAGGTACCAAAGTCAGATATTGCATTTAAAGTTTTGATTAAAATATATACATAGAAATGTTTCGCAGTTTCTATAAATTCATTTCATCAAAGAATAAAAAATAAAATAAAAATTGTTTGCCAAAATGAATACATAGCTAAAAACGCACACCGTATTAATTACAAATATTGGTATTGTAGGACATTAATACAGTCATACGCATTCGGATATAGATGTTCGGTCGTAGTTTTAATATTTTTTTTATAATGCATAGTTAATCAAAGTAATATTTACTAGTTTTTGTATTTAAATGATTAAAATAATCAGTTGATTGGGTGTTAAAACACTTGACAGAGAAACAGATTGAGAATCTTGGCCTAGAAACAGATTGAGAATCTTGGCCTGTTCATATTTTCACTCTTGAAGAATTTAATTTAGACTTACGCTTATCAGAAACATTGCTTTCAATAAATGTTTTGAAATAACCTCTATAATAATTATCAGTTTTGGGAAAGATAAAAATAAAATAGTTTTTGTGCAATCAACCTCATTGTAGAACATTCTAAAATGATGATTTGATATTTGTTTTATACCTGATTTAGATTTGATATTTGTTTCATAACTGATTGTTTTTTTGTGGAAAACCCAAAATATTTGGGTGTGACCCTGGATGCAGAACTTCGGTTCACGAAGCATATCGAAAACATTTCACACAAGGCACTTAATAAATTAAACATCCTGAGAAGTCTCTGTGGTACTGACTGGGGAGCTAACCCCAAAACTCTCAGACTACCTATGCTTCACTAGTAAGACCCAATCTGGAATATGCAGCACCAATTTGGGTACATGCCTCTGTGTCTGCACTCGAGAAACTTGATAAGATTCAGGC
Organism: Salticus scenicus; assembly: GCA_963930645.1. Taxonomy (NCBI): domain Eukaryota; kingdom Metazoa; phylum Arthropoda; class Arachnida; order Araneae; family Salticidae; genus Salticus; species Salticus scenicus. The sequence continues at coordinate 318,907,304 of OZ005654.1, forward strand.
CAGAGCAGCCAAGATAATTATTGGAGCTGTCTCATCTACTAATAACACCAAGGAAGAGCAAGAGTGCGGCCTACAGACACTTGATAATTGAAGAAGGTACCAAACAGTTAAATTTATTAACAAGGCTAATAGTCTAGATATAAATCATATCTTTCGCAGAACGACAATTAACTGGAATTGCAAATCAAGACTCAAAAGATCATCTACCATGAAGCTTGATAAAGAAATACGAGAAAGTCTTGAATTGGATCAAAGATTTACGTTGCTTCAGGAACCTGTCCTATCATCCTGCCTTCCCCCAAATACTGTTATCAATTTGAACCTACTAGATCACTGCTTGAAAAAAGAACCGGAGGCCATAGTTAAAGCTAAAGGAATTAAAACTATCGAAACTTATTTGGGTCACGACCTAGTGCAGATGTATACTGATGGATCCTCAGATGAGACTATTTTGAGGAGCAGGCATATCAATCACTCTGACTAATGACATGAAAATGCAGAAAAGTATAGGAGCAGGAAACATTGCTTCTAATTTTACTTGCGAACTAAAAGCAATTCTTGAGGATTTACAAATGTATATTTCTCTGAATGATACTGATAAAGCTAGTGGACTCGTGATTTTCTGTGATTCCAGGGCTGCCCTGGAAGCGATAGAGAATGGAGACTCCAGGCTTGCACAAGATATCCATCACTACTTAGAGGAAATTTGCCACCTTGGGAAACGCTGTACTTTCCAGTGGACACCTGCACATGTTCGTATTGAAGAGAACGAGGAAGCAGATAAGCTGGCGAAGGAGGCGAGGGACCTAAACTTGGAAATTTTCAGCACTGTAACTTTAGGTGACGCTAATGCAGTTGCTAGATACAGACTGAAAGAAAAACACATCAAAAACGAACATCAACTATGTGTTATCAATGCAGACAGGATGATCACCAAGACTATCTCCAGACTTAGAACCCAACACTTTGGTGGAATGACAATAAATACAGATGGCACCAGAACTTACATATCATGTAGGAACTGCCTGGAGGAGAAACTCACTCCAGAACACATTTTCAACTGCCCGGACGTCATAAGGAGCTTACAGGCCTTTGACGAATTTCCCTTTCAGGGAAATCTGTATAGTGATAAAAGTGTGGACATTGCCAAGGCCGTGATTTTGGCACATGGAATGATTTGATTTGACTTCAATTGGACACGACACCAACCAACCGATTGTTTTATATCCAATAATTATTAATAATACATGAAGATTCAATGTATAATTCAAAACTTTTTCATATAGTTAATTGAACACTGTTTTATTTTTTATTTTTTTTATTTGGCTTTTTTCAAGATTTTTATAATTCAGCGTAAGATTTATAAGGTGTGAGACTTCATGCAATCTCTTTCGGGTTAAAGTGTTCGTAATTGCGTATAGTTAGTTGTCCGGATCTAGCGTTATCTGGCGATGGTTTCTGTTACGTACAGTACTGTGCAAATTAATTGGGACAAGCTCAAAAATTTTCACAAATGTTGTTTAATTGGTATAGATTAACTTACATGCACGGTATAACAATCTAATACGAAATATGCCCTCCTCTAGCTTGAATGAGATCTTGTACACGGTTTGGCATGGATTCCACTAAATTTGAACTTAAATTTTCGATCTCGTCATTACGAAATCAAACTTTTATAACATTCTCAATCATTGTTTTCTTTGTTGAGCAGTTCATTTTACTCACACGTCTCTTTACAATGCTCCACAAATTTTAGATGGAATTTACATCAAGAGAATTACCAGGCCAATCCAAAACCGTTAATTTCTGCTCTTGAAAAAAATTCTTTGTTAGCTTAGAAGAATGGCATGGAGCAAGATCTTGTTGAAAGATACCAACATCACCAAGGAACGTTTGCATCATAGGCACGATTTTCCTTTCTATTATAGAAATGTATATTTTAGAGTTCATCATCCCTTCAACTGGTACTAAGCTGCCAGGTCCTCCAGAAGTAAAATAACTCCAAAACATCTGTTTACGAGGGTGATTAACTGTTTGAATAAGATGTTGTTCTCTGATGGGTTCTCCATCACTTAGCCTGACAAATCTTGGTCGAAACCCTTGCTCAATAAAATGAGTTTCGTCGCTAAATACAACCTTCTTTCAGTCTTGTGCATTCCAGTATTGATATTTCCTGGGCCAGTTCATACGTTTTCTTTTCATTGCAGGTGTTAGTAATTGTTTTTTGATTGGTGTTCTTGCAAATCACCCAGATTGAATAAGCCTTCGTCGAATTGTTGATGAATCCACGCTCACGCCAGTAGCTAATAATTCTGTCTGAAGATCTGTACTTGTTTTGCGAGGATGCATTTTACTATTTCCTGCAAGAAATTTATCTGTTCGAGGTGTGGTCATGCGTTTGCGTCCACATTTACCCTTCGTTTTAGAGACACTGTTCCAAAATTCTTTTGCAGATTAATAATCCTAGAAACATTGGATTTTCCAACTCTAACTGCTGTAGCAATATTCCTCACAGTCATAGAAGTATGCTGACTAAGGGTAACAACTGTAGTCCTTTTCCTGGGAGTGATATACTTTTTTTAAGTACACGTCAGAAGCAGACAATTCACACAATCGACCACTTCTTACAGCAACTGAAGCGCAACTGAAGGGAAAATTTTTTGAAATGTCATGATCATGTGGTCATACCGGTTTAGATTAGTTAAGGGCAGTCGCGCATTGTAAGAAAATGCAGTTGAAACCGGTTCGAGGCAGAAAATCCCTGAGGAAGGAACAATATTCTTAAGAAATGTGTTTGTCCCAATTAATTTGCACAGTACTGTATAAGGATGAGCATAGAAGTGTTGTGTTGGTATAAAAGAAAGTTGTTCGAATTTAATTTGGCGTTTAGTTCCAGTAGAGACGTAGAAAAAATAAAAGAGAAGTTGCGATGCTTTTTGTGTTCACTTGCATATCGGTGTGTATTTTGTGTTCACTTGCGGTATTTTCAGGTGGATGTTTTAAGGAAAACGAGGTGAATCGTTCTTCAGTTTATTTCTTTAAAATGAAACCTCCGAATTAAGGAAGTGTGTGCTCTGGATGGAATCTTTGGACATCATTATTTGATCGTGATTGTGAGCTTAATTGCGATACGTAAAGTCTTTGACATTTAATCGCTGTGAAAGATAAAGGTTATTGACTACGATCCCCATTGCAAGTTAGAGATTTGAAATCTTCATCTTTACAGAAATTTTCGGTAAGAGATAAGTTATTCAACTTTTAAGTTCAAGATCTATTTTTAAGTTAAGTCCCACCTTCCTGTCTGTTTAAAGGGCAAAATAAAAGAAGTTAGATTTTACCAGGCTTGTCTTCATTTGCATTATATAGAAATTTATGTAGTTAAAATGCAAGAAGCAAATTGGGTTGGCCTTTACAGAGTTGTCTAGAAGACTACAAGAACACGAGTAACAAATTAAAGACAAAACAAAACGTTTAGAATTATCTTGTACAAAGTAAAAGTCTGAAATGTGTGGAAGATGTAGCATTTGATTATAAGGCTTATTTTAATTATCTATATTATCTTTATACATGCGCATCTAAATAGCACTTATGTTAAAGAAGATACAAATTTTCACCTGAAAATTATTAAGTTTTTAATCATAATATTCAGAGTATTCAACACAGTGCAATGCGAAGAAACATGACATGCTGAATAAGACACAATCTACTGCAACCAAAACATCAAAATGTTAAATATCTTATAAAATATAAACATTTTTACACAAGCAGAATATACACCCAAAACAATGCAGCTAATTCTGTGGCGCTCATGAACATATATATATACCAATTTGCAATCAATAGGGGGATTTTTGTGGATGCTATCGCGAGACAGGCAGACCCCAAAATCTTTTTCAGTCACTAGACGGAAGCCTCCACTAACCTTTCGGCAATTACATATTTTCTTTGTTTCTTTTTTCTTTCTCTTTCTCTTTCTTTCTTTTTCTTTTCTTTTCTTTATTTTTTTCTTTCTTTCTTTACTTTATTTTTATTATTATTATTATTATTATTATTATTATTTATTTTATTTATTATTATTATTATTATTATTATTATTTTATTTATTTTATTTTTATTTTATTTATTTATATATTTATTTATTGCATTAAAAAACGAAATCCTATAAATGCGAGTAGTACAAATAAATTCGAGATTTAAAGTTTTTATATTTTATTACTTTTTAAAAACAATAAAAATACTCTATTCAAAAATACAAAGTTTCAATAATATTAATTAGAAAGAAAGCTAATTAAAATGGTTAAATAAATAATTTGTCAACGTGTAATATTTTACTGTTTCACAACGGTCAGAGATTTTCCTCATTTTAAATAGTATTGCACTTATTTTTGTGAATTTAAGTATTTTTAATTTCAGACAATTTTGTTTACATGATAATGAATATGCTATAATAAAGGGAATAAGAAAATTAAGACCAACAGTTAGTAAACTGATAATTACTCAATTTTTATTTAGCTGTCTTATACATAATTTTTCTATCAGCGTTAGATTTTCTGTTATATACAGAAAATTTTCATTGTATAATTAATAAGCTACTGTTTCCAAAATTAGTTATTATTTTTACATAAAAAGATTTAATTAACATTACTGAGAATTTCGAAATTTTTATTTGAATTAATTTGAATATTTTTGTTTGAATGCAAATGTACCATTAAAGTTTTTCCGACATATTTAAATTTTTCATTATATAATTAATATATTTATCATCATAATGTTAATATTACTACGAAATAATTAATACTGATATGCATTTTCAATATCTTTGTTTGAATAATTATCCAGGTATAAGAAGTGAAATATAAAAATAAAGATGAATAGTTAGTAAAATGATATTTAGTAAACATTTTATTTATTTGAGACAAACCTAATTTATTTCAGACTTTTTTCGCGTGTTGTTAATTTTTATTGCATAATTAATATATTAACGAACATAAAGTTAATTAATATTACTACAAAATAACATCAAAAGTTAAATTCATTATACGAACATAAACTTTTCACATCTGTTTTAAAAATTACAACTCTAAACTTTTAAAACAGCAGGAGATAATAATTTCGATTTACATAGATAGATAAAAGTATTTAAAAAATATTTTTTTGCTATCTTAGTTTTTTTTTTTTTTTTTTTTTTTTTTTAGGAACATAAAACTTTGGTTAAATGGAAAATAAAATCGAGTACCAAGTGAAGAAATTATAAATAAGTCAATTTATATGCGCATAATAAAATAAGATTGCATTTTAAGTATAATGGCTGTAGAAAGGCAATAGATAACACGCTGTATTATAATAATCCGAATGAATATATATATTTTTAAGTATGAATGCTTTTTTCATATTTTGTTGTAATAAAATGGTGCTTACTTTAAAGCATTACCATAATCCAAGTGCTACTTTTTTCCGCATAATGATTTGCATATTGAAATTTGAGTAAGAATTGATTAATATAATATGTGCATGCGTATTTAGGTAGATAACTTAAATTTAAAAAATATTTTGATTAGAATTTGTGAAATACATAAAATAATAATTCACAACCAGAATGTTTAATATTAATTTTGTTCTACTGAAATACTACAAATTATCTTTTAAAAATAAAGTTATGGTGATTCTTCAATATGCTAAATAAATCGTTGGTATTTCTTTTGAACATAATTTAGGCATTTAAAATAACCGATCAGTTTAAAGAAAGAAATAAAAAAGGAAAAGAAAAGAAAAAATCTTAAAATTTAATCAAAATAGCTTAGAAAATACTTCAGAGGAATTTCCTTTTTCATACATTATATGTGATTTAAAAAGTGTAAGTTGATACTATTAAGTAATGTGCACGGGGTAAATTCTTATTTAGCAATATCAGTAATAAGTATAATAAAATCAAATTAATTACAGATCAAATTAAGAACCAAATTAATTACAGATAATTGGCATTATGCAAATTTTAAACAGTGAGCAAGCGAACATGCAGTTGTAAAAAGATACAAAATAGCATAAAGTGCTTTAGGAATAGTCAAAAATCTAAATTTTTAAGGATGCGGAACTAAGCATATTTAATTGTGATTCATGGCCAGGGTCCAAAAAAAAACAGTCGCTCGAATTTGCAACTAGGTTCTGAGATCTTCACGCACGACTGTATCAAGGGTGTATTGTGAGTATATCAATTCTATAACCATCTTTTCTAACACAATGGCTATAAAAGTGTCGCCTGCTCGACTATTTTGGTGGTATTTCAGACTTTTTCTCAAGCAGCATTTCAAGATGATAATGCACCCTGCTGTGCGGCATCTGTGGTACAACAATATGAATTAAATTGTTAAAATTACCTATCTATTCCCATGAGCACCTATAATTCAGTAAGTAATATTATCTTCTTTCACTCTAAGTTAAATCCCACAAAGAATATCGTAGAATTTCTTCTTTATTAGACTTGGAAACAGTCCTAATCTCAATTCGACCGAAAATGTTTAGTCATAAGAAGGCTCTGGTAGAGAGAAGGGGATTCGAAATTTGCAGCTTACAACTTTGCAAGAACTAGAAAAATTATTTACAATATTTAGCAAAGTGAAATTTTTGAGATTTATATCAAAAAACGGTTTAATACCACGCCGCTGTGCATGAAAGCAGTTATTCCATATAAAGATGGAATTAACCCAATGCAGAATACATATTTTTATTAAAAAATCACTTAGATCTGTAACTCGTTTATTTCATGTAATAAATCATAACAGAATACAAAGTGTACATTTATAAAATATTTCGTAGAGTGTAATAAAGTGAATTATTAAATCGAAAATGGACATAGGTATCATTTTATTCCTTTGGTACTGTGAAAACATGACAGTTTTATTTGTTTCAACCATTAATTTTAAGGTTATTACAAATAAAAAAGGTATAACTCATTTTTTCTGCAGTGAGACTTTTTTTTTTTTTTTTTTTTTTTTTGGGGGGGGGGGGGTCTTTTTTTTTTTTTTTTTTTTTTTTTTTTTGCTATATGTGTATATGCACATATACGAATATTTTGCAGATTTATTAAGAAAGAAAAAAAACTAAAACACAGTTTAATTAGAGTTTACAGTCAATCTGTAAAATTATTTTTCTGTGTACGATAAATATACTTTTAAAGGTACAGGAAAAACAAATCAAGTTGTAAATGCTTCTATAAACATAATTCTTTTCTGATTCCTGACGTATGAAGAATCTTTCAGAAGCCTTTGTATAAATTTGGAGGGTAATTGTAAAACAACATTATAAATTATAATTAAGCTATAAAACTTGTTCGGAAATATCGAGGTCAGTCCTTTTTTGCAGATTTCGAGGAATGAATGAATGGTCAATATGAATCATTTCACGAAAGTCAAGTTGTCCAATATTTGCTTCGGTTATTGGCCTACCTAACTAAAATTGACGTACTACTGTACGGTTGTATCTGAAATAATTTCCAATGAGCAATCTACATTATGTACCAACGTATGAATATACCAATGCGCTGTCTGAATTCAATAAATATGATCTTTCGTATTGACAAAGGATGTACTGTAACCTAAGAGCCAAAATCCTGGCGGTCAAACATGGGCGCTTTTTCATGTCCAAAAATTTTGTATGCGTTGTTCACGACGAGTCACATTTTCTTAGTGTTTTATTCAGGAAAATAAGCTGATATCTGTTAGTTTTATAGACCATACATGAATTAAATATTAGCTGACCCAATCTTTGTGAAACAATGCATGTGCCGTATACAATTCCGCAATCAGGATTTCGCATTTGCCAACATTCAGAAATTGCGACAGTGTCAATCCTTATCAGATTTTCATATGTGTTTATGATTACTAATGTTGTAACCTACTCCCCTAGTTTGTATAAACCGTTCTGAAATACTTTGTTACATAATATCGAGTATTTTTTTTTCTATATTTACTATTATTTTTATTATAGACTTTGGGCTATGTTTAAAATTTCAATTTATGCAAATTTTAAATGAAACTTATTTTTATGTAATAACGTTTTTTATGTCTGTTCATAAAACATTTTTTGCAAATTTTAAGTTATTTTATTGTATTATATAAATGGATTTTTGCTGCTTTTGCGCATTACTAATTTGTATTATCTATTAAATTTGTTATCTAAAGTGTTTTTATTACCATTTATAGTTCATTCTTCTGTTGTAATGTGGTGATACTGTGTTTCTCTATGCGTAGTTTATTAACAACTCTCTTCGCATGTATTTTTTATGGATACCTTGCTAATTAAAGTCTTCCTTCCTGGTATTTAAACTCTCTCTATATATAGAATATTTCGTATTGAATGGGACAAAAACAATAACGTCATACAATTCTGTACTTGATTTATTTCTAAACAAATTAATTGTGTAACTAGAATTGTACAAGTTTTACCTAGCAGCAGCGAAAAATCTTCCAGTTACAAAATCTCCGCTAATGACATTTTTAATCAAATTGGTGCCACCATGATTGCACAGAAATGGATGGATTAGCCGTGTTGAATGAAACAATATGACATTGCTTTGTTGGACATCGAGATCACTCTTGCGATTTTTATCTATGGGGTTATGTTAAAGTTGTATAAAATCCCCTCGGAACTGCGATGCCGCTTTCTTTGCAGCACTCGTGCCTGCTTTGTTCACCTGACGAAGGATCGTGTCTTCTTTCGACCCGAAACAACTGTTACAAGTTCTTGCCTTCTATGATGTTTATTCAAAGTTTTGTACTTATTTGTTATGTAAAAGTGTCCTTGCCATTTCTCTAGGCCTTACTGCAACTGATGCAACAGATAATGTCTCGAATCATTAACATAGGATTTTCTATCACGATATACTATCACAAGTGTGACAGTAACTGGAATACCGCATAGTTATTTTACATGTCACTGAAGGGGTACGCATAGAACATCCATAGAAACTTGAATAGAAATAGTTTCACTATAAAGTTGATTTATGAAAATAAAGCATTTACAGCGTTCACGGGTATGTTTTCTTTTTGTTCCGTTCACTGTGAAACATCTTGTATATGCGTGTATCTATAAAAACGCTGCGCCTATTTTCTCTTTTAACAATTCTTTTTATTCACAAACTTCTTTTAATAAAAATGACAATAACAAGATGCTAAGAATTTAGTCAGACATGATTTATCAGGATAAATATCCAAAAAGCTTTCTAATTTATTTTGTGAAATCTTGGATAGTATGTTACCGATTCTGGAGAAGGCAGAAATATTATATTATGTGTCTGTCAATAATTTTCTCAACAATGCAGCATTCCATTTCTTATCTTATACGTTAAAGCGTGTCACAGTTTGTATCGATTTTGTCAGTCAAAGCCTTAGAAATCGATAATACTTTATCGAGACTTTGTCGAAGAAATCCTTTTGCAATCGTATACAGTTGAATGTCTGTTATTCAGTTAGAATAAAACAAAATTTCATTCTTGTAAAAGAATGATTGTAAATAATTGTTAAAAAAATATATCAAATAAATTGAGGAAACAAAAGTATTTTATAAAAGTACTTTAATGGATTTAAGTAACCCAAGAAATGCATCATTAAAGTATTTTAGATGTCAATAATAATGGTGTGTGAAAGTTATTTTAAGATAAGTTATGTAATTTAAAAAACATTTCTATTCATCATTTTTTTTTCTTAAATACTTCTTTCTTTTCAGAAAAGAAAAAGTGATTGTAAAGTGCTAAAATCTTTAGTATACATTTTTTTTTTCATTGATTTTTCAGTGGGGTCTTATATATTTCAAACTATTTTAGTACAGGTAAAAAAAGAGTCTTTTTCACAAGTCTTAGTCTTAAGGTTTTGCAGTTTTTATCAAAATTAAACAAAAATCAGTATGGAGTTTAGTTCATATTTTAACATTTGGAAATTTCTAAAATTAAGACTCTTTCAATTACAATAAAAATGTAACAATTTTTTAATGTAGCATTAATTTTAGTTTTATTTCAATATCTTTAAAATAAGTTAGTTTTAAATTTTCATATTTATATCTGTACTTTGTAGGTAAAGGGCGCCATCTTTTTTTTTTTTTTTTTTTTTTTTTTTTTTGGAAAAAGAGTTGGCCACAGTGTGTTAAAGTGTCACTAAGCAGTGGCCAATAGTTGCAAAGAAGTACTTTTAAACACGCAATTAAAGTTTTTTTTTAAGGGTTATCTCCCTCCAAAAATTACATTTCTGACACATGATGCCACTTACTTCCGGGGTACTGATATAAAACTTGTATTTAATTATTTAGGGTTTACATAAATTTTCATATTTTTCAACGAAATTTTTCAAACTTTATCCAAGGGGATTTATATAAAAATAATTCACTCTGAAAGATGCAAATTTGGGAATATTTTAATGCAAGCTATACATGAAAAAGCAAATTTTTAAATGAAAAAAAATTATTACATTAATTATTTGCTACATTTGTATTTTAATTAACTCAGAGTATTAATTTTATCAATTTACGAAAGCTGAAACATGTCTTAAAAATCATATAAATTGTTATGCAGTTTTAGTAAGTCTTAAAAAACTTTGATCGATTGCAACAGACTCACTTTTTACTTGCACTATAATATTTTAAAAGGTAAAAAGGTTCCTTAAAAGTTATCAAAGATATGCATACGATGAAGTATGGAATGCAAAATAAAGATAATCTCTACAATCCTTTATGTAAGAATGTGATTATCACATAGGTTTTATTTATTTATTTAATTATTTTAATGAATTATTTCGAAAGTGATAAATTGTGCAATACAAGCATAAATAATGTATACTACTGGCCATTAAAATTGCTACACCAAGAAGGAATAATAATAACGGAATGAAATATGTTAGACACATACATTATAGTAAGAAGAACAATTGATTAAAATTTTAGGAAATTTGGAGTAATATGCACTGAGAAAACAGTACATAAAGCAGCGACCTCTGTAAGCAATAACAGCACTTATTTGCCTAGGCATTGAATCGAACAGCGATTGGATGACATGTACGGGTACTTCATGAAGTTTTAACACGATGCCACAATTAATCGATCGGAGTTACTGGTGAGTGGTGGGGAGCCAGTCGTTTTTAACGATTAAATAGAGTCATTTTCATTGGTGCGAGATCAGGAGAACGCGCTGGCCAGAGCAAGAGTCGAACACATTCAGCCTCAATGAAGGTCCAGACAATATGGACAACTTGCGGTCGTGCATTGTTCTGCTTAAATGTTGCGCTTCGGAGGCCATGAACATAGGGCAGAACGATGGGCCTTAACTCATCAGAAATGTAATGGCTGGTATTCAGAGTGGCGGGAATGAAAGCAAGAGGTGACCGGGACGTGTATCCAATGGTACCACATACCATCAATTCAGGTGGTGGCTCAGTATGCAGCTACCAAAATTCTGACTACCCTCAAAACTGCATCACTTATATGGGCGCCATTAATGTGTGATCAACGATGAACCTGGACGCAGGAATGGCGTGAAGTCACTTTTCAGACAAATCACAATCCTGTTTACAGCATCAAGATTGCCTTATCCGTATTTAACGGCATTATGAATAATGCATATTGCCAGCTGGGATTCGACATCATCATACTGTCCATCATTCGCAATGATGTTATGGCTTCCCATTGGATACACGTCTCGATTACTTCATGATCGTATTCCTGGCACTCTGAACAGCGGCCATTAAATTTCTGATAAGTTAAGGCCCGCCCCTCTGCCCTGTATTCGAGGCCTCCGTAGCGCAAAATTTAAGCAAGATAATGCACGACCGCAAGTTGTTTGTATTATCCGGACCTTCTTTGATACAGAATGTGTTCGACTGTTTCTCTGGCTAGCGCCTTCTCCTGATCTCGCACCAATGAAAATGACTGTTTAATCGCTGAAAAGCGACTGGCCCCCCACCACTCACCAGTAACTTCGTTCGATGAATTGTGGCATCGTGTTAAAACTTCATGAAGTTCTCTACCCGTACATGTCATCCAATCGCTGTTCGATTCAATGCCTAGACAGATATGTGCTGTTATTGCTCACAGCGGTCGCTGCTTTATGTACCGTTTTCTCAGTACATATTACTCCAAATTTCCTGAAATTTTAATCAATTGTTCTTCCTACTATAATGTATGTGTCCAACAAATTTCATTCCATTATTATAATTCCTTCTTGGTGTAGCAATTTTAATGGCCAGTAGTGTACTTTAATTGCTAAGTAAAAAGAATGTATATATTTACATGCTAAGTATCCTAGGTAGCAAATAACGTTATTATAGCGTTGAAAATAAGTCTGAACAGTGAAAAATTAGTTATAACAACATTATAACAACGTTAAACAACATTATGTGCTGCATGGGATGAAATAAAGAAAAACAGATTGAGTTTTTAAAATGCGTATCCTAAATAATTAATTTCATTGTCCCTTCTAACTTTCACGAAATTCTACGGACGCGCCAAAACAATTCTTTAATCTAAATGCCATATTGAAAGGCGCCCGACATTACTTTTTATTCATACTTCGTTTGAATGAAACTATGTAATATGGCATTCAACCAAAAGTAAAACTATCTTTACGGTTAATATTTTAATTAGGAGTTACAGTAGTGGACAAAATTGTGGAAACATTTTGAAAAAAGTTTATTTTAGTGGTTTGATGTCTAATAACACCACTTTATTTTGTCCCAATACTACAAAATTATATATCATTGAAAAGGTAATTTGATCAAAATTGTAAAGCAATATTATTTAAGAATAGTTTTTTAATAGAACAGCATTTATAAAGAAGAAAGGTGATATACATAAAAAAAATGAGAGATGATTTTTTTCAGTCTTTTAATTCTTCTATCATCACTTGCTGTTGTGCACCTTTTTCTACCTTTACCAGTCTGGTTTTCTAATGACTGAGCCTCCTTGTACCTCTTCAAAAGTTTAGAAATGCCACCTTTGGTTAAGTTTCCCCCAATATTTCATCTAATTTCTTCATAACTGTAGCCTTGTTCACTTAATGTTACCATTTTACATCGCTTCCTAGGTGACCAGTCAACTCTTTGCGCCATTTCTTTAATTTTATATTGATTAATTTTTTTTATTACGTTTCACAAGCTCACTAGTAAATCAAAAAGCACAAAAAAAAAAAAAAAAAAAAAAAAAAAAACTTGATAGCAATTACAATACACACTGATAAATGTCCTGTGACCTGCTGGCCCATTGCCAAAACAAGATGACATCTGATTGGCTCTGTTAACACTCGTGCTCTTCGGCTACATTCAAATGAAGGACAGCTACTTCCTATAAACGAAAGCAAGCTGTGCTTCTTTTTTCTGGTTATTTGGCTATAACTTTTGATATATTACAGATAATTGAACAAATGTTATTGCTTTACAATCTTGAGTAAATTACCTTTCCAATGATATATAATTTTATAGTATTGGTACAAAAAGAAGTGGTGTTATTAGACATCAAACCACTAAAAGCAACTTTTTTCAAAGGGTTTCCGCAATTTTGTCCACTACTGTAAAGACAGTTTTTTTTTTTTTTTTTTTTTTTTTTTTAGACAATTTTTCATTTAAGAGTTAAAAATCAATCCTACACATTCATAAACGGAAAGGTTTATGTCCATTATGTCAGATTTTATTATTTTTTAAACAATAAAATCTGAGTCTTTTGATTTTCTTGTATATGTACATACAGAGAAAGTATTGGATTCGTGAAAATTTTCGAACTCAAGTTTTCAATGGATTTACACGTTTTGGGATGTCCTGAACACGATGTGACTGGTTTTAGAAAATGTTTGTCTGTCAATATTTGTGTATGTATATCATAAATTTTGTGGACACTGTAACTCGAGAAACAATGAACGGATTTTAACCAAACATGGTATTTAGTTGAAACCTGACACAAACTGATGCTGATTAAATTTGTGGAACAATTGTTCAATAAATAGCGCTGTAATCGCATTTTTTTTTTTTTTTAACACGGCAGTATAGGACAAAATTTCGTATAAATGTACATAATGAGAGTTATTTTAAACGTGTGATTGTAAAATTAATGTGAATTATTTATAATAGTAGTAGTTAACTAGAAAAAAAAAATCTGCATGTGGAAGCATCGCTCCCCCCTCCCCCTCGGGGGGAAGTAATCCCGTTGCGAGTAAATTTTTAATATTGGTGTCTTTCGAAAAATCTCGTCAATGCCTTTAAAACAAATGGTTGATCTATAGATGAGTGATAATTTAAAACAAGGTTATAGATTGTTTTCATCTTTTTACGAAAAAAATCGTATTTCTTTTGATACTGGCAAAAAATTGACTTTCTTTCGGCATTAATGATCTAATTCTGTCAGATAAAAATCTTCTGCATTTGTCATGGAAAATAATTTCAATAAATAATTCCTATTCAATTAATTTTGTGTAAAATTATATAGAAGAAAGTCATGTGGTGGCCACATCATACTAGCTTCCTATTATTTTCAAAATTTATAAATATAAACTATTGCTTTTAAATTGTTTCAGCAAAATTATTATTATTTTTTTTTTTTTTTTTTTTTTTTTTTTTTTTACTTTCTGAAAATAAACTACAAAACAGATGTTTAAGAAAATTTTAAAAAGGACTAATATTACTGTTTTGACTTACTTAAAAGTGAAAAAAAAAATGCTAATAAAATTTTAAAAATATTAATATAAAAAGGCCTAGAAAGAAATATTTTATCCTAAAATAAATATGTTCGAAAGCAAAAAATGTATCAAACATTTTGCTAAGCACATAACGTGACAATAGCCTTTTTAACTTAGAAACTTTTCAGTAATAAGTAATTATATTGTTGAATTCACAGTCAATGAATTTATTAAAGATAAGGCACGAAATGAAAAGGAAAATATAGTGATAAGATTATAGTGTTTTTAAATTATAAATAATGGCTATTACTATCATTAATATTATGGTTTATAATTTTTATTATATCTATTCGCAAAACGAAGTTTTGTTCTACTTTTATAAAATACTTGTATTATTACATAATAAAAATATTATAAAATATATTAATATTGAGATAATAATTCGCATAAATTTTGTGTATTTTTTAAGAAAGATCACATTCCGAATATATTGAAAAAACATGTAACAAAATATTAAATTACACAACACACACAATGCAAACGTAGATTCTATATTTCAAATCATGTAGATTCTATAATCATGTAGATTCTATATTTCAAATCTCAACACAATAAGAGAAAGGGGGATCTTGTCTATTATACTTTTTAAATTACTCTTTCTCAACAATTATTATAAATAACTAAAATATTATTTAAGGCAATTTAAATTTGACGTGCTAGTTAAATATTTGCACCATATTATTAATATATATATATATATATATTATTTAATATATACTTTTAAGTAAATTGGAAAATTACATGGGAAATTTGCTAGTTTAATGTTCAGAAAATTTAATTTTACATGTAAAGTAATCACTTAGATTTAATAAATAAATAAATAAATAAGTAAAACTACATTATATAAAAAATCTAATCATACAATATAACCGAAACCAAAATACTTAATATGTGCTACAAAATAACTAAAGCTTCTTCTATTTTAGAAACTTTTGAAAAACAAGAGCTGTTTAACTTTTGATAATGTTCCTGATAAATTCTTCTCTAATTATTATGACACAGAATTATCAAAATAAAAGACTAGTTATCACAAACCGTAGTCTTAAAATCGTTTGGACATTGTTGTAAAATGCTTAAAACGCTAAATAATGCTATCGTATTGAGACAAATTTTATTTTAATACAAATTTTTCATTGTAGTTTATACAATAAAAAATAAAAATCCAAATAAAAATTGCCTGAAGTAACACAAAATGAAACCCAAAATATTTCAAAGCAAAGTCCCCTTCCAACCCGGCTCATTTTTACCTTAAAAACTTACATTCCTCTGTTTTTGAAAGCTGGATAAAATTCATATGGACTACAGTGCGTCCCAAAAGTTTATAGACAACGGGTTTTTTCTTATTTTACAATTGAAAAAGATGAATATAAATTTTTAAATATTTTTAATTGTGTGTAATTTCAAGACAATAATAATACTATACAAAAATAATATCTTACAATCACAGACATTGTGATAGAAACTAAAAAGGAAAATTTTCTGTCCCAAAAGTTAATAGACAACTTATTTTTTTCTCTTTAACATTCAAAATTTTGAGCCATTTTCGCTAACCACTTCAAAATCTCGATCAGGCATGCTCAAAACAAGATATTCTGGCTTTAGAGAAAACCAACTTCTTTCTGTTTGCAGCTTTAGATCTTGAACTTTCGCAAATTGACACCCATTAGCATATACGTCTCTAGATAATATTCCCCAAAAGTTTCCACTGGGTTTATGTGAAGACTTATGGCTGGCCAGTCCATAACATACACTTGGTTTTATCTAAACCATTGCATTGTAGAGTTTGACGCGTGAATAGAACATGTCTTGCTGATATGTGCATCCGTACCACCCCCCCCCCCCCCCAGTAACTTTCCAAATGGAAGTAACTACTTCTAGCATTTTATGGTAATCTTCGGAACATTGTCGACCTTTTAAAAGAACAATATCGGTAGTTCCATTAAAGGAAAATACTCCCCACAGCATGAATGAGCCCCCTCCTTGTTGTTTGCTGAAAAAAAGTTTGCGATTCCTTGTAAATATCGTGCCAGTAATATGTCCAACCATCAAGGCCATCTAAACTGAAATTCTTTTCATCACTAAACAGAACGTTCAGCCATTCACCTGTTTAATTCATATGATTTCAACCCCACTGAACACGAACGTCTTTATGTCGTTTCATCATCTTTGGTGAACGACGTATTTTGCGATAAACAACCAATTTACTTACCTGCAGCCGTCCATGCACCATGGATTTTGATACTGGAACAGTCACTTCTCTATAAATTGACCGTAAAGACAGGTTCTGGGTTGAAACTAATATGAAAATTTCTCTGTGTTGCCATTTAGTTGTTTTCTTTAGTCGCTAAGAACGTGATTTTGTTTCAAAATTGTCACATTTTGACAAAATTTGGTAAATACCAGCCCTGCTGCGTCCAATTTTTCTTGTAATGGCCACGGTTTTCATTCCACGAGCTTTCAAACAATAAATTTGCAAAATTTCCTTTTTCGAAAACTGCACATTGCGAGGCATCTTTACAATCAGTCGAAAAAAGAAAGACACCTTCGCTTTTATCTCAGAAAACTACTGCGTCACAAGTACATGACCTTGGAAAATGCAAATTTGGAGATCAGTACTTCAATCAACATTTAACACCGGATGTTTTTATATTTTTAGGACAGCATTATCTTGTTTTTATTTTTTATATTAAATTTATGACTGTTTAAAGTTCTTTAACCGTTTGAGTCTCAAGCAGCGCGATCGCACTGTTGAGATTCTATGCCGAGAAATCCCGGTGCATTTCGAACATTGTGGACAACTGACGGTGTGTTACCAATTGTTGAAGTCGCTCGCTCAGATTTACTGAAGCAAGTACATATGAAACAACTACGTCTAATCATTTTGAAACAGACAGTTATTAACAATGAGAAACACTTACGCAAGAATACGTCCGATCACTTTGCAAACTGCATTAAATGTGACGGAACTCTATGAGAAAAAGACAATAATTGTGTTACCTAATAAATACAAGAAGCGCTACTACTCCGATTGGGATTCATCGATGTAAAATTAACAAAGCGCTATCGCGCTGCTTGAGTCTTTTCGTACTCATTTAGAGAAAGCGCGATTCCACTGTTTGGGATTCTTCGACAGTGTTTTTTCAATGCCCCCTGGGACTCAAACGGTTAAGTATTTTATTAATTTTATTACGTCAATACATATTTCTGCGAATTAGCACGAATTACACTTTCTGTGAATTAGCACGATTTTTCATTTCCTGTTTTAATTCCAGATGCAAAAATGTATGTGGATGTCGTAGATGTCTAACCCTCACGATCGTGAGGCCTGGGTCGGAAAGGGGTATGCAATAAAAATTGACTTAAGCTGCTCAAAATGTAAATATAGATATTTCTAAACAAAGATATAAGCAATAAAAATTTAGCTCAATCCATTAAGCGCCAAGTCTCCCATTTTGGGAACATTTGATTAAGAATTTTTTTTTCTAGAGAAAAAAATTCTTAATCAAATAATAATAATAAATAATAAAAACTAATTAAGTTTAAAAAAATTTGATGTGAACATCACATGACTTCCTTATTCCCATTGGAATAAACATATTGTCATGAAAAAAACGACATTATTGTGTGAGGTAACCGATTCATATATAAACAGGTAGGTTCCAGTCCAAGAACAAAAAACGCTGCTACTCTAAACCCAAAAGTCACGATAATAGAATTATATGTACCCCCGAGACAAATATAGAAGTTTTTTCAGGAATATAATAGAGCTTATTAAAGAAGCACTCATTGGTAAATGCACAACTTAGAGTTCAATGAAAATCATTCGAGTATAGATGGCCTACATTTGTTGTCTTTGGCGAAAATTAGTGGTGAGAAACGATACATTTTACCAAAACAATTAACTCCGTTAAAATTCAGAAAAAGTTTACTAATTCTAGCTATCTTGAAACATTATTTGTCGCCATATTTGATCACTAATCTCAGCAAGCTGTCAAGTGTTTAGCCAACACAGATTTTGGTCTTGACATCGATGTTGGAGATTTCGGCGTCGAATTTAGCGACTTGACCACCAAATTTGGCAAAAATTAAGAAGAATATATCTTTTATTTTATTTTTTTCATTGAATACAGTGCGTTGCATGAATATAAACGCACCTTAGCTTTAAGAATTAGAATGGTATAGCAGTGTAATAAAAAAATATGAATAAATGACACGTGATGCAAACTGTATGTGTATGATTCAAGAAATGAAAATACGAGTCAAAACAATGAAAGACCAATAGGATTTTTTAGAAAACAATTTTATTGAATTTATGACAAAAATATATGTTGCATGAACTTAAACGCACATGTAAAAAATAAATAACTGAACAACAAATACTGTATCTAATACTTTGTAAAGCCACCATAGGCTTCTAGAACAGCCAGTAAACGACTTGTCATTGACTGATATAGTGGCATGAGGTCATCCAAGCTGGTTGTCTTCCAAGCTAATAGAATGGCCAATTTTAGTTCATCTTTCGTGTTAAACTGCCTTCCGTTTACGTAAACACGGCGAACCGGAATACCCCATACGTTCTCCATTATATTTAAATAGGGACGTTTTGAGGGCCAATCCAGAACTTTGATTTTATTATTACGGAACCATTTTTTCATGATATGTGCTGTATGTACAGATGCACAATCTTGCTGAAAAATATAATTTCTTCCAACTTTCTTGACTGCTTGACGGCGGAGGCTCCTTGTGAGCATCTCGACATAATCTACAGAGTTCATAGTGTTCTCCATGAACTCTAATTCGAAAGTCCTTTTAAATCTATGGCTGCCTACACCATGACAGACCCACCTCCAGATTGACGTTTTGAACAGTACATTTCTTCGGTTCTCAAATTGTGCCAGTAGCTATAAAATCCGTCCGGGCCATCGAAATTAAACTTTTTTCATCTGAGAAGATAAATTTTTCCCAATTTAGTCAATCTAGAATCCATTTTCTTGCCCATTCCAACCGCATATCTTTGTGCTTTTAAAGTGAGGGGTGGTTTCGCCTTCATTTTCTTATATTTAATAAATATTGAAGCTTCGATAGTTCTCTATATGGTTGTCCGATGAGCACCCAGCTTGTATTGAGCCTTTATCTTCGCACAGGAAATATTCTTATTCTTTGCAGCCTTGCATATCCGATGTTCGTCGTAACTGGTGAGCTTTCCTGTTCGCTTCTTATACGCCTTTTCCCCATAATTTGCTCCTTTCTTTATATAATTTCGCACAACAATCTCACCTCTTCCGATTTGGCACCCAATTTCACGATTGCTAAAGCCTTTACCACGCATAAAGTCGATTTTCGTCCTCTCGTCTACTGTCAAAGTTTTCCCTCTTGCCATCCTGAACAAACTCCGTGAATTTTGCACTCAAGCATTAAAACTGTTTTTAGAGAACTTCAGCTTAACGACTATCTGTGTTTTAATTTAATTCAGGTGGTTCTGTTAAATTTTAAACACAAAATACAGAGTGCGTTTAATTTCGCGCAACAAACGAAAAGCAGTGAAAAATAAGAAAATGCTTAAACACTCATTTACATAAGCTTCCATGAGCCTAAACATACGTGCTCAAAGCACCTTATTCAGGTTTTAATCATATGCAATAACTGTAACTCACATTCCTTCTTTTAAAAATTAAAAAATTCTATTTCTGGTTATTGGAAAAGGTGCGTTTATATTCATGCAACGCACTGTATTGTAGTGCCTAGCTTAGTTGGTACTTGTTGGAAAAAGTTTGTAATGTGAATTCTATTTTACCATGTTTTTATTAACTTTGATTCTTGATTGTTTGTTTGTCCAGTACAAACAGTCAATTTTTAACTAACTTCCCGAACGTGATATTATAGAAAAAGCCAGAAATATAGTAAAAATTAAAAAAAAAAAAAAAAAAAAACTTTGTTTACAGCATGGGTATGAAAAACTAATTTTCCTTCCTGAGCAGTGTTCGTCGACGTAGTAAAATGCATCAAAGCACTTCCATCAATTACACTCAATAGGAAAGAAAGTTTAGCTCAATTTCGGGTAGCCCTGTATATTGTCTATAAACAATATGCACTATAGTGTGTACTTAAATTTAGTCTTACATTAAAAACATCTAACAAAAAACAATTACAATTCCAACAATTTTCAAGTATAGCCCTAATATATCCAAATATTTTGGGCAGCCCTGTAAACGAATGATGATTGATTTCCAATTCACAATATGCACAATACATGCTTTTACGCATATAATTTTTTTTTTTCATTTGGTGTAGTGCAGCCAGTAGATGATAAATTCTGCTTAACAGCAATTTTCCCCTATAGACGTAATGTATTTGAATTATTTGGGTGTCCCTGTACACGAACCGTTTGCTTGATCTCAATGAAAAGTTTAGTGTGGCATCCCTATATGACACATATTCAGGGCCAAATTATCGCACGGGCACTTGGGGCAAACTGGCCCAGGGCCTCCAGATTTATGATGGTCTTGCTTCCAAAAGTTGTGCAATGATAATACAAATATTCACATAATACATCTAATAAAAACAGAAACTGATTAAAACTCTCTTTTTATATTGCAATAAAGAGCTTAAACAATTGCTGAATTTTGTCACGAATCCTAAACTAAGATGAAATTCATATTGTCTGATCAATTTCCAAATGAATTTAAAAACTTCAACGGCTGTTTTTTTTTTTTTTTTTTTTTTTTTTTTTCTTCAGAACGGGCTTATTTTGTCGAGCTCTGCAGAGCAAGGAGGAGGACCTCCAAATAGCATCAATGCCTCGGGGTCTTCAAAAAACTTAGTCGGGCTCTGCACATATTTATTATACTGAGTTTGGACTTTCTGCTATTATTTGTTTTTGAGATATGTTGATGAAAGGCAGACACACTCACACACAGAGAGAGACATACAGACAAACCAGTAAAAACGTGCTTTTTGGATTCAGGGGACCTTGAAACGTGTAAATATAACAAATATTCAATTTCTAAAATTTGAATTTTTGTAAGAGAAAGTAACAAATCACTTCAATATTTATACAACCTAATTATTTTTATTTCAAAATTATTCTTGTAAAATGTGTCACGATTCTTTGTGGATTACTATCTATTAAATTGTAAATATTTAACCCTCTTAGGACAAGGTTATTTCGTTCATTTAAAATGAAAATCCATCAGAATTAATGAGCAAGTCTAGAAGAAAGGAAAAAATTAAAAGAATTTTCCTCTACGTTATAAAATTATTTTTTTTCCCTTAAATTTTTCGGGACAAGTTTTACAGTTGGGAACTAAAATTATAATACAACCCTTCCAAGGTTAAATTCCTAAAAAGGTTAAAATATATGGATTCTTTATTTTATTAATTGTCATTTTTGATCAATGATGTGCTTATGAACAAAAAAAATGTGGCTTTAAATTTTATATACTGTATACATATTTTTTATCTAAAAAGAAAAAAAAAAAAACAAAAAAAAAACAAGAATTTATTTTGATTAGTATAGAGAGTTTAAACCATACTAAGAAAATATGAATAGCACAATTTTGTTTGAATACATCTTATGCATTTTATTCCGAATTAACTGGAAAAACTATTTATAAAGTATTCCAAACCATCGTGTTCTATGAGAGGAATTTCTATAAATCATATTTTAATACTTTTACTATACACAAATTTTAAGAAAACTGAAATATGTTATTGAAGTTCACTATCGGATGTTTCATGTATAAATGGAGTACATTGTACCACTGGTTTGTGTATAGGGACACCCAAAAGTATTCTAAAGCATTTTTTACAATGAGAGGTATTTCTGTAAACCATATTTTAATATCTTCGCTGTGCACAAATCTTCATGAAATTGAAATATGTTATTCAAGTTCACTATCGTATTTTCATATGAAAAATGGAGTAAATACCAGCACTAGTTTATGTACAAAGACACTCGAAAGTATTCCAAAGCATTGCGTTCTATGACAGGTATTTCCATAAACCAAATTTTAATAACTTTACTTCAACAAAGCCTAATGAAATAGAAATATGTTATTCATATGCACAAAAAAATGCTTTTTATAGAATATAGTACTATTAGCATTAGATTTACAGGACCACACAAAAATATTTAATTACATTAAGAGCTATTAATAAAAATTTGCTGGAATTGCACTCACGTTTACATTAAGCGTTTTTAACAATTTCTAATATTTTTTAAGTGTGAATATGATTTCAGTTTGAGCATCTATCTGTCCGTCTGTCAGCCCGCTTTTCCAATTGTCTGTCTATCCGCGCTCTAACTCCTGTAAATATTTATGGAATTTTTCGAAACTGATACATGTTATTAAAGTTTACTATCGGATGTTCCCTATTGAAAATGGAGTTAATACCTCTACTGGTTTGTGTACATGATACCAAAAAGTATTCCAAAGCATTGTGTTCTATGAGAGATATTTCTTTAAACCCTATTTTAATACCCTTACAGTACACAAATCTTAATGAAATTGAATGTTATTCTAGTTTACTATCGGATGTTTCCAATATAAAATTGAGTAAATTCCTTCAATGGTTTGTGTACAGGGACATTCAAAAGTATTTAAAAGCGCTGTGTTCTATGAGAGGTATTTCCATAAACCAAATTTAAATATCTTTACTTCGCACAAAGCTTAATGAAATTGAAATATATTATTCATATGCACAAAAGAATGCTTTCTATAGAATATAGTATGTTTAGTGTTAGTCTTACAGTCCCAAATAAAAGTATTCAATTTCATTAAGAGCTATTAATAAAAATTTGCTGGAATTGCATTTTCGTTTACATTAAACTTGTGCGAATATTATTTTTATTTGTTTACCTGTCTGTCCGATTGTCTATCTTTCTATTTTTTGCCGCCCGCCCCCAGCGTCCGTATTTTCAGAAAATTTGAAAAATAATATAAGTTAATCAAGTTCACTATGGAATGTTCACTATTTAGAATGACATTAATAGATTGAAAGGCCCTGTGCAACAAGACTTTGTCCAGGGATTTAAAAAAAAAAAAAAAAAAAAAAAGCCAATGCATTGCGTTAACTTTCTACTTTAAAAATCACAAAGAAATTGGCATGTATTGTTAATATTCTAAAATAATTTTTTGTATTCAATATGATTAACTTTCAGATTTACAGGGCTATACTAAAATATTCAGATACATATAAGGGCTGTAATTATAATCTAACGGCTGGATTTTCTTTCGCGTGAAACCTTTTTTACACTTTCTAACAATGTCTATGAGTGGTTTTAAATTCAATTGTTCAATCTGTATACTTTTTAGTCCTTCTGTCTGCGTGCTGTGTGATAACGTAGGCAAAGAATATTGAAAGTCATACCATACAACAAATACATACAGTTGGAAAGTGTTAGTAATTAATGTGTACTGTATGATTTTTCTTCCTTTCTTTTTCTTTCCTTTTTTTTTTTTTTTTTTTTTTTACTTAATTGCATGTAAAGCTTATTTTTTTTGCCATATAGGATGCAAATGAGTTATTTATCAATAGTGTTAATTTTTTTGCTTACTAAATTATGCATAAAAAGAAGAAAAAAGCTATTAATTTTTTCTTTAATAAATAAAAAACAGTATTCTATTAATTGTACAATAGCTAGTCTTTTAAAATAGAAGAGAAAAGAAATAATAGGCTATCTTATAGCTGTGAAATATTTGTTTAATTTAGAAATAAACAGGATATAAAAACATATAAATGTCACTAATTTTTTTTTCTTTCTCGCAAATATTTCACTCTAATGTACTCTTTAAAAAAAGAAAATAATGATAATCAGCTTTCAAATGCAAATAAATTATCACTTATATATATGTGTATACTTTTTTAGATGCTATTTTGCTGTTTTGAAAATTTAAACTTTTTCTTTCTCCATAGTAAATAAATATTCTTACACCCATTGCTTTTTTCATTGTACATTTATATATATATTTATATTTTAGAAGCAATTTTTTAAATATGTTTTATTTTCATTTACTTATACACATATTTTTTTAAAAAAGCAATTTCTTCCGCTGAGCAAGTTCGTCCTAAAATATACAATCGTATTTATATCTTGCTATCATTTTTCATGAATGGCTCTCAGATATAAGTGTAGCCGGGCGTAAAGGATTCCATTTCGTGCCTAGAGTGACTTGTATTTTTCCACATTTCAACACTTTGTCACGCTGTTACACTGAAAGGTTTTAGGAAATATTTGGATTTAATCCAAATCCTGGAATATTGAGAAAACTTTTCATTTGATGAGTTTTGAAATATCTTTTATCGAAATAAATAAATACGTACCTTAGAAATTTATTAAAGGAAATCTTAGAAAAGAAGTCGGAATGCTTTCTATTCGATAAAGTGTTTTTACTCTTACAAATTGAATTAAAAGTCTTAACGAAAACCAATGGGTATTTTAAGGCATGAAATCATTTTACTATTAAAACTATTCATTAAATGAATATATATAGATATACATATATATGTATATGTATATAAATGTTCTTACGCTGAAAAAATATAACTGGTGGCTATAGTTAGATTACCCTGATTCTGTGCCAATAAACAAAACTAAATTTTTATACCACTTTGCTTTAATCCAAATTAATATGTTGGTTCTCTGTGATGTTATTACCAAAATAATCCAACCTCTAAAATAAAATCATCAATATCTATTCCTACATCAGAATTATTACTGCCTCCAAAACATTCCAAAGACGCTTATAATCATATATAATTATAGTCATATAAATATAATCATAGTCATAAAAAATAATCATAATCATATAAATATAGTAATTTGAAGAAATTCGAATTTCTTCAAATAGCTTCGTTTTAATTAAGCTTCCTTTAATGCTGCAAGTATTTTTCTGTAGAAAAAATTTTCTTCTTTTTAAGCTTCTTGATTTTCTTAACCAAAATTAATCTGCAGCACTAATTTGATTATGCAAAGTTTATGAATTTTCGTTAGAAATTGTTGCTTAGGGTAAGCCGATATTATGCCTGATAAATTTTCAACACTCATTAAAATATTTGCATTTTCGCTCTTTAGTTAAAATTAACATATGATATAAATATATAAAATTTATAAAAAACATTACGTCAATTCTCGAGCTTAGTCACACATTTACATCCAATTTATACTTAATATGTTAATGTCATGTAATAGTAGCACAGCGGGTAATTGGCGACAATGTGTGGGATTTCTCTATGATCCAACATGCTGGAATACCTCCTTTACTTTGGTAGCCCAATAAACTGAGCGCGAAATGATGCTTTCCAAAGGCCTTACTAATCAACGAGGGACAGACATCACCAAAGCTTTAGTCTTTTTTTTTTTTTTTTTTTTTTAATTCCAGAATTAAGAACCTTTCTAAGTACCTGCACAACATTTTTTGAAGTAATAACTGTTATTCCAGTTCGATTTTTTTAGTGGAAACCGTGCTTTAACACCAAATCCACTGCTCGGCAAATAATTTAAGGAAATTTTGTAATTTTGGTAAATTTGATTGGGTTGAATAACGTCGTTCAAGAATCGGAGATTTTATTGAAATTTTACATTTTACAATAGCGTATTTAGAAAATGCACGAGTCATTTTACATTGTTAAAGAAAGTTCAACTTTTGGAAGTTTAAAAGCTAATTTTTCAATTTTTTTTTTTTTTTTTTTTTTAATAAGCACATAATAAATATAAAATTACTAGATGCATACAGTTCACATATACTTTGTGCAATTACAGATAAGTGTTTATTTTCAGAGTTGTATGTTATACTGTAATTTATGTGTAAAGAAATCTTTTTTTTTTTTAATTCAATAATTGCAAATTTCTTATGCTTTTATCCTTTATCTTAAATAAAGTGAAGGTTGCATGTAAATTATGCATTCTATACCATATATAATGAAGAATTCATATATAATATTTCGTATTATATACACAAAAAGTAGACAAGGTAAACGTATCAGAATGAGTTTTTCATTTCAAGTATTATTTCGTTATGAAGAAGACTTCCTAAACCGTCAATGTAATCTGAGTTTTAATAATATGAATATCATTAAAATCTTTTCTGTATGCTGTCATATCCACCGCCATTAAGCCTTGAAGTATCTTTCTCATTTCATTCCAAAGGAAATTTATCACATTTCTCTTTTCTCTTTTGTTCATTCTTCTTTTCTTAGATAATAATAAAAATAAAAAAATCTTTCGATGATCTATTTAGCATTCCTCATTACATGGTATTTTAGTTTGATATATATAAATATATATACATTTTTTTTCATGATTATATACTATCACAAGTGCCATTTTTTATCAGTTCAGTTCCGTTTGCTCCATTTCTTTTTCTTCTTTCTGATACTTTCAAAAGAATTTCTATTTAACTTCTTGTTTTTAACCAAACTTCGAAAACCATTTTACTAGACTTCTAGTTTATAAGAATTGAGCGAATCTGATTGTGTCCTCCTTTAAAACACTAATGAGTTATTGGTAAAAAGTCTTTTTGTAATTGTTTCTAATGGTATTTGTTTCTAATCGTCTGCTACAAATTAACTGTTGAAGAATTTGACTAAATTAGAAGATTAAATAACAAAGAAATTATACTTAACATCGAGGGAAATTTTTAAGCAAACTTAATTTGTTTGAGGAATTTAATTAAATATTTGCAAATGTATTTCTCAAATACAGTGATGTTAAAAGAAAATGCAAATTAGGAATAGTTGATATTTTTTTAGGAAGCACTTATAATAAATCTTGATGGGTACGCAGGGTGATTACAATTAAACTTGTGGTTTCAAAATAATCTAACTTTAAAACTGCCATTCAAAATGCCTTGATATTTTACCTGAACGATTTTCAGGCATTAAAATTTTGTTTGGTAGGAAAAAAAAAATAGTTCCAAGATGTGCGGATAGATTGCCCTTTCATGGCAATGTCAGGAGGAAAGTCACAATGGATTTTCGAAGAAACTAGAAAAAACACTGGAATGTCGATATCCGAAAGGAAACGATATCGTAAACCAAGGGTTTACGACTAATTTATTAGTGAAAAGACAAGAATAGGTGTTTACAGCGAAAACAGTGATAGTGACTAGAGATAAAGATGGAATTCACAAAACGAACACCAAACGGATGATCAACGGTACATTTTGGAACTAATTTTCCTTCGTGAAACAAATTTCATTGCCTTACGATTGTTCTGGTAAAATATTAAGTCATTCTGACTGTTAGTTTTAAAGTTAGAGCATTTTGAAATCGCAACTTGAATTATAATCACCCTGTATTTAATTTTTGAACAAACAACCACACACATGTATATATATATATGTGTGTGTGTGTGTAATATTTTTTAGGAAGTTTTACTGTTGTTGTTGTCGTGTGCCACTCGCAAATTCCGAGTCACGGAAGTTTAAGGCAAGAGGGTTGCGTCTTCCGTTATTAGGAACGCCTCATAGGGAGGAAGCACGACTTCTAGTTCCATAAGCTGGTGAAAGATGGCAGCACCAGCCAAACTCGAATTTTGATCCGGATCAGAGCGAGTTTAGACCCATGATCCGGTACCCCCAGAGGTATAATTTTTGATGGGAACTTGGAGGACTTTGCGACCACGACGGAATTTAACGTGCACCAGTCGCCATTAGCGTACACGACGGTCTTCGGCCGGCTCGAGGACCGAACCCTCAATCTTTCGATCACGAACTCGCTGCTCTTACCAACCAGGCTACCGCGGCCTGAAGTTTTACTTTTTAAATGGAATTATTGGACCATTTGAAAAAATGTCTAAAAGACTAGTTATTTTACAGCAATTTTGATAATAACTGTTAAATTTAAGGAATTTGTTTGTTTACGGCATAAATACGGCATAAATACCTTTTACACAGTAAATTAGCAATTAATAACCTCTGGGGATCACCAAAGTGAGGGAGCCATCCTCTCCATGGAGGGTCAAAATTGTGATGGCATGTCTCAGGACAATCCTTAGGGGTGCTTCTCCGACAGTCGCCAATTACACATTGCGCTGTACTAGTGCGACGTTAATCCCAACGAACCTACCAAGGTTGGGTTATTAGGAAGTCCGAGAATCAAAAAGTGCAAATAAGAAATCTTTTATACATCTAATACAGTTCTCTTTTGTTTATTTTGAATACAATCAAAACATTTGCATGTAACATAAAATACCACTAATACTATATTTATTATCTTTTATAATTTAAAAACTATTAAATCTATGTATAACTTAATATATTCGAAAAAATCTTTTTAATACTTATATTTATGAATTGTTAATTTTTATTTGTAAAAATACAATTAATGTTTAATTGTTTAATAATCAAGAATAATTTAAGAATACAAGAATAATTTTTCATTAAAGTTAGTTCCTCCTAAAAACTTTTAAAATCTTAGTTTTATTTTTCAAAAACTTAAGTGAATTAAAATTCCATATAATTGATTGAATTTTTATTAAAATTATGCAGGCAGTTGACTTAGTTTTGTTAAACTAATTTTAATATTGCAGTTTTCTAATTTCTCTTAAATTAGCATTTAAAATATATTTAATCAAATATAAAATTTTCCGTGGTAATAAATACTGTCACATTCGACACTATATTTAACACATTTACATGCATAAATGACAAAAATTAGGTTCAATAAAAATTAAATTTTCATCATTTTTAATGACTTTCTTCATCACATTAAAATGCGTTCTATTTCAATTAAGCCATTTTTTAAAAGTTTTTTAAAAAATAAAAAATAAAAAATCTATTTCAAAAGTAAGTGCAGATGCAAGACTTTTAATAAATATCTTTATGCTAAAATATTTACGTGCTTTTTTGCAAAAATCTTTAACTGAAACTAACTGATAAATAAAATGAAGATTTATGAATAGAATATTGAAAGGAAAAGCGAAAAATAAAATGAATAAGTAATTATCTCTTTTTTTCTTTAAATATTTCTAAAATATCTAAGAAATTATGTTTCTAAAGAAATGAACTAAAAGGTAAACATATTATTTTGTCATTGAAACTAATTTAATTTGCTTTAGAAAACAAAAGAATATTGTTGATGGGTTATTCGAAGAATTAAGTATGAGAATTTCTAATAAAGTATTAATTGTTTAAATAATTTCAATGCATGAGTTCGAGTATTTAAAAAATGTGTTATAACTTAAACAATGTAAAATAAGGTCCCTAATTATTGCAAATTAAAACCTTGCAAATCAGCGCATCTTTTTTGCATCTGATGCTCACATGCTATTATTAAAGAAAATCTAAAAATATAGAATTTGACCTTGTTGTTTTCATATGTAACAATTAAACAAAAATCTAAAATTTCTTATTTTTAGTACGACAGGTCGCATTATTTCTTTCAGACAGCATCGTTACCAATTTTTATCTATCACCTTGAATGAACGTGAAAATATTTATCTTTTTATCAAAATATATAAAACTGAAAGCTTGTTAATGTATCTGTCCGGATTTTTAGTCCAGATTATTGCATTTTATTTAAAATTGATATATTTAATCATTTATTAATCAGTTCAAAATATAGCTAATGCCGTATGTTTCATATCAATCGAATAATTGGTCCAAAAGATTAAAATAAGTCATATCTCACTAAATTAAACTCTGTTTTGTGTAGATTTTTATATCAATTGATTAAAAAACAAAAATAGACTTAACGCTTTTTTTTTCTTTTTCTTACCATTACCAATTTAGTTTCAAAGTATATTTTGTTCTTTCTGTCGATTTCCTCTTTAAGGCTCAACAAAATAAAGTTAACTGTTACGAAAAATGCCAAATTGCCGAAACATTTAGTAGAATTTTACATAGATATTTACAAATACAATTGTAGATATGTAATAAATATATCTCATAATATAACGCAAATTATAAGATTTATTCTTAAATAATAATAATAATAGTAATATTAATAATCTCATAATATTAATAATAATAATGAGAAACTAAGGAACAAAACAAAGTGGAAACGCAGTTTGCAGCACCTGCAAAAAAGCCAGTCGTTGCATTTTATGGTGTTTATTCGTAGTTTTGTACTTATTACTCCTACCCTGTTATTACTATTATATATAGATAAGTATTTGTTTGAAACAAATATTTGTGATGAATTAATAATAAAAAATTAAATTATAAAATTTTGAAGAATATAATTAACTAACAAATAAGAAATATGTTTAAAATAAATTATAACTTAATATTAAGGAATGTATAGAAAAAAAAATGCCAATTTGTAATGTACATTTCTCTCTTCTTTTAAAATCTTTATCCAGATCCTTATACAACAATGCATCATATGAAATTTTTTCAAGTCAGTTTCAGGATCCTGAACGACTAATTTTCTCAAGAAAATATAAAGAAGAGAAAAGTGTCATGTAACAAAACAGATTGTAAACTGTTTTCTAAAAAATATTGGACTTGAAGCATAAAAGAAAAATACAAGATTGAATAAAGGTATTATTCGCAGAGAGAAAAGAATATTTAAAAAAAAAACTGTCTGAAAAAGGTTTTTTGAAAACCTCAAGTGTATAAAATAAATTATCATGAATGATAAAGTGACTTCCATAAGAAAAGAGGGAAAATTTAAATATATACAACATGGGACAAAGTTATAAAAATATTATTTTATGTATATATTTATTACTAATTTGTGTAAAATTATATAGCGAATTATAAAGAAAAATTATTCAAGTAAATTAATATAGATCATCACTTTTATATTTAATTTATTTACGATTCAGTGTTACGTAATTAGTTTTATTGTAATAAATTTCAATGTTTGTTGCCATCGGACAAAATCAATATTATAACTGCATCATTTTATGCAAAATCATCATAAAACTTAAAATATAATTTAGTGCATATTTAAACAGTAACTTCTATAACTTAAACAGTACTATTGA
Organism: Salticus scenicus; assembly: GCA_963930645.1. Classification (NCBI taxonomy): domain Eukaryota; kingdom Metazoa; phylum Arthropoda; class Arachnida; order Araneae; family Salticidae; genus Salticus; species Salticus scenicus. Next base: position 318,938,938 of record OZ005654.1, read on the forward strand.
TCTTTTTTTTTTCTTTTTTACAAACGTTAAAAAATTCTATTTTATGGAGTCAGTAGGTTCATCTTTTATTTAAATTAATTTTATATTATGAACATATTGTACAAATTTAAGTATTATTAAATCTAAATATTAAAAAAAAAAAAAAAAAATCGGTTACTGCTACAAAATTTTTAATAAAAGTTTCTGTATACATAAATGTATTTCTCATTAAAAACATTACACTTTGTAATGTTAAACCTATCAAAGTCTATAATACATATTTTTAATTTAATGTAACTATTTCATAACCAATGATGTTTAAGAATATTTGTGGAAAAAGATTTAAAGCAAATTAATACTAAATTTTGAACTATAAAATAAATATAATTGATTAATAATTACTAAATTAATAATAAATAGAAAATTAAAAAGAAATAATTTGTGGAATAAAAAGTGTATAGAAATCGATAAAGAAAAAAATATATACCTTTTCTTTTCATCCTTACATTTATGCATTGCATCTTTTGCAAGACTTTAAGGGGATTAAATGGGCTTCAAAGGCTAAAAAAAGGCATATTTTATTTTGTTTTGTTTTAGTATAATAAATAAAAATTTTTACTAGAAATTTTAAGCATATCAAAAAGCAACATTTAAACAATACTTTATGAAATTTTCATTTTCCAGAGACCCTTTAGAAAAACGGAGGACACGATTTTTCCAAAACTAACGCATTGAATACATTGAAATTTTGCAGACTTTTTCAAAATATAATTAACTAGTGGTTGAAGGAAGGAATTTTCTTTCTTTCGATTACAACTAAATATGCAAATTATACGTGGGGGTAAATTGTACCTAAAATTGTACTGTTTTTGCACACAACTTTTCCAAAAATTTATTTATTTATTTATTTATTTATTTTAATCTTTTATTCAAGTATTGGTCAATTTTATTTTTAAGATTTGTACAGAATTTTAATAAGACAGAGACAGTAATTTGTTTTTGAGAAAATATGTCCAAAGGTTTTCTGAAGGATTCCCGTTTACTAATACCCACCGGTGACATTTTCCAAAACTTTTAATGAAAGTTTTATAAAATATTTTTTTAATGTTGCTCTTTTGTATGCTTCCCCCCCCCCCCCAACATATAAAAAAAAAAGAAAAGAAAAAAAAGAAGAAAAAAATCTGATATTTATTTGAAAAAAATTCCAATCATATTAAACAAGTTTTCATGAATAATAAATTTAAATTTAATATTTTTATACAGTGCAAACACAAAGACTAAGTAATTTCTAATAACTATTAGTAATTTTGAAAATATCTCTTATCTTTTATTTCATTAATTACTTATGAAATTATTTCTTAATTTAAGACTTTATTTTAAGACTTTATTGTAAATTTCAGTGTTAGTATCATCAGAAAGAAGGTTATATAATCAATTTAATTTGTTTAAAGAAGTTTTAAACTTGATAAAAAATTTACTTAATTTAGGTATCATTGTGTATGAAAACTATAAAACGTGTCTGCTAACTATTAGAAAAGAATTTAAAAAGAAATAAAAAATTATGTTTTTAATCATAAGTCAAAATAAGAAACTTTGAAATGTAAAAAATTACAAAATGATTCATATATATTTCACCCCGAATATTACTATTATTCAATAAAGTGTTTTTTAAAAATAGATGAGGAAATGTGAAAAGTTAATTGTGCAACGGTAAATATAGTAACTTTTAAGTTTCACAAAACAGTTTAATAATTGCTCCCTAAAAAGAAAACTGGAAGCATAGAAGAAAAATCCAGTATTTCTATGAAGACACAGCAGAAAAAAATTAAGGATTTCAGGAAAACCTCAATCATGCAAAATAAATTATCGCTAACGACAAATTTATCTCCAAAAGTGAATGAAAAATATAAAATTTTACAACATGGTGAAAAGTTATAAAAATGTGAACTAAACACTATATTTACCACTTAAACGTATTAATTCTTTTTATACTTTACAAATTAAAATTTATCGCTGTAAACGCTCTTTGAAGGATGTTTTCTGAATACTAATTAAAATTCTTCAAAATATATATTTACAAATCCAATATCATCAGTACACCTACGTGCATGTATATCGGTAAATTGGTATTTTATACACAAGCAAGGCCTGATAGATTACCGAAAAGGCAACTGAAACACAAGTGTCACATTAAAAATTAAGTTAGGCTCGAAGTATTATATAAAGAAAATTGTTTTTCAAGATAGTAAATAACATAAATTAAAATTAATTAATTTTAAAACCAAACTTTTTTTTTTATTATGTTTAAAAGTTATATAAAATCTATATTTTAACATTAGTTACATTGATTATATTATATTTTCAATGTCCGTTACTTATAAAGTAAAATTAATATTATAACTGCATCATTTATTGCAAACGTGTCATCCTATTTAAAAATTACACCTTTTCGTAAAAGTATATACAGCACATATCCATACTACAAATGCTAGCCTTAAGACGAGTCCAATCATCATATTCTATAGAAAATCTCTTTTTTCACTAGCTAGCATCATATAGAGGTTGATCAGCCAGACTTTAATTAAAGTAATTTATTTATAAAATTAATATATATAGATAGATAGATAGATTATGATCACATATAACAAAATATGACTTCATTTGATATAAAAAAAATGTGCAGAAAAAAAGTATCCAAATATTAGAAAGAATTTTAAAGGAAATTAATTGAATACGAAACCAAAAGTCTATCTATAAAATAATTAGATTACGCTTTGAAATTTAAAGCTATTCCTAATCTTCTATATATGCTTTTATTCAGATGGTAACATTAAATTTAATAATGCATGTAAAGAATTTTTTTTTAAAAATACATATTTAAAATTATTGAATAATAAATTTTAATAAAATTAATAAATAAAATAAATAAATAAATGCTTTTATCTTAATAAGACAGAATTTGTGGGGAAAATGTACAATGTAAATGCAGTTTTAATTAATTTATTTTTTATCTACATAATTATACGAAAAATTTCGCAAAGTTTTCAAGTAATTTTTAGAATTTTGAAAGAGAAATTTTCTTAAGCAAGCATTCAAAAAAGGAGATATTCCTGTGACAAAATAGACTATAAATTGATTCCTAAAAAAGATTGAACCTGAACACAAAAGAAAAACCCAGAAAGGAATAGAGATATCCGTCATAGGGAAAAATAAAATAAATGAATAAAAAACACTTTCTGAATAGGATTTTTGGAAAATCTCAAGTGTATAAAACAAGTTACCAGGAATGATAAATTGACCTCTATGAGAAATAAGGGAAAATGTAAACTACACAAAATGCAAAAGTATAGTAAATATATGACATATAGCTTAATTTTATTATTTAACCTTATTAAATTATATGTCGAAGTATAACGAAAAATAATTTAAGATAATTAATATAAATATTTTTTTTATTTAAAAAAGTAATTATGCTTCAGATTTACAGAATTGTTTTAGTTTAGTAATTTTCAGTATTCAATGCTATCTTAAGAAAATCAGTATTAGAACTGCATTATTTATTGTAAAACTAATTATTATACGTTGAAATTTAAAATTTCATATATAGCTCACATATTTACAACTAAGGTAACTCTAGTGATATTTTTATTTGTACAGCTTAAAATAAAAAAATGATAAATGTCTCTTTTGTGCAATTAGCAGATTGAATATTTAATTAAATCAATTTATCCATATAAAATTTTAAATGTTTTAGTTTAAAATCGATTGTAAAGATATCTTATAAATTTAGGCTTTATTAAAGATGAAAATTTTAATAAAATTAATGCATGTAAATAATTTTAACTGGGGACACAGAGAAAACTTTAATATAAAATTATCATTTATTGTCTAGAAGAACTAAGTTTGAAATTTAAAGCATTACATAATATATATATTTAACATAATACATTTTTTTTATCTTAATATTATACGTAAAAAAAAAGAGCAAAATAGTAATAAATAATAAAATATAATGTATAATGTATAAACAGGTATAATAAATAAATAAATATCTAAATAAATAAACAATTTAAAATAAATAATAATTTAAAGTGAAACAATTTACAGAAAGAATTTAAAAAAATAATAATAACAGATTTTATTTATTTATTTATTTTTTACCTTTATCTATTCTATTATTCGACGTATCTTATGTAAAACTTTTAAGTCATTTTCAGATACACGAACTACGCATTTTCTCAAGCAAACATACAAAAGACTTAGGTGACAAAACAGATTGCAAATTACTTCCTGAAGCATAAAATAAAAATCCAGGATTGAATAGAGATATTCGGCACAAAAAAAAAAAAAAAAAAAAAAATCTTTCTGAAACGGATTTTGAAAAACTTCAAGCGTAAACCAAGTTATTAAGTATGATAAATTGGCATCCGAAAAGAAAGACATATAGAAAAATGTAAACATTATAAAAAATATGTGTTAATTTTTATATTTATTACTTAATCGTGTTAAATTAAATATCAAAGTATAAAGAAAAAAGATTTAAGGCTATCAATTTAAATGGCCTATTGTTCCCTGTATAATGGAAAACGAGTCTGTTTCAATTAATCACAATGCATTATTATTATTATTATTAAATTTGTACAAAAAATTGTATGTTGTTCGAGAGTTCGTTCACCTTTTGAAAAAGTATAAAAAATATCTTTTTAATTTATTATAATAAACATTTTAACGAATTTTTAATGTAGCAAAATATTTCAGTGTCATTTCACTATCCGTGAGATAATTTAAAATTTGCTTCTTAGCATGTAAAAATTTTAATGCATGTTTTACGTTAAATTAAGTTACTTTACGGATTTTAAACTAACACTGAAATTTTTTTATATATTAATAATTCGCAACATCTCTTTTCTTGAAACAAATTGAGAATGTTATATTTAGAATTTCGAGCAAGCTTTAAATATCGTTCACGAGTAATTTTTATTAAGACTTCATCAGTCTCAATTTTTATACATATTTTGACTTTTAAAAAGTAATTTTTCTTGAGAATTATATAATTAGCTTTAGTGTTCAATTTTTAGTGTTCGTTTCTTGTCGAAAAAAAAATAATAAAGTAATTAAATCCTTACTTGTAAAGGCTCATTTTCAGCCCTATTTTTCCTCTCCCATTTTAACTACTAAATATGACTATCTTAAGCAAATGGAGACAATTCATGTGAAAATCAACTTCTTATATTTTGAACTTTAAACAGCGGGAAGTGTGTGTGCGTGGGGGGGGGGGAATTTCACGCTTTAGTTTTAATTTTCACTTAACTAAACTTGAACTGAACTTAATCTTAAAGAATCTATAAAATGAATGCCTTGCCTAAGTTGCAGTAAGGCTGGTAATCTCAATCTAACTTGTCATGAGAAGCTAGGTCGGTATACTTTCACTTTTGAAATGCTTAAACTTCAGACACTTGTACAAATCATAATTGACACTCACAATCTAAAAATACCGATACAATAGCACGGTTGAAAAACACCCTCTCAAAACACATTTCCTTAATTTCTGAAGTTATCCTTTTAAAGAATAAATTGGAGAAACGATACACTTCATTTTCATTAAAATATCTCCTACAAATACCAACATTCATCTGAACACCAAAAACTTCGAAACTTCCTTTAAGACTTCCTAAACTTCCACTGGAATAAAACGCCAAAACAAATTCGATCGACTGTCAACTTTCTCTTAAATTAAGCCAATTCTTCCGTGGACAATCTTACACTTTCTCCAAAACCATCGATAGCTGGTTATACTCGACTCGTTTATACACTGATGGAAAAAAAAATCCCAACACCAAGAAAAAATTATTGTACAGTAATGAAATTTCAGCAATACATTTGCCTAGGTAACATATTTAATTGATTAAAGTTTGAAGATCACAGGCAGAGCCATTGGCGAGAAGAGCCATTTCAAATGTGAAATGTTGGTACATTAGTAACCGGTGTAACCGCCAGGATTTTGAATGCAAGCATGCAAACGTGCATGCATTGTGTCGTACAGGTGTCGAATATCAGTTTGTGGGATGGAGTTCCATGCCTGTTGCACTTGGGCGGTCAATGCAGGGACGGTTAATGCTGGTTGTGGATGACGCTGGAGCTGTCGTCCAATGATATCCCATACGTGCTCAATTGGAGAAAGATCTGGTGATCTAGCAGACCAAGGCAACATGTCGACACTCTGTAGAGCATGTTGGGTTACAACAGCGGTATGAGGGTGAGCGTTATCCTGTTGGAAAACACCCCCTTGAATGCTGTTCATGAATGGCAGCACAACAGGTTGTATCACTAGACTGACGTACAAATTTGCAGTCAGGGTGCGTGTGATAACCACGAAAGTGCTCCTGCTGTCATACGAAATTGCTCCCCAAACCATAACTCCAGGAGTAGGCCCTGTGTGTCTAGGCCGCAGACAGGTCGCTAGCAGGCGTTCACCTGGCCTCCTTCTAACCAACACACGGCTATCACTGCGACCAAGGCAGAACCGGCTTTCATCAGAAAACACAACAGATCTCCACTCCGTCCTCCAATGAGCTCTAGCTTGACACCACTCACGTCGCAAACGGCAGTGGTTTGGAGTCAGTGGAATGCACGCTGGCTCGGAGCTGTCCTTGAAGTAACCGATTTGTAACAGTTCGTTGTGTCACTGTGGTGCCAACTGCAGCTCGAATTTCAGCTGCAGACGCAGTACGATTAGCCACAGCCATACGCCGAACACGGCGGTCTTCCCTCTCAGTAGTCCACGTGGCCGCCCGGAACCCGGTCTTCTTGAGGCAGTACCTTCCCTTGACCACTGTTGCTAACACTCATGCACAGTGGATACATTCCTGCCAAGTCTTTCTGCAATATCGCGGAAAGAAAACCCACCTTCTCGTAGCCCTACTACACGACCTCGTTCAAACTCAGTGAGCTGTTGATAATAGCTTCTTCGTCTTCTTAGAGGCATCCTTGACTAACATTATCCCACTACGTCAAATCTCAACTGTAAATAACGATCACGAACCTTACAGCGCTTTTTTAAAGCAAACCTCATTTGCATGTTCATAGTTTCGCTACTAGCGCCACACTTATGCGCGTAGCTCGAAATTTGAATCGACGTCATCTTTCAGATGTATAAACACGCCTACCAAATTTCGTTTATCTAGCACAGCTCCTTCCTGGTGTTGGGATTTTTTTTTCCATCAGTGTATATACACATATATATTTATTTTTTTAACCTTATCTCTTCTATTCCAGCACTCCCTAGCTAACTAAGCACGATTTTGAGCACTTGAAACCAAAAGAGATTCTGTGAGGCCTCGTATCTTTACATCCTTGTAAACTTTCTACATAACGTTAAAAAATAAACTACAGCATACAAATATATTTAATGCATATCCCCGTTACAAATATTAGAAAACAAAAGTATTACGATAATTTTACTTACAAAAATTAAAATAACTAGTAATTAAGTAACTAAGTAACTAGTAACTAATCCTAGTTTAGTACTATCAGGAACTTGATTATTTAATAATAAATTTGAATTCAGTTAAATATAAATGCACTGAAATGTTCAGCAAAATGTTAAAAAATGTGTTAAAAAGAGCCATAATTAAAACAAAAATTAAAATGATATTTTAAAATTATCATTGAAAACAAGAAACTTTGGCATTTAAAACAACGAATAGTCAGATAATATATTATACCCTAATATTACTATCATTTAATTAAATGTTAGAGATATAAGTTCTTTAGAAGAGTAAAAAAAAAAAAAAAAAAAGTGAAAGAAAATGCATTTATATGTTTTTTTCTTAATCACTTAATTATGCGATGCATCTTATGCAAAACTTTCAAGTCAGTTTCAGAATTCTGAGCAACTAATTTTCTCAAGCAAACATAGAAAAGGGAAGCGTTTCATGTGACAAAACAGATTATAAATTGCTTCCTGAAAAAGATAGGACCTGAAGGAGAAAAGAAAAATCCAGGAATGAATAAAGAGATTCTTTGCAGGAAAAGAAAAACCTTATGAAAAGGATTTTGGAAAACCTCAAGCGTAGAAAACAAGTCATCATGAATGATGAATTACAGAAATAAAAAGATAAAAATTTACAGCATACAACAGCAGTATATATATATATATATATAAACTTAATTTATATATTTATTACTTAGTTTTATAGAACTATGCAGCGAAGTAAAAAAGAAAAATGATTCAAGATAATTAATTTATGTCATCATTTTTTTTTTCATTTTTTAAAAGAATGACTGTGTTTAAGATTTAAAAAAAAAAAAAAAAAATCTTTAAATGAATTATGTTTTAAAAAAACATTAATTATAGGGAAAATGGCTTCCTAGTCTGCAGAATTATTAAATATTAATTCGAAAACTGACAATTAACACATTGTTTGCTGGAAACGCCTTATGGAAAAAAACGAGCCTTGAATTAAGACTTCCTGCTGAAACAAATAGACTTAACCTTTATTGGACTACCCCAATTGCACATCCCTTTTACTAGGGGGAAAAAAATATTTCAAATGCCATCTTTCTCATAATAGTTCATTATGTTTATCTATTAAAAATCTCCTGGACTGTAATACTCTATCTCCTTAATTGAAGTTCCCAGCAACTTCATTATAAACTAAGCTCCAAAACATTATATCCTTTAAAAAAGAAATTCTGCGTAGTTCTGTTTAACCCCTGGCGATTTATGTACGTCAGTGGTATTTATTTAATGCATCGATTAATGAGAACAAAATTTAAATTCTTGAAACAATTCGAAGACTAAAATAAACTTTGTTCCTTTTTCTTTCTTTTTTTTTTTTCCTTCGCTTTAATATAATAAGTGAAATTTTTATTGCGAATTTTAAGCATATGAAAGAACAAGATAAAAAAAAATATTTTATAAAATTTTCATTAATAAAATAAATCATCCGGTACGCATTGGTTATTAACACTTACTAACTGCACGTACTCGCCATATCGTATAAATTTCAATATTCTTTGCCAGCGTTATCACACAACGGACAGACAGAAGACAAAAAGGTAGACAGGTAGATTAATTGACTTCGTAATCACTCTAAAACATTGTTGGATAGTATTAAAAATGCTTAACACTAACAGAAATGCAAGCATTTAATGTATCTAAATATTTTAGTGTAGCCCTGTAAATCTAAAAATTAAGCATATAATATTCTACACAAAACATTATTTTATCATATAACAATAAATGTCATTTTTTTTGTAATTTTTGCAGTAGAAAGTTATTTAAATGTGTTGTATAAAAATGTCTGTCCTCTAAAACGCAATACATAGGTATTTCTTTCTTTTGGGGGTTTCCCTGTACACAAACCAGTTCTATTGGACCTATTAATGCCATTAGGGAACATTCCGTAGTGAACTCGAATAAAATATATCATTTTAAAGAAATTCTAAAAATATTTACGGACACTGGAATCGGGCAGACGGACAGCCAGACAGACAAATACACTCATTCAAATCTTATTCACACTTAACACTTGTTAGAAAGTGTTTCAAACATTTAAGGTAAACAAAAATGAAATTCCAGCAAATTTGCAATAATAGTGCTTAGTTTAACTGAATATTTTTCAGAAGCCCTATACATCTTATTGATATTCATAATATATTCTCTAAAAGACATTCTCTTCTGCATATAAATAACATATCTGAATTTCAGTAAGATTTTTGGAAAGTAAAGTTTTAAAAGTAGGGTTTATAGAAATATCTCTCATAGAACACATTGCTTTGGAATACTTTCGGGTGTCTTTGTACACAAACCACTGGTGATATTTAAGTTATTTTCAATAGAAAACATCCGATAGTAAACTTGAATATGTTTCAATTTCATTAAAATTTGTGTAAATTAAAGGTATTAAAACAAAGTTTATAGAAATACCTCTCATAGAAAGCAATGGTTTGGAATACTTTCGAGTGCCCTTGTACACAAACCAGTAATGGTATTTACTCTATTTTCAATCGAGAACATTTGATAGCGAACTTGAATAACATATATCAGTTTCAAAAAATTCAATGAATATTTACGGGAAATATAGACGGTCAGACAGGCAAACCGAGGTCATTATTACTTTTCAACCATGATAGAAAGAGTTAAAAATAAAAATTCTCTCTAGCATTAGTCAATTCTACTTTAGAGGAGTGTGTAAAATTTCAAAAAGATCGGAGTATTAGTTTTTGAGAAATCATGTCTACCTGAAGGCTTTATGGAAACCAAGACCCACCTGCTAAATTTTCTAAATTTTTTAATGAATATTTTATAAAATATTGTTTAAATATCGCTCTTTTACAACTCTCAATGTTTTGAATAAAAGTTTATTTTTATGTATAAAAAAATGAGACAATATATTTTTTTTTAGCTTTCAAAATCCATGTAGCCCCTTAAATATTGTAATATTTTAGACTAGAGCAATGTCAAATAGGAAAAGCTTCCTGTTCAAAAAAAGATAATGTCCCAAAGTGTTAAAATTAAAAATAAGGGATAAAACAGAAAAAGCATTAAAAAATACATATCAGGTTTCATTTTCTTTTTAATTTTCGTTATAAATTTTTACACAGTATACTCTATAAATTTTTACACAGTATTACTCTATATGTGTTAAATCTAATAGGATGCCTAAAAGTATAAAATGCACAAGAAAATTTTATACTCGAAAGCTTATGAAACGGTATCTAAAAATTAACTAAGTTATAGGGCATTTCAATTACCATTTTCGAGTTCGTATATATGTGAAAAAATTGCACCGATTAAATTACACAGAAAATTGGGATAAGGTAAATTTATGTATAACTATAAATACATTTTTATTAAATTCGACGCATTCATTTTTGGTTTGAAGCGGTACGTTTTTTTTCACACACACAGAGCGCCACGCTTAGATTATTTTTAAATGATCGAATGACGTTCAAGACACCTCAAAGTATGTAAATTCATCGACATCATGAAGTTTAATTTTTTTCCGAATCCAATCATTTCTTCTCATTAACGGAAAAAATAACAATAATACTGAAAAGTGCAGTATTTTAGAAAACAAAAGTATTTTCTTGAAATAAAAAATAAAAATTAAATCTCGATAATTATTAAGACAGTTTATTTTACAAGAACCTTTCTTAAATGAACATAATTTTCTGAATAATACTAAACTAAAAAGTACTTTTTTTTTTATTATTATTATTTTTTTTTTTTTTAAACGCTTAAAAAGTTGAGAAAAATAGTTGAATTACAAAAAGATAAAATATTCACAATCGATAGATTTGATATATATTTAAATGTAAAGATTTCATTAGGTTATTCCTTGTATTAAATTTCTACCCCGGTTTTATTTTTTGATTTCATATTATTATTTAAATGAAACCTTCAAATATTCAGTAAACTCAAAGCTCAGCAAGTATGATTATAGAATATGTTATCGAAATTAAAAGTCGTTAAATGAAGAGAACTGTGATCCTAATTGGAGATTATTTATTTGCATTACTCAGCATCTAAAGGAAATATCCGAATTTATTTAGAAAAAGTAACTAGCTTTCTATCTATAAAAAATACTTTCAGATAAATAAATAAAATAAATATTTTTTTTCATAGTAGAAAAAGTTCAGAAAAAGAAAAAAATACTCACATTTAGGAATTTTCATTTATAAAAATAATTCTAAAATATACTTATATGTTGATTTTCTCTGGTTTTCAGATAATTAAATTATTTGTGCCAAGTGTACATAGTTGCCAACTTTAGCCGTTTTGGCTACCGGAAAATTTAAATAGACATTTATATTTTATTTAATCATGGAAAACTGTTACAGAAATAATAATAATTCAAAAAAAAAAAAAAAAAAATTTCAAAAGTTTTCGGTAGCAAAAAACGGCAAAAAATGACAACTATGTGTGTGTATAAAACGGATGACATTAAAGTGAAGCTACATGATAATTGAAGTAAAATAGTCAAATCAAAAACGCTATGCACTTTTGTTCTATTTATCATCTCTATTTTTTCAAAATATAACAAAAATAAATTTTATGAAGCAAATAAAAACAAGTATGTTGTGGCCACAACAAGCCTTTCTTCTATATTTTTCTATACAAATTCATTCAGTTCAAATAATTTACAAAAACTATTATTTATTAAAATTATCTACCATGAAGAATGTAGACAATTTTCATCATGGAGAAAATTAACACTAAATTTCCAAAGAAAGACAGTTTAACTAACACCTTTAAAAACGAGTTTTCATAATGGGTATCTCACATGTCAAGTTTCGTACAGTTAAAGGCCATAGGAATTGACATATAGTATTGGTGCTGTGGAGAAAAATTGCAATTGTTTTATTATCATTATTATTATTATTATTATTATTATTATTATTATTTATATTTGAGGACTAATAGAATCTGTTAAATTAACTGTAATTAAAATTAGCTTGTATGCATTGAATTTGCTCGGCAACACATCATATATATCCTTTCTCATTAATTTCTATTATAAATCATATCATATACATGATAAGTGTGTTGAACTCGGCTGATTAACAACACAAATGAATATTAAAATACCTCAAAAACTAAGTTACCCTTCTCTTGCACAGATTTTCCTGCCTTTCTTTATCGTAATCTTCTATATAATGATGAGGGTGTTTGAGTCAATTCATTTTTTATGCGATTCCATGCTTTTTATTCTTTTTCCTTAGCGATAATCTTCATAATAAATATTTATGCGAAATATTTCTTTATTCTACAGCGTTGTGAATGTCTTCAATTTTGATTGACTTACGAAAATTTAAAAATAAAAAGTTCATATTCATTACAGCTCTAGCCAAAACCACAAATGATATATTAAACTGGCCCAACTTTTTGTACTTGATCATTCTTGAGATAACCTTTACACAGACTAACAAACCAAGAAATTAACTAAGAAATTGACTATTCTAAAATTGAACACCACATAGTTTTTTGGATTTTGGGATTTTTCATGCCTTAAAATGTATCAAAATTAGAAAAAAAACGCGTCAAATATTTTCGTGAATGCAAACGCTCTTCTATGTGAATGATGAAGAATTAAAAACTTCAATAGTATAAAATAATATACAGAAAATGGAAATAAAATTAAAGTAATTGAATCTTGTTCCGTATGTTCCTAGTTCCAAAGTGCCCGAAATTTTCTACATGCTATTTATACTTTTGAAAACTATTTAATATAATATATGTATATAATTTAGTATTAAATGTACCTTATTTTTTATTATCGTATATATTAAAAGAAAATTACTTTAATTCATTTGAATAAATAAATCTGCCTTATAATTCAGGAAGTAATTTTTAGATGTGAAAAACTGTGAATAGATTGTTAGGTATATATTAAAAATGATTGAAGATAAAAAGCAAACATTTATAAACATATGTATATTTTAACATTCAAATTGGATGAACAGTTTCTTATTATAGGACTATTAAAAACTTTTTAGCAATTCTTAGATTTTTCAAGCGTTTTAAAAAATATATTGCTTATGTGTTTTCGATATAATACTTAGTTTTTGTTATGTTTTCGTCTGTAAAATGTAATTACTTATTTCCTATGGACAATAATGTAGAAAAAATTTTTATTCCGTGAAATAGTTTGAAAAAAATAAATATTTATCTTTATTCTTATAAAATTCTTCGAAAATAGTGCTTACGATTTGTTCTTCAATTCGAAAAAAAAAATGTTAAAACTCTTGAAATAAACAACTTAAATAAGTTTCCCTAGAAAGATTCTTAAAACCTGAGTCTTATTTTATTGAAGCTCCTTTTTAAATTCTCTGTTTTCCCCAAATTTAGTCTTTTAAGTTCAATTTAAAATAATCAGTTTTCTTATTTGAATATCAATTAAGATTTATAATGTTTATGTAAAATAAAAATCTTATAAATACACTGATGCAAGAAATACGCTTAAATATACAATTAGATGATTTTGATTTAAATAATAATGCAAGGAACAGAAATTTGATTTTGAAGATGATAAAATGTAGGAAATTTTTTGGGGGGTTCAGGAGGAATATATATATATATATATATATATATATTCTAATGGCGCGGCGCACATGCCACAAGCATTGACTGGGAAGGGGGGGGGGGTCGCTGAATTGATGACCATTTGTGAAGGGACACCCAATGGGCGGTCATCGCTACCCCTAACAGGGATAACACATCCATGCCTTCTCCGGGATTCGAACCCAGGCCCAACCGTGTAGGAGTCAAGGACGCTAGCCACTACACCGTCTAGCCGGGGAAAAAAAATGTAGGTAAATTATATGTAGGGTGAATTATAAAATATTTATTTGTTTATTTATTTTCGTGCCTATTGTATCATTATCGTGTGATTCTTAATTTTTAATAATATTTATATTAAAATATTTTAAACAATTTAACGTCTTTAATTATTAGAAAACCATGGTTCGTATGGACACGCTGTTTTTCGAGTACACTTCCACTGGCATTTTTATACAATATCTTTCGTTTTAAGTTTTAACACATTTTTCAATTCAAAACTTGTAAAATAATATTAGTGGTGCAGAAAATCAAGAAGATTCAAGGACCGTACGAACTATGAAAACTCTAAAAATAAGTCACTCTGACTGTCATGAAATTATTCGGTTAAAAATATGTAACAAAAAATTTGGTAGCTATTGTTATCATTTATACAAATACGTTGAAAATTGTGTGTCATATTATTAATATATATGGGTCATTCTCTGAAAAGTGGTCATTTCATGTCCCAGTAGTCTTGAGGGTATATTTTTAAAAGCACAAAAACAAAACGCTGTTTAAACTATCAATATTAGTTGGTTTTACATATAAACTGTTATTCTTTGGTTATTGGAATTCAAATATAATTTTTAAATAATTTTTAAAATGCAAAATATCATTCCCTCACTGTGTCCCCATTCCCACATGTAAGTAAATAAAATGGTTTCTGTAGTATTAAAGCATGTATATAAAGCATTATATAAAGCATTTGGATTATTTGAATTAAAAATTTATTAAACATACTTTAATAAATATTTATCCATTATACTACATTTATATATTATGCAATGAAAGAAATTAGAAGACACTTGATTGTTGTCCCTGGTATTAGATATCATTCCCTCATCAAACTATAATCACACCCCTACTTACTCCATTAATGGCAGCCCGTGCTTTATATAAGTCAAACTTAATTTGTATAGCAGCAAAGTAAAAAGCCATGTTGTGTTCTGTTCGAAACTTTTTACAATGAGTTGCATAAGGCTCTCAAACGTTAGATTGAAATACAGTATTTTTATTATACGTCATTCCCTCACTCATTATAAAGTTAACTAAAATAAATCAAATTTGCTTTTTTATGATATTATATTAATAAAAATATGTTTTAATAAATATTTAGTGTTTGAAAATATAACTAAACTTAATAATACTTTTATAAAGTAGTTTTTAGAAGAAATTTGTCATTCCCTCACAGTCATTCCCTCATTTTTCTAATTAATAAAAGTAATTGCTATATCAAAAATTATCAGATACAGTTTGGTTTATATTATTTTTTTTATTAATTGTAACATATGTGTACAGGTACAAAAAAAAAAAATTTGGAGCAATTTTATTTGGACTAAGGTTTTATCTTTTTTACTTAAAAAAAAAAAAAAAAAAAAAAAAAATGCCCACTTTTCAGAGAATGACCCATATATATAAATATATATCCACACACATAAATATATATATTTTTTTATGCTGTCAATTAAACGATATTATATAGCAACACTTTATTGAATGGATAATCTAGGTTTAATATATTAAAAAAAAAAAAAAAAAAAGATAAAATTTATTAAGTTTGACGAGAAATACATCAAGTCTGACAAATGACATAAGACACAATAGACGCAGGAAGATATACTTATAAATTTATTCCAAAAGTAAATAATGATTATAAATAACAGATAATACACATATAAATGGCAGATTTCTATTCTTATTCCTAACAAACCATGGCCCGTTCCAATCCTACCTATATAAAATAGGAAAAAGATTTTCCTTACTGTGTATCTGTGAAGAACTTTCAACTTCGCTTAGATATATCTTGGATTGTCCTCTTACTAAATTTCTCACCTCAAAAAGATGAGTCAACAAACATTGAAAAGTTGGTTCAAACATGTGATGCAGCATAGTAGTCTAGGGAACAAAATAATTCAACGTATGAGTTACGTCGAACGTAACGAATTTCAGTTTCGATCAACAACCATCAGTGTATTTAACACACAATAACAGGTCTCTATCTTCATAAACACTCTCTCTGTCTTCTACTTTTTTTTTTTTTTTTTTTTTTTTTTTGTATTTTTATAAGTAAAGAAGTTGTGTAAGGCATTCGGACCGAACAGAGTCTTACAATTCAAAATAGTGCATTGCAATTTAGATGTTGAACATTACTAGCTCAATGCAATTAAGTGAACACTGTAAAAATAATTTAACAATTTGAAACAACATTGTGAATTTTCAAAGTCAAACCTAAACTGAAAGTACTATAAAGGCTTATTAAGTGCATTACTATTTAGAAGTTAGATATTTCTAAATCAAATGCAATCTAAAGTGTGAATGTAAAAGTTTTAACTGATTAAAGCAATTCTATGTACAATTTAAATTCTGATTTATATGAAAACAAATCGTGGACAACCATCGACAGGTCATGGCAAAAACCTAAAAAGACGTCAGTTCCGGACATGGTCTGGTGTCACTGTCCCTGTCATAGTCCAACTTCAATTATAATTTGGACAGTCTACCAAAACGAAGGACCTACCGCTTTCTTCAAGGATCAGAATTGTAATAGCATACCTTTGGGGATATCTCCTGTTCATCTGCGACGCCAGTCCACCAAATCTTTATATCTACCAGATTAAATTTTTTTTCATTAAAAAAAATTAGTTTTAATAAATAGACTTGAAAATTATACCCTTTTAGGCAAAATTTGAATTGTTTTTCAATTATAGCATTTTTCTTGAAGCTTAGCAGTTTTCAGTCTTACACTTAAATATGAAAAGTAATTTCCGTAATATTATTTGCATCCATTCAATCGAATCCCTCATTCTTTTTTTTCCCTTTTTCTTATGAAAAATGATCATGTAATAGAATTATTAAATGCAGAGAAAAAACAAGACAATTCTGGTTTCACGTCTCAAATCAAATTACGGGTCGTTTGAAAGATATTAGGAAGCGAAAGTATTGAAAAGAAATAGAATCCCGATAACAAAATAAAGCAACTAATCACATTAAGGAAGAAAAATTGCAATCTTGTTAAAATGTGTCTGATAAAAAATACCTTTATCAATTTCGTTCATTTTTTATAAGAGATTTGTTTTTTGCGATTCGAATTTTCGAATTTTATTTAAACTATGTATAAGAAATATGTTTTTTTTTTTTTTTTTTTTTTTTTTTTACAAAAATGTTTTTTGTTTTTGAAAGGGTTTTGGAACACAGACTTTAACAAATAGTTCTTTTAACAAATAGTGTACATTTTTATGAATTTAAATTACTTTTATTTATTGACTTTTAAGGTTAGAATATAAAAAAAATATTTAGAAACGCATTTTAGTGCACAAAAAATATGTATAAAAATAGAATGTAGTCTTATATTTTCATCAAAGAAAAAATGCTCCAAAATACTGGCATTGAATGATTATTTAGAAAAAAAAAAAAAAAAAAAGGGAGGGGGGAGGGTGACAAGTATCATAAAATAAATCACGCTTTTCTGATATCCGCCATTATCCGAGTACGTCACGTCGGGCCATAAGAAAAGTTTCCTCCATAGTTTTATAATGTTTATAATATTACTAAAAATGCTTTCTGTCCCCTGTTTTCTGAAAAATAAAATAAAATGTTTATTTAAACAAAAATTAAACTTTTACAAAAATTAAAGAATACAGGGCCAATGTTAGTCAATAATAGGACATTAAATTGCAAGATTAGTAAAATGTCTAACCTTCATCTCTGCTCTATAAATTTGTGTGATATTGAGCGGTATTGAACCATTATTATTGTGATACTACGGATGAATACGAAATAAAATCCAGTTTTCATCCTATTTTAGACATCTGAAAAACACGCTGGGTATTAATAGAATAATTAAACATTTTTAGAGAAGTATGGAACAGCTTTGTTTAATATATTATCCCAAAGTTTGTTATACGTATGAATTCACAGTGTAATTGTTTGGTAGTTTTGTTTGAATTGACCTTATTGAAGAAAGTTGGTGTGAAAACTCAAGCATATAATTAATTCAGATGTAAATATATACAAATATGAGATAATGGCATAGTTTCCCACTGTGTCGTTTTTCTATAATGAAAAAAATTAATAGAAATTTTTATTTTATTTCATCTGTGAATAACTGTTAGAAAAATATATAAGTTTTCTATTAAAACTTTCCGGTAGCTAAAGCGTAAAAGTTGTAATAGTAATAAAGGAATTTTATCCACATATCTTTTATAGATTTTTTTAAGTTTCCATGCAGTCAAAAACATAAGGGGGGAGATGCGTGAATTTTTCTCGAATTTGTTTATTATTATTATTATTTATTTTTTTTTTTTAGAATAACTCGGTCAATATTTTTTTAACTTGGCATATAGTTTATTTGTATTTTTAATTATTACTTTTTTTTTTTTTTTTTTTTTTTTCAAAATGGCCTATTTATAGTTCGTCTTCTGCGAAGTTTGCAGCGAAAGTTGTTGATTGGCTTGACTTGTAGCTCCTGTTGTATTTGTCTGAAAGGAAAAAATAAAAGTTTTGAGGGTTTATTAATGTTATATTTTGCAGATAAACCTAAAACTAAATTTAAAAACTAAAAAATTCACGAGCTGAAATATTTTATAAAAACACTTGAATTTTAAACCAAAATTTTCAGGTTTTTTTTTTCATCGTAAAAATAGTTTATTCATCAAATTTTTCAAAACAAATTGGTTCATATAGAATGTAATATTATTGAAAAGATGTGTGCAAAATTTCAGCACGATTGATAAAAAACTTTTTGACTTATCGGTCACACCGATTTGAAGAATGTGATTTTGAGAAAAATGCGTTTTTAAATTTAGGCGCGTAAAAATTCTATGATTGCAGTAACTTATAGATTAGTCAGCAATTCCAGCGCCATATAATAGTCCTTCGGTATCCTTGTAGAATTAATTTTTTTCAAAAAGTTCCTCGTGACGTGCTTGACGCGCTTCTTTAGTTGATAACAAATTTCGCCGACTTTATCTACCAATTATTGTCTCTAAATTGTTCATCGTTTATAAAAGAGTTGTATACCCTTCATTAAACAATACATCTATTATATACGCGGCAATTTCAATGATTTTTGACTCTAAGTTTAAGTGCTTTGGAGTGAGACGCCAAATGGTCAAGTTGAAACTCTCATTTGCATTCTGCGTATGGCCACCCAATCATCTTTCAAGTTAGTCATCACAAGATAAATCTTCAAATACGTATATATTTTTGTACCTCTGAATGTAGTAGTGTAGGGTGTTTAATCAGGTTTGCATTTTCTCCAGAAACTTCAGCTTTTCGCCACTTGTATCAGCTGTCGGGCCTCGGAGCACATTCCTTATGTCTTGAATTTCTTCCGAGGAGCACATATGATGGTAAGTGGCCATTACAGCCTTTTTCATATCATAAAGGCTGCTGATATTTCTCCGAATGGCTAATCCGTAGAATAATGACAATTTTTGTATCAGAGCTTTGGTTAATTTGTCTTTTCCTGCAAGATGGCAATATTTTTTAACCTTTCGGTGACGAGTACCCATCCTCTTCTGCACGTGACCAATACATAATCACTTGAAAGTCGTCACCATACGTATTTACATACATTTCTGACAGTGCTCGCATGCTTAGTGGGACATGTTTACAAGTTTTAACATAAAAAATGCTTTGAATTAAGTTTTAAAAATTTGGTGACATATTCTTAAGATGTTATACTAACATTTTATGAAAAAAAAATTACTTTTTTGAAAATTTTATATGTATTTCCCCTACTTAAGGAATATAAGTTTTACTCTAAGAATTAAATTCAAATTACTACCAACACAAAAAATCCGAACTACTTTTTAGTATCTTAAAATTGCAATTCTGAATCCCACTTTATGGAAGTGAAATTTTACAGCGAAATCTTGGAAATGTTTTTTCTGTAGTGCATTGAATAGGGTCAGTTTATTTTGTAACCAATTCATACACTGCAAGAGTTTTCAAGCATTAATTCTAGCATTTCACTTTGTTTACTTTGCGGATATCCTGTACATTATTTTGTTGTTTTGTAAATAAAAGACAAAGCAATGCCAGAGTGTTTATTAACTTTTACAAATGACTTTAAAACATTGCAACAATTATTTATGTATTTCGTAAAATGAAAGTTTCCTGTATTATTTTCTCCATGATAAGTAATCAATGAGAAAAGAGCGTGAAGTGTTTAGTGCACATGCTACACTGAGGCGCATACCAGGGTCTGATAAAAAGTTTGTTGTCCTAAATACCCTAATTATAGAGTTCCACAAGTTTAATATATTTACTTTTTGTTTTTGTTTTTGTTTTTTTTTACTTTGATATTTATTTATTTATTTATTTATTTATTTATTTTATTTATTTATTTATTTTTTTGGGAAATTTATAAATCTTTCTAATTAGAAAACGATGCTCATGATAATTTATTTCTAATAGCTAAAGAATTTATATATGTATATATATTGATCTTTAATTTACTGCATTTCTTCCACTTTATTTGGTCTGCTTCTCAAAATATTAAATTAATAAGGATTTTTATTTTAGGATGTATTCTTTGTGCTAAACATTAATATTTCACTTAACAGTTTAGATCATAGAAGTAATGTGCTGTAATTTTCAAATAATGCTGATTAAAATCAATAAAATTTGTTCTCCTAATATAATTTGTTGTATTTAATCTTCTAATAAAATTGTTTAATAAAATTTGTTCGCCAAATTTTAGATTAAAATAATATTATATTTGTTTGAGTCTATATTATACATTCATATTTTATTTTCTAAAGCAACAAAATAGTGTATAATGCCGTAAAAGTGTAGGAAAATAGATCCTGAAAAAACACTCTCCACAATCTGCCGCCTCACTATGACTTGATCATACTTTGTATATACAAAAATTTACAATAATATTTCAAAGTAATATCATTGATTTAAAAAAAAAAAAAAAAAAACTATGATCAAGATTAATTGAAATGACTTCTTTGCTATGGGCTGTTTAATAATAGAAATCATAAACAATTAAGCATCTTCGGATTTCAATTTTCGGATAAACAATGTGATAAAAATTTTCTTTTTGTTAACATTAAGTGATCTACTATATTCCTAATTTTCTTGGCTGACACAAATGTTCCAATAATTTTACTTGTAGTAAATATTAATGCATTTTTGTGCACAGTAATTGATTGTTTCTGGTGATAAGCTATAAGCATTTTTAAAATGAAGAATAATCGTTAGCTGGCGTAAACGTGACACAACAACAGGGGACTTATTATAAACTTTCTAAAATTAACTTTTTAATAAAATCTCACTCCTCTTATCAGAGCGATAAGTTTTTTAATTTATCGCTGATTTCTAGATACCATCTAAAATTTGCAACGTTTGAATGAGAGACACTTCTACATTTATTTGCTGCTCGTAAAATTAGGGACAATTTCCGCTTCATTATTAGATTTGTGTTTTCAAACTTAACTTTATGAAATGAACTTACGTTAATGAGGTTTTTATGCTGTTGTTGTTGTTGTTGTTTAAGCGCAATGAGTAATGCATGTTAAAAAGAAATATTGGGCAGAAATGTGATGCATATTTAATTTATTATATATATATATATTGAAAACCTTTTCAATATATATATATTTCAACATATATATATCAATATATATATATCAACATTGAATAGATGAAAACAAGAAACATTGAATAAGATGTATATATACATATTATTTATTTGCATCTCCTTTTCTCAAGCTGAATGGGAAATTATTAGGTTTGAATGATGTAATTATGGCTATAAAAAAATTGGTTATCACCATTAAGCTCCACGTTTGGTGATATTTTAAATACGAATCGTTCAAAAATTTATGTGGATTATCTATGCCATTTGAATGATGACAAAAATTCATATAATATGCGCAACAAACTCAAAATTTGTCTGATAAGTCAACTATTTAAGTACCTAGAATATGATATATTAATAAGTTTTATCTTATATGATGCGTCATAATAAAAGATTTCTTATCAAGTTTATATATTGCTTATTTATTATAAGCAATAAGCTCTATCGTACAAGAAAAAATAAACATCATATGTATATGTTTTAATTTCATTGGTTTATTTGCCTTAATGTGACAGTAGACTTCCAAACACGCAAAATTTGGCAAAATAATAATAAATAAATAAAATAAAAATACTTGCTAATTTATGATTCAAATATCATTAGTAAAAGAAAAAACATTTTGCTATTTATTTTATTACATTTATTTATTTGTTTTATTTATTTATTTATTTATTTAATTTCTACCTTTTTCACATGACCAGCAAAATAATTTCCTGACGAAATGGTATTTTTACATATTTTGTTTTAAAATATGTAAACACTGCATCTCTCTAACAGGAGGTAACTTAATGCATATATTTAACACCTTACCTGCGGAGGAAATTTTACGAAATTCGCTTACCATAGACACAGTTCTCTCTTAACATTGAAATGAGTAAATTCTTCATAAATACTGTCACGATCACTTACAAGGTTATTGAATTGCGAAGCTGTAGTGTCACTATTAGCAGTACAGTACAAAACATCGTACTTCGGAGAAACGTATATATACGCCTGGGGCAGCAAATGGGTTAATTACTGCATTATATATATTTTTTTCAAAAGGATTAAAAAAAATATATATATAAAATATTATTCGATGTATGAGTTCATGAGTGGTGTTTCATAAAACGGAAATTCATATTTATAAAATAAATATTTATAATGAAATAAGAGATAATGACATAAAAAATAATTACATGGAAGAATGCAATTTGCTTGCATAACAATGTCGACTTAAATTCAGATAGATCTATATATATGCTGAAGCTGAACAAAACCCTTTAAAAAATCATGAAGGCATACAAATTTAATACATATATGTTCTAGAAAAATGGTATTCATAAAATGATTATAATTATTATTTATTTAATTTTAAGAATGTGACAAAACATTCCCTGATAAAATTAATTGTCCTTTCCTGGTAAAAACATACATTAAAAATTGCATAAAAATTCAAATTATTTCTCTTTCTTTCTCTCTCTCTCCCTTTTCCTTTTCTTTTTTTTTTTTTTTTATATATATTTGTTTCATTTGTTTTGATTGAAATGAATAAACATTTATACCAATGAACGAGTTAAGCTTTCAAATTCATAACCTTTAATTCTTATATATATATATATATATATATATATATATATATATATATATATAAGAATATTCACTGATTCACTGTATGACGTTTGCTTTCAATAACTCTCAAGTTAAATATTTTGGACAGTAAAACATAAACAGTAAAATATCCTCCTTTGACACGTGTTAAAGATCACCACACAAGATCACCACCGTCGAGAATACCATAAAGTTCTCTCTTATCGCAAAACGTGTACTAAAGGTAGATAACGACTGACGATTACAATAAGAGCAATGGCCTTTAACATGTGTTAAAGCAGGAGATTTTACTGTTCATGTTTTACTGCCCAAAACATTTAAGGTGGGAGTTATTGAAAGCAAACGTTGTACAGTGAATCAAACTTTCTTGCGAGGGCTTTTGAGACTTTACTCCACTCACCAACATTTTGAAAAATATTTTCACTGCATAATTTTTATTATTTGGGGTGTTTTGGTAAGAAAATAGCAAACTGGAAGCTGGAATATGTAAAAAATCAGTATATCAGGCATATGTAAAATTGTGAAAATTGCGTCATTTTGACAAAATTACAAAAAAAGTTTTGACAAAGAATCTTTATAATTTTTATTTTTTTCTTTATACGGATTAAGATATATATATATATATATATATATATCTTAATCCGTATAAAGAAAAAAATAAAAATTATAAAGATTCTTTGTCAAAACTTTTTTTGTAATTTTGTCAAAATGACGCAATTTTCACAATTTTACTGTAATTTTTCTCTTGTGCTAAAATAAATAAAGTAAAATAAAATAGTGTTACTGTAAAGTAAAAATTAAAAAACACATAGGGCATATTAAAAAATGTCTTTTTCTTTATTTTTTGATTCTTTATTTGTATTATTATGATTTTTACTTTCCGAACACTATAGTGAGGAAAGTATTGTAACCATGTCAAAAATCCGAATTTGAGATTTTGATGTTTCTATACGTTTCGAGGTCCTCTGAGTCCGTTTTCACTATTTTTACGATGATGTATGTATGTGTGTATGTATGTAAGTATGTCTGTGAGTGAACACGTTAGCGTCTAAACGCTTTGTTCGAATAAGCTGAAAGTTGGTACGTATATTTTAAGTCACCATAGCACGAACACTATTGATTTTGGTGAATCTAGCACTTATAGTTTTTTTACAGGGACACCAGGAAAAATTCTTTATCATCATTGCCTACGGGGCCTAATTTTTAAAAGTGCGATTGCGTCTAAACGCTTTATTAATCTGAGCAAAAACTTTGTACACATGTTATAGGTAACAGATGCACGAACTGTATAGATTTTGGTGAATTTAGCACGTACAGTTTTTTTACAGGGACACAAAAATAATTCTTTATCATTATGGCCTATAGGACCAAATTTTTAAAAGTGCGATAGCATCTAAACGCCTGATTCAATTGAGCTGAAAATTTATATGAGTATTATAAATCACAGTTGCACTAACTATAAGCATTTTGGTGAATCTAGCATTTATAAGGTTTTACAGGGACACAACGAAAAATTCTTTATCGTTATGATCTATGGGCTCAAAGTTCAGTAGCGTTAAATAAAACATCGTGTAATAAATGGAAGAAAATACTCAAACACTCTATTATGGTTTTCTCTCTTTTGTTTGTTTAACAACTCCTCTTTCTTTACTTTATCTACAAAACTGTTAATTACTCAATGTTCGGAAAGTCGAGTGGAGTCACTTCAGACTTTTTTTTAATAAGTTATAATTGTTTATTTAAACTTAAGGAAACTTGACATCTTTGACATGGCACCACTGAAGGTTTTATATAAAAGATTTTCTATATTGATTGGGACTATTAGTCGTACGTACTTTAATATATATATATATATATATATATTTAAGATATTGCAAAATTCATCCTTAATTCAGCTAAGTTCCATTCAACATCCTAAAAAATAAATGAAATGTCCTTTTTAAATAGCTGTAGAAGTTTTTGCACTATCAAGATCATGAATTCATTAAAAAAAGAAAAAAAAATGCAATTTGAGAAAACGCAATTTAAAGATTTCAAATCTGCAAAAATTACATAAAAACACATAAGAATTATTGCCTGAATTTATATTTTATTGAACAGACCTAATATAGTACAATCTATAAATATCAAATGGAAATATAAGCTTTTAAATAAAAACTTCAGTAGTGCCAAATCCTCTTTTAATATTAAGAAAAAAAGAAAAGAATAAAACTCTTCATCTGGTATGCAGAATTGAAGAAGACAAAAATTGCAGATCAAAACAAATAGTGCCTCTGGTACTAAAAACTAATACATCACATTTTTTTTTCTTTCCCTCAAACATATTTTTAAAATATATATGTAACATATATTTAACATCTTGAATTTTATATATGCTCTGTCACAAAAAGACTTCAAAGGAAAGAAGAAACGTAAACTTTCATTTCTTTAATACCTGTGTTCTTTCCTAGTAATAATTCAAAGAATTCTTTCTTTCATTTAACTCTTTCAATCAACTTCTACTTCAAAGAATTTATGTGAAAATCAATAAAATCTAGAACAACTTGAAATGAAGCGAGGAAAAGGGAAAATGCATTACAGTGTCATGGAATAAGAACTTATATCCAAACCAATAAATTTATTTTCGCCATTTACGCCGTGCTGAACAGATTGAAATACTACATCAGATAAATGAGGATTATCGGTTTTGGCTGCTCAAACTGAATTGCCAATTTAGAAATGAATGAATAGCAGATTTTTTTATTATTATTATTATTATTATTATTATCAATTTTTATTGTTAAAAGAATTCTTCTTCAGTCAAATTGTTATTAATGATTGATAATAGTGGAAAAATTGCGAATATAGTTTAATTAAAGTAAAGAAATAAAAGAAAATCTAATTTAAAGAAATATGTGTGTGCTACACACATCACTATTTCGAAAGAAATTTATATTCTCCAAACATATAATGTGTTAGTAAATAGTTGTAATAACGAAAAAAACCCGAGTTTAAATTTTTAACATAACTGTATCTTTTTAGTTAGATATATTAAAAGCTTAAACTCCTGGATAAATTTTTATTATATTTATAATGTTTTGCGTATTTGAACATGTGCGTTTGTATAAAGGTTTGTGTGTAATTAAACTCAATAGCATTTAAACGATTCAGCTCAGATTTGGTAAAACTTTTACAGATTACCATCACGAGAACTGCATATATTTTCTTAAACCAAGAATTTATAGTTCTTATACATGGTTACAAAAGATTCTTATGCATTACTGTCTATAGTCAGTATTTGAAACGCCTTTTAGTATTGTCAAGTGATTTAAAACAGGGCAAAACTGTCATATGTTATACAGCTTTGTTAAGTTTTGGTCGATATAGACAGCCACATATAGTTCTTATACAAGAAAGCATCACAGAATTGATACATATTATGCCCTAAGGGATCTTAAGTAGAGCAAATTATTTTTTAAAAAAATGTTGATAAATATTTTATAACTTTGCTACAACATGACCATTCCTTAAAATTATTTACTGATCTTTTTGGGTAAGGCTTTTCATGTTTTACAGTTCAATGTACAAAACTATATGTTTAAGAAAAAATACTAAATAATACTAAAAAATACTACCTATTACAATTAGTACTTTATTATAATTTGATTTAAATTTGCTTAACAATTGGTAACTATAATAAATTTTCGAGAACTCGGTCACTTCAGACATGTAATATAAACTTTAAGACAAATGTTTTCTATTTTCTTAAATATAATATTTAAAGCCTTTTTTGAAATAATACACAGCATATTTACATATATTTTAATTTATTAAAATGATTTTCTTAAATAATAATGAAAGAAGTATTATTCAAATACAATATATATATATATATATATATATATGCACACACACACACACACACACATATATATATATATATATATATATATATTACTAATGAACTGTAAATTGCTTAAGAAAATATTCCAGTTGCATATATACATAAATAAACTTATGTACAAGCGAGAGATATTTTGATCAATATGTTAATCATAGGTATGCATTTTTATTGAGAAGGAAAGTCTTAATTAATAACTAAGTATTCAAAAAGCAACGTACTCATAAATTTGAATTCTTCATTGTACTAAAATAACCAAATTAATGTCTACACTAAAAGTCAAATTGTAAATATAAGTATTGTAAATATTTAATATATTATATATAATATCTATAATTAATATATAATATATATTTAATATATTAATATATTGTAAATTGTAAATATTTAATTAAAATTCTGTTCATAGTCTAGTTTAGATAATATTCAAATTATATCCATGTATATATGTACTACAATATATAAAATATGATTAAAATTACCTTAATAATATACCTGATCCAATATTAAAAATAATTAACCCGATATATAAAATAATTGTTTGTGAAAAATTATGAATATTTGCAATAAATTTTGATTAATTTATTTAATGTTGTTTTTTCCCTAAAACAAGAAATGTTTCAGGGGTTACTTCTTCTTAAATATGCACACACGTACAGTCGGCAGCAAAATTATTCGAGCATTAGCAATAATTCCTGTGTGAAAAAGGTACACTTAATACTGCTTTGTTAAATAAATCCTTGTCGGGTTACGTTCTTAGTCAGTCTAAAAACATGATTCGACAAGGATTTATTTAACAAAACAGTAATAAGTGAACTTTTTTGCATAGGAATTATTATTAGCGCTCAAACAATTTTGCTGCCGACTGTATACATGCATATTTATATACATAAATTTAAAGTTTAGCTGCAATTAGAAAGAATTTATTGTACAAATTCTTGTGTAGATATGCTGCATTGCTTTTTATTTGATATTTACCCATCAATTGCCATAAAATTTGAGTTTAATTATCTTTTAAATTGCTGTGAAGGTTTTTTTTTTTTTTCTTTCTCTTACCCATAAGGTAGAGAAAGTATTGTTTTGGGTCAAATTTTCGAAAGTGAGTTTTTGTTATATTTGCACGTTTTGAGGTAAATTAAATACGAAAATCGTGTTTTTTGCGGTTGGTCTGTGTGCTTGTCTGCCTGTGTGTGTATCTATGTATGTTTGTGCCTGTTATCAGCATATCTCAAGAATAAATTGGAGAAGAGTTTTCAAACTTGGTACTCTAAATGTGTATCATATAAGGATGCTACACTAAGCTTTTCGTTGAGATGAAGAAAATGGTTCGTATACAGGAACACTCAAGAGTATTCAAATACATTACGTCTATGGAGGAAATTGCAGATAAGTAGAGTTTAACATCTATAGACTGCATTGAACCAAATGAAATGAATATATACATTTTAAATGTGTAAAAACATGCCTCATGTAGAATATGGCAGGGAAATCATTCACTTTTCATTTACAGGGCTACACAAAAGAACTAGATCATAGTGTGACAATAGCTGAAAATTGATGGAAGTGCATTTCAGGTTATATTATAGGATAGCTATAGGATTATATTTAGTTGCACTATGTGATTAGTTTCAAGGAATGTTGCGGGTGAAAGTTGTCTGAATAATTTTAAGTGATTTTTTAATTTTAATAACAGGTTTAAATTCTATATAAATATAGGTTCAGTAATGAAACGGGAGGTTGATTGGGGCGGTAGCCCACCTCACACAGAACTAATTATCATATAAAACTTTTCCGAAGCCTAATTTGAATTGTTTTAACATAGGTTTACATAACAATATTCGTTATGTTACCTCTTAATTTCCAACCGGTATTTATAGTATTAAATTGCAAGGTAAGAGAAAGTCGTGTGAGTGACACACCAGATTATTATTTATTTTTACTTATTTATTTATTTATTTTCATCACGCGAAATCTCAGAATTTGCGTAAACATACTTCAAACTAGGGTGAGTCAAGTAAATCTGACAAGTAAACTTAAATTGTAAATTTGACAGCCTATATCCTGCAAAATAAAAGTGCTTTCAGAGTTGGACAAATACCACAGAACGTCTGTATCAGTTCTGTATTGTTTTCATGATAAAAGAACAAAAATGAAGGTAAGGACAATTCTGTAAAGACAATTTAGGATTTTTTTTTCATCTCCCAACTCTTAAAACTGTGACAACACAAATACACTGACATAGTTTTTTAACTTGTAATTTATAGGTAAATGTACTAACTTTGAGTCCTTCATAAGATAATCATGCTCTACGACCTTAAAATAATGATTTAAAAGTCTTTATATCTCTAATTACAAAGACATTGTGATTAAAAACACTTACAAAACGCTCTCTTCTATTCTACAAAAGAACTTGTATAATTAAATGAGAAATTTTAAAAATAAGCTTAAAAATTTTTAGACACCAATTTATTCATAACGTATGTTATGGATTTGTATTTTGCAATAAATAATGTTGAATATCCATAGAAAACCTAGGCCTAAGTTTTCTTTACTGTCAAAAATATCTGAAAGGGGCATTACTTTTCTTTTTTTTTTTTTTCTTCTTTTTCTTTTATTTATTTATTTATTTATTTATTGGTATGTGTGCGTCTCTGTGTATCAATATATCTGCTTTATTTATTCAACAAAATAATATTTCTGAGGCGTTCTACATTTCATGTTGTTACTAAAAATAATTTTGCCATAATTAACCCTCTTCATTTACTCCCCCACAATTTTCCAATGGTATTAAAAAGAATCAGTTATAGCACCCTTGGTTAATTATGTATTTTATTGGCTTAACTAATTTAATTTCGTCCCATTTACTTATTAGTAACATATTAATAACCCCTGCATTAATAATATATGTTTTTGCTTCCATTACCCGACTGTCGTAAGCAATATGAGTATTCTATTCGGTAAAAAAATTTGATATCTATTTTTTACCTGATTTACATATATTAAGGTCTTGTGAGTCAAAAAATGTCGTCATCAAAATTGAAAAATGTGCATGTGTGTGGGGGGGGGAGGGGAGGAAATCTTCTGACTGCCATATCTCCGAAACTGATAAAGACAGAAAAACTAATTTCAGAATTGAGACAGTTCTGGTATACAGAGGATTTTTCCAACTGTTGATGAAAATTGGAAAACCAGAAATGGTACATTGGAAACTGGAAGTGAGACAGGTAAGTCCGTACCTCAAAAATAATTCTAATGATTTTCTTCGAAGTTAATATATAATCACCGTATTAAATGTCTTTTCGTATGTATTAGTTGATTAATTCAGAAAAATTGATAGGCGTCTTGTGTCAGTAGGTTAATTTGAGGTCTAGAAAGTGCATTCTTTTAGAAATGGCTGTACGATTTTTTTTTTTCAAACTCCCCATATCAACTCATTTTTAAATATCAATTCATATGTAACTGTTGTTTTCTGGTCAACAAGGTTTGGTGGAACTCAGTATCTGAAAACTGGCTCTAACAATTTTCAAAAAAATTGCTACAAAAACAAACCCCTTTTTAGATATTCTTTTACCTGTATAGTTACATAGTTTTTACAGGAAAATTACAAATTATCCTGATTAGGTAGGTCAGTTTTAAATCTTGAAAAATGGTGTTTCAAAAAGCGGTTATACCGATGTTTTTAAAACTCACTATGTAAACTGTGTTTTATGTGTCTTACACGTATATCAGTTTAATTTTACAGGAACATTAGTAGGTTTCTAATTTGTTAGGTCAAGCTTCTGACCACATTATCTCAAAAAAGTGCATATAATACGTGTAATAATGGGTAATGGAAATCGTGTGGTTATTACATACCAGATGTTTTTTTATTAATTTATTAGATATCAGAGATTAAAAATTAATTCTAGGCAAAAGTTTTATGAGATATCCGAGTTACAGATTTATTATTATTATTATTATTTATTATCGTAGATCCTAAAACCAATTTTACTTAAAAATTATAATTGTCGTGTTGATGTTATAAAATAACGCACGTAATATTGAAGTGTGCTTTGAAATTAAAATGCTTCAAAATTATATTGACATAATTGGCGCACGTTCGAATTTCCCAACTTCATCATACATAAATTGAAATCAACAGTATATTATTTTCCTTTCTGAAAAAAAAAAAAAGTATTAATTAATCTAATGCAGTAAAATGAAATTCCTAAAAAAACACATATGAATCCCACCTTTCCTATTGTTATTATTACAGGATATGTGCAATCTTTTAAATTGAAGCCCAACTAAAATAATACACTACCTCTAAGAACATGGGAAATCGATGAAAAAAATCAATGTATCCTCTTGTTAAAAAAAGATTTCGCAATGGGAAAAAAGAGAAAAAATAATTTAAAAATATAGCACAAAGGATAGAAATTTTTATCGATAAAATAAATCTAATTTCATGTTCCACTTATTTCAAACAGAATGGAGAAATGTAGAAATAAGGGAGAATTTTTCATTTAAAATGTCTTTTAACCAGCTGACAAAAAAGATTCGATGATGTCTTTGGGGAAATCAAACCCAGAGTATCTGTTTTAAACTGTTTAGCATATTAGGGTTGGTTGAAACAAGTACCGGATGGATAATTAGGTTTGCATTAGTTAGTGAATGCAAGGCATTATCCCATCCAGTTTACAAGGAATTAATATCTGAAACTGTATTTAGTTCAGTGAATATATCACTAAGTCTTATAAAATGTCTTCTAATAGTATTACTATTCAACAAATTTGCGATAAAATATCGGTTACATAAGGATTTGATTACTAGTACTTATCCTTCTCTTAGGAGGCAGTGAAAGGTCGGTTGGCAAATCATCGAGTTCATAATCTGAAAAATTGCAGATTCGATATTCTTTTTAGAAAAGACCACCGTTTATATTAATGGTTGATGATGTACACGTAAAATTCATCCTTGTTGCAATGTTCTTTATTTTTCTTTAAATTAGTACAGTCGGCAACAAAAGTGTCCAAACACTAGCAAAAAATCCTATATAAAAAATGTGCGCTTAATACAGTTTTGCTAAATAAATTCTTGTCGAATCCTGTTCTTAGACTGACTAAGAATAGGATTCGACAAGTATTTCCTTAACCTGCTGAAAAAAATGTGCTTTAAATAAAGTAAATTACTTACAATTAGTTCGTTATATTTTCTTGAAGCTGCTTGTCTTAAATATTACTGAATGTTTTGCTGTGAAAATAACACTTTAGTCAATAACTAAGAGGTTTTTTTATTTTTTTTTTATTTTTTTTTATTTTTTTTTAACAATGTATTTTATTAGACATCTAAGATTATAGTAGATTAGGCAACTGTAAAGTATATTTAAAATTTATTAGTATATTGTTTAATATTTATTATCATATAGTTTTCACAGCTTTTTTTAAAAAACATAAGTACTTATTACACAACCTTAAGAACTATATTTTTAAACAAAAGATGTTTATTTCTTAAATTTTTCCAGCTTATAGTTGCCACAAGTTTCATACCCTATGAAATTCAAAAACCAAATATACCTATTCATATTTTCTAAAGCAAAATATATTCAGTTTTTAGAACCTTCTTCTTTCAAAACATATGCAAGTATTTATACAAGTTTGGATTCTGAAAGCATATTTTTTATTTCATTTTCAAAAATGTAAAACATAGTCGTTTTCGAGTATTTTTCTAGTTTATAATAATCTTGATTATATATTATTTTGAAAAGTGCATTAAATGCTATTTTTCTTTTACTACATATAACTTTTTTCTTTTTTGTATAATACTATGAACATTCTGCTTTGTTCGATTTATTTCAAGGACTCATTTATAAATGGTAATTAATAATAATAATAATAATAATAATAATAATAATAAGATGTAGCATAGTTTTTTTTTCCATGTGAAAAAATATTATATCTAGAGAATATAAAAGAATCAAATTAACTGGCTCCTTCGTTCCACGGTTGGTTATTTTTAAGTATATAGATAATATAACTCATAAATACTTAATGTTTTGTATCAATACGCGTGGTTATGTATATTTGAATATTTTATATCACATTGAATGTACAACCGCACTTTAAAAAATATTAGTGTTTCATACTATAATTTTTTCTAGAAATTTTTTAATAATGCGTTTTAATCTTAAAATTTGTCATACGGTACTTACATTTCTAACTTCAAATATGAGATTTAAACCCGTAGGCTCTCTACAAGTATTTTAATGATTTTTTTTTTATTATTATTATTTTACTGTATCAGCACCTATATTTTATGAGTATAATTCGTTTTTCAACAAATTCCTTCTGTAGACAGCAATTATATTAGAAATCGTTCATTACAAATTAAATCCACAGTTTCTTAAGTATTATCACAAGATATATATGTTACATTATATGGGAAAAAAATAAACCAGAAAGAATAATAATTCGGCTCACATTGATTATAAAACACTCTCAAACTGCATATAATCATTATTTTATTTAAATTTTAAATTATATTACATACCTTTTATAATACAAGCTTTTATCTTAACCCTGTATATAGTATGCAATTTCATATGCGTCATAAAATGTACTACATGATGCAAGTTTGATACAAGAAAAGAAAAGAAAAATACCATAATCACAATATTGAATATGCACTTCCAGACAACAACAACTTATACCATAAATTTTGTGAGCATTTTTGTATAGCCGTATAAATTATTTACTAACGTTAATCATATCATATTCTACAGCAAATAAAATTTGTATATCTGAATAATGTACTTTAATTTTGTTATGTTTCATACCATATACACTGAGGGGAAAAAATATGCCGCCTCCCTCTAGAACGAATAAGTAGTCATTTTCTGAATTCCTAAACTAGAAATATGTATTTATGAGTCATGCGTATAAAGTAAACAAATAGCCTGTATTGACGAAATGATCGAGAATACCTAGTCTACACTTTTTTAGATGGTGAGAGAATATTGTGAATATTACGAATCTCTTGTATTACGAGAATTTATCGCTTGATTTCCTAAAATTGATTCATAAAACAAACTTATAGCTACTAAAACTCACCTCTAAAACTCAGCAAGTATTTCATGTAATACGGAACACTTGGCAGTGATGAAAATGTGCAACTATCGTTGATATAAATACATGAATTACAAACGTTGCATAAAGAGTTATTTGAATTTGGTTAAAATACTGGCAAAATTTAAAAATTTACTTAAAAGCAACATGCAACATTTATTTTGTCCTAAAATTTTTATTTTAAATGATGGTGGTAGTAATAATTTAATCGAAATGCCATGTGTATAAAAAGTATACCTGGTAATATTTAAAATTTATTCCAGAGTACTGTTAGCCCCGCAATTTTTAAACACCAGTATGTTTTTAAAAAAATTTTCTTCTGATTTCATCATAATTACATATTGGAGAAAAATTTTCTAAAATCAACTGGTAAGACAAAAAACGGGGCTAACGGTATTCTGGAATAGATTTTAAATGTTACCAGGTATAAAAATGTAATAATATATTATATCATCCGGTTTCTAAGTTAAATTACCGTGAATCCGAACCGTTGACAAATGAAGATGTGCAAAGGGGAGAGTGGGATTTAATGGGACGCAGGATGAATGGGACAATAGCTAGATTTTTATGTTTTGCAAGCACCAGAAACTTGACATTTTTTCTTATATATGGTAGCACTGAGATCATTCATCAAGTGTAGTTTCAGAATTGTGCTATCCATAGAAGAGCAGAAAAAATTAAAGTGTCTTTTTCAGCAGGCAAAGAAAGTTTTTGCTCATTCAGTTAAGTAGTAGTTAAGACATTAACTATTTGCTTAAAGTTAATATAACTCTTATATGGGGAAAAGGCATAATATTTTATTTTGTTTATAATATTCAAGAAGAATATTGACAATTGTTCATTAAGCGTATTTCCTGTTTTATATGATCATGTGACGGTTGGCATGAATGGGACAGTTTAAATGGAGATGAATGGGACACTTCCCACTATGAACTAATTTAAAATTTTACACAAGAATTAGATTAAAACGTAATTTAGCCATATTGATTATCAGGATTCTTAATTTTGTGGACTTAGTGAGTGGACTTTTTGTGGACTTACTTAAAAAGTGATTTTTCTTGTGATGAAGCCGACATTTTCTATAGCTTTCATTGCAAAAATTTATAATCTGATGCTTATGTCACGTGCAAATGATAATAAAAAAGATCACATAAAATATAATAAAATTTTAATCATGTTTTTAAACAATATAATAATCTGATTAAAGAAAAAAAAAGTTTAATTTAACAGAAATATGACGTCACAATTACAAGTACTTAGAAAAATGAAATAAAATTTTATCCGTGATTTTAAACAAATAAAATAAAAGTTAATAAAAATATAAGCAAATAAAATCAACATATCTTAGGGCTAAGCAGATTTAGACTTAGCTTTATGACATGACATAGGTGCTATAATGTAAAAGATAAATGTAATCGTCGTTCAAAAAAAAAAAAAAAAAAAAAAAAAAAAAAAAAAAATCTTGTAAATCGATGCTAAACGAATTAAACTGGCATGGTAGAAAAGGTAATAAATGTGGGGACATTTAGGTATCCCTTCAACAAATGAACTAGGGACGGCTTTAATGAATTTTCCGTTGAAGTTTATTTTCATGAAAATTTAAATTTAAATTAAAGTATTTCATTATTCGAATTCCCTTATTTTGATAAATAAAATTATACCATTTTTAAAAAATAAAGAACACTCTTTTATTGAAAAATGAACTAATAAAAGTTTTAGAAAACTATTACATACTTTTAAATCTTTATTTAAAAAAAAATAATTGTTGCCACTCGACATTATACAAATACATCCAAATCCTGTGTCACATACGATAGTTTTGTATAAGTATCCGCGTTTGTAATGATCGATAGATGGCGCTCTCTGAACTATAGTTGTTAGTAAATATAATAGCCACGTGTTTTAATTATTGTTCTTTCTCCGCCATTACATCATGGAAAATCGATTGCATAATATGATGATATGCAGTGGTGTGATAATTTCACCTTAGCCCACCAGAGGGCGAACATTTCATTACAATCGCGGATAGATTTTTTGTTTGCCCGTGGAACCTGCTGCCTCTGATGGGAAAAGTGCCTGGAAATACTTGTACCTAGTATTGTCATTGATTATGAAGTCATGTGCAAAATTTCAGGTCCTTCGGACGACAAGAAGTTGCCGAAAATTTACTTGTAAAATTCCATTACATACATTAATAGTTGCATCATATCAAGTTAATAAAAGTGTGTTAATTAAAAACCATGTTAAATGCTGTAATTAATCATTTAAAAATATAAAATTTAAATAATACGTCATCGCAAGTTTTGTCACCAAAATCTCGCCAAATCATGCAATTTACAAAATTCTTAACAATTAACATTAAAATTCAGCGGTGCCAAATGGTCAAATGTTAACTAATGTTAATGTTAATGTTCCAGCTTATGTGAACCAAAACAGTTTCACTTTACAATTTTTACTCATCTGACAATAAGAATCACAAAAACACAATACAAAACGTTCAATAATTCAATAAAAATTACAATGAAATAACTATCCAAAAACCGCTACCACTTATTTGTATTTGACTTGACCATAGCAACGCTAGGCTTACCAGAGCTTGACTATAGTAAGACCACAAGTGCATTTTCACGTTTCTATTTATTTTTTTCTTTTAAAAGAAAGATATTGAACAACAGTTATATGGATTTTAAATAAAAATTATAATTTTGATTAAGCTTGGGTGGGGAGGGGGGTGTAGCCCAATAGCCCCCTCCAGGATTAACCATTGCTGGGATTGTGTATCTTTAAGGCTTTTATTTGTTGAATGATTATGAGCTTGAATTTTAAAAAATTGAAACATTTACAAACCTATAAATTTAGCCTAAAATTTTAAGTAGAATGAATAAAACCTTTTTGTTGTTGAAAATTAAATTTCTTGAAAGCATAATAGCGACGTAAATAATGCAATGTGTGGGAACAAAGCCATTGACTAAGTATTAATGCATATGTAAAATTTCTTTACAATTGTAACATTAACGTAAAGGAATCTACCTTTGCCTTTAAGCTTGCCGAAAAGGGATTTTTTTATGTTAATTTGAGTCAATACATCAGTTTATGTTAATTTCAGTAAATTCATAGCGTGTAATAAAATCACATAAACCAATTTAACTTTAAAAAATTATTTACTTTCTATTTTGTTTATTTCAGTTCTGTCCCATTCATTCCCATAGGTGGGGATAAATGGGGCAATGCACATGTATATAAAAAAAAAATATTATTAATTAAATATGATAACTTTCATTAAAGTTAGTATGTTTATATGTAACTGATTAATGAAGTGTACTTATGAGCCATGTTACAAAATTCTGAAGTACATATGGCCAACGTTATCAATAAAAACATGAAAAATGTCCCATTCATCCCCACTCTCCCCTACTGTTAATTATCTAGATATTTATTAAAATTCAGTTAGACCATAAGAATCAATAATCATATCAAAATAGACAATTTAAACATTATTTATGTTTAGGATAGTAAATATATTTTTAATGCAAACCTAAAAGCAGCTGCGAATGAAATTAAATCTGATAAATACATTTTAAAAGAAATAAAATTTCTACCGGTTGATAAATTTGATTTGCCATATATATTCAAATTTAATTTATAAAAGGCTGACTAACATTTAACTTCTGTAAATAAATCAATATATTGTGAACAATATAAAAGTTAGTTTATGAAAATAAGATATTGGTATTTGTCATAACAAAGTTATTGGATATTTTAGTGCTTCTAGAAAAATTAATCTAATCCATTTATTAGATGTTTTATATATATATCATTCAAATGTTAATTTATACATGGTCTTCAAATTAAATTTTTTCAAGTAAATAAAAGAGAGGAATATTCATGACTATTTATCAAAACTATGATTGGGTGAATATATATATATATATATATATAAAGAGAGAGAGAGAGAGAGAGAGAAAGTATACTAAAATTCTCAAACGTGCAATTATTTCGGAAATAAGATGTGTGTAAAAGCGTTGATGATATAAAACTTTTAAGATATTTAAAAACATGTTTGAAAAGAACAAGTTTTATTACAAATATCTGAAATTTTATTTTGAATTTAAAAAAATAATTTTAAGGGTATTAAAAAAATTGTATGACAAACATCTTAATATTTTAACTGCTAGTCTTATGATATTTTAAGGAAAATGAGTGCTCCACTTCACGCTCTGACATGACATCGACCGTCAGTATGTTAAATTTTTCTATACATTTGTTATATCAATACTTTTCAGACAACAAATTTTAAATTTATTTTTGATGTTTAAAAGTGCATGAAACCGATTAAGCACATATACAACCATGAATAATAAACACCTGCAGATTAATTTACGGGAATAAAAATATCACTTGAGATAATAACTGTAAATCGAGATGGCGTTGAAATAGCTAAATTTCGATACATAGGTAGACAATTCATTGTACAATAATGTTTAAATAGTATTTTTAATGTGAAGCAGTAAATATCTATTAATTAAATAAGCGATTTATTCTACCATTGTTCTCAAAATTTGAGCTAACTAAAACACTTCTGTTTTAAATATTGGAAATATGAAACACGAGTTTTAAAAAACATTTAAAAAATAATATTTCAGATCTAACATTTTTCGACAAGAATTTATACTCTATGAATTAATTTTATAATTATGAAATATTTTGTTCCCTGCACTACTTTTATTTTACTTTATACGAATTCTTACTTCATTAAAACTTCATGAGATTATAATTATCACTTTTATAATCATAGTTGCCTGATCTGGCGGATTTTTTATTCAATAACTAGTAGGCCTTGCCCTCTTCGCTGGTCACTAAATTTAAAGGAAACTCTTTTCTATAAGCTTTATAAAAAAAATAAAACAAAATACTGAAATTGCTCAAAAGTTCGCTTTAGGTCCCTGCTGCCTTCGGCAGTGATTTGTCATCCGCTAAAACACGGGCGCCTGTCCCTATTACCTATTGATTTATCAATCGGCTTCCATTTATGTGCTAGTTAGATAATTTCGAAATATATAGTATCGAAAAAAATTGAAGTGTCCCTTTTATATTTGAATCCCAGTTACACATGAACAACACTAGACGTGGTGCACATAATATTTGCTTTTACGTTATTTCCTATGTTTATTTTGTGTATCCGATCAATCATAAAATGACAGCAATTTCACGGCAAGTATCACAATATGCTATGACTGGCTACGTCTGTCGCAGGAGACAATTAATTTTTGAGGTTATATATAATTCATGGTTTGTAAACCTGATCATAGTACAAGCCTTGGTATAGTTCTCTTTGGGGACTTTTGAATTTTTGTCTCCATTTTAGACTTAATCCCTTGTAACAATAAGACTCAATCCCTTGTAACAATATGCTATGAGCGCTATTTCTGCCGTATTTTAGACAACTTATATTTCCCATTAAACATTTTTTTTTTTAAATCTATTTAAATATTAATTTGAATTAATCAAATATTTCTCTTCGACAGCGTGCAAGTGCAGTCTCACACAGAGGCTCGTTTATTTGCATGATAAATTAGCATAGTGATTAGTATATAAAAAAATAAATAAACATTATCGTGCTACACAACTTTATTATGTTGCTCCATTGGCAGCTTTTGAATTTTTGCCGCCATATTAGCAATTTTTTTTTTTTTTTTTTGTGAAAAGGGGAAGACTATTTTGCTAATAATTTTATCAGACACCTTTTTGTTTATATATAAGAATCCTTCCTATTCTGTTTATAATTTTAATGGTTTTTAGGTTTAAAATAGTGCTTGCTGAAATAAATTTGCTATCTTTAAAACTGCATTTTTTCTATAAAGTTCCTATAAAAATAAATCAGTTATGTGACAACTACTATTTAGGTTTAATATATATATATATATATATATTGTAATACTTTATAATTTTTTATGTTTTTGATGCAATGCTTAGATTAAAATGGCTGTTACTATATTAAACTTCTTCTTGAAAAACATTCGGTGTACTTCAACACCAAAATTTAAAAAAATCGCACAGGAAGAGGTATTAATTAAACTGATAAAATAAAAATATGGTTCACAGTGTTTAATTATTCTATTTAAAAAAACTTTTAAAACCCAAATTCTTAATATATCGTATCACATAAATCTTTTCGATGTTAGAATAAAATTTAATTTGCAAAAAGAAAAAAAAAAAAAAAAAAAAAAAAGGAATGTAACTTTTTTCTTTATTAACCAAAAGGGATGAAATTTGAGCTGCATGTTGGTCTAGTGTTGTACAGGTTGTATATTATGTTTTTGTATTCGTGAGAGAAAATTTAAAAAAAAAATGAAAACTGCAATTTTTAATCCCACTTGAATCCCTCATTTCACCCCATTTTTAATCCCCAAAATCATGTGGCTTAATGAGTAGCAGATGTTTTTCTCTCCGAACGGTTTCTATACAATCTTCTGCTGTTGCCACCTAAAATTCATACTTCAGTTAATTTTTAAAAATATAATTGTATATCGATAAACCGTTTAATCCGTCGGATTCACAAAAATCACCCCGTTTCATTTGGCACCTTATTTGCAACGATACAACTGATATTTCTAATTTATTTTCTAATTTATATTTCCTCATTTAAATATACCTTTATTTCTGTCGAAAAAAATTGGCAACAATAAAATTACGGATAAAATATAAATGGCTAATTTATCAAAAATTAGAAAGTTATTATTTTCACATTTTAATTAATTAAAAAAAAAACTAATCAAAAATTCGAAAATTGGGCCTCGAGGTGCATCAGGAGAGGTAATTACGAACCTCCATACAAATGTGTGTAGCTCTGCGATCAGCCATTTTCCTAAAAAGTTCTGGATCTACATACACAATGACACACACACACAAAAACAAATTATTTTATTATATATATAGATCACTAATAATTTTTAATTGCAACGTTTGCCTAATCTGTTTGGTTTGATAATTGACCGTCTGTTATGTATATCAAATATCCCTTTTTAATATTATTGATGATTATTGAATAAAAAATCCGCCAGATAATTCAACACTGATTATAATAGACTTTTTTTTCCCTTTAGCTTTCTGATATTCTTTGTAAAATGAAATTCAATTTATTAAATTAACGAAAGTAATTTATGATATTTTTAGAGAACTTATTACGGTTATTAGTAATTATATTGCTTCTTTTACTCATGAACTAAGCATTAGCTATGTTAGCTAAGTTATGTTGAGCTTAGCTATGTTATTTTTCTAATCAATATTTTTTTTTCCTCGAAAAGAAACTAAGTATCGTTCGGTGTTTATTATTTTATTTTATTATTTAATTAAACATTTTATTTTAATATTTTACAAACTTCACTATAATTATCTCTTTAGTTATTGGATTTTAGTTCACATTTACTTAATAAGATTTTTTAAATTTTTACAAAAACCTGTTTCAACTAAATTACGTTATTTTTTTTTTTACTCGGAAATTAATCACAAATTCAACAACATTAATATTCGTTTCGACTAGTTTAATCTTAAATACAAGCTGTCTTGTAGAATGTTCTAAAAATATTTGAAGCACTTAAAGATTCCGATCGCTCTATGTCAGTATTTACTTTTTTCGCAGTTGCAAATATATTGCCTTAAGAGATGGCTCAGAATATCAACTTTCAACTGTCGTTATTTAAAGTAAAATTTAAAGTAAATATTTAAGTGTACTTATCGAGACTGTCACGTAAAGAAGCTTCCTGAAATAGTATTTTGATTAGTAATACAGGTGAGTTAAACTCCAAAGATAAGAGTTAGCGATGCTTTTAGTTTAAATTCAAACTTCGGAATCATTTAAGAAAATACTTTTAATAAAATTTTTATAAAGAAATCTATT
This sequence comes from Salticus scenicus, assembly GCA_963930645.1. Taxonomy (NCBI): domain Eukaryota; kingdom Metazoa; phylum Arthropoda; class Arachnida; order Araneae; family Salticidae; genus Salticus; species Salticus scenicus. Next base: position 318,981,307 of record OZ005654.1, read on the forward strand.
TTAATATTATAGAAATATATATTCCAAAATTACTCTTTCTCATATTCTTCATATTAATGATATTTTCTAAAAAAAAATAAAAAAAGAAGAAGAAGAAGAAGAAGTAAAAAGAAAAAAAAGAGAGAGAGAGAGAAAGAGAGAGAAAGAGAGAAAGAAAAAACTAAATTTTGTTATTTATTTTATTTTCATTCCTTCGAAATGAGATTTAGCGTTTATTTGCTTTCTCTGTCACGTCGATGCATGCGTAGGGAAAAATTGCATATCAATATATTTTAATAAATACAAAAAAATTGTGAGTTCAAATTGTTATGAGTGATAGTTGCTATATTTAAAATATTTGAATAAACATTTGAATAAAATAATCTATTAATTATATTTTGGGTATTTTGAACTAAACAATAAGCAGATATTATTAAAGAGATGTACATTTGTATCTGTATATACTTATTTTAAATCCATAATATATAAAAAAGAAATGAAAATGTATGGATACAATGCTTTTTTATGCTGATAGTATTTTATATTTGTCATTTATTGACTCCATTATGAAATTTCTATGATTATTTTTTATTGTAATACATTAGATAGAAATAGAGTATCTCCAGTTCTTAAACCAGATATCCTTCATTACACCGTCGAAAAAATTGGTAAATTGATCTACAATAAATTCATAACTTTTCATGGTAATTTTAAATTTACAAAATCGACCATACTGAAGGCCATGACTCGAATTGAACATTTTATGAGAAAACTAGAATTGCTAGTAACTAGAATTTCTTTGTTTACGGGAGGGTTGTTACTTAAACACAATCTTCCAGATAAAATTTTAATTGAAAATAGGTTTTAAACGAAACTATATTTTTTAGCCCTAAATCAAAATGTCTGAAATACAGGGTGTGCCACTGCACTAGAAAAAGTTTTGGTGAGAAAAACCAAAATTATTTTGTTGACTGATTTTGTAGATTTATTTTGTTATTTTAATAATGCTGTACAGTTAACTAAACCAACCTACTCCGATTCAACATTAGGATATGACTTTGAAAAAAAGGTGACTGGATAGTCATATAAACTACGTTATAGACTATCTACTATGTATCTTTCGATTCTGCTAAAACCTCAAACATCTTCCCTCTTCATGAGAAATTTTTTTTCACAAACATCTATAAAATTTATCAAATCTTTCATTATTTACGATTTTCTTAAATCATATACGAATTATGGATGATCTGCTGTATATGTTTTCTGGAATTTTTATATATGTTTATATATATACATATATAATATATGTTGTAGTAATGGTTTATTTTTTAGGACTGAGGGCCTATTAGTCTCAATCTGGAATTTTTGCGTTGTCGTTTTCGATAGTTGGACATTTGTCGAAATCTAAAATTTATCGAAAATATAATTGAATAATTTGAAAGCGATGTTATAATTTGAAAAAAGAAAAAAAAAAAAAAAAAAAAAAAAAAAAAAAACTAATAGTCCTCCATCCTAAACTAAATTCTGCTTTTGCCAGAATTTCATCAAAATCTTTTTTTATTATTATTATTATTGAAAGAAAAAAAAAAGAAAAGAAAATTAATAATAATCAGTATCGTTACAAGCGATATCGAAAAAGTTTTTTTTTTTTTTTTTTTTTTTTTTTTTGAATTAGGAAATAAAAAGTGCGCGAGCAATATGAAATAAAAATAAATAAAAAAATGAATTTAATGGTTTAATTTTTATGTAAAACAAGATCGTGTGCTATCTTAAAAAGTAGATGTAAAATTTAAAGTTTAATTTTTTTGGCAACAATTATAAATTAAAATGAATAATTTAATGAAAGTTTAGAAGTTAGAATTTCTAATTTTATTATTTATATTTATATTTTTTTTAATTAGTGGTTTTGTTTCAAACAGAAAATAAATCTGTAGATTGCCTTAGACTAATACTTTGTTAAAGAATAAAAAAAAATGGTGAGGTTATTATTTATTTATTTATTTAAATAAATTTTGTGTAGCGTTATTACTTCTATTCATCTTCTAAAAGCTCCTTTTATAACCGTTCCAAAATCTCAACTTATATAAGATCTATGTATTGGTTCTTGGTAAAAAAGATTTTTGTTGTGTTTTGTGCTCCAGATAAAATACATATAAGCTTTTATTAAACAGTATCAATCTTGCTTTATTGCTAGTTTTCTCAAACAAGTTGCATGAATAGAATTTGAGTAGAGCTTGTCTGGAATAAACTCAGAAGTAAGGTTTGTACAACAATGTGCATTATAATGTAGGATAATATCTCTTATAACTTAACAATATGGTTTTAAATCTTCTCCAAAAATATATTTAAGAAAACAAAATGTATAGCCTAAAGTTTTCTAATGCTTTTTAAATCCTTGAACAAAACAAATAAAATGATAATCTTTATAAAACAGGAACTCTAGAGATCCATTGCACAACAAACACGGTCTTTATTCTTTTTATTCTGGACATTTCTTTTTTTTTTTTTTTTTTTTTTTTTCCTAAAACGTTCCATTTTCCTAGCGTTTGCGCTCCCAATAGTCTCAGAGGAAGGAAAGAGTCATTGTAAATAGATCAGGTAGAAAAAGAAAAAAATGCTTTTTGTAAAAAAGAAAGATATTTTCTAATGCAAAAGAAGGAAAGAAGTTCTAGTAAAAATAATGGTAGATGTCTGAAAACATTAATTTTTTGTTAAGGATTTCTTTTTTTTTTTTTTTTTTAATGCTTACATAAATTCGAAGTTACAGTGCAATAGGATTGCAAAATTATTAATATCTAAAATGCGAAACTATGTTTTAAAGTGTAAGATACTTAAAATTATAATGGACGGTAAACGACACTATATATATATATATATGCATGTGTGTGTGTATAAATTATTCTTTTAAAATTATATATTTTTGCTCACATATATTATATTTAAATAGAACGACATTATTTATAATTTTTTTGTTAAAAATTATTTAAATTACAAAATAAATAAAATTCAAAAATTAAATGGTTTATTTTATTTTATTTTATTTTTTGTTTTTGTTTTCGTTTTCCAGTTCTGCTAAATTTCAATTTTTCTCTTTAATTTCGCATTATTATTGTATATATATATATTAACTTATTGTTTCAATATTTTGGGGATCCCTTGATAAGTTAATTTATATGAAGCATTTTTACGTTTAATAGTTAAATTTCAAGCAAATTTATTTATTTATTTATTTATTCGTTTATTCAAACCTTTAAATTGTGTTTTGAAGCATTTATTAAAAAGGAATCTAAATTGGATATACATATTTTCTCGAATGTCTTTAAGGAGTCTTGATTATAATTTTCATAGAATTTAGTTTAAAACTGAGTCTAAGAAAGTATTTTAAATCGTGATATTCTGAAAAATACTCTTCCCGAAAAAAAGCTATTTAAGAGATTGTTTACGCATTTCCGTGAAAAATGCTCTTCACAAACTGCAAACTTATCATTTAATTAAATTCAACATATTTTATAGATTTATAAAATATTAATATAATTTACGAAGGGATATTTTGGTATAGTTTTAACGTTCACAATACCACCAACTCTTTAATGCGGACGACGTACTCATTCAAAAACAGCTAAAAAAAAAAAAAAGTACATAGTTTCTTCGAATAAAACCATATTTTTACTAATAGTTCGTGGCATCACTATTAACAATCCCGCACATTTTTAAGCATTTATTATTATTATTCATAATTTGGATGACGGTTTTATGATTTTCGAAATTTTATTTTTCCGACTGAGTGAGTTTCGAATGAGTGTCTGAGTGAGTAATGCTGACCAGGGTGTCGGCCTGGATAGCTCAATTGGTAGAGCCTTGACCTTGTAAGTTAAAGATCCGGGGTTCGAGTCCTGGTCCAGGCATTATTTTCACTCAGTCGGAAAAATAAAATTTCAATAAATATGATTTTCTTCTACAGTTGATTGTGTGATTTTAATAAAAAAAAATTGTATTTCTTTCTCACATTATCTAATGGCGTTTTCCATTTCCTGCGGCTTATTTTCTGTTGAGCTATCCACATGATAGACCAGAGATGTTTCTGCCTAAAGGTTGTCTGAGTGAGTAATGCTGACCAGGGTGTCGGCCTGGATAGCTCAATTGGTAGAGCCTTGACCTTGTAAGTCAAAGATCCGGGGTTCGAGTCCTGGTCCAGGCATTATTTTCACTCAGTCGGAAAAATAAAATTTCAATAAATATGATTTTCTTCCACAGTTGATTGTGTGATTTTAATAAAAAAAAACTGTATTTCTTTCTCCCTAATGGTGTTTTCCATTTCTTGCGGCTTATTTTCTGTTGAGCTATCTACCAGCGATGTTTCTGCCTAAAGGTTGTCTGAGTGAGTAATGCTGACCAGGGTGTTGGCCTGGATAGCTCAATTGGTAGAGCCTTGACCTTGTAAGTCAAAGATCCGGGGTTCGAGTCCCGGTCCAGGCATTATTTTCACTCTGTCGGAAAAATAAAATTTCAATAAATATGATTTTCTTCCACAGTTGATTGTGTGATTTTAATTAAAATAAATAAATAAATAAATAAATAAATAAAATTATGATTTTTCGTTCATCGAACATGTATTTGCTTTTTGCGTATGTATGGAAACTGAAGTCGCGTCTAATAATAATATCTACTATAATACTTCAGCTCAGCGGTCTTTGATAACAAGTAGTACGAAATGAATCTGCTATCCAGATGTTTTTCACCTTGCGTCTTCAAATAAAGACAAGCTTTAATTTTATACTAACATATGAGTTGTTGTAAAATGATATATTTTTCTCTCTGCACTCCATATTAGTTTAAATATGTAAGATTTATCAAATATTTTCAACACAATTAATTTGATCTTTAAAATATAAATATTACATTAACAGAATCAGCATGGTACATGTCTTGGCTTGAGCCGAAATTTCATAAAGTTTTAATCGCATTTAAAATTTGAAAGCTGATTTAACCTGTACATAACTAGTATAAAGTTAATTTAGTTAATTTATTCTTCTTTCAATCTGTAATTTTAAATGTTTTGCACGATAAAGTATATTTTATCGTTTTATTTTATATATTAAAATTAGATGCGTATTTTGATATTTTTATCTAAGTTATTGTGAAACGTTGCATTAAAAAAACTGATTTGAGGTACAATTTACAACAGTTATTTAATTTTAAAATGCGTTTCAATATACAGATAAAATAATTGTTAACGTTTCTAAAAAATATTTCCTAAAAAATATGCATATTATTTAAAAATAAATAAAATAAAAATAAAAAACTTTGTTTTACAAAGAATTTTGAAGCTAAATGTTTCGTTTTCTATTATAAAGGATAATTTTATATTTCTTTTCTTCCTATGATCGTTTTCATTCTCAATATATGTATTTTTATGATCTCAAAAAAGATGTTCTTGTTTTACCTTAAACCTTCTAACTACATTTGACTTTTAATCACAAAAACAAAAATAAAAATAAAATTTAAATTATAATTAAGAAAAAAATTGTTAACTACTTTCAATCCTCAATAAAATCCTCTATATACCAATTTTTATGTAATAAAGATTAAAAATAATTATACTGTACAAAGAAAGGTTTTTATAGTTGTTTTAACAGTTTGCGATCAGGAATAATTTAGTGTTTCAATAAATTAATCAGGAAATACCCACACAAAAAAAAAAAAAAAAAAAAAAAAAAACGTCATATAGTTCCAATTCCCCTCAAAAATACCAACCAAATAAATCTGAAATAATAAATATTTCTTTGAAATAAAATGTAAGCAAAATTTATGAAATTGGATGAATCCATTTTTTTTTTTTTTTTTTTTTTTTATCTGCATCAAAACTTATTTTGTATACAAGTATATTGTTAAATCAATATTTTAAAAGTCACAATCGTGTTCATTTTTAGATAAAGCATATGGTGTTATAAATAATATTTTAAAATGAATGCTATATGTAACATGCAAAGTGGATTGTATAACTTGGAGGGATTTTGAATGGAATCGTGGACTGTATGGTTTTAAAAATCGCTGGTTTAAATTATATTAAATCATAAATCAGTTTAAAATGAATTTGAAGGACTCACCTTCCTTTCAATTGAATTAATAACATCATATTTAAGAAACAATGAATAAAAGCTTGAATAAATAAACCGAGTTGAATACAAACATGAATTATTGACTTTATTTCAGCTCATACGTTAGAATGAATTCTTCTAGCAAAAAAAATATGGAGGGATTTTGAATGGAATCGTGGACTGTATGGTTTTAAAAATCGCTGGTTTAAATTATATTAAATCATAAATCAGTTTAAAATGAATTTGAAGGACTCACCTTCCTTTCAATTGAATTAATAACATCATATTTAAGAAACAATGAATAAAAGCTTGAATAAATAAACCGAGTTGAATACAAACATGAATTATTGACTTTATTTCAGCTCATACGTTAGAATGAATTCTTCTAGCTTACCGCAAGAAAACGCAACCAAAAATTCACAACAAAAAGAACAAACTAGAATAGGTCTGCAGAAACATAACTGCTTCACAGCAAATTGAAAAGAAATTATTTAAAGTATAACTAACAATTAATTGAAAACATAAATAAAATAAATAATAATAAAAGAAAAAAGAATTAATTTAGCGTTTAAAACACATTAAAATATCAATAAAAAGAATGAATTTAAATCAAAGTTTTATATTCTAAAGAGTCATAAAATTGCATAGTGCTGCCATCTATTGTCAAAATTCAGAGTTATTAGAATTCTAAACATTCTCCCCCACCGGGAGAAGGAGTGTCACTTTAGCAATAGGGCGTTGAATTTCACCACTCTGAGTCCAAATGCTGACTACACGAACTCTATTATCAGGTCCTGGATAGGTACGAATAATTCTACCCAGCTTCCACTGAAGAGGAATAGATTGTGAATCATGAATAGCAACCAAGTCCCCAACTTGAAGATCAGTTCGTGGAGTGAACCATTTAGGTCGATTTTGCAGGTGATGTAGATAGTCTCTAGACCATCGCTTCCAGAAGTCTTGCTTCATTCGCTGGATTAGAGTCCAACGAGAAGATAAAGTGAGATTTGGTGAATTTCCACTTTCTGGAATCTCAAGGAGTGGAAGTCCTATCAGGAAATGTCCGGGAGTGAGGGCTCTAACATCGGATGGATCTGAAGAAAGTGGCGTTAATGGTCTGGAATTTAAGCAGGCTTCTATTTGACATAAAAGAGTAGTAAGCTCTTCAAAATTTAGAATGGTAGCCTTACAAGCTTTAATTAGATGACTTTTCGTCAATTTAATAGCAGATTCCCATAGTCCACCGAAATGAGGGGAATATGGTGGGATAAAATGCCAATTGATGAAGTTGCTGGTAGCAAAATTTTGAACATTTTCAGAACTAATGATTCGAATTAGTTGCTTAAGATAGTTAGCAACTCCTCTGAAATTTTTTCCGTTGTCACTGAATATGTCTGATGGCAGTCCTCTTCTAGAAACAAATCGTTTTAGGGATGCTAAGAAAGCTGATGAGGATAAATCTGAAACAGCCTCTAGGTGCACCGCTTTTGTGCACATGCAGACAAAAACACAAATATATGACTTCAATTTAACTTTAGATCGAGGCACATTTGGTTTAGTGATGAGTGGGCCAGCAAAATCTAGTCCCACCTTTGAAAAAGGTCGAGTTGGAGTTATACGTTCGACTGGCAACTCACCCATAATTTGTTGGCAAGTTTGTTTCTTCAAACGTTTGCACAAAATACATTCATTGAGAATTCGACGAATGTAAGAGCGACCATTTAGTATCCAATACTTTTGTCTAATTAGGGAAAGAATCAATTGTGCACCAGCATGAAAATGTTTTTTATGATATTGCTCAACAATTAATTTTGTAATGAAATGATTTCTCGATAAAAGCACTGGATATTTCTGATCTTGATTAAGTGACTGATGTCTGGACAACCGTCCGCCAACTCTGATTAAACCTTGATCATCTAGAAATATATTTAAGGATAAATATTTGTTGTTGGTTGGTAAAGGTTCATTTTTCCTGAGCAAATTCAGTTCTACCGAAAACTCTTGTTCCTGAATCAATTTAAGAATATGTGTAATAGCACTTGAAACTTCAGGCGTACTGACAAGTCCAATACGTCTAGAATTACGATTACAACTACGAATGTTATAAATGAATCTCAAACACAATGCAAGGATTCTGCAAAGTTTTGAAAAAGAAGAGAATTTGAGTAGAAAATCAGGAAAGGTTTTATGACTAGATGTTGCAACATGACTTAAATTTTCTTCAGAATTTTTTGACTTAACATTTGAAGATTTGACTAGGAATAATGGTAACTTGACACTAGCACTAAGCCATTCAGGCCCAAGCCACCACAATTTGTGATGCAAAAGACTCTTCGGTAGAATGCCTCTTGAGGCACAGTCTGCCGGATTTGACGAACTCTCAACATAAGTCCACACTGCTTGTGGGACAAGTGATTTGATTTTGTTTGCTCGATTTGTTACGAACTGATTTCCTTTGGTTGGAGGAGATTCAATCCAATTTAAAGCAATTTGTGAATCGGACCACAAATAAATTTTATTTACATTAAAGGTTAAAGATTCTAATATTGTGGAACTTAATTGTGCAAGCAAGAATGCAGCACATAACTCAATTCTCGGAAGCGTGACATGTTTTAAAGGATTAACTCTGGTTTTTGCAGCGACAAAGTTAACTGAAATCTCACCTAGAGAAGATAGTGTCCGAAGGTATACCACTGCAGCGTAGGCCTTGCCAGATCCATCACAAAACCCATGGATCTCTATGTGGTTCTCTGGAGATGTTTCACAGTTCAGATATCTTGGTATGCCAATGGACTTTAAGAGTTCAATTTGAGAATTAAATTCTTGCCAAATTTTCAAAATGGAATCTGGGATTTGATCATCCCAAGCACACTTATCTTTCCAAAGCTCTTGCATCATGATTTTTAACATGATCGTGGTTGGAGCTAGAATCCCAAAAGGATCAAAGATTTGAGCTATCATCGATAGCAATTCTCGCTTGGTATGCACCGATTTGATGCCATTCAAATGAATTTTCAATAAGTCTTCTGCCGAATTCCAAACTAAGCCTAAGATTTTTTGGGAGGAATCTTCGGAAAATGTTACATTTTGCCTAGTGGATTTAAGATCTTCTGGTAGATTTTCAATGACTGCGGGTACATTGGAAGCCCATTTTCTAAGTGTAAAGCCTCCTTGATTTAAAACGTGATTTAGGTTTTTGACCAATTGTTTTGCTGCATCAATTGAATGCGACCCACCAAGATAATCATCCACATAAAAGTTCTCGAAAATTGACTGCGCAGCAATAGGAAATTCTGAACTATAATCTTTGGCTAGTTCGTGCAATGTCCTTATAGCCAGGAATGGGGCACAGGCTGTGCCATATGTTACAGTCAATAATCTGAAACTCGCAATAGATTCATGTGGCTGGAATCGCCAAAAGATTCGCTGAAAGTCAACATGTTTGGGGTTTACCAATATCTGTCTGTACATTTTGGCGATGTCTCCGGTTAAGGCTATTGAATATGTTCTAAACTTAAGAAGAAGTTTAAACAAATCTGGTTGCAACTTTGGACCTATTTCAAGAAAGTCGTTTAAAGAGTGGCCTGATGTTCCTTTAGCCGAGGCATCAAATACCACCCTCAATTTAGTAGTTGTACTATCTTCTTTCAAAACCCCATGATGAGGCATGTAAAAATAATCTTTAGAATCAATTTCAGAATTTGGGACTGGTTCCATATGATGTAAGTCAATATATTCTTGCATAAAGGCATGGTATTGCTCCTTAAGCTCATGATTTTTATTAAGTTTGGATTCTAACAAATAGAACCGTTTTAAAGCATTTGATTGTGAGTCACCTAAATTTGGAACTTCTTTAAAGGGAAGATCCACCATGTACCTTCCAGACTGAATTCGTCTAACAGTTTTAGTGTATTTTTCTACAGAACTGTGAATTGGTGTTGCATCAGGAAGGGACTCAATTTCCCAAAATTTCTGAAGATCATAAGTTAACTGAGCTGTAGCATGGCAACTAAGGACAGTTTTAGAATGCTGAAAATTGTTTGCATGTATGACACCCGAGAGTAACCATCCCAATTTGGAATTTAAAGCACATGGAGTACCTTTAGGACCCAGAATAGATTGCCCTAAAATTATTAAGGGAAATAAATCTGCACCAAGCAAAATTTCAACTGGATTCGAAACATAAAATTTAGGATCTGCTAAAGATAGACCTTCCAAATGAGGCCATGAAGATTTTCGAACAACAAAATTAGGAAGATTTACCGTAACATTATTTACTATTAAAGCATTCACATCAAAGATTTCATTACTATAATAAGGCTTTAAAATAATATTAACTTCAAAATGAGCAGTTTCTGCAACAATATTATTTACACCCGAGATTCTATGATTTGTGGTTTTCATAGGTAAACCTAATTTTTTAGCACAAGAGCTGGAAATTAATGATTTTTGACTTCCTGAATCCACCATGACTCTACATGGCACAAACCTTCCAGTATTTGATTTTACAAGAACCATAGCTGTCGATAACAAAGTTTGACAACTCTCTTGGGTACTGGTTAAACAACTAGAGTTGACAAAGGATGGACTTTCAATGTTGAGATTAGTATTTTCAATAACAGGTGGAGAATTAACTTTATTTTTCTCGAAATGGAGAAGTGTATGGTGCTTAGCATTACACTGTCGACATTTTGTCGAAATCAAACATTTATTAACGAAATGATTATCACGTAAACAATTTATGCATAGTTTTTTACCCTTCACAATATTCCATCTATCTTCAACAGATTTTTTAAGAAAGTGTGGGCACTTGAAAAGTGCATGAGATTCCGAGCATTCTGAACAGATAGAATTATTGGATTTTATATCTGAATTAGATATTACAGCATTAGACACAGATTTTTTAAATACTACTTTTTGTTTACTTTCAGATTTAGAATAAGTACTATCAACAATATCTTGCAAGCTTCTCGCTTGTTTTTCAAGAAACAAAATAAATTCATCATAGGTGGGAAAAGAATCACTATCTAAAGATAATTCCCATTGCTTCTTTAAATTATCATCCAATTTTGTTTGCAAATTATAAACAAGAATTAAATCCACAAATAAATTAAATTCAAATCCTAAACATTTCAAGTTACGTATTGCTTCATTACAGCTATCTAATAAATCTAGCATAGATTTCCGACAATTTGGTTTCAAAGATTTCGAATTAAAGAATTTGTTTAACTGGGCATAAGCTAGATTTTTTTTATTATCGAATCTAGAAATTAGTGTTGCCCAAGCTTCCTTATAACTTGCTTCAGTTATTGGAAAGCCTTTTATTAACTTATTGGCAGATCCAATAACAGACGCTTTTAAATATTGTAATTTTTGCAAATCGGAAAGCTGAGTGTTCTCATGAATAGTGGTTAAGAATATTTGCTTGAAGCTTAACCAGTCTTCCAAATTACCAGAGAAATGAGGCAAATCAAATTTTGGAAGGTGAATAGATTGCTTCGAAACAGAACAAGAATTTTCATTAACCTGTGTTACAATTTTAGTGTTCTGAAAACAAGAAAGTTCTAATCTTGACTCTATCTGATATTTTATACGAGTAAGTTTCTCTGTCCATTTTTCGTTATCTTCAATTTCCTTTTTTAATTCATCTAAATCACAAATAACTTCCTCAACTTCATTATTAATTTGTTCTAATTGAGTTTGCCTTTCATGCAAATGACCTTTCAAAATTTTTATTTCTTGAATGTCTAAAGGATCCGCTTCCAAAGCTTTTATCGCTTTGTTTTCAAATTTAGTCACTGACGACCGAATAGTAGTTCTTTTTACTTTTAGTTTTTCAATTTTCGAAGCCATTAGAACATTTTTTTTTTTTTTCTCAAATTTGAAAAATATTAATTTTTACTAAAAGATTTCATAATTTAATATATCTCAGGCTCTAGACGGCCAAAAATATGGAGGGATTTTGAATGGAATCGTGGACTGTATGGTTTTAAAAATCGCTGGTTTAAATTATATTAAATCATAAATCAGTTTAAAATGAATTTGAAGGACTCACCTTCCTTTCAATTGAATTAATAACTTCATATTTAAGAAACAATGAATAAAAGCTTGAATAAATAAACCGAGTTGAATACAAACATGAATTATTGACTTTATTTCAGCTCATACGTTAGAATGAATTCTTCTAGCTTACCGCAAGAAAACGCAACCAAAAATTCACAACAAAAAGAACAAACTAGAATAGGTCTGCAGAAACATAACTGCTTCACAGCAAATTGAAAAGAAATTATTTAAAGTATAACTAACAATTAATTGAAAACATAAATAAAATAAATAATAATAAAAGAAAAAAGAATTAATTTAGCGTTTAAAACACATTAAAATATCAATAAAAAGAATGAATTTAAATCAAAGTTTTATATTCTAAAGAGTCATAAAATTGCATAGTGCTGCCATCTATTCTCAAAATTCAGAGTTATTAGAATTCTAAACATAACTATATACATATAAAAATTGTATATTTTATGGAAATAGAAACAGAAAGAGGATAAAAGAAAAGGAATGATGGATATAAAAATTCAGGTTGGAAGTAGTAGCAGATGTTTTATAGGGCAGGCAATTTATCACTCATTTGAATGCATGAAAAACTTTTCTTGCCAATGTTCATACTAAAAATTTGCTCAGGAACAAATAATACGAAAACACTAGAACTATTGTTTGAAACATAAAGAACGATTGTCAAAAAGAAAAAGATAGATGTAAATATTTCTATCAAAAGCATATAAGTAAAGCTTTAGGAAAACCAGTCTATAGATTCATAAATCAAAGGATAGTTTCAAAAGCATTTGTTAAGAAACATGAGAGGTTTTTGTTTAACAATAAATTGATAATACAAACGAAAGCGAGTTAAGTAAAACTCTTTTTGTGATATCAATAAATGTTTCTTTCTTTTTTTTTCCATCTTCATTAATGAAAAATAATTACTCTTAAAAATAAATTATCGTAATTATGAAAGTCGTTCAAAACAAAACCTCCTGCCTTTGTTCAGAAAATTTTTAATAAAAACATTTCATTCATTGTTTATATGTTGTTCGGAAAAAAAAAATCTTCTTATCCATTATTAGTTTTCTTATTTTCTATCTCATAGCCAATTTTTGTCTCTCTCTATATATGTATATATACACACACACTCATATGTGTATATTCTCTAGTATAAAATATAAATATTATATATTTTAGGCATATCTTAGATATTAAATATATTTATGATTACATTGATAGGAAAAGAATGATTGAGCAAATGAAATGTTAATAACAGGTCTATGAAAGTAATCAGCTATTGTATATTTTTGAAAATAGTTTTACCATATGAGAAAAATTACTTTTATTTTCATCGTACGAAGATCTTTTAACAATTTCCAACATACGAAAACAAATTCCTGACTTTCGTGAATCTGTAATCTAATAATCATCTTAAAATACTGTATTTTTCGATTACGGAGGGTAATCATAAACAAAGAGAGATGACTCTACTCTGAAAATGGGTGACAACTATGGCTATGTTACCAACACCCCCTGTAATGTAGGGGGTGTTGACGCTACCGTTTAAAGAACGCAGCTAATAAGATGTGAGACGTGATTCAATCCGTTTTCTCCTCTTGCTCCTATTTTTACATAATCACAGAAAAACTGCCGCATGCTCAATAGCGTGGATGAGACTCCAGTACGAAAACAAAAATGATCTCTTTTTACTTTTAACATAGACATATAAACTATTCTATAACCACTTTCATGAAATCATGGAAGCCTATTCGCAAGTGCTAACTCAAAGAGTCCAGTGTAAAAATATGGGTGACAGTCATCTTATTCAGAGAAAATGAGCGATAGCAGAGCGTCGAATTACTGGATGTTTTCCAAATCACAACCTGTCGGTCAGGTTGGCACCCCTCCACCTTTTTGGATTCGTTCTCACTGCTGGTTTTAGGAAACGGGGCTACGCTATACATAAGTGGCCTTATAGGAACTTGAGCAACAAAAATAAACAATTTTTCAAAAGTGCTGAACAGTACGAAAAATAATAATTAATTTTCTGAAGATTTTTTAAAATCTGTAAAAAAAAAATATATTCCTAATCATAACTCAGTCCTATTATGCTTTTCATATAGCTGTCCATAGATATTTTCTTGTTACCCAACCAGCTATGATGTTTTTTGTGCCTTTGTAGACTTATATGCATGTTGTTGTTGTAATATTATTTTAGTTTAACGTATTCTGTATATATTTCTTTAAAAGAAAATATTTAAAAGAAACAAAAACGAAAAAATAGTTTAATAAAACTTCCAACCAACTCTGTTAAAAACGACAGTTAACACCATTGGTTATTTTTAACAGCAACGCATCACATGAAATAATAATAATAATAACCATTTACAAAAATGTAACTGCAACCAATATATTAATGCTAAGTGTCATCATTTTAGTGGTTCCTACTACTAAAAATGACAATACTAAAACGGTGAAACATAGCTACAACCAAATTTTGAAAAATATCAGTTATAGCTAAATTGGAATCCTTTTTCAGGGGCAATGTTCAATTTTATTTATTACACAGAAATAAGGTACATATGACGCGCGTGTGCATTCGCAAATATATTTTTTAATGCAATAGGTGTTGTTAATGTGTACAGACATGCAATGTAATCTCATTGCGCCAAATCAGTTCATCATGTTTACCCAAATTAGTGCATCGGGATTGCTGTGAGACATAAGTAGTATTTTTTTTTTTTTTTTAATTAAAAATGTTCTTGAAAAATTTATCTGAAAAAATGTTTACCTATTCAGCGCAAAAATATTTAATGTATTTCTTTACTTAAAAAAAAAATATCCCTAAAATTTTTTGAATTTAGACTCTCGAAAATTTTTGCATCAATACCTAAGGTACTGGAAGCAACCAAAAATGCCGCATTAAGGATAGTTAACATTTCACTTTCGCTATCTCTAAACGAAAAACTATTTCCTTTTCTAAGATATGTAAGATGGAGCTTTTGTTCCGTTATGATAATGCTCTTCGATTTTCTAGCTAAGGAGGAAAAGTTTTGCGTCAACTTGAAGTTTTCGTGCAATCGATTGTTGAAAGGCAAAATGCAGAAAGCAAACAATTGCTTTGAGATGGTTGGGAAATAAAGTAAAAGTACTTTATTATAAAGCATATAGTTTTATTCGTGGATCCCAATTTAAAGGAATTGCAAATCTACAATATCTCCAAAAGTTCTTTTCTTACAAGTAGTATTTTAAAATCATCTAACATCAGGAAAATGGATTGTTGTAAATCTATTTATGGAAAATTTACCAAAATTCTGGTATAATATGATTCTTATTTTGATAAATTCACTACATATACATATATATGTGCATACTTATTTGTTAGTAGTTAATTATTCAAATTACTAAATGTTGTATTATTACTAAAACAAAGTATAAAAATGTTTTACTTCATGCAATCTAATTGTTCTAGAATAAATTTTGATGATAATTTACGTAAATTGCATTACACCACAAAAAGCCTAGAAATGTACATATTCTTTAAATTACAATATATATATATATATATATATATATATATATATACATATATATATTCACATTTTTTAACAACTACTACTTTTCAACTTTAGGTACTTTATAATAAGAATAAATACTAAATTATTTTATTAATATTAGTTGCAAAATTAATTCTATTGCAGATAGTAAATGATATGTTACAGGTATCCTACATATAACATGACAGCGAGTTTTACTTTGAATCATATTACATAGAACACTTTACCAATAAATTAAATTTTTTCTCATGGTATGTTCATAATTTCTACTCAAGTTATAAAGCACACGATGTGTGTTAAGTAGAACGATGTGGTGCTATAAAAAGTAATATTTTACGTAGCCGACTAAATACTAAAACTAATATGAAAATACATTAAAATGCATTTTATATTTATTTACTCATATAAATAGACTCATCCACTCGCATGCAGTCATATAAATTTATTATACAATTTTATTAGCGTCAATTCTCTTTCTTTTTCCTTTTTACACTCTTTCTTTTTTCTTTTTCTTTTTCTCTTTATTAATATTAGTTGCAAAATTAATTCTATTGCAGATAGTAAATGATAAGTTACAGGTATCCTACATATAACATGACATCGAGTTTTACTTTATATTACATAGAACACTTTACCAATAAATTAAATTTTTTCTCATGGTAAGTTCTTAATTTCTACTCAAGTTATAAAGCACACAATGTGTGTTAAGTAGAACGATGTGGTGCTATAAAAAGTAATATTTTACGTAGCCGACTAAATACTAAAACTACTATGAAAATACATTAAAATGCATTTTATATTTATTTACACATATAAATAGACTCATCCACTCACATAAAGTCAGATAAATTTATTATACAATTTTATTAGCGTCAATTCTCTTTCTTTTTCCTTTTTAAACTCTTTCTTTTTTCTTTTTTCTTTGTCTCTTTTTTTTTTTTTTTAGCTAAAATGAACACATGTTCCCATTTTTTTAACAGTCCGTATTTTCAACACTTTTTTTTTTTTTTTTTAATTTAAAAGGGGAAAAAAAGTACTAAGGAAATTATTTATTTTTATTATTATTCTTTTGGTCTCCATTTATTAAGAATTTAAAAAACACACATATTGTGTAAATTGTCATAAATTTTGGAAGTTTTCGTATAAGACCACCTTGATGAACTTTGAAATTTGGTACTGAAAGAGCTTGGATGTTACTCGTCAAGGTTTTTACTTACGCAATTGCGCTAGCCATTTTAATTCATCACAAAAATCACAACAAAAATTTAAACGTCACCAATCGGTTCTTATACTAAATTTCTGTGTTAATTTTAACGCCATTCATTTATAAAGGAGCTTTAATCTGATCACCATACATATTATTATTTACCATATTATTTTAATCAGTGGTAGATTCTTAATAATATTGAACATAATTTGAATTACAATTGGTAAAATTAGATCCAGTTAATGATTTTCATATTCTTGATATGCAAAAAAGCCTTCTCAAGAATTTTTTGGTGAGCATTTACTTTATTACAACTAACGCAAACACTAGTTCAGAAATGATATCTTTATTTTCAATTGTTTGCACATATACTTATTTCAAAAGGTCCTGAGAAATGTTTACAGAGTTAAAAGCAACTACTTATACATTCTTTTAAGTGCTACGATGCGGATTTTATGCTGCTAAAAAGTAATTTAAACATCTGCAAATGATGCCAAAATATACAATATTATACGGAAAATTTTGTTTAAAAATTTTAAGTTTGCATGTATATTTTGCCCAACAAGGTGTTTTGTTTTTCCCTCCAATGTTGTAATTATTTGCCCATTATTAAGGCACTTAGAGAATTACAAATCTGAACATCAGTATAAAGGTTAGTTATATTTTTTCTTTCGCTGTAATCAGCAAGCTACGTCTAAAACATGCGATTGTATTGCTATCGAATTTGGTATGTGGACAATGCATAAAATTAGCTCCTTTAATATTATTATTATTATTATTAAGGTCCATTGAGTTGCATTTTACATAAAATATTGCAATTTTTAAGAAAGGAGATGACTTACAGGATATCAAAAGCTAATCACTTGTTTACGTATTAAGTGTTAGTCTTTTTTTTTTTTTTTTTTTTAATTTGCCATTTTTAAGACCACAGCACAACCTTGTGGATATATTTTATTCATTTTTAATACTTTCCAACAAAGTTGAAAAGTATTTGTGACTTCGGTTTGTCTGTCTGTCTGTCCGTCTGTCAGTGCTCTATTTTCCGTAAACATAGGTGGGATGTATGAAACTGATATATTTCATACAAATTTACTGTGGAACGTTTCCTGTTGAAAATAGACTAAATACCACCCCTTGTTTGTGTTCATAAACACCCGAAATAAATTCCAAAGCGTTGCGTTTTATGAGAGGTATTTCTATAAACCACATTTTAATTATTTTATTTTGCACATATCTTAATGAAATTGAGATTTAACATTCAAGTGAAAAAATATTTTTCATAGAACATGATAAATTTCGAGTTAAGGTTTACAGGGCTACTCTAAAATATTAAGGTACATTAAGATGATTTTCAATTCAATTATTATGCCTGTCTTTCTTTCTTTTATTCATTCTGAACGTTGTGTGATCATGCATGCAAAGTACATTGAAGATTAAGCGATGCAAATGGTATGTGCAATTGGAAAGTATTAGTAATCTTTGCGAACCACATGATTTATCGTTCTTGTTTTTTCTTTATTGTTTTTTTCTTTATTCATTTTTATTTCTTAGTCTTTCTTTGATTCTATAGAGAATGTCTGTTATAAATTATGCACCAAACTTGATAACAATACGTTTAGCCGAAATAAAATAATATCAAAATAAATCAAAAATGTCTACTAATGGGTGCTGTGCCGAGAAAATGAGAAATTTAACAAATTGAATGATCAACACGGCAATAGAAACAAAATAATAACAATAATAATCAAACATGGTATTAGACAATAACATATTTCTGGTAATTGTACATTTATTTTCTTTCTTTTTTTTATGTTTTATTTTCTTTTTTTTTTTTTTTTTTCTGCTTTTTTTTTTTTTTTTTTTTTATGTTTTTTGATGCGCTGAATTATTAAAATGCTTGTCCTTTTTTCCCTATCACGTAAGACATTTTCAAAAAGTAAGGAATGAAAATCTGAAGAATTCACACATAAGCTATAACAGAATCAAAACTCTTTACGTATAAGATACATTAAAAAGCTATTATTTACGCATTATGCTTTAAACGTCTTTGTTTCTTTAGATGGAAGCTCGGTTTACAGTTTTTCCGCTTATACATTTCTTGAGGGCACACTCTATGCAGCATCCAACAATAATCTACTAACATGTTGACATTCCATCGGCCCTGATATTTCCCTTCCATTTCTTTGATGTCCTAACGAAATCACTGTCCTTATTCTTAACTTTCATTTTCTACATTTTCCCCGAAATAACTAAGATGGGAGTTGAGTATGGGGGGTTTTAAGCTCATTTCTATAAAAAAAATTCCCATTTTCTGTCAACACTGCACGTGGTGGAAATTTTTAAATATTTTTTTCTTAATCAACATCCAAAAATGCATTAGAAAAATACACCACTTTGAAGAAGAAATATTTCTTTGGAGACTTATGTAAATGATCTATTGTTTACGCGATGGTACGGATATATATAGTGCAACCACGTTTCCTACGCCTAGCAGTGAGAACGAGTCCAAAATCTTAGAGGGGTGTCATAATGACCGACAGGTTGGGATTTAGTAAACATTCAGTCATTTGGTGTTTCCCTTATCGTTTATTTTCTCTCAGCTAATCTGTTATCTCCCCTATTTTAACAATGGACTCGTTGATTCCAAACTTGCGCAGAGGCTTCCATGGTCGCAAGAAATGTGGTCAAAGATTATTTATATATTTTTTAATTATTGTTATACTTTCCGTTTTTTCATATAGAGTCCTACATTTTAAAACTATTTACTCTAATTCTTTAAAGTTACTTGTATGCATCCCATGAATCATTCATATGCTAAATTTGGCAGTAAATCGCTCGTCACTTTCAGCTGCAAGATTCTGCTTATAGCATAAATTGTACATTATGACCTATCGAAAAAATATAACCCCGTTTCATAAAAAATGGGTACCTATAAAAAGTTCTGGCTTATCTCTATGAACATTTTTGCAAAATATTATAATTTTTTAATGTCAACTTCAGCTACCTCATGAGACCTAAATTTTGAAATATCTGCAAAACTTTTGAAATTTATTTCTTAATTTTTTTTTCATAATTCATAATGACAAAATAAATTTTGGATAACGTTAATATGTTGAAAATTCATTTTAAAAAAATATTTTAACGTTATTTTTTTATGAAAATAACTCGAAAATCTGAAATTCTAGAAAACAACTTGAAAATTACAAAATGTTTCAATATTGTAGCCACATACGTGCGCTGAAAATATTAAATAAGCGATGAGGAAAAAAAAATACCATTATTTTTTAAATATGTTTTTATTATATTAATACTGTGCCAAATTTATTTTTCAATATAAATTTTGGATAAAAAGTACAGAAATATCACAAAATTTCCAGCTATTTTAAAATTGAGATTTCTTATGCAAACTGAGGATGACATCGAAAAAAAAAAAAAAAGAAAGAAATAAATAAAAAGAAATGAATCTATAATAATAAATGGAAAGGTTTGTCTGTCTGTCTGTCTGTCTGTCTGTCTGTCTGTCTGTTCTTTTATACGTTCAGCCCCTACTGAACGCAGAAACACAAGAATTGACATACGGATGCTCTGGAGCCTTTCCTCGAAACAGAATTTAAAAATCTTAATTAGTTTCGGAGATATTAATTAAAATGTTGACCCATGTCGATCGAACAATGACCAAAAATCCTTATTGCTTAAAAAGAGGCATTCTATCAGCATTCAGCAGACGATTTTAACGGCTGTCTCGAACGGAAACAAAACAGGTGCAAGTCATTAATGTCACATGATCTTTAACTGGGGTTAAAAATTGCAAATTTCAAAGTGCTTCAAATTTTCTTTTTCGTACACAACACTTAATATACAACCTTTTCAGCACAAAACCAACCTGCAGTTAAAATTTCATCAATTTTCATTAATAAACAAAGCAGTTACATTTTAATTGCAAAATAAATTTTATTCTAACACGTAATCCATCTTTCAATAGACGATAGAAGTTTCCATAGCAACAAAATACATTTGAAGGAACTAAAAAATACTTTTTCTTTTTCTTTTTACTTCCATTACCCGTCTACCGTGGTATATATAGGTTTTGGGGAAATAAAAAATATTTATTTTTCTTTTTACTTCCATTAATAAAACTACCGTAGATAATGGAGTTAGAGATTTCACATGATTTACATGTTTTAGAATGTCCTGAGTAGGTTTTCTTTTGTATCTTAGCTAAAATTTCGATATTTCAAATTCCAATTAAATTATTTTTAATACATCATTCGAAAGATATTTTAAAGTTGTTTTAAATTATCGAAAGTTTTCACCAGATTTACACGTTTTGAGGTCTCCTGAATTAGTTTTCTTTTGTATCTCAGCTACTAATTAAAATAATTTCATAAGTAATGCATCATTAGAAAGCTTTTTTGATTTGGAATCGAACAGTGGAATACAGAAATTTGTACCGCCAGATGGCGCTGTAATATTTTAAAATTTCAATATTTCATTATTTCAATTTCTAATTATGATTAAACTATTTTGAATACATCATTCGAAAGATATTTTAAAGTTCTTTTAAATTATCGAAATTTTTCACCAGATTTACACGTTTTGAGGTGTCCTGAATCAGTTTTCTTTTATATCTCAGAAATTAATTAAAAAAATTTCATACGTAATACATCATTTGAAAGCTTTGTTGACTTGATACATATTTTAAAGTACTTTTACATTATCGAAAATGGAATTCGAGATTTCACCCGATTTACACGTTTTGAGGTGTCCTGATTAGGTTTTCTTTTGTATCTCATCTACTAATTAAAATAATTTCATGAGTAATACATCATTTGAAAGCTTTGTTGATCTGGAATGGAACAATAGATTACAGACATTTCTACCGCCTGATGGCGCTGTAATATTTTTAAATTTCAATATTTCATATTCTAATTATGATTAAATTATTTCTAATACATCATTCGAAAGATATTTTAAAGTTCTTTTACATTATCGAAAGTGAAATTCGAGATTTCACCTGATTTACAATTTAAAGTGTCCTGATCAGGTTTTCTTTTGCATCTCAGCTAATTGAGTAAGACCGTTCAAAATTGGTATATGCAAGTTAATTAGGAGGGGCTGGAACGGTGGGGAAGGAATAGGCGCGCAGCGCGCATGGATTTGGGACCCGGTGCGAGTTTTTACCCGATGATAAAATATTTTTTTTTTTTTTTAATTTTATTTTGTTAATAAAAGTTTGAGTTGAGAAGGAATATGCGTGTACAGCGCACGTATATCCTCAAACGTGCGCGCGCAGCTCGCATGGGTCTGCGCTGCCGAAGGCAGTGGCGTCCCGGTGTGAGTTTTTACCCGATGCTAAATGATATATTTTTTAATTCCTTTTCTTGAGAATGAAAGTTTATGAGTAATAACATGGAATTTTGAGAAGTCATAAGGATGGTGAAGGAATACGTGCGCGCAGTGCACGGGTCTACGCTGCCGAAGGCAGTGGGGACCCGGTGCGACATTTTTCCTGATCAGATTTTTTCTTTCTTTTTTTATCACATGATAAAAATTAATGCAATTTTGAAAATTCATTAATTATTGTGATTCATTTAAAAATAGTGACCAGCGAAGCAGGCGTAGCCTGCTAGTAAATAAATAATAATTTTCAAAATTGTTCGTAGGGTCAAGCCACAACTATTAACAAGTACTCATTTTCGATAAAATAAGTTTCTTTTTTTTTTTTTTTTTTGTACATATGTAAACATCGAAATAGAAAATTTTACACATAGGTATAAATATCTATAAAACAAAATAAATATTTAAAACGAACAATACCAACATTATATTTATTATCATTAATTTAGAATTAAGCTTAAAAAGTGTTCTTTTGTTTTGTTTCTCCCCGGTCCTCGAATTATATATAATCTTTAATAAATCTAAAATTTCCAAGGAATCTTTGAATAAATTTTATTTTATCTTAATTTATTTGATGAATTAATTTCATTTTATATAATTATTGTGAATTTATGCAAATTATAATAATTTAATAGAATATTTCATAGAAAATTGAATCAAAAATCTTCTATACTTTGAAGTAATTTGAAAAATTACTCTTAATAATAATAATTGATGAAATAGCCTATGAATAGAAAACATAAAATTAGTTTCCTGAATGTCAATAGACGATATAAGTTCTAAGCATTAACGTAATGGAAATTTAATTGAAAAGCAATCGAAATACGTTCTAGAACAATCATTTTATCTGCTAATCCCATTAATTTCTTTTAAAATTGGGGACATTTTTCTTACATACCATTATTCTTAGTCAAATCTCATTATCTCATGAAATATAAATGTAAATAAATTTTAATAAAACTTTCTTGAAATAAAGCATACTTTTCGGTCCTTTGTTGTAAACTTACGCACAATTTAAATAAAAATTAGCATCAATGATAATTTTTGTTATCATTGATTTTTCATGATAATTATATATTATCAATGATAACTATTATTATCATAGAAAAATACTTAAACATGTTTAATATTTGCTGTTAATTAACTAGTATTTTGTCAATTGCGAAACTTTACTTGTAATAAGTAATGAGCAATAAGGCAAAAATAATGAGTAATATGGTTTAAGCTTATTTAGTCAAATTTCATACTTCCTTGAACAAAATTGCATGTTTGTATTAAGATCTAAAATCAGTATTTCCATATGTTGTATAATAAAAATTAAACGCCACAAAATTATATAACAAGGCAACAAATCATATAATGTTTGGGAGCGTTTTTTTTTTTTTTTTTTTTTTTTTCTTAAAATTAATATTCTGACCTGACAATTGAGTCGTAATAAAAACTACTTCAAAAACACTATAATGTATGAAAAATTGGCAAAAAAATAAATAAAGTAAGTAAGCACTCATGATATACAGTAGCTGAAACGCAGCTTCTTTCCATAAACGTTACTTTAATGCAGAACGCATAAAAACGACTAACTTATAGCCTTATGTAACCTATATTTTTTTCATACTTTCATTAGATTTTATAGTATGTTTCCTACATAAAGTCTAAAATATGTATTACAATAAAACTATATTTTTTAACTATAAAAATGTACTTGTCTGAAAAGTTTCATGCAAACCCTTTCACTCTACAAAATTAAGACTACTATTAATGTCATCAAGAATTTAATATCAGCCTGCATGTTTAAACTTAGCAAATATACTTCTTAAATATTAACAACGGTGCATTCATAACGAAGTTTATTTCATAACTTTATGAATAATTGCATCGGAGCATTCAACTACTAATGAGAACCGTTTTACATTTGACGGATTAAATTCCAAATGAAGTTTAAAACTCAGCAGTGTATTAGTATATCGCTGCAACTATTTAAATAAAGTAGAAGTATATTACTTAACTAATTGGAAGTAAATTCAATATAGAATTATAAAATAACTTAAAACTTCTCCTTATTACAATTAAAAAATTCTTCATTTATTTAAAACTTCTAAATTTTATTTCCAGTTAAAAATAATTTTATACATTAATTTTGAAGTTTAAAAACAGATTTGGATAAATTTTTAAATTTTATAAAACTTATTACTATTTTACATTTTTATTTATTTGAATATACAGTAAAATTCGGTTATTACATCATCCAAGGGACCGAGACGTTTCTGACGTAATAACAGAGCGATTTAAAAAAAAAAAAAAAAAAAAAAAAAAAAAAATAAGATAGCGCTACGTAATTGTCATACGAAAAAAAGAAAAAGAAAATCGTTATTAGAATACAAAAGAGCTGTAGAATAAGATACTATCAAAATATACTCACCATTTTTATATAGGAAGATTTCTTTTTTACTATTATTATTGTTTATTTATTTAAACTAATTTAGATTAGGCGGGATGTTTATCAGCATCAAAATTACCTATGATAAGCATAATAACGTATTGTTTTGTTACACACCCAGTAGATTTTTTTTTTTTTTTTTTTTTTTGCCAATACACAGTCTGTAATTAATTTAGCAATTTTTTTTTCTACAGCATATTATATATATATATATATATATATATATATATATATATTTCAGATAAATTTTAAGAAAAAATTAGAAACCCATATATGAATATTTATTTTAGTAAACCATTTTATGATCTACTTATAAAACAAATCTGGTGTGAAGCAACCACACGACTTACATTACCCATTATTACACGTATTATACTCATTTTTTGGAGGTAATTTGATAATAAGTCATAAAATTAACCTAACGAAGTAGAAACCTAAAATTTTTCCGGTATGAGAAACTTAATACACGTGTAAGGACATCTAAAAGTTTACATAGCAAGTTAAAAAATAAGAAAAAATAATGGTAGAGTTATTTTTTTGAGACACCCATTTCCTAGTTTTAAAATCCCAATACCGAGACTGTTAATTTTCCTATAATAACCCCGCAATACATAAATACATATCTAAAATTTATTTATGTAACAATGTTCAAGAAAATTGTGAGAGCCGTTTTTGAGATACCACCTTTTACAAAACTTGGCATACTAAATCATTGACCGGAAAACAATAATTACATACAAAAGAATATTTAAAAGGGAGTTAATATGACGAGTTTGAAAAAAAATCTGTGCATCCGTTTTTTAAAGGAACGCATTTGTGTGACCTGAAATTGTGCTATTTATACAGAACGCTTATCAATTTTCCTGAACTAACCAACTATATCATTCAAAAGGATAGCTAATAGAGTGTTTATATCAAATTTGAAGGAAATCGTTTGAGCCGTTTTTGAGATTCAGACTTACTTGAGATTCAGACCCCCTTCCGCTTTCCGATGATCCACTACCGGTTTTCCAATTTTCACCAAAATTTGGAAAATTCATCTGTTTACCAGACTTGTATCAATTCTGAAGTTTCGTAGTCCTATCTTTATTAGTTTCGGAGATATGCTAGCCAGAATATTAAGCACACATACACTGACTAATTACCAAAAACTACTTTTTTGGACTTAAGAGGCCTTAAAACGTGTAAATTAGGTGAAAATTTTTGGACCGAATACAATACTTCCATTACCTATGATAGTAGGGTAATGGATGTAAAAAAAAAAAAAAAAATAGCGTTATAAATATTAAAGTAGCGTAGTATACATTCATATATGAATAAAACTTAAAAACTCAAAAGATAAATAGTAAACCATTTATATATATACTTGACAACCATCTCATTAATAATCGTAACAATGTCACACCACTTTTTCTACGCTACTTTATTTTTAGAATAAATTTCTGAATAATTAAAAATTCTGAATCTGAAAAATTCTGAATTCTGAATCTTTAAAATGTAGTCATGATTAAATAAGAATAAAATTACTGTAAAAAGAGTCTGGTGTGAAAAAAAAAAGACGTGTACTAAAAAGTCACGAATCATAATGAGATGGTTGGCTATTATGCATATATATATATATATATATTGTTAATTAGGTGGCTTTAACTGTTGTATAAAAATTTAAAAGTTTATTTGTAAAATAAAATGCAGAGCTGCCAACCTAATCCGGCAAATTGTTAGTACCGCCCCTTTTTCTACACCATTTATTTCTTGGAGTTTTTCTTCTTAATTCATCGCAAATATATTTGAAGAAAATTACTTTAAAAATTAAGTAGAGTAGAAAAAGGGGCGGTACTAACATTTTGCCGGATTAGGTTGGCAGCTCTGAACATGAATCATATTTTCTCTTTTAATTTTTATTAGTTAAACATATTTTTCAAGTATTCTTGAGAAAAAAAAAGCAAGAAACGAAAATGTTTCATGAAAATTATACATCAAACATTGTAAATATAAATGAACATCAAAACATTTTTAAGTATTAATTATGGGAATAATAATTATTTTATAAAACAGATTTCACAATTAAAAGTTTACCAGTTATGAAGAATAGGAACATTTATTACTGTTATTATTATATTATGAATTTTTTATGGCATTACACATATTTCAAATAAAATAAATTCAAAATTAATCTTTTGCTGTAATTTTAAAAACAATCATAATGCACATTTTGAAATAGTAAACATAAAATATAATTTGCAAAACTACTTTTTGAAATCGGATTACAAATGTGAAATATCTGAACTATATTACAGCATTTAAAACTAGTAAAGTGAAATTAATAATCATAAAACTGCTTGTCTATGACTTTCATATTGCCACGAGTGATAAATTATGCTTGTACGAATCGGTTCTAATCCTTGAAGAGATATCCATAAAATCATAAATTTGACAAGTGTTGATTATTAATTCTGGAGATCTGACATTAAATCACAGTTTATGTGAATATATTTGAATGCGTTAAGGTGGATCGCCTGTCCACCCGTCATACTGAATTCGCAGGACTATGTGTAAATCACGAGGAAATTTTGTCCTGTAATATTTATTACGTAATTGAATATTTTAGGATAATCAGTGGTCCAATAGAAAATATTATAAAACTTAATTTCCCCCCCCCCCCTAAATATATTTAACTTTCGTGGTCAGGTACCTACGAACAATGAAAATAACAGCAAAAGTGACTATAATCTTATTTGCAATACCATAAATGTTTATTATAAAATACTTTTAAAACTTGATTTATTTTATTTTATTTTATTTTTAATTAACTGCAAAGGTTAGAATACATAACTTAAAATTTTTGGTATAAAAATATTTTTAATTTTTTTTCAAACTCTTAAACAAATTAAAGATTTAGTTAAAATGTATAACTAGAAGATATACTTATCAATATTTTCTGAACGTATACAGGACGATTCTTTATCGGTGCGACAAATTTACAGGATATGTAGAGAGCGCAAAGTCGAATCGGAGTCACACAGAAATGCAAGGTCGGAAATGTAATCCTAACAAGATATGAAGTTGATATGGGGGTATAATTATTTAGAAACTCAACTTATTTTAAGCTTTTGGTCTTTAAATATCATTTAGAGATAACCGTGTATTCTTTATTTTCATCCTAACAGTTCTGTGAGTGGCTGTTGAGTTTTCCTATGATCCTTTTTAATCCATTAACTTTCGTGTGCCTAAAATCTTCGGAATTTGTACACGCCCATGTTTCTTCTTTTCTTGATATTTTAGAATACTAGAAAGAACAAATCAGCATAAAACGCCTAACATGCACATGCTTATTTTAACACAGTATCATGAATTTAACAATGCTTATGTTAACAAGTGTCATGAATTTTATTAAAATTTTGAAACATTTTGATGTGCCTTTAAACAATTATAAAAGTGCTACAATATTCCCTGTCTCGCTAGCATTGCATTTCCGACCCTGCATCACTACGTGATTCCGAATCGTCTTTGTGCCCCCCTACATCTCCTGTTAGTTTGTCGCACTGGTAGCGAATCACTTTGCATATATAGAATATATAGAAAATAATGCAAGATTCTATAAACACGAACTACCTCACATTTATCCATAGCATTCTGTAGCATACTTTCAAAACATTTATTCTGAATTTTAAAACGTAATATAGCCCCAAAAAGTTTGTCTTTTAATGTATTTTTAGAATTATATATATGTATAGAAAGATAGAAAGATAGACAGACAAATAGACAAATAAAATTAATAATTGCCAAAAAATAATTTAAAAATTTTCCTAATATGGATATTTTCCGCATAGTTTGTATTAGTGTGAGATATGTTGATCTAAAAATGTACCAAATATTTATGTAAGTAAAAGTGATTGATATGAGGAAATACATAATAGAAATACGTGTGAAAAATTAGCTAAAAATGTTTATAATTTGTGATGGTCTTTTAAAAAAAAATAACACCTAAAATTAAAAATATAATAAGGAGTAATATTTAACTTTAAATGCATCGTATGTAGAGATTTCTAAATTTCAAATTTTAAGTTCGAAATAATTAAATGCATTTTAAAAAATTACAACTATTTTGAATTTTTTTAATTTGTAAATTTAAAATATGATACCTTTAGATTCGTAATGCATAAATAAATTATTATTATTATTTTAAATATTTAATGCATTTTTTTATTTCTTTAATGCACTTTTGTTTCATAAAAGTAGCTTTTCTTATTTGAATGTTGTTTTTCTTTTAAAATGAAGTTTTAAAAATGTATATTATTATAGTTAGTAAAACTATTATTTCGTAACTGTTTATAGTTGTAAATGTTTATAGATGCTGAATATTTTTTTTTAATTCTCTCAATCATGCCTTTCACAAAGCAAGGCAAATAAGCAAAATAGTAAAATAAAAATAAAAAATAAAAAATAAAAAGTAAATTTACCTTTTTATTTTTGTAGTATTTTGTTCATTTTTCCATATTATCTCTCTTTTGGTAAAGAAATTATTATTTTTGAGTGAAATTGTTGAAACTTAGTTTATGTAAAAGTTACACTATTTGCAGTAACCTGAAAAAAGAAAATTAAGATTTTTAGTGTTTGTGGTCTGTGCGTTTGTGTTATATATTAGCACAACTCAGAATTGGTATAAGGAAGAAGTCCGAATTCGCGTTTCGAAATCAATGTTATATAGTGATATAAATTTTCATTAAGATCGGACATATGGTACGCGTAAAAAATCATAAAGAAGACATTAATTGCATTACGTCTCGCGGCCAAATTTCTTATTAGTACATTTTAACATCTTCGATTGCGTTGAAACTAAATAATTTAACATATATATTTTATATTTGCAAGACATACTTCAAGCAAAATGTAACATGAAAAGTATTCGTAACTGCATTATAGGAAGGATAAAACTATTCAGATAAATTAGAATTAATGTTGGTTTTTGCTTAAAGTACGTTTATTATTATTATTATTATTATTATTATTATTATTATTATTTTACAGAACTAAATTTAAATATTCTTTGTGATGTTTTAGCAATTTATAAAAAATATACAAATGAGTATGTTTTAACGCCGCACTGTAGCTACGACAGAAAATGTATAGATGTTGCTGCAAAAATTAACCTATATAAATTTCAAAAAGTTATCTTCACTGAGAAAAAAATTCTTGAATCGACATCTAGAATCTAAATTGTGGTTCTAATAAAAATAGTTAAATTTCATCCCTATAAATTCTAGTGCCCTTTTAAATCGAGTGCTAGAGACACCTATTAGAATTCTAGAGCCTTTGCTCATATTATCGAGGTCAAACTTATTTAAAAATCTCTGCAAATACATGAGAATACAAGAGGCGAGTTTTAGTAACTATAAACTTGGTTTATGACCCAATTATAGAAAATCAAGAGATAATTTCTTGCAATACAAAGGATTTATAATATTCAGAATATTCAGAATATTGTTTCACCATCTAGAAACGCATAGACAAGAAATTTTCGATCATTTCGTCTACTCAGCTTATTGGCACGCCTTATACGCATAGCTTGGAAATCTATATTTCTAGTTTAGGGATTTAGAAAATGACCACTTATTCGTTCTAGATGAAGGAGGTATAAATATTTTTTTCTCGGTGTAAACATTACATCCAAATATCATGAAAGAAAACGAGGATTAATTTTAAATCGTGAATGCAATATTCAAACGGGGAATTGAGGGGAGAATAGAATCCCCTTTTGCAGTAATGTACACCGAATAAAACTGTTTCAAAAATATTTTTTAACTGGAAATATTAGAATACAATACTTTTAAACTTACATTTTGAACTACAATAATATTATTTTAAATAATTACACAGTATGAGGAAATGGTGTGAATGTCACTCCAGATCGTTGAGAATTTAATCTGTTTTTATTTTTTATTATTTTTTTTTTTTTCAAGAATGGATATTTTTCTATATGTCTATTAATCTATTTATATAGTATTAAAAAAACTATGTTATTTTGTAACTGTTTATAACTGGTAAATAGAGATGCTGATCTTGCCTTTCATTAAGTACTGATGTGTTTAATCCAAAAAAAAAAAAAAAAAAAAAAAAAAAAAAGTATCTCATTTACAATTCTTATGAATACAGTATTTGACTTTTTAATGCGTAGAGGTAGTGGGACCTTCCAGAAAGCTAAAAATAGAAAATTCGAAAAATATTTCTTTATTATGTTACAGTAGTTTAAGAAAATATTTTCATCGTAAATCTAGAGAAAATCGTTTTTTGTATACTATGCATATTAAACCAGCACGTATAGTAGACATCATATATCTTCCACAAAATATATTGAATAAAATGTTAGCTTGATTTATTTCAAAAATAAATAATTCAAAGAAGCTTATTTTTATGTGTCTATTCTACTTCAAGTTATTTTCTTTAATACTTCTATGAATTTTAATAATTTTAATAAATTTATTTGTATTTAATAAAATGATGCTATAAAAATTTTAAAAGTTCCAAATCGTTTTACATTTAAAAACATAATACATTTTTTAATTCATAAAATTTTCATTAATATCATATTTATGTTAAACATTTGAACAAATTTATATTTTTATCCTAAGGATTTTTAATAAGCTCTATTAAATTAAAAATAATTAAAAATAATTTTCAGGTTGAATGCAATCCAATAAATAAAAATAAAAATTATAACAATGAAAAAAAAAATAATAATAATAAAGAGTCAATAGCTGAAATAAAAGATTTTATTGTTAAAGCATAAGAAAAGTAGATTGATAATAAAAATAAAATAGCTCATTTTGTAATTAACAAAAGAATTAGATGATTGGTTTTTTTTTAAGAATGTAACAGCTTTTAAAGAAAATAGAAAATATTTACAAAGGAGAAGGTGAAGTTTTTTTCCCTCCCTCTCATAAGCTTATAGTTAAAAATATACCAATTCAGGAAATTAAAAAATATATATATTGCCAGTTTCAGTGATTATAATATCTTTTATTTTTGTTAGAGTAAGCGGGTTGAATTAAAACTATCCGTATTTAAAAATGGTCTTTAATTTAATTTAATTTATTTAATTTTAATATATTAAAAATGCTTCTGTTTTAATAACACTGCTCTGAAAAAAAAAAAAAAAAAAAAAATCGAGATCTGGTATCGTCCTTGCTGATTCTTATGTAAAATGACCTCCTGAATCCGAATATGACTCCCATTTTGCCCAGCCACCCATCGTTTTCCAGATACATCACCCCCACCCTCATTTATTTCCCTGTTCGATAATTTTATGACCATGAATTTGATTTGAAGAATCAGAAAGAATTAATTTAACACCTAATATTCAGATTCAGGAGGTCATTTTACATAAAAATATGCTGAAATGGTGTCAGATGCAGTTTTTATGCCAAGTAGTGTAATTTTTAATTGCTAATATCTCATATAATGTATTTCGAAATTTAAAAGTCAATTAACAAGTTTTTGCAATTATTTATGTTCATTTACAGATTTGTACCAAAATTTGATAGGCGGATTTAATAATAGATTATCCTCTTTATATGTTTTTTAATTACCATCAAGAAAATGTCAAACTAAAAGTATTAAACTAAAGAAACTAATGAAGTTTTAGAAATAAATATATATGAAAGAATGAGCTTCGTGTGTAAGAAAAGATTATCTGTAATAATGAAATATGTAAGTTCGTATTAAAGAATAAAAAATCATAAACGCATAAATATAATGTAAAAACGCATATTAAAACCACAAAAATAAAAGAATTGCTAGCCTATTTTTGAGAATGATTACAAATAAGTCACCAGAAGAAGAAACACATAGTTTTGTTTTTGGATTTTTTTTTTTTAAAGGTTTACTAAGATTATAAATCCCAAATTATATATTTATAATTTTATATGCGCTATTTTTATACATGTTGTATATAATTTATCCCAAAACCTCATAAAAAGCATTTATACTATATCAGCAATAGCAGAATTTTGACCATAAATCAAATAAACTTTAAAAATATATGCAAAACACACAGATCAAATGCTTTCGTAAAGCAAGTGACTGCTGTGGGCTGCTATTTTGATGATAGTATTACAATTTGCTGTAACCTATCTTTACTTTCTCAAACCTATATGTAGTGAATATATTATTGTTTATAGTGCAAATTTCGAAGTTGAGATTTTGTTATATTTGCATGATTTTAAATCAACCTGAAACCGATAAATCAAGTTTTTAGAGGTTTGTCTGTACGTCTGTGAGACTGTTATCAGCACAACTCAAGAATAAATATCAGCAGGAAATTAAAACTCGATATTCTAAATCTGTATCATATAGGGATGCTACCTGAAACATTTATTGAAATCGGACTAATAGACCATGTAGACAGACATACAAAATAATTCAAATGCATCATGTTTATAGGCGAAATTTCTGACTGGCGCAATTATATTTAGACTACATCACTAAACAAAATGAAAAATTCTTAATAAACAGAAAGCATGTTTTCCGTAAATTATAGAGTAAAAAATCTTTACCCTAGGTTTGCAGGACCATATAAAAGTATTCCGAAACATTAGTGGTATGTTTGAAAATGACACGAACTTCATTTCAATTTGTCGCATACCTTTCTTTTTTGTGTTGCGCTATATTTAAGTGAATTGTATGGGAGGTAATAATTTTTAAATAATATACAATACTACTTACATTTAGTACAATAAGTTTCAAAAATAGTTTTGGGGAGCGTTTTTCTGAGGAATTTGAAATAACGTCAATAAAAGCATTAATTGTTTTATGAATGCACCTACAACATTGCAGTGACAGAGCGGAAAGTTTATTAAATGAAACACATGGAAAGTTTTATTAAATGAAATTGTTTATAACACATTTTACAACTGTTGTTTAAAATGTACTAAAAATTTTTCAGTACCATATCTCATATGTTGCATTGTAAACTGTGATAATATGTCCACAGCAATGTAAAATAAAAGAATGTTGTGTGAGTGCAGTGCCAGATTTCTTTGTTGTTGTTGTTGTCGTTGTATGCAAATAAATAACAATTTTCCTTTATTATCATTCTCAGAGATGAAAATTCTTTTCGATTTCTTCATATTGTTTTAATTTGAAATGTATTTATGTTAGGGAGATAAGCTAAAATAATTATCTTATACTTACAAATGAAAACCAAACTTTTATTATTCCAAATATTCTGAAACTATATTTATTACATATAAACAAGCTCTTCTTTTATGATTAGTATTTAACAAAAACAAAATATGAAACGAATTTTATTTAATCACATTTAATTCGTTTTCAGAAAAAAAAAAATAGAGTATATAATTTCTAAAATCAAGAAAATAACATTATTTTATTTACGTTATTACAGAGCGATTTCAATAACCACATTTTTAATTCTCTCTTTTTATTATTATTATTATTATTTTAATTCGTATGCTTGAATAACTGTAAAAACTTCAGAAAATTATTTTATGCTATTTTTTCTGCAACATTTCGATCTTTGAAAATATCAGATAACACAAAATAAAGATAACGATTCGATTTTTTTTTTTTTTTTTTTTTTTTTTTTTTTGTCGACGAAACTCTTGAAACAGCAAATCAAACAACTTAAGTTGATTTAACACGATGGTTTGGGTGTGATTTTTAATTCGTTTCCTTTTCACTTCAATTGTCACTATCTTTGATTTCTTCAGGCGATTTTTTATCGATATTTAAGACATTTTGACGGAGATCATGAAAAGAAATCGTAAGTAATCGGCTCCTTGAAAGTTATCATAGTTTAAATAAGCATAGAGGTTTACTCCTGATTCAGTACTTTTAAAAACTATTAATTTTATTTTTTAAACATATAAGAATCGTTCAAATTTTTATCTTTTATAATAATACCAAGTAATAATTACAATAACTATTGAATTAAATATACAAAAATATCAGTAGACCAAATGAAAATATGTGGTATGTAGACCGAAAACTCTTTTAAACATATTGTCGTTAAAGTTTTTTTCTTATTTTTTAAATATATTAAAATCGTTCAAACGTTTTTCTTTCATAGTATTAACAAGTAGTAATTACAGTAGTTATTCAATTAAATAAACAAAAATATAAGAGACTAAATAAAAATACGTGGTAGGCAGATGATTTATAGGAATCAGTAAACTCTGCTTTTTGGTCTTTCTCTAAAATGTCACATTATTAAAAAAAAAAAAAAAAAAAAAAAGTGTATTTATGATTAGATTTAAATTTCATCGTCAGCAATCGGTGCAGTAAATGCCACTGGCATATATATATACACGGGCAGCATATAAAGTATTTTACATGAATGCGCAAAATCGTTTTTTAAAGTAAAGTCTTATTTAGAAGTCTTATTTTAGAGGAACTCCTAAAGGATTTTTTTTTTTTTTTTTTTTTTTTTTTTTTTATTTAATGTATTTTTACGTGCTACGTGAGCAATGTATAAACGTGATTCCTTTTCCATATACATATTTTTTTACATATCTTAATATACCAAATAATAAGTAAGCTATAAATAGTAACAACTATATATTAAAAAAAATAATGCAGGGATATTTACAAATTCGTTCTTAACTATAGTGAATACAAATAAATAAAACTTTTTAATCGCTTTTTTTTTTTTTTTTTTTTGAGTTATATAGATTTTTATTTTACAAAAATCAACTTTGAGAAAAAATTAATAAATAAAAGAAATTTTCCACAACAGATTATTTTAATGATTTTTAAATTAACATTTAAAAATATTTATATCATAAATAACGATTAACATTTGATTTATAAAACGTTTTTATTTATGCTTGCTTTCTAAAGTAAAGTCTTTGCCCTGACAAATTTTCTTACCGTTCTTTATTCCTAGTTTAAAAATGACTACAATAACCATGCTCAAAATTATCAGCTATAAATAAGATACTTTTGGGTTTGACACAGCAAATCTGAATGATAAGCTATTGAAAAATGCTTCGTATGTGTTTTGTATGACTGTGTCGAATAAAAAGATATAATCATTACAGAGTCATGTATAAAAAGATATAATCATTAACTTAACAGTGCCTCTAAAACGAATTTCTAAGTGAAAATCTTTTTATTATCTCTCCCCATACTACAATATCTAAATAAGATTAATTCTAATTAAAGAATTGAAACTAAAAACTTTATATAATTAATATTTTAAAAGGACAATTAGGATTACAATGATGGCATATATAGATGGAAAACGTATTTAAAAATTATGTATAAAAATTTCATGTCTCATACAGAAAATTACAAAAGGCTATTTTTAAATTGCATAAAAAAATTTTGTTTTTCAATATCCTAAAAGATATTTGTTTGGCTTTGAATCTATTTCAAGATAACAGGAGTAATATTTTAGTAGCTACACTATAATAAAAAAAAAATCGTTTGAATATTTTATAGATTCTTTGTCAATGAAAATATCAGAGAAGTCCTGTAAAATATTGTGTTAATTTTGTTGGGTTAAAAAGGTAATTTTCTATACATTTATTGAAAAAATCCCATGAAAAGAAAATGTAAATTAAGTTTACGGGTTTTACCGCTTAAATACGAAGTATGCGAATTTTCTACAAAAAAAAAAGTAAACTTTTTTTAACACGCTTTTATTAGCTTCACCTGTATGTATGTATGTATGTATGTTTGTATGTTTGTAACCGCTCTGGGAGGAAACAAAAAAATCTATATTGTAAAAAAAGACTTTCCCTATATGTGAATGCCGTGGTGTTGAGGTATAGCTCCGCGCTACGAACCTAAAGGTCTAGCATTCGATCCCAGTCAGGGGAGATTTTTTAAAAATCGTTTTTGTTTAATTCTAAATTATTTTAATTAAAGATTTAAATGTATGTAAATATTATGGTGTGTCACTCACACGGTTTTCTCTTACCCTGCATTTTAATACTGAGATATTTTGTGCTTTTTAGTTCACATTTCTATAAAAGCGTGTTCTTTAATTTTTTAAAACTATAATATTATTTTCTTTCCGTATTGATTGAGAAAATTATATTATATAGTCATCAAAATTATTCGCAATGCTATAACAAACTTCTTTCTGCACTAATTTTTGAATAAATTAAAAACTAATTGTCTTGTTGCTATAAGCTGCTTCCCGATGTTTACTAAAATATTTACAACTATGATACGTTAAAATATTCTTTGTAAGATTTAAAAGATTTTTCTGATTTCACCATAATCGCATAACTTATGAATCGTAATTTTATAATATAGTGAACTCTCGTTAAAACGGACAATCAAGGGCCAGCAGTTTCTGTCTATATTAACGAGAGTCCATTATAACAGGAGTTCATAAACTGAAGTTTTATATGAACTCTAAAATCACTGTACACATCTGTTATGTACACATACACAGTATAACACAGATGAAAATTTGTTTCCTGAAACGCTTTTATTCACTGAAAATATAAAAGCATGAAAACCAATACTTACTTTCAAAACTTCTTTTCTTCATGTAGTACAACTTGATAACAAAATCCTTTGCTATGTCTCCGCAATAGAAGTGGAGACAGGTGCAAATTTTTTACCCCACTGTCAATCAATACTATTTACCTCCCACAGTGTAATAGCACAGAGTGAAAGAGATTAACAATTTTATTATTGGAAGTTTTCAAGTTAATATATATATATATATATATATATATATATATATATATATTGATTTTGAAAAGATTTTGGGAACTGACTCTTTTTCGAAGAAAGTAAGCTTTGAGGGGAAAAAATGTCCATCTTAACGAATGAATTGTACGTATAAAGCAATGTTTATTACATGCAATTCCTATAGGCCTCAGCCGAGGATTCTGTTTTTGTACGTAATAACGAGAAATCCATCTTAAACGGGACCGTCTTAACGAGAGTTCACTGTACTTATATTTTAAATTTTCATAATTTTATAAAAAAGTTTAAAATATTTTCTTCTTATATGATAAAATAATTTATAATTATAAGAAAAAAAATGTTTTATTATTATTATTATTACTCTGTAATAACTTGTGATACATTCCTAATATAGTGTTATAAACGTGATATAAACAGTTTTCTGTTTCTTTCCCTATCTCTTCCTTTCTTTTGAAATATATTTCGCAACATGTTTAAAAGGAGCTTCGTGGAAAAAATTTTATTGATAAGCGAAATAATTCTACATTTTATTTCAATTTTATACTTTTTGTTGTTGTTGTTGTTGTTATCAATGAATTTAGCCTACATACATACATAATTTACAGATTTTGAAATGAAATTATTACAAAATTATTAAGAAATATGCAGAGGAATCATTTTAAAATTAAATAAAAGAGTGCTCGAATTTATACATTAAAATTTTGTAAAATAAATAAAAGC
Source organism: Salticus scenicus (assembly GCA_963930645.1). NCBI lineage: Eukaryota > Metazoa > Arthropoda > Arachnida > Araneae > Salticidae > Salticus > Salticus scenicus. The sequence goes on from OZ005654.1 coordinate 319,019,428, forward strand.
ATTTATCTGTATTTATACCACTTTTTCAAACGATTATAATAACTTTATAAACTAATAAAATTAGTTAAATTTATATTCAAATATATTAATAAAAATCTACACGAATTTTATGAAAATTTTAATGGATTATATATAGTTATATTCTTCAATGAAGGTAAATGTTTCGAAAAATTAAATAAATAGTTTATTTGTATATTATAGAAAATTATTTTGAGTTTTCTTTAAAAAGAAATTTAAATTGAAAAAATGAACATTATTAACTATTAAATATTTTTCTTTTGATTGCGTGTTCTTTTTTTTTTTTTTTTTTTTCTTCTTCAATAATTTTTTGAAAAAGACATGAATATATTTTCTTTTCTAAAAACTTAAAATATTTAACTTTATTTTGTAAATATTATTTTAAGGATCACAGCAAAAATAATGAAGATGAGTTAGTTTACTGTCACTTTTACTTCTTCCGCAAAATACTTTTCTGGGCTTGACAACTAAGGGCTATAATTGGAAGCGTTTACTTTTTGTTTCTTATCGCAATTTTATTCCCTTATAGCACATTCGTTAATTTGTACTTGCTTATCTTACTTTTTATAATATATGTATTAACAAAATAATAATAATGATTATTAACAAAATAATAATAATGATTATTATTATTATTATTATTATTATATGAAACAAATGTAGCGACTACTTTTTAATAACGAACATTATTTTTTATCATCTAGAAAAAAAAAATTGCGTTCATTTTCTTGATCATTATCGTCAATTTCAAGTAAATTCCTTTTATCAGCAATATTTTAAGTACTTAACAATTAAATCTTCACAGTTTCTTTATTTACTTTAACTCTGCCATTCTAAATAAGGCATTTAAACAACCATGAAATAAATAAACATTGTTGCTTTATATTTAACTTAATTAACTTTTCCAATATTTGAATTAATTCTAAGAAATGTAGTTTTATTCATTTTAATCATTAAAATTCCAGTAAAGATGTGAAAAGAAGAAAGTAATTTACTGGAGTTCATGAGCGTGATTATAATTATCAAATCAAAGATTTGAAAAATAATTTTGTAAAACTTTTTTTTTTTTTTATTGTATAAATTAGTTAATCATTATAATATAAATAATGGCGATAAATTTTAAAGTGTTAAACTTTAAAAAAGAGTTGTTATTACTTATAAACACAGAGCTAATATATTTACATACATATTTATATATATATATATATATATATATATATGTGTGTGTGTGTGTGTGTGTGTGTGTGTGTGTGTGTGCGTGTGTGTGTGTGTGTGTGTGTGCGTGTGTGTGTGTAATTTAACCCTTTCGCTACCAGCGTCACATATATGTGACGATCCGATTTTCTTATCTGAGCCCGGCGTCACAAACATGTGACGGGTGTTCATTATCAGTTTATGATAATTGTTTGCATCAAATCGTGTCGCACACAGACGGGTTATGTTATAAAACAATAAAATAGATACAGGATGTTATTGATTTTAGTTAGAGCGTTATAGATACATCCCACAAAAATAAATGACATTTTTATCATAAGACGTCTGGGCTGTGGTGACGGTTTTTCTCCTAAGGCTCTGGTAGCGAAAGTGTTAAACATGTAGAGTCTTCCACCATTGAATGAAAGGTTCTGCTCACGAAGCAGGAAGACGAGAAGTTCCAAGTTCGCATGCACATCGACCTAGCTGTTTTTAGCTTTCCGTAGTTTTCTCCGAGCCTCGCGTGAACACGGGATAGAACCTCTTAGAAAGACTCCTAATGAAGGGCACCCCCTCCGTCTGGAGATTTAAGCCCCCTAATTCGGCTAAGCTCCCTTGTGTGGACAATTCGCCTGAACCCGAACACAAACATCATTTAAGCTGTAGCCACAACTTGGACAGTCAGTAGAGCAGGAGGAATAACTTGAGAAGTTATTATCATAAAAGTAAATTAAACTATGTACAGGTGAAGAATGTAAGCTTATTTGTCGAAAAACATTTAATAGACGAACATTTTAAGTGCACTGTGGTCACGTTTCAACAGAGAACACAAACACTTCTTAATTGCATTGAAGAACACAGCTCGGCTCACGTATGCGAGCTGCTTCCATAAATCATTCAGAACTGCGTCAGATAACATACTAACAAAACAGCAAAAGAAATATTATTCTTGAGATTACATTTCTTACTAATACACAAAGCACCATTGTTCCAGAATCAAACAACGACTAACTAAAAGGGAGATAAAGGGTATCTGCCAAATAGAATAGGGGAGAAAAACAATAATTTTAAGGGAAGATAAGATTAACTCATTTTAAACTAACGAAAGCATTTGCATTAAACCCATTGCAAAGCTATTTTACTGTTCATTAATATTTGAAAAAAAAAAATAATGATATTACATATCGAAGAAACTATTTAAACCAATAAATCTATAAATTACAAAGGTTTTTTTTTTTTTTATTTATTGAAACAGTTATTTTTACTAATCCAGCTTATTTTTAAATGAGTTGTAGTAATCTCATTTTTAAGTGGATTAAATCTAGTGAATGTAGCACTAAGAAAAGTTCGTGAGCTGATAATCATAATAAATTTTTTAGAGGTAGTTTCGTGTGCCCGCTAGACTTAATAGCGAATAATTGTAGGACGTAAAAATTTGGTATTTTGAATATAATGTTGGAATACCACTTGAAAATTTTGACTAAGATCAACAAGTTTTAAAAATTGGTATAGGTATAGGTTTTTTCTGAATAACATTACCAGTTTATTTTAAGTTGTCGAGAAATTGTTCATCCATTTATGATTTAAAAAAAAAAATTAACGATGAAAAGAAACCTTTTTTTTTAGTGATAGATATTCAAAAGATATTATAATAAAATTTCCTTTTTATTCATTTTTAATTAAAACTTCTAAGAATCAGCATACATAACACAAAGAAAATTTTATTACTGAAAAAATATATATAAAATTTAAGGTTTTTTAATAAATTTTCTTCCCATTTTAGTTTAAAATATTAGTCAATTGAACCATTGCCTTCACTCGCTGTTAAAAGGACTATTTAAGATTAAAGATACTAAAATATTGGAAAAGTCTTTCTGTAACAATTTCTATATTTTAGAAATTTTTATTCATCAACCTAGAAAATTCCTGTTATATTGGAGTGGAAGACTGATTTTTACTAACTATGTGAAAAATACCACAGTCGGGAATCGAACCCAGGCCTTCTGCTTAACGCGCGGATGCTCTAACCATTGAGATACCCTATCTGATAACCAGATCGGCATTTCTCTCTTGCCAACGTATATTAGGTTAGAAATGCCGAGTTGATTATCAATCAGGGTAGCTCAGTGGTAAGAACATCCATTCATTAAACAGAAGGCCCGGGTTTGATTATATTACTCTGGTATTTTACACATAGTTGGTAAAAATCAGCCTTCCACTCCAATCTATCTGGAATTTCGGTATTCTAAAATTGCTCTATTGAAAACTTCTTGCCTCAGTCTACTTGTAATATTTGGACCAAGTTGATTAATAAATTCGGTTGAGATCTTGATATGAGTTATTCATTTACTGAATTTCATGGAAATCGGTTGATAAAAACATATTTTATATGAGTTTCAAATTTTCAATGAAATTTTAAAACAAGGGAGAGGATCCAGTTGATTAATACATTTGATTCAGACCTTAACATAGGCTATGTTTACATTGAGTTTCAAGCAAGTTCATTCATAAATATTTTTTTATGAGTTTGTAATTTTCAAATGGACACCATTTTAAAGCGAAACGTCGGAGGACGCTAGTTGCCGAGCTTATGCATGATGTCGTCTCATCCTACGGTAGCATTGAGTGTGCCATCACCAGTGATGCACATATGACAGTACTACCAAAACATTGCTACCAAAACAGCTGTCTGCAACAGTATTTTTCTTTGGTATTTCTACACGTTAAAAAATTTCCCTGTGATTATTTAGAAGAAGGTCTCCTTTTAATATTTCTAAGATTGGTTCTAATTGATTTTGTATATCGAAGCTATCGTGATAACGGATTTTCCTGTATATAATGAAATTGGTAAAGACAGACATACAGAAAGATGGATTCAGTAGATAATCTAAATGATTGCAAGAACTCGATTTCTAAAAGAAAAAAAAAAACCTTAAATGTATTCGCTGCGTTTTTACTAGCTAACCTTTAACAAGAATACTAGTCATAAATTAAATGCTTCGCAGAAATGTCCCTAATAAAAAATTATATGCAGTAAAAGAAATATTTTTAATGCGTAAATTTCTTTAATGCATTGCTCTTTTTTCTTTTTTTTAACGGATTATTGAATATAAAAGAAATCATATGCTATAAATGCATGAGTAACAGTTTTCACAAACCGCATTAATTAAGTGGAATTAATCTTTATTTCATTTTTAAAGCGGGAATTAAACACTTTATCAAAATCAAGTGTACTTCTAAACTGTTTTCGTATAAAGAAAAAAAAAACATCCTTAAACTTGTTTCCTAAATCGTATTATGAAATGGGGTTTTTTTCATCGGCAGAATAAAAGTGTGATTATATTTTCTCTCAGGACAAAATGGAAGTATGATTAGATTTTCCCTAAGGCTCTTTAAATTTTTATTTCTGAAAAATTCTTGACCAATACATTATTATAACTATTTGAACGAAAAAATGTTATCCTATAGCAATGTCTTTTTGTTTTCCTTTAAATATATTGGAAATCTATAAAAAATTAATTTTATAATTATGATCCTCTTTTGAAATTGAATATATATAATGGTAACAAAAACAGTTTTACTAAAACTAATTTTTAAACAATCATTTCTATTTAAAAAAAAAAAAAAAAAAAAAAAAAGGAAAAAACTGTCAATTTTCTTGTAATTTTTAACTACGTTTCTTGCGACCATGTAAGCCTCTACGCATGTGCTGACTGAACAAGTTCACTGTTAAAATAGGGGATATAATTTTTTCGTTGAGAGAAAATAAGCGATAAGGGAACACCGAATGATTGAAAGTTTACTAAATCCCAATATGTCGGTCAACTTAGCACCCCTCAAAAGTTTCGGACTCGTCCTCACTGCTAGGCGTAGAAAACGTGGTTACACTATAGTAACCAAGTAATAAAGAACATCTAATAAGGGGTTTATATAGCAAATTTGACAAAGAAAAAGAAAAGAAATAAAGCTGTTTTGAGAAACCGACTTTCAGTCCCACGGCCAATTTTCGCAATAACTTGGCAAACTCACTTGCTCACCGGCAATTGACAATCACATACGAAGGAATATCTTAAAAGGAATCAATATAGCTAGTTTGAAGAAAAACCATAAAGTCGCTTTATAAAGAGTCCACTAGCGAGACCTAAAATTGAGCTACTTATAAAGAACAAATATCATTTTTTCTTGAACTAACAAACTAACATGTACGAAAGGATATCTGTAAGGGTGTTTATACAGCAAATTTGAAGAAACTCTTTGGAGCCGTTTTGGAAGTATGGACCTACGGTACCACTTTCTGTTTTCAATATCCAATTTCCACCAAAAGATGGAAAAATCATCTGTACACAGAGTTATCTTAATTCTGAAGTTTCGTCATTCTAATTTTTGTTCTGGAAATATCGTAGTCAGAAGGTTCGACACACACAGATACACACATACATACACCCAAACATACACACTGACAAATTGCCGCAAACAATTTTTTTACTCAGGAGACCTCAAAACGCCTAAATCAGAAGAAAATTCCATATAAGATTGTTTGACCGAATTCAATACTTCCATTATTTACGTCAGTCGGGTAATGAAAGGAAAAATGAAGTAAAAAAAAAGAGAGAGAGAGAAAGAGAAAGGAAGTATCGCTAACGAAAATTTATGTACAGTTACAGCGTCTAGAATAAACAGTGTGGCAATCGCCTATAACCGTGATGTTAAAATGATGCTACAAAAATTAAGCTTACCCAGATGTCGCTGTGATCGAAGCTATTGCTCAAATCGAAGACCTGATTGGCTTTTCCCAGTTTCGTCAGTTTAATCACGTGATCTAAGCATATAATTAACCAATAGGGAGTTTCGGTTTTGTTGTCGTGACCCTAGCTTCGATTACAATGACATCTGGTGACAGGCTTAATTTTTTTAGTACAATTTTATTCGCTGCTTTCCACACTGTTTATTCTAGACGCTGTAGTACAGTAAAAATAATCAATTATCTTTGTAACTAACAAATTTCTTTAACATAGTGCTTTCTGAGTGGTTCTTCTGAAACAGATTACCGAATAAAAAGAAAATATTACCTTAAAATAGCACGAGTAAAAAATTTTACAAAATGCGGTAATTAAGTTGAAATAAATCTTTAGTTATTTTTTAAAGCGGGTTTTTGAACTCAATTTTTGCCAAACATAACTCTGCGTTAAACAGTTTTTATCTGAAGAAAAAAATTCTAAAAATTGTTTTCTAAAATATATTATGAAATGGAATTTTTTTTTTCCGTTGGCAGCATAAAACTGTGATTATATTTCCTCTTAGGACAGAATGGAACTATGATTAGATTTTCTCTAAGGCTCTTTAAGTTTTTATTTCACAAGCATTTTTGACCAATATATTGTCATAACTATTTGAACAATAAAATTTTATTTTATCGCAATGGACTTCATTCTTTCTTTCTTTCTTTTTTTTTATGTATTAGACAGATTTAAAAACATTAATTTTGTATTTATGATCATCTTTTAAAATTAAGTATTTTTTTATAACAAAAACAGTTTTTGTATAACTGTATTGCATATTTTGATAAGTAACGGTGCATTTACGATAAACTTATTCTTCAATGTAATTTTATTCAACAACAACAAAAAACGCGTTGCTTCCGTTTCAAACATATGCTTCAAAATTATTATTATTATTATTATTACTGTTATTATTATTATTTTAAAAAAAAAACCTTGAAGTATTATAAAACACATTTTTGTAAAATAGTCTGCTTTAAAATAATATTAATAATAAATATAAGTATAAATTCTTCTTCATTTTTTCGGATAACAAACTTTAAATTACCGAATGATATTTTAATAAAGTTCTTTAAATTACAAATATTTTAACGGGAGCAATTTCAAGAAAATTAAAGTTAGAGTGTTAAAAGAAAGAGCGTTAAATGATGAGTAATGAAAGATGAGTATTAAAAGATGAGAAATGAAAGAGTGTTATAAAAAAAATTTCACTGCACAAAAAAAAAAAAAATAAATAAATAAATAAAATAAAAAAATTACCAAACTAAATAAAATTTTCAGTTTTCACACAGTAAATATATTTTTTAATTTTGTGTTTTGCATCTTTGGGCTTTATTAAGAAGTAATTTAAATTAAAAAAAACTTTATTAAATTTTATTATTGTTTTTTTTTATTGTTTTTTTTACTGAGATGACTGTAATTGAGCTTCATAGGTTATATCTTGATTTGCGATAATTTATTACATTTAAATTTTTAATAAGTCTGTTGGAAACTTTGAATTGTATTTTTCTTTTTATTACAATATAATTGTTAAAATCACATTTATATAAATATTTAAACTAGTCATGCATACTGATAATTCACTCAAATATATAAAACTTTAAAAACTAAAAAATTAATAAGAATTTTTTTAAATACAATCATTCCACAAAGTGTAGAAGGCTGGAAAAATAAGCTAATTGAGCTAATTGAGCGTTAATTAATATCACTGCGCTAATTGAGCGTAACAGAGCTATTGCTAGGGTGACCAGACCATATTAAAGTACCTTTATCAAAGAATGACGTTAAAAAATATTATAGTTACCCGATTATAAAGTTTTTTTGTTTTTTAATTCAAGTAAATAAGATCAAAAAAAGATAAGAATTATTATCAATAATATCCTTACTACAATTTTTAAAACCTTAGAAAAAAAAGTTCAAAATTGCTCTCGAATTCCGAAGACATATGGTCATCCTAGCTATGTATTCAACGTTTAAGTTTGAGGTTAAGGTTGGGTGTATTTAACGCCACGCAAGAGCTACGCAGTGGACAATTAGTGACGGTCTGAGTTAACCTCATCAACCCTTAGCGTTGGTAAGAAGACATGCCATCAAATTTAGGACCCTCCCAAGAGGGGCCAGCAATGCTACTAGGGACCCTACTTCAGTAACCCTCTACAGCAGTATTTTTTAAAAGAACACTGAGAACATTGGAACTGAAATACATTTTACATCCACTAGCCTCTATTAATATACACGACGGTCATTGGCCAGTAAAATTTAAGGAAAAGAAAATGGTACTACTGCATAGTCACTTTACAAATTAAATTAATTAAATGTAATGTAGCAAATATTTCACATTTAAATAACATTTTGCAGATCGTTTATCCCTATTCCCAAACTACCTGAATCTAGTTTGATTATTTGTTCTAACTATGAAATCTATTAAAAAATTTGCAAGCGAGGTGACGATTCCGGTTCGTACTCAGCCTTCGTTCATCCATATAGCAAGTTGCGAACTAATTTTCATACTTCGTTAATTTTAAAAAATCTAATTTTCCGATCGATAAGCTGTTTGGTCCGACGGATTCAGAAAAATCTCCCCTTTCATTGGGTACCTTATTTGTAACGAAGTTTTGATTAGATTTTTTTTTTATTAATTGAAATATGAAAATAATAACCTGGTAATAACTTCAAAATTGGACATTTTAATTTATAATTGTTGCCAAAAATTTTTACCAGTTTTATTTATTTATTTATTTATTTAGCATAAAATGAAGTAGGCTTTCACGCGAAAAATAAATAAATATAAAAAATAAATTTGCTCATGCATATGAAAAAATGAAAATTGAGTAAAAAAACTACTGTAACATTTTTTAATATACTCCAACTTTAGATTTAAGGGATATAAAAAAAGATTCCTTTAAATATAATAACCAACGAAGCAGGCAAAGCCTTCGTTGATTCACTTCCTTAATTGATTTCATATTCCATCATTTTTGACGGGGTTATAGACTAGTACTTAAATAATGCTTCATTCATTTGTTCCATGAAATTTCAGTTACTTATTTTATTTATTTACTTATTACTATTATTATTTATTTATTTTTTCTTTTCTTTTCTTCCCACATGGTGAAGACTCCGACTACAGAGCAACTTTATCTAACACCTTTATTTTTAAAAAGTAAAAATTAAAAATTAAAATAAAAAATAGTACCATAAGGACAATGTAATAATAAGGTTATCATTTAGAAAATGATCAACAAGAAAAATTATTTCACTTCTAGGGAAAATTTTAATACATGTTATGCATTTAAATGAAAAAAAAAAAAATGTCATTAGTCAGTTATACTTTCACTAGACAAGGCTTCTATAATTTTAAATTTATCGTTCAGTCTTAGTAATTAAGGAAAACGATGATCAATATTGAAGTTGAAAGTTAGGCAATGTATAATGTCATTCATAGTTTTAAATGGGCAACCATGATCATACAGTTTCTGTAATGTGGGATAAAAGTGTACTCACCTTATTTTAGTTTTTAAAAAAAAGCAAAAGCTAACAATAAATGCCTTAAAAAATAATAATAATAAAAGAAAATAAAATTCAGATACATTTCACTGGGCATTTACAAATTATTTGTCCTCTCTGTTCGTGTATTTTTGATTTTCTATATCAGTTATCTCAGAATAGAAAAGGTGCATTATTTAAAAGTACATTACATTATTTATTAAAAACATTTTTGAAAAACAAAATAAAATTTACATAATCAATTCATATATTTCTTTCAATATCTTGCCATATTCATAAATAAGGCAAAAAGTAGAATGATTTTGGATAAAAAGTATACTTTGATATTAAAACAAAATTGAATGATTTTCAAGAGTAAAAAATTCCAAAATTCATCATTCTTCTCAAAAAAGTACATTAATTTATTCAAATTAGTGAATAAAGTTACACTTAAATTGTATTTTATATTAGAATATACAATCATTAGAAGCAATATCCTTAAATTTATCGTCAAACACAGACGCAAAATATTTGCTGGAACTTATAGTATGAAAACAAAGTCCTTTAAGAGGATAGCAAATAAACGAAAACTTGACTGTTCTCTCCAAGAAAATCAATTGCAATTCTCTTTAGAATTATTTGAGAATTAACGATAAAGGATAAATTCGACTGTTGACTTTCTGTACTTATGACAAACTGGAATTTATTTTTATTAAAAATGAAAGTGTTAATTATTAGAAATGAAATTTTCATTAAAATTAATTCAATACTCTTATGACAGTTTAAATTTAAAATTCATGTATGCGGTATAATTTTTTTGGTAAGATTACTAAACCTTTGTTTTAATCAAATAATCATTAGAATTTATACCTTATTATATTGACGGATTTAGAAGGTTTTTCTATTATATAATTCATATTTCATATTTATATGCCTTTGTATTTATAAAAATGCAATATTAATAAAGAAGTCAAACATTTTTGGATAAGTGTTTATTATGTAAAATTTGTGGTAGAATTATCCTTACAAAAAGACGGATGCATACGAACATTGTTTTATATTTTGAATGCTACATAAGTGTAATAGCAGGCGAGCAAAATACCAGATTGAGCAAGGTAATAATAATAATAACAATAATAGTAATAACAACAATGAAAATAATAATACATCCTATAATAATACCTTTATATATATATATATATGCGGTGCGTTAAGAAATTATAAGATCACTTCTACAGAAAAAGATACAATATGAAAACTTTAAGCGTTTGAATTTAAAACTGATCTTGAAATATTTTCTATTATAACTGCTACAATAAAATTTAAGTTACATTTTATTAAAATCTACTAATTTTTTAAACGTTAGTAAGATGAGATTTAAGAAACTATAAGACCACTTGAACAAATTAGGATATAATACGTCATATCACAATCATTATAAAACGTACGCGTTTGTTTTTCGTGAAATCATTCCTGAGAAGCCGATGTACAGGTTTAGATTCACAATATAACTGAAGATGCCGTGCGGTAAAGGGTTGTCTCTAAATGAAGTGAGAAAAATTCGGATTTATAAGAGTGCTGTTAAATGTGAATGAGAAATAACTAGGTTAATGAAACGTTCTAAAATTGCCCTTCACAACGTAATAATTAGAAAAATAAATAAATTAAATTAAATAATTTTGAAGAAAAAGGATTTTGACAGCGGGGAACGATCGACAAATATTTCAATTATCAATTAAAAAAGTCTTTCAACTGGTGAAATTTTGAACTGTTTTAGCAAAATTAACTAATTTCCCAATTTCCCAATTCTCCAATATATAATATAAATTCTAACTTTTCTGGGGACTTACCATTTTCATTTAGTTCGTGGTTTTGAATTTACTATATTAACATAAACAAAGTGTCTCGAATGTGTTTAAAAAGTGCTTTATTCTTCGACCACATTTCATGAAACTATAGAAGCATCTGCACAAGTGCTAACTCAACGAGTCCAATGCTAAAATAGGGGTGACAGTCATCTGACTCAGTGAAAATGACCAATAACAGAGCGCGGAATTACTGGATGTTTTCCAAATTTCAAACTGGCATCCCTCCAACATTTTGGACGCGTCCTCACTGCTAGTTTTAGAATATGTGACTGCACTGTATACTTGTAGCTAATTTAAAGTTCAACAAATTGTGTCCTCAATCCTCCCTGAGACCTCCTCAACTTGTTCCCACTAGAGCCCTCGATTTGTCAATCGAAGACTCTAGTACCCACGAGGGAGTAGCTGGATAGGAGATCTCTCAGGATCATTAGATGTTACCCCCCAGGGCCACATTACTATTACTGCCATAAACCACACGCTGTTTTTCACTAGTCAGTGGGTGCAATAAGTCAATCAATCAATCATATATAGCAAAGACTTCGAACCATGCCCGAAGCTAACCGCCTTTTGGAGGAGAAATCTAGGTCCCGCTATGACCATCTGTAGAACCATCGCCGGGAGAACAAACCCGATCCACCGGCGGGAGAGGAAGACCCCTCTTTATTAAAAATACAGAAGTTACATTTTCTATATTAATGTTTAAACGTGAACAGTTCAAAATGAATATTTCTAATTTATCACAGCTAGAGGATTTTGTTTCACCTGTTTTTATTATATTAGTAGGAATGTTCTTCTTCTAATAAATATAGTGCTTTTTATTTAGTAAGATCTCAATAGGATTCATAACTGCCTTTACAACCATCCATTTTTTTTAATATTTAATTAATTTTTAATTTGAAAGAAGAAAAAGAAAGAAAGAAAAATTGGAAAAGTCTTTATTGAAATAGTAATGCTAAATTTATAATATTGTTGAAAAAGCCGATATTATTGAAACTTTGAGAAGAAAGGATGAGATTGGCTAAAAATGTTATGTCGTGAGATAAGGAATGGAAACAAATGATATATTTTCAGAAGTAAAAAGGTTTAATCTTGACTGTTCGGATGGTAATAAACACTACTGGCATATGATTTGAAAAAGCAACCAAAACAAGGCTTCAATCGAGAAGGGGGAGGGGGTATCACTAATTGTTTGGAGAGCTTTTAGTCATGATGAATTATTCGATTTATACTGAATTTCAGGACGTATCGACTCAAGTCCAATGTCTACAGTTTTCAATATCACGTTATGCTACATTATGATTTGATACCGTTTGACCTTTTTTAGGTGAATCTAACTCGATGGTTCAGCAATACAATGCTTCTTGCCATACGTCTAAAGCCACTCTGGAATAGTTGAAAAAATAAAAAATAATAATGTTTTGTCATGGCCAAGTTCAGATTTGAACCCAATGCAAAATCATTGGAGTATATTGTGTCACAAAATTTATGCTAATAATAAACAGTTTTTATCTACCAATGAATTAGAAGTAGGCAACGTGAAATATTGGCGTAGTATTTCTGAATCTGAACTTAACCACATGTTACTTCTATGACAAATAGGATATTTGAGATTATAAAGAAAAGGGGAGAACTAATATCGTTTTAATTTACATATTATTTTTGTGTTAGAGAAGTGATCTCATAATTTGTTAAACAATGTATTTTTCAATTACTGTTTTTTCTTTGTTGTTAATTTAATCCGTTATTGCATTATTCAAATTTATTGCAACTTACTTTTAATAAATATGTTATATTTTGAGACAATTTATATACTTAAAATTACAATTAGAGCTTTTATTTATAATTTTCAAAATCAAAGTGGTCACATAATTTCTTAACGCATCATATATATATATTATGAATATACTATTATTTTATAACCAAATATAACTAAACTAAAATTAGAAAGTTGTATTTACTCTATTTTTTATTATTATTATTATTATTTATTTATTACTCATAAATGTATCAGAGTAATCAATAATAAAATCATCAAGAGTACCATAGGAGATTGTCATATGCTCTCAAAGAAAAACTGTCATATATGTCTAGAGTGCAATCATTTATTTTATTTATAGGGTGAGTTATTCTAGATAAGAAATTATTTATGAAGTTACACTTTCCTTGGCTTTATTGACAGAAGAGTGATCTCACGATTCAGTAAGCCTTCTACGTGTTAGATTCTCTGGTGCATATATTTGAAAATGTAGTTCGTGATCTGAGACAACGTTGAAATGCTTACATGTCAGATAGCATTCACACAGTCGCCCGTGGCTTAAACCAAAGCTTTTTAAGTGTTACTCTATGTTATTTAATACACGGATTTAAATTGGTACTAATTATTAAAATCAGTAGTGAAAAACTACTTCCCTATTTGAATGTTAAACTACTTATAAAATGTATAAGTATTTGAAGCAATTTCTTTCACGATGCCCGATGGGTCAATATTAAGTTTTAAATGCCATCTACACTCATGTCCATAAATTAAGGATAATTCATATTCACACTGAAATCGAACTTTAATGCAAAACTTTCACCTGTAAAAATACCACACACATCTTTAAGAATAATATGCAAATTATAGGAAGCCATCAGATGACGCCGATATGATGTTACAATGACGAAAGTGTAAGAAGGCGGTAGATAAGGAATCGGAGCAAAGAAGGAAAATTGTTCACAAGCGTTCTGTGTGCCGCTCAGTGCCAAAACCGAATGGTTATGACCCAGACGACGCATGCAGATAATTATTTACGTGGTAGAATTATCGGCCGACTAGAATGTGGACGTACTCAGATAGAAGTATCGTGGGAACTTAGAATCGCCCAAAGTGTCATCTCTAGGCTTTGGCAACGATTCCAAAATGATGGAAATGCTAGTCGACGTTACAGTACTGCTCGGCCCCGAGTTATAATGCCGAATGACCACCGGTATTTGGAAGTAACTGCCAAATTAAGCAGATAAAGCACAGCATCAGACCTGTCTCGTCTGCTGTCTGCAGCCACGAGTGCCACAGTTTCAGTACAAACCATGTATAGACGTTTGGGAGATATTGGTCTATATGCTCGCAGTCCTGTTAAATGTGTTCCACTCACGGCAATGCACTGTGCCAGTAGTTAACTTGGAATAGAGAACATGCAATGTGGACAGCGGCACAGTGAGCTTGTGTGATGTTTTCCGACGCGTTCAGGTTGATTCACGCCAGACAGTTTGATTCATTTTGATTAACTTACCTTTCTCTTTGATTCACAAGACTTACAGTCCAGATTCACCAGACTTTCATATGTAGAACGTCAGGTACCCGTTACCACCAAAACATCATTAAACGACACCGTTACTGTGGTTCAGGAGTGCTAGTTTTTTTTTTTTTTTTTTTTTTTTTTTTTTTTTTTTTGGGGGGGGGGGGTCATATTGGGCACCAGAACAGATCTGCAGATTCAAAACGGAAGAATGATAGGTCAAATTTATCGGGAGATCATTCGGGAGCAACATGTACGTTTGTTTAGGGGTGCCATGAGCCCAGAATTTGTGTTTATGGATGACAATGCGCGTCCTCACCGTACAAACGTTGTACACGGGTGCCTACAATCTGAAGCTGTCACCCGCATGGAATGGCCAGCATTCTCACCTGACTAGAATCCGATAGAGCATGTGTAGGACAGGCTTTTCCGACGAGTTGTAGTCCGGCAACCACCTCCTACATGTGTACCGGAACTTCGGAGAGCATTGCTTACTGAATAGAGTAATCTTCCCCAAGATCAGATCAATAATTTAATACTCAACATTCCTGGACGTTGTAAGGACTGTATTTCATCATCTAAGAGACATACAATGTATTAACCATCATACCAACCATGTAATGTTAAGTTTTTGTAAGGGAGATATTTTTTGTAATTGCTTCAGGTAGCAAAAATCGTAGTTTTTGCAAATGGTATCTTACATAAACCAACTTTTTTTGTTCTTGACCTTTTGTTTAATAAATGGACTTTATGAATAAGTCATATTTGTTTTGCTTCTGAACCTTTATTTGCCTCAGCTAGCATTATCCTTAATTTAAGGACATGAGTGTAAGTCATGCGAAATATTCTGTTGCGTATATTTGACGGGGCTCCTTTCAGTATCCTGTTTAGCATATTTCAGATGATTGTGTTTTTATCGTTTATTATAGAAGGCACAATTATTATTTCTAATATTACAATATTGTATAATTCTTCCCTTATTGAAAGAATTTTATGTGATAAAGTCTTAGCCCAAACAGAAAAAACATTTCAATGTCCTTTTGGCTAATTACTTATCTGAACTTTTCAAACCCGTAATTTTTCTCTTCTTGTTGAGTTCACAAGTTTCTGAAATATTCGCCATTACCTTTTTTGCTCGAGTGTGTTACTCAAAAACAATTGCGAAAAAGTAATTTTTCGCGAAATATTTTCAAGTATATATAAAGCTTATATTAACGTTTCTTAGATTGTTCTGGATATTAATTACACTTTAATAAATTTTACAGCTAGCTTACGACCAGAGATTTTCAAAGTTATACTCGTAAAGGTGTCCTTGACTGTTTTCTCTTAAGGAGACTAGTGATAGTTAATGGTGAACGCTATGAATTTTACAGCAATATGTTACAAATACGGGCACTGGACATTTTGACCCGAGACGAGAACTGGCAGTATATTTTAACGATCACATCTGTCGGAATTTTACTGAAATTTCTCAGAGTATAGGGGTTACAGATCACCTTTATTTTTATTTATTTATTTATTTTTTATTTATTATTAATTTTTTTTTTTAATCCGTATCATATTTAACTTGCTATATTTTTTTATTTATTTATAGACTTGTTATGTTTTAAGTTTTGTATTCACAAAAATAAATTCAGTAGGATAAATTTTGCAATTAATTATTTTATTTTGTGTCTGTTTTGTGATACTTCAACAAAATTACTGTAATATTTTATTTCTTAACAGTAAAATATTTTTTAATCAGTTATATATATATTTTTCCTTAATGTTGATGACTGAAACTGGTAAAAATAGCAAATAATAAAATTTTCTTAAGATTTTTTTTTTTTTTGCTTGGATACTTTTAATTAATATAAATCATTAATTTAAAAGACATCTAGTGCAAACTACCTAACATTTGTCAAATATAAAGAAAAGGTGTTCATCTTAGTCATAAGTTAACCTTCAACCAATAAATTAATGGGTAGAGGCGATGTAGCTTATACAAAATCTGGTATGTTGCCAAATTTCACCAGTATTGTGTTCACTAATCTGGAAGTGACACGTCATTTGTCTAAACTAGTGTCATTTCAAACTGTGAAACATTTTTATTGCTTAAAATTTTTATTGCTAGATTACAGCTGAATGATACAAGATGCTTAAGATGAGATTTTTTTTTCTTTTTTTTTAACAATTTAGAGATTTAGTTTCTTTCTGTTTAAGAGAAATATAAATGGTGCTTTAAAAAAATAAAATATTGATATATAGCTTAACTTTAATAATATATATGTATTATTTAGAATCAAAGGACGAAGTCCTGTAATACCCGTCAACTCAAATATATTACATTTGTCTCTATTATGTTATTTATTTTTCTTGATGTTATTGAGAAAGAACATTTATCTCTTATTATTAGTTATAACTAGTATATATTCAATCAAATTTATATTGCTGATATAAATTTCGTTTTTCGGTACTGAAGTAAAATAATAAAAGAAATCATTTTAAATTATATCGTGCTTTCATATATGTAGTAATAAATTTTAATATAATCTGTCATTTTTTACATTTAAAATTTATATTAAAATAAATTGATGTTTTTAAAATGAAGCATTTTTTTTTTCGAAGTTAATTAAACACTTAAAAGACTATATTCATATTTAATATTTATTAATATTATTCTCCAGAAAAAATCAACTGATATTTACAATTTTAGTCACACCAGCCATTTATTTTTATTACAGTAAACCGTGGTTGGAGTTTAAGCCGCCAGACACTGGTTTTGGACAGGACAAGTGGTTTTTTAGGGTCCAAAAGTATTCGAAACTATCTAAAACTTTCAAAAGTGTCCTAAACTGTCAAAAATCTAAAATTATGAGAAATTCCAGTTTATAACCCCTTCATTCTTAGCACAATAATAATTAGTAATTATAGGTATTTTACACTGAAAATTCAGCTATTTTTAAAAAATATTCTAAATATGCAAAAAGAAATTTAAAATTTAACAATAATATATTTAATAACTATATAAAATACAAATTTCAATACCCTTAAAATTTCTCTTAAAATTAAAAACTGTGCAGTAATATGTTGAAATTGTATATAGACAGCCATACTTTTATTCATATTTTTTTCCTTGTCTGACTTATCCATCATTTTACAAAATAATTGTTTAAAAATTGTTCTATTAAAATGAAAAATTCTTCCTTAAAAAGAATATAGATTAAAAATTACGGAAAAAAACATAACTTAAAATATAAAAGTACAATTAGGCAATAAAGTCTATACATTTTAACGATGGTAAATATGTCAAAAAAATAAATTAGAATGTCTATTTAAGAAATTTAAAAGTAATTATTTCAAGATGATTTCTTTTTAAACATTATTTCAAAGAAATTATAATAATTGAAAGATATTTTAGAGCAAACGCAATATTTATTTATTTTGTTTATGTGTGTGTATATGTATGTGTGCATGTGTAAATATTACAAATATCAATATTCGAGAAATTTATCCACATTGTTTTCATTAAAGCTTCAGTAATAAAATACTTTTACTGTATATTTTTATTCTAATTGTTCTTTCACTATATATATTATCAAAAAAAAAAAAAAAAAAAAAAAAAAAAAAATGTCAAATGCTTGAAAATGTTACAAAATAACAATTAATAATTATATATGTATATGCACACATAATTATAATAATATTGAAAATTCTTTGAATAACTGCGTTATTCTTGATAAAATATAATTCTAGTAAAAACTATAGTTTTTGACAGTTTAAGACACTAGGATTTTAGATAGGATGATACCGTGTTTTATACCGTGGGACCTATTTTATACCGTGGTTTTTACCATAGTGTACGAAACCTTGTCAACCCTGCACAAAACGGAAATTGACAGTTATATTCGTTGTGGTCAATAATTTGTTTTAAACAATTAGAAAAAGTTTCCCATACAAATAAAACTGTATTTCATATTTAAAACGAGATAGAGACACTCTATATAATTATAATTTCTTTTTTATTATGAGAATACTCGAGCTTGATCTTCCATTTTATCATAAACCGCATATAGATGATATTCAAATTTAGTCCATATAAATTCGCTAAAATGGATTACGGAAAAATCTTGTCAATTTTGTTTTTAACATATCTTCATTCCTTTTAATATTTACATAGCACCACTTAATGGTCTTCAAAGAAAGAAATCAAAGCGTGGATGGGGGGAAGGATCGAAATTAGAAATCTCGAAATCTAGGTTGCCAAAACTGTGGATAGTTTCGTATTGTGCTTGCCACTCGTTCATGAGATTTTCAAACCATATAGATTTTTGTGCCTATTTCATGTATATAATTTGTGTATCCATTGGAAGGAAGAATACTTGGATTCGTAAAAATTTCGACTACCGTTTTTTCGATGTATTTCCACGTTTTTTGAGGTTCAGAATACCATTTTCTCATTTTTAGAAAACATCTGCTTGTGTGTCTCTCTGCGTGTGACAAAAAATTGTGGCAGCTCTAACTCAAAACCTAATGTACAAAATTTAGTATAAATTTATATGTAGTTACACCTTGACATAGATTAGTGCCTATCAACTTTTAGTGTAAATTGCTCAGCAGGTGACGCTGCTATACAGATATTTATCTCATTTAAAGGAAGGCTACTGTGCTGTTATTTACCCTATGGATAGGAAGGCTAAATGTCACCTTCTATGGCATATAAATGCATTAAACGAATATGTGAGATAACCAGCATCATGAAAACGAATAGCGATTTATTTTATGTGTATATTATTTGACAGATGGCGTCGTTATTACTCTCCTTTGGTGTTTTTCTATATCTCAGCATTTGTTGAAGAAAATTTCACCAAACTTCATATTTAAAATCTTTATTTGAGAAGCTATGATTAATTGTGTGCATGCTTAAGAGTAAGCATCGCTGTTGTGCATAAGAAAGATGTGTATTGGCCACTGTTTGTAAATAAATTGAAAATGTTAACATGAACAAACATTTTTACAGCTTTTTTAGATGTTAATAAGCTAAATTTATATTAATTTTTCAAAATAAATTATGTATTTTTAAGCCACCTGGTATTACAAACTATTGCAAGTTGTTTTTTATCATTCTTAAGTTCATTTCGTACATATGCAGTGTAAGAGTGTTAAAAATCATTTAAAAGACATGCTGTTTATAGACCATAATGTAATGAAATTTTTTATGTATCTCTGTCCTCAAATCAAAAAGAATATATTTATCAAAAGTTATGGAGCTAAATAAATTTAACATCAAATTATTTGTACCATGTTTTAAATCGTTTGGATAACTACATGACGTATTAGTAATCTTTTGTAGAATCCCTAAATATTACACATTTGTATATCTTATTCAGAAAATGTGCTATTGAATGCCTTAATGATGTACTTATTAATTCGTTATTTTTAATGCGGTAAATAAATTTCATTTATTGATCTAAATGATACGATATTTTTGCAATGCCCTTGTACAAATGCGACGAACAACATTTACATCTGAATCTACACAGCTAATTCTCCGTATTCATAAGTAACTGCTCCATATTTAGAGTCAGTTGCATGAGCTTTGTGCTCGTTATCGCGGTACGTGCACACAGGCAGACATACAGACACAAAAAACATTTCAGTCTTAACAAAAAGGCCTCAAATAATCGGCAATAAATAACTTTATTTCTTTTTTGCACTTTAAAAATCTACTAATAAAAAGATCCATGCATTTAGAGAATAACATGATTAAATATATGTATTCTAACGGCAAACTTTTTCAAATAATATATATATATATATATATATATATATATATATAAGTTTAAATAATTTCTGTCTATATTTAAAATATACAAAGTATGAAAAAAAAACAATGTAAATATAAAGTGAAAATTGAAGTGTACAATTCAAAAATAAAATTTGAAATAATTCTTTTTTTTTTTTCATGACTTCAAGAAACCACGTCACGCCAAACGTCTTAAACAATTACCATGACTAACAATATGTAATACAGTATTAACAAAACTTATCAAATATAAATAAATTTATTCGATAAAATAATAGTATAAAAATATAAGTAAAAATAAAAATATAGAGTTAAAGGATGAAAGTTAAAATAAAATCGCAGTCTACCTAAATTAAAATAACAAATAATTCGAGATTTTTTTTTTTTTTTTTTTTTTTTTTAAGCTTTCTTTCTTTCTTTCTTTTTTTTTTTTTTTTTTTTTTTTTTTTTTGTACTTTGTGAAATCATTAAAATAACGCTCATGCATGCCTATAGAAAATTGGATAATCAGAAAAATATACGATATCGAAAAAAAAAGTTTGAATAAGTATAAAAATATATTAGAAGCAGAGAGACAATCATAATTGTGTTCAGAATCCGGTACAATGAATATCTCAAACACATCCTATACAAACCTTGCTCTTTGGTCATGACATTAATGAGCAGAGAGGCGACACAGCTTTTAGTAAGTTTTGGTGTTTTGCCAAACTTCGTGAGATCTTTGTTTGATGTGTTGGAATGACACATCATTTACAGGAAACAGAAAAATATTCGTATGAAATTTATGTCTTTTTTTTTTTTTTTTTTTTTCTTTTTTTTTTTTTTTTTTAACTAAAATTGGATAATCAAAACTCTAGAGAATTATTTCAATGACACCTTTTAGAGATTTCAATTAGAAAATGTTTATTTATTTTCTTTTTTTTAAATACCATGAAATCATCTAAGATTTTCTTTACGCTGAACCGTTTAATGTTTTATGTATGTTTAAAAATGAAGTGTATATGATACATATAGATTAACAAATAGATAATGCGGAGAGCAAAAGTATTGTTTCATTAACATAAATTTCAAAAACTTCAAAAGTACTAATTGTACATTCAGAATCATCATATAGTTTCAACAATATCATTAAAACAATCTTTTTTTTTTTTTTTTTTTTTTTTTTAATTTTTTTTAAATCTGTGATTGTTATCAATTTAAATAATTTCTGAACATACATACACAGTAAAGATAATAAAAGGTAATATTTTACAAAAGCTTTATTATTCGAAATAGAAATAAGTAGATTATTTTTTGTGATTTTTGTGATTTTTCTGTTTTTAATACTAAATTATGTACAGTGATTAATTTAAATATACATAATACTTTTAAAATGTTTATTTTTAAAGATAAATTATAGGATAGTTAAATTTATGCAGTAAAACTATTTTTTTACCGAAAGTCACTATTGAATGCATCGCACACGGACGATGTAAAAGCAAAAATTTAATATACAGGATAATCCAAATTAAATAGGATGTGTTCAGGCATTTTCAATGTGAAAACTATAAAATAAATCCTAACCAAATTTTAAGCATGAATTATTATGCTGTTTTTATTTTTATAAAATAGATAAATTATAATTTCATTGTTTGGCCGGTACAAGTTCTAATGACACCGTGGTGCTAGTAGTTTCATAATGAAAATTGTTGACATTTTCTGGCAATATAATGTGTATGCGAATGAACTTTACATTAAAAAGCAAAGGTGATGACACTCACTTTAACAGATCAAAAGTTACCTCTCAGATTCTTTTGATAAAGAAATAGCAGTGCATCTGCTGCTATTAAAACACTTCCAAATTCTTCCCCAGTTATGAATCTACGGCAAAATATTGTGCATTTTAAAAAGATTAGAACGTCTGCAGTAACGTTTTGACGAGTTGCAAGCAATTTGAAATGCAGTAAGCTGAAGAAATTGCGAGTATTGTTCTTAAAAAGCAACTACAAAAGTAAATGGTACTACGATGGTGAATTAATTATAAGCTAGAATATCTTTTGTATGACGGCTAATGGGCTAATTCCTAATGCATTGGGAAAAGCGGCGTCCTACTGGACGTGGTAGGTGTTGATATCACGTAACTACCAACACTGAATTAAGTTCATTTCTTTCCGTGCTACAGTTGGCTTAACAATGAGTGAGCAATAGACTCACCCTCATATTGCGCAACTTATTATTATAAAATATCTCACACGTGAAGGCGTCAAGCCACCGAAATTATTTGAAGGCTTGAAACTAGTATGAAGAAAACCCAAGTGCAAAAATGGCACGTAAGAGAAAAAATCTCACTTCTCGGCTTCAATATATGTATATATATTTTTAACTTCAAAGGATTTTTGCTTGTCTACTTTCTCTATGAACTTCATATAGTTAATGCTGCCTACTACTGCTAGATATTCGATGAGAAAAGGCTTGCATATCGGAGGAAAATAAAATATCCGATCAGAAACGAGATTCCTGTTTCACAACAATGGATGTACCTAGAAACCACACAAAACACCAAAAAGATGAAGGAAAGTCACTGGACAACACTGGAGCATCCATCAAACTATCCCCGTATGACTATCACTTGTTTGAGCCACTGAAAGAATCACTAGGAGATAAGCGATTTGAAAATGATGATTTTGTTGAGACTCGTATACAAATTGCTGGGAACACGTCGACACTCTTTTTATGAAGATGTCACAAAAAACTTCTATACTACTGAGAAGAATGCATAACAAAATCATGAATTTTCTAAAAAAATCAGTATGTAACTCTCCTGTTTCTATCCTGTACCAATAAATTTAAAAAAAAAAAAACTTCTGCTTTATATTTTATTTACCGTCGTACTAGTACGAAAAAAATATTTCGAGATTTAACCATTAACTTTTAAAGAAGTTTGCGAAATATTATATTAAAATTTTACGTATTCCGTAATAATACCCATAGTCACAAATTGCCAATTCAGTGCAACATTTTGCAAATTACTAGGATTGCAGCACCATTTTCTCATCTACTGGTCAAAGTATAAACTAGTCCTTAAAAAAAAAAAAAAAAAATTGAAAATTTCATACTCAGGATATTATGTGCTTCAATTATGGTTTGTCTTGGCTTCGTATGGTTCGTCCAGGAGTTTTTGCGTAGAAAGTACATAACGACCGTTACATATGCAAAATGGTCGTAAGTTTTGACTATTAGAGAATTTCTAGGTAACTTAACAAAGTCGATTCTTGTTAAATCTAAAGTGATTATGCAATTTCTCAGTAATTATGCATTTTATAATCAATAAAAAAAGTTAAGTTAAATAGAACTTGTACCCAAAAACGTTATTTATTATTCATAATAAATGATTAAACATCAAGTTCTTGCACCTTACTTTCACGACATATATACTCTACAATTGTATATATATATATATATATATATATATACTCCGTTCATGGTGTCAAATGTCGCTTTCTGATGGAATCAAGGGTATTCTAGCACTTCATGTTCCGAGTCCATTCCTCCTCCAAATCCTTATCTCTCATCGCGTTTTTATATCATCCATCCATCTCTTACTTGGTCTTCCTCGTTTCCTTTTTTGATTTGTTCTGTAGTTAAAAGCTATTTTAGGTAACCTTTCTTTGCCCATTCTTTTAATGTGATCATACCAGATTAGTTGCTATTTTTTAAAATCATCCATTGTGGTTTCCTTTATTTCCATAATTTCTTTTTCTTTTTTTCATTTCGTACTCTTTCTGTCCTCGATATCCTGCATGATATTCTTAAGGTATCCGTGTCCACTGCTGCTAATTTCTTTTTATCTGTCTCCATAATTCTCCATTCCTCTATAAGATTTTAATATTTTGTAATGTATAAAATTGCTGATTGGTGTATTTTAGTGATACAATCGGTTTTTTAATGTTTAACTTTTTTCACATTCATTTTTTTATCCTTCTAGTGGGCGTGCTCCATATACGAATATGAAAGTTCGATGGTATTTTTTGCCTTCACTGTTGCAAAAAATGCATTTCCAAGTACCTGAATATTTTATTTATACTATAATCCTTTGAATATTAATAAGAACATTAAATTGGAACTTTTGCTCATTAAAAATTTTTGAAACAATGATAATTAAAGCACAAAATTGTTATAAAGTAATCAATGAAACAAAGGAATTATCTGAAAACAATATAAAGCATATAGTTGATACTTTTTCATTTTTAATAAAAGATGTAAAATTAAAAGTTAATTGAGTAAATAAATATTAAAATATTAATGCTTCAGAGAAAAACATTTTTTTTTTCCCTTAAGAGCGAAAAAAAAATCTAATCGAACAAAAAGTCATTTGAATGTTCGTGCGTATCTCTCAAATACAAATAGCAATTACAGAGTATCATATTAATGTCTCGAAGCTCAAAAGATAAGTAAAAGTAGATTAATAAGATGATCTACTTTCATTTATCTTTTTAACCGAAAATAGATCGTAGAAATTCAGTTCAGTAATTGGAATACCAGTGCATCTATAAGATCAATAGCTCAAATAGATGTATTGATATTTCAAATGCTCTCTGGTTTAAAGTCATTACCACGAAATTTATCCTTATCATATTTCTTACATAAACGCACTCACTGAAAGGTTAAATAACTGTCAGAAATGTTTTTTCTTGCCATTAACTTTGGAGTGAACCAGTGATTACCCAAAATTTGAATGGGGATAATATTATTTAATATTTGGGAGAAATTATCAGATTTAATGGTTGATAGAAAAGTTCGCAACTGAAGGTGAATTTAAAGAAGTTCATTTAAAACAACGATAAATTTCGTGAAAATACGGATATATGAAATTGAAATAGAAAACCGAATAACCATTTTCTGTAATACTGATTAGAAAAGCTTTCATTTCCTGCAAGCACATGCCAAACAGTTAAATGTTTACAGACAAGCTGAATTCTAAAGAAAAACATTGAATTCCACTAATGTTTGAACGTCAAAGTGATGACTTTTTTTTTCCGTAGTTCTTTAGAATTTTCTAAATTGCTGATATCTACAAAAGCGGAGTTTTAAAAACAATTGTGAGTTCTTAAATGTGTGAAGGTACGTGTGAAGGCTTTACGTGTGAAGGCTTTACACGTTTAGAAAATGTTAGGTTTACAAATTTAAAACATTAGTATGTTCTTGACACTCAATGTTTTATTCAGTTTCACTCCCTCTTTAGTTTAACTATTTTTCCTTTTTTTTATTAAAACCGATGGTTATTAAAAATCTAAGTAATTTATCTTCTATTTACTTTTATAATTTTAAGTTAATAAATATTTAAAAACTCATAGTTTATTTAAAGTTTATTTTAGCATAAAATATTAATACGTTAGCCGAAGCTATCCTTATGCAAATGACATAAGCCTACGTCATCTGCCTGAATTGAATAAGTAGCGTAGCAGAAATGCAATCGTGGCTTTTTCCGTGTTGATGCCGATGTGAATCCCGGTAATAAAGAAGCTGGCATGAAACGTAGTTTGTATATTTCAGTTTAAATTTTTCCTTGATAACCTCGACAATATTAGCTTGTGTAGAAAGCTGTTGTTTTTCAGATGAGGTTTAAGTAAATATTTTTAGATTAATTCGAGGATGATAGTTATTTTAAAACTGCAAACTTTTAAGCTTCTTTCAGTAATAGTATAGGCTTCAGTAACTACTCTGTACTATTATATCTGCCCTGAAGAATATTAAACGAATCGTCTAAATGTATTATAATTTTTATTTTCTTTTGCCATATTTTTATTTCACTCGGTAAAAACTAGATTGATTTATCTAGTGAAATAAATGATTTTATCTAGTGAAATAAAAATATGGCAAAAGAAAATAAAAATTATAATACATTTAGACGATTCGTTTAATATTCTTCAGGGCAGATATAATAGTACAGAGTAGTTACTGAAGCCTATACTATTACTGAAAGAAGCTTAAAAGTTTGCAGTTTTAAAATAACTATCATCCTCGAATTAATCTAAAAATATTTACTTAAACCTCATCTGAAAAACAACAGCTTTCTACACAAGCTAATATTGTCGAGGTTATCAAGGAAAAATTTAAACTGAAATATACAAACTACGTTTCATGCCAGCTTCTTTATTACCGGGATTCACATCGGCATCAACACGGAAAAAGCCACGATTGCATTTCTGCTACGCTACTTATTCAATTCAGGCAGATGACGTAGGCTTATGTCATTTGCATAAGGATAGCTTCGGCTAATGTATTAATATTTTATGCTAAAATAAACTTTAAATAAACTATGAGTTTTTAAATATTTATTAACTTAAAATTATAAAAGTAAATAGAAGATAAATTACTTAGATTTTTAATAACCATCGGTTTTAATAAAAAAAAGGAAAAATAGTTAAACTAAAGAGGGAGTGAAACTGAATAAAACATTGAGTGTCAAGAACATACTAATGCTTTAAATTTGTAAACCTAACAGAAAATACAAGGAATTATTTTATATGTATTTGAATATATATATATTACTTCTTTAAAGATTAAAATGTTATTTTAAAACAAATTTTAAGATTACTGGAGCAAATCAATACATTTCTGTACATTTAATTATTTTTAAATAAATGGTTTATACATAAATCTGTAGATAGATAGATAGATAGACGGATAGATAAGTGCGTAGGGATTTTCTTTTAAACATTAAAAAAATCTGATTTATTCTGATTAACTTCAACGATACATTTTAAAAAACAAATTAAAGAACTGGTTTACAATAAATATTTAAACTTTAAAAATTCTTTGCACCATAAAATAAAATGTTTTTTTTTTTTTATATATATAAATGGTGTTTGTTATACTATCATTTTCTCTTTATGGTTTCATTACACCATTTATTTTTATGGTGTGGGAAAAAGTTTTAAAGTTAGTTTAAATTTCTTTTGTAAAACTAATATATATATATAGCGAATGTTCCATAAGTCTGTAGACATTTAAAAAATTCATAACTATTGAATGAAATAATAGAATTGAACGCGGTTTGTAAAAAAAAAATTTCTCGTGAAGGGGAATTATTTCTGGTAAAGAAATAATAATAGTTAAATAATTTGTTTATAGAGAACGCTGTACGTGATCAGATCATACATTTTCTTGAAAAACTGTACTTAATCGCATGCATATGTTTACAGGCATATAAATCCTATTCTATGTGTCTGTCGTCACCCCACATTACAGTTTTGCAAACGAGTTATAAGACTGCTAACTGCAGATTCAATCGGCGGTTCATACCTGGGGGAAAACATCTTCACCAATAACGCTTTATCCACCAAGTCAGCATCCTAATTAAAATTTCCTGTATGCACAAGTAGGAAGCAAAATAAGAAATGAGCTGTTCTAATCGCAAAATTGTGCCGTTTATATGACTTTCATTTGCATATTTTTCGTTCACATCCGTGCGAATATTTAACTATTTGTGTAACTATCGTCGACAAAAAATTTAACAAACTTTACGTTTGTAGAGTTGTTAAACTAAAGACCAAAGTAAAGAATTTACCCTTTAGCTTTCCTCTAATAAAGCTAAGGAATTCTCTATTAAATATTATCAGATGGCTTATTTTTAAGTACATTTTCTAATTCAAAGGTCTGGTATTTTGGATAATTAAAAAAAATAAATGAATAAATAAATAGAAGAAGGTGTAAAAGATAAAAAAAATTATTCATGCCATTTTTCATACTTGTAAATGAAGCGTTACCTCTTTTGTCGAGGAATAAAACTGTTTTGTCACATTATATATACTATATATATGTGTGTTTCTGTGCAAATTATATCCCTTCGACTGATCCGAATAAGAGCAAAATGGTAGTGTTATTTACACTGTTTAATTTTTGAACTTATTACTATTATATATTACTGCCTTCCACCCCACCCCAGCCCCCCAAAAAAGAGTTAAAAATCCGTAATTATGCAGTTTTGAAACATAGGTTTATTTAGGTAAAAACAGCATCTGTGTGAACGGATATATCCCATAGTGGGGATCAAAAATGTAAACGTCGCTAAAAATACACTGTGCAGGTTAGGTGCGTCCATGATTCATACTAATGAACCATGCTTAAACAAATCCCTTATCAGCATTTTTTGTAAATTAAATATATGCATATATATGTATATATATATATATATATATATATAATTTAAACTAAAACAATATTGTAGTTTAAAAATGATAGTATATAGCTTTATCGATGTTCTAACATTTTTTAAAAATCAATATTATTATTATTATTATTATTATTATTATTATTTTATGAAGAATATAAAATGGTTTACCATAAAATATATCTTTACAGAAAAAAATTAAATTCAGACTATCGCAATAAAAAAAAATATGATTTTTTAATTAATGTAAAATTACGCCAAACATGTATGATTAAAATTTCTCTTTGCTATTTCTCGCAGCAATTACTCTCAAGATTCACTTTAGGGAACACCAGTCCTAAATGAATCAGTTCTAAATTCTTATTTTTCAAATTCTTTTTTACTTTACAGTATCATACATATTAAAAAAAAAGAAAACATAATTGCATAAACCTGTTAAGTACGACCTGCTCTACTAGTAGTCAGTAGTAACACTAATACTAATAATTATTAATACGCACACTATTACCTAATTATATTTATAATCTTAATAGTAAGTTACGAAAATTCCCCTTCTATTGAAAATAATTAAGCAATAAAATTTAGAACTTTTATTGACATTTTTGTACTATAATAAATACTGCTCATTTCTAGTACTCATAATACTTATACATCAATATTTATTATTTATACGATATACTAGTAATTTATACGCTTACTTGTGCTTATATTCTTAATCGAAAAAAAAATGATAAACCGCTAGTATTGAAAAAAAAACTAATCAATAAAAGTATGATTTTACATACATTTATTACTAAATAATTTATTTTAAATATTTTACATTTGATACTAGACATAATAGGCTTTATTTAAAAATAACTCTTATAAAGTAATATATTAACCTTGAAAAATGTCACTGTCAAAGTTAAACATATTCAAGGTGAATTTCCTTCTTCATATAGATGCATAAAATAAATTTTTATTTAACTTACACGTTTTATTTATTTATAAGTCTTGAAAATAACTGCTTGAATCATTTTTAATTTGATTTAGAAGTACTCATAATCAAGCATGAAAAGCAAAAATTTTCTTATCTCTTACATGGTCATTACATTAATGACATGCACATTCATTCGAACGAAAATGTCGGCCATAATATGTAGCCCTATAATTAAGAGCTATCATCCAGTTTCCCATTCATTAACCCACTTACGTTAGGGGGAAGAGGTACGCTTACTTTTTTCTATCACATTTTTAAGGAACGAACATAGTTTGCGTTTATTTATGATAAAATGTAAAAGTTATGCGTGAAATTTGCATCTTTTAACCTGGTACCTGCTTCATAAATTATGGATAAATTGGGTGACTTAAGAAATCTTTTTAAAACTATTTCTTAAACGTCTTTATACAACTTTTCTCTAGGAGTTCCAAATTTATTTTCATGTTAAAAAAGGAAATTTTTGTGAATAGTTGTAAAATTATTTTGTTCGCTTTTAGTATTGTATATTTTGTTGTACGTGAATCAAACGAATACAACTTTTAATTCATAAAGTATTGGAATGAAATGAACTGTACATATAATTAAATTGTGTTACAAAGTCTTTAAATATTCTTAAAATCATACTAACAAAGAAAACTGTTTAGAATTTTATATTCATATTGTTTAGTATTATTACAATAACAAAGTCTGGAGTGATTCCACTCGGCACTCCGAATATTAAGTAATTAACGATTCTTTAGATAAATTAAAGCATGAAAATTCGTTAAATAAATATATATATATATATATATATATATATATATATATATATAATAGCATGTTTTAGTATTTTCCAATTTAAGGCACTTTACATAATTTGATCCCATTTGTCATAATGATGAAGAAATTTTCATTGTGTACCTGTAAAAATCTATAAGTGCTAGATTCACCAAAATACGGTAACCTATAATATGTATATAAATTTTCAGCTTATATTTGTCAGGAATTTAAACGCTATCACACTTTAAATAATTTGAGCCCATATGGCATAATGATGAAGAATTTTTATTTGTGTCCCTGAAAAAAAAAAACTATAAGAGCTAGATTCATAAAAAATCTGTACAATTCTTGAAGTGGTGACCTATAACATGCATATAGATTTTCAGCTCAATCGAGTAGGGAATTTAGATGCAATCCACTTTACATAATTTGAGCCCTTAGGCCATGATGATAAACAAGTTTTCTTTGTGTTCCTGGAGAGAAATAAAAACTATAAATGCGAGCTTCACCGATATCGATAGGGTCCGTGCAACAGTAACATACATATCAACTATCAGCTCCATCAATCAACGCTATTAGACGTTATCCTGTACTGTCACATACATACACACACGGGCATACATATGTCACTGTAAAAATAGCTAAAATTAACTAATGAGATCACAAAACATATAAATACACCAAAATCTCTAAGTCGATTTTTTTTTCAGGGTTACAATACTTTCCTTCCATATATATGTTTGAAAAGTAAAAATAGCTGAAAACTCAAATATTATGAATACATTTTATGTAATGCCTTTTTATGTAATGTCTGATTTAAAAAAATATACATCTATCGACATTTTTTATAGCTAATTAATAATTGAATTGCGAGTAATTAAGATGTTATAAAAATGTACATATATATAATTATTTTTTTAGTTGATTTTATTAGTACGATATATTTATTGTGTAAAACTTGGAAGTTGCTATTTACGACATTGGATTCGATTTGGCACTAGCTCCCTGAAGTTACTCTTTGAATGTGTATAAATAAATAAATAAATTATATTAAATTTATTATCAGTTAATTACACCCAGTTTTGTGTTTATATTTTTTAAGACAAAATTCGTGTTTACCACTGTTCCCCACTTATATATTTTTAGAAGTGAACCGATATTAAATTTATTACTGCTTTTTTTTTTGTTCTGCTCTCGAAGCCGGTATTCGGGTTGCCACTTCACGATTTCGTATTTAAAAATCTGATCTTCAACTGTTTTTTTTTTTTTTTTTTTTTTTTTTTTTTTAACTACTACTACTATTATTATTATTATTATTATTATTATTATTATTGAACTGGGGGAAAAATGTAGTTTCATTTTTTTTTATTTTTTTATTGTTTGTGGCTATCTCAGTATATATGTAAATTTGAACTTGTTGCAGAAAACCTGATTCCTAAAACAACTCAAAAACTCCTTTTTATAAGTTACTTATATATTTTTTCGCATCAATGAATAATAATTTTTTTGTGTCGCATTACTTTTGTAAATCACAGCAGATAAAATGGAAACTTTGTTTGCACTGATAGCATGATTTATTTGGAGAGGGTTTTTTTTTTAATTCAAAATTTATACTTTTTCATCCTTCTTATATTAATTTTTAATGCATCTAACGATCTCTTACAACATAATTTTAAATAATTTCTAAATCTAGTTCATTATTGTTTCTATAATTTGATAATTTCATTCCCAGAAATCAATTTCTTACTTTCTCTCTCTCCCCTTCCCTCATTTTTTTTTTTTTTTATACATAAAATACATCCTTTTTTTTCACATAAAACAAAAATAATCAGCAAAAACTATTTGAAATTATTGCTGTCTGTAAATTCTATAACAACATCGTCGAAGTATAAGATGTTTAATAATAGATGTTGAAAACTATTGCTACATTTTCTTTATATTTAATGCGTTAGTAAACGAGAGCAGCAAGGAAAAAGGTCATCTTTAAAATCAAAAACTCAAACTATTATTAAAAAATATTCATTTAGTAAAAAAATATTTTTCTCGTCTAAGGTTATAGCGTACCAGAAAACTTAAAAATTCATCTTCAAGAACTATTCTGACACCAAATGCGATACAAATATTCTTTTCTATAAATCTAAAGATTTTTTTTTTAATTAAGTCAAACACATTTGGCTCTCAATTTAGGCATTGATTAAGGATGGATATTTTTCCTATTCCGATTAATGCCTCAACAATGGAAGGAAACGAGTTGTAGCCCACACTTTTATTACTCGTTGATGAGGTAAGAAATTTTCATCACAATTCATTTTACATTCAGGAAGTTCTTTCATTATTTAATCATGAAGCTACACTAAGTATTCTCTTTATATTCTTCGTAAAAATAATTTGCAGCAGCCTGTTTGTAACATTAATTAATCTATTTCTGGAAATACTGAAATTTTCTTATGGAAATAGTTTACATTCAGCCAGAAGAAGACGAAATTTTGTAACAACAGCCTTTAATTATTTTTAAGGTCTATTAGAACAGCGTATTAGGCCTTACAGAATTTCATTTACCTTACAATCAATCACAATTAGGCAGTTTCAAAACTATTTGTTACTTTCATGAACAGAAAGATATATCACAGAATTTTCTTTTATAGGTGGGTTAAAAATATTTTACATTAATATTCAGATTAAAATTATTTCCAGTATTAGTTCTGTATTAGTATATTAACACTGTCCTGTTTCTTGTTCATAATTTTCTAATTATTTTAATATCATTAAATACAAATCAGATATCAAAATGCTATTCTTCTTTGAATTTTATATAGGCCTATATCCTATTTGAAAATCTCGAACATTTTTGAAAAACAGTATTTTGATCCAATACCTCTGTATAGTATCTATATTTTTGATTGCGTTATGCAGAAATTATAATTCTTTATATTGTTTGAGAAAAATAAAATAAACAAATTTCATTAAAAAAAAAAAAATAAACACGAGTACTCTATTAGTTTTTTTTTTTTTTTTTTTTTTTTTTTTTGTAGTTTTCTTGAAATATTGATCACTGTAAAACTTGAGTCTGAAGTTTAAAAAAAAGAGTACAAAATTTATTTATGTACTGCTGCAGTACAAAAATTTACTTAAAATGCATGAAATTCAAAAATATGCAAAATTTTGTACTACAGCTGCCAGTATCACGCACGTCTGTACGATTTTCGTACATGAAAAAAAAAAAATCACTGGATACCCCTATCTCAAAATGCATGAATCTGAAACATATGCGCAATTTTGTACTGCAGCAGCCAGTATTACGCACGTCTGCACGCTTTGCGTACATGAAAAAAAAAAATCACTGGGTGCTCCTACCTGAAAGTGCATGTGTCTGAAAAATATGCAAAATTTTGTGCTGCAACACTGCTAAAATAACCGGTAAATGTGGTAAATATTGAATAATTAATCACATTCCCCAAAATTTAGCAGGGATTATGCATAATCATTTCATACTTTAATCATCAAGTAATCGTTACTCTATAGAATACCTAGTTAAATCGCAGAATTCAATAATTTTATATACTTTAACTGACGTTGTGACGAACGATTTTTAGACGTCATATCTATTTAACTTTAGCTTGAAGCTGAAACTTACTTAATTACTTAATAAAGTTATGAGCACGAGACTTGAATCTTGCTTATTTAACTTTACTGGAATAGATAATGAAATAACAACAAAGTCAGATTTATAAAATAAATGACCTTTTATTTTGAGCTTAAATAAAAAGGTGGGCGTTGGACTTTAATTATATTTAATGTCTTTATAAGTTTAAATGGGCAGCCTTCACAAATATTCTAACTTAAAATAGATAATCGCAATTACTCTCAACTACTTTCTTTAACTTCGTTGGCCCTCACTGCTGCTACCAATCTTTCGTACGCGGGAGGATTCCCTATACCACGGTACTACTCGACAACCATCATCTAATACACTACTCTAAGCAGCTAACTCAACAGCCTACCTTCTAATCGGCTACCTCCCTCTAACTAACTATCTTACTCTCCTTCCAACTAACTAACTCTCCTTCCAACTCTCTCTAAAAGCAATCTTCCTTCTCCTTTTATATCAATCACTTTCCAAAATACTTTATAAAATTAACATATTACAATTTCGTTCAACCCAGGAACTAACTCTAGTGATCAGCCGAATCCTAAATTCTTCACATTCACGTTTTACTCGTAAAGTGCGAATTTTAATTGTAGCTAGCTTTGCTATACCTCACAACGTGTCTAGGTATTTCATGAAATACCTAGTTATTCTATGAAATAACGGATAATAATAACGGAAATAACTTTAACTTAACGGATTTCATACTTTAATATATACTTCCCGGGAACTAATATAGTGTTGGTCCACAAGTGCATTTGACGATTTTTCTTTGGTGATTTACCGAAATGTCATTTTCGTTAATGGTTGATATAAATTCCACGCATAAACAAAAGCAGAACGCGTTTTTCAAAATACATTATGAATGTACAAAATTAATTAAGCTTATTTTTAATTATTTATGCCGTTATCGTTCAAAACGGCGCCAAAGAAAAATTGCTAAATTCAGTTGTGGAGCAACACTATACTTGTACACCACATTTTTCTAAAAAATTCCAAAATCATTTCTCACTCTCTAAACAACTGTCTTAAAAAAAAAAAAAAAAAAAAAAAAGAAATCTAATACATTTACCTTCTTTTCCGAAAATAGGCCTATCTTTCGTTAAATAAAATGACAAAAATAGAATAGAATTCTAAATATTAAATGTCTTTTTTGTTTTTACTGTTTTTATATAAAAAAATATAAATATACTTGAAAGACAAAAAGAAATCGTGCTCACATAGATGATAATTTAAGAAAAGAATAAGTGATCCGATTCATAAAAAAATGCTATTTTGGAAATCAAATTTCCAAACTTAAATTCAGTAACTTTTTAAAAAACTTGTTATAATACAGATTTAGATATCAAAATTATCACCAAATTAAATGCTGACTTATAATGGATAGTGCAAAATCACGATCATTATTCGTGAAAGAATATATAAGAAATTGATAAACAGAGCATAAGAAATTTCGAGTAATAGAAATATTTTCTAATCGAATCTAGAAATTAGTAAAATGCCTCATCTGAGGCTCTAATTAAGATAAAAAAAGGAAAATTTTAGGAAATTTTACCTTTAAGGAGATGAGAGGGGGGTGTTGGAGTTTTGAGTCTTTTCTTCGTATCTCTGGAGAAGTTTCCGGTAGAAGCTTGAAACTTTAAAAAAATATCTCCTCTTAAGATAAAGGATGAGAATCTTCCGAAATTGAATTCCTAAATGTGTGAAATGGATGCTAATGGGTGTTTTTCTGCAAATCTTTATTTTTCAATAGATTTGAATCAAGCTTGCTCTTCATCAGAACTCAGAATGACCAATCTTTTCTCAACGGGTTTAACTAATTATTTTTGTTTTTAGTTTTTCTCTTTTAGCTTTTCCTACGCGCGAAGAACGGGTAAAACGGCTAGTATATATGTAAAATTAACTCCTTTAATAATACGATAGATTTACGTATGAAGCCCGTTCTATATTTTCTTACTTTATCCAACATCAGCGTAACGTTATCGAAAATGGAATCCAGTACTTACCATCCGTTGTACAAAGAATATCGGTATTCTTTCATGAGCCCTGTATACTACATATTAATTTCTTGAGCACCATTTTTTACAGAAAGCATGATCATAAGCATCTTAAAAACGTATAATAATTTCATCCTGTTTAATGTTAAATCATGTTCATTTGTTTTTTTTTAAATAAAGCTGTCCATTGATTGTAATGCATCGAAATCCTTTTGTGTGTAGCAACTACAATCACTATATACACCAAAAGCTAATTAGCTAATTCCTTACATCTCTCAAATATTTCTACTAAATTATAAATCAACCGGAGACTTTTGTTATAACGAATACTAAACTATTTTTTTTTTAATCTAAACTGCTTGCTCTCATACATGTTTCAATAATTAAAGTATATCATTCTAAAATTTCTTTCTTAAAAAATAATATTGATGTAATTTACACTAAATATTATATGAACAGTTCAATATATATTTATTAATTTTACATTTTTAAGTCTCTAAGATGTATTAGCAACGAAGCGGATTTCCCCCCCCCCTTTCTATTAAGCAGTATATATTTAAAAATTAAATTATCAATACCTTTAATTTATATATGATGAATAAAACATAAAGGGAATTTATAAACAAAAATCAATGAAATATGTTATCTAGTTTTATTGGAAATAAATTATTTATCTAAAAACTAAAAACTATCATTTTTTTATTAAATTATGAGAACTGTCACATACACTTGGCATTCTGAAAAATAAATTAATTATGCAGCTTATAAATAATGCAAGAATACAAATTGAAAAATTTTCAAAACATTCTCCTATTGATGTTCTTACCATTACCTTATCGGAGAGGAAAATAAAATAAAAATAAAATTTCATGTAATATTCGATAGCTATATTTAAATTTGCTTTGAGAAATGAATGAAAAGATTTTATCGGAAATCTATACAAATTCTTTAATAATTAAAATTATATTCTTATTGAAAGAAATTATTATCGAAACGTTATTGCCATTCATTAAACTTTAGTTTCTAAAAATTATATTTTACTAATAATAAATTAATACTTAATATTAATGATATGATATGATTTTTAAAAGAATTTTTAAAATTATATTTATTGTTAATAAACAGTTACAAAAGTATTAATATTGTTTAAATGCAATGTACTATTTTTTTTTATTACAGATTTATGATACTATGAATAGTAATAATATTTAATTACAGACTTTACAGAAAATTAATGTTTAAATTTTTTAATAACTTATTAGCTTTTTTTTTTTTTTTTTTTTTAACTTTCTCTTACTCATATACATGATAGAGAAAATATTGTTGTAGTGTCCAATTTTTGAAACTGAGATTTTGATATTATTATACGTTTTGAGTTCCTCTATATCATAAAAACAGCTTCTTAGCAGTTAGTCAGTATGCTTATCTATGTGTCTGTTATCATCTTTACACCAAAAACCGATATTAGGAAGAAATCTTAATTCGGTATACTGTGCGCGAAAAAATTAAAAGGACACGCGAAAAATCGCCAAATCTAGAAGCCTTGTTTACAGAATCGTATGCAAATTTTTGCAGAAAAAAAAGAAGTAAAACTAAAATATTTCATGCGTAAAGTAATTAAAATTTTCAATTTTAAATCTGCTAAAATTTAAATTTTGATTTTTAAACCTAAATGAAAACGGAAAAAGGTATAAGGACATTGCTTTTTCTCCAGTAATTATTTAAAAAATTGCATATTTGAAAGCATAAAATGATAATTCCGAGTTAAATGATTCATTTGCGAAAAGAATTTCCCACTCGGCGACTTTCAGTGTGAAATTTTTAACGATGCCCAAAGGAACTCAACTTTCTCACACTGAAAAAGGAAAAATTGTTGCTTTTCGAGAATGTGGATTAAGTGGATGGGAAATTTCAAAAAGAATAAAGAGATCTAAAACGGTGGTTTATAATTTTCTAAGAAATCCTGGGATGTATGGTATGAAAAAGCGAACTGGAAGACCAGAAATTCTCACTCGCCGACAAAAAAGATTGATTTTAAGGAGAGCTTGCGAGAAAAAAGAAACCGCAAATGAAGTTAGACGAAATTTGAGTTTACCATGCTCAACAAGGACTGTTCAAAATGTTTTGAGTAAACATCCTCAAGTTTCTTATGGGAAATTAGTGTCACGCCCCCCTCTTACAAATCATCATAAGAAAAAAAGAGTTGACTTTGCCAAAAAATACATTTCTCTTGGTCAAAAGTGGGCTGATGTAATTTTTTCGGACGGAAAAAAGTTCAATCTTGATGGACCTGATGATTTTCGTTATTTTTGGTATGATCTGCGAAAGACCAAGGAAGTGTTTTCCAGGCGTCAATATGGTGGTGGCTCGGTTATGGTATGGGGCGCTTTTGCGGCAAATGGAACCACTCCAATTGTATTCATCAACCGTAAAATGAATTCGGACAGGTATGTTGATATGTTAGGAGAAAGTTTGTTACCTGAAGCGCCACTAATTACTTCAGGGGACAATATTTTTCAGCAGGATAATGCTTCGATACACGTTTCTAAGAGCGCAAAACTCTGGTTTGAAGCTAATTCTGTAAATTTACTTTGATTGGCCGGCGAGAAATCCCGATCTTAATCCAATCGAAAACTTATGGGGACTTCTCGCCCGAGAAGTTTATAAAAACGGCACACAGTATCAATGTACACAAGATCTTGTCGTCGCTATCAAAGACGCTTGGGAAAAAATATCTGTGGACATTTTAAAAGATCTTTCAGGATCCATGACCTCTCGGCTTATTCAAGTGATAAAAAAAAAAGGTAGTTTTCTTGATTATTGAAACATTTTTTAAGTATTTTAGAACATGTCCTTATAATTTTTTCCGTATTTCCTTTAATGTTAAATTTTGTAAAATCAATATTTTGAAGCTAAATTATGTTTTTTATGTGGTATAAGTGTTATCACAAAATTATGAAGCAGAAGTAAGAAATATAAAAATTTCATTTAGGTGAAATGGAAATAAAGCCTATTTTCATGCAATTAAATGTTGTCCTTATACTTTTTTCGCGCACTGTATTCTTTAGAAGTCTTTATTCGGTTAATTAGGTTCCTAAATCTTTATTGTGCGGACATACACTCCTTCTCATATTTAGAAGGATACTTTATATTTTGAAATAACTAATGTAAAAATAATTGTAAACAAGATTATACTAAGTGCACTTAATATATTTAGTATTCTAAAAACCAAAACTGTTATAATTTTTTTAATATAAAACAAAATTAATAAAAAATAATGCAAAATGTGTTTTTCTCCACGTTTTTAGATGTTCATAATTATAGGGACAATCCAGATTTTTTCGTTTTATTTAACTTACTAGAGGCTAAATTACAGTTGACATGCGAATTTGTTAACTACTGGGCTAGATTAATTCATATATAAGCCTTCATTTTTTCTTGGACGGACATTACTGATAATTCCTCGAAAACAAGAACGTTCAAGTAGTGAAGTATGATAAATGTGTTTTTTAAGTGGAAGGATAATTTCAATTGGCCGAATTTCTAATGAAATTCGAAGGTCCAAAATTGCTGAAGGAAATGTGATCAAACGTTGAACTGCTGGTTCGATAGGAGAGAGATCTGATGCAAAATCAGAGTTGTTTTACAGAGATCGAAGACTCACAATTCCTCTTACTGTTCTACTCATAATGACTGCTGCTGAATTTGCTCGTAATTTGTAATGAAAGGTTAGGGTCCACATTTATGCATGCTTAAAATAATTAATAATATGTTAAAATGAATAAAAAACCTGTAATAATCAATCAGCATTTAATAGGGGAAAGAACGTCTGTGTTAAAGTTGAATAAAGACAATATTAAATGGTAAAATGTTGCATTTTCGGATGAAAAATATTTTATTCTTGATTAATCAAATGCTTTTAACAGTTACTGGCACGATCTGAAGATAGCGAAAGACAGAGCAGATTTTTTAAAGGCAGATATGAATCGGGCATTTTAAAGGTGGATCTATGGTGCTCTGAGGAGCTGCTTCTACTGTAGGCAGAATGAATTTAGTAATTTCTTCTATTATTATGAACATCAAGAGAATATCCGCAAATTTTAAACGTGAAATTATCAGATTTTTGTTAGATTTTGGGGGGTAATAATATTTTTTTCAACAAGACTTACATTTTTTCTCTACTTTTAGAGCAATAGGAAATAGTTTGAAGAAAGAAACTTCTGTATTATTGCCTTTCCCATGGCCTAAAAGTTGAAAAAACCTTAACTTAAGATATTAGAAAAGTGCATGCAAGTGGAAAGCAATTTTAAATAGTTTAAATATATTATGAATGTCATATATGCTATATGAAATGGTATTGAAACTGAATATTAAAAAAAAAATGTATATATATATATATATATATATACCAGAGAGAATGTCTGACTATTTAACCCTAAAATAAGATCCCATAAAATATTAATTTAAAGAATAACTGAAAAATATTACTAAAATTTGAGCTGTCCTTATAATTGTGAACACCTGAAAAATCATCTTTCCATATTTAAATTTTTTTAAGATAGATAAACGATAAAACTTATTAAATATAGTCTATTAATGAAATTCAAATTAATAAAAAATATATTTGTTTAAATAATAGTGTTCAGTGTTTAGTTAATATAGAAAAACGGGTGTCCTTATAATTATGAGAAGGAGTGTAATATTTGAAAATTTACACTGTGATTGGAGAATTTTTTCATGTACAGGAATATACAAAACAAATTCTACTACATTACGCCTAAAAAGGGAATTCTTCCGTTGATGTATTTTAAAATCTTTGACTACATTCAAAATAATGAAATCAACATATACTTCTTTATATGCATGAAATATGTTTCATGTACAACATAGTAAGAAATGCATCAACCATTCATCTACGGATCCACACAAAGTAATTCAAGTTTATTAAGACTATAATTGGAAACTGTTGTAAGTGTATTCCAAATTGTATTATGCAATTTTCATAGTGTACTAAATTTAAGTTGGTTATGCGAAATGTATACAATTTATA
The DNA here is from genome assembly GCA_963930645.1 of Salticus scenicus. NCBI lineage: Eukaryota > Metazoa > Arthropoda > Arachnida > Araneae > Salticidae > Salticus > Salticus scenicus. Next base: position 319,060,415 of record OZ005654.1, read on the forward strand.
GTCAAAATATATGACTACACAAAATTAATTGAATTAAGCTGAACGAGTGTTGTGGACTAATATTTTATGAATCATTTTGAATAATTCTTTAATCTTAATAACAACATTAAATGTTTTATGAAAAAAGTTTTAATACCTAAGTGGCTGTTTGGGGGAGTAGGGAGGGGAGAGAGTGAAAGGAACAGTAGGGATCCTAAGATAAAAATTGTGTAAAATTAAGTTCTAGCCAAAATTTCAAATATTTTTTTTTAAATACCGTGGAAGTTTTCTAATACGGTACCTACCATTTTAAACCTTTAAATGTAATAATCAGTTTCTACAAAAATGCAGAGTAGAGGAAAGTAGTGTGTGTGACACAAGAAATTAATTTAACCAGAAATGGTACTTTTTATTTAGTTAGATATTTTTCTTTTCATTAAAACGCTTACAAATACTATAATAGTTTAAAATATTTATTTATCTTGGATTTATTGTCACTAAAAGAAGATATATTGTACATACAAATACTATTAAAAAAAAAAAAATCTGGTGTGAAACAACCACACGATTTCCATTATCTACTGTTACACGTATTATATGCACTTTTTGGAGATAATATGATCAGTAGACATAATTTTTACCTAACGAAGTAGACACCTAAAAATTTTAAAAAGAAAACTGATATACATGTAAAGACATGTAAAATAGAGTTTACATAGCAAGTTAAAAAATAAGAAAAAAAAAATGCTAGAGTTATATTTCGAAACAGCAATTTCCGAAATCTAAAACTGACCTACCTAAGGAGGATGATTGTTAGTTTTCCTGTAATAGCCACGTAATACATGAGAAAGGATATTTAAAGTTGGTTTCTGTAACAATTTTAAAGAAAATCGTTAGAGCCGTTTTTGAAATACCTTCTTTTAAAAAAACTCCGCATACTCAATTATTCACAGGAAAACAATAATTAAAAATAAAAGTGTATTTAAAAGGGAGTTAATATGACGAGTTTGAAAAAAATCCGTAGAGCCGTTTTTAAAGAAACACACTTGCAAGGACTGAAATTGAACTATTTATACAGGGCACCTATCAATTTTCCTGAACTAACCAACTATACCATTCGAAAGGACAACTAATAGAGTCTTTAAATAGCAACTTTGAAGAAAATCGTTAGAGCCGTTTTTGAGATATGGACTTACGGTCCTACTCCTGGTTTCCGATGTCCCACTTCCGGTTTTCCAATGTTAACAAAATTTGGAAAATTCATCTGTACACCAGATCTGTCCCAATTCTGAAGTTTCGTAGTTCTATCTTTATTAGCTTCGGGAATATGATAGCCAGAAGATTTTCCACACATATACATACACACACATATTGACCAATTACCCTGATAATAATTGTCTAGCATATCAATTTTCGAACTCTTTTACACTGATATAGCCTTTCCATTAAAAGGGAAAATATCGGCATAGCAAATCTACCTGTTGGGCTATAAATACCAATATCTAATCAGCACCAACCAAATATAAAATTATGTTGAATTTATCTATTGTTTTGTGAGATAAAACAAGCACAACAATAAACTCTCATAGACCAGACAGAATGACATTCTTCAAATATATAAAATCATGTTCAAGACATCTTAAAACTATAAATCTCTCGAAAACTGGAGTTAAAAATTTTTCACTAATCCAATACTTATTTCTTATACAGAAGAAATAACAAACATTTTAAAACTAAAATAAAACCTTGAATTGAAAAAAAAAACAAATTTCTATAATTAGTAAACACAATCTGAATTGGAAATTGAATCATATGCTAATCTGAATCATATTCTTAATTTATGTTTTGGACAATATCATTATCGATAATATTTTGTACAACAGAATTAAAACGTGCTTATGCATAATTAACCTTCCCCCCATTTTCTCATTAAAATAATGCATTAATCAATAAAGAATTTCCAAAAGTTGAGCATTTTCTTTAACACCGTTTTAGCACATTTCATTAAGTTTCATGCAGACTTTTGGCGAACAAGACAGGAATTCTTAATAATGACTGTGAACGACTTGAAAAGTCTTTGTTAATTGATTAACTTTCATAATGCCAAATATTCGGAAGAAATTCTTTGAGATGCAAGAATTCATTTTTAGTTATTTTTATAAAACGTGGCTTGTGCGCATTCTTGACAAATTCTGCATTTTGCTAAATGCGCAATATGAATGTTTAATGAAGCGTTTATTAAAAATTAAATATTCTCTGAGATACGAATTACTATATTTATGAAAATCAATATATTCATTAAAACAAACATAAATTTTCTCCAACTACGTAAATACATCTTTAGAATAAAGCTGACATAACTAAAAAAAAAGCACTTTTGCTTTAGCAAGACAACAAAATTTATTTACTAGTATGGTTTGTGGTTGTGGTTATGTGGCTTAAGGCCGATTAACTACACTAGGATCCTAGGCCCATAGGTGGAATGCCCTCCTTGGGGAACTTTCAAAGTTGTCCTAGCCAGTATTTACATGAGTTAGGGAGAAAAACTCGGAAAACTGCGAAAGGCTAGATCGATGAGCACGACCTGGGATCTAACCCAGCACTTCTCGTCTACCAGCTTTGAGCCCAGAGCCGGTTGGCCACTGGTGGAATCAATCAAATGGGTATATTTTCTTTTATCTATGTATAATATAGCTATCATTGCTTTAGGTAAAATTTTTTAAATTCAATTTTTGCTATAATTACACATTTTGAGGTCTCTGGAATCCAAAAATGATATTTTTAAGTGATTGGTTTGTGTGCGTGTATTTGGGATTGTGTGTATGTCTCTCATCTTCATAGCTCAAAAACGATTGCTAGTAGTAAATCCAAATTCGGTATTCTAAATCTGTACCCCATACTGATTTTATTGAAATTTTTTATAGAGATCAGACTAATAGTTCGTGCACAAGTACATACGAAAAAAAAAATCAAATACTTTACGATTATGAACGGAACTTTTCGTTGGTAAATTTCAATATTTTGAAATTGTACTAACATACTTTTATTAACGTACATTTTTTCTACGCATAAAAGCATATTTTATATATAAATGATATGTACAGCATTTCTTTAAGGCATTTACTTAGCATGCGCTTAGTAGTCACATAAAGAAATTCAAATATATTACGTTTGTAGTTTAAAAATACTCTAAATGCATTTGAAGTCATGTTATGTATTTTACCTACTCGTCTAAATTTATCTCGTCCATGTGATGTGTATTGAATATATCTTCATAGTAAAAATGTAGGGCTACCCAAATTTAGTGTAAAAAGAACAAAAAATCATGTGGTACGCATTGATTATTAACACTTCCCAACAGTACGTAATTGTTGTATAACTTTGAATGCTCTTTGCCTATGTTATCACATAAAAGACAGACGGAAGGACTGAAAGGCATACAAATAGACTAGTTGTATTTATAAACACTCTTAAACATTGTTGGAAAGTGTTAAAATTGCTTAACGCAAAAAAAAAAAAAAAAAAAAAAAAAAAAAAAATGCAGCACTGAGGTTCTAATTACAGCCCTTAATGTATCTGAATATTTTAGAGTAGTCTTGTAAATTTGAAGGTTAATCTTATAATATTCTAAACAAAACATTACTTTATCATATTAACAATATGTGTCAATTTCTTTAGGATTTTTACAGTAGATAGTTATTTAAATGTGATTTACAAAAATGTCTGTCTAAAACGCAATGCACTGGAATTTGTTTAGGCGTTCCTGTGCACAAACCAGTTGTACAGAACCTATTAAAGTCATTTTAAATAGGAAACTTTTCATGGTGAACTTGAATAACATATATCAGTTTTTAAAAATTCTGAAAGTATTGGACAGCTGGAGGGACAGCCGTACAAATTGAAATCTCATTCACAATTAAAAAATATTTAGAAAGTGATAAAAACGTTTAATATAAACGAAATTGTTATTCCAGTAAATTTCCAATAATAGCCCTTAATTTAACTGAATATTTTTGTATGGCTATGTATATCTAATGTTAATCATACTGTATTATATGGAAAGCACTCTTTTGTATATATGAATAATATATTTTAATTTCCTTGAGATTTATGCAAAGTAAAGTTATTAAAATTTGGTTTTTAGAAATACCTCTCATAGAACGCAATGCTTTTGAATACTTTCTGGGGTCCCTGTATACAAACCAGCGACGGTATTTACTCCATTTTTAACGGGAAAGATCCGATATTGAACTTTAATAATATATTTCAATTTTATTAAGATTTGTGTAAGGAAAAGATATTAAAATACGGTTTATAGAAATACCTCTCATAGAACACAACGTTTCAGAATACTTTCAGGTATCCCTGTGCACAAACCAGTAAAAGTGATCACTACATTTTCAATAAGTAATATCCGATTATGAACTTGAATAACATATATCAGTTTCAAGAAATTCCATGAATACTTACGGGAGTTAAAGTGCAGACAGACAAACCGAAGTCATTAACACTTTTTAACCTTGTTGGAAAGTGTTAAAAATTTCAATTAAAATTTTCGGGAAAGAGTATCTAAGTTTTTTAAATAAAGTTTTAAACAAATGTAAATGCTTTATTATCGTAGCTACAATATCCATATAAGGAGTTAAAGAAGATGCCAATACTATCTACACAGTACTATATTATATTACATACTATTAATATATTATCATTTTAATTATACTATAATAATATGATATAATATCAAGTTTTAATGCCGTTACTCAATGCATTTGACTTAAGGCTGCACCTATGTCAGATTCACTTTTATTTCTTTCTGTGTTACTCTTTGGGATTTTTATTGCTTCGTGTTTATGGATACCTCATTCAAAACTTAAGTTTTTTGAATTATGCTTTTTCTATTATATTCTTTGAAAATGTAGCTTTGTTAGATAACTGGGCGAAGTTTTAATTAAATTTAAATATTTTATTTCATTAAGTAAACTTAAAGCTCTAATTGTAACCTCAAAAAGAAGTATTTAAATTTATTTTTAGAAAACGAAAAACGCTCACTAAATTAAAACGCGCAATTCAAAAAACAGAATTCGAAAAAATTCATTTTTGAATGTGAGAATTTTTATAACACGAAATAAGAAAAATCACATAGGATAACGTGGGAAGAAAAAGTGATGAATCTTATTGATATGCCACCTTAGGTATTTCGTACATATTTTAACCGGTGTCAGATCATTTTCTTCTTCTTTTTTTCTTTCTTTCTTTCTTCTTAATATTCTACTCGTTGTTACCTACGAGCGCATATTTGCAAGCGGTTGTGACAAATAAGTATTAAGATTAAAAATCTTTAATCTTGTTTAAATGTACCTGCAAAAATTCCGTAAATTGTGTTTATGATTGCCGAAACGTTAGTGGAGGCCTCCCTGTTGAAGACTCAAAAAGATTTTGGGTTCCGTCTGTGTGTTTGTCTGTCGCGCGATAGTGGCCGCAAAAATCCCGCTATTGACTTGAAATTTCGTACAAATGCTCATGAGCGCCACGGAATTAGCTGTATAGTTTTGGGTATGCAATCCATTTGTAGTTCGTGTACAGGACACGCCAACATTTTTCTTATCATTATGGCATATGGGAAGAATTTGTATGTACAGCGATAGCGACCGCAAAAATCACGCTATTCACTTGAAATTTTGTAAACATGTTCAAGAGCAAAACAAAATTAGCTGTATCGATTTAGGTGTGTGTTCCATCTGCAGTTCGTGTACATGGACACGTCAAAAGTTTTCTTATCATTAAGGCCTAGAAAAAATTTGAATGTACCGTGATAGCATCCGCAAAAATCATGCTACTGACTTGCAATTTGGTACACATATTTATGAAACACACAGAATTAGCTGTATAGGTTTGGGTGTGTATTCCATTTGTAGTTCGTGTACAGGGTTTACAAAAACAAAAAGTTTACATACAAAGTTACATACAAAAGTTTTCTTATCATTACGGCCTATGGACAGAATTCATATGAACCGCAGTAGCGGCCGCAAGAATCCTCCGATTGACTTGCAAATTGGCACACATGTTCAAGCTGTGTATAGAAATAGCTGTATAATTTTTTATGTCCATATTGTTTATGAATTGTGTACAGGGACACGCCAAAATTCTTATCATTACGGCATATGTGTGAATTTCGTTTAAAAGCATTTTAACATTATTACTTTGCAACCAACAAAATGAAATTAGCGTACATTAGTGAGATGCTTTAACTTATGTTTTCTGCAGAAATATATGCCCTTAGGCTTCCTAATTAATGTGTAGGACCTTACAAAATTGTTCTGACAATGTCACGTAACCATCCAAATTATGTGAAGTTTCAAACAATTATTCATGAAAAACGCAGCATAAGCTGAATAGTTTTTACTGGTGTATACAATGTTTATGGTTCAGTGTCACACAAAAAAATTTCGTGACATTAGAGCCTATGACAAATTTTTGTTTAAGGGCACTTTAATGCCTTTATGCTTCATTGAACATAATGGAAATATCATACATTGTAAAGATGTTTAAAAGCATGTTTACTCTTAAAAAAGCATGTGTAAGGACTAAATAATTTATTTATGGGACCACAAAAAAGAATTCCAATGACGCACTGCAATCATCCAAATGATGTCAAATTAGTTTGAAAAATTAATGAGTAATAATTGATTAGGTGTATTCTTATTATTAGCATATATAATAACTATGGCTCCATTTGCGAGATACATAAAGAATGCCGTACTGTTACGGTTTATAGTTGTTATTTCTTAAAAGTGTATTTTAACATGGTTACACCCCATTAAATATAATGGAATTTTATTACAATTTTGAAAGCATGTTTTGCTGTTGAAAAGTGTGGGCATAGAATTGGTAATTAGTTTACAGGGTTACGCAAAATAATTGGTTGAGGGGGTGGCAGCAGCCCTCAGGAAAGTATCTGTTTATGTAGCAAGTCAATCCAATCATTATCTATATTATGAAATAAGTAAAAATGACCTATTGATTAATGTGTGATGCAAATGGAACGTTGAGGCTCCTGATCTGCAGATCCACTAGTATAGGTATTGGTTTTATTACATTGTTTTTATTTTTATTTTTTGTTATTGTTATTGTTTCTATTAATGTTTTTTGGATCATTATTTACTTATCTTACTTTTTTTTTCCTTAAACTCAACTTTCATGAAATGCTGATATGTTATTCTTTAAACGGATGTTCTTTCTATGTTTTTATCTATAAATGTTTTTGACATACATTACATGCATATTTCATTAGACAAAGATTGTTTTATCGTCGATAAATCTAATATCACGATCCATTAATAACTAAATAATTCTTTCGGGAAACTATTAAGCCTATTTTATGTCATACTTTACTTGATCCGAGAAAATGTATTTATTTGTGATTTATGTTTACAATTTTATATTTAATATTTATAATGATATATTGGAATTAAAAGTTTTCCTAATTATTATATATATATATATTTTTTAATTCTAGGTAAGTGGTGGATGTTTTGTCTTTACTTGGATGCACATTCTATTTTTCAAAAAAAGTAAGAACTTTTAAAAATATAAAACTTTAATATTTAAAGTGTAAATGCCTATTTCTATAGCGGTTTAAATTAAAACCCGAATAAACTATTACGTCAAAAACGTCAAAGAAAAGTATTTGAGATGCATACAGCTGTTTCGGTAGCCTTAAGCGTATGACATAGTAGTTTATTCGGGATTTAATTTTCCAACGCCAAGTCTCCTGTTATTATTAGCGGTTTAAATTGTTCAAATAGTGATCTTGTGATTATGAAGTATAAGTCTAATATATGTTTGAATTATTCAAATAATGATCTGGAGATCATTAAGTCTAAATCTAATGTAGCTATGTTTTTGGATTAATACCACAAATTTTCAACTTTTACCAAAAATATTATATCTGAAGTTTTTTGCTCAAACAATCTAACTAGTATGTTGTGACCACCACAAGACTTTCTATAAATAATATACATAATATTGCACTGCATTAATATTGCACAAATTCATGAAGTACAAATTATTTATTAAATTATTATTTCTGAAAATTTATTTTCCGTGATAAGTGCAAACGATTTTAATCTCACAGAGTTATAGCACTAAATATCAAAAGAAAGTCAATTTTATGCCAACATCAGAAGAAAAACTTTTTTTTTTCCCTTAAAAAGGTAAAAAAAAAAATCGACAACTTTGTTTTAAATTATCACATATTCATTAAAAGTATTGACGAGTTCTTTCGGAAGATACCCATATTGAAAATTTTGAGAACCATTTTTATTATAAAAAATCTGGTGTGTACTGAATATTTAAACGTTAAAACTTCTTCACACACCATAAAATTAAAAACAGCGCTACTGGTCGTGCTGTCTTTAATTTTATGGTGCGTGAAGAAGTTTTAAATTTTACATTCGTTTTTATTATCAATAAAGGAGATATATGCTATAATTTTACAGTTAAAGTAAGTTAAATAGTTTAAAAGTTTAAAAGCATTTTTACTGAATTACTGTTTATTCTGATAACCTTAAAAAATTGTAAGATAAAAAACTTTTTATATACAATGTTTTTAAATTTTCGGTTGACTCATAGCTATAGAACTACATTAGCACTTTATCGATGTGTATAAATTTTTTAAAGTGATAATGACGTCAATTTTTGTGAGATGCATAATTTAACGTTTTACAATTTTTTAACGTTCACTTTTAATTAAGTGTATTTTTTTATGTCAAAAGAAAATGAACCTTTTTTTTTTTTTTTTTTTGCAACAACTAAATTATAGCTAATATTTTAATGACCATTTTTATAGCTATTAGATGGATATTATTTTCATATTTTAATTAATTAAATGAAAATTAATCATAAATTCGAAAATCAGGCTTCGAAGTATTGTGTTGTCATTGGGTTCTGAGCTGTTCTGAAAGTTTCAAATGCCTAAGTAGGGAAGTTAGTCAAAAGTCGATTGCAAGATTTGTACCGGATAAACAAACAAAGAAGAATCGAAGTTAATAAAAACATGGTAAAATTCAACATATTTTTTATGATTACTAAAGAAAATATTCATTTTATAATGAAAATGTATTTGGAATTTTTTTAATATTTTTCAGTCTTTCGTTGACTTAATGCTTATTCTTATTACATTCAAAATTTTTGAAAACATGATATCTTTGTTTACGATTACGAAAGCAATATTTTCTAGGGTTTTAAAATTAAAGTTAGTTCATTTTTAAATTAAATCATTCCTACATAAAATATTCAACTTCTATTTTTTATGATGTAGCCAAATGCATATAGTATGATGCAGTCATATTTCACAAACACTTTATTTTCTATCATTTGAATAGCCGATTCTAGTTTTTTACAAAAGTCTTCGGAAAAAAATTTTTGGTACTTGAGTGAAGCACTTTGAAAGAGGAAAAAAATATCGCATTTCACAGAAACTCAAAGGATATAGTTGGCAAAAGGCCAAAAGTTAATGAGTCTCCGTCGCAGTTATGTCTAATGGTAATTACACCTCTTCCATCATATTTCATTTTATAGTGTTAAATGCATTATTTTTCTCATTGTCCAAATAATTTGTAAAATGTATGTCGGTGGCAATTCATTAAGGCAACAAAGGAAGCTCTTGACATTACATAATAATAAAATGAGTTATCGTGCTAATTTCACAAATTTTTAATTTTTTTTTTTTTTGTCATTTCTTTTACACAATAATTGGACCTGAAAATACTATGCCAAATTTAATGATATAATTATTTACGATAATTTAAGTTGAATAAAAAGGTGGTAGTTTTTCAGGAGAATGTAATGTTTAATGAATAGAATAATTATTTGGATAAATATGTATTACTGCGATCATTTTGTTTATGACATACTTTTATTGTTTTCAGATATTCTAAAAATACAAAGTATTCTGAAAGTATTTCTTAGAAAATTATGAACAATAAATAAACAGTATTAAAAAAAAAAAAAAAAAAAAAAAAAAAAAATGAATTTCAGTCAAGTTTTTTGGTATTTATTTAAAGTTTTTTGGATTATAGTGTCATGTCAAATCTTCGACATTAATACTTAACATAAAAATAATATTCATTATTTAAGGATATCATTTTTATCATTAAATTTTAAGTTGAATTAGAAATACTGATAATTTAAGAGAATATAATGCTTTAATTAACAAAACTGTTCTTTTAGACAAAGTATATTTTAATAGGAGTATCTTTTTAACCGACTTCAAAAAAAGAAGGAAGGTTCTCAATTCAAACCGTATGTTTCTTTTATGTTTGTTAGCTCATAACTTCTGAACGGATGCTCCGATTTTGATACTTTTTGTTTTGTTGAAAAGGTCTTGGTCTGCAATAGGTCCCATTGTAATATCTTTACGATCTAAAGAAAATACAGGGTGCCCAAAAAAATCAGTTCCAACTCTTTTAACTGCTAAACGGCTGCAGCTATAGTGATGAAAATGGTATGTAAGTATAGTAAAGTGGCCCTGCAGTACAAGGTTAACCGTTTGCTGCGCCACCTGGTGGAAAATAGTGGAGTTAGTGTTCCTATCTCGAAAATGGTTCTAGAGAAAAAAAGTTACTTAGAAAGTTGAAGAGTATCATCGATTTAGTACAAAAAGATAGTTTAGACATTCATGCTAGCGTTTCTATCTCGGAAACGGTTCAAGACAGGGAAAAAAAGTGAATTATAAAATTGCAGAGCATCATCGTTTAGTACGAAAAGATAGTTTTGACATTGATGCTAAAAGTACAAGGGTAAAAACGTGCCTTTTTTGTTCGCAATTTCTTACACTATACACACTTGAGCTACATTGCTCACGTAGTAGCGTAGCTGGTGAGACATACGCTATATAGTTCAAAATACGGTTACCTGATACTTTTTGCTTTGTTGTAGAGATCTTGGTCTGAAGTAGGTCCCATTATAACATCTTTACAATCTAAAGAAAATAAAGCGCCATCTGGTGAAAAACAGCGGCATTAGCGCTCCTATCTCAAAAACGGTTCAAGATGGGAGAAGAGTTAATTACGAAGTTGTAGAGTATCATCGATTTACTACGAAAAGACAGTTTTTAGACATTATTGCTAAAAATAGAACGCTTAAAACGTGCAATTGTTTGTTCGCAATTTCCTGCACTGTGCACACTTGAACTACGTTGCACGCTTTATAGCGTAGCGGATGACACGTATACTCTGTGGTTCAAAGTACTGTTACTGTAAGCGGTCACATCGACTAGCGCAAAGTCGTTTTCAACCAACTTCAGAAAGGAGGGTGTTCTTAATTCTTGCTATGTGTTGTTGTTGGTGTTTGTAAGCTTATAACTTCGTAAGAAATGCTCTAAATAACCGACTTCAAAAAGGAGGAGGTTCTCATTTCAAAGCGTATGTTTTTTTGTTTTTGTTTTTGTTTGTTAGCTCATAACTTCTGAACGGATGATCTGATTTTGATACTTTTTGTTTTATTGTAAAGGTCTTGGTCTGAAATAGGTCCCATTGTAGGATCTTTACGATCAAAAGAAAATACAGGGTGCTCAAAAATGTCAGTCCCGACTCTTTTAACTGCTGAACAGCTGCAACTACAGTCATAAAAGTGGTATGTAGGTACAGTAAAGTGGACATGTGCTACGCGATTCAACCGCCTAAAACGCCACCTGGTGGAAAAAAGTGGAGTTAGCGATCCTATCTCGGAAACGTTTCAAGACAGGGGAAAAAAGTGAATTATAAAATTGCAGAGCATCATCGATGTAGTACGCAAAGATAGTTTAGACATTAATGCTAAAAACAGAACGCTTAAAACGTGCATTTGTCGTTCACAATTTCCTATTTTGTGCACACTTGAAAAACATTGCATATATTGTAGCATAGCGGGTGACATTTATGCTATGTAAAATTCAAAGTATGGTTATTGTAAGCGGTCACATCGATTAACGCATAGGCGTTTTAAGCCGACTTCATAAAGGAAGAGGTTCTCAATACAAACCATGTTTCTCGTTGTTGTTGTTGAAATCTGTTAGCTTATAATTTCGTAAGAGATGATTTAATTTTAATACTTTTTTTGTTGTCGTAATGATCTTGGCCTGAAATAAGTTTCATTAGGATTTCATTAAGATATAAACAAATTACAGGATACTCACTAAAGTCTGTTCTCACTCTAACTGCTGAACGCAGGCAGCTACACAGGTAAAAGCAGTGTGTAAGTATTGACGTTGAAACTTCTGTCCATCAGCTGCAATGCATATTTTACTCTTTGTTTGAACTTTACGCTGCGCAATTTCCAGCGCAGCGGGTGACACGTATTTACTGTAAAGTTCAATATATATGCCTAACAGAATTTTCGGTTACGAATACAGCGTATCCTTTCTTTGCATTTCTAAAGACTTTTTAATTTAACGTATGTTCGTTCAATAGATAGTTTTTTAGTCATATCCGATAAAGGCAAGAAAAGTGACACAATTTAAAAATGCAGCATTTGAGAAAAATCAACTTAAAAATAACTTAACTAGAATAAAACTGGCACAACTGTCTCTCGAGTGGATAACTTTCTAGATGGAGATGTAACTTTTTTGTTCACATTGGGTGCATTTAATGTATTTTTCAGTGACATAAACCATTTTTTGAGTAATGTCACTTTTCTTGGAAGTTGTGATTTGTGAAACTTCCGTCGAACGTCTTCTGATGCTCTGCTATATAAATAAGTTTTCACTGAAAAGAGATAAATAAAATCTTTTTGTAAAAAAATAGAACCGACTCCAAAAAGGAACTACTATTCAAACAACTAAAAATTAAAGAAAATTGGCAGAAAATGGAACTGTAGATTGCGCCTAAAAGTATAAAATAATTTCCTTCGCCAAACAACCTATAACACTACAATTAATCATAACTTTTGAAGTCGGCCCAAAATTAAATAAAAATTGATACCTTTATTCAATACAAAAAACAAATCCTATTCAAAATACACGTCTCACACTGTTACCTGCAAAACGCAGCCGAAAACTACTTTGATTCAAGAAAACAAATAAGATTTCGTAAGCAGCAAAAGTTGGCGAAGATGCTGGTATCTGACGCCCTTGGTGAACGAAAAATCGCAAAATTATCTGGCAAACATATTTAATTTCTTTGGGATATCATGATTATTTTAATAAGGTATATCAAGAGAGTAATCAAGAATATGAAACAACACATCGTACAATATATATTATGAAAATATGCATCTTGCGTGTATATTTTTGCCTTACGTTTTTATCGCCAAATTCAAAAGCCATCAAGGATGATCTAACTTCGTAGAAACATAAATACCGCATTGTGAAGAATGTTGACTGTTCTATGTAGATGCTACTAATGGACCAATTGTATACAGTGATAAAATAATAAAGGAAACATGAAAATGGATCATTCGAGACAACAGCATTTGTTGTTACCGATCTAAAGACAAACCTTTAAAAACTAATTAAATTTTATTTAATTTTGCGCCGACTTCAAAAGTTATGATTAATTGTAGTGTTATAGGTTGTTTGGCGAAGGAAATTATTTTATACTTTTAGGCGCAATCTACAGTTCCATTTTCTGCCAATTTTCTTTCATTTTTAGTTGTTTGAATAGTAGTTCCTTTTTGGAGTCGGTTCTATTTTTTTACAAAAAGATTTTATTTATAACATTTTTTAATTAATAAAAAATATGCCATTCACAATTATCCTAAAAAAAATAAATAAATAAATAAAACCAAGAAAGTATTTTCAAACAAATCAAAAGGTATTAACAGGGAAAAGTAAAAAATAAAAATAAATAAACAAATAAATAAATAAATACGAGTATTTTTTTTTTACTTAAAAGCAACATTATGTCTGTTTAACACACGTACTGCGTATCACGCAGTGCTATGGATTTTTTTTTTTTTTTTTTTTTTTTGACACGTTCGTATTTAATAGAAGAAAGAAACCTTTTGTATTCAAATTAAACTTTCTACATTTTAAAGGAACTAATAAGCCAATAGACAGGTATATCCAAATATATTAACAGTTTTCATTAGCCAATTGAACTGAAAGTGATTATATATATATATATATATATAATCGCATTAGCATACTGTAAATAATAAACAAGATATTTCCCTTAATTTTAAACCAGTATTGATAAATTTAGATTGAAACAAAATTAACTACTATGCTGTGGCCCTCACAAACCTATCTTACATATATATCAAAATAGTCACCACGATAATCCCCCCCCCCCCCCAAAAAAAAAAAAAGAAAGAATAAAAAAGAAAATAAAAAGAAAAGTTTTTTTTTTTTTTTTTTTTTTTATCTAAAACATCGATAATTTCGTTCCAAATTCTCATAAATATAGTTTAAATACTCGTTCTGAAAATGTCGACAAGTTTCGTTGAGAATTTTTGTATTGAAAGTGTACGCCTCTCAGAAGGTAGGAAAGAAACGATGCTCTGAACACATAGAAAAATTTTGTCCTATTACAATTTTAAATATAAAAAATTCAGTTTCCCAATGTTCGGCTAAAAATAATCCTCATTATGTATATTAATACGAATTTTTGTCCAGTGAATAGTAAAAATTAAGATAAAACTTGACAGACGCGTCATCATCTGAGCGATACGCACTAAAGTCGATAGGTACCAATATGAATTATAGTGCAACTAAATATAAATGTTTATAAAATTCTACATATTAATTCTTGATCCAGAGTTTTACAAAATTTTTATCATGCACATACAGACAGGCATTTTCTAAAAATAGTCAAATCGTGTTTAGGACATCTGAAAACACATAAATACATCTTAAAAAACAGAAATCTAGAGTTTTAATGAATATAATACTTTATTCTACGGATATGCAATAAAGTAAAATTGCAAAATTAATTATAAATATTGAAATTATATGTGCAATATACGAATTTTCAATATTGATATTAAGTAACATTGATTGAAGAAAATTATCAAGAGAAAAGTGCAGATACATGGTATTTTACAGTGTGGCTATAAGCTCTTAGTATAAAATACATACGATTAACTTATGAAATTTTAAAAATATTGTAAAAAGTTTAATCTTCATTATAAATAAGTACAGTTGGTAACAAAAGTGTCCGAACACTAGCAAAAATTCTTATGTAAAAAAAGTACACTTCATATGCTTTTGTTAAATAAATCCTTATCGAATCATGTTCTTATACTGACTAAGAGCAGGATTCCACAATAATTTATTTAACAAAACCATATGAAGTGTACTTTTTTTACACAGGAATTTTTGCTATTGTTCGGACACTTTTGTTACCGACTGTAAATACGAGTAATATTGTAGTAATACTGTTTTACTATAGAATTTACATTTTAGTTACATAATAAAACTTTCTTAAGACAATTTGTAGTTTGTGAATTTATGTGCATAGACTTTTGAGTGTAAAATACGTTGATTATTTCGTATAATTCATGTCTATGTATATTCTCAGAAAAAAATAATCATAAATTATTAAAGATTATTAAAGATTATAAACTATTAGAAAAACTATGTTCACATGAAGCAAGTCACTTTTAATTCCTTTTAAATACCACAAAACTATAATAGATTATTCGTTGAAAGAACAAATTGAATTCGCAGTTCAATGACCTTTTTGTATTGCTTATTACTGAGCAAATCGTTTTTGCTTATTCCATATTATTTGAAATAATTGCACACACACGCACTATATATATATATATATATATATATATGTAACACATACATATATACGATTATTTTAGCCCATAAGAATAGAATAAGATTACGACAGAATACGATTATTTTAGCCCATACGAATAATAAGAATACGATTATTTTAGCCCATAAGAACATTATATATCTCCTTCAAACTCATAACCTTGTATTAATTCCTTCCAATTCATAAATATTTGTACAAAATTTGATGCCAAATGGTTGCAAAGTATATCGAGATTCTTTTGTGTAGCTCTGTAGCTCTGTATCTACCATTTTCTATGTAAAAGATGCTTTTAAACATTTCTTTAGCATAAATTATTATACTGAATGAATGCACTTAAAATGCACTTAAAAGAAATTAGGTCTATAGACTGTAATAGTTTTTAAAAAAAATTGCCCGTTCTGTATACACTAACTACAAACATTATATACGTTAATAAAAACTATACACCTAATTACATACAACCCAAAAGTATTTGTACCAAATTTAACTTCATTTGGATGATTGTATAATGTTATCGGAAATTTTTTGAGTGGTCCTTTAGATAATTCCGAATCCAGTGCACACCTTTTACTAAATAAACGTGCTTTTAAGTATTTTAATAATGAATGTTAATTTCATTATGTTGAATGCAATGTAAGCACACGCTAAAATCCGTTTAAATAAAATTCTGTCCACAGTCCGTAATGTTAAGAAATACTTTGGTGTGTCCCAGTATACGAACCATAATCAATATAGACGACAAAATTGTACAACTATTTTTATATGGAGCAAAAAATATGTGTACCAATATGCAAATCAATCGGGTGATTTTTGCTGCTTTATCGTGGTACATGACATGTAAATTCTCCCCATAAGGTGTAACGATGAGAAAAACTTTTATGTAACTCTATAGAGGAACTACTAATAGAATTTACACTCAAAAATATACACCTGATTATGTGTGGTTTATAGACATGTGTATTAGTTTGCGATTCAATCGGATATTTTTTGCATTGCCATCGTGGTACAGACAAACAGAGAGAACCCAAAAACTTAATTATCTCAGTCCTCTACTGACGTTTCAAAATAAACTGATGTTGCAAAATAAATAAATAATGTTGCAAAAATAAATATTGCAAACAAATACCCCAAAATATTTTATGCATTTATAATTAATTCATTACACCGCAACATACAAGCAAAATTTAAATCTTACCTAATTTACCTACTATACCCTACTTCCCAATTGCCTTATTCTACTTCCATTTTTTTTTTTTTTCACATGTTTCCTTTAATCCTATTGAACTAATGTATAAAATCTCTTTTACGATTAGATGCGAAAAAAATAAATAGTGAAAACATAAAAAAGGAAAGAAAGTAAAAGCGTAAAAATTCACCAGTGATGAAAAAATTTATTAGCATAATGAGAATCTGTCTGAAATATTTTTTAGGCTGTACTTTGAAAATGTTTTTTATCATACTAATAGCGAAAACTTCTTCATCTGAAGTTTTTTTTTTTTTTTTTTTCTTATTTGTACACTTATAAACATTTTTGTTCTGAATATTTTATTTTACATTTTTTTTCAATTTTGATTTATTCTTTCATTTTTCTTTGGTTCATTAATATGTACTAAAGATAAAAAAAATCCAGCTGTCGTAGATATTGGAGGAAAAACTACTCAAAATTTCTTTAAAATAATTCTTATTTTGTACATCTCTTATATTTTAGATTTTTTTAAACAATTTGTTACACAATGTGACGTCTAACAATTCTTTGCTTTCAGTAAAAGTACGTACAGCATTTTATTTTTTTCATTTTTTCTCTTAGAGAAAGTATTGTTTAGGATTAATTTTTTGAAATCGAGATTTTGTTCTATTTATGCGTTTTGACGTCCCCTGAATTCGAAAAAACATGTTTTTAGTCGTTTGTATGTATGTGAGTCTGTGTGTCTACCTCTATGTCTGTTATCAGCACATCTCCGGAACAAAAATTAGTAAAAAAAACTAACTCGACATTCTACATGTGTATCATACGTAGATGCTGCATTAAACTTTTTGTTGAGATCAAGCAAATAGCTCCTTTACAGTGCTATCCGAGAGAATTCAAATACAGGGTTGTTATAATTAAAGTGCCCTATTCAGATCCCTCTAGAATCCGTTCTGCCTATCGGAATTTGATGAAAATTGATACATACGTTATATGGGCTATACGGAAATGATTTCTTCTTTAAAAAGTAGTTCTAATTTTGACTGCTAAAGGGAATTTTGGTGCTTAAAGAAGGACAAAATATCTGTCAGAATCATTAAAATTTATTCTATTACGCGTTGAAAGCGTATTATAACATGTTGTATGGTAGTGCGAAGAAATACTCGAAGGGTTTCAGCAACTTGGCGTGTAATGCTGGCTTTCAATTCAGGTAAAGTC
The DNA here is from genome assembly GCA_963930645.1 of Salticus scenicus. Taxonomy (NCBI): domain Eukaryota; kingdom Metazoa; phylum Arthropoda; class Arachnida; order Araneae; family Salticidae; genus Salticus; species Salticus scenicus. The sequence continues at coordinate 319,078,544 of OZ005654.1, forward strand.
CTAATTCCTTCTCCGTAAACACAATCTTTTAGGAATCCGCACAACCAGAAATCACAGGGTTTAAGTCGGGGGAATGAGGAGGTCAGGCATCCGGAAAACCTTTGGATATTACACGCTATTCTCGCCAAAGTTAACACGAAGCAGTTCTTTCACTTGGCGCCTAATGTGAGAGGTTGCTCCATCTTCCACGAAGACAGTGGTCTGTCATCATTTCCGCTGCTGTAAAGCAGGAATGACGTGCTTTCGAAGGAGTTCACTATACCGTGCACTGGTGACACAGTACTTTTTAAGACCTTGAGGAGTAAGAGTTTCATAGAAAAATAGTCCGAGGATAAAATCCGCAGTAAATCCATACCATGCAGTCACGTAATCAGAATGCAGAGATTGTTGGTGCCGGACATTAGGCGATGAAGCACACCATATGTATCAACTTTGATTACTCACAGATCTATCTAAAGAAAAGTGCGCCGCACTTGACCATAGAATTTTTCGGCGCCACGCGTCCTCACAATACATTCTTGCCAAAGATCGGCAAGCAATTTCTGAGCGTGTTCGGTAGTTTTGAGGTTGCATCATTTGCACCGCGTGGATCTTATATGGACACCGTTTTAAAATGGATCACAGAATTTTTTATACTGTCAACCAAGGAATCGCCAGTTCACGTGGCTCGATCGAATACATGCTAAAGAAAAGCAGGAACTGGAAGTTCTTTCAACCACAGCAGTAGTGACTTATTCCATATAGTTTCATTCGCAACCGGTTTCCGCTCTCTTTCTGGCAGCATACCCAAGTCACCAGTCTCTTCAAATTTCCTAATCATCTTCTTGAAACCATTCTTTGACATGGACCCTTTTTGCATTCTCTTTAAACGACGATAAATTAGTGCAGCTAAGCTATTGCTACCGTTCAAATAAAACGGTTTTATCAGTAACGCTCGACCTTTCTTCCGTATGGATATGATTAACGATGACAAAAACACGCTGAATGATTTTCCGGTTCTGACTGCAACTTTCTTTATAGGTTTGACTAATTTAAATGAGGAATTGAGAAATCTTTAAAAAATACCATCTTGTGGGAAAAATTTGAACTTTTTTTTTCAGAAATCATTTGTTTATGGTCCATATAACGAATCTACCAACTTCATCAAAATCTGATAGGCAGAAAGAGTTTTATAGGGGTCTGAAAAGGTTCACTTTCGTTATAACAATCCTGTACATTACATCTGTAAAATTTTTAATAAGTACTGTATAACATCTACAAGCAGCCTGAAACAAAACGGAATATATTTTTTTTTTTATATAAAGAAACAAGAAAGAAAAATCATGCAGTACGCATTGATTAGTAACACTTCCCAACTGTACGTAATTGTTGTATCGAATAACTTTCAATATTCTTTGCCTAAGTTATCACACAACAGACAGAAGGACTGAAAAATATACAGATAGATTAATTGATTTTAAAATTACTCTTAGGCATTTTGGAGAGTGTTAAAAAGCCTTAACGCAACATAAAATGTAGCCATTAGATTATAATTACAGTTTTTGATCTCTCTGTATATTTTAGTGTAGCCCTGTAAATCAGAAAGTTAATCATATCATATTCTATACAAAACATTATTTTAGAGTATTTACAATAAATTTCAATATTTTTATGATTTTTACAGTAAAAAGACTTTTAAATATAACTTTCAAAAAATTTTCTTCTAAAACGTAATGCATTGGCATTTTTCTCGTTGTTGTTGTTGTTCTTGTTGATGTCCCTGTAAACAAACTAGTTGTACCGGACCTATTAATGTCATTTTAAATGGGGAAAATTCTATAGGGATAATGTTTATAAAAATAACAGTCATAGAACACAATGCTTTCGAATGCTTTTGGGTGTCCCTGTACACAAACCAGAAGAGATATTCACTCCATTTTCTATATGGAACATCCGATAGTAAACTTCAATAAAATATATCAGTTTCGAGAAATTCCATAAATAATTACAGGAGTTAAAGCGCGGGCTTACAGACAGACAGACAGATGGACAGATACACAAACTGAAATCATATTCACACTTAAAAATGTTAGAAAGTGTTAAAAACGCTTAACGTAAACGAAGGTACAGTTCTAGCATTTTGTTATTAATAACTCTTAATATAAATGGATATTTTTGGGTCACCCTGTAAATTTAATGCTAATCATGCTACATTCTATGCAAAGAATTTTTTTGTGCATTTAAATAACATATTTCAGTTTCCTAAAACTTCATGGAAAGTAAAGTTATTAAAATTTGATTTATAGAAATATCTCTCATAGAACGCAATGCTTTGGAATACTTTTGAGTGTCCCTGTATATAAATCGGTGGTGGTATTTCCTCCATTTTATACAGTGCACATCCAATAGGGAATTTGAATAACGTATTTCAATATCATTAAGATATGTCTACAAAAAAGGTATGAAAATATGGTTTATAGAAATAAATCTCATAGAACACAATGCTTTTTAAATACTTTCGGGTGTCCCTGTACACAAACCTGTAGAGGTATAAACACCATTTTCAATAGGGAACATCCGATAGTGAACTTGAATAACATATATCAGTTTCAAGAAATTACATAAATATTTACGGGAGTTAGAGATCGGACAGACAGACAGGCAGACAGACGGACAGACAGGCAGATACACAAAACTGAAATCATATTCACACTTAAAAAATGCTAGAAAATGTTAAAAACGCTTAACGTAAACGAAAGTACAATTCTAGCAATTTTTTATTAATACCTCTTAATATCACTGGATATTTTTGTGTCACCCTGTAAATCTAATGCTAATCATGCTACATTCTATGCAAAGCATTCTTTTGTGCATGAATATAACATATTTCAATTTCCTAAAACTTCGTGGATAGTAAAGTTATTAAAATTTGATTTATAGAAATATCTCTCCTAGAACGCAATGCTTTGGAATACTTTTGAGGGTCCCTGTACATAAACCGATGGTGGTATTTCCTCCATTTGATACAGGAAACATCCAATAGTGAGCTTGAATAACATATTTCAATTTCATTAAGATATGTCTACAGTAAGGATATGAAAATATGGTTTATAGAAAGACCTCTCATAGAACACAATGCTTTGAAATACTTTCGGGTGTCCCTGTACACAAACCAGTAGAGGTATAAACTCCATTTTCAATAGGGAACGTCCGATAGTGAACCTGAATAACATATTTCAATTTCATTAAGGTATGTCTACAGTAAAGGTATGAAAATATGGTTTATGGAAATACCTCTCACTGAACACAATGCTTTGGAATACTTTCGGGTGTCCCTGTACACAAACCAGTAGAGGTATAGACTCCATATTCAATAGGGAACGACCGATAGTGAATTTGCATGACATATTTCAATTTCATTAAGATATGTCTGCAGTATAGTTATGAAAATATGGTTTATAGAAATACCTCTCATAGAAGCAATGCTTTAAAATACTTTGGGTGTCCCTGTACACAAACCGGAGTAGAGTTATAAACTCCATTTTCAATAGGGAACGTCCAATGGTGAACTTGAATAAGATATTTCAATTTCATTAAGATATGTCTAGAGTAAAGGTATGAAAATATGGTTTATAGAAATACCTCTCATAGAACACAATGCTTTGAAATACTTTCGGGTGTCTCTGTACACAAACCAGTAGAGGTATAAACTCCATTTTCAATAGGGACCGTCCGATAGTGAACTAGAATAACATATATCAGTTTCAAGAAATTCCATAAATATTTACGGGAGTTAGAGCGCGGACAGACAGACAGACGGACAGACAGACAGACAAACCGAAGTCATAAACACTTTTCAACCTTGTTGGAAAGTGTTAAAAAGCATGTTTTGCGTACATTGTCCTATGAAAATCATTCATTATTCATTTACAGGCTAAGAAAAGTATTTGGATATATTGGGGCTATACTTGTAAATTGCTGGAAGTGTATTTCATTTTGTGTTAGGTGATTTTCATATAAGATTAAATTTAAGTACACAATGCAATGCGTTACAGTTTATAGACAATGTATAGGGTTACCCAAAATTAAGCTAAACGTTCTTTTCTAACGTAATTGATGGAAGTGCTTTGCTATATTTTAGTCGTCGACGAACACTGCTCAGGAAGGAAAATTAATTCTCATGCCCAAACTGCAAAAGCAGTACTTTTTTAAGTTCGACTTCTCACTCTGGCGTTTTGTATAATATGACATTTTGAGGTTCCGTTAATACAAAAGTCAAATTTTATGCGGTTTATTTTTATGTATATCAGTTATCAACATAGTTTTAAAACAAAAATCTGCAGGAAACTCAAATTTCGTATTTTGAAGTTGGTATGTGGTTACCACTTGAAAAGTTGATCAGGATTGGGAAATTTCAAGGCAATTTAATAACAGCTTTGAATTTTATTTTTTTAAATAAATGTAGGCACAGTCATTGAACTGGAGTTGTTGACCTGTTTTTAAACTAGATTGAACTCTATTATCTTACCTTGTTGATTTTACATTTTAATCCGTAATCTGTCTTTATACTCGTAGTATTGAAATTGGAGTAAGAGAAAGTCGTGTGTTAGCGACACACCAGATTATTTTCGTTTAAAACAAAATCTTCTACAACAATTCATTATTTTAATAAAGATACTAAAAACGTTTCTTTCCAGAATATTTAGATTCTGTATCCTTAACTACATGTGAATTAATATTACATAAAACAAAGTATTTAAATAAATCAGTCAGTTTACTTTACTACTCTAGTTCTCAAAATATTGTAGGCTCATTTCTCGAGCCGACCAAAGACCGTTGTGGATATTAATGGTGGCTAGTGCACGTGAAATCCGTTGTAGCTGCAATGTTTTACACCTCGCGAAATTAATGCCTCAGGAGGTTACCAAAGAGGAGGAGCCATCACCTCCACGGAGGATCAAAATTGTGATGGTCCGAAACACCAGCAGTGAGTCCCAGACCATCCCTACTTGCCCCCTGAATTGCACCGTACAAACCCCTAAAACCTCCATCCAAATATTAACACTAGTTAAAATAAAGAGTTTATTATTGTTATTTTTATTTCTAGATATCAAGAAAGTGTGGCGTTTAATTTGAAATTAAGATTTAATATTTTTTTCGTAATTTCAATAAACTATTTCAAATCAGTGTAACTATATCTCGCTAGTAAAAAAAAAGGGCTATTAAAAATCAGGAAAAATTTAGAAACTCATGATTAACAATATAATAAAAAGCATCATTTTCATAGAAGTAATGGGAATAAAAATGGAATAGATATTTATTATGAATTCAAAAACTAGTGTGTGTTCAGGATTAGTATTTAGATGAATAAAGAAATTCTAACTAAAAATATAGATTTAAAAAAATTATCATTACTTTTTTTATGCTACATTGATTTTCTTTTTATTTATTTATTTTTCATTACATTTTATTATGATATTTAATGTAAGAAATGCAAGAAATATATTATTTTCTTATACGTTTTACTTAAAATTTTTATTTCTATCTCATATGTGTGTCATTTATTCTAGCTTTATTAGTTTTCAAATTTAACATTTTTTTCTTTAAGACTTAGATCTCCCTGGGACATAAAGTGTTATCCGTTTAAGGAAGTTAATTCAAAATTTTTTTAATAATAATCTCGAACAAACTTTTACAGAATTATAAGCTATATTCTTAAATTTTGCCATCTTACTCTCATGAATACATATAAACCTTTTAATATTCTCTAAAGTGTGAGGAAAATACCACCCTCATAAATATATTATGATCACGTTTTTAAGAAAACTTTATAGGGAAGATATTACTCTAATACTGAGATTTAAATTCCTAGTTTATTTCCAGTATATTGGTTCTTATAAATTTTATTTGCTATATCTCATTATAATCTTTACGAAAAAAGCTAAACTGAGTGCTTACTGCTCAATAAAGCCTTAAAAGCATCACCGCCGATATTTTAAATTACTTTCGGTTATGATCTGGAAATGAAAGATAAGTATGTTTTATAATGGGTGTTTGTTATAGAGTAACATTCGTAAAGTATACAAAGTAATAAAAATACGTTTATTTCATACTAAATCTAATATTTTTATATTTGTTTAATACATGTAAAACTAATGTAAAACTAATTTCATAGCACTTTATTTTAAAGTACAAGGGCTGAAAGTACCATAAAAGGCTAAAAGTACCGTTTCACATGTTACTTTTATTTCGTTTTTTTAGCAAAAATATTTATTAGAATTGTTAAAACTTTTAAAACTAGTAATCGACACCGGAAATACGCTTGAGAATACAGCGAACGCTTTTATCAAAATAATAATAATAAAAATAAAAATAAAAACAAACTTTTGAAATATTTTATTTACAGAACTCTAATATTAATAAGTTTCTGTGAATTACAATGACAATTTCAAGAAATAATTGTAATTTTATTATTACTGTTAGTATATTTAAGGCATTTTATGTGCATTTTATATAGGTCAAAAAATAAAAAATAAAATATTAGCTGCATGAAATGTTTTGGTAAACTTTGTGTTCAAAGATCCTGATTCGACAAATGAACACAATTTCTGTCGATCACGTACACTTTTCCCCCAAACAAAATAATAGAAGTTCGTAAAAAGTTACTGAAAACATTTCGGCGGTCTAGCAAAAAAAAAAAAAAAATACAAAAAAAATACAAAAAAGTGGCGAGTAAGATAGAAAACTGTAACACTGGTGAATAACTTAATATTTTACTTTTTACTTACAGTAATCTATACCATGTTAATATTAAATATATTTATATGTAATATATAGATTATTCGATTTGCTATATCAAAACTAATTGAAAGCGGTTCTTTTATCAAATAATCTACGTTAAAAATTATTATTATACTAGCCTGGCTTCACTTATCAATTAAAATATCAAACAGTGGAGTAAACTCCGTTGCCTTTGATAGCAGTTTATAATGAGACAAAAGCGAAATTTCTAAAACAAACAAAAGAAAGTTTGTAATTCTTTGAGTGAAATTTGTGTAAATATTGTGCATGATCAAAGAATCTGACTTCGGTCTTAAAGAAATAGATATATGTTATAATATATAGCATTTCGTTTTTCTATTAATACTAACATGCACTATATAGAAACAAATCATAAATATTCGTACTTTATTTTGCAGTAAATTTTATTACACAGAAAAATATTAAAAAGCTTAAAATTTTGAGATTTTTAACTTTCATTTTAATAACGTGAGAAAGAATTTGAATGGTTGCGTATAATATGTACATGAAAAATATTCAGTTGTAATTTGATCAGAAAAAAAAACTCTCATAACTGGAACACTATTAGGAAAAATGGTTCTTTATCACAAAACTACATTTCTTGCACGAAATCTATTATGCTTCAAATATCAGATAAATGACTTTCATTTTTCAGCTATGCATCAAGCTATTTTATGACTACTCCCGTTATTTACTTAGGAATAGTAGTACCGATAAAAATAAGATCTCCACCCTAAATGGTAGATAACTCACTAATAATAATCATAACTTAAGCTTATAAAATATAGAGTTATGCCGAGACTGTCAGAACATTTTTAGAAGAATAATAATGGACTAAAGTCTTTTTTTTTTTTTTTTTTTTTTTTTTAATATTTTGTATTTGAGATGTTTTATTAGATAACTCACTTTCTTTCCTCTTTAGATAGAAAAAAGTATTGAATTCATAAAAATGGACGACATCCAGGTATGGCGAATTTATACATTTTAAGACTGTACATCAATACGTACGTACATGAATACGTTATGACTGTACATAACTGTACATGAATGGCGTTTTGAGCACTTTTCAAGTGATGTGTGTCTGTGTGTAAGACAAACTTTAGTGCATTTATAAGAAAAAGCGTTATGCTTTTGAATTATTAAATACACGTATACACAAATAATTACTACACAATTCTACACTTATTTTTATCTAAAAAGTAAAATTAGTTTTCTCGCAAGAAAAAAGAAACGTTTAGTTCTAAACAATTTCTTCCCAATGACAGAACTTGAAACATTTGATATTAATGAATTTGATGTCTATTTCAAATTCCATATGTAACTCACATATAATTCCTAATGCAATATTTCTTACATTTCATTATAATGAACTTAAAAAAATTCATATGAATTAGTTATCTGTAAAAAATACCTGATGGATACAACAGTGAAAAATACATTAAGAAATATTTTTTGGGGTGAATTTTGTCTCGGTACAATGTTGTGATTCTTTTCAATTTATCTCAAAAAACAGACATTCAGAGTGATGATATATTTGCTTTAATCGATTATTAAATAATAAAATCATAAAGATTTAATGGTTTTGGACATCAGTTTGGTTAAGGATACAATTAGTACTTCTTACAGATTTTATCTAACTTCAACTTTTCTTTCAAGAGATAATAATTAAATTTAAGATTTTTCATTAAATTACATTTCGACTATTAAAATTTTAATTTCATTTCAAAGTATATCAGAAGTAAAAGAAAATATATATGGATATGGATAATATAAGTAGATCTTCTCAAGTTACATTACAATTTTAGTAAATTATTTCAATCTCAATATGAATATAAGCAAATGAAAAAGTTAAAATATTTATTTGCATTTAGATTTTAACTTATATTTTGACATGTATATAGTTAGATGGATATCTCCATTGAATAGAACGAATTTCAAACAATGTAGGAATAACGTATGAGCCATTACCTAAGAAATCTTATCTGCCTATTCAGAAATGCATGACATGTCATATTATACGGAATCAAATTCTATAAATTTGACTAATGCATGCCATTTATCTGATTTACCTATATGGATTTTAGATGATAGTCCAGCCATATTCTTGTAATCTGAAATGAAGACCTCAATCTATTAAATTAGCAATTCCTGACATTGGTTATTACTGATTTCTCTCGTCATATGTTAACGGTGATATACATTTCTGAGTATTATATGAAGAGTTTTGTTAATGGTCGATGAATAACTGAAAATGGGCTATTATTAGCGCATTTCTAATAATTTTGAACCTTTGTTAACTCAAAAGCCATTTCAGTGCACAAACGTCTCTTTTGTTTAGAGAGATTTTGCATTATTTAGTACACACTTTTTTCGTTGTTCTGAAAGTACAGTATTTTTGTATTCTTATTCTGTATTACTATATTTTATATTTACATAATTGTTGTTTGAATGATATGTTAATTATCTAAAAAATAAGTATTAAATTTAACAAATATTATTTGAAAATTGTTAAAAAAGTGATAAAAGTTTTTAATGTTTAAGATAATTATTTTCTTTTTGGAAGTTAATTATGATTAAAGTTATTCTAATAATGTATTTTATTGTTCACTGCACATATATAAGTTTTTTAATAGGTTTATACATGTTTATATAAGTTTTTTAAATATTTAAACAGAAATATCTGTTGCAAATCCCCAATTAAACATAAATTTGTTTAGTTAAGTTTAGAAGTTTATTAAAAATTTATCTTTGTTATATACAAGATCTTACATATTTTGTCCAGAATGATATAAAAAAAAAATAATAATCAATATTCACCCTTTTTTATAAATAATAAAACTATAATTTGTTATAAAATTTACATTTTAGAAGAAAATTGATGAAGATATGTATTTTAGAAGAAAATTGAAATTATTAGAAAGTAAGACTTACTTTCAAAAGAAACATTTTAAGCTATGTTTTATTAAATCATTTACATAACATGTCCTTTTCTCCATATATATATATATATACATTATCTTAAAATATATTCATAATTTAAAATTTCTTTTGTAAAGACTTATGATATGTAAAAATGATTTTTTTTTTTTTTTCCTTAAATGTTCTGTAACGCATGCATTTTCAATATACTTGATACGATAATGAAAGTAAAAGTAAAAGTAAAACTAAAAAGTAAATTATTTACTTAATCCACAATTTAGAATCTTTCAGTGATTTGTGATTTCATTTATGCAGCATTTAAATTAGAAAAGTATTTCGTAACTTTATACTGCAGAATATTTTCAACATTATAATAACAAATGCATATTTATTCATTTATTTTACTGCTGTCATTTTATCACATTTTTTGTAAGTAAGTTTATAAGTCTTAATCTCATAATTCAAAAAGATTATAATCTTGAGCTATATTAGTACATTTTCTTTTAACGTTATTATTGTATAAATTATAAATGTTAGACTAATTACCTCTTAAATAATTTGATAAATTTACATGCATTGGCTATGAAGCCAAAAGAAGAATATATGACTTATTTTCATTTATAAGAATTTCGATTGAATTTATATTAAACCTAGAATATCTGACAATAAGAATTTCCATATGATTATGATTTAGATTCAAATTTAACTCGATTATGAAATCAATATAACATGCATTAGAATCAATGAGAATAAGTTTAAATCTATTCACCCTCTACCAGCATCCCGGGATTAGAAAACGACAAGGGCTCACACAAATAATTCTAAAATTGAATCCATCTTTGAAGAATAGAATTTATTGGCTTCATGACTTTACTTAAGATATGTAAGTATGATAAATTGACTTAATACGAATAAGATTATAATTTTGAATTAGTTCTTGTTTTATAGTTCAAAGGCGCATCGCACCTCTTCCGAATCTCGTGAGCGACTAGTAAACCATCTGCTCAGAGCAGTCCCAAAAGAGTTCAGTTCCTCGCATCATTACTTTCACTGCACTACATTCCACCATACATTATTTAATAATTTATAAAAATAAAAGCTATGTCTGCTATTTCACGTATGAATTTTTCATTTATATTTAGGTTCTCTAAAGTAAGTATCACAAAATTCCTAATGTAGAAACATGTTATAGATTATCAGTAATCCCGTTAAATATCATTAAATTATTACACATTTAATTACATTTTTTGTAAAAAAAAAAAATCGTATGACTTGTCAAAGATCTCTGCACGGTACCATGACTTATAATACGTCTTATTGCTTATGATCTGTTAGACTATTTTTTATAAATAGCCTATGTATTATTTTCTACTTAAATTCTTGGTATTATAAAAAAAGTAGGAGTGTAAAAATATTAATACACCTTTACAATGCGGTCTGTTAAGTAAAAGAATAAAATCCAAATTTTATAACTTTCGTGTTTGATCAATGATAAAAATGCATGGCTATTTATTTAAGTCTCTAAATATTTAAGTATAATTTTTGTAAATGCCCACGCGGCTCAAATATGAGAATGTATCTGATAATTTTATGTATCTCTAAAGGATATCAGAACAGCGAGATGATTTGCTGCTGTGCGATAAATTTGAACTGTTAAGCAAATCTCTCGAGATTACGTATTTTATCTAAGACATTAAGCTTTTAATATTTCATGTCCCGACTGAATATTTGAAAGGATTGAATATAGAATGTGAGCGATATTTTGTAGATAAAGACTATGCTATCGTATATTATAACATTACTAATTTTATTCTTTAAATATCATAAGGAGAGGTAACAAAGTATTTTATCATTATATTTTTACAGCTAATTCGTCATTAATTATTCTATGAAAAATGTTTAGAATTATACACGTTTTCATAAAATAATTTGCATGCATTAAGTATATTGAAGCATTATTCGTTTTAATGCAATTAAGTATTAAATATATTTAACAAAGAAGCTGAAACCAAAATTTAGTTGTAGTATTCCCTTTATGAATAAAGAAACTGAAATATACATGTTACACATATATATATATATATTTACAAAATTTATGCATAGCACAAAATAGATGTAAGTTCGTTAATCGACTAAACACTTTTAAATAAAGCACTGTGAACTAATATATGATAACAATAAAAATTTGGTAATTTGGTAATAATTTTAATGTTTAAAAATAACTTGAAAATATGCGCGATTTATAAACACTTCAAAAAACACCCGTGGATTTTACTGGGAAATCCTCCAAATTTTAACGGGAGAAAACTGTAAATCAAAAGTACAGTTTAAAATCGTGAAATTGTACCACTTACATATATTTTATGGGGGAATTCTGTAAATCACGCAGGTTTTCCGTTAAAAGTATGTATAATTCTGTCCCGTATATTTGACGAAAAATTACTGGAATACCAACTGCCAGTTTTTTTTTTTTTTTTTTTTTTTTTCTATACTTTTACGGGCTTACTTTTTGCAGTGAAGAAACACTACTTAATTCAAAATAATATAAATAAATTCTTTAAAAAATATAAATATTAATAATGAAGGGCTCATTTATCATAAGTATTAGTTTATTATTAATCCTCTTCTTTTTATTATTATTATTGGTATTGTAAATATTAAATAAACAAGTCAAATCAAAGTAAGTTAGTAATCAAAACTCTATCACTTTATTTAAATAAGCACTTAAATGAAATTTAAATGTAGAATTCCCAAACTTTCATGTAAATAATATTGTTAAAAATTACTCTAAAAAATTCACCACCATCATCTTTAATTAAATAACGATGCATATTTTTCTGAACTTTTCTATCTATTTTACTCTGAATTCATCAAAACAAAGTTCCTCTTCTTGGCATCTCTATCGTTAAAAACACTGTACATAGAAACAATATGGCAACAGTTTAAAAACAAAACTGTACTCATTTCTGTTGCCAGAAAATTGAAATGAATAAAATATAAATAAAATATACTCATTTCTGTTGCCAAAAGAACTTTAGAATAAATCAAAGAGTTATTCCTCAATGTGGCATATAAGTTTGAGATTTAAAAGACAAACAGGAAAAAATAAATAAAACAAAAAGTTAATCACTAGCTGTTGTGCTGATTTAAAAGAAAAAAATGCACGTGCAAATTTAACAATTATGTTGTATATAAATTTTAAATACAAATGTTGCGTTTATAAAATGGAAATGTGTACACAAATAAAAATATTTTTGTATGCTTTTTAACATCACAAAATAATTTTTTTTTTCTGCAACCCAAATTTTCGAACAATAACTTTTTTAAGCCCTTGTTTTATTAAAAATAGTCTACTATTATACTTATACATTTATTATAAGTAGTACGTGAAATTCTATGTTCGCGTATTAATAAATCGATTTCAAAATTTACATTCTTAAATTCAGAATTTAGAAAAAAATTAACATGATACACATACTATTTGTAATATTTAAATTATGCAAAATGTACAAAATTTTATGCTTTGTTTTATGTTTGCTATCAGCTCATTGCTCTTTTGTATTTCTGTATAAAGAAATATATATTTCTATTCTTAAGCAAGTTTGCATAACGATATATTGCTATTTAAATATTTGCAGTATTATATATTTGTATAAATTATTATTTTTATATATAGTATTATGTTTTTTTTTTATTTAACTTATATGGATGTTTCTGTGTGTAAATATAGAAATTATAAAAAGCACTTCGAAATTTGACTTTTAAAACGTAATTATATTACATAAAAAATAAAACCCATTACCTCTTATTTATTTATTTACTTATTTTATTATATTAAATAATATGATACAAAATGTTTTCAAATTTGTATCGTACAAACAATAAATAATAAAAAATAAACTACAAACACCCTTTAACTTTATATATATATATTAAAATTAGTATTATTTTGATTATACTTTCGAACTAAAAATGGTAACATTCTATAGTATTTCCTTAATATTTTTAAAATAATGATAATAATATGTTATAAATTGCTATAAATATTAATATATTGAAACCTATTTTTAAAGCGTATGGAATTTTAAAATTCCTTTGTCCCACATTTTTAATAAATTTGCTTTCTGTAAAGCAATGAAAATATTCCAAAAGATCTACTTTATACAAAGAATTTCTGCAAAGAATAACTTTCTGAATTAATCATTATTTTTTTTTAAATAAAATTCTGCAAATTGGTCATATGAAATGTTTTATCAAAATGTTTCAAATAATCTTTTTTTAAATCGTAATGCTGAACATTTTATTCATAAATAAACCGATTTCAAATATTCATAGCAAAGTTCTTAAGAAAAATCTATTAATATTAGTAGAAAGTTAAAATGTTGACACCCTGAAGAAAACTAATGTTGACTGAAATAAAAACTTTAATAGCACGTATTTTACATGAAAAACATTCTTTTTTTTTTTTTTTTTTTAATCTTTTACAACATACCGAATATACGAGATGCTCAATCGTAAATCTCATTTTCATTTTGAGTTTTTCTTAAAAAATACGATTTTCATCTTTCTTATTAATCATTAATTTATCTTAAATTAATAACAAAAATTATTAACTAATTTCCTAATCCCAATAATTTAATTTTGAATAATTCCAAAATAAATCTAATCATGTTAACAAGATTCTATAAAAATAAAAATAATAAAAAAATTACGAAAACGTTAACAAGTCACATCGTTTTTAATATATTTTTGAAACTAACAATTTTGAATTCTATTTTTACTTTTAGTAATATATAGTAAAGAAAATACAGTCTATGGAGGAAATTTTTGAAACTGAATATTTTATATTTACACGTTTTAAGTTTTTCTGAATCCCACAATTAGGCCTGTAAGGCACGGGCAGTAAGTTTGTGTATATGTAACTTTGTATGTGCTTGTTTGTGCGAGTGTTAAACTGCTATTAGAATTAATCCAAAAACAGATATTAGCAAGGAAATAATATAAGATAGTTAAAATTTGTATGTCATGGTAATGTTGAAAATTTTTATTTAAGTCGAACAAACGATTTGCGTGCAAACAAAAAAATTAAATATTTAATGTCTAGTATATGCGCAAAATTTCTAATTTATACATTTTAAAAGTCTAACACAAAGCAAAAAGAACCAGCCAGTGTTCCCGATTACTATATAATTAGAGAGATACATATATAGATAGATGAATACATATTTAGATTATATTTACAGAATTATGTTTCCCCTGAATACAGGGTGAGACCATTCATCCTTCGATTACAGGGTCACACAAAAGAAGTTTATAATTGGAAATGGTTCGAATTGCATTTCAATTTGTATTATTACTCTTATTATTTAACTGTGTTTATTTTAACAATACGATCTGATGCGAATAAAATTAATAGAAAATATACAGGACTACTCAAAATTAACCAAATAAGTTTCAAAGATTTGTGCAAAATTTCTTTAAGATTTTTTTTCCTTAATACATAACAGCTTTAAATATTTTATGAATATAGCTTAGCTACAATTCACAAAAAAAAAAAATAGTTGAGGTAGAATATCTCATATATTATACTTTAAAATGTAATAGCAGATATATGTATATCATGAATAAGATTTTTTCCACTCAAAAGCGGTTACCTGCAGCCCACACACAAGCTAACCAAGGACACCTCTCCGCCAACCACTTTTTCCTGGCCCTGCCTCTTTTTTGCCTACCCGCAGGCTTCCATTCCAAAATGAGTTTAGGGAGTCTCTCCTGTCCCATCCACATAACATGTCCAAACCAAATGAGCTGCTTTTTCTCAATTTTCTGGACAATACTCTTCTCCACACTCATCATTTCTCTAATTACTTCATTACGAATTCATTCAATTTTCGGCTTTCAAGCAGACATTCTCCAGAAGTCCATTTCCGTATCCAAAAGTCTTTCTCTCTGTCTCTTCTTCAAAGTCCAGGTCTCGGAACCATAGAGAACAGTACTCTAAAATATTGTATTGTAAATGTTTCTTTTCGTATTTGCAATGATATTATTGCTCCACAGAACTGAGTTAAGCATGCCGATAACCTTTCCGCCTTCGACAATTTTCCTGTCAATTTCTCTAACCGAGGAACCATCTGTTTGTACGATTGATCCCAAATATTTAAAATGATCAATAGTTTCTATTCTAAACACCCCCAACTCCATTTTAGTCAACAAGTTTGTACTCAAATATTCAGTTTTTGATTCATTTATAGTTAGTCCCCATTTCTGTTACTCATCCTTTAATTTTCACAGGACAAAAGCTGCCTCCTCATCGTTTTGGACAATGATCACCAGATCATCCACAAAAAGCAAATTATTTAACGATGTACTTGGCGTTAACTGAAGTCTCACATTACCACACATTTGTGGCCATTGTTTCAAGGCCACCTCAAGATAAATCTTTAAAAGGGCTGGAGAAAGACTACATCCTTGTATAAACCCTTTCGAAGTCTTGAAACTTCTCGGTATAGTTTTCCCCATATTAATATGACACTTGTTAATACCAATATTTCTTTTATTCAAAACTTTCCATAAGAGTTTTTTAGGAACACTATCATAGGCTTTCTCTACGTCAACAAAAATTATTCCCTATTTCTTTTTTTCTTGCCTCATATTTCTCTAAAATCTGTCGGACTGTGTAAAAATGTGATCAACACATGAACGTCCCGAAGTAAAACCACATTGTAGATATATGTATAGAAATGTAAAATGAGACAAAGTATTATGAGTAGTTAACCTGATTATTTCTACGGTAAAATTTTTGCATAAAGAATAATACATTTTGAAAAATAATACCAGAGTGAAAATATTTCTTGGTGTTCTACAGAAAAAAATTTTAGCCGAGTTTTAAATGAGTTATTACATTCCATTAAGTTGAACTCGAGAAAATATTCTAGGGATTCAATAAAACTAATTTGTTAATTTCATTTATAAAAATGCATAATAAACAAACTACATTTAGAAATGAACTTTTAGAAAAATTGTATGTATTTCATATTTTAAATATTCTTATTTTATAATTCTTCTTGGAAATTTTGAAACACGCACATATTATTTCAGATGCTTTTAAGTAAAATTATTATTTTATGTTATTGATCTGTGAGTCTTAAATATCATTTGACAAATAAATAAATAAAAGAAAGAGAAAATATCTTAAACATTTAAACAGATGGATTTTTTTTTCACAATTAAAACATTATTTATAAACAAAAATACGAAAAATATTATGAAAAATGCATTGTATCGTTCAGAAAATATTTAAATTTCTCAAAATCACCAGTTTTATTCAAAATTCTAAAAAAATTTAAATATAGCTTAAAAGAAAGTGCATGTTCCTTATCTTAAGTATTTCACGTAGTTTTTTAAAAAATATGAGGAAAGTTGTTCTCATTTTTACATAAATTTTATCGCTTGTAGCAATAAATATTTTGTTTCATTTAGAAAAAATGAAATATTTTTTTACATCTTTTAGAGCTACTCAAAGTAATTTTAGTTGGAAAAAATAATACTTAAATGAAGGAGCTTTATTTTGTATTAAGTGAAAATGTTCGTGTAAAAAATATAAATTAAACTTTTAAAGAAAACTTTAAAGGTTTGAGCATTATAATTACACAAAAAATAATTAATATTTATATATTACCAAGCATAGAAGTGATAAAAAAAAAGCATACTATAATGATACATTTATTAAAAAAATATTAATAATACTACTACAAATAATAATAATAATGTCGTATTTTTAACTCCACTTTTAAAGATTTATTAATTAAAATGCATTTCAGTTAATTCTCGTTAATGATATATATATATTAAGATAGTGAAAAATTAACCATAAACATCTTCTTGTCTAAAATTCTTACTCATCAAAATATCATTTTAGCTTAACTGATATTAAAAATGTAACTCTTTAAACTAATCTTATTTTGAATATTTTCTGACACGTTCTCTTATCATTCGACTACGAATACAAAACTATCTTTCGGAAATGATAATAAAAAAATTCGCTGTCTATATTTTGTTACATAATACCGCTTTATCATTTAGTATAAAATGTGAAGCAGACATAAAGTTAAAGCTCTTATAATCACCAAAATTTGTATATTATCTTATTTCATGGCAAACTTTAACACATTCATCTTTTATCCCTTTAACAATGGATGTCAAAATTCATTATTTGCATAAATAACACTTATTTGCATCTGAATAGGATATTAATCTATTAGATAACTGATCGAATTTTTCTTCTAAACAGTAGGAAAGCTGAAAAATAATTCGCGGTTCAGTGATATTCACATTTTAAGAACATAAAGAATCAAAATTAAAATGCCGGATTGCTTTGAAACAAGAGAATGAATAAAATAGAAGCATACTTTTTCTGAAGGTTTAATGATCCTAATAAAATAAAAATTCTATTTACACTTTAAATACATTATTTACAAAAAAGAATACTTAAAGGAACGTAGTTCCGAATCTAATTAACTCTCATAGTGAGAGATCGAATAATTCTATCTTCGAACACAGCCGAAGAATCTAAAATCTAAACTAAACTTACTGGCTGTTGCCAAAATCTATAAACAAAATCTATAAGTTCTTTTTTCTTTCTGTGGCGACGCAGCGTCGTCTAAATGAAATTGTTTTTACTGCAAAGCAATAACTGCTTCTGGAATTTTAACATGCTATTTCCGAGTACAGATTCTCTGATTAATTTCTTTTTAGTATCATTGTTTCAAACATTTTTACTTTCAAGCACGTAAAGTACATGAAGTATATACGCGTATTCCGTCACTTAAAATAGTATGCATTATGCTACGATAACCTAAACATAATACTTCCTATATGGATTTATGCTTTTAAAAAATAGACTAGTGCAAGAATATTAATGATTGTGAAACGTGTTCTCGCTTTTCAGAAATAGATTCTGTTAAACGATGGTTCGAAAAAAAAAAAAGAAATACAAGCCTATTAAAGGACTTTTTTTTTTTTTTTTTAACTGATAAATTCACTTTATTTTTGGCTTTTGTGTCAGTTGTAAAAAATATTCGTCAGTGATTTCATCACAACTCTGAATCTTAATATAGCATTATTTCAACTTACAAAAATAAACATTTGTTATCATATTAATATTCTACTTCATAGAGTTTTAAAAATATGTTAAATGTAGAATCGTGCTCAGTATTTTTTGCTCTGACTAACAGATAATTTTAACAGAATATTTTAAAGCTGACGCAAATAGTACTTGTTTTCACTTATAACATTTATTTATGGAAATTCTAAAGAATAGATGCAGGTGACTATCATTAAAGATTTAACATATTCAAGCAAACACACCCTTAAGCTGGTAACTACATTGTAACGAAACAGTTCTTTTTTTCTTTCTTTCTTTTTTTAACGTTGATAAATTTGAACAATGCACATCCTTTCTTTTTATCTAATGATACAAGACAGTAGACGAATCTTAAAACAAAACTGCTACTGAAGTCAAATGTTGAGAGGAAGTACTTAATATCAATAAAACGACATTTCTTATTTGAGCTTAAGTTTATTTATTATATTTTTACTGGTATAATATAAAACTGGAAAAGTCTGCGCATTATTCAATAGATTAGAAAACATAAATCTAAATTTTAATTTTTTGCTAAACTCTCCATGTACAACTTTATAATTTTGACTCCGTATGTCTTTTAGGCATTTTCATTGAGATTTTGTTGCTATGCTCTAAAGTAATACAACTGCAATAAACGCAAAAAATCTGTTCTTACAGGATATGTGTAATTGTTCATATGGGCAGGAGAGATTGTTATTAATAATAACTACAATTAACTTGTTAGAAAGAATAATTGTACTTAAGTGGATAATCTAATTTTGAAAACGGGAAAATGACAAAATTTTCAATCAGCTTTCAGAATTAATATATATATATATATATATATATATATGAATGCATGTACAAACAAATTATTTTTGTGTGTTAACTAGTATGGCATTACTCTATTGATTAAAAAATTTATTTTGGTTTACTTTAAAATAGAAAACTATTTTACGTCAAATTATTTTTTAAAAAATTCAAGGATGCTTTCTCACTGCGCGCAGCATATCTCAATTACAATTTTCTTTACCCTTATAATATTCACATTAAATGAAACAAAACATTTAAATTAAGAATCTGAACTAAAAGGTTTTAATTATTTTAATAATATGGAATTTAATTAATAATTAAATATAAAATATGAAATTACCATTAAAATTTTTATATTTTTACAATCACATTATTTTTTCTATTGAACAGAACTTCTTACTTTTAGTTCATTTTAGTCATTACGCCAAAATGTACGGGTGAGAAAAATTTCAAGTTCATACCTGAAATACTTTTTGAAATATCATGTGCGCAGTGAAAAAGCACCCTTGAATTTTTTAAACCTAATCTGCAATAAATTTTTTTTTTTATGTTAAAGTAAACCAAAATGATATTTTGAATCAATAGAGTAATGTCCTACTAATTAACACAAAAAAATTGTTTGTACATGCATCCATTCTTTATTATTATTATTATTATTATTATTCTAAAAGTTGATCGAAAATTTCATCATTTTCCCATTTTTAAAAGTAGTCTGTCCCCTTAAATGACATTGATGTAAGGTTTTTCTAAACAAATATTATTGTATTAGAAATGAATATTTAAACATAGTGATCAAATATTCGGAAAAATTGGAAAAAAAAATTAGAAAGCACTAAACAGTTTTAATATAAAAAGGAAAGAAAGAATCTAAAAAATTAAGCACTGATAAGATTACAAAATAACATTAATTTACTATATAGCACGTTTAACTAAAAATTGGTTTATTTTCAGCAATTACAATGTTTTCTTGTTTGCTGACCAAAGTTGTCGTTATCCACAAAGGATGAACTTTTTGCAGCTTTCAGAATGAACACTTTCTCCGCTTTCATTCAACCACATACCAAAAGTAATTAATTTAAAACCCAATCACTGTTCGAAGTTGTCTTCTGGCACAGCTACACATATTCAATAAATTCCTCCTCATTATCATGTCATTGCCAATAAATCGCGTAATCTATCCTAGCATGTAAACTAATCAGGTAAATACGCCATCTCTTCTGATTAAGAGATGCGCAAACTTACCCACTTTCGTAGGAGAGATTGAGCAGTTTTTAATTTCAACATGGTACAGTCGGTAACAAAAGTGTCCGAACACTAGCAAAAATTCCTATGTAAAAAAAGTACATTTTATACGGTTTTGTTAAATAAATCCTTGTCGAATCCTGTTCGTAGTCAGTGTAAGAACGTGATTCGATAAGATATTTATTTAACAAAACCGTATGAAGTGTACTTTTTTTACATAGGAATTTTTGCTAGTGTTCACACACTATGAAATCCGAAAATGACTTCAGAAATTTTTGCCTGTGTGTGTGTGTGTCATCGTGTCTGTGTGTCGCTATTTTTGTCCGAGTATCACTCGAGAACGCCTTGACGGAATTCAACTACGCTTGGCAGGAATTTAAATCTTTACTCAACTTAAAATTATATTTATCAACTTTTCGGAAATACTCCTCCCCCGTTCCCCCCTGGGAGCAAAAGACAAAAACACGTTTGTCAGGGTGTCACTTGAGAACGGACAAACAGAATTCAACTGCGCTTGGCAGGAATTTAGGTCTTTAACCAACTTAAAATTATATCTATCAACTTTTCTGAAATCCCCCCTCCGTTCCCCCCTGGAGATCAAAAGCAAAAACACGTTTGTCCGTGTGTCACTTGAGAACGGACAAACGGAATTCAACTGTGCTTGGTAGGAATTTAGGTCTTTTCCCAACTTAAAATTATATCTATCAACTTTTCCGAAATTCCTCCCCCCCCTTAAAACATTACTTCGTGTGTCGTTGTTTAAATTTTTCAGCCGGGTACCCGGCCCTCATCACAACGACATCCTCTGTGGAAGACTTAAGCTTGACTGATGCTGATCTTCTTTCACCATAAGGTGGCGCCATACACCGCCTGGGGCTACTGCGCTGCTGTCGTTGCATGACTCACTATTGGTTGTAATTTCAATCGATTCTCTGAACATCGCGTAGTAATAATCATCGTAATTTGCAATTTTACTGGCTTTATCAAATTCTATTTTAATGTCTTGTTTATTGAAGGTTTTGGCTAAGGCTGTATTACATTTTCCCGTTTTTATATAATTTTTGTGTTCATTAATTCTTGTTTTAATTTTTCTTTTTGTAACTCCTATATAAGAACCTGGTTTATTGTCTTGATTTGTAAACGGTATTTTATAAATTCCTGCAGTTTCTAAAGGGGGGATGGGGGTCTTTATCGCCTCTAATCAACTATAAAAAATTTCTATTAGGTTTGATATTTACGCCATATTTATTTGCTACATTTTTTATTTTATTGGATGCTCCGCGATCATACTGTATAGAAGAGGTAATTTTTATAGGTGTTTTTTGAAAGCTGGGTACATTATCAAGATTTTAAATTTTATTTTTAATTGGTATATTAACAATTTTATCCGAGAATCCTGCTTTTCTAGTAAAAACTTTGATTAGATCTAGTTCATTTTTAAGTTCATCGGGTTCATTACATATTAGAAATGCGCGATTAATATAGGAAAGAATTGCATTGGTTTTATAACGGAATGGCGTTTTACTATTGTACTGAATAATTTCTTTACTATTAGCTGGTTTGCGGTATACGGTGGTTTTGATTTTATTGTCGGTACGCGTAATTTTAACACCAAG
This sequence comes from Salticus scenicus, assembly GCA_963930645.1. Taxonomy (NCBI): domain Eukaryota; kingdom Metazoa; phylum Arthropoda; class Arachnida; order Araneae; family Salticidae; genus Salticus; species Salticus scenicus. The sequence goes on from OZ005654.1 coordinate 319,101,035, forward strand.
AAAATTATTTTGCTGGTTAATTTCTTCTTCGCACGTGAATTGGATATCTGGGTCATAACTATTAATTCCATTAAATATTTTATTAACATCAAACTTTTTATCTATGACGGCAAAAACGTCATCGACGTATCTGTACCAAAAAAGAATATTATTTTTTGAATTTTCTAGAATTTTTTTCTCAAGTAATCTTAATTAAGATTACTTGAGAAATAACTAAGATTAAGAGGGGGGCAAAATCGGGACACCCCTTTTAGCGCTAAATTTGTCCTGAGAAATCTATTGGAGCTGCAGGCACAAATTTTGGTACATGGATTGTTTATATGTATCCGACATCTAAAATAACGGTACTTATCAAAATTACCCCCGTTCTCCCCTTGGGGGACAGAAGGCAAAAACAAATTTGTAAGCATAACTCGGCTCCAAATTACTTCACAGTGAAGAAATTGCACACGGGGAGACTAGATATGAGTACAAATAATACAATATCTGCAAATTAGGAATTTTCCATTTTTAAGGAGAGAAGGGGGGAAATCGATTTTTGGCGGGGAATTTCGCAAATTCCGGATTTTTGAGTAGAACTCTACTAAAAATGGTACAAAGATGTTGAAAAAAGCTATGCAACTTCCTTAGGATATTTCCTGCTTTTTTTTTTTTTTTTTTTTTTTTTTTTGTTAGGGGGGGGGGTATGTGTTATAAAGGACAAATTCGAGACACCCTTTTTAGCGCTAAATTTTTCCTGGGAAATTTATGAGAGCTGCGGTCACGAAGTTTATATGTATCCGGTACCTAAAGGAACGGGATTTATCGAAATACCTCCTTCTCCCTAGGGGGACAGAAAGCAAAAAAGCGCTTGCAGGCATAACTCGGCCCCAAATTACATCACGATGGAGAAATTGCACATGATGAGAGTAGACTTGAGTATAAATAGAACATTATGTACGATTTTGGAATTCTTGATTCTTAAAAGAGAGAGGAAAAAAATCGTTTTTCTGGGGGAAAATTTCAGAAATTCCTGATTTCTTAGTAGGCTCTGCTAAAGATGTTACAAAGGTATTGAAAATAGCCATGCGTCTTCTTTAGAACATTTCCAAAAAACACATTTTCTTTTTTTTTTTTTTTTTCTTTTTTTTTTTTTTTTTAAGCGGGGGGGGTTGTTACGAAGTAGCAAATTCGAGACCCCCTTCCGTTTAGCACTGAATTTGTGTTGGGAAATCTATGGGATCTGCGGTCACGAAATTTGGTGCGAAAATTGTTTATATGTATCCGACACTTATTGTAACGGGATTTTACTTCACCCCTTACCCCCTGGGGGTCGGTGGAGAGGCAATAAACACGCGGGGAAAAACACGTTATTCTGTTTGAATTCGGCTTATATTACCTTAGAATGAGGAATGTTGGTGTGTGGATGTTGATTAGGTATACGCATTATGTACTTTGGTGATTTCGCAAAACTTCTAATTTAGCCGCTGGGAAAGAGAAAGTAAGAAGCGGGTAAGTTGCTGCCGAAGGCAGTGGGGACCCGGACTCCTCACGTTGCAAGCGGGAAAAACCTCTACAGAACACAGAGGAAACTTTAACTTAGGTTATTAATAATGATATGGAATTTTGACAACTCATTTAAGTGTAGTGCATAGCGAAGCGGGCAAAGCCTTTTAGTATATATATATATATATATATATAATTCAATTTCTCATGTTTCTACATAAATCTGTAAAATGTATACCTTAATTGAATTTTCCCTCAATGGTATTTTATTTTTACTACTTACCTTTTATACATATTTTATTAGCTTAACTTACTCGAATATATTTTCTCATAAACTTCCCTATTTGTCAAACCATCCATAAAATAACTTTTTTTTTTTTTTTTAAGACGTATATTTATTTTATAAAAAATTCGTGATGATTTTTTTTATTTTTTTCAGTCACATAAATTTTATCTTTAATGCATTTTCCATTACATGCAAAAATTGCACTATCAAATAACCTACAAAATTTTTATTTCTACTTCGAAATACGGTACTTAACTTGAAATACATATTTTTCTACTATTTTATGAAAAAATACGAAAGCCCATGTTTTATTTCTTCAGTTTCTAACTTAAGTCTTACGGCTCATTTATTTTAGCTTTTTATGTCAGTCGAAACCTCTTACTTCATGTTCTAGCAACGATTTTAATTTATCTAATTTTCGTGTCAGAATGTTTTTTAAAACATTCTGTATCTTTTTCTTGTAATTTTTTCTCAGTAACGTTTTATGTTTAGTGTTTTTTTTTTTTTTTTTTTTTTTTTTTTTTTTAATCTGTTTTTAATTTCTTTCTTTTTAATCGTTAATTCTTTTAAAAGTAGGTTTTCATTTAGTAAATTCTTTTATTGTTTCATTTTATTTCTTGTCAAGTTCTTTCATGATCGGAAATGAAATTATCATTTTTCTATCGTAATTATCCCTTTCTATCAAAGCTGTTTTTAAGTAATTTGATTTTTTAAGATTACTATCAATAATAACAATAATAATAACACAATTCTTTATTTTTTTAGATATGCGTGTCTTATCAAATAAAATTTAGATAAAACACAAAAGATAAATGACCAAATTTCTATGAACAACTCGATATATTTTTTAATGAAAGCGTAAAACAAAAAACATTTTTCTTTTTAATGGTACGTTAAATTTCCTTAAAATGTGTAAATGGCGAATGTCCGTAGTTCACTTCTAAGAGGATTCTGGAGACATGCCATCACAATTTTGATCCTTTGCGGAAGGGATTACTCGGTAACCTCCAGCGGTATTAATTTTACAGAACATAGAGGATATTGCCACCACAAAAATATTAAGCAAGCCAACCAATTTCAATAGCAGTATCGGTCGACCTCATGGTTACAATATGCAATACATCCTTATTTATTTCAATTTTTGCATTCCATAATCGATTTGTCAAATGTTCACCCTACACTGTTAAAAATGGTTTCTTAAAAATGAGCTAAATTATCTCAAAATAACTCTGAAGCAATACGCATATACTTAAATTTGAGAAACCATGTGCTCATTTTAGAGTATATTGACATGTTCAGAAATGGGGTTGACCAATAAGAATCCAAATATCCCTATGTTTTACATGTCAATATGCTCAAAAAATGAGTACATGGATTTTCAAGTTTAAGTATATATTGTTTCGAAGCTATTTTGAAACAATTTAGCTTCATTTTTAAGAAACCATTTTTAACAGTGTGCTTGATAAATGGTTTCTGTCAGTTTAAAATATTAATGTTACTATTTGTGTGAATAATTCACTGAAATAATGGTTTAAATACCAGTATAAAATGTTTAAAAATTATTTACTATAAAGGTAACTCTTGTTTAAAGAAAGAAGAAATTCGTTAAAAAATTTTTAGATAAAAACTTTAAATAAATTACATATTAAATTAAAAATTAGAAAACACCATATTTTTGAAGCAATGAAGGCTTTTCAGTTGAAACCCCGACTTTCGGTGCTCCGACGAAACTTCTATAGAAATGTATAAAAGCTTGTTTAAAAAATATTAAAGAAACTCGTTTATTTTAAAGCAAAAACTTGAATTTTATTACAAATTTAACTTCAGTTTCAGATATATTGTTGAAAAATCTTAGAAAAAGTAATCTGCAACTAGAAAATGAATATTTTAAACAGAATAATTTACAACTGCGCATGTACAAACACTGAGAAGATCAGTTTACATAAGTAAATAATCAAATGAATAAACCAACTTATAAAAAATAAAATATACAAATGAATATCTATCGTCAGAATTCAAAATGTTTTCTGTGATAAAGTAAGCTGTTTTAAGTGGTTTTCTAATAAGATTTAAAAAAAAAAAAAAAAAAAAAAAAAAGATTTGTTTATGTATTAATGTTTCTATACTATACACTGAGAAAAAATTCTGTAACTGATATCTAGAATCTAAATTGTGGCTCTGGAAAAAATAGTTCAGTGTCATCGTTATAAATTCTAGTTCCCTTGGAAAGTGAGTTCTAGAAGCCTCTATTAGAATTCTAGATCGTTTGCCTATATTCTTGAGGGCAAAGTTATTTAAAAATCTCTGCAAATAAATGAGACTACAAGAGGCGGATTTCTGAAACTATAATCTTGGTTTATTACTTAATTCCAGAAAATTAAGCGAGAATTTCTTGCAATATAAATGATTTAGAATATTTAGAGTATTCAGAATATTGTTTCACCATCTAAAAATGTGTACACTAGAAGTTCTCGATAATTTCGTCTATTCTATTTATTGGCGTGCCTTATGCGCATAGCTCGAAAATCTATATTTCTAGTTTAGAGACTTAGAAAATGGTCACTTATTCATTCTAGAGAAAGGCGGTATATTTTTTTTTTCTCAGTATAGTTTTCAAAGTAAAGCAACAACTTGTTACTTCCTTGATATTTTTGCGCATAACTTTTAAAGAAATGAACATATTGAGCATAAATTTTAATTACATGTTCATTATCAAATAATTAAACGAATTTTACGTTTGTTTATTATCGGAAATTACTTTTAAACTGATATTAATTCACTTTTCTTATAAAGGCATTTTCAAGAATAAGTGAAAACAAGAAAGAAAAATCATGCAGTACGCATTGATTAGTAACACTTTCCAACTGTACGCAATTGTTGTATCGAATAACTATTAATATTCTTTGCCTACGTTATCGCACAACAGACAGATGGACTGAAAAACATACAGATAGAATAATTGATTTTAAAGTGCACCTGTTAGATTATATTTACAGCTTTTAAACTCTCTGAATGTTTTACTGTAGCCCTGTAAATCTGAAAGTTAATCAAATCATATTCTATACAAAACAATATTTTAGAATAATAATAATACATGTCAATGTTTTTAAAATTTTTGTAGTAGAAAGTTTTTTAAATATAACTTTAAAAAATTCTGTCCTAAAATGTAATACATTGACTTTTTTTTTTTTTTTTTTTTTTTTTTTTTTTGTTGTTGTTGTTGTTGTTGTTGTTGTTGTCCCTATAAACAAACTAGTTGTATAGGACCTATTAATGACATTTTAAATAGGGAACATGAGTGTATCATTTAAAAAAAATTCTCAAAATATTCACGGATGATAGGAGCCGGAGACAAACAGATAGAAAGGTAGACAATCGGACAGACAGATGCACAAATTGAAATCGTATTCACACTAAAATTATAAGAAATTGTTAAAACGCTCATGTAAACAAAAGTGTAATTCCAGCAAATTTTTATTAATACCTCTTAATGTAACTGATTATTTTTGTGTGGCCCTGTAAATCTTATGCTAACCATACAATATTACATAGAAGGCACACTCTTTTGTGCATACGAATAATATATTTCAATTGCATTAAGCTTTGTGGAACATAAAATTATTAAAATTTGGTTTACAAAAATAACTCTCATACAACACAATGCTTTGGAGTACTTTCAAGTGCCCTGTGCACAAACCAGTTAAAAATGTACTCTACTTCACATAGGAAACATCCGATAGGGAATTGAATAACATATTAAAATTCCATTAAAGTTTCTATACATTAAAGGTATTAAAATATAATTTATAGAAACTCCTCTCATAGAACACAATGCTTTCGAATACTTTTGGGTGTCCCTGTACACAAACCAAAAGAGGTATAAATTCCGTTTTCAATAGGGAACATCCGATAGTGAACATCAATAAAATATATCGGTTTAAAGAAATTCCATAAATATTTACGAGAATTAGAGCGCAGAAAATCAGACAAAAAGACAGACAGACGGACAGAAGAACAGTCAGACATATACACAAATTGAAATTATATTCACACTAAAAAAATGATAGAAAGTGCCAAAAACTCTTACTGTAAACGAAAGTACAATTCTAGCAATTTTTTATTAATGGCTCTTAATATAACTGAATCTTTTTGTGTCACCCTGTAAATTTAATGGTAACCATGCTATATTCTATGCAAAGTATCCTTTTGTGCGTATAAATAACATATTTCAATTTCCTAAAACTTCGTGGATAGTAAAGTTATTAAAATTTGATTTATAGAAATATCTCTCCTAGAACGCAATGCTTTGGAATACTTTTGAGTGTCCCTGTACATAAACTAGTGGTGGTATGTAATCTATTTTAAATAGGAAACATCCAATAGTGAACTTGAATAACATATTTCAATTTCATTAAGATATGTGTACATTAAAGGTATGAAAATATGATTTATAGAAATACCTCTCATAGAACACCATGCTTTGAAATACACTCGGGTGCCCCTGTACACAAACCAGTAGAGGTATAAACTCCATTTTCAACAGGGAACGTCCGATAGTGAACTTGAATAACATATATCAGTTTCTAGAAATTCCACAAATATTTACGGGAATTAGATCGCGGAGAGGCAGACAGACGAACAGACAGACAGACAAACCAAAGTCGTTAACACTTTTCAACCTTGTTGGGAAGTGTTAAAAGTGTTAGAAAATGTTAAAAACGCTTAATGTAAACGAAAGTACACTTTTAGCAAATATTTATAATTAGTTCTTTATATAACTGAATACTTTTGTGTCACCCTGTAAATCTAATGCTAATCATGCTATATTCTATGCAAAGCATTTTCTTTTGTGCCTATAAATAACACATTTCAATTTCATAAATCTTCGTGCAAAGTAAAGTTATTAAAATTTTGTTTATAGAAATATCTCTCATAAAACGCAATGTTTTGGAATACTTTTGTGTGTCCCTGTACACAAATCAGTGGTAGTATTTGCTCCATTTTATACAGGAAACATCCGATAGTGAACCTGAATAACATATTTCAATTTCATTAAGATTCGCGTACAGAAAGGGTATGGAAATATGGTTTATAGAAATACCTCTCGTAGAACGCAATGCTTTGAAATATTTTAGGAAGTCCCTGTATACAAATTAGTAGAGGTAAAAACTCCATTTTCGACAGGGAACATCCGATAGTGAACTTGTATAACATATTTCAATTTCATTAAGATTTTTGTACAGTAAGGGTATGAAAATATGGTTTATAGAAATGCCTCTCATAGAACACAATGCTTTGAAATATTTTCGGGTGTCCCTGTACGCAATCCAGTAGAGGTATAGACTCCATTTTCAATAGGGAACATCCGATAGTGAAATTGTATAACATATTTATATTTCATTAAGATTTTTGTGCAGTAAGGGCATGAAAATATGGTTTATAGAAATGCCTCTAATAGAACACAAATGCCAAAGGCATTTATAATTGAAGATACCTTATTCTGACCTACGTAAAGAACGTTTTGGTAGATTTACTTCATTAAAACTTGGTATATACGTTGGGAAAATAAATATGGTTCTTGGGAAAAATAAAACTACTACAAAAATTTATAGTTCCAATTCAACCGGTAAATATCTCTGTTCATGCAATATACAAAAGATGTTATGTAATTTTGGATCGTTTCAACCCATACAGAACAGACTGTTTCAGTTATGTTGCAAAAAGCTTACAATATTTCATTGTCGTAACTGATTTAAGTATGCTATCTGAAACCTTTCTGAAACATTTACCCTTTTCGATGTTCTATCTGTTAAGTGACTGAAAAGTTTCTGTTACATATCTGATTTTTTGTTACGATCGCGGACATTTCTTTGTTTTGGAAACTAATCGGAACGCAAACTGAACGTTTCGAAACGTTTCTGAAATATTTACAATGTTTCGATATTATATGATTGTAACGTTTCTGGAACATTTTGGGCTGTTAGGGAAAATGCCAGTCGTCAATGTTCAAAAATCCTTCTTTACCATGGCTTTAGAGATGAAAGTTCCAGCCCTACCGATCAAGTTGTTTTATGAGAACGGCACTAATTTTAACTGCACTACATACGGGCACTTGAAAGAATTACGAAACATTTTCCATCACCACATTGTTTGAAAAAGATTATTATCTAGTTCGAAATGACTACAGAGTTGGGTATGCTGAAATGAAGATTACAAAAGCTAATTTCAAATAAAACTGTACAAGAAGTGGCTCTTGTAGTGATCGAAAGAGCATTTAAATCCATCAACAACGGCTATTCTGATCGAAAAAAGATGATCATAATGAATGCATTCATTCGAATCCACGTCATAGATTTTGTACAGAGACAAAATACCTCTTAAATATCACTTTCCAATGGACCACAGAATCTTTCATAATGTTAATAAAGGGAAAGGCCAATCAAAAGATACTGCATTTGTCGAAGATTATTGGGAACACATGGTCTTTCGACCACGGCAGTATGACTTCTTCTACAATTTCCTTTTTTAAAATCAGTTTCCTTCATTTTTTTGCAGCACACGTAACTCTCCAGAATCATCAAACTTAGTAATCATGTTTCCCAAGACCTGTTTCCATAGATATCTTTTTTTTTTAAACTATGAAGCGTTGATTTTCTTGCACTGAAAATGAAAGATTACTACTGTTTTGATAAAACAACAACCAGTCAGGCTGTATCTTTCTTCTCTAAAGGTACAATGTGAGTTGGTTTTACTGACTTTTTAAAGAGCTCCAAAATTGCATAACATTTTTAATAGATTGCAATAAAGCGAAATCAATCGTTCGAATTTTTAACTATTAATTTTTTATTGATGATTTCTTTTTACCACTGTCCATATAGCGCACCTACCAAGTTAAGATGACATACGTCCACTAGAACGGAAACCACGTAGAGCTAATATGGTATATTTAATTATACTCTTCATGTAGATAAGAAATGCTACATGCTACTACTACAAAAAAGTCAGAATGAAAAGAAACCGTAAAGTACGGGTAAGAAAAATAAAAAGGAAGAAATAAAGGAAATAATAGAAAAACTAATAACGGAAAAAATATAGAAAACTGCGAAATAGAAAGTATCAGAATAAAAGGAAAAAAATTAAAATATATCACCGAGGTATAAAGTGCTTAAACAATAAAAAATAAATACACGTTGGGTTTCCTAAATTATTTTAATATTTTCAAGATCGATTTATAATATTTTGTTAAACGCCTGTTTTATGTACAATGTGAAATAAAAGATAAAAAAGATTTACTTAAATTTTCTGACAACTTAAGACATCTTAAAAAAATCTTTTACAAACATTTTAACAATTACTATTCATCAACGAATTTAATCACTTCTTTTTTAATCAGAGCTAAGTCAAATATTTTCTGATATTTTTTAAACGTCAGATTATTAAAATTTATCTTTTCGTAAACAAACTTGAAAAATAAGGAAATATAAAAATTTTCTAAAAAGAAAAACATTGAATACTAAATAAATATATCTCAAGGTCTGTTTTTTTTTTTATTTCTTACTATTATTATTTTTAAATATATAATTATTTTTCTTTTTCAAACAACTTCTTAAAAAATAAATTTCACTTGAATTAATATTTAAGATATTGATTAAAATATCTTTGTTGCTTTTGCATTTAATTAACTTGACTTTTTTATGTTCTTAATCGATGATTATAAAATCCCAGACAAGATTCACTGGCACAAAAAAAGAAAGATTTTTTTTTTTTTTCACTCTTGACTTAAAAACTTTTTTTGATTAAACTTCTGGTTTGAAATTGTTACGCTTATGTCATTTTATTTATTAAAAGAAAGGTTTTGTTTTAAATTAAATTTCCTTTTTATGCTGTTACTGATATTTTATTAATATTAAAACATTTTGAAATTTTGTAAAATTTCGTTTATCACACTTTTGTATAAAACTTACTAAAAACCCATATTTCATTATTTTTATTATTATTATTTTACAATTATTATTATTGTTGTTATTGTTATTATTATTATTATTATTATTATTGCTAAAAAAATGTATACACTGAAAAAACCATATTAAACTATTATACTGGGACAGAAATACTAACGAAAAACGTGGTGATTTTTAGCAGATCGATTATTATTGAAATGATAGTCATTTTAATTTCTGGTTTTACGGTCATTGCTTTAACTTTCTTAAACTTTAAACACAACCTCACCCCGTAACTTCTTTTTATTTGGATTTCCATAAAGCTTTTACTTCTCTTAAAACTCTAAAAGAAGAATTCTACGTCCTCAATGTTATCTGTACATTTTATTCATTTATCTTTTTTTTTTCCAATTCGTGTGTTTTTTAATCTGTATTTATTGATACATATATATATATATATATATATATATGTATTGTCTTTTGAACTTGTTTATAAATATGTTTGGCCTACTATTATTAAGCCATTTGTACCATAAGGGAATATGAAAAGAAGCAATACTCCACATTTTTATTTTTTAGCTAATAAATAATGATAGTGTCCAGCAAAATTGAGGGTATATATGCGCTCCGGTGATAGTGACCAGGAAAATTAAGCGTATATATACGCTACTAATGCAAATGGATTAATGGAAAAGTGAATTTCAATTTTTTGCATTGAAGATTTAAAAGATAGATTTATCAGTTCTTCTGTTTATAAAGAAGGCAACAATTTTGCTGTTATGTGTAGGGTGTTTTATAAGAAACTTCATTTGGATGAATATTTAAGTAACAATACATTTAAAGAAGTAAATACCTCTCATTCTATAATTAAAAATCGTGTATGTCTTTTCGTAAATTAATAATAATAAATAAGAATAATAAATAAATTTTAAGTTTAAAAATTTCTATTCATAAATTTTCTTAATTATTTTTTACCACCGAATAAAAAAAAAAAAACAGTCAATTCGGGAAATTTTGCTTCGAACTTGTTTTTTTTTTATTTGTTAAATAGAACGCTTAATGTCATTTATAGGTATGAAAATTGTTTTATAATTGATAATAATAGTCCTGTTTAAAAATGTATTACAGCAACAATCCTAAGATCTATTAAGACAATTAATTACTTTGAAAATTTATCCTAAAGTATCCCTCATTGTGACATTATTAAGATTTACACAACATATGAAGGATTTAGTTCAATTTTGGACTGTGATAAAATTTACTGGATTATTGTAGTTATTATTATTATTATTATTATTATTATTTTTACTATTTTGTATAAGGGTAAGGATTATATTTTAGAAATTAAAGATATTCCTATGGGAACTTTTTTAAGTGCTCTTCCCAAAATATTTTTATATTTTTATGAGAAACTTAGTTCTGATGTAAAATTCTATGAATTTATTGATAATCTTGTAGTGTTTAATTGTAGTAATTTTAAAAGGATTATACTGATATTTATCTCAGCGATTTTATTTAAAACACTAGTAATGAAGGTTTAATAATGAGTCTTGAAATATTAGTCTTTGTGATAAAAGGATAAATTTCGATTTTGAGGCTATTAACATAACTAATTAGTTACCACTGTACAGGGTGTGGTAGATAAGTAATGAGACTCAGTCTAGAAAAACAAATTTATTGATCCGATTTGTACAAAACGTTAATATTCTTCAAAGTACTCGCCTTGGGCGTCGACACAACGTTGCCAGCGCGTTTTCCAAGCTTCATAGGCCCCACTGTAGTCCGTTGGAGTTATCCCAGTTAGTGCCTTCGTGACAGCACGTTGGATGTTCGGAATATCGTCGAAACGATGACCCTTCAGGCATCTTTTGACCTTCGGAAATAGGAACAAATCAGGAGGACTCAAGTCAGGGCTGTATGGTGGCTGTGGCAGAACTTCAACTCCAATTCGGGTCAAGTAGGAGGTCACGAGGAACGCTGTGTGCGCCGGAGCGTTGTCGTGGTGGAGACGCCAGCGTTGAGCAAGGTCCTGTCGCTTCCGTTTGACGGCTCTGTGCAATCGCTGAAGGACTTCTTTGTAGAATTCGGCATTCACAGTTTTCCCCTGAGGGACAAACTCTTTGTGAATTAACCCCCGCTTGTCGAAAAACACAATCAGCATTGTCTTGACGCGGGACTTTGACATTCTTGCTTTCTTCAGCCGCGGGGATGCCGGTGTGTGCCACTCCAAGCTCTGGGCTTTCGTCTCCGGGTCGTATTGGAATGTCCAAAAGTTTCCGAAGCAGTTTTTCCCAAGCGAAAGCAAAATTTGATTGCATACCGCTGTTCTATCGAGCGATCCATTTTCACAAGTGTCACGTGCACACAAACAACTTAAGCTTCCTTCAGAGACTAGCAGCTCAAAGCGTCAACTTCGGTTTCTTTTGATATCCCTTTGATGTGGGGGAATCGAGTTGACGCGCAGCGCGCGAAGCAGGGAAGAGAGATCCCTGCTCTGAGAAACCACCTACTGTGATAATTGTCATGGAGAGTCCGAGTCTCTTTTGTGACGAGCAATAAAAATAAGGTTACATTTTGCCACTGATGATTTGGCTCTTTTTTCACTAGACTTCAGCCAAATCTCTCACCATTTTTTCTTGTGATTTCTTCACAAGTCTATCTTCTTTATAAAAGAAAATTGTTAATAAAAAATAAAACATAATACACAACGTTTATTGTTTGCTAAATATATGGTTGATTCTAATAATAATAATATTTGAAGGAAAGGAAAGAAATAAAAATAATTAAATAAAATTTAACCCAATTTTAAATGTTAATTCACTATTAAAATAAAACTAATTTTCATTCCTAATTCTTATTTTTATTTATATGTGTAATATTATTTATAAATTTGATATATAATCATGCTTTTCGGTCTATCTATGCACTGTAAAACACGAAAGACAAAAAGGAAAAAGAAAAAGAAGGGGGCGGAGAGAGAGAGAGACGGAGGGAAAGAAAGAAAAACAGAATAATATGTCAAAAATTTAAATTTTTAAGAAAAGGGAAATGTTATATTCCAAAGAAATGACCAAATTTACCAAAATAAAAGAGACTGCAAATTAATTACCTGTACTTTTACTTTAACTCGTGTTACCGCTATTGGTTCACTTGCGATTTAGGACAAAATAAGTATCCTAATAACTATTGTGACAGCCACATGATACAACTTAACAAGGGTGTTTGTGTTACGAAATTTTTATTTTATTCCCCATCAGTAATTACGAATTGCGTTTTTAGCTATACTTAATTGTTAAACATTACTAGAAAACTACTAATAGTGTCACAATTTAAAAATTACTGGTGGAAAATAAAATAAAATATCCTGAATGAAAACGCCCCTGCTGAAAGAAGTTTCAATTAAATTCTTCATTTCTTAAATAATATAGATTAAGAGTGGATGGTGAGGGGGGGGGGAGAAAGAAAAGAAAAGAAAGGAAAAATAGACAAGAAGAAGAATCAAACGAGTTTTACTCATTAGCGGTTTATATTTATTTAATTTCTTTATGAGAGCATTAAATATCAATTTATAATCGATTACATTTTAAAAACAGTTCAATCTAATTGAAGTGCTTTTAAAAGCGGAAATCTAATATATGATGACTTTCTAAATTATCCATATATTTTATTTAAAAAATAAATAAAATAAAAAATTGCTTATTTTTTTTTTTTTTTCTCAACGTTGAATTTAAAAATATGATATTTTTAAGTATGTTTTTGATTGTTCCGAAGCACAGTCAGTGTCGATTTTAAAACGATATTAATTAAAAAAAAAAAAAAAAAAAAATCAGGTCTGAAACAACCACGTGATTTTCCTTATCCACTATTACACATATTACATGCTTTATTATTATTATTATTATTATTATTTGAGATAATGTAATTAGAAGAAGTAAAATTGACCTAACAAAGTAGAAACCTAAATATTTTCTGGTATGAGAAACTTGATACAAGTGAAAAGACATACTAAACAAAGTTAACATAGCGAGTTAAAAAATAAGAAAAAAAAAAAAATAAATATATATATATATATATATATATATATATATTGGTAGGTTTAATTTTGGAAACACCGATTTTTGAGATCTAAAAACTTTTAACAAAACTTGGCATACTCAATTATTAACGGGAAAACAATAATTACATACAAAAGGATATTTTAAAGGGAATTAATATGGAAAGTTTGAAAAGTATTCATACAGCCGTTATATTAAAGAAACGAACATGTGAGACCTAAAATTCAGCTATTTATACAGGACGCCTGTCAATTTTCCTTAACTAACCAACTATATCATTCGAAAGGAAATCTAACACAGTGTTTATATAGCAAACTAATTGCTTTTTTAAATTACTTCATTAAACTCAGGAGACCTTAAAACGTGTAAATCAGATGAAAACTCGATATTGAATTTTTAGACCGAATATAATACTTCCATTACTTACAGTACTCGGTAATGGAAGTAAAAATAAACAGATATAAACTGTAATGAGGAACTTTGCAGTTTTAAAAATATATAAATTAGTTAAAAATAAAACCTATTTTGATTAAAACAGAATATTTACTTTAAAGAAATAAGAACAATCTAAAATAGTAGGGGAGAAAAGTAAACAAAACACATTTATTATATTTAAGCACAGAACTTTCAAAGAAAGTACTAATGAGACTTCATTAAATACCTCCAAACTTACTAAATGTTTATTTTAGAAAATTCATAAAGCATATTACTTATTTTTTTTATACTTCAATAGAAATAGAGATTTATTAAATTAATACGAGAAGTTCGTCTTATAAGGTTAAGCGATAGAAAAAAAAAAAATAAAAAAAAATAAAAATAAATACAGTGAAACCTGTCTAAAGTGACCGGGTCCCGGACAAAAGCCCCACCGGACAAAAACCCCACTAAAGCTCAAATATACATGGGGGGGGGGAGGCTAAAGGGGACCACAATGAGTATAGCAAGATAATATATATATATATATATATATTTAAGATATTAATGAAACTGTTTAATTATCATTAGAGTTTTAAGTAATATATACTGAGAGTTACATATATCTGATACGGAGGGATTTCTGCTAAAATTTTGCCATCATTACTACTCGTTGTATGTGTAGATGAATGTATATGGATGCTTTTAATTTCTGTCAAAATACTTTGTGTGTGTGTATATATATATATACAATATAATATTATGTGAAAGATTATACACAAAAAATTAAAAAATAAAATATACATTAAAAACATCTTTATTTATTAAAAGTGAAAATATTTAATGTTTAAATTAATTTGTTTAATAGAACTATTTGAGCTTTTAAATGGAAAACATATATTTTTTTTTAAATTAATTTATATATATATATATATATATATATATATATATATATATATATATATATATATATATATATATATATATATATATATATATATATATTTTCTATGAATGATTAAAAAGTAAAATAAAATAAATAAATAAATAAATAAAAATAAGTTTTAAAAAATTAACTAAAAATTTTAGAAAACTAATTTAACTAATATACATATAATATATACATATAATAAATTAGTCGAGATTATTTAATACTATTCTTTTGGGTTTTAATAATAATTAGAAAAAAAAAACTGTTTTAAAATACTTTTAATAATAAAAGATTATATATATATGAATGATTATAAGGAAAACCTAGTTATAAAAATATTTAATGAAATATTTTAAGTAAAAAACTAATTTATTAATTAAAAATAAAATTTTTAAGATTTCAATTAAGTGAGATTGTTTAATACTGTTGTGTGGACTTTCAGTTAAAAAGTTTATTTAAACATCCGAGCGGTAATCGATGCTAGTAGAATGGAAGCGTTAAGTTCGATCCGAAGTCGCGTTCGGCGACCAAGCCGTTGAGAGTTTCCCGTGGTTTTCTTCGAAACTTTCGCAAGTATAGGGCACTCAAGTTATCAACCGGCTTTAACACTACCACAATCACCAGGAAGATTTTCTTTTTTTTTTTAATATAAAATGATTCTTTTACTATAAATGATTATATATATATATATATATATATATACATAATTTATAGCAATATATTTTAATTAAAAATTAATTTAATTATTAATTTTTTTTTAATAATTCAATTAGTTCAGATTGCTTAATACTATTGTTTGGTCGTTTAAATAAAAATACTATTTCAAAATGTTCTTAAACATCAAAAGATTTTTTACTATCCTTCATCATAGAAATAAGGAGCTAATTAAAATTATTTAATTTAAAAAACCTAATTGAAAAACTAATTTAATTATTAAAAATATACATTTCAATTAAAAAAAAAAAAAAAAAAAAAAAAAAGATTGCTTGAATAATAATGTTTCAGATTTTAATTGTGAATCTTATAGTAAAATATTTTTAATAAAAAAGATTTAAAAGAAAAAAGAATGCTTATATATATATGTATATATATTTTTTTTTAAGGTTAAAATTCATTTAATAAAATATTTTAATTGATAATACGTAATTTAATTATTAAAAATAGATTTTTTTTTTAAAATTATTGAATTATTTAAGATAATTCAATATTGTATTATATATAATATTACTGTTTGGATTTAATAGGAAAAAAAATTAAAAAAAAATTTTTAATATAAAAATGTTTCCTACTAATAATTATCGAAAAAGGAACTAATTAAAATAATTTGTATATTCTATGTATTTGTATATTCTATGTATTAATTGTAAAATATAATCAAATTCACATGTTGTCATACGAAAATATTCAAAAAATTTGTCCTCATAGCTAAATAATTCACGCACTAAAATTCGCCTTTTTCATATCTCGTTTTCAGCATGGATGAACCCTTTTGTCTTCTCTTTTTTTTTTTTTTTTTTTTTTTTTCTTTGAGGCGAACGACATGCTAAATAGAAAAGTATTGATTCTTCTTCACTATCTGTGGATGACATGTTAGCTCCTTTATAACTAGTAGCTTACTGAAATGATAACATAAAATTACATAATCTAACCAAAAGTATATATTTATCCAGGACAAAAGTGAGCTATCGCCAAATGTAGTCAACTTTCCCTTTTCAGAGAGACTTTCCCTCTCCAGAAAGTGACCCTTGACCTAAGGTCAAGGGTCACTTTCCGACAATGGATAATTTATAACTTTTGACGCTGAGCAGAGTTGCTAGTCTCTGAAGGAAGCCTAATACGCGAAGCTCGACCCTCACTGCGCCACAGCTCCGACGCGACTGCGAACCGGTTCTATTGTTAGCTCAGATCCCCCACCACGTGACCTGCAGGTGCAGACCGCACTGCGAGCGACTGGGTCGCCGCGCGGCGGCCAGTCTCATTACTTATCTACCACACCCTGTATATAGGGGATACCGGGGCACAGTGGACCGCTTTTACACTCTTAAATTGTTTTCACAAAAAAAAAACAGAAAAGCAATGTACTTGAAAAATATGAAACAATCTCTAAGCCCTTCTTAACATGTCTTAATTTTTATTTAGAATATTTTCAATACATTATGAATGAAAAAATAAATTGTGAGCACTCACAAAGTGGACCACTGGGCCCCATCACCGGGGTGCAGTGGACCAGCCTCTTTTGTTTATATTAAATTAGTTACTTCTTTTTTCCCCTCTAAAATTAGTTTTTTATACTATTTTAGTCTAAATAACATAATTCAAGCATTTTCATGAAATAAAATAACCAGAATTAAATTAAAATAAACAAATAATAAATAAATTAAAATAAATAATAATCTCAGTAAGACAATTTATTAAGTTAAAATAGATATTGTTTTTATTCTTTTATTAATACTGTATAAACAATTTTTTTATTCAGATATTAATAAATACTATTCAAATATTTAATATTTTTTTTTTATTATTTTGAGATATAATTAATTTACATTATATTTGTAGGATAAATTTAACTAAAATATATTAAGCTACTTCTTTTGCTTCCACATGTGATCTCTAAAAATAACTATAATAGTAAACTATTCTTGTTATTTATTAAATTAGATATTTTTTGTTTTATTAAAACTGTATAATTCAAATAGTTAATAAATTTAGATATTAATAATAATTATATTATTATTCAAATATTTATTCTTTTCAGACATCTATTAATCTATTTATTATCTTATAAAATTAAGATATTTATTACTTCGATATATTAATGCATTACATTATATTTGTATCTATAAATTTAACTAAAACAAATATAAGTATTAAATCTAAGGGATCCGGACAAAATATCGCGGGACAAAATATCGCGGGACAAAATATCGTCGGACAAGATATCGCGTCAAAAAAATAATACGATCTATTTAAAAGTTTGAATTTGTGTTACGTGTGATCTCTGGAGAGGAAGACAGGGCCTTATAAATATTAATTAATTAACTAAAATAAATAAATAAATAACTAGATATACATATATATATATATATATATATATAATTTATCTATACTAAAGTTATTTTATCATTTGCTTTTCATCGTTCAAAATACACTTTAAAAATATTGAACATCACTGTTGACATCAAAGCTCAGCACTGTTCACAAATCTAAATTAAAAATTTTAAAACTGATAAGCAGGACTGAATACATTATGATTGATCTTGACGAAATTAATAATAGTTTTAAAACTTTTTTAAGCAAAATTTATAATAATTTTTGCAGTGGGTTTGTCTGTATGTCAGTGCTCTGACTAAAGTATGCATTTTCATGAAATTTTATGCAACATTATTAATAATTACCAAATCCTTTTTGCTTTCCATTAATCTCTGTAGGCGATATTTTGTCCTCGCGAGATTTTGTTCCCAACTCAAATCTAATTTGTACTTTTAGGCACATTGGAAGGTGATCCACTGTGCCCCGTGCCAGAGTAAAACAAATAATAATAATAAAATAATATATAGACTATAAATACGCTAATAATTTTTAGGAAATTAAAAACAGCAATATCTTGCCATCCTTTAACAGCTATACGGTATTTAAAGTCACTAGTTCAATCTTTATAAAATTTTAAAAACTTCAATGTGGAAAAGTTACTTTGAGCAGCTCAAAACATAAAAACTGCTCGAAATGATTATCTTACTATTTCCCTTGTGGTTTTTTTGGCTGTATACAAATAGTACCATGCTGCCATACATGAGTATCCATATGAACTAAAAGAGTTGAATATTAAAAGATTTAAATAGGAGTGGTCCACTGTGCTCTATCCTCCCTTAAGTATTAAAGTTTAGAAAAATATTTTATTTTTGCAAACTGCTAAAATTAAAATATTTTGCAACAATATTGCTAATCTTTAAGAGACGTTGCAGTTTGTACAATACTACGAAATTTAGGTTATCCGTCTTGTTTTATAACTGCAATCAGTAACTGTTAAGATTTTGTAGTTGTTTATCATTTGGTCTTTAATGCTTCTCTCTATTAAAATTTTTTTATCCATAATATTTTTTAGTTCATTTTTTGGTAAGTTTGTTTTGTCAATCTTTTTTTATATTTTCATATTTGAATAAATTATAATGTATTTTTATGACCTTTTTTTCTAACTAATTTTTCATTTTTGTATGCTGAAATACAATGGTTGAGCTCTTTTCTCTTAGTATGATGTAGGTGGCCTAAGCTACTTTTTGTCTTTTGCTAGTGGCTCTTGAAACATCTATCTCACTGTTTCAAACCTGCATTGAGGAGCTACCTTGGCGATGGCCTCAATGTGTTTTGGCTTAATTAATTAATCCTATTTTCTTACATTTTTAAGTTTTTTTACTGCATTTATTTTCAACTTTTATATTATAAATCTGTTTATACATCTTTTACTTTTACGCTGTACTTTATTTATTTATTTATTTATTTATCGCGCATTAAGTATGTGAATTTGTTGTCTTTAAATATTAAGTTTTTATCCGCTGTATCTACATTATTATTTTGATGCTTTTTATTACAAAAATATTGAAGTACTTCTAACACAGCACGTTATTACCTTAGGAACATATCTAGCTACGGTGGATACGAAATCTTCAAAGAAAACTCAAAAATATTTGTAGGATATCGTTGAAACATAACAGCAGTTACATATAATGTTGGCAATAAAAGTCTTGTGTTTTTGAAAAGAATTTTTTAAATCATTTAGAAAGTAGATAATAGAAATAGAGCAAGCTATAAATGCGGTGTGATTAGCATTAAAGTTTGCAAAAATATTTAGGTAATTCAGATAATATAATTGGAAACTGCATATGCATATTCAAACACTTTTCAACAATGTTATGTGTTCCAACAGTGTTGTGCGTTACAACAATAATATGCATATCTGACACTTTACAACAATGTTTGAGACTTACTGTGACTTCCGTTTGCCTATTTATCTGTCTGTTTGATTGTGTGACAGTCAGTGCTCAGATTTCTCCCAGTAATTATATAATGCCATGCAAATGACATAAATTATTCTCATGGAATGATGTCTATTTAAAATGATAGGGATTCCAAGACAGTTTTGTAGACAGAGACTCACAAAATATTTCGACTGAATGGCGGTCTATGAGAGGTATGTTTTTAAGCACATTTTAATATCTTTATTCTACACTTCACACAACGAAATTTACCGACATTGTTAAAATACACAACAATATATGAAATATAATAATATTATGTACATAAAAAAATACTGAAGGCTAATTAATTTTTAAAAAAAGAATGCAAAATTATTATATATATATATGAAAAAAAAAGAAAGAAAAGAAAAGAAAAGAAAAGAGTGAAAAAAAACTTGTAAACCAATTTTTAATTTTTCCTTCAATTTTACATTGTTATTGTTTAACAATATATTCTAAATGCACTTGGGTATTACTTTGTTGATTTATTAATAGATTAATTTTTTACAAGCATTTTCATACCTAGACTCCAATTCAATGCAAATTTCAACATTCAAACACGAGAATATATATATACATATATATTTTTTAATTAGCTTTATTTAGGAATTTACAAAAAAATACACAAATATGTTGCAAATATAATATTAAACATAAACAACGTAAAATCGATAGCGAAAATTAAATTTAGTTATCATGGAGTATTCCAAAAAAATTTTTAATTTAAAAATTTTATTTAAATATAATAGTTTTGGGGAAATTTGTATATGCTTTGTATTCTTATATATCAAGGCATGCGGATGCAAATTGTTATCAATTTAAGGCAATAACTTAAAAGAATTTTATAACTTCCACCATCCCTTAAAATAAACACTTGATGATTATTCTAAAGTAAATGTAAATTTTAAATATTTTTATACATAATTAATCTGAGCATAAATAGTTTATGACCGCATTTCTAATGTAATATTCGTTTTGATGTAACTGTCATTATTCTGAGTACAAATTTGATCCTGAACCTTTCACTATTGCGCCATTAGTTTGACAGTTTCGAAATGTATAGCTTATACATCAATTTGGGTACGTTTTGGACCTAAGGTATTATTAAAAGCTGCGCTATCCAAATATACTCCGCTCGTTATTAGTTTTAGGTTGGTAACGTTATCATCAGTCTTGTAGTTTGGTTTAGTTGATTAAGCAGAAATGTAGATCATCTACTTACAAACACGCTCACAGACATTTATGTACATTTTAATACATACATACATATTTTAATATATACATACATACATATATATATACATACATTATACATATATTCATTACATATATATATATATATATATATATATATATATATATATACATATGCATTTTAATATATTAGACACACATTCAAATTATTTTACACAAATATTAGGAATGAGAGTGGGAAATGGACAAAAAGTCTAAAAATATACGCAAAACTCAAAAGTTTGATTTAATTTTTGCAATAAAAGAAGGAAAAGATGCACAAAATCATACTTTCTATAAGCAAATTTGAGAATACAATAAAACAAATTGTTCAAGAACATGACAAAACAAAGAAAGTTAAACAAAAATAAGAAGTATGTTGAAATAAAAAATCTGAAAATTACTTTTAAAAAATTAAGAAAAGTCTGAAATTCCTATTAAAGTCTCAAGAATTTCATTCCTGAAATATGCATGTTAATATTGGTACACATACTTTCATATGCATACATTGTGATATATATGCATGCACAACAGATATTGTGCCTCATCTGGCACACATACCTTTTATTACTTTCTTCTATATTCAATAGAAGAAAGTATTGCATTCGTAAAAATTTTCGACCTCGGGTTTTTGATGGATTTACACGTTTTGAGAGCTGTAGAACACGATTTCACCATTTTTAGAAAATGTCTGTCTGTCTGTCTGTCTGTCTGTCTGTCTGTCAGTCTGTCTGTGTGTGTGTGACAAAATTTTGTGGCAACTGTATCTCAGGAACTACTGCACAGAATTTCATACAAATTGGTATGTAGTTGCATCTTGACATAAATTAGTGCCTATCAACTTTTCGTAAAAATTGTCTTACAGGTTGCGTTGCCATCCCGCTTTTTCTAAATTTTTAACATGGTGATATAGGACAAAATTTTGTATAAATGTGCATAAAGAGAATTATTTTTTAGTGATGATAATGAAATTTACAAGAATTATTTATAATAGAGATAGTCAACTGGGAAAAATTTTTTGTATGTGTAGGAGCCTCGTGAACCTCACAGGGGGGGGGGAAGTCCCCCCTCGAGTAGAGTAAATTTTCAAGATGGGTATCTTTCAAAAGGTCTCGTCAATACCTTTAAAACGAATGGTTGAACTATAAATCTGTGATAATTAAAAACAAAGTTATCGATTTTTTTCACTTTTTACGAAAAAAAAAACTAATTAAAAAAAAAAAAAAAAAAAAAAAAAAAATTATGAAATTTAACCAAACTTGGTATTTAGTTGGCCCTTGACATAAACTGGTGCTGATTAGATTTGGGGATCAATCGCTCGACAGGAGGCGCTGTGATCGTATTTTTTCTAAATTCTTAACATGGCAGTATCGGACGAAATTTCGTATAAATGTACATAATGAGAGTTATTCTTAACCTGTGATTCTAAAATTAATATGAATTATTGATAATAGTAGTAGTTAATTAGGAAAAATATTTCGTGCATGTGAGGGCATCGCTTCCCCCCCTGGGGAAGTATTCCCCGGGGGGAGATGGGTACATTTTCAAGATGGGTATCTTTCGAAAGGTCTCGTCAGTACCTTTAAAACGAATGGTTGAACTATAAATATGTGATAATTTGAAACAAAGTTATCGATTTTTTTTTTTTTTTTTTTTTTTTGTTACTGAGTTAATTTCTATAGGAAAATATAGAAGAAAGTCTTGTGGTGGCCACAACATACTAGTTTTATATATATATGTGTGTGTGTGTGTATAACCAGTTAAATTTACGTTTCTTACTTTCGATACGTTTAGTTATGGTCATATTGCTTATAAAAAGTTTTTCTGCTTATTTAATAGAGTTCTTAATAGTATATATATATATAAATGAAAGTTGTTCTATAATCATTAGCAATATTCTAGTTTTAGTTTTATATTATATTAATTAACATATATTCGATTAACATGTTTGATTTTGAAAATTTATTCGGAAGTATCCCCATTTATAACATTATTATGATTTGTAATAAGATATGTGACAAATTTAGCGTACTTATAAACTGCGATATAGATTACTGAATCAATTTAGTTAAATTTTGTACTTTTGAAAATATTTTATATAATGGTAGTGAATATTTTTTTAAAAATTTAAGGAATCCCTAGGAGGAATTGTTGTTCTAGTGCTTTGCGAATATATTTCAATATTTTTATGAGAAAATATTAGTTAGTTCTAATATAATTTTTTTAGATATATTGTGGATGTTATGTGTTTAATTTACAGTGATTTCTTAGAGGTTTCTTTAGTTATTTCTCCTAAGGAATTTATTTTAAACACACTAGTAACGAAGGTGTAATTTCCTTTTTAGATTTAAAAATTAAAATTGTTAAAGAGTCTTGGATTATTAGTCTTTATGTCAAAAGGTTAGATTTCGATTTTAAAGTTATAAGTTTAACTAATTGGTGATCATGTACTAGTGTAAAAGTTTTGAAAAATATTTTGTTTTCGCAAATTGCTGGAATTAAAAAAAAAAAAAAAAAAAAAAAGTGCAGCAGTTGAAATGTGTTACACAATTTATCCGAAACCGCCAGAACTAATGGATATCTTTTTTATATTTTCATTGCTATCTGTAACTGTTAAATATTAAGTAAGTATTTTTAATTTTAGATGTATTGGTGTACATTTTTTCGTTTATGGTAAGTGTTTTTTATAAACTTTTATAAATTTTTACACTTATATTTCAATATATTGTTTATTTTTCCTTTTTATTTCATAAATACTTCATTTGTAATTTCTTGCTACAGTAGTTATGGACTTTTTTTTTTTTTTTTTTTTTTTTTTTTTTTTGGCGGGACGTAGGAGACCAAGGTACTTTTAGCTTTTGCTAGTATCTTCTAAAACGTCTTGCTGTTCAATTTCCACCATACATTTGAGTGTTCTCCCTAAGTATAATCTCAGTGCTTTTTTTGATTAATTATTTTTCTGGTTTTATTGTCATTTTCTCTTTTTATATGTATTGTTATTTAATGTATATATATATATATATATATATATATATATATATATCATTTAAAAATGGAGAGGATCCACAAAAGCGATCAGAACGTTAAAATATTCTACCCGGTACCACCTTTTCTGCTTTCTTCGAAGTTGTGTAGGCAGGACTTTCTTTGGTGTTTTCATATTTGTGATAGAGCACTATTTTTTACGCTTTTTTATGCAATGTTTCGTACTTTTCTCCATATAATTCTGTGATGCTGTGACACAAATATATATATATTAATTATATACACACTTAAGTGTTATTATACACACATAGATGCATTTTAATATTATTATATTCAAACGTATATATATTTAGGATTCATACCACCCAAGCCACATAGAGACAAATGTCACTAAGTCATTTACAAATATGATCAACATCACATACACAGAGAACAAAGTTGTTGCTAGAAATTTTTGTATAAAACTTTCTATACCTACTTTATGTTAATTGGAATCAAGTATTAGACTTTGCGATAACTTTTTCAGGGTGAAATGGTTAAGGCTGACAGTCCTCAGTCTATAAGTAGGCATGAGCGCAGCATGAAAGGAGCAACATTGTATTACTGTTATAGATATATAATAATAAATGTATACTATTTAATACTTTTGATTTTGATAAGAAAAACAAAAACACCAAAAGAAAAGTAGTGAAAAAGAAGTCAGAAAGACAAAAGAAGTGAAAAAAAAATGGTGTTGAATGGTAAATGATAAATGGCCAATATTTAATTGCGAATTTCATATTTTTTATAAATAGTTTGCGTTTAGAAAGTATATACTTGTATATTGTTTATTATTATTATTTGTTTATTTGTTTACTATTCCTCATTTTCGAACCACTGAATGAAATTCTGCACTAAATTTTCCTAATTGACGTAGAATTTCACCTTTAAATGATTCTGATGAAATATTAATATTGTATTTTAATGCACATGAATGCAAAATTTCTAAATTTTTACACGGTAATTTCCAAAAGAATTTTATTTATGCCCACTGTTCCATTAATAGAAAATATTTATTTAGTGAATAAATACAAAAATATACCATATATCTCTTAATCTAATAAAAATTCCATTATCAGATAAATATATAAACTAACAAGAAAAAAAGTAATTGTAACAGTTGTTAATAGATTAAAAGAGAAAACATTTCAAAATATATGCAAATATAAAAGTAATTGTAATTTATATTAGCATTTAATTCGTAATTAACACTTTGCTGGTCCGATTTAATTTCACTTCTCTAATCAGTGTTGTTAAACTTAGAGTATTTTGTATTCAATATCCACCAATAAATTTGAACTGCAACAGTTTCTAATCACTTCAAGGTTATTCATCTATTATGCATATTAAATATCCCTCATAAAATTATTGGTAATAGTTGAATAAAAAAATCTCTAAATTTGGCAACACTGTTTAGAGCGCTTTAGAGCGTTAGGGTTAAAATTTACAAATTATCAAAAGGTTAAAATTTACAAATTATCAAAAGGTTAAAATTTCCAAATTATCATTTAATACGTAAATTTTAACTTAACGAATGTAAACGTTTAGGTTTCCTACCTGCGTCTAAATATGTATTGGATTAAATTACATATTGTATGTTGTGTTAATGGAATATATTTTTAATTTAAATGTCATTAAAACATTTTGCATTGTTAGTCGAATTTTAAACAAATTACAACATCCTGTAATCCAAAACTTATAATAACATATCATTATAATTTTAGCAGATAACATTCGAAATTAAATCAAACTCACCTATCATTTTTATTAATTGATAGGTTAAAAATTAGAAATAAAATAATAATTAATAACAAAAAGAGAGATGTCATGTGGGAGACACCGGTTAAATAATATAGTACGTAATGGGGAAAATATATCTTTTAGTACTCTTGAAGATTTAAAGAAAGATTTATTTCTTATTACGTGAATATAATTTGATTAAAAAAATAATCTTCTCTTTTAATTGATTTAGGATTTCTGAAGTTCGTTTATTTATTTTTAATTTAAAATCATTAAACATAATTAATTATTTCAAAAGAAGTTAACTTTATAATTAATATTTTTAATTAAATTTTTTTTATTTACAATTAAAATATAGCGTTGTATCTTAATGAAAAAATCAAAATATTTTTATTAAAATAACAAACAAATTATAATATGGGTGGGAAGCGCCCACATCCACGATCGAACCTGGCTCAATGCCATACACGATAATCAGCTATTTGATCTGCCAGTTCAGCATCTAACCGACACTCTTTGCTCACGTGAAAGATAAAAATATTCATCTATTCAAAAATGGCAACGCAAGTCTAAAGATTCGTTTATTAAAATTAGGCCTCGCTTCGTTTTTAAAATTTTACACTCGTTTTATTATACTCACACCATTATGATAAAACAAAACATTTTTGCACAAAATTCAGACATGTTTTACCATTAAAACATTCAAGAAAAGTTTCTCAGTTATGATAGTGGTGTCAATATAATAAAACGATAGTAAAGTTTTAGAAACGCTGTGAGGCCTGTTAATATATATAAATATGATATATCAAATTATATGTTTTTAATCATACAATATACTAAAAATATTAAACAAAAATAACTTATAACAAACTTACTTATGCAAACCAAAAATTGTAGAACTGAAACTGAAGTAAAACTTAATATAAAAACATAGAAAAAATGAATTAAATTGTCAAAAATGCATCGTGTGAATTTTGACTTACGTGCGGGGCATGCTTTTATAAGATCTCTCCCACTAAGTAGGCAGTTTAATTAACAAGCTCAAATAAGGCTAATATCAAAATGAATTTAATAAAATGGAAAGAGTTATATGTATATATATCAATGCCCGTCACATATCATTCGCTCATTTGGTATATATTCATGCGTTATGCCAGGAACAGCCTGGTCACATATCTCTCATTCTGTTATAATCACAATAAATTCTATTATATCACATATTCTGTTATAAATTATTCTGACTTCTTTATATAAAATATGTTTCTGAAATATTAATACATTCAATAATGAAGCCAATTTTTTTAAACCTTGTTACAAAATGATTAAAATCGCATATAGGTTTACTGATGTCATCAACAGATATTAAATTCAATTGTTAGAAGAAATGTATCGAATACATCTCACTATTGTACATGCATATATAAAATAAACAATATTAGATGTGGGATATTAATTAAATGATAAATTCTAAAAAGAAATATCTTTTAATATTAAGCTAGTAAGTTTAGCAAGTATAAAAACTTTCACTTAGTCATTAGCTTTATTTGATAAAATATGACCTTTACTTCTTTTTTTTTTTTTTTTTACTGTCATATTTTCCTTTTTATCAGCAACAAAATTTCGAAAGGATAAATCTTTTTTATTTCTTAATTACGTACTATATATACCTTTTTAGATAAATTAGTTTAATAGAAGCCTTAAGGACCTAATAAAGTTCAGATCAAGAGAGTTGAAATTAACCAAGTTGCAATTAGTCATGTTACACATAAATACCCACTTTTAATTAGTGAACAAATTTATCTTTGAAAGTGTTCATATTTTAAAATATTTCAAAAGGGAACTTTTTATTCTCCATTTCTTGTTAGGAGATTTTTTTTTTCTTTTAGGTATATTTTTTGTTTTGCATTTAAAAAAAAAAAATGTATATATATAGATTCAGTAATATTAAATTTCCTCGGGACTTTCTGAAATAATAACAAAAAAAATTATAAAATTTTATGAGAGGATTTTTAATCACTTAATATAGATAGAATAAGAAACGAAATAAGTTATTATTCCTGGAAAAAAATTTAGTAATACTGAAAAATACATTTATTTTGGTCTTTTTAGTGTTTCTAGTCTCATCGAAATTCAAGCATATAAAAAACTACTGATTAGATTCTAGACTGATTCGTTTTATTCTGTTCTCGATATGATGCTAATTTTACGCTCATTTATATTTCCTTTATGCTTTTAAATACTTTTCAATAAGCAGTTAAAAACTTATCAAAGGACTGGTTTTGAAACATAACAAATGAAACATTTTGAAAGCAAACACCACAAATTTATAAAAAAAAAAAAAAAAAAAAAAAAAACTAGCCATAATTATTTACAGTCAAAATAATAGCACGAATCATCATCAGGTGAAAAAAGTAGATCTAAGTACATTATACTTTTATGGCGTTTTATTAATATAGTCACGAGTTCTACCCAGATATGTTACCGATGTGATGCTGCACTCGTGCTTGCACTTTTTTATATGATAAAGGATTATACTATTTTTATTACACTAAACAAATTTTTGTGAGTTTTTTACGAATTATTCTGTTTGCTCATGAAGTTTTTTACTTATCACTTCTAATTTACGTTATTGTGTTGGTGTTCACGTTAAAGGCAATTGACTACTTTGTGGTCCTAAACCTGCGTGTAGTTTCTTTCGTAGTAGCCCATATTTTTGAAAAGTTTGGAGAAAATAACTGAAAACATCGAACCAGCTTCGGGAGCAGAACCTTTCGGCCACTGGTAAAGCACACTTTACACACTTTTAATCCACTGGCACACTTAGAGTTTAGCCTCTGGAAGAATGTTATATGTGTAGTGACATGAATATATAAAATGTGTAATAAATATGTGACTCAATCTTAAGGTATTACATATATTTCCTTCACATAATTCTAAATATTTTTTAATGAAAATCATTTAACGTAGCATTTAATCTATTAAATATTGCAGTAAATAAAGATTGGTGAAAAAGCTGTTAGAAGTTATGATTGAAAAAAATTAAACTTCTACCACATACACTGCTGAACGTGAGTTTTAAGTAATATATATTTAATACATGGTGCTTTCGAACGATGTTTTTCACTCAAACGAAAATAATTTACTAAACCCTTATTCTGGAGAAATACAGATCTTTATTTTGAACAATGTAATGTTGAATATATATGATAACACTGGAAGAAAACACCATAAATTGTAAAATGTTTGACAACGGTTCTGGAACAAAATAATTAAGCACGATTCTTCATGAAGTGAGAAAAAACAGTCACGGGTACTGTATGTTGTCAACAACGTAATTTCTAAACTTATTACACTACACTATACTTATTATAAACTTATTATACTACACTTATTACATTACACTATATTATGCATATATCTATGTGGGCACGATGCAAGTAGCTATATTTTTTCATAATATAAAAACTTTCGACTTTGAATACAAATTTAATAAATATGTTTTCATTAACAGGAGATCTGTACGTTTAAAAGTACATAAGGCTAATGAGCTCGATTCGCATTAATTGATAAGGAAAATGTCCTAGAGCTCAAATTTATAATTTAAAATGTAATTTTTAAAAATCTTTATTTCTAGTGACAAAAAAACGAAGATATTGACAATCTCGTTCTTTTCCTTTTTTCTACTCGCAATGTTAGATATTACACCCTTGTGCAAATTAATTGAAACAAACTCGAAAAAGTGTTAAAAATAAGAAGAAATGCTATTTTGTTTCAATTTATACAAAATCAAAAGTTTTTAGTACATAATATGATCCCCAAGACTCTTTATTTACATTTGGACACGATTTGGTATGGATTCTACCAGTTTTTTACAATCGTTTATAATATTTGTGTCCTTGCACCACACATGAATTAGCGCTGTGATTAGCTTTTCCATAATTGTACAGTCTAAATTTAATAGGCGATTCTTTCATATAGCCCTAAAATTCTCCATTGGGTTGATATTAGGAGTGTTCCCAGTCCATTCCAGTGTCTCAATTTGGTTCTCAGACATGAATTTCTTCACCATTTTGGACGTATGGCACGGGCCAAAATCCTGCTGAAAAATCCCCGTTCTATTAGTGTATCGTTTCTTCAATTCTGGAACAACTTTTTTCTGCAAAACAGTAATATATTTCTCAGAACGCATCATACCGTCAACAGGATACAAAGAACTAACCCCACTGTAACCGAAACAACCCCAAAACATCTTCTTTTGAGGGTGATTATCAAATTGGTTGATGTGTCACTCCCGAATACTTTCGCCGGGCGATCTCTGCGCGTGTTGAGTTCGCTGACCTTAGACAAAAAAATGGCTTTCGTCGCTAAATAGTACATTCCTCTAATTTTTGAATGTCGAATTCTTATATTTAACGCTCACAAGTACGACTTTTTCTTCATTGGTTAGGTCAGAAGCTGTTTCTTCATAGACTGATAGGCTGGCCGACCGGCTGCAAGAAGTCGCTTCCAAACAGTAGATGAGCTAATATTTATTCCATGCTCTTTTAAATCTCTGTTAAATGAAACAGTAGTCTTTTGAAGGTATTTTTTTTTTTACTTTGTATAAGTAGAAAAGAGTCATCTCTTGGCGTTATTTTCTTTTTTCGGTTAAATTTTATTCTCCGCTTTGGAGATATGGATCCTGTTTCTTTATTTTGTTTTATGATACGGCTCACAGTTGCAATACTAATGCCAACTATCTTCGAAATCACTTTATAAGTCTTTGGAGTATGTTTGGAGAGAATAACAATCTTTGCAAGCTTTCGCGGCGTCACATCCATCTCTAACGACAGTGGACTCTCAAATGATGTGATCATAGCTGGAGCTTTCATCTACAGAAGTTTCTGCGCATGCGCTCGACGAGCCCCTCTATTTGGTGGAAATCGTTTCTAGGGAAAGAATTTATTCATCCCACCCACATTTTAACACATTTTAGTATGATTATAAAAGAATAATAGAAATGAATTTAAAATTCACGAAAAAATTAGTTTGTTTCAATTAATTTGCACAAGGGTGTAATTAATATGCCGAACTAATATTGAGGGTTCGCAGGAATCTATTATATCTTTGTATGTCTTTCTTATCCTGTTTGTATCTTTTAAAGTTATCTTATATGTATATTTAGAATTTGTTATAAATTAATTACCTTTTCTTATAATTTTCTTTGATTAATTATGACGGATATTAAGTAGACTTAGTAATTTAAGTTTCACATTTACTTTAGAGAAATTTTTTTAACATTAAGGTGCTGAAATATCCATGCCGTTTGAGCACAAATGCTCTCATCTAAAAATGAAGAAATTGAAGTATTATCACAAAACACATACGAAACATTTACTAGATTTTCTTCAAAAGATAAAATATTTATATACACTCCTTCTCATATTTATAAGGACACTTTATATTTTGAAATAACTAATGTAAAAATATTGTAAACAAGATTATACTAAGTGCACTTAATCTATCTAGTATTCTAAAAACCAAAACTGTTATAATTTTTTAATATAAAACAAAAATAATAAAAAATAATGCAAAATGTGTTTTTCTCCACGTTTTTAGATGTTCATAATTATAGGGACAATCCAGATTTTTTCTTTTATTTAACTAACTAGCGGATAAAATACAGTTGACATGCGAATTTGTTAACTACTGGGCTAGATTAATTCATATATAAGCCTTCAATTTTTCTTGGACGGATATTACTGATAATTCTTCGAAAAAAAGAACGTTCAAGTAGTGAAGTATGATAAATGTGTTTTTTAAGTGGAAGGATAATTTCAATCCGCCGAATTTCTAATGAAATTCGAAGGTCTAAAATTGCTGAAGGAAATGTGATCAAACATTGAACTGCTGGTTCGATAGGAGAGAGATCTGATGCAAAATCAGAGTTGTTTTACAGAGATCGAAGACTCATAATTCCTCTTACTGTTCTACTCATAATGGCTGCTGCTGACTTTGCTCGTAATTTTTAACGAAAGGTAAGGGTCCACATTTGTGCATGTTTAAAATAATTAATAATATGTTAAAATGAATAAAAACCCTGTAATAACCAATCAGCATTTAATGGGGGAAAGAACGTCTGTGTTAAATTTGTATAAAAACAATAGTAAATGGTAAAATGATGCATTTTCGGATGAAAAACATTTTATTCTTGATTAACCAAATGGTTTTAACAGTTACTGGCACGATCTGAAGATAGCGAAAGACAGAGCAGATTTTTTAAAGGCAGATATGAATCGGGCATTTTAAAGGTGGATCTATGGTGCTCTGGAGAGCTGCTTCTACTGAAGGCAGAATGAATTTAGTAATTTTTTCTATTATTATGAACATCAAGAGAATATCCGCAAATTTTAAACGTGGAATTATCAGATTTTTGTTAGATTTTGGGGGGTAATAATATTTTTTTCAACAAGACTTACATTTTTGCTCTACTTTTAGAGCAATAGGAAATAGTTTCAAGAAAGAAACTTCTGTATTATTGCCTTTTCCATGGCCTAAAAGTTCAAAAAACCTTAACTTATGATATTAGAAAAGTGCATGCAAGTGGAAAGCAATTTTAAATAGCTTAAATGTATTAAGAATATCATATATGCTATATGAAATGGTATTGAAACTGAATATAAAAAAAAATGTATATGTATATACCAGAGAGAATGTCTGACTGTTTAACCCTAAAAAGAGACCCCATAAAATATTAATTTAAAGAATAACTGAAAAAAATTACTAAAATTCGAGCTGTCCTTACAATTGTGAACACCTGAAAAATCATCTTTTTACCATATTTAAAGTTTTTTAAGATAGAAAAAGGATAAAACATTTTAAATATAGTCTATTAATGAAATTCAAATTAATTAAAAATATATTTGTTTAAATAATAATGTTCAGTGTTTAGTTAATATAGAAAAACGGGTGTCCTTATAATTATGAGAAGGAGTGTATAAGCTTATTATTACCCTTTATAGCATTCACTAAAAAAAAATATAGTAATATGTCTTTTTTAACTGTAATGCACTTTGACATTAATAATTACTTTAATATAATCGTATTTTATTAAAGTTCAACTTTACTTTTTCATTATATTTATTTTTTTGTCGATTTTTATTTTACTGTAAGTACAACTTTTCCTATATCACTACTATTAATAAATTACCAATTAGAACAAAACCCTACGAAAACAATTAATTTTAACCAGTCAGAGTTAACATAACTATTATTATTATTATTTTCTTTACATGATGATTAAAGATGCTTTCTTCAATTCTTCTTTTCGACAAGCAAACTTTTAAATTTCATACATCAAAAATTATTTATTCCTCCTCCTCAAATTCAACTTAAGAGATGTCTCCGTGCTTTCAAAAACCACTTCCTAAAAGTAGAACTTTCATTTCACCTTAATTACACTGAGCACTGAAATCTCTCTGGCAGTTAGTCATTTATCACACTCTAACGACGAAGCGTCTTTTTACAACCATAATCTTCTTTAGTTTTTACCTCAATGCAGACAGAATCACATTTAATGGATCTTGAAGCAATGCCTAATTTACAACAGTCTTTTAAGGTAGAAAATTTTCTAAATTATCTTGTTCGGGAAGAAAATATTTCAAGTAACTTGTAATCTAGCGTAAATTTTATTTTTCTAGAGTTTTAGGTATTGCAGTTCGTTTTATTTGTTTGTTTAATGCATCGAAATGTTTCTCTGAATTTAAGTGGAATAAATCAAGAAATAAAAAATGATAAAAAAATACAGTAAACTCTACTATGGGAGATATATCACTGAAATTTTTAATCTACATTTATTAAATTTTAATATATGTGTTTTACAATTATAAATTAAAGAACTGGCGTACGATAAATATTTAAAGATGAAACCTCTTTATACATCATAAAATAAAGGGAAGCACAATCGGTTTTGAAAGACGTGGCCTTTTTTATTCAAGTTCAAAACACGCGTGCTACTACCTTGGAAGCAAAAGCATTTCCGATCCGGTTGGGTTTCGCAGTTACGGTGTGAAGAAGTTCAATATTTAAGTAGATTTGATTTGATGTTAAAATCTTTTTAACCATAATTATCTCTCTTTCTTATAGTTTTACTTTATTTTCGCTCTAACTATATAAGTATTATTTTCAGATCACTATTTCAATGCAACTTTTTTCTATATCAGTTACTACTAATAAAATCAGATTTAGAACATAATAGTTATTTTTGGAAAAGTCTTGCATGCTGTTTTATGTATAACATGGGAATTAAATATATTTCCTATTTTTTTCTGTATGAAAAGCAAACTGACAATTTTCATACATAAAAAAATATGCATTATCTCACCACAATTTAAACCCAATTTAAAGAGATGCCATCGTTTTCATAAACACTGCTTAAACGTAGAACTTAATTATGCAGAGCACTGAAACCACTCTGACAATTAGTCATTTATCACACTGTAACGACGAAGTGTCTTTTTACAACCATAATATTCATTAGTTTTTACCTCAATGCAGACAGAATCACATTTAATAGATCTTGAAGCAATGCTTAATTTACAACAGTCTTTTAAAGTACGAAATTTTCTAAATTATCTTCTTCGGGAAGAAAATATTTTAAGTACCTTGCAATCTAGTGTAAGTTTTATTTTTCTAAAGTTTTAGGTATTACAGTTCGTTTTATTTGTTTGTTTAATGCATCGAAATATTTTTATGAATTGGATGGAATAAATCGAGAAAGAAAAATCCATAAAAGATAAAATTATATTGCGCTGAAAACTTATCTACATTTATAATGTTTTAATATATTTACTTTGGTGTTAAAATCTCTTTTACTATAATTATCTTTTCTTATAGTAATCATACTTTATTTTCTCCTTTGATTTCTATGTAATATGTCTAGATCACTATTTTAAAGCATTTTTTTTTTCTGTATCAATTACTACTAATAAAATCATGCTTGGAATAAAATAGTTGTTTTTTTTTTTTTTTTTTTTAATATCTTTTTTATTTACATAAGAAATAAACTTATTTCCTTCCTTTTCTTTTTGAAAAGCAAACTTACAACTTTCATGCATCAAACATTATGCATTATCACACCACAACTTAAACTTAAGAGGTGCCTCATCATTTTTAAAAACATTACTTAAACATAGAACTTTCGTTTCACCTTAATTACGCAGAGCACTGAAACCTGGCAGTTAGTCGTTTATCACACTCTAAACGACGATGCTTCTTTTTACATCCATAATCTTCTTTAGTTTTTACCTCAATGCAGACAGAATCACATTTAATGGATCTTGAAGTAATGCCTAATTTACTGCTACCTTTTTAAAAGAAGAATTTTTTTTTTCTAAATTGTCTTGTTCAGCGATAAAATAGTTCAAGTAACTTATAATCTAATGTATATTTTATTTTCCTAAAATTTTATGCACTGAATTTATTTATTTTATTTATTTCTTTATTTAATGCATAAAAAAAAAAATTGAATTTGAATGCAATAAATATGAAAAAAAAAATACAATATGCAGTGAAATGATTACAAACAATTGTATAAGAGGAGACATTTATTTAAAATACATATTAGAATTCATGTTAAAATACATAAGATAAATGTTATTCTTAGCACTTCATCAGTATGTCTAACATCTTCAAGAAACGCCTCACAACTGCATAAATGAGGATTTTCAAATAAGTTCGCATATTCCGATAGTACAACGCATGCGTCATTGATTGAAGCGGAAATATCTGTACTGATAAGTATAAAGGATTTAAGTCCATGTTCTTAATTTTTCAGGAGAAGAAAAATAAAGTTAAACTAACTAAAAACTAATCAGAAGAATCGATTAGGAAAAAGGGATTATGTTGATTTATACCCTTTATACCGTTCAGTGATTGTCAATCTTCATTTAGTATAGGGGGAAAATTGAATTAAATTTTTTATACAAAGATTAATGCTAAATTTCTGACTTGAATCTTTTTTTACCAATGGATTTTATCAAAGACTAAATGACATGGATTTAAATCCTTTATACCAATCGATAGAGAATTTTTTTTCTGGGTCTGACTATGTACTTAACTCAAAATCGACATTTTTTGACTTAAATCCTTTATAATTATCAGTACAGATATATTTTAAGGAAATATCTCTTATGCGATTGTTTTTAAAAAGTGTATGATGCGATAAATGAGACGTAATGTTTTTTTTTTTTTTTTTTTTTTTTTGTAAATATGCAGTAAACTGCATACTTTATTAGAGCTATTGCTAAAGTATAAATCTGTATTTATGAGACTTAAAAATATTTACTTCGCTGTTAATGATTTTGTCATTATAATGATATTTTATATATTCTTACATTATTTTATCTTTATATTTATTTATAGATTTTATTTTTACTATTTTAATGCAAATATTTCTATATAATTTCGATAAGTTAATTCACATTTTAAACCAGATATTTAATAAAAATATTAATTTTAACATATACATGATTTTGCGCTGAGGTAACTAGAATCTGCAAAATACTTACTGCATCGCAAATCTTCGTTCGACGAACAAGGTCGTATTTCATCGTCTTGATTCCAGTAACTATCATTATTATTTGGTTCAGTTGCTAGAGCAGAAATTTAGACTACCATAGCACATGGACACACGTACAAATGTACTGTATATAATAATTTCACATACTCATAAATTTATTGTATACAAATATTATCACTCCCACATAATAATATTCTATTCAAAAACATTATTACTCACACACACACACACACCTATCATTTCACATATAAATATCATTACATTGAAACACAAATATGTTATAAATTCTATTTGGTTGTCCCACTTCGCTAGTTACTATATGAAAATGATCATCCATATTTATTATTATTTTTTTATAATTTCAGTCATCTATTGAAATTTTTTTTAAGTGCCAGTCGGTTAAGAATAGAGAATTACCGCTAGTTTTTAAACATTGTTATATATTTTATTTTTAAAATCAAAAAGAAAAAATAAATAAATGTTATTCTCTTATAGCTTATTTGTAATTCATGATTTAAAAAAACTGAATTTTACTAGATCATAATTTAAAATGAAATCTGCATAATTTAGTATTTAAAAATTTGTTCGCTTTTTCCTTTTTAATTTTAGCATTATACTGCAAAATACTAATGTAAAAATATTTTCTTTTTATTTGCATTTTTTAAAATTTTTAAAATAATAATCTGGTGCTTCACTCACACGACTTTCTTTTACCCTGCATTCCAGTACTATAAACACAGATTGCATATTAAGTCTTGAGAACAGCAGTATAAGGTAATAAATTTCAACGTACTTTTAAAATAATCTAAAATAGATTTAGCTATATTTTTATTTGACATGTAATTCTGTGTGAGAAGGGGGTCAAACCCCCCATTCAATTATAGTGCATACAATTACTTAAAAAAAAACTGTTATTAATTTTCCTTCAAACTTAAGTGGGCACATAGTATGGACTTCAAAATACCAAATGTTAATATACTGCAGCTATTTGTTTTTAAGTCATGCTGATAACAGATATACATGCACATCGACCGCTGAAAATTGGACTTTCGTAATCAGGGCACCTCAAAACGTGATTTTATACAAAAAACCAAATTTGAAAATTAAAATTACTTTGTTTACAGTATGCGTATGAAAAATTAATTTTGCTTCCTGAGCAGTGTTCATCGTTCTTCGACATAATAGAATGTAGCAAACCACTTCCATCAATTATATTCAATAGAAAAGATCGTTTAGCTTAATTTTGGGTAGCCCTTATATTGCCTATAATTAATATGCGCTATAAACAACACTGTGTACTTAAATTTAGTTTTACTTGAAAAACATCTAACACAAAAGGAATTA
Organism: Salticus scenicus; assembly: GCA_963930645.1. Taxonomy (NCBI): domain Eukaryota; kingdom Metazoa; phylum Arthropoda; class Arachnida; order Araneae; family Salticidae; genus Salticus; species Salticus scenicus. Next base: position 319,139,057 of record OZ005654.1, read on the forward strand.
CAATTCCAGCAATTTTCAAGTATAGCCGTAATCACAATGTACACAAAACATGCTTTGATACATATAATATATATATATATATTGCTTGTTTCTGTTTTGTTTAAGTCAACCTATAGATATTACACTATACTTGTCTGCAATTTCTCCCGTATACGTAAAGTATTTAAATTATCCTGAGTGGCCCTGTACACGAACCATTTGCATGATCTCAACGAAAAGTTTAGTGCAGCATCCCTATATGATACACATTTAGAATACCTAGTTTGGACTTTCTGCAGCTTTTTTTTTCTTGAGATATGATGATAGCAAGACACACAGACACACACACAGACAATTCGCTAAAATATTATTTTCGAATTCAGGGGACTTCAAAACGTGTAAATAAAACAAAAATTCAAAATTTAATCCAAAAACATCACTTTCTCTACCATATATATGGATAAGAAAAATTAAAAAGGAGTGTGTTTGTGATATTAAGTTCCTCTGTCTATATACTCTTGTTTTTGTATCCCTTGCATGCTTTAATCTCGAAATATCCAAGTAGTATCACTAAACTGATATTACAATTAAAAACACTTAAAAAAAAACGCGTCTAAAATAAATTTATTAAAAAGATTAAAATCATCCAAAGCTTTTCGCCTTGGCAAATCAAGGCATCAGCAGGGATTTAATTATACATACCACAGAGCAGTTTTATATACATTTTTTGTACCACATTGTGAACAGTTAAGTCCTTATATTGAACATAAAAGTTTCAAATACAAAAGTCCTTATATTGAACAAAAAGTCAACTAGAAAATGTTGAAGACTATATCCAAGAGCGAAGATAAGTAACGGATGAAACTTTTAGAGTTACCAAGGAGTTACGAGTCCCTGTATATATTGAAGAAACAAAGGTGTAAGGTGTTGCAGAAAGAGGTTGGAACTATTGTAGGATCATGAGTTGCTGCACTTAGAGGCTGGAACTAATGTAGGATCAGGAGGTTCTGCATTTAGAGGCTGGAACTATTGTATAATCTGATATAATACTCAGGTTTACAAAAGAAATTATCTAATGAAAATAGTGTGCGTAGCATTTATGATCCGTTTAAAGCACACAGAAAATAAATTAGTTACATTATATGGTATAGGAAAAAGTCTATGTAAAATAAAATTATGTAGATTAAGAAAGTAAAAATAAAAATATATTAATATGAAGTAGTGGCAGCGGCAGTGACTTTTTCATGTGTAAATAGAATTATACATGTTTCGAAAGATATATCGTTACTATTACTAACATGGAAATTGGTAGTATTTTGATCACAACAATATAGCTATTAAAGGCATAAAGAAGATTAAACTTAAAGAACACAATAAGAATAAATTTTTGTAATTACAATTATTCTTCAAGAATAATTTTTTTAATAACATTATTATTTAAAAATTATGAATAATAAAAAGCTATATTAATGTTCTGTTAATCAATAAATGGAAAATTACTGAAATGTATTTTTAATTTCAGATCTGTTTGATGATAATGATGAAATACGACCAATCGGTAAGTATCTGAGAATGCTTTTAATTTTACGTTACTTAATTATATATTTTAATCTTAGTGAAAATTAAATACATTTAAAAAATGTTTCAAAATACAAAATAAAAAAAATACAACGCAAAGTCTATAAAATTGCTTTTAAATTAATGTTTAAGCAATTAATTCTGCACTCAATGCATATTTCTCTTTAACTTATGTATTTTAGTAAAATTCGTCAAAAAATTCTTTTTGACTCTTGCAAGTAAAAAATTCCTTTTATGGAAATTCAGGTTTTCTCTAGCTAAAAAAAAAAAAAAAAAAAAAAAAAAATCTTATATTAAAATGATGAAAAGTCGGACTCAGGATTTTTTTTTTTTTTTTCCTTGTCTTTCACCTCATTTAATTTAACTTATTAAATGAATTACATTTCTATGAAATATTAACAAATGATATATTTGCATGTTAAAAATAGAATAATGTGACCAAATTGTTTAAATGAATCAAAAGTTCTATAATGAAATATTAAAAATATATCAAAAGGAACATATCTTTGCTAGCAATATACCTCATTCATTCAAATTTTACAAAACTTCCTTTTAAAAAAATAATTAAATATCTCATTTTTATTGGTTTGTTTAGTCATCAGTTGTCTTGTTGAACTAGTTTATAGCAACTGCTCAAGAGCTGCTTAAAGTTGAAAAATAAGTTACAAAAAATAAACAGCTTAAATTACTCTCATTAGACAAACTCTAATATTCAGCACGTTTTATAACTTTTGTAATCATTACTTTCCTTTTTCTAACTTTTAAGTAAAACTTACAATAAACCTATGCTTAAATATAAAAATACATGTTGCATGCTTATATGTTCTAACGAAATTCAAGCTTTGTGGTTGTAGACATTTATTAAATTCATTAACGTAATCCAACATAGAATTTGCTGATATACTTAAAGTAAAGTAAAACGATTAAGCAAAACTGTTTTACATTTTAAGATGGAAAGACAGAGTTCATTTTCACAAAAGCGAAAATTTACTAGAATAGAGTTCGAGCAGTGCTCGCTTTCGATCTTGTGAAACTTAACTTCCATCTAAAAACATGTTACGTATTTCAGTCAAGTTAGGCAATGTTAACTAAGCAGAAATTAAGTTATTTCCCTTTTATAGTTAAATTTGACTCCCTAAGATGCTAACATCGTCTTCTTACACTATTGCAATTGACTTTACTAAATTTCATTTTACATTAAATCAGCATCTTTTACAAATCTTCTTTATTTTCATGCATTTTTAAAATTATATCGTTATAGGCAGAGGTTTGCACCATACTATACTTAAATATATTTTATTCAATTCAGCTAACCCTGTGTGACTGTTACAGATCATTACTTTTAATTATGTATAAGTTTATGTAAATGCACTTCTAGAGCAAGTCAGTAAATATATATATATATAAACTTTTTTTTTTCTAATTTAATGTATTGTTTAAAAATATTCACCACTTAGCAATTTAAAAGTAACTAAAATTGTTAACTAAGTAGTTGGTTGTATTTGTTTTATATTTTTTTTATTTTTTATTTAATTTTAGTTATTTATTTGTTTATTTTTTGTGTATATTTTTTGTTTGTACAATGTGTTTTACTTTCCCTTTTTTAAATCCTAGAATTTTTTTTTTTTTTTTTTTTTTTTTTTTTTTTTTTTTTCAACGTTAAAAAAAATTAAAGAGAGAAAAAAAGAAAAAATGCGTTAATTAAGCATGTCGATGATTATTGCTCATGCATTAAAAAAATTATAGTTTTATACTTCTATCTTCATAAATGATAAGCTCTTACTAATAGTAAATGACAAAGATAGAAGTCCTCAAATAAATCCGTTTAGCTTCGCACATAATAGATAACAAATCAAAATTAAGCAACGTTTCTAATAAAAATATTTAAGATTTATAAGATAAAAGCAAAAAATTTCCTAATCTTGGGAGCCTTACTAGAGAATAATTGTTTTAAAAATATACAAGATATAGAAATTATTTTTAAATTAATCTTTAGATTTTAATATATACATGTTTCAATTATTTTAGCAACCCTCATTCTTTTGACAGAAAATTTCTTTGAAAAGGTTTAGCAAAATAAATGGCTAGAATCAGAATTAAAAAAAAAAAAAGAATAAATAAATAAATAATTTATACGAGGTTAAAGGATATATATAAATATACACTCATTGCCATAAAGAGTAGCGCACCAAGGAAAAGTTGTCCGAATGGGACGAAATTTTATACATGTGAGTGCAATGTTGATATGAGTAAGTGATTACAAAATTAAAGCAAAATTGGCACTGATACATACAGGTTCCGTGCCCTACGTTATCTCTTTCCACAATTCATTTCTGTTTAGCCACTCCTGTTCAGCCAAACTCATATGTTGCACAATTTTCTATCCCAAGTGATTCTAAGATTCTAAGATTCTAAGACGGAAAGAAGCCGCTCACCACTATGCAGCGGTTTTGAGCGTTTTTAACCTTTAGAGAGGGGCTCCAAAGCCACTGTGGAGATTCAAAAGAGCCCGTCTCCAAAGGTTAAGCCTCCCCCGTTGTTTATTGCATAGCAAATAACAAAAAAAAGAAAAAAAAAAAGAAAAAAAATTACAAAGGTCGCCAGAGCAGAGCTCTCCCGCGACAAAAGGCGACAAAGTTGCATGAAAGTGAAAAGGACCGGAGCCAAGTGGAAGTCTGTTTACAAAGTTCATTCAGGTAATGTACAAATTTCACAGTCTTTATACAATGTACTCGCAGTCTTTATATCAAGCCCAAACACTCTATGAACAATGTTGGTTAATAGCAACATCATGCGCAGGATGATTGCTTTCCGAGAGCACTTCTGTGGAATACATTAGCATCAGACATGACCAGTATTCGCCATGTAGGAGAGGAGGAAAAATTAAGGAAAGATAGAGAAGGAATTTAGTTTGTTGAATTTGATAAATCTTGAAGGAAGGCATAGATGCGCTTTAATTTGAGCCGTAGGGGCTTTCTAGTTATTATATTGTTCAGCCAAGTTGCTGGTCTAGGGATAGGGTTCCTTAAATGGTAAGGTATTGTAAGTTGACAGTGAAAGTAGTAATGTTGTGCAGTCCCCTCCTCACCGCATGAGCATAAGGGTGATCGTCGGCAATGAAATCTATGAAGGTATTTGGGGAAGGGGCCATGACCTGACAGAAAGGCAGAGATTTCCGGGGAGAGGTCCCAAATATTGAGTGAGACATTTGGTATTAGCTCGTGAGTGTATCTCCCTTTTGGAGACACACTCCAGAGACTCTGCCAGTCATTAATTAGTTTTTGATTTAGGTGATATTTTATGTAGGAAGGGGGAGCTGGGAGTGAATAGGCTATGTCACTAGATTCTGTTGCTGATTTTGCAAGAGAGTCCGCTAGTTCATTTCCGACGACCCCCTTATGGGTATCCCAAGTGATGCTGGATTGGTGACAAATCTGGTTACTGGACAGGCCAGGGTAGCGTGGTGAAGGAGACAACCCTGTAATATCCTTACTATGTATCGCCGAATATTTTCCTGTTGAAAATTGTCTGTTAGAAGCTCTACCATGAGTGGCAACAGACGTGGTTGAAGGATATCTGAACATACGGCAGATCTGTCAAAGTGTCGTCTATCTTAGGAGTGACAGTGTCGTATGTGATGGCATCTCATGCCACAACACCAGATGAGAGCGCGGTTTAAAGCTATAAAACAAAGGCGTTCACCACAGGGGTCTACTTACACATACACGGTTGACATCACCACCCGAACTGAATCTTAATGAATCTTTGAAGATTATTTGATTCCATTCGTTTGGATCCGATCCCATAGAGCGCAACACCACTCCAAACTCAGACGACAGTGGTCATATAATAGATAACACACGTAATGGGCGATACCAAATGTCCTTCAGAAAAGAGCCTTGCAATGGTACAGACAGATACAGAGACCTGCAGTGAAGGTTTCTGTTATCTGTGTTTGGATAGTGGATAAGAATGAATTTGACGCAATATGTGCGTGACGAATGATGTTACAGTCTACTTTGCTGTCGGTCTGGCAAGAGCGTCTAGTGGCTGGTTACTCTTGGAGCTGACAACCCAGTTTTCATCATTCCGATCATTTTTCCCTTCTACAACTCTAGCAACTAATTGTATTGTCTTCGATGGCGGTGTAGCGGCATTCTTGATGAAAAGGGATCCCTCTTCAGCAGAATAAACACAGACAAAATGCTTTTGCGTACTCTTTTTATGCACCAAAGACATTAAAGTTAAACACAGTCTGTTTGCATTACGCTATGCATAATCATGTTGTATTTTTTAATCATTTGCACTTATGCTAGAAACGTACTCAGTAGGCAAGTTTGCGATCCGACAATTATTTCTTGATGCGCCAATTATTATGACAATGACAGATATTGATAGTTTTCTGTTATTTTATTATTTTCAGTATTTTAGGATTTTCTTTCAATTTTTATTATTTTATAAATTTTATAAAGTACTACTACCAACAACTTATTTTACATTTTTTCAAACGATATCTTAAAATTAATATTCAATTTTAATTTTAATTTGTACGCAAATGAAAATTGTTCAGACTTTTTTAAATTAAATTCAGTAATCTAATTAAATTTATAGAAGTTCTTTTGCATTAGTGAATCACATTTTCTAACAGTTTAAAAGTATAAAAAGCTAAGATGAATCTAAACATTGTTTTAGACAAGGTTAAAGTTTTCTTACATTTTTAACGTTATTTCTATTTATATATATATTTAAATAAGTCTTCATTTAATTAATTCATTTACACTGTTGAAATAATAGTTCAGCGTTTCACCGAAAAAAATAGTACCAATTAGACAAATTTAGCTGCGACCAATTTTATGCTGTTATGTTTCACCATTTTAGTAATGAAACTTACAAAATGATAAATATGTCGTTTAACTATAAAATGGCACTTGTGCTATTTACCTACAAAATGGCACCTAGATTACAAAAACGATATTAATAAAAATGGGGAAATGAAGTACAACAAATTTCTAAAATTGTTAATTGTAGCAAAATTAAACATTTTTTTCTGGTAAAGGCGCAGTGGAGGTGTTGGTAAAGCCGACTAACTACACGATGATCCTAGACCTGAGAAGAATACCCTCCATTGAAGATCTTTCTGAGAGGTCCTATCACGTGTTTCTATTTTTCCTGGTGAAACGTAGTACTTTATTTTTAACAGTTTACATAAAATTTAGTATATTTAAAAAATTGTTACATTTCATTATTTTGTAAATGGATATTTATTTTAATGCACATTCAGAAAAAAATTTTGCAAGTTATGAAACTTCTTGAGATTAAATTTAAAGCGTTTTGTAAGATGCTGAAAGAAGAGAATGTTCTTATGAGAGCATCGCTGTGCATTATGGCATGGCCTTTGCATGCAATGAAAATTCGCAAGCACTTTTTATAACCCTGCATTGATTTCGATGAATTTGTTATAACACATTTTTTTTTATTTATTTAATATGTTAAATTGCATGTAAATTTTTATCAGACCGTTATTAATTGTTATGACTTTGTTTATCAAATGTTACTAGTAGATATTTGCATTATTGTACATCAATCCCTCTGCCAAGAAAAGCTTTGACTTTTTAATATGTTTAACTTTTTTTTTTAATTTTTCAAATATAGAATTTTGTCAATGATAGATTACTCTTTCTCCTTCATTATCATTCAATAGGAAGATTATGTATAAAGAAGCATTTTCAGTAGATTTTTTGCACATATGTATTATTAATTTTTTTGTCATCTGAAGTATTTTTTATGTTCATGTTTTTGTAAAAGGTTTTTTTCAATGTCCGTAGAGTAGATATCATTTCGCTTTATTATTATATTTTGCTCATATTGATATATTTTATGTTAACTTTATTAAAATTTATTTCAGAATACATACACCGCATTTTAAGTTCATCCGCTGCAATATGCAGAGAAATTACTACTATTATTTTCACATATAATTTATAAAATGCATCCATATATATAAATCATAAAACGTAACTAATTTTTAAAACTGAAATTATTAAAAAATATTGTTTTCTACGAAGATCAAGATTTTCTATACTAATTAGTAACTGAATATTACCTTTTCAGCAGTTTATATCTTGTATTTGTTTTGAAAGTGAACTTTTTTTTATTATTATTATTAAACTTACCATAAAACGTACAAAAAACGTTTTATACCATTACAAATACAATATTCTTGTTTTTATATCTGCAATATATGCAATGAAACTGAAAAAATTTAAACAGAGTGAAAATTAATTAGTATAAGGAATAGATAAAGGAATTTATAATCGATTTATGACAAAAAAAATTTCATTTAAAGAAAAAACATATAACAAGCGAAATTTAAAATCTAAAATTCATTATTTTTCTATACTACTTTTTCTATGTACTTCTTTTTCCATATGCTTTATATAATCTTCTAAAATGAATAACTTTTTTGCTCGTGTTGTAGATTTATTACGTTTAATAATAAAAGACCCTGTTTTATACATTTTATTTCAGTCTTTCATATTTTCTTTTCGCTATAAGTATATTTTAAACAATATTCTTTTAACATTGAACTTCCAAATTAATTTTGTCAGCGTAGCGCATACCAATAGTTATAGTTTAAGTTTTTATATTATTATTTATATTAAACTATATTTAAAAAAAATGTTTATAAAACACATTTTTAGAGGAAAACTAGTTGAAAAGCTTCTGCTTTTATTGTAGCAAGCTAGATTTTTGATTTTGTTAAAATTATTTCTTACTGTCAGAGCAGCTTGTTAAAAATAGCTTTTTCTTCTATGCTTCATATCGTTCAATGTGCTTTGAAACTGCAATTACATTTATTCTGTTTTTTATAGTTGAATGAAGGATAAAGGATAAAGGATTATATTTTTTCACCCAAAAATACATCAGGCTTAAAATAACGAAAATTCCATTATTTTTAGTTTGATACATTTAATTTTTACTTTAATACCCTCCTTACTCTTCAAAAAAATACGACAGATTTTATCTAGTTCTAGTTAAATTACTAAATATTACAAATAAAAAACTTTAAGTAGTACTTTTCCTGGCAGGGGGTGGAATCAAAATTAAAACATAATATTGATTTCTCTTTGATCTTCTTTTGCCTACGCTGCCAGGTTGTTGTACTCCCACAGGTGGGTCATTTATCTTACGTTATAGTTTGTATTTTTATCTACCGCTAATATTCAAATGCTTTCACATGGCACGCATTGACATTGGCACGCATTTATGTATTTGGAAAATAACATTAATTTCACAAATCAAATAACAGTACTACAAACAAACCAGCACTGTAAAAAAATTTTGTAAATTTATTAAAATGCTTATCGAGAATCTGCAATTTTTTAACAGCTTTCAGGTAAAAATTAGAAATCGAGATTGTCCAGGTTTTGCACATTTTTATTTTTTTAAATGATTTATTTCCCAATAAAAACTAAAAAAAAAGTATTTGGTCTTTAGAAATAGTATAGCAGATCACTAATTCACTTACACTAATAATTGGTGAACATAATATTTACCATTATAATGTATATCGAAAAAAAAAAAATAACGTTTCCTTCTACTTGTAATTTTATAAAAGACTTAATAATTTACAGCAGGTTGTCTGCTACAATTTCAACAATAACGATCAATTTCTATTATTTAAAATAGGCGTCGATAAATTATTGAAATTATACGTTATGTTGTAGAGTATATTGTTATCGATAAACATTTTTTAAACTTTTAGCAAATATTTCAACAAAATTAATGCTAATACTTAAAAAGACATTGCACTTAGAAAACATATATGAAATGTTGTTATTTTTTTTCTTTATTCTGTGTCTCTTTGTATTGTTCTCTCAAGCATGTTTTAAGTGTTAGTTGTTTTTAATGAAATTGCGAAGTTCAGAAACCATATTTAGAATTTCGAAGATCCTTGGTTTGAATTAGACAGACATTGAGATTTTTCGAAATAAGATTTTTACTCGAAAAAAAACTATATGTCTTTTTGAATACATTATAAAAATCTTGAACAAAAATGCTACTTAGTGAATAAAATAACGTTTTTCAACATTGTAGGATCAAACTTCTATTTGCACATTCCGTTATCTTCCCTTAAAAACATTCTTAAGAAACATTCAAATAAGTAAGTTTTAATACAACAGAAATGAGAAACAGAAATTCTTCCAAGTTATTTCCTGCACTTCAGTGCAAAAAAACAAGAACCAGTTTTCTGATTTTCATGTATATAGTTTCTTTTCTTTTCATTATCAATTAAAGGAAAAAAAAACAGTTTTCCAAACATCAAAATCTGTGATTTTCACACAATTATTATATATTTAATAATAAAAAAACATTAATAAAATACTAAAAATGTACACATAAAATTTAACATAGAAATATATATTAATGTTTAGATATATTATCGATAATTTTATTTTAAAATATACTGATTAAAAGATTATTTTGAGCAACACTGCATACCCATATGATTAAACAAACGCAAATCTTTGTTACCATCGGTTAAATACTGGCTACTGAACCCATAGTTCCGTAGTATCCAACCTACTAGACAAATCTTAGTACAGAAAATTTCGTTTAAATATTATATATATATATATATATATATATATATATATGCTCTGAGAAATTCTGTATTTATATTTTTAGCAGAAAATGAAATCATGCGCAACCTTTAACTTATTCATTAATTTTTAATTTATATACGAAAAATAGGTGTTTAAAAATGGCTGATATTTAAGTCACTTCAAATGTCTTAAATCTAGTCACTCTTGTGTCTTACATTTCTTAAAATTTAAGACATAATTTTGTGTTTTAAAATATGACCGCCAATTTAAGACGCTTATATGACTGAATTTAAGACACGTGAATTTGCATTGCGTAAGTCAAGATAATAAGAATAGATCCTCGCAGCTGGTCATTTTTAGATTAATTTTATGGTGTGTGAAGAAGTTTTTAAGTTTAAATATTTATTGTACACCAGCTTTTTAATTTTTTACTAACTTAAAAATATTGGGAATGTGCAACTAATGAGCGGTGTATTTTAATTATCGTATTGAATTTAAATAATATTTGGGTTATTTTGATTTGGTATAGGAAGAAAATTCAAAGTGCATGTTTAAAAAAAATCAAAATATTTGTATCAATTTCAAACATTTTTTTAGCATTCAGTTACTTTTTAAAATGAGGGTATAAAGCTTATCAAAACATTTTACTGAAATGCCTTTATAAGTGCCACATGTAATTTCAAAATAAAAGGATGAAAGGAAAAGACATTCACAATATCAATAATCTTTCATTAGAAACCAAATATCATTTTTAATTATTTTTAACTGCTGTAAAACAAATAGATATTATGCAGTGTTTCTTAACAGGAAATTAATCAATTAATGGTAAGTGCTATGAAACTTGATCATCCAATTTAAAATGCATTTCATCTAAATTTTGTGTTTCTATTTAAAAATTTGAAAAAAAAAAGAAAAAATAATGAGAAAAAAGTTCTCTCCACTTTCATTATTTATATGATTAATAAAGATCGCTTAAAGAAAAGTGTGCTAGAAAAAATTGTCAAAGAGTATGAATCTCATTTTTTAATTAAAAAGAAAACATAAACGAAAACACCATGCGGTATTCATTGATTATTAGCAATTTTCACCTGCACGTACTCGTTGTATAGTATAACCTTCAGTATTATTTGCCTACGTTATGCCAAATGAACAGACAGAAAAACAGAAAGACAAACAGATAGACTAATTGAATTCATTATCTCTCTTAAATATTATTACCAATTTCATTTTTGCAGTAGAAATTTATTTAAATGTGATTTATAAAAATGTTTCTGCTAAAACGCAATGCATTGGCCTTTTTTAGGATTTCCTTGTGAAAAAAACAGTTATTAAGGACCTAATAATTATGACCTTTAAATAGGGAACATTCCATAGTGAACTTCTTTTTAAGAGTACTAATTCAAATCATGTACTAATTCAAATCATATACACACAGAAAAATTGATAGAAAATGCTGAAAACACTTAATGTAAACGAAAATGCAATTTCAGCAAAATTCCAATAATAGCCCTTAATGTAAATGAGTATTTTTGTTTGGCCTTATAAATCTTAATGCTAATCAATGCTAGTCATACTATATTCTATAGAAAGCATTCTTTTGCGCATATAAAGAACATATTTCAGTTTCATTAAGATTTCTGCGAAGTAATTTTTTTTTTTAATATGGCTTGTAGAAATACCTCTCATAAAACGCAATACTTTGGAATACTTACCGGTGTCCCTATATACAAACCAGTGGTGGTATTTACTCTTTGTTGTATACAGAAAACATCCGAAAATGAACTTAAATAATAAGTATTAGTTTCAAAAAATTCTGTGGGGGGGGGGGGGGGGGCTATATATTCAAAACTAATCCTAACTGAACATTTTTTCTAAAATAATGTAAACTAAATCATAATAAAATTATAACAAGCAAACCCGTGCGAAATTTTCGCATATCATTTCTATTTTTATTTACCTTTAAAATTTGAAACTTGTAAGCTCTATACTATTTTCACCAAACAATTAAAATTTTAATTCACCAGAAGACACATTATTATTAGTTTTAATGGGATGAAACGCTAATGATAGTCAATCCAAATCATTTAAAGAAAAGTTTAAAAAAAAATTCATGTTTGACTAGCCAGTTTTCATATCTGCCAGACACAACAGCTCCAGTATAAGTCCCCAATGACGACTTTTAAATTTTTGCCACCATGTTGGCTGCGCCTTTTAATTTATTTTTTAATTTATTCATTTTTGCCTAATTTTTTGTTAAAAAACTTAGTACCTACTTTGATTATACTTTTTATTATTGCGTTTTTTAGTCAATTTATGAAAATGTTCATATTTTTTTTATATCTTCAAAGTACTGGTGGATTTAAAATGCCGCTTGCAAAGATTGTAAAGATGCAACTTTTAAAAATATAATTTTCTGTAAAATGATCTCATCAGACAAATGACGTTTTTTTTTTTTTTTTTTTTTTTTTTTTTTTAAGATCAATTTAACTGAGTCTGCGTGGTTAAATAATGTAATTTATTATTCTCGCGTATTTTTTTAAATCACTATACTATCGTTTCTGTAAAATTTAATCATAACTGGTCCACGTTAGAGAAATATTATATATATCATTTTTAAATCATATTGAAAATCAATAAGTAAACATGTAAGTAAAAAGAAGTGAGTAATAAAAGAAGTAAGCATAACATATGGCAATAAAAATAGTGTTCATTTTAATTATTTGTATCATTAATAAAAACTATAAACTGTGCAAGGAAAATGAAATATTTAAGATACCCTTTGATCTAAATTCTATTTGTAAAATTTTGTTTCATTTTATTTTATCTGTCCTATGTATATACAGCGTGCCCCATAAGTCTGTAGACGCTTTAAAAATTCATAACTCTTGAATGAATTGGTAGAATTGAACGCGGTTTGCGAAAAAATCATTCTCGTAAAAGGTTTTTTTTTTTTTTTTTTTTTTTTTTGTAAAGAAAAAAATATTGTTAAATTTTTTGTCGACGACAGTTAGACAAATAGTTACATTTTTCGCACGGATGTGAAAGGAAAATATGCAAATGAAAGTCCTATAAATTGCACCAATTTTGCAAGTAGAACAGTTTATTTCATATTTTGTCTCTTACTCGTGCATATATGAAGTTTTAATCGCGATGCTGACTTGGTGAATAAAGCGTTACTGGTGAAGATGTTTTCCCTCAGGTAAGAACCGCCGACTGATGCTGCAATTAGCAGAGTTATAACTCGTTTACAAACTGTAATTTGTGGTGACGACGGACCCGTAGAATAGGATTTATATGTCTGTAAAAATTTGCATGCTAATAAGTACAGTTTTTCATGATAATGTGTGATCTGGTCACACACAGCATCATCTATCGACAAATAACATAAATATTACTTTTTATTAAAAAAAAAAAAAAAAAAAAAAATCCCCTTCACGAGAATATTTTCGAAAACCGCGTTCAATTCTATCAATACATTCAATAATTCTTAAAATGCCTACTGACTTATGGGACACCCTGTATATATATATATATATATATATATAAATAATAGGTAACTTAATAAAATTTAGCTTTAAAATTTTAGCACCTAATAGATACATGCCAATAGCAACACAACAAAAATAAACACATTGCTAAAACAAGCACTAAAATGTTTCGATACATGTTAAGGTCCAGTAAGAGACAAAAACAATTGAAATTACTTACGCCCACTTGAGTAAAAAAAAAGAACCATTATACTTAAATTCGGAGAAAGTAAATAAAGGACAAAAGAAAAAATAACTGGAATAAAATATGGATCCAGGAAGAATAAATGCTGGAAATTAGAAATATTAGCTCATCACAGGGCAAATACTTCACGAAGCTGTGAAAGCTGCAACGATTTCGTAAAACAATATAGCTAAACATAGCAAATATTATATTGTTCGAGCCCCGATCGAAGAGCCAAACCATTTATATATATATATATATATATATATATATATATAATAGAATGAATAATTTAAGGTATTCATGTAAACGAAAAAAATTTATAAGAATGTACAAATAAAAATGTAAAGACTTATGGGACATCCTGTATATATGTATATATATATATATATATATATATATATATATATATATATAATAGGTGACTTAATAAAATTTAACTTTAAAATTTTAGCACCTAATAGATACATGCCAATAGCAACACAACAAAAATAAAACTGATTGTAACACATCGCTAAAACAAGCACTAAAATGTTTCGATACATGTTAAGGTCCAGTAAGAGACAAAAACAATTGAAATTACTTACGCCCACTTGAGTAAAAAAAAAAGAACCATTATACTTAAATTCGGAGGAAGTAAATAAAGGACAAAAGAAAAAATAACTGGAATAAAATATGGATCCAGGAAGAATAAATGCTGGAAATTAGAAGTATTAGCTCATCAGGGGGCAAATATTTCACGAAGCTCTATTATATATATATATATATATATATATATATATAATAGAATGAATAATTTAAGGTATTCATGTAAACGAAAAAAATTTATAAGAATGTACAAATAAAAATGTAAAGACTTATGGGACACCCTGTATATATATATAAATAATAGGTAACTTAATAAAATTTAACTTTAAAATTTTAGCACTTAATAGATACATGCCAATAGCAACACAACAAAAATAAAACTGATTGAACTGAACAGGATTGAACAGGGCGCAGCCCCCGCTCACCGCTCGAAGAGCGGTGTTGAGCGCTTCCAGAACTAAGTTCACGTGGGCTGCGCCAAGATGTTTATTGAAAGACAAAAAAAAAAAAAAAATTACAAGAATCATCGCCAGGCAGAGCCTACTCGCGACAATGGGCGATGTGAAACAAGTTCAATTTACATAGTCTTTTGTTAGTCGGCATGCCGAGCCTAGCCGACTCCTCGCGACAGAAGGCATGCTGACATGCTGTAATGTTATGTTGAAGTTCGAGAGGAATGGAGATGATCATTGTAGAATAGGTGTAGGTCATGTCAGCCTCTTGCCGGGTAAAACCCTTCGCGACAGAGGGCAAGAGGTGCAGGACTGACTCTTGATGTGATTAAACAGCTTTTGTTGTTTTCCAAATTGACCAAGCTCAAGGGAAGTGGGAAAGATTAATCTGTTAAGTTTGAAATTTCATTTAATAGGAAATAAATTTTATATAGTTTAAATAATAGGGGTTTACGCGTGAGAATATTTTCTAGCAATAAAACTGATTGTAACACATAGCTAAAACAAGCACTAAAATGTTTCGATACATGTTAAGGTCCAGTAAGAGACAAAAACAATTGAAATTACTTACGCCCACTTGAGTAAAAAAAAAAGAACCATTACACTTAAATTCGGAGAAAGTAAATAAAGGACAAAAGAAAAAATAACTCTAATAAAATATGGATTAATTTTTGGAAGAATAAATGCTGAAAATTAGAAGTATTAGCTCATCAGGGGGCAAGTACTTCATGAAGCTGTGAAAGCTGCAACGATTTCGTAAAACAATATAGCTAAACATAGCAAATATTATATTGTTCGAGCCCCGATCGAGCAGCCAAACCATTTATATGTATATATATATATATATAAATAATAGAATGAATAATTTAAGGTATTCATGTAAACGAAAAAAAATTATAAGAATGTACAAATAAAAATGTAAAGAATAAAATCTAATTATAATTATTTTTTAATCAGATTTCAAAACTAATATGTAAGCAATATTCCAAATCTGTCTAAACAATATGCGACAGAGTTTACAAGAAATCTTAAAAGAAATTCTTTTATCACTGAAGAAAACGATATGCGTGTTAAGTAGTTGTTTGTAAAATAAATCACTTTCAGTCAACCAGGATATAAATCGGTTGAATAACGTATATATTTTCGTTAAGAGAAAAGAGAAAATGAAGTTAAGGCAATTTCCAAAAGAAAAGTCATCGATCAAAAACATAAACTGACAGCTTTAGCAATTTAACCAAATGTTCACGATTTCTTTGGAAGAATAAATGCTGAAAATTAGAAGTATTAGCTCATCAGGGGGCAAGTACTTCATGAAGCTGTGAAAGCTGCAACGATTTCGTAAAGCAATATAGCTAAACATAGCAAATATTATATTGTTCGAGCCCCGATCGAGCAGTCAAACCATTTATATATATATATATATATATATATATAATAGAATGAATAATTTAAGGTATTCGTGTAAACGAAAAAAATATATAAGAATGTACAAATAAAAATGTAATGACTTATGGGACACCCTGTATATATATATATATATATATATATATATATAAATAATAGGTAACTTAATAAAATTTAACTTAATAAATTTTAGCACTTAAATACTTCATGAAGGGGGCAAATACTTCATGAAGCTGTGAAAGCTGCAACGATTTCGTAAAACAATATAGCTAAACATAGCAAATATTATATTGTTCGAGCCCCGATCGAGCAGCCAAACCATTTATATGTATATATATATATATATAAATAATAGAATGAATAATTTAAGGTATTCATGTAAACGAAAAAAAATTATAAGAATGTACAAATAAAAATGTAAAGAATAAAATCTAATTATAATTATTTTTTAATCAGATTTCAAAACTAATATGTAAGCAATATTCCAAATCTGTCTAAACAATATGCGACAGAGTTTACAAGAAATCTTAAAAGAAATTCTTTTATCACTGAAGAAAACGATATGCGTGTTAAGTAGTTGTTTGTAAAATAAATCACTTTCAGTCAACCAGAATATAAATCGGTTAAATAACGTATATATTTTCGTTAAGAGAAAAGATAAAATTAAGTTAAGGCAATTTCCAAAAGAAAAGTCATCGATCAAAAACATAAACTGACAGCTTTAGCAATTTAACCAAATGTTCACGATTTCTTTAGCACAATGGATACTACAAAGTTGCTTTAAGAACATTTATTTTTTAGCATTTTCTTTAGCGATGCACACACAGAAACGAAAATTAAATCGTAAACACACGATTTGCTAAGAAAAATATTTCATACTTTTCAAATCGGTGTAGAATCTTTTTAATATATAAAAAGAATTTATAATTAAATGTTATAAAGATTTTTAGAAATTTTGCCTTTTTCAATTTTTGCATATCTAAAGTTATTATTACGGAGTTATTTTTTATTGTATGCTGTACAGTAAATATATAAAACTGCATATATACATACAATAATAATAATAATAATAATAATAATAATAAAACATTCACATAGATTGCAAAACAGCTTCCAGTTGTTCTTACGAGTTACGTCATTTCGTCTCCAATGTATTTTATTCAAATCTCAAATGACAAAGTTTTTAAAGAATAATTGAATTAAGGAAGAAAAAAAAAACTGTGTTTTTAGTTTTACTTTTAACCTTTTAACTTTCACAACATATTTTCTTTTGATAATTGCTAAACTAATTTCAAAAATTGCTCTTAGACGTATAGCTGATCAAAAATATGTAAAATGAAAAAATTGACATTTTGAATTTTCAATAAATCTTTTTTGAGCATTTGTATGTTCCCCTCATTAAATTCAAATAACAGTCAATTTTAAATAATAAGAACTTTGTAAGTAAACGCTATAAATTACAATAACACGTAGTAGCTGTTTCAACCAATAAATAATGATAGCACAGCCCTTCATCAGGTGAAAAAATCATGAGAGTATCACCAAAGTAGCAATGTGCACTCGCTTCTACTTAGAAATTCAAAGAGACGGAGTACTGTTGCTATCTAATCTACCTAACAGAAAGAGAACAGAGATTTAAAAATAAATTGAAACAAAATTACTGAAAAATTATTGCTTAATAAAATGTTAAATTTTTGGTTTCAGTGCGAAACCAGTGAACGTTAAAAAGAAACATAAAATATATCGCTTTTGAATAGAGACCCTGGACAGAGAGAGGCTGGAAGTTGAACAAATGTAGAGTGGATGTTCGTTCAAAGACAACTCGATCGTCGTAAAACATAACATATTTTCACCAGCGTGTGACACATTTTGTTTTTTAAATTTTCGCGAAAACAGGTTTATTTGTCCTCAAAGATTCACCGAGAGAGCTATTCAGAATTTCTTAAGGGCGTAATGATCCGTATATAACAGATTGAACAAACATGGCGGATCGTCTAGCTGGACAATGCTTTGTCTCTTACCAAGTAGGGGTTTTACTTTTGAGTACACTGTTAAAAATTTCAACAGAAAACTCTGTGTAATCTATTATCTTAAGTCTTATGTAAAATTACAGAGAAAAGTAAACGGAGATGTTAAAAAACTTATTTTATAAATTCATGTTAATGACTAATATTAATTTAATTAATTATTAGGGAGAATATATTTCGGACTTGGAATGCTTTTTCTAGAGTAGAAACAGTCCTTTTTAATTTTAATTAAAATTTTAAATAATAAAATTAGGTAAAAATACAGAATAGAGATTGAGAATCTCGATTATTCACTTTTACCTAAGAATTGCTGTAAATTTACAGAGACTCGGGATAAATATTTACATTAAATTTACAGAAATTTTTAACAGTGTAGCCTAAAATATTGTGTAAATATGCCTACAGATCATGAAGCATTTTGTTGAGTTCTCTTCTTTCTCAGGAGTTCGTGTAGAAGAAAGCGACTCTCTACGGTAACTGTGCATAGAGTGTTCAACCACGCGTAGTTTATATGTGCAGTACTTACTCTTTGAGCCTTTAAATTATATAAACGATACCTTACTTCGAAGTAAAAATAATTTATGTTTAAAAAAATTAAATCAGTTGAATCTTTAAGAAAAATTATCCTACATTTAAAAAACATTATTTTAATAATTATATGTTAGAAGAAGACAAAAATAATTTCATGTAAACAATATGCAAAAGAAAAAATAGTTTCATATATGTCCGAATATGGTTTGTGAACTTTGAAATAAAAGCTATGTACTGTCGAGTAGCTAATCAGGTAATATGTGGCATTCACAAGCTTAAATACATTATGATTGCCGTTGTAGTTTTTGCTTTTTTTTTTTTTTTTTTTTGAAGAATCGATAAAATGAGAATTTTGTGAAACTAATTGAGAAAATATTTAAAATTTTAAAAAATATATTCGCAATTTAATCTTTAAAATTATCTTCCTATAGATTATTCCATTTTTATTGATGTACTAGAAAATTAAATGGAAAAATAAAAATGATTTCATGCATATCCGAACATGACATATCAAAGACCAATTAATAACATGCATGATCGATTAGATAAACAAATAACATAAAATTTATATGCTAAATGTTGTTATGATTTCTGTTTTAATTTTTGTAAATTTTTAAGAAAATACGAAGAATGTGAACTTTACAAAATTACTACGTCAAAAAATATAAAATTAAATAAAAAATATTTATCTCATTAAAAACAAAAATAGAAGGAAAAAAAGAAATATTTATATGCAATTAGCTGTTAAGTAATATATATATACATTTTTTACAATATATTGATATATATATATATATATATATATATATATATATATATATACAATTTTCTACATACAATGCAATACAATAGAATACAATAAATAGAATATATTTATGCAATATATATATTTTTTTCTATATTTTAACAATACCGCAAATTATATACAATCGTGAAAAATTATTTTAGAAACATTCAACATATTTTTAACTTAAATTTAAATAATTTGTTGTTAAGATACAGGATGGACGTAAAATAAACTGAAGTATTCAGAGCGCTAGAGCTCTTATCGTAATGATAGAAATTCAATAAAATTTTGCGCGCATGCCCGTCTGTGTATCTAGTTTAGATTTAAAAAAATAAATAAATTACTTTTTACCAAAAACTCCGAAAGAGAAATATTTAGAGCTGCGTTCAAGAAAAACGTAAGGGGAAAAAGTGAATAAATGCGTTCCATGTGTAGAGTGATCATGATTGTTAAAAGGAAGGTTGAAATATTTTCATCATTCATTGAGAATTGTCTGTTGATGACGTATCCTTTACGTGAACGAGCTTTATTAATCAAGCCGTTTTATGAGCGGGCAAAAATGCCAGTGCAGCCTCTCCTGATAACTGGCGATTGAAATATTTACAAAGAAAATCAATAAACATTACAAATTTACGTAAAATAATTGAAATTTTTAAATATATGATAAGTTTAAGAGTGCAGTTGGTTGAGGACTTAAAAAAATCGAGCCAAAACAAGTTGAAGCAGTTGCAACTGGTGTTGTGGAGTAACACATGAGCAATGTTCAGTCTACCAGCAGTGTACAGTCAGTATCACATCAGATATATTCCACATTCAAACGATAAAGGAAATACAGCACTAGTTCTTAAAATGTCTTTTCCTATAAAAAAAATATCCCGTTTAGCAATTCTTCACAAGAAATGAAATTACTCCAGTAGGTTTTTAGTTAGAAGGGTATCTGTAAAGCATTCTTTAACAAGAACGTGTTTCTGACATTTCCACATCAAAGGATCAGATAAAGTTACAAATCAAACAATATTTGTTTGTTTATCATATGTTTCGACCTTCCGCTAAAATCGTTATATACCGAATACAGTTATTAGACCATCAGAATGGCTATCATTTTGAGTCAGATTTGTAAGCAACAATAAACACCTTTATGATTATTAATAAAGAAACCTTTCATTACTATTTTAATTAACAATTAGGTGTTCATTTACCACACATATTACTCATGCAGTGCTAAAGATTTCCCTAGTAGCGACTTTTGTTGCTATTTTTTTTTTCTTGAAAAGCCAAAACAGTTGTTTAAAACAGTTGCCAAAACAGCGAAAACAGTTCCCAAAACACAGCACAACTCTATTTTGCAACACGTAAAAAAAATTCATATTTAAAATGAAAACAAATGCAGTGGAGTTAGTTTTATTAAAACTTATTGGAACGATTGGAAAGAAATACTATTATCTAAAAATTATTTTATTTTTCGAATTCCCCAATGCTACAAAAATGTCTTCTTCACGCCTTTCTGAAACTAATATAATCTTCCATAATATTATTTGCTAATTAATACGAATAGAACCTATCGATAAAAGAAAATTTATTGTATTTCGTTAATATAATTATTTTTCGAGTTCCACAAAGCAACAAAAAGTTTTTCATGCCTTCATGAAACTAATATAATCTTCTATAATATTATCTACTAATTAATACAAATAGAACCTGTGGATCAAAGAAACTGAATGCTGTATTTCGTTCAAACAAATGCTATTTTTCTAAAAATTGAGAATCATAAAGATAAATAGTTTCGAGAATAATATTGAAAGAAAAATAGGTAGAGACTTAAGATTAATATGAAAAATTAATTTATTCAAATCTTTTTTCTAATCTAAAAAAGGTAGAACTTAATAACGCTGCCGAAATATGAAATAATTCAGACAATATGTTATAGTTATAAATCGTAATAAAGCTAAAAAGTTGAAGACACTAAAAAATAATAAAAATAAAATTACTATAGAGTAATTTCTCGATTATTAAACAAACTATCATCAGTGCAAAATAGTCGGATGGATTTGTGCTTAAAAAAAAAAAAAAAAAAAAAAAAAAAAAGGTTGGTTTTAAGGACTCATTTGCAACCAGTAGACTTTTTGAGATTTTAACGTATTAACCATTAGGATTGAGACTTGGCTACTGAAAAAAATGTAGGGGGAGGGGGATTTATGAAGCATCAAGTCATCGATAATATACTACATTTATTAAAATTACACGATTTGACAACAGCATTAAATTAAATATTAATTTTACCCTTTTTACACTATGTCATTAAACATGATCATTTCACCACTTCAAAAATAATTGATATATTTTGATATATTTTGGAGTATGTTGTGTCCACTTTGTTTTTTCTTTTCCAAATTGCTGGCCTGAAACTGCATGCTACTCCAGCGGAGGTAGAACGTCTGAAACGGCTTTACCCGGAGAATGAGAAGCTCATTGCCAACATCCCGTCAAGATATTACGAGGTCATCTATCCTGTGCAGCTGCGACAGCACCAGAAGATGGGGGTGTCGACGCGGGACGCAACAGCAAACAAGGTACCAATAAATTACATTTCATTATTAAAATATTACTTATGTAATAAAATTTTACTAAATCTACAAATACATATTAAGAAAAAGAAATTATAATCAAACCCACTGTTATTAGCATCGAATTACAAAGCTACCCCCGACTTTTGCATAATACCGCACAATTCGCTAACTCTTACAGTTAAAAATTCTTATTTTTTAAAGAGTTTTGTCTGCATACAATATATTAAATAGGTTTGGTCGTCCGATGGAGAGTGAGCCAATGCGTTGTATTTCTTATCATTTCATTTGTTACGTTGAAATACCCATTTCTAAAATTGACTGAGAAACAGAGAAAGTGAACATAAGAATTAAAAGAAAGTAGGTCTAAAATACGTTTAATTTTTAAAAATGTGGATCAAATAAAGGAATGAAATACGTAAGTTCGTTAAGAGAGTGTAGCATGTTATAAAATTATCTATCAAGAAAAATTAAATAAACGTGATATTCAACTAATTTATGGCATGTTTATAAAGAAAACACGTGGAAACGCTTAAACATACTTAGTTAACATAATTATTTCGATGATACATTACTAATATTATTGCTAAAATCTTAAATATATATAATTCTCAATACATATCATTTTCAAACATTCAACATTCGCATACATTTTTAGAAACCAATTATTGTGTGCGAAAGTCGAGAGCCCCTTGTAAAATTTTTATTGAAATAGCTTTATAGTATTTTTAATCAATAGACTGTGACTCCCAGGACACATAAGTGAAGTATGAATCACAAAACTATCTTTTATAACATACAATTTACTTTTTTAAAGATATACAAAACTACATACTTCGTGGGAATATAATAAGTATCTGAAATTAAAGTTAATTATAAATTGTTGAATAATCCAATTCACATCAAAATTGGCAATTTTACTTTGTTAGAAAGGGGAAGAAACATGGTACAAGGAAAAATGTTGTTAAAAAAATGGCTTATAGAATGCGTTTTAAAGTATAAAAGTTAATGTTTCAGAAGCAGGAATAATTAAAACAGAAAACTGATGTTTTATTTTTTTTTATGTTACATTTCCTAACATCTATTATGATATGCGGTGCTGATGATTAAGTTTGTTTTACTCCACATATCGTTTGTGCTGAGCAATGCAATCCATGCAGTGCACTCTGTGCTCAAGTGCATAGATAACAGCAGCAGTGATATTCTACGCGCGTTGGAATATGCTCCTTCTTCATTGAGGTTAGAGACATATTTTCGGCACATAGAGGTTTATATGTATCCCCAAAGACTAAGCATACATGGAGTCATGTTGCGGATCGAAGTTATATAGTTCTTAAAAAATCCGTATTGTAAAAGTTTGGCGCAGAATGTCCTATTATGGACCTTGCGCCATAAAAAACCAATCAACCAACCGTATTGTAAAAGAAAAGAATGAGAAGGCTATATTAAAAAATTACTTAGTACAATAAAGTTTCTGTACAATTAACATTAAATAAAAAAATAATAATAACACATTGAGTAACATCATTTCACATAGCTATTCAAACAGACGTAATGCAATTTTTTTAAGCACAAGTGATGTAAGTAAGAAATATTTTATCAAGTAGATATCACACAATCCACAAATAAAATATTTGCAAAAATAATGATTAAATTCTTCACTCTAAACATGCATATTAAAAACAAATCCAAATTATTTTTTAAATATGTATTTCCAGTGAAAGTAAACATTTCTAACAACCACATTAAAACTCGCCTCTTGAGTTCGCATGTATTTGCAGAGATTTTTAAATAAGTTTGACCAGAATAATGTAGGAATATGATCTGGAATTCTAATAGGAACTTTTAGAACTCATTATCTAAGAGGAAATAGAATTTATAAAGATGAGATGGAACTATATTTACAAGAGACACAATTTAATTTCGAGATATCAGTCACAGAAGTTTTTTTCAGTATACATAATTTCACAATAACAATGCAGAATTTCGTATATAACTTTGTAACTTAATGGTTTCTGGGTTACAATCTTAGCTTCATGTTTTTCCGGACATGTCATCTCCTCTTACACCATTTTTCTATGGTTTAACTATCTGAGCGCCAGAGCACTAATATTTCGACGCTGTATGGATATCAGTAGAAAATAAAACTACTACCAAAATTACTTTTTAAAAAACAAACACTAATTTACTTTTTTTAACTCCTTGAATTTTAAATGAATCTACATTTTTAATTAGACTAAGTCAATTTTTCTGGGTATTTTTGCGATTGATTTTATAATTTTTTTTATTTCATAATATATCAAGAGTCTTATTTTTAAAGAAACATTTCTGAGAGAAAACAAAATTCTGTTTTAAATTTATAACAGTTAAAGGAACATTCTTATTCATAATCCGCTGTATCTATGTTATGATGATTTTTTTTTTTTTTTTTTTTTTTTTTTTTTTTTTTTAAGAATTAAAAAAGTTGAAACGTGAAAATCTGTACGAACGAATCTGTATACATGAATAGACTGCGTTGTGAATCATTTGGAGAGAAATTTTTGACTGGTTATAATTCCTAATATTATTAAATATTAAATTCATTATTCATATTTTATATCATAAAACTGCGCTCTTTACTAAATAAGGACTATTATGCTTGAATTTTTATGAAGTATGTACATACAAAAATGGAAGAATGAGTATTATTGTAAGTTGAGGTTATGATTGAGTAGATGCTACGTCACATTAGACTTACACAGTTAGGCAATATTATAGTAGTATTTATAACCAAATATGTAAAGCAATAATTTAACAAGAAACTAGATTGCACCTGCTGATCATCTTTGCCAAGCGTATTTTTACATTAAAATATTTCAAAATACATTTGAGATGAAAATAGGAATTTCAATTTTAATTATATTGATACTTTGTTATTATTATTTTTTTTAGTTGTAGACTAAAATACGTATAAAAAACAGAAGAAAAGTGCACTGTTTCTTAAATATGGGCTTAATTGTCTCAAAATAGCTCCGAAATAATATGTACTTAAATTTGAAAACCCATGTACTCATTTTTGAGTAGTTTGACATATTCAAACATGTGGTTGACCAATGAGAATCCAAATATCCCCATGATTGACAGGTCAATATACTCAAAAATGAGTACATGAGTTTTCAAATTTAAATATATATTGTTTCGGAGCTATTTTGAGACAACTTATCTCATTTTTTAGAAGCCATTTTTAACAATGTGGGAGGGAAGATATCTAAAACTAATTTTATCTTAAAAAAATAACAATTCTGGCGACTTTATTTTCTAATAGAACGTCGGAATGTGCAACTTTGGCAATTTTAAATTGTACACTGTTGCTTATTTTAGAATTTAAAAATCAGATTTTTAAATAAAAAGATTTTTTAGAAATATTTTAATTGTTAAAAAAATTCTTATCTGTTATAGTTAATTTACGTTAAATGTTTAATATTTTTTGTTCTTTTAATTTAATTTTAACTCAAATAATACAAGATTTATTATACTTAAATTTAATTACATACTTTCCTTTCAATCGATTATCTGTAAAAGAATATTAACTGTACAAGTATATGGTTCAGTTCTGATTTCAAATATTGAAAAAGCTGACACTATTAATTTAGTTAAAATTTTTATGGTATTTAGCTTAAAGTCGTTATGGTTTACTAACTTACACAGATATTTGTAAAACATAAGAAGTTTCATTTTATGGCAAATAAAAGCTTTATATTTAAATAATATGAATTAAAAAAGAAAGATTTTTGTTAGATTTTGGGGGGTAATAATATTTTTTTTCTACAAGACTTACATTTTTGCTCTACTTTTAGAGCAATAGGAAATAGTTTGAAGAAAGTAACTTCTGTATTATTGCCTTTTCCATGGCCTAAAAGTTGAAAAAACCTTAACTTATGATATTAAAAAAGTGCATGCAAGTGGAAAGCAATTTTAAATAGTTTAAATGTATTAAGAATATCGTATATGCTATACGAAATGGTATTGAAACTGAATATTAAAAAAAAGGTATATATATACCAGAAAGAATGTCTGACTGTTTAACCCTAAAAAGAGACCCCATAAAATATTAATTTAAAGAATAATTGAAAAAAAATTACTAAAATTCGAGCTGTCCTTATAATTGTGAACACCTAAAAAATCATCTTTTTACCATATTTAAAGTTTTTTAAGATAGAAAAACGATAAAACTTTTTAAATATAGTCTATTAATAAAATTCAAATTAATAAAAAATATATTTGTTTAAATAATAGTGTTCAGTGTTTAGTTAATATAGAAAAACAGGTGTCCTTATAATTATGAGAAGGAGTGTATATACAATATATATATATATATTATTTATTTAAAATTAGGAAACATTTTAAGGCTATTTAAAATCACTTATTTCAATACTTAAATTTTTTAAATTATTGGAATAAATTAGAATAAAACCATATTTACGTTGTAACATTATTTAACATTTCCAGAGCTGTTAAAATATAATATTTTACAAATCTAATTTTAAATTATGAGCATTTATTTGAAAAAAAAATATATTCATTTAGAAAATTTATTAATAAAAGATAATGTCATTTTTAAAATGTCATTTTCTTTTTCCTTTTTTTTTTTTTTTTTTACTTTTTATTCTAAAATGTCTATTAAAAATATTTTTTTTGCAATCCTTAAAGAAATAAATAAATATATATCGAAAAATTATTAAATTATTTAACTGTTGTAAAAATAAAATACAAAGTAGGTTTATTTAAAACACTTCATTTTTTATAAAATATTTTATATAATATTTATTATTACATTATGAAAACATTCATCTATTACTCTTTTAAATTTTAATTTCAATCAATATTTCATTTAATACTACCAAGCTACGCCCGTTTCGCTGGTCACTAAGTTTAAATGGATTTTCAAGAGAATTGAATCGCTGTTTATTTTTTATATCACATTATTAAAATAAAAAAAAAAATAAATGCTGTAATTTTCGTTTCGGGTACCCGCTGCTAACGGCAGCTCCTTTTCCGCCCGCACTGCATCGGAACCAGGTTCCCATTGCCTACAGTAAAGGTCTTTTCTGGGCACTTCAATCTAGATATTTATCGATGACAGGTGTATCTGCTATTATTTAAGAACTACGACTTTAAATATGACTGTATATCAGCATCTATTAAATATTTTAGTTTTTGAAGCATGTATTTTATAGCTCTCGCTGTCTACGTTATTTTACCACATGATTACAACCAATATAACAAGCAAAAGAAAAAGTAGATTTTGGTTTAAAATTAATTACATAAAAATAAACAAATAAATTTTAATTAAAATTAAATTTTAATAAGTTTAATCCTTTCTACTGTACACTATCATTTTTCGAATAAATACTATAAATAAATAAATAAATAAATAAAACGATTTCCCTTTCAAAGAATTAATTGAAGAAATGCAAAATAAAAAGTTGTTATACTATAAAAGTTATACATAAACATAACTGTTATAAATACGTTTTTTAAATTTTAAATTTAATATATTTAATTTTTTCTACTTCATTACCATTTGATTTTCAATAAATATAATAAAAAAAAAAGCAGATTTCGCCTTTAAATGAAGGAATTAAATAAAATATAAATAGCGTAATAGCTGCTGCTAAGATATGCAGACGATTTTAAGATTTAGAAAATGAAACAGAAAAAATCAATGAATAAAATCTAAAAAAAAAAAAAAATTAATTTAAATTTGAAAGTCTAAAAATTATATAAATATATATATATATATATATAATAGCTATTGCTAGGGAAATCAATAAACAAAATCTAAAAATTTAATACGTTTAATTTTTTTCTACTGTATGCGTATAACTATTTGATTTCAGTAAATATAATAAAGAAGATGTCTTGCTCAAATGAATTTAAATAAATAAATAGTTTAATAGCGGTTGCTAAGATAAGCAAACTTTTGAAACGAAAGAAATTTCTGAAAAATGAAATATTGAATCCAATATTTTTAATCGAAAATAATAATAATAATAATAATAATAATTCGAAATTTGAAAAACTCTCGATGAGGTGTACATCTACAGGGTCCCAGGTACCCATCTGCAAAGTATTGTAGCTCTGCGATCAGTAGTGTGAGCACTAGAGCGCACACAGACGCACAGACACACATATACATACATAAACAGACATTTCTCATTATTTATATAGATAGGTAATCTATACATATATCTTTTAAAAGCGTTTTATACAGCACTGGATTGCTATAAAACACAGGCAGCTTTTCATAAAATCCGAAAGTGTAACTTTTTGAATTTAATTAAAACATTATACTATTGATTAAAAAATAAATAAATAAATAACAAAATATATTACTTTAAAAATGTTTAATATTCTACCTCAAGAGCCATTCAAGATTGTAACTTTCTTTTAAAATATTTACAAAATAACTTAAGAGAAATAAAAATAATGTTATAAAAGTGTTTTGCTTTTCTCTTAATACAATTGTATTTTGAATTAAGTTAAATCCTTTTACTAATAAATAAAATGTACAAAAAATATTACATCTGATAGAGAAATCAAATAAAAAGATATATTGTAGGAAAGTAAAACCTTTTTAACATTAATCTTTCACTAAATTAATGACAAAAACAAATACTGCTCTTATAAAATATGAAATGGTTAATTAATTATCTCATAAAATAAACTATATTAATTAAAAATGTTTTAATATTTTATCACGAGAACCATTCAGAAATGTAATTGCTTTTTAGCATATGTATTAAATAATAAAACTTGAAATATCAAAAATGTATTATAAAACAAAATCTTTTAATTTTGATTATTAGATTATTTTATAAATGCAAAATTAAATCTATTATAAATTAAAAAAAAAAAAAAAAAAAAAAAAAACTACTTTTAATAAACAAGAAACGTTATTAATAAATAAACAGTTATTAGTTAAAATAATTCTGCCTAGGAAAAACGAGTAAAGAAAAGTATATAGTACTAAGAAACTGGAATTTTCTAGACATTAATTAAAGTATTTTATTATTGGTTTGATAAATTTACTAAAGGAAACAAATATTTTTAAAAAATTCTATAAAAAAGAAGTTATTAGTTTGTCGTCTGACTGCAAGTGCTGTGTCTGTTGTAATATTTATAATAATTTTAATTTCTTTTAATAAATAAGTTTTTTTTCATGTAAATGTTTAATTTAAATGAATTTAACTATGGATTTTATGGAATTGCATACAAATTATTGAAATAGATAATTATTTGATGCCTTTAAGATTCCAGAATTGTTTAAGAAAAAAACTATTTCGAAAAAAAAATGTCTGTTTTCTTTTTTTCTTTTTTTTTTTTTTTTTTTTTTTTTTTTCTTTTCTTAAGAAAAAGCATTATCTTGTTCTCTTTACACATATGAGGCAAGAACAGGAACATGGGTTTAAGTAAAGTGTTTTAAGAACCTTGTATTGATTTTTTTTTTCTCTATATTTTAACATCATATTTTTTTTCTTGTTTTTCTTCTTCTTATTATTATCATTATTATTACTGCTAATTTTAAATAAACTGACCCCAAATATTTAATAAAAAATCGTCTGTTTTGTTATAAAAGTAAAACAGATATATAAATAATAAAATCTAATAAATTTATTTAAAAAATGAAAATTTCAAGAAATTCTTATTTTAAAACTTCTTTTAAATATTTTCTTTAAGCATATTAAGCAAATTTTAACACGAAAACTCAGCATTTTTTTTTTTTTTTTTTAACTATGCTTGATTTTTTCAGGAAAACAAATCAGCATTTTGTATAAACAATATGAACTATATTTAGTTGAAATGAAATAGTAATATTTATTTTTTAATACACACAAAAATAACTAATTTGGACATACAAAATGTACCACATTTCAAAATTTCTAGGGGGGAGAGAGTGGGTGCATCAAGACGACTGGGAATCGTATGGTAATACGGGTTCAGAAATGTTTTCCCGACACAGTAGTATTCACAGAATGATCAGAAATAACAAGACACCACGTAAATGATTATACGTTCTAATGATGAACGTGCGTGAACAAAAGGAACATCGGTCAAGATAATGTTCGAAATTTCATCCATCGACTTCAATGCGGTGCTCATTGATTATAAAAATGGTGTACATTCATTATTAAAACAAATAATCATTTGCATAGACCGACCCCGCATTGTTATGATTCCGAGTCCTTTTAACGTATCCTATCCCTCCTAGAAGTTCTTAAGCGTGGTACTGAAATGCCCTATATATACCAGTGATATGTATACCAGTGATCCTTTGTATTTAAGATAAAAGCTGTTAATTTTTTTATACTAAAACCAAATGTATATTTGTTGTCGCATTAACAGGAAAAAAATTTTAAGTAGAAAATTAAAACACTTAAAATCTTTTTTTTTTTTTTTAGACTGTAAAAAAGCTCTATTCATTTTAAAAGAGTTTTTATGTATGATTTTTAATTTTCCATTTATTTAAAGTTAAAAAAGAAGTTATGAAACAAAAGATGTAAAGAGTTTTAATAAAACAATGAGCAATTTTGATTATTTTTTAAGTCTATTATGTTATTATTATTATTATTATTTAAGTGTTGCAGCTTTTATAAAAATTATTTTTTTTAATTTTTACATTTTTATTTTGAATTTTGATTGGTTTTCGATTTTATTTTGAAATTTTATATAATATTTTGAATGCTGCTTTACAAAAATAAATTCATGAGTATAATAATCATATTTTTTTCATAACTGTTAAATCTTTTTTCAAATATAATATTGGACGATAAGTTTTATAACAAAAAATATTTATTGCTATATTTGTAATAATAATAATGAAAAATTAATTATAAAGAATTTTTGAAAGGATATTTTAAATTTTGTATATACACCTAGAAATAAATTTTTCTACATATTAATGCTGCATTTCAGGCAAGAGAGGTAGGACTATATTTTTTAATTTTTACAACTGCCAATTTCTGCTTGTTTTTGAATAATTTGCATGGGATGCAAAACTACAGTGCTATGCCTTTTTTGCAAGCGAATTGTAAAGTAGCATGGAAGAGTGATTTTTAAACAGTTTTTATTACTTTCGCCAATTTCTGCATGATTTACTAGACGCTTTTTCTATTTTGTAATCTATTTCTTTTGTTACTTTTTTAAAGTTTTGTAATTTTTTTTTTTTTTTCCTTTTCATGATATTTTGTTTTTTATTCAAAAACTATAACATTGAAAGGTAAATCACACTATAGTAACACTGTTATAATTTATAAATAATTTCTGGGGGAATTTTATTTTACTTTATTTTCGGTTTTACTTGTTAACTGTTTAATGTTCAGAGCTAATATTAAAACCACCTAGTTATTAAATTAATAAACTAAGTTAAACCTCTTTTTGCATTGAAAATAAAAAGGAATTTTTATATCAAAGCATATTTTCTTTTTTTATGTAAGTTGATTCACCCACGTTATAATAACACAGTTTTAGAATTAAAAAACAAAAATGATTATATAATGACTATATATTCAAAAGAAGTATTTAAACACATACAAATGTTCTCTTTAATTATTCCATTAAAGAGAAAAATTTAATTTATTTCTCCTGTATTGCCCCTTTAGAGCTAGATTATATATGTATAATATAATATATTTCGATTCAGTGAAAATGCTATTTTATCATATTTGGGGTAATTTGTTATTCATTTCATTTCATTTTGCGATAATTATCTTTAAAAATTTTCAATTTAGAGGAGTAAAAAAAAAAATAATAATAATAATAATTAATGCAATAGTATAAATACCGTTAAATTAATTAGAATTTCAGAGTTACCAATTTTTTATTATTTATTCTGGAGCATTTTTAGTACCACTTTTATTTCGTACCACTTTATTTGTAGAATAGTTTTCTCCACTATGTAACTATGAAAGAATAAGGGGAAAAATTACACTTAAAGTGGTATGAAAGAGAGGCGGGACTAACGATTCTCCGGAATAAACTACAAAAGTTGGCAACTCTAGAATTATTATTATTATTATTATTTTATTTTTATTTTTTTTTATCAAGATTTAAAATTTTAAATTCTTTAAATGTAGCATAAAATAATAATAATAATAATAATAATAATGATAAATTATTCCTTATCATTATATTAGACTCAGGTTTTGAACATTAACTTCTTAATTTAATTGCAAAATCTTCCCAAAAACTTTATTATGCAATGTACTAATGCTTTATTCACTATACGATGGTATTCTAAATTTTAAATAAATTCAAGTTTGGTGTGCAATCTCTATTTTATAATTTCTTACATTTGCATAATGGCAAACAGCCAAGCTTTTACATTATTCGTGTGGTCTCTTTATACCTTTTGAAAAATATAACAATTAAATTTCTTGAAGTATAACATAATATTTTATGCTCGAATTCTTTTTTAAAGAAATTTATATTTATTGTGACTGTCACTGAAATACGTTCTTTCTAGCTAACAAAGTTCCTTAAATATGTTGAAAACTTCGAACTATATCTGTATAAATATCAAATGTCAGCAGATCTTTAAATTACACAAATTTTAAAATTTATTCAAATAATGTACAGATAACCTAAGTTTTAAATCGAGCTGCTGAAATGTTATGTTCCAGAAAAGAGAACATAATAAATTAATGCCTGAGTTTTATTTCTTTTGGCAATATGGATCTGTGCTCCATTTTCATGAAAAGAATTCATTTTAAATTTAACAAATTTTATTTGAAGTGAAAGAAGTCAGTTTAATAATTTAAGAATAGTGTGTGATATTTAGCATGTGACTTTTAAACTAGAGAATAATTTAGAAGTTGTCTATAAAGTGATAAATAAAAGTGCATGTATATTTTAATTTAACAGTTATTAGGGTAAAAGACTATACTAGTTCAGTGTTAAAAAATAGCATGAGAATATTTTTATTTGCAATTATAAAAATCTGTAATATTATGATATCGAGTCCATTATTTATCGTATTTTCATTAATAAATAAAAATGAACTATGTAAACAAATGATGATAAAATATTATATGTATTGTCTTATCAATATTCTAAAATCATTATGTAAATCTGGTAAAATTATGAAAGTATTACAAGTGTGGAGTCTTTTTCTCTTGTACAGTTTATATATTTCCTAAAAATACAATAAAACCTGTTATATACACATTCGTGTATGAAAACTTCTAAAACACCAATATTTTTTAAGGCATTGAAAGAAAATTTTATAGCCTAAATATTTAAGAAAGCTACAGCTAAAAAATAAATAGTATTAAAAATATCAACTATCATTTGCTTATTTCACATATCTTAAATGAAAATCAATGAACGTTTGGTCCCTAAAGTATTTTAATATATGAAAATATTATGAACTATTTTATTTTTTCTTCTTTCCCTGTATATATATATATTTGTTTTGTTTTTTTTTAACTCATTACTTTTATTTTTTTAATTACATTCTTGAAAATTTTCTTTTATAAAGTCTCTTAATTATATAGAGATAAAATTTGTAAGTTTTTTCTTCCCCTCCCCCCTACCAAATATGTAGAAGGTGCCAGAATCAAGAATGGAACCGCTTACCGAGCGGTTGCTCTACCACTGAACCCCCTAGCTGATCCCGCATTCGGCATTTCTCACAAAATTTTCGTTAGCAAAGTCACCATGTCTTAAAACGCAGATAAAATAGATGGGTATGTTATCCGTGGCAACTCCTATAAACCATGGAAATTACTTAGAAATGACATTCATCAACCATGAACATTTATTTAGTGGAAGATTGAATTTTTTTATAGTAACTATGTGAAAAAAAGTCAAAGCCGGGAATCAAACCTGGCCACTTCACTTGTTGTGCCGATATTCTACCACTGAGCCACCCTGGCTGATTTCCAACACGACATTTCTCACACGATATCCGTTGGCAAAGTCGTCATGTCTGCAAACGCAGATGTAACAAAATATTATTTATGACAACGCTATAAATCAAGTAAATTTGAAATGGAATTCATCAACCATGAATATTTATTTTGGTGAATATCATTTCTAAGTAATTTACGTGATTTATAGGAAGCACCATGATTAATATACTCACCTGTTATATCTGCATTTGCAGACACGGTGACTTTGCCAAAGAATATTATTTGAGAGATGAGAGTGTGTAATCAGCCAGGGTGGCTCAGTGGCAGAGCATCCGCATGGTAAGCGGAGTGCCTGGTTTCGATTTCCAGTACTGTCATTTTCCGCACAGTTGGTATAAAAAAAACATTCAACCTTACTCTTTCTACCTCTAAATAAATATTGATGGTTGACAATTGTCCTTTCTGAGTACTTTATGTGTTTTATAGGAGTTGCCCCGCTTAACATTTTTATCTGCTATATCTGCGCTTATAGACACGGTTATTTTGCCAACGGATATTGTGATATTATGTGAAAAATGTCTAGTGAGTAACCAAGGCAAGGTGGGACTCCCGACTCTGGGATTTTTTGCATAGTTGGTACAAAAATAATTTTCAACATTGTGCACCCTACCTATAAATAAATATTCATGGTTGATGAATGTCATTTCTAAGTCTCTCTTAATGTTATATTTTTATGCCTTTTAGCAATATCTTATGAAAAATAACAATAAATCTGTTTTATATTAAATGTGTATGAACTTTTTCGTCAAATATGTGAAAATAATAATCTACTATTGTAACTTTAAGAAAGCTATAAAATAATAAAGCCTTTTTATACCCTTTAAAAAGAAATAAAGTACCCTTTGAAAAAAGAAAAATCCTTTTCAAAAAGTACAAAATGTGAAGCACAAAGTACAAAAAATCTTTTTAATTTTATGTGCCCTTAAAATCTTTTTTTTTATACCTTTTAAAAGGTGCAAAATTTAAATCTTTTGTGCCCTTTAATAAAATTTAACATTTATGCTTAATGTTTCTCTACTAAAAATAAAGTTGTATTCTATTGGTTGTAATATATGTAACAGTTAAATAAGCAAGCAAATATACGAATTAAAAATATAGTTTTGTGGTATCAAAATATTAATTATGATTAAAACATTTTTATAAAAATTTTCCTATTATATCTCATTTTTGGGAAAAAAGATATTGTTTATTGATAAACTCTTATTGACTTTCTTTTAATTTATTAACCTTAATGGATACATTATTACAAAAGGTCCTAGAAACACTTAAAAACTGATCACATCAGATACTTTAATAATTAAAAAAAGAAAGAAAAATGCAAATTTATGTATGCATAAGCATACAGAAAATTACCCAAAGGAACCAATAGAAAAGGGTTAAACTCGATATAACCAGTGAGCGGATTCAAAAAGATTAAAGTATCAAAAAAAATTTTTTTTTAAGATTAATACAATTCTGATAGTACCAAATATTAATTGGGATTAAAATATTTTTATAAAAATAATTTCTATTATATCTAATATTTTGAGGAAAAAAATACTGCTAATTGATAAATCTTATTAACTTTCTTTTAAATTAATAGAATTAATAGATACATTATTACATAAGGTCCAAGCAACACTTAAAATTTGAGCATATTAAATAATTGAAAGAAAAAATTTCTATATAGAAAATTATTCAAATGAACCACTAGAGAAAGATCAAACTCGATATAATCAGTGAGTAGATTCAAAAAGACCAAAACATTAATATATATATATATTAATGTATATATACTAATACATACATATATATATATATATATATATATATATATATATAGAAGGAAAGGTTGCCGAATTCATCATTTCATCAGAGGCATTAAAGGATTGAGCAAGCAAATTAGGGTTTTTCTGTGAATAGAGTGCATATTGCTAAAATATCTCTAAACCAATGCTCAAACCATACTAATCATGACAAAAATACAAAGAAGGCGATAAAATAAAGTACAAATAAATAAATTTAAAAACGATACCTTAATTACAAAATCGTATGCATAGAGCAGATAAATAAGTGTGAACTAATACAGTTAACAAACTACTGCAGTTAAAACATGGAAAATAAGAATAAATGCAGAAACTTCTTTTGCTTATTTTGTCTAGAAATACTTTAATTTAAATAAAGAAATTAATATTTTTAATATATATATATATATACATATACATATACATATACATATATTAAAAGTAATAAATTATTAGTATTTAGAATTAGCTACACTTAAAAAAATATTAAGATATTGAAGCTATTTAGAGTTGCTGCTATCTATGTGAAAATAATTAACTTAAGACTAGATTGCTAACATAATGTTAAATTAAATTAAATTAAATTAAATTAAATGTTAAATTAAACCTAAATTAAACTATTGTAGAAAATACTATTTCAAAGTAACAGTTAATATAAAATTCAAATTAAATTAAATAGTTGTACAAATTATTATTCTAAAGTAATTGTTGACATTAAAAATCAAACTAAATAGCTGTACAAATCGAATAAAAAATTATTAATACACAGGTTATATTTAAAAAGTATATCTTTTGGCGTGTGTCTGTAAATTTATTATCTAATTTGTATAATTTTATGTTCAACCAGTACTAAATAGAACATTTATCTCACTTTTGTAAAAAAAATAGCTGTGTTTTGTCTACATTTAATGAAAAAATAAATATGTGCATTAATTTGAAACTTGAATAACTATGCAAGACATTTTCTAAATGATTTATTAACATTGTAGATATTTAATTATTTTTAAACATGGAAAATTAGAATCAAACATTAAGGCAAATTGTTATACATTATTAACAATGAAAATAGGTATGATTTTAATTGCGAAAAACAGATTTAATTAAATTATCAGAATATCTATTTGCTAAGACAAGGTGATTTTTGATATAGTTATATATATATATATATATATATTATCGGACACCAAAAGTTTAATACATAAATTAAATTTTAGTATTTTTTTACATCTAAGAAATTAATTTCATGAAATTATAAAGCAATTTCACCAAATGAAAAAATCTTAGGATATATATGGTCGTCCATTGTAAAGATGAATCCTTTCCTTGTAAATTGATTTTGAAATAACGAGATTTTTCAAATTTATGTGTGAGAAAAAAATACAAGTATTAACTTGTTATTATCGATTTTTTATTGTTTAATACAATACAGATTTATAAGAATTAATAAGAATGTTAATTTGAAGTAACTTAGAACCTATACTTTTACAATTAATATATAGAAGTTTCATTACCTTGAAAAAAACAAGTAACGTCATTTATAGGATATTAATGCCCTTTATTGGAGTTGCTTCATTCTTATAATGAAAGATTATTAAATATAATACAATTAACCAAAAATATACATATTTTTAAAATATGGAGTTACACCATGTTCACGAGTTGTAGAAGTAAATAATAAATATAAAATCACGCTCACATGTGTGTATGTTTTGTGTAAATAATAAATCAGTGTGGAAGATGAGAGTATTTTAAATGAGCGTATTTTTTAATGTATGTTAATGAGAGTACTTTTAAATGAATAACAAATTGTTAATTCTTACATTTTCTTTATCTTTCAGACGGGAAAGCATTATCATTCAACATCTTTGCAGGTGAAAGCCTTCAACTATAAATTCAAGCTAGATCTTGAGCTAAACATGTAAGTTTAAAAAAAAATTACTAAAAAACATCGACTTTTTGAATATGGATTTTAATTACATCTTTTCGGTAATAATACGTATTTTCAAACGGGGCACAGGATTTAATTACCGCTTCATCGAAAACAAAATACTCTATTCACTAATCTTCCCCTAAAAATGAACAAAAAAATGTCATTTGACTCAAAGCAATATTTGCCTCCTAAATACAGCCACACTAGAGGCTCTGCTCTCTGAATTAGTAAACAAGAAGAGCAGGATTCAATCCCTGGTAGTGCTCGTCGTCTTAGTCGTACGAAGTTTTCCGTGATTTTTTCCGAGACTCACTTAAACATGGGCTATGACCGCTTAATAAGACTCCCATGGACGTTTTGCTACCCAGTCCTAGTTTCCGAATGCAGTCAGTTGGTCTTAACCACTGCAACAACTACGCCACCTGAATACCAAGGCATAAGGGAACGACTACATGTTAAAAATTTTATTAATGATTTTTTTAATAGTATTAGCTATGCTATTCCCTCCTTAAAATTCTTGAATTAAAAGTAAAACCAAATATATATTTTTTTTATCTTCTTTTTATTTTAAAAAGGGGTTAAAATTTTAAAATAATAAATGATATTGTTTCGTAAATTTTATTTCACAGAATCTAACGAATATCTAACTCGTTATTAGTAAATTAGAATAAAGAATTAAATTTAACAAAAAAATTTAAATGGTAATTTATTATTCACTGTTTTTAAAATAATAATAATAATAATAAAATAATAATAATAAATGGAAAAAATATGACATTCACTAATTTTTACTTAAAAAAAAAAACTTAAAACAATAATATGTTTATTTACAACCCAATGTTATTAATTTTCATCAGTAGTCTTCAATAAAATGAAGTAACTTTTTAAAAATGTTTAGAAACTGCTTTATGAAAGTTAGTTTTTCACAACAAAAAACACATTTTCTTAAATCAATGCTTGATGATCAAAGATCCCTTTATTTTTTATATATTTTAATTATAATGTTTATTCAAAGCTTTTATATTAGATGCATAGATTAAAAAAAATTGCTTTACGTAATTATGTTAGGAAATTTTAAGATACATGAAATTGTAGGTATATGAATATTTCACTTATAGTGAATAACTATTGAAGTTATGAAATAAAATGTTATTTGAAATTCATTAATATTTTTCTTGATATTTTATTAAAAAATTTTATGTTTTTATGAATTTCAATTCAACTAGACTGTGCATATTTAATACTCATCTAATAAATGCTAAACTAATCAAATTTAACTAAGGTTACTTTCAGATAATTAAGATTTTTAAAACTTTTTTAAATGCTCCATAATTCCTCCCATTAATTCCTTTTAACATAATGAAGCTTTCTTTACTTTCCTGTAAAGTCAAATAATACTATCTAAATCTGCTGAAAAATGTTTGAATTAATATCGCTTTAAAATTTGTGTCGTAATAAAAAGGAAAATATATATATATATTTTTTTTTTCTTATAAAACTTTCACAGAAAAAAACTATTTATTTAAGAAACATTTCATTTCTTGCGTATCGTTACTTAAACTTATACAATATAATTCATAAATATATAGCAGTTCCAAAATTATTTTAATAGAAAAGTATTCTGTCTCAAATAATATATGTGTGTGTGTACATGCTATGTCTACTTTTTAAAATATTGTCTATATTGTGATGCATTGTAATAAACTTTCATTTCGTTTCAGGCACCTGTTAGCTCCTAATTTAATACAAAAGCATTTTCTTCCAGAAGGAGCTCAACAGATTTCAACTCAGGTAATAAATCTTTAAAAAAATAATTTTATTCTATTTTTTCTCCGGTTAAATGTATGAAAATTTTTTGTAAATTTTAAATTTTTTAACATGCAAAAATGTAAAATCTGAAATGAATTTAACCCTTTATCACTCAAAAACTCCAATTAAAATAATCTTTAACTATTTTTTACAGGGTGGTGTCAGTACCGCCTTTTTTTTTTCCTGGTTCTTCCAACAATATATTCATATAATAATTTTTTATTTAATTAATCATGCAAACTTAGTACTAAAAATTCTATGTAAAATAATACTAGTGGAAGAATCAGAGAAAAAAAACTGACCTGTCGCCACCCTGTTTTAGAACACGTTGTTTGAGCAATGTAATATATATATATATCAAAATTTTAACTTTTACTGATAAAAAAGTTTCAAAAAAATGTTTTCTGTCTGAATCATAATGCAAAATGACAAAAAAAAAAAAAAAAAATCAAAATAATCGGAGTTACAGATTGTTTAGAATGTTAATTTTTTTATAATGAACGCTTACGTTAAATTTTTTTACAAATTATCTTTATATCTTGAATATTTACATCTGAATCTTTTCCCTTGATAAAATGAACTTCCGTATATATAACAGTGAATTTCCCTGTATGCTTTAGATATGTAACATGATGATATAAAGCGTTAACTTATTAATCTAAATATTACTTAAATAAGTATGATTCGCTATAAAACAATGTTGAAAAAACATTTAATTAAAAAATTATCTATACTTTCCTCGAATTTGATAATTTAAAAAATATATCATAGAAATATCATTTATTTGTTATAATTTACCAGAATTATGCATGCGTTTAACCCTTTCAGGACCATAAGATTTCCAAGACTAAATATGCCAATACAACACAATATTTTAGCTATTGTGGGTGTAAAGTAAGAGAATATCACCAGAAAAACATAGCAGGGTGTATAGGTTTCATATAATTTCATGGGAAATATTTTCCCTATGGACCATAAAAGTAAATAAACGAAGAGTTAGGTTGATTATATCGGTGTTTTATTTATTGCTTTGTAATACAAATTTATTGCTTTGTAATATAAAAATTATCAGAAAAGTAAAATAAATAGCTAGTTATGGTATTCTACGAAATAATTTCGTTTACTTGTGAAACACAAGTGGACATTGCACATAACACATTTATTATGTGTCCTATTTTCTATACGTTTTTTTTTTATTATTATTCGTTCAGAAACACATTTGCTGCCTTGGACATAAGTTTTATTTTTACATTCAGTAAAAAAAATATCGATTCAATAATAATTGAACAATCGATAACGATTTCTGTAGAAGGGAAAAATATTTCCCTTGGGCGTGAAAGGGTTAAGAAAAAGTACATTTTAAAATTAAAATAAATATGCTTTTATACTTAAAATATAACATACTGGATCTTCAAAAAAACTTTTTATAAAAACGCTGTTGCTCTCCACTTTTTTTCTGATGTTGTAAATAAAGTAAGTTTATTTATTTATTTATTTTCATCAGACTGTTATGTTTTCAATAAAATAAAGTTATTTTTGAGACAATAAGAAATACCTGTGAAATAATACTTTCAAGGGCCGCCCTTTTTTCAGGACACTCTCGGAGAAGAGAAAATTTTTAATTTATCACTATCATTATTTTTATATAATAATCTCTACCCTGTATAATCATGGCACATTACTCTAAATGTCTCAGAACTATTTCTGCAGGAAATTAGTGGTGGCAAAAAAGGCAAAAATTTCTTATCTCTGAGAGTATCCTGAAAAAAGAGTAGAGAGTATGACCCCTGTATTTTATTTTCTAAGTATTCTTTATTTAATTTTTAGGTAAATTTGCATATTTTTCAGCTTTCTTAACTAAACATATTTCTAATATTCATAAAAGTAGACCTTTGTTATTATGATGTATGTTACAGACTAAATAACTCACAGATTAAAATTACATATTGTGCTTCCGTAACTCATTCACCTCATCCACTGAGAATTAAAATTGTGACGGCATGTCTTCGGACCATCCCAATTGGGGAAATCACACAGAACGACCCACTGCGTTTCAGTAGGATGTTAAACACACTACATCTCAGTTCCAATAGTTGTTCATTGTCGTCAACATTAAATAATATTGTTATCAACATTAATTATTTTTTAAACGAATACACGCTAATGCGTGACATATCAATAAAATTATCCTTTAAAGCCTGAACGGGATCAGCGGGATACGATCCGTTTAATGATTACATGAAAACACGTAAGCACTAAATGCATCATGTTGTAATGTCAGTTTCATTTACATGTCATAAACAACAACCAGATTTTAATTACACTTAATAGTAATTATTTATAATAAGTGAGATGTTCCTCTAGTATTACAGTGTACCATAGTAATTTTAATATTTACGTACTTACACTATGTACATTTATATCCATATGTAAAGCCTTATTTTCATATACAATAATTAAATTTACGTACAGTTTATATTAAAAAATGTACTCAAATACCAAAATTATTATTCTGTGTTAAGCATTAATTAAACGATTTTTCTCTTACTTTATATCACAGTTTTTCATTTTCAAAAAATGGAAATGATTTAATATCAAAGTACATTTTTTTTATGATGATGCGTCAAACGTTTGCAATCTAGCATCATAAATTTTAAGCTTTCAGACATCTTTATTATTTGGATACATTTTTCTACAATACATTTTTTATAGATGAACTTTGCATTTTAGTTTTTAGTTCAATGATGGTAAGTATAGCTTAACTCTTCTTTATTTTGCAATATTTTTAGGAAATTGAGCAATGTTACTACCACGGCACCATAAAAGAATATCCAGGGGGAATAGCGGCTCTGCGAACCTGTAATGGGGTCAGGTAAACAAATTTTCTATAAAATATTGCTCTTAATTTATTGCTTTAATCTAAATATTAATATATGAGTAGAAAATGGTTTTTTTAAAGTGTTCTAAATTAACATAAAATATATTTAATTTTATTCTAACAAAAGTATCAAGCTTAACTTGTCATTAATATTGTCGAAGGTTTTACAATGACCGTCATTAAACATTTTCTCTACATGCCTCACTTACATTTTTATGGAAGATTTTGTTGTAACTCATTGTAAATTTGAAAGTAATTGTTGTGAAATTTTTTTCCAAAATTGCCTGACAATTTTTATAAAATACTACTACTTTGATCGTAAGGTTGTACAAATAGAAAAAAAAAAAAGTTTTATTATTATTATTATTATTATTGTTGTTGTTGTTGTTGTTGTTGAGTACGTTATTAAATGTATGTATGAGTTTTTCTACAATTAATTTCACCTTTTCAAAAATGGTTGCGAAATGGAAGCGAGCCCAATATCAATTCCCAGTTATTCGGCAACTGAGAATGATGGAGCAGGAGGACCTGTCAGCTAAAGCACGTGCTTTCCAACGGCTTTTTTTTCTTTTCTTTTCTTTTTTTTTTTTTTTTTCTTTTTTCATGCCATTAGAATACCTATGCACAAGTGTTCAATAACCAAATGACAATTTATTTGTCTAATATATGCTGTAAATTTTAAAACTCATTTGCTTGAATAATCCGCCTTCATCAGTGATATTTCAATTATTATTTGCATTTATATTATTTTATGTTACTTAAAAAGAAAATAAAATCAATAATTATGACTTTATTGTGTTTAATTCTTTTTTTAAATGTTATTTACAAAGTATAATATATTGGAATTGGTAAGTACAGCTCTAAATAAGGTTACATTATAATACAAATGCTTTTTTTTTTTCTTTATTTATTTATTTATTTTTTTTTGTGCTGTTATTTTAAATAAATTAATATGTTTTTATTAATTTTGTTCTTACATTAGAGATAAACATAAAGAAGAAAACTATAACACTATCGAAACTCGTGCTGGGAAGATAAACTTTCTACCAATAAGCGCAAAATTATTTCCAATGTGGTTCTTTTTACAATATCAATTATTGTAGTAATCATTCCCAAATTTACTGTGACTTTTAAACGAAGTCTTTATAATTAGAAACTGAGTGATATTCGATGAATGAAATTGCATGGTCAGCATTTATTAAAAATTTAATGGAAAATTTTAGAAAATTTATCCTTAAATTCTGCTGATCTGAATTGCTCTCAAATGAAATTTTATATTAGATTATATTGAAACGTAATTCTTTTAAATGAAACAATAGTTTTTTTTAACCATTAAGGAGTTTGATGATTTAAAAAAAAAACTTTTAATTATCTTTATATATGTGTGTATGTGCGTGCGTGCGTTTGTCTGTATAACAGTGCTCTTAAGATGTGTTAGAAAATCCAAAATTTCTGTGTAAGTCAGTCGACAGTAATTTTTGTAGGTGTTTCTGTTTTTTAATTTTTCACAATATATTAAATAATTTTTTTTTAATTGAAGCTTCTATAGTACACATACAATAAAATGTGCTCGTAAATAAAAAAATATAATGTTGAATATTTGCAAAAGTTATATTAAGTATAAAGTTTTTAAAAGAATGTATGAAAATGCATTGCATGAAAGAAAAAATTCCTCTAAACCAAATTATTAATAAATCTTTTTTATATTATTATGTAATAAATTATTTTCAACACAAAAAAAAGCATCAAAATGATACTTTTTACATTTTATTTAGACATTTCATATATTTAATTTAGTACATGTTGAATAAATTTATTGAAAGAAGTTTAATAACAATTTATGTGAGTATTTTCTGTAAAAGTTTTTATTGAAAAGTAAATTTGATGCTTATATCCTCTTCAAGGAAATAAAAAATAAATGTTTTTGTAATAAATTATTTTTTAATCCAAATTTTGTAAAAGCAATTTAATGTTTTCCAATTCTGCTTGCTAGTGAAATACTTTTAATAATATTTCGATTTAAGATCAGATTAAATTGTTTGAAAGTAGTACTGATAATATAAAAGAATAAAATTTTATCAAAAAGTCCTCTATACTATAAAAAGGGGAAAAAAATCACATTACAATTCTTTAAATAATTTTTTCTGATGTATTCTTGGGGTCTGATCGGTAGGACGAAATGCTGATAATTGGAAGGTTGCTGCATCAATACTCGAGCCAGCCGAAGACTGTCGTCGGGTACGTTAATGGTAGCTGGTGCGCATAATATCCATCATGGCGACAATGTCCTACATGTTCTGAAAAGTATACCTCTTGGTGTTACTTTAACCGTGGAGCCATCCCTTCC
The DNA here is from genome assembly GCA_963930645.1 of Salticus scenicus. NCBI lineage: Eukaryota > Metazoa > Arthropoda > Arachnida > Araneae > Salticidae > Salticus > Salticus scenicus. The sequence goes on from OZ005654.1 coordinate 319,183,983, forward strand.
ACAGAAAATTGTGATGGCATATTTCCGAGCCACCTCTAGGGGAGGATTCTAGATTGTCGCCAATTGTCCAGTACGGTGCTATTATTGGAAGATAAACTCACTCACATAATTGAACCATTTATTTCTATTGTAGAGATAAGTTTTCCAATAGCTTTATTTAAATCCACTTATTCACTGAAATGATCCATGAAAGAAATGACATCCATGAAAGGAATCGCAAAGTAAAAAATATTTCATTTTAGAAAACTTAAAAAAAATCTGTTTGAATTATGTGTGTTCATATTAGAAAGGGTAAACTTAAAATTTTATGAGAAAAAGATTCTGTTCAAATAAATCATAAAGTATATATTTCGTAATGATTCATAATGTACAGTATTAACAGAACCTTAGCAAATTTATTTTTAAAATGATTTACTCTTTTATATTTAATATTATTTTAGAACTTTTAATAAAGGAATTTTATTTATTTTATATGTATTTCAGTGGCGTCATTCATCTCGGAAATGAAACATTTGTGATACATCCATTTTATGGTGGCGACTTATCTGTAAGTACTTAAAAATCATTAAATTACTATGTATATTGAAATACGATACCATTTTTTCATATAAAATCTAAACTAATTTAACATTATTACTTTCATGGAAAATTTATCTGCTTAATGGTATGTAGGAAATAAATCCATATACAGTCATTTTGAAATATGTAATATACACATGTTTGAATGAATAAATGATTAAAATTATTAAACACCTAAATAAAAATAAATTATTATTGCGAAAATTTTGAGAAAAAAATCAGTGAGAAACGTGATATAACGAAAAATTAATTCATTGTTGTTACTCTTAGCGTAAATCTCATTTATTCGAAACTGCATTGCTGCCAGTCTTCATATAAATATGAAAAATTATCTAACAGAGTCTGCTAAACTGTGTTCTGAAACAATTTTATTTAGACTTCATTGCTTTTGGTTGCTCCGATTTTTCTTCACCAAGCTTAATAAAGTCAGATGTCATTTTTCATTGGTGACACATGAACGTCTCGCGCGTGTTAACGCCATCATTCATCCACTCTGCACAAGTATTTACAGTGACAGCTCGTGAAAACCAGACAAATTGTGCAGTTCCGGAGATACTCGTTTCTATAACTCGTTTTATTTATCATAACAATACGCCTTCTATAAAACTTATTTATTTGAGCAACCTTTCCCATTGAGTGCCCAGGAAATCACCAGAATTATACCTCAGTACACTTCCCCTCCCCCAGCAACAATTAAATAATATACTTCTACCTAAACATGTGCCCTCTACAACATTTAAATGGTCTTATGTTAATTTGGACATAATGATTTGGCTCTTCAGTTACAATCCAAGCAATGTTTGGGCAGTTATAGAAACTCTAACTTAATATGACAATTAAAACGTTTATATAAAATTTTAGGAATAATCAATACTTTTTAAATCATCAGTTCTCTCTCTCTGTATATATATATATTATGGTACAAATGTTTACGATCTCGTGCATAAAAATTTATTAATATGTTAATCAGTACGCCTGCAGAAATGTAAATGTCAACAACAAATTAATCAATGGTAAACTACTTTTGTTAAGTTGTTTAATTTTTTAAATATCAGGTACTGCCTTGATTAAATATGTACACAATATTAATCATGAAACGATATTGAATAATTTTAAAGAAAAAGGTAATTTCTGTCAAGGCGTCTATTAGATGAACTTGCTTTGAAAATATTAGCGTGGTTCTACTAAAATAATAATTGGATGATAAAAAACGACTTCTATATAACCAAAAAAAAAAAAAAAAAAAAAAATTCAGCATTTTCTTTAAATATCTCATACAAATTGAATCTATATGAGATGAAAATCTGTACACAATTTGTAGTTGATTTTCGTAGCAAAATATCACAAATATCTGAATTTTTAAAATCTTGAATATATTTTAAATAACTTACACACGGCAGATTTAGAGTCCACAAATCATTATTTGTTCAATGAAATGAAACATAAATACTAAAGGATCGTTTTTATGTTCCACTGTAAAAAATATATGTCAACATTTCACTAAAAATTGTTGTGAATTTGTGGAATTTAGTTCCAACCAGAATTTAAAAAAATTATTTGATGCTATTTCTCCACTTTAGTAGTGCACTACTAAACTACTATTAAGTTAGTTTTTAAAAAATGGTTGCAGCTAAATTGGCCTTGGATTGGCAGTGTGTTTTTGGTGAAACAATAAACTTTTTTTAAAAGAGTACTCTGTTAAAAATAAAATTATACGTTTCACCAGAAAAATTGTCCCAATTTAGCTGCAACAAGTATTTTCAGAAAAGAAATTTTGTTAGCTATATTTCACAATTTTAGTAGTAAAAATCACTAAAATGGTGAAATTTTACACCAAAATATTACTTTTAGCTAAATTTGATTATTAGCCCCATTCGCTTGTTAAAACGATAAACAATTATTTTTAACAGTTAGGTAAAATTGTATATAACACGTTTAAATCGTTTTTTAAGCGAATCTTTGGTTTATTTTTAGAAATTATTGAATTACTAGGAAGATGTGGAAAACTTTTCTGAGATTATTTGACTATATTTATTAAATACTAATGTATGATTATATCTTCATTATATATGAAATATATACTAATTACATACTTTTACATAAAAAATATATTTTACGATACATTCACAGATATATTGCTAATTAATTACTAAACTGCTGAGTAACTTATATTTATCCTAATAATAATCTAATCTCCCATAATAATTGATTTATTTTATCCAACATTGATCGATATCTAGTTAATTATTTATTTTATAAGTATTTCCAGCGCAAGAAAAAAAGGAATACGACATACATCATTCTCTCTTATTTAAAGTATGCTTTTATAGATTTATTTTTTGAAAGCTTCAGAAATGTTGTTTACTTTCACAAAAAAGAAAGTAAAAATTCAATAGTTGCTTTCATTCAAGTCTAGAGTGTTCACTCTTCACATATTCTCAGCATAAAACATTGATTTTTCAATAAGTAACGTGCTCGCTTAAAATGTAGCACGAAACTCTTTTCTTCATTCAGTCAATACATTTTCTGCTGAGTGTTTATTACTGATCTAAAAGTGTAAACAGAAAAGATAAATTGTATAAATTTTTCTATACTATAAATATCAGGGGTTTTTTTTTATTGTAAAGAAAAAAGAAACAGAAGTTTCAAATCAAGTCTAGTAATAGCGTTTACTATTGAAAATATTTGATAGTAGGGGAGCAAGTATGAAAATCACAGATGAGAAATAATTTTTTCCTGATCTTTAGACTTTTGTTACAGGTTATCGTTTCTGGTGTTAGTTATGTATTCCAACTGCTTATAAAAGCATGAAAACGCAATGAAAGACTTTAAATATTTGTAAAGATTATAAAAAAGGAATTCATTATGAACTATATAATATTTAGAATCATTTATTTAAAATAAACTATCTTTTCCTCGTCGTTTTCTAACAAATACCTTAAAGAAAATATGCAAAGTATGGTGAAGTGTTGTGTATGGATTCAGGCCGATTGTCTATGCAAGTGAAATATGGTTGTGTAGAATGCCCATGTGGGAGTCTTTTAATGCGTGCTATTTGCACACAAAACAACGAAAAAATCTGAACGCTAAAACTGATGAGCATGATTTGGATTCGAACCCGCTAACTATCGTCAAGCAGGAGTTGTTTTTCATACGTTAAGAGCAAAACCTCTTAGCCACTGATGGGTTCATTATCAGCAGAAAAACACATGTAGAAAAAATTATTTTCTTATAAAAAGTTAATTTTTGATCCAAATTCAAAAATTATATATGTGTGTGTGTGTGTGTGTGTGTGTGTGTGTGTGTGTTTTTAAACTTCCTTGTGGCTTAATTAAAAAAAAAAAAAAAAAAAAAAAAAAAAGATTAGCATTAAAGTTTTTTTTTTTTTTTTTTTTTAACATTTTTATGTTTTGATTCTTATAATTGAGAGTTTGTGAAAAACGGCTTGCATGATTTACTGCAGCTATTTGGGACTATTTAGGAATGACGCGCAACAATCTATCATTTATTTTTGTTAAATAGCCCCAAATAGCGGCCAAAAATTCTTCTCTGAAAGCTTATAGAGAACAAGTGCAGGGCTCGAACTCAGGTCACTCTAGTCAAATGATCGTCTTTCATCCTTACACCAAATCTGCACCTCTTTGTTTACTGAAACTTATCTGCACATTATAGCAACAGGCACTTCTAAGTACACAATCCACTGCTGATTTCCTTGAATTAAAAAAGATAAAAGGCAGGCATTATTATTTTTAGAATATTAAAATAAACATCAACCACAAATTGATACAGGAGATGTTTCAAAGCAAAACCAAACTGAAATTTCTACGTCCGCCGGCACAATATCATATACTAAAAATAATTATTTGATGCATGACATTCCTTTAATTGACAATTTTATTTTTTGATTAGAACATTTTTTTTTCAGTATATAAAACCTTAATTTTCTTATCTTTTTGTTCAAGTTTTTTTTTTTTTTTTTTTTTTTTTTGATAAATTTGATTAGCGAGTAATACTTGGAACAAGTATAAACTATTTCGATAAATCAGGAAACAATTAAAAGCATCTTCTATGCTTTTTAACTAGATCGATACATTTTGTAATATATTACGTAAAACTGTTCAATATTTTTAATTTTTCTTTCTTTTTTTTCCGGTAATGTTTTTATTTGGAGGTTTTTCTCGATAAATCATTCAGAAAATAATGAAAATTCGTTTCATGTTTAGAAAAATCTTTAAAAATTCTCTTTAAAAAAAAAAATGCATAAAGATTAATAAATCTTGAAAGCAATTTTTTAGATTTATCAAACTTGGTATCCTTTTATAAAAGAAATACAGTAGAAAAATATCTAAATAAAATGTACGCCAGTCTTTTTTAAGAACCTTTTTTATAGAGAATTTTCTGACACTATTTTTCTTTGGTTAAAAAAAAAAAAAAAAAAAATGAAGAAGAAAAAAAATTACTTTTTACCAGAAGCGGTTTCGAAATTCGATTCGTAAGTTTCTTGAATAGCAATTTCCTTTTTTTTTTCTCCTTTCCAAGAACCTTTTTTCTCTTTAAACAGCACATTCATATGGGTATAAAGAAAGAGTTTCTCATCTAAAATAAACATCGGAAAATCGACTGAGAACATCATCTCAAAGTATGTAAGATGTGAAAATATAAATTTTCTTTTGGTTCTGTGGCTTGTACATTATTGCTTGACGAAAAGAAGCCTTTACAAAAACTTCTGCAGAAAAAAAAAATGTATTTTCTGAATATTATCTTCCCGAATATCTATGTGAGAAAAGATACATATGTAAATTTAAGCCATTCCATGTTGTATGTAATAATAAATTTATATATATATATATATATATATATATTTCTCCTCAGACGTCTCTTTTTTTTTTTTTTTTTTTTTTTTTTAAGAAATTAAATATTTTCTTAAAAATTACATTGTAATAGATATAGTAATTCAATACTGACTATTAAAATACAAAACGTTTTTAATTTTTTTTTTTATAACTTCATTTTACACTCATAACAAAACACAAAAAGAAAGTTTGAAACTCGTATAAATTAATGCTTCCTGTATTTATAATATCCCCCAGATATTTATATATTTTTAATTAAGTGAAATATTTCTAAAATATACAATTAATTGAAAAATTCTATGACAGCTAGACTTTTCTTTATATTTTTACACGCTTTTATGAACTTCGTTTGTTGCCTGTCAGGTCAAAATCTTGCAAGCAAATTTTAACTCACTTCCTATCATCAAATGAGATGAAATTTTGTATAATTCCGGTGATAATATATTCTCAAGCAATAACGTACTAAAAAATGAGCACTCAACTCCAGTTAAAAAATTTATTTAGAATGTTAATCTGTTAGTAGTCGCTAAAGACAGCGCCACCTATTACAGATTGCGCACTTTTTATTTATCTGTCACCAATAATTTTAAAAAGTGATGTGATCGACGTTTCTTCGAGTTTGTTCGCGTTTTATACATATCAAATGCCACTTCTAAAAATTTTTGGTGGCTATCGAATAAAAAAATCTGACAACACTTAAGGATGGGCGGCAAATCGACCAACTAGCGACTACTAACGGGTTCTACTTCCTATCCTCCGATTGAGCTGAAATTTTACATACATGTATAACTCCAGTGACAATACGTGCTCTAACAACGGTGGACATAGGGTGCCTACAGGCCTCTAAAATCCAACTGCAGTGAAATATTTTTAATACATTTCAGAATAAAAGCATGTTTTAAATGTAATTGAATAAATATAATAAACCGTTAACATACTTCATGCTTAGTCGGAATATTTTCGGCTGGGCGCCCAGCTCTTCTCAACGATTTCATCTGTGTTGGAGCTCCTAGAATGGTGTCCTTTTATAGTTGTTTTCACCACCATTCTAGGAGCTCCAGCACAGATGAAGTCGTTGAGAAGAGCTGGGCACCCAGCCGAAAATATTCCGACTAAGCATGAAGTACAGTCGGGAACAAAAGTGTCCGAACTCTAGCAAAAATTCCTATGTTAAAAAAGTACGCTTCATACGGTTCTGTTAAATAAATCCTTATCGAATCATGTTCTTAGACTGACTAAGAAGAGGATTCGACAAGGATTTATTTAACAAAACCGTATGAAGTGTATTTTTTTCACATAGGAATTTTTGCTAGTGTTCGTACACTTTTGTTACCGACTGTATGTTAAAGGTTTATTATATTTATTTAATTGTGTATAAAAGTATTTCGTTAAAATTTAATTTTATTAAACGTTTTAAATGCTTTTCGATATATATGGCATTATTTGTACGTCTTGGGTTTTCATAAAAATGGCTGTCGTGATTTTAATAAAAATCTAGAATTAGGAGGTTACCACGTTCTATTTTTTTCTGAAAATTAATTTTCTTTAGATATTCGTCCTTTGTCTTTTGTAAAACATTATTAAAACCATTTGGTCTTAACTGTTTTTTTTTTTTTTTTAACCAAGCATTATAGAAACACATAACAGCGCTCTTCAGATTATCACAATTAGAAAATGTAGTTTTTCTTGATAATTAATAATTCTACCGAAAAAAAATTGTATGAAAACAAGCTGTTTGGACAATTTATGAAAACCAAGAATTAGAAGTTTCGAGTAAACAATCCAGCTAAAAAATTTATATCCGTAGAACCTGTCTCGTTTCGACAAGCAGTAGATTTGGCTATATGCAGAAGCACCTACTTTTAGCGAAATTGTGTATAGCCATCTAAGTATTTGAGTTTATTGGCACCAAGCCAGCAGCTGACGAAGTTACAGCATTAGATTTTATGCTGCATATAGTATTCTATGTGTGACATTTTCTAGAAGAAAAAGTCCGAGTATACCTCTAAATAAACATTAACTGATAGTAAAGCACGTCTGTGTATTTATAAAAGAAATCTATTTTAATGTACTTTCATAGTTTCAATTGCCATGATAACACTGGGTAATTTTTCGATGTTTTATGATTCCTAAAATCCCGTTTATACAGAAAAATGCTATTGATTTCATAGTATTTGACCCTAACCATACAAAGAACGTACTCATTGAATGAAATAAATTAAAAAAAAAAAAAGATTTACGAATATTATTGGTAGTTTTCACAGATACAGTCAGTGTACATTTAAAAAAATCGGTTTATAAATTCTTACGTCTAGATGATCGTAAAATGATAATTATAGATATAAAACTGAATATAATTCTTTACGAGATTGTATTACTCCTTAAAATATAAGTTTAAATAGTGGGAAATAAGTCCTGTTGATTAAGGAAAATACTCTTTTTTTACTACTTTGAACCTATTTATAAATAAAAGAACATAGAAAAAAAATATTTCGAATATGAAAAATTTTATAATTATGTATTATTTTCTAATAATAATTTTGGTTGTGATAGTAATAACAGCGAAAGTAAAGAGATTTCTAGCAGTTATAAATGCATATTATTTCTTATAGTTAACATATTCAATGGCCTTGACGACTAAAGTAAGATTTAGAAATCAAAAACAAGAAGTTTCTACTTTTGTTTGAAGTGGTTTTTAACATAGTTATATGACCAAAAATTTCTTGGTTTCGAATCTAGTTAACTCAAAAACATAAATAGAAATAGAAATAAATAAATAAATAAATAAAATTGTCCATTTGGCGATTGAGAAACCTTAACTCAGATGCATAAAATTTATGGTTTAAATAACTGAGATTTAAATTATCCTTTCTGCTATAAAGCAGAGTATTCTCTGAGAACAAAATTACTGGCTTTGTGCCAAAACTTTCTATTATGGATGCTCTCATTGATCTTAGGGAAAAAAAAAACAGTGTGCTTTATCTGATCTTGAATCTGAAGATTTCGAAACAAATTTGCCTTTTAGGTACCGACTCAATTTGCCAATCATTTACAAATAAATTTATGAAACTGGATTTATGATCATTTTTTAGAGAAAATGAAGAATTCGACCTAACTCATGGAGAATCCGATAAATACAGTCTTGTAATTATTGGATAAATAAATTGCTATAAATATTAATTAATTAATTATTTATTTTTTCTTTTCTTTTTTTTTTTTTTTTTTTTTTTTTTTTTATTTATGCATAACTATGAAATTTGTCAGCATGTTACAGTATTTAAATATTTAATACTGAATATTTAAAAAATATATATAACATAAGAATAAGCATTCATTGTATTTAAGAGAAGTTTACAAACAACGCTTGCCATTAATCGATTAAACATTACTGAAGTTTTGAATGGCTATTAAATAATCTTACTAATACTAAATTAATATGCAATCCATTAGAATGTAAATTCAGTTAATATTTTTTTTACAATTTATAATTTAATTGGCATGTAACAGTCATTACAAATTATATCTGACAAAATCTAATTAGTTTTTATCTATAATAATCAGTTATATTTTATTCAGATATATATTCGTCAACTCGCAAAGGAATTACAAGTTAATTCCAATTACATCTTACAAAGTATAATTGCACTTTTGTGGAATGGATTAGAAGTTAATGTCCGTTACGTTTCTCGAAATTTAATTTATATAGCCTATAATATGAATGCAAATTTATCACCGTTATATCTCGCACAATTGGTCTGTGATGCATTATAAATTAATAGTTATAAATTTCCAGAACAAAATTCAGCTAACGTGTTATAGAATAATAAGCCCATACCGATTATACATTTTAAAATATAAATCAATTAAACTGTAAGGAAGATTGCAAATTAATGCTGAATAAATCTGTTTATAACAACTAATTATTTATATATACATATATATATATATATAGGATTTTTTTTTCTTAATCTTTAAAGAATAATTTTAATTCCATACATGAAACTTAACTAATACAAATTAAAATATAATTCAAGCAAAGACATGTATAATGTTATGTACTAATTATAAAATTCGACGAAACCGTAATTATAAATACAATTGGCAACAAAATTATTCATTAGCAATAAATCCTACTGAAAAGATGGGCACCTAATACTGTTTTGTTAAGTAAATATTGGTCCAGTCATGATAATAGTCTTATACTGTTCATAAAAAAAATAAGTTGATGATAAAATTTAGTGATCAAACTAATATATATATATACATATATATGTGTGTGTGAAAAGTATGGATATGTGCTTCAACAATTTTGCTGCCGACTGTAGATAGATAGATGCAATATATAATGAATAAAATGTTACCCTGGCATCACATCTTTATAGATGAATGACAAAATTTTGATAAATCTTTTTATACTTTTCGTAATGTTAGAAATTTTATTAAAGTATACAGTTACGGATAAGTAACGTGTTGGCAAAACCATTTATCGAAAATTATTCTGAAATAACTTCGAAATTAATGTATTCAACTAGGAAATCGAATGATGAACTAAAATAAAAACGAAGAAGAATAGAACGAAAATATGTAAAGGTAACAAAGGAAACAAGTATACAAAGAAAATAAATAGAGATATTTTAATGCCTATCCTAAAATTACTTTAATAAATGCTGATAATATGGAGAAAAGCATTCTAATATCTAAGCAGTGACAAGTGTTTGGTATACAATATAATGATTTTAATATCATCTCCAGTAACAGTACACATAAAAATTTAATAGGTGACAATTCCTAAGAATACTTGTTCAAATATCTGCGAGTTATTGACGGTGAGTAGAAAAATGATAAATCTTCGTATATAGTAAATTTGACAAAAATAAATATTTTGTTTTTTCTATACTATGATTTATGTTTCCTGAAATATTGCTAGGATAAATATAAAACAACTAAACAGTTAAGCATTTTCGCCACAAAATTTAGTGATTGCCTTATCATATTTATAAATTGAAATACAAAACTTTAATTGAAATCACCAGCTAGAACTGATTCTTAATTTAAAATAAACGCATTTATAAACAAAGAATAATAAGAAAAATTTGGTTCTACAATCTTAAACTGTTTGATTTATAAATTATTGACGTTACTTGTCAATTACGTAGAGCAGTAGCAAAAATCAGGCAGATCAAAGGATATTTATTACGCAGGTCTACATTAAAAATTTTGAATTAATAATTTTTGCTGAAATTTTGTGTGTGTGTGTGTGTGTGTGTGCTGAAACCAAAAATGAAACCAATTTTTTTCTATCACGTATAGATTTTTGTAAATACAGGTTGCCTACCGACACACTTTCATCCGTGATTCTTTCACCAGTATAAGGTAACGATACCAACTCCTAAAATATGCACCAGTGTTCTACCTTCACAAAAACGTGTTTGTGTAAGCGTTTAATAACATCTATGAATTTTAATCCGCCGCGCTAAATTCATTAGAAGCGGATAATCTAGCTTGGGCAGTTTCAAATTCATAGACTTAAATAACGTTTATTTTAACATTTGTTTTGCGAGGGAGGTGACTACTGGTCAAATTTTAGGGGTGGTGAACACTGGTGTCATTACCTTAACTATGTGGAAACTTTTGTGGTATGTTTCCATGATTAATTATAATTAATCATAGAAACATATTATTGTGTCAGTATATGTCAGAGATTGTATCGGTAGACACCCTATTCTGACAAAACGTTGTACAGGATACAAAAAAAACAGATTTCATTTTCGGTTTCAGAACACAAAAAAAAAACATATGTATCATCTAAAATTATCAAACCAAATTTTGCCAATATTATTTTTGTAGTCCTGTGTTATTAAATGGTAAGCCCAACCTCTTATGAAATAAAAATATCTTATACAATAAATTTAATCTAAACAGAATAAATTTATACAAAAGTGCAAAGAATTTCATCATTTATTTTATAATTTATTGACAGGCCTTAAATCAGCAAAAGAATTAAAACTACTAAAATATCGCAAATTTTTAATTTCTGTAAAATACTAATTGATAAATGAAGAATTTAGAATGTTATTTATTAAGGTTAATGTGCATTTTGTTGTTATACACTAAGTATTGAAGGGATATTTTAAAGATATTAAGTGTTAATTGTAGGTAACTACATTAAAAATAAACACATTTTTATATTTGTAAATACAGAAACAAAAAGCACTTATATTAAAATGAATTTGATTATATATTGCACAAGAACACCAATATACACTTTTTTAATATTTAATATTGTGCAATTTTAACAAAAATACTTAAAAAGGCACAATGACTTTTAAATAAATAAAATTACATTTATTCAGCAATTTTATTTATTTAAAAATCATTGTGCATTTTTAACTATTTTTGTTAAAATTGCACAATATTAAATATTTTAAAAATGTATATTGGTGTTCTTGTGCTATTTATAATCAAATTTATTTTAATAAAAGTGTTTTTTGTGCAATTTTAACAAAAATACTTAAAAATGCACAATTATTTTTAAATAAATAAACTTGCTGAATACATAATAAGGCGGAAAGAAAAGAAAAACAAACGATTATATATATATATATATATATATATATATATCATTTTTAAATGATTGATCTTCGTAAGTATATTCCATATACATCTGCACAAATGCAACAAATTAAAGAATGTCTAATAGTTAAAAATGGTTGAAATAAATCTATAATCCAAATTTAATACATATGAATTCTTAGAATAATAATGACCGATATTTTCTTGTTTATTTGTATAATAAATCAATTGATATAATACGCATTCTAATTTGAACTAATATATATAAATTATTGACAGTATAAGTAAAAAATCTTTAATTATAATACTATATTACACACAAGGGCTTTTTCATCTAACTTTATCATAAATCATTCTCATTAATATTGCTTCCTACAACTATTTACCGTCATCTCAGAGCTCCGATGCCGGATATAGATGTACTTCTACTGGCTTTAGCTAGAATGACGAAACTATTAATAGAAAATATTGGAAAACTCTCGATCATTTTCTGCCGTGTAGATGATTTTTCCTAATTGTTTCCGAGATCATTATCGGTTCTAACCGAGTGTTTTGTTTGTTGTTTCACATTATTCTTTTGACCTCTGAAACCCTAAAGGGCATTGTTTAATAATAAAAATGATTATAATTTACTAAATGCAAATAATATTTCTTTCCCCTCTGAATAAAGTTTTAGTAAATCATCTATGTGATTTAAAAAAAAAAAAAAAAAAAAAAAAAAAAAAAAAAGGTTTCTATTATATATATAACAAATTATCTATATCTATATCTATATCTATATCTATATCTATCTAATCTATTATCTATATAACAAAATTTAAAAATAAAGTAAAATAAACTTTCTGAATTTGGAAAAAAACGTATTTTTCAGTAAAATGCTCCATAAAGCTAGTGTTATTGCGTGGGTATTTAAAAATCAAAATATTAATAATAACAATAATAATAAATAAATAAATAAATAAAACAAACTGTCAAAATTATTAAAATTGCCGTTAGGAATAATAAATCTTGTAGAATAAGGCTTTTACTATGAAATCGTACTTTTACAGATTGAGTTAGTAACTTTTATATTTAAAAAATAAATAAAGAAAGAAAAAAATGCAGTTAAAGTTCGGTTGTAAACGCAATTTAATTTTGCTCATGAGGTCTTTTTTTTTTTTTTTTTTTTTCCCTTGACCTGAACGAAATAGTTCTCTCGTTCTAATAAAAGAATACGTGTTTTAAATTGCGATATTAGTTGCTAGGCAACATTATTGACTATAGATATTCAACTTTACAAAAGCGTTGCACTTTTTAAACAAAAGATTATTTAAAAAGAAAAGAGAAAAATAAATAAAGAACAAAACTACATTTATGCCTCTTCCCCCTAAAAAAAAAAAAAAAAAAAAAAAAAAAAAAAAAGAGAGATCTCTTACAAAGTCTCTCTTTAAGTTTTTTTTTTTTTTTTTTTTCAGTTCTTTTTGTCATTATATCATAAATTACATTGTACATATTCTAGATAAACGGGACATTATATAAATACATTTTCATGTTCATCACCGATACATGTTAATATTTTGCATGGTTTAAAAACGTGTTTTCTATTTCCTTTTAGAGAAAACATCCACACGTACTTTTCCGTTTCTTTCCAGAAAATAAGGGCAAGCACACCTGTGGTAAGTAAACAGTCTTTTTTAAACAACATGTTTATTGTTTCCTGATTATCATTAGAATAAGAGAATTATCATGAATTTTAAATTATTACTAAGGGTTAACTGAGATATTTTGATAAATTTATGGCGCATATTAATTTATCCTTATCTATATAGTATTGTAAATTGCAGCTATTAATGCTAGTTTGTTTGGTTCACGAAAAATGTAGATTAACACGTTCACGCCGGCGCATTTTGTTTACACAGTCTTCTCAAAAGTATCCGAGTACTAGCCAATAATTCCGATGTCAAAAAAGTAAATTTAAAACTATTTTCTTCAATAAATCCTTGTCGAATCATGTTCTTAGACTGACTAAGAACATGACTCGATACTTTTGCTCGGATTCTTTTGCTGCCGACTGTAGCTGTGACCCACCGGTGGGTCACGCCGGCGTGAACGTGTTAAAATAATCACACTTTCACTAAATTTTCTGAATTCTACAATGACAGTCTTTGAAAGATCGAAAAATGCTGGGAGAGATCTAAAGCAGTGTATGGTAAAAATGTAGAAACGTTTGAATTATAGCAGCTTACAAAAATTATGTTTTTTTTTTTTTTTTTTTTTCCTTGAATATTTATTAATAATAATTGAAACTTTATAATACCCTGCGTATTTTATTAAATATAATAAAACGTTTATATAAACTATAATTTTAAAATCGGTATTTAAATTTCTCTTGTCAGGGGAGAAGAGGGCTGTCTTTGTGGTGTGTGTTTATACAGACTTTACTCCAAAACCATTATATATATATATATATATGCATATGCATAATGGCTGATAAAATACAATCGATAAAATTGCTTGAAAATTCGCACGATGAAAGATATCATGAATTTTATTTTAATGTGTAACGTTTAGAAATTTAAACTTAAAACAGAAAACTATGAAAAGAAAAAGAAAAAAAATTAAATTGGGGGATAGTTATTTTATTTAAAAACGAGTTTTTTGTTATACATTTTATAATTTTTAAAGGAATTTTGAATTTCTAGAGTAATACCAAATTTGATTATATTGTTACGATAAGATTTGTGTATACAGGGGTTTTTTTCTACCAAGAAAAAATTTCTTTAGAAAATAAAATTATTTTAACTTAATATATAATTTATACAGTTTTCTGAACTATAAAATACTCAAAAGATAAAAAACTCGAAAATTCTTTTATATAGTAAGAAAACCACCTTGAATTTAATTTTATTAAGAAAGATATGGTTTAAGAATCTACAAGAATGTAAAAAAAATTAATAAAATAAATTAAAGTTAATTAAAAACAAGAACGAAATATCATGCGTTGTACAATGTTTATTAACACTTTCCAATTGCACGTACATCGTATAACTTTCAATGTTCTCTGCCTACGTTATTACACAACAGACAGACAGAAATACTGAAAAACAAACAGATAGACAAACTGAATTCATAATCACTCGTAAACATCGTTGGAAAGTGTTAAAAATGCTTAACTCAAAAGGAAATACAGCCCTGAGATTCTGATTGCAGTCCTTAATGTGTCTCAATATTCTAGTGTAGTCCTATAAATCTGAAGGTTAACCATGTTATATTCCATACAAAACATTATTCTAGCATGTTAACAATAAATATCAATTTCTTTATGATTTTTACAGTAGAAAGCTTCTTAAATCAGATTTATTTAAATGTCCGTTCTAAAGTACAATATGGTGGCATTCTTTGAGTGTACCTGTACACAAGCCTGTACACTGATTCTTTTAATGCTAATTTAAATAGGAAACATCCCATAGTAAACTTGAATAGCATATATCATTTTTTTAAAGTTCCAAATATATTTACGGATGCTGGAGGCGGACAGATGGACAGATAGACAGGTGGACAGTCGGGCAGACAGATATACAAATTCACAACATATCCACACTTAAAAAATGCAAAAAAGTGTTAAAAGCGCTTAATGTAAACGAAAATGCAAATTGAACTAATATCCCATAATGTCCCTTAATGTAACTGAATAATTTTGTGTGGCCCTGTAAATCTTAATATTAATCATACTATATTCCATAAAAAAACATTCTTTTATGCATATGAATAACATATTTTAATTTCATTAAGGTTTCTGCAACATAAAGTTATCAAACTTTGATGTATAGAAATATCTCTCATAATACGCAATGCTTTGGAATACTTTCGGCTGTCACTGTACACAAACAATTGGTGGTATTTATTCCATTTTAAACGGGGAACATTTGATAGTGAGTTTGAATAACATATTTCAATTTCATTAATATTTCTTCAAAGTATGAAAATATCATTTATAGAAATTCTTCTCTTAGAACACTATGTTATGGAATACTTTCGGGTATCCCTGTACATAAACCAGTAGAGATATTCTATCAATTTTCAATAGAAAACATCCGATAGTGAATTTGAATAACGTATATCAGTTACAATAAATTCCATGAATATTTACGGGAGTTAGAGCGCGGACAGACAGACAAACCAAAGTCATTAACACATCTCAACCTTATTGGAAAGTGTTAAAAACGAAATGAATTAAATCACCAAAATTTTCATTATTTAAAAACGGGTTTTGAATTACTCATGTAATGAATTTGAAATGAATTTTTAACTGATAAAATTTAGATGAAAGGTTTTTTTTTTTTTTTTTTTTTTTTTCCAATTCAAAAAAAACATAAAATTATTTTATTCATAATTTATTTCATTTATTGTATTTTTATTCATAATTTCTTATATCTGTTAGGGAACACAGGTATGCACGAATGGGGATTCAAGCAATTTAGAATAAAACCGCACACAAGGATTAAGGTATGTAACATAGCTTTTTCTGTTTTATTTATGCTAAATATTTAAATTTCGAAAATTTATGGTATGTGGTATTTAACATTTTATTAAGTCTGGTAAATAAAACAAAAATATTCAGAAAAATATAGTAAGAAGGAAATATAGCAAAAAAGAATATTTTTAAAGGTACATTTGTTTTGAAGGCTGTTTATAAAAACCATAAGTATTATTCAACTAGATTTTTATTAAATATTGCTGATAAAAATAAGGCATTAATCTAAACTATAAATGCATCCTCAATTAATTATTTTTTATCCAATAATAAAATTAATTATTACTTTGAAATTGTCCGTATTTTCATATAAAATTTCTCAATTTATTAAAAGTATATATTCTAACAAATTACGATTTAATTAAATATATATATATTTTTTTTTTTTTAATTAAACAAAGGTAAACAATTTTAATTACTGTCCAACTAATTGCCCCCTATTTTTTCTTTTCGTTTTTTTTACCCCTTTAAATATTTCTGTAAAAAATGTTTTAAATAATAGCTCAAAGTAAAAATAACAATTCATTGATAATTCAAATTGTTTTCCTACATTTTTTTCTATTATATTATTTAGTTCATTAAAATGCTTTATGTTATTCTTAATTTTAAATATATATATATATATATCCCATTGGGATTGCATACGAAGAAAGTAATTAAAATTTTAAGTAATTGAATGTTCTTATGGTAACTATTAAAATAAAGAGTTCGATGATTATTGTTTTAAAACTTTTATTTGCTTATATCTCACTCTTAAAACGATTTATTATAATTCTCGAAAAACTAAAAACTTTAGTAATAATATGTCTTTACAATATATACTTGCTATTTGTAAAAAAAGGAAAATAAAAAATGTCTAATATGTATGAAAGGGAGTTGAATCTTTAATTACAATAAATAAATAAATAAAATATTAAACACCCTGTATGAAAACACAAAGAAGAAATTTCTTTAAAACGATCTTCAACTCTTTAAAATATGAAAAGTGAGATCTGACTCTGAAAGAGTGGCATATCACTCTTTGAACATGTCAAAATGGAGCCAACCTCTAAAGATTGAAAAGTCTCTTTTCGAAAGAGTGAGATTTTTCACTCCCCATTAAGAGTGAAAATATTCCGAGTAATTCAAATAGTTTGACTTTCAATTTTTCCTTAAAAAAAAAAAAAAAAAAAAAAAAAAAAAATAGACGATATCTCTTTTTTTTTATTATTATTATTATTTCGCATTTCGCATTGACTCTAGCTCAAGTTAGTTTGAATCTGACGAGAATCGAACCGAGGCCATCTCCGTAGCTGGCGAGTGTCTTACCACTGATTCACTAGGTGGTTGCCTATTTTTCCTGTTTTCCATGCAAATTGGTATCAAAGCAGGATTGAAAAGTGCTAAGTATTTGAAGAGATTGTGCTTTCGTGGCTGAGGGGTAACATCGTTCCCAATAATGCGGTGGATTATGGTTCGATCTTGCCTGGTAGAACTGGAAAATTTTGTTTAATACGAGAATTTTTAGTGTTCCCTAAAAAAGTCTGTGCGGAAAAAGTCTGAAAAGTAGTGCGGAAAAAGTCTGTAGTGCATGAATATATTCAGCATTGTTCTGCTACAGAAAATTTTTGTCCTCGCAATTTTCGCAAAGCATATTGATATTTTCTGGCAACGTTGTTATGGGAATATTTTGAAATATAATGGGATTACTTTTACAGTTCATTGCACGTAAGCTTTTGTTCGTTAGCATCGAAATTTCGCATAGATGTTAGAAATAAATTAATTGGAATCCATCGAGCTAAACACAATATCAAAAAGTTAATCAAAATTGTCAAATCTATCTCTTTGAAAAAGATATGGTTGTACTGGGGCTTAGAAGTTAATGCTGATAATTGACTACACTTGGGTCCAAGGACTGAATAAGAAGACTTTCCGTGTGGATTTTTTTAATTCTTTGAAAAGGAAACATGAATTGTTGCAATAGCATAAAATCTTAATGTAAATCTTCTCTTAATGTTGATAATATCTTTTAAAAAATCATTCTAACTTCGAATATGGATAGACTAAAATTTGTGTAAAATGTCCAGCTTTATATATATATATAATTCCAGAAAGAACAGAAAATTATAGGAGCATGTAATCGCTATAACATACAAAATCAAAACGCAATTAGAAAAAAGTTAAAAGAAAAAAAAAAAAAAAAAGAACGCAAAAGAGTTAAATTATCTGAGTAAAATGGCATATATAAAAATAAAGCTTAGTTAATTATCATAAAGTTAACAATCGAACAATAGTAATTATTCTTTAAAAGGTATAATCACAGTTCTTAATATATAAAGATTAAAAAAATTTCTTTTTAACATTAGAAAAAAATGAAAATAAATGTATTCCACAAAATTAAACAAGATGTAACTTTCTCCATTATTATCTAATTCGTTTGAAAGGGGAAAGTTTTTAAATATTAAATGTAATTTATTGTTTTAATAAGCCTTCTCTTTTTATCTTCTCTCATTAGGAAAAACAGTCAGTTTTTTAAGAAATAAATGTTTTTAAATTAATGCTAATGAAGAGCATTAAATCTTCTAAATGTAGTGCTTTTTAAAAAAAATTTACATTAAGGTTAATGAATAGTACGAACATTAAAAAACTGTGATTTGGAATCATTAAAATATCTAGTTTGGGTCGCGCGAGGAGCCAGTGGATAATTCTAAAGATTTTATAAATGTTTCTTATATATTCGTGCGAATTAAAGAATAATTCCTGCAATATAATTTAAAATGCATTTAAATTATAATTTTTAAACTAACAAAATTAGTTTTCTATTTTTGATTTTTGTACACTTAGCACCCTTATTGAAAAAAAAAAAAAACTTTGTATGCTTAAACACATTCTTCGTTATTCGGCTAGGACTCCTAGATCTGTATTCCTATACTCGATCTTACAGAGAAAATTACGCAATTTTTGGAACAAAAAGTTTACTATTCCACGCATCACATTCTTTTTTTTTTTTTTTTTTTTTTTTTTTTTTTTTTTTTGGGGGGGGGTGTGACATTATAAGGATGTTCTGAGGCCATCCTGTCTTCCAAAGACATCCTGAAGAAACACTGAAGTGAAGATGTGCTGTACGGGATGTTAAAAAAATTTATATGGTGTTATATTTGGAACTTCTAATATTCCACATAGAAGAATCTTTTTATAATTGAAATATTAGAAAACTAATCAATGTTTAATTTTTGCTAAATTTTTAAAAAGTGTAAAGCAATGAAACGACTCACCCTATTAAAAAGTAACTGAATGTAAATTTAAAATTTCGTAATCTAATAAGATCCTAAATATGGACTTTACACAGATATAGGTAAGTAATAATAATCAAACGCTATTAACTTACTTTTTTTTTTCTTTTAACTTCAAGAAACTGTGGTGGATAGAATTTATGTATTAATATGTAAAAATTGCAATGGTTAAATAGTTAATAAAATAAATGCAATAAAAATCTGTAAGAATAAATGAACGTATTAAGGACATTAGGTGATACGAAAGTCTTTGAAATACTATAAATCCATAAAAGCTTTAAAATCCAAATAAAGTTATGTATTTCTATTTAATGACACTTTCTTTCTCATGTTAAAATAATACAAAATTGCTTCAGTAGCTGATGCAAACAATGTAATGGTAAACATATTTCATTTTATGTGGTGAATTTAAAAGTTTTACCCAACCTAATAAAAGTTTAAAGGAGATTATTTTAATAAATTAAATAGGCTTTAAAAATTGCATGCAATTTATAAAATAAAACTTTTTAAAGATACCTTTTACCATTGTCAAATTAGTAACCGGGAAGTTCTGCTCTCTAAGCTAGTAGTCGACAAGTGCCAGGCACGATACCAGGTCAGCCTAGACGTCCGTGGTTTTCACCGAAAGTCACATGAATAAGGGATAGAACTCCATAGAAAGACCCCCCACTCTTTTCATCCCCGAAGAAGATATTGCACCCAGGCTTAGGTCTAAAGTCCATATAATTCACCCTGACTCAACGCTAACCCGACCCCCACCCCCATCAATCTCAAATGTAATGTACTTGTATACACAAGTATTACTTATGTAATTTTGCATTCTTTTTTTTTTTTTTTTTTTCTAAACTTTAATTTAGATAAAAAGTATAATATTTTAATGGGTATAATTGTTTTTTTCGACAGAAATTTTTCACTTTTGCTATTAAATTTAAATATTTTTTCAGAGATATTCTTCTTCTGATGTTTATTATAACTAATTTCTTATTACATGAGACTTAATGTTACTTTTTAAAACGCTTTATTTTTAAACCTAAAAGTCACATTTTAGTTGCTATATTAACTAAACAATATAATTTTAACATATTATGAATTAATTCTAAAAATGTGTATTTTGTCCTGATTTATAGGATTCCCTTAGCAAAATAGTGCATTGAAAGTCTTGAAATTACTATAATTAAGTTATTATACTTATGTAATAATTCATTGCGTATTTTTATGTATTAAGTTTGTTGTGTTAATAATTCCTTCAAGGCAAATTAATTCTGCTTAAAATATATGCATATATATATATATATATATATATTAATTAAGTATGATTAGTGAGCTATAAATTATTACCCATAGCTTTATTGGCAGAACAAAACTGACAGTAAAGTAAACTGACTGTATGTGTTTATTATTACAAGTAATATAAATAAATATCTTCACTAATACCTAAATTATTTTCGTAATTCATCCTCTATGAAAATTTTTTTAGACAGAACATTTCAATGGAATATTACTTTTACAGTGAAATACTAATAATATTTTCTTAAGTAAAAATATAAATTTAATATTAAGAAAATGAATTTCTTTTTCAAATTAAAACAATTATCATCATTAATTGTGTCAAGTAATAGTCCTAAGAAATCTTCATTTTAAATTATTTTCAACTGTCTTCTTCATTTTTAAATGTTTTTTTAATAAACAAAATACCTTATATTCAATAACATGAAAAATTATGCATATCTTATTATTCTTAGAAAAAATTCTATTCTTAGAAGAATAAAAAAAAAAGTAACGAAATTTTATAATTTTATTAATTCTAAAATGGTGCAGAGTTTAAAATAAAATGGTACGTTTCACCAGAAAAATAGCTCCAGTTTAGCTACAACCAATATTTTAGTACTAAATTTCACCATTTAAATAGTGATTACTACTGAAATGGCACAATTAAAATGATGAAAATTAGCCCCAAATTATTGATTGCAACTAAATCGAAACAATAATTTAAAAATAACATTTTATTTTGAACTGTGTCACTTATTCTACACTAACTCTAGCATTATTAAAAAATAAATAAAAAAAGACATTAAAGAATAATTTTTTTTGCAAGCTTTAACGTATCAAGAGAATAAAAACCGTAATTACTTAATTTTATGAAAAATATAATGACTTTAATGACAGACAACCCATAATCATAGCATTTTTTTCTATTAAGTTTCTTTAAAACTTAAAAAATACTTAAAAAATAAAACCATTCGTTCGCATAAATATTTTACTTATTAGTAGTAGATTCACGATTTCATTCAAATTTTTTAATCTTTCAAAATGAAGCATATTATTAAAAATAGCATTAACAGAATAACAAATGATTCAAGAATATATTTTTAAAATCCTTAATGGAAAAAAAAATCTTTTTCTGTGTAATATTTATGTTAGCAGAAAAACTTGTAAATGATAAGTGAAAGAGTTGATATTGGCGAAAAAATACTTTAATGTACATTCGATAATTTGTTTTAAGAATTTGAATAATAACTTTTGAAAAAGTTATTCTGCTCATAAAGTTATACTTTTTTTCATATAATTTGAGCTTTATTTAATTTTAATTTCTTTCTCAGAAAAGGATTCTTCGTTGTGGAATATCGATTTGTACGTTCTTTGAAGTAATTTAAAAACGTTTTGCACGGGAAAAAAAATAAAAATAAATACAATAAACCATACATATTTTGGACAAAAAAAAGTATATATTGTATTAAACATGGCATAAAGTAGTAATATTAATAAAAAATAATTTTGAACTTTTTCAATTAGCCATTCATGCGTCTAAAATAGCAACATTTCGCTTGTAAAAATAAATTGCTAATTATAAATTTATAAATAGCTTTTACTGGCAATTTATAAATATACATACATTTTTATTTTATTAAACAAGTACATAAAAATTGCTGTAAATGAAAAATGCTGTATTTTATATCTGATATATTTTTCTGCTTACCTAACTAATTAAAATAAAAAAGTTCTTCCGGGTCATTCGGAAGGATAGGTTGATTTGTTTTTCTCTTATAGAGTGGCCACCATTTTGAAACAAAATGGTGGATTAAATTCATTAATGTAATTGGTAAAGATATTGATGTAGGCTGTGTACATATGAACTTTTAAGTAGACCGAATCATAAATATATATTTTATGTGAATTTGAAATTTTTAAATGACCGCCACTTGGAAACAATATGACGGAATATGTCGTCCAGCAAACTCATTGAAGATATTTGAATGATAAGTCCACTGTCCAACTTTGGTTCGAATTGATTCTGCATTTCAAAGGTTATCGTGATGGCAAATGTTCAAGTGGCCGTCATTTGCAAACAAAATGCCCATCGAACTCATCTAAGATATTATTTGAAATATAAGTTCATTGTCCCACATAGGTTCGAATTTGTTCAGTATATCAAATTTATTGTGATGACAAATTTCCAAGTGGCAGCCAGATTTCAAGTCGCCACATCTTGTAAATAAATTGATGGAGCAAGTTGCCTAATGAAATAATTCAAGATATTTTAATGATAAGTCCACTCTCCAATTTTGGTCCGAATTAATTCAGCATTTAAAAAATTATCGTGATAAACGAATTATCAAGTGGCAGCATGAATTTAAGTGGTCTCAACTCGGAAGTAAAATGACAGATAAAGATGCTCAGCGAACCTATCCAAGATATTCGAATGATAAGTCCATTGTCCAACTTTCGTTCGAATTAACTCAGTATTTGAAAAATTATCGTGATGAAAAATTTCCAAGTGGCCGCTTCTTGTAAAACAAAATAGAGGAGCAAGTTGCCCAGCGAACTCACTCAAGGTACCTGAAACATAAGTTCACTATCCATCTTTGGTTGGAATTAGTTCAGTATTTCAAAAGTTATCGTGGAGACGAATTTTCAAATGACAGATTTATTTCAAGCAGCCTCAACTAGGTAACAAAATGGCGAAGCAAGATTCTCAGCGAACTCATTCAAGGTATTTTTATGATAAGTTCAGTGCCCAATTTTTCTTCGAATTGGTTCAGTTATTCAAAAATTATCTTGATGACAAATTTTCAAGTGATAGCCTGATTTCAAGTAGCCCCATAAATGTTAGGTAACTAACATTCTGAAGCGAATTGGAGGATGAAGTTAGTTAATAAACTACGCTGAAGCCCTTATATGAGTTTTGTAAACATCAAAATTTAGGCAATTCTAGTCTTAAATACGCTTTTACAATGCCAATTTGAAATTTTCAAGTGGCCGCCGTTTGAAAACAAAATGACGGATCAATTTGGTTAACGAATCCATCCAAGATATTTGTAAGATAAGTTCGTTGTCCAACTTCGGTTTGATTTAGTTCATTATTTCTAACGTTATCGTGATGATACATTTTTCATTATTGACAGACAGATAGCTGTATTAAGTACTTACAATAGGTCGATTTCTAAAGAAATCAACCTGATAAACAACAGTAAAAGAAAATGAAGAAAAGCAGTTTTGAAGCATTTTAACATTGTGAAACGGAAAACAATTTACATATACAGATACTTCGATTTTTATTTTATTTATTTAGTTATTTATTTATTTTTTTAATTTAGTTAAAAAAAAAAAAAAAAAAAAAAAAAAAAAAGTGAAAGAAGACTAAATACAAACAAGAAAATCAAAACATGACGTTATACCTAAAAATTATTTCTTATTTAAAATACATAATATATAATACATAAGGTATCAGTGTATGAATTTATGTATATATATCTTTTACCTTTTGAGATTACATTTTTTTTTTTTTTTCTTTTTAGAGAGATGTAAGACAAGTATATAAATTTATAGAACTGGCATTAGTAATTGATCAAGCCATGGTAAGTAAATTTTTCCTATGATTAATTTTTTTTCCCATGTAATATTACTTACAGAATAGGTATTTTCTTATAATTTTTTTCCCTTGTAATATACTTATTGCTACGATAACAATGATTTTCAAAAGTAAAGCACATGGAGTAGGTTTTACACTGCATCTAATTTAATGCACATACGTGTTGTAGACATTCATTAAAATTACAATTACAATTAAGTATAATACGCAGATGTGACTAACATTGTGTAAAATTAAAAGAAGGAAGCACATTGATATTTATCAAAACTGTTCTCCTTCTTTGCATATTTGGAGATAAAAATTATTGAAGCTATACTTACTCACTTTTATCTCTAAAACGTGTCAAGAAAAATTAATAACTTTTTTTTTCATATTTCTATTTATTTCAGTTCTTAGTCTTTAGCAAAGGTATGATCTTATAATAAATTACCTTATATTTGAGACTATGTGGTTTAAAAAAAAATTTTCTTTTTAAATTTGTTGTGAATATTTACTGCTAGTAAGTCAGTACTAATAAAAGTGCTCTTCATCAAGCTGAAAGAATTATTTTATTAATAGATGTTTTGTTTTAATAGTTCGAGAATCGAAATTCAACGAGAGCCGAAGTTGTTAGTGATGCCATACAGATACTCAATTGTGTAGATATGGTAAGATCTTTATATATTCTTTTTAACCTTTCACGGAATTGCGTTTTATTATTATTATTATATATTATTATTATTATTATTATTATTATTATTATTATTATTATATGAAATGTTTCATTAACACGCTTTTATTTAGCTTCACCTGTATGTATGTATGTTTGTATGTATGTTTGCATGTTTGTAACTGCTCTGGGAGCAAACAAAAATCTAAATTGTGAAAAAAAGACTTTCCCTACGTGAACACCGTGGCGTTGAGGTATAGTTCCGCGCTACGAACCTAAAGGTCTAGCGTTCGATCCCAGTCAGGGGAGATTTTTTAAAAATGGTTTTTGTTTAATTCTAAATTATTTTAATTAAAGATTTAAATGTATGTAAATATTATGGTGTGTCACTCACACGATTTTCTCTTAACCTGCATTTTAATACTAAGATAGATATTTTGTGTTTTTTAGTTCACATTTCTATAAAAGCGTGTTCTTTAATTTTTTTTAAACTATAATATTATTTTTAAATACCTATAAAGCAGGCTTGTCCAACCCAAAACTCTTGGCGGGCCGCATTGGAAATCTACTTTAGACAGGCAGGCCGCATTGTATAAATGCATAAACCATATACATGTAGTAATTCCTTTTTTTTATGGGCTCCTAAGGATTTAAAACCAAAAATATGCATATTAAATACATTTTTATTCATAAAATAACTATAAAACAATCAAAAACTTATGATTATACCGTTTATAAGTATACAATGGTAACAATCAGCTATTGGTCTGATAATATTTTATTATCATCAATGAGGGCGATTTAACTACCTCAATCGGTATTTTCATTGAAAAAAGTCAGAAACAATTTATTAATTTTAGAAGTTTTAACCAAAGATGTCAAATCAGAAATTTCCTGAATTCTGTCGTGGGCCGTAAAATCTTACACGGTGGGCTCAGCGACCCGTGGACCGCGTGTTGGCTAGTCGTATCAAGTCCATGTTAATTCACGAAAATAATTTAAAAAAAAAATTATATTGCTGAAAAAAATAAATCCCCTTCTTGAAATTGCTATTCCATAAAAAAATATATTTACAGAGAGTACACAAGAGCACTCCGTTGAGTTCTAATAGAGTCGACTTTGGAGACACATTTTGTGATTTGGCTATAAATTTCATGATTTAGCATCATAATTTGTTAATAAACGATAGCTTACGATCGCTAAAAATTTCAGAAACCACATTTTAGTTGAAAATGCATATACAGGATGCTTCTGTAAATTTATCGTGCAAAATTATGTGGAATAATTGCTAAGTCATCGCAAAGATTATTAAAGGAAAAGACGCGCTTTCTCACAGGATATGATGAAAATGTTAATATCTTAGAGCCATAACAATTAAGAATTTGTATATAAGATGAAATAGATCGTCACCCATTTGTATTTCATTTATTACAAAAAAATGTAGAACTACAAGAATATATAAAATAAATTACATCGCTCCAGATCATAACATGTATAGAGTAAGGTTCGAACAATGCCTAGGAAAGAACTAAACACATGCTTGAAATACCATTCATTATACTATGAGAAAAAAAAGTAAGCAGTAATTTTAACATATCTCCAAATTGTGACGTTTAAGTTAATTCTTTAATGACCCTGCAGCAGAAAAAGAGGAAATTTAATATGGAAAATGTCGCATATATCCTATATCAATGTCAGAAATTTAGAAAAAATATCTATTTCGAAATGATACTTAGAAATAAATGTTTGGATTCATAGGAAACTCAAACTATGCAAATCCGGAGCAAATTTGAGAAAATTCATTATCACACTTTATTCATTTATAATACAAACAATATATTTCCATTGGTATGTTCATCAATAAAAAGAGGATAATTTTAAAAATATATATAATTATATAATAAGTTATATAAATAACTTTTAGCTCAGTATGTAATTATCATTAATTCTGTTTTATGATTATTTTTGCTAGTATCATAACTAAATAATACTTTTCATTATTTTATTATTTCAATTTCATTAGTTTTAAAAAATCCATTATATCACTGCCCTTAATTCATTTATAATACAAACAATATATTTTCATTGGTTTGTTCAGTAAAAAAAAAAAAAAAAAAAAAAAAAAGAAAGAAAGAAAGAAGTTAATATATATATATATATGATTATATAATTAGTAATATAAATAAATTCTAGTTCAGTATGTAATTATCATTAATTCTGTTTCGTAATTATTTTTACTAGTGTTATAACTAAATAAGGCTTTTCATTGTTTTATTACTCCAATCTCATAACTTTAAGAATATCCATTATATTACCCTTTATTCATTTATAATACAAACAATATATTTCTGATGATTTATTCAGTAAAAAAGGGAATATATATATATATATATATATATGTGTGTGTGTGTGTGTGTGTATTTTTTTTTATTATAATTATATAATAAGTAATATAAATAAAATTTAGTTCAGTATGTAATTATCATTAATTTTGTGTTATCATAAACGAAATATTTTTATTGTCTGAGTAACGCAAATGAAACAATAACAATTATTATTTACAGTATAAATGAAACACGCTTTTAATTCAGAATATATATATTTATTTATTTAATTACTTTAGATGTCTCAAGATTTATCAAAGGAAAAGAAAACAATACACTATTAACAAGTATACCAAATGTATCTTAATAATGAAATTAATTTTAAAAGTCCCTATTATTAAAGGAAATTAAGATAAATGTTCAACATACATGATTCCATTACGATAAACGAAAGGTTTGCTAGGCATATTGATTTTATGAGACATTTTCACGAAATAAAAATAAGTATCAAAGTAACGATACAAACTTCATGCATTAAAGCAAATTTTAGAAATAATGTAATGGCCTAATAACCTTTCCTTTACTTAATGTCACATTAATCTTAAAAGCTCGGAAATTGAAAATCATTTCATCCATAGCATTATACTTTACCAAAGAACCTGTTATCGTGATTAAATATTAGATTAAGATAATGTAAGCATGTTTTAAAATTACCTTGAATCATGTAGCAAAATGATTTGCTTTTAACAAATTCTAATTAGATAAACTTTTGCGTCTGACGTAATTGGCAATTTGTTTCCAGTTTTAATATTTCAGAAATGTAATTATTTTCCTTTAATATATAATTTTAATGTCTGTAACTTTATTTATAGCATAAATTAATTTAGCTCTGGATTGCTACTAAACAGGATGAAAAGTTAAAACTAATCACTTGGACATAGAATTTAATATCACTTAATTCTTTTTTCAATTTATGAATTATGTCATAATAATTGATATACTTTATTAACTTAACTGTGTAACAAATAAAATGTTTGTCATGTTAGAAACCTTTCATTAAATGTGCAACAATAATTAATAGTTTTATGCTTTTTTATTAATAGTATTATAAGAAATTTTATAACATGTAAATTTTCTACTATAATGACTTTTTTTTAAAAGTAATTTCAATTGAGTTTGAATCAATTTATTATATATAATCTAAAATTATTAATTTTATACCTATTTATCATGCGTACTTGCATTCAAGTAATAATAATAATAATAATAATAATAATAATAATAATAATAACACTAAGTTATACTGTACGATTAGGAAATATGATTTTCTTAGTTGTCAGCAAATTACATTAATTCCTCCATTCAACTATAGGTATGAGAAATTTGTCTTTAATGGAAATTTTCAATATCAGATTTTGCCCATTTACATACGTTTTGAGGCGTGAGATATACGATTTTCGGAAGTACAAAATCAATGTTGGTTCCGTTTATAGATTAATTAACTTGTTACACTGGCATTCAAAATTAAAGGAATAACTTCACTTTCCATTTTCTTCTTTTGCACATAATTTTTAAACAAAAAAACTATGAACATAAAATTTGGATGAAATATTTGTTTGTTTTGCAATTTATCATTATAATTGATTTAATCCCAAAATGGATAATTTCTTAAAAATGAATACTTTACGAAATTTTCTTCACAAAATTCTTCATCTTTTCCGTTTACAGTACTTCCGCACGGTAAACACGCGCGTCTCTGTAGTGTACGTAGAGACGTGGGCACACGGTGATCAGATAGAAGTGTCTGGGGATGTCCGACAGACTTTGTTGAACCTCTTGGACTATACCTCGAGGAAACTGTATAAAGTAGCAAAGGACGCAACGCATCTTATCACGTACGTATTATTTTTCATTTTTATATAATGTTTGCTATATGTTATCATTTAAAAGTAAAAATAAAACAATTGGATTTAATTTTATTAGTAACTTTATCTTGAATACTTTCTAGAAAATATTGCTCCACACAGGAGTAATATCTGAAAATTGATAATTTCTCACATATTATTCCTATATAATAATAACAAATATGATAAACTTTAAGATAAATTTGTAAATTTATCTTAAAATTTATCATATTTATCTTAAAACTCATTAATAAACACATTTTTTTTTTTTTTTTTTTTTTTTTTTTTTTAAGTTGCTCCTTTTGTTGCTGTTGTTGTTGTTGTTTCTAGTGCTACTCTGGACTAATTCCCATTACAACAGCGAAAGTCAAGCAGCTTTGACTTCGATGAAAACTTAAGAGGGTTATGCCTCTCTTGACTAATCTGCGTTGGTATCGAGTATGTGACAGGTCTAATTCTCGTTAATATATACTGCAACGTCAAGAGCTCAACTTTGCTCGTATGGTTGGGCAATTTAGAGATTGAGCCATCTTATTTCCGTGCTAGTTTAAAAAATATCATCGTAACTCTAGAGCACCTTTAAAGGATAACTCCCAGACAAACATCGATAGTCCACTGAGTAAAGCTAGTGCGATGTAAAACTAGTATCAGCTTCTTTGGATAACAAAATATTAACCAAATTTTGCAGTCCATTTTAACATTTTAGAAAATTACATTATGTCCTTCTTTTCTTCTACATAAATATATATATATATATATTAGTTGGTTTGAGTACATTTACGTTCTAATAGATTACATACACTAACACCTAGTGCACAATTCACATCTAGGTATGGTCTGGAGATATGCCATCACGATTTTAGATAGAATGACTTTCCCCATTTCTGTAGCCCAGAAAGGTATTATTTTACGGAACATGGAGAATACCACAACAGATTTTAAGTGTATCAGCCACCATTAATGTACACAACGGTCTTTGGCCGAATCTAGGACCGAACCCGCAATCCTTACGAGCTCTCCACTCTACCAATTAGGCAACCGCGGTATCAAAAATACTTCTCGGATACACTGCTAAGCGTTTTCAAATAGATTTAGAGACAGACATAAAGATAATTAAGTTATGAATGTTAGAAGCAAATGTAGTAATATCGTATTTTTTATTTTCAGAGGAAAGCATTTCCGAGGCAGCGAAGTTGGAATGGCCGTGCCAGACAGTATATGCACGGCAAAAGCCGTAGGAATTAGCGAGGTAATTTCTGAAGCTTCTCGTGTTAGATTAATTTTATGCTTTTTCAAACTGCGTAAAATACCAAATTGTTTAATTATGGTCTTGTTTTTGTTATTTTTTGCAAAATAACTGATTTTATACTTTCGGAATATGCTTTTCTGATTATTATAATTTTACTGACATTAAAGTTTATTATGAAGCTTTATTATGCTGTAACAAAGTTTTTATTTTCTTTATTCATATTTAGTAATCGGTTTATTTATACTATTTGCGTAACTATACTGTTGAAAATTTCAATAAAAGATATTGACAATTATGCATCTTAATTCTGATATAAAATTACGGCAAAAGCGAATAAAGTCGTTTAAAAATTTCCTTTATATCTAGATTTTAATTGTTAAAACTAATTTAATTATTAATAAGTAGGAGTATATTGGTAATTTATATTATTTTTCCTGAAGTAAAAATATTCATTTTTAATTTTCATTGAGAAATAAAACTGTTAAAAAAATAAAAATAAAGAATAAAATTTGAGAATCTTATTCATTTGTTTTCAACCAAAAATAATTGTAAATTTATAGAAACTCTAAATAAACGTTTCACTAAATGTACAGAATTTTTTTTTAAGTGTGATTCATATATAATATTTATAATAATTCTTATAATAATCCACGCAATTAGTGCAAATGCTTATATTCTGACCATTATACACTACGAAACAGTTTTCTAAGACTTAATAGCATATCTCTTCCAAAAATTTAGATCCCTTGCCATTCAGGGTTATATTCTCCTGCCTTGTGCGATTCATAGATTGGCGTGGAGATCATCTGCATTACATATACTTCACAATAGCCTTAAATATTAATACATACATTTACAAAATACTAAGTAAGGTTATTTGACATTTTTCTCAAGATCTACATTGCATCCAAATCATTTTAAGAGAAAAAATAATCGTTGCTTCTTTATAAAAAATAGGTAGTTTATAGTAAACAATTAAATTAAATTTTACTATTTTAAAATTGTAAGAACATACACTCAAAAATATTTGTATTTACAGTTTAATGAAATCAGTCTTAATTCTTTTCTAAAATTTACTTTTGCTACATACACTGGTTCTCATAATTATAAGGACAATAGTTTTTCTACTTTAACTGAACACTGAAAACTATTATTTATATAAATATATTTTTTATTAATTTCAATTACATTAATAGACGATATTTATAAAGTTTTATCTTTTTCTATTTGAAAAAAAAAAAAAAAATGGTCAAAATATGTTTTTAAAACGCATTTACAATTGTAAGGAAAATTTGATTATTCATCTTTCTTTTTTTTTTTTTTTTTTTTTTTAGTTATTCTTTGAATTAATATTTTGTGGAACCACTTTTTAGGGTGAAAGAGCCAGCCATTCTATCAGGCATATATACATATATATATATGATAGATTACACAAAATTTAATCTTAAAATTTAGCAATTAATAGAACTAAAACAATAACAACACACAAAAATATAGAACTGAATTTAACAGAGAGGAAAGACTGACACAAAAAGTTGCGATATAGATTAAGAACCAATGAGTTACAATAATAACTTAAAAAACTTACGCCGACATGAATGATAATAAAAAAGGACCATTAAACTAACGACAGAGAAAACAAATATTTAACCACAGAATTAATTGGATATAAATGCTTATAATTAGAAGTATAGCCATCAGGGGCGAGTACTTCATAAAACTGTGGAAGCTGCATCGATTTCGTAAAACAATATTGCTAATCATAGCAATTTATATCATTTCACGCCCCGTTCGAAGCAGCAGAACCTTATAGAATGAGAAATTAAGTGAAATATTAAATTAAAACAAAGATTAAATAAAATCTTCATGGAAACCAAAGAGAAAACGAGAAAGAAACATTGTAACCACATGTAAAACAGTTAACACAAACTGGAGAAAAGGATGATGATAAAACAAAAATTGAAATTAAAAATATAAGCTTTACAGAAATCGATTAATCGAATGAACTTCAGAGCATTTTCATTAAAGATAAAATACACAGAGTAAATATTAAATGAGAATGTTAAATATATTTAAAGTTAATTAAATTTTAAACTAGTAGAGTTAAAATAAATCGTACATAAAACATTAATCCCTAAATCGTTTAAGGAAAGGACTAAAGAATGAATGCATAAGACAGGAGTGAACAAGCGCCATCTATCGGTTAGCTGTATAAACAATAAGTCAGTTAAATTATTTCAGGAGCCAATGCAATAAGGAGTGTAATTAAGAAGTATTGACTGCAAGATTAATAGAATTTTTAGCACCAATCAAATAATAAGAGTTATGAATATTGGAACATGTTAAAGTTAATCCTAAAATAATTAAGCTAAGAATTGAACTTATTAGTATTAACCCAAAATTAATTAAACTTGAAGTCAAAGTATTAAGAAGAATTAAACTCAAAGTATTAAGAAGAATTAAATGTTAAGTTGTAAAAAGACTCAATCACAAGCAATAATGCCAAAGAGCACACATATAAGGATAAGCATTATAAGGCAGTCATCAATAATTAAAATTATAATTTTAATGATTTTTTTTTTGTTGTTAATATGGATTGATTGTTCAAACTTAACAAGGGAAGCCTCTAGTAGCCAGATGTATACAATTAAATTTAACGATAAAAGAGTTCAAATTTCATAGTATCAACCAGAAAAAATAAGAAGAATGTAACTTGCAGTAATCCCCCCATTTATATATATATATATATATATGTATATATAATTTTACATAATTTTATTCAACATCAAACCCTCCCAACCAACCAGCCAAACAACACCACCCATCCTCCTTAATCAAACACCTGCCCACCCATCCACCATTTTTTTTTTAGACAGAGACTCTTAATGATAAACAATTGAATAAATAATTTTTTTGGGATAACCCATTTTTGTAGCAGCATTAATTATGTGAGAGATATTTTTGTTTTTAAACCTATATGAACAAAGATTATGTATACGAAAGAGGTGATTGAGACTGATATTTCTGTAAACAGAGATATGAAGACAAGAAGTAAAATGTGTAAATAAATTTACTTTGAAACTAAAATCTTGTCTTTTGTCATACAGATCAGTATAAATTTTACTACCATCAAGTTTAAGTTTTAAATCTAAGAAACTAATACAGTTATTGTTGAGAAGATTATGAGTTAAGGTAAAGTGAGAAGGATATTCAAATTTGAATAAATTAGTGGAAAAATTATTGACATAAAAAATTATAATGTCATCAGTGTATCGGTAAAAATAGACATTTTCAATACATAATCCCTGTTCATAATGGTAAAGGTCAGCTAACATTCTCAAGCTACATCCTCCTTGTGGAATACCGACCTTTTGAATATAAATCTTATTACAGTGTAGAATGTAATTGTTATGAATAATAAAATTTAAAAGTGTCTTAAATGATGTTGCCGAAAAGCATTTTGGTAAAGAGATTTGACTTTTAAATTTTTCAAAAAGGTTAAAGATGATATGATGAAGATCTGTTAAATTAATATTATTAAACAGGTCAGCAAAATCATAAGTCATGATATCAGTCACATTGTTCATAGATAAGACATTAGCTTTAAGTTGATAACTTTTTTTAAGGCAAAAGAAATATTTTGATTTACTAATTAAATCATAGATTTGTTTGAGAATATCAAGGAGAATTTTGTTAGCGTTATTGTTGTAAGTATTACACCCTACAGTGACTGTTCTAAATTTAATAGGATTTTTGTGAAATTTAGGGATAAGTACAATATAAGGATATTTTAAATTATTAAATGCAAGCTTTAGCAATTTATAAAAGCAGTGAATTTTGCGGTTATTGATTTTAAGATCATTATTGGTAAGATGAAAGTTAGGACTCGTAGATATGGATGAACTGAGTAAAGAAAGATAATAATGTTTACAGATTATAGCATTATTATTAGGAGATTTATCTACATAAGTAATATATATTTAATCAATATTTAGTTCCAATACCATTTCATGCAGTTTGAATGACATTCTCAATAACTGCAAATGAACTAAAACTTCCTTCCACTTGTATGCACTTTTCTAATATGATAAATTCAGTATTTTTCAACTTCTAGGTCAAAGAAAAGATAAAAATACTGGAGTTTCTTACTTGAAACCATTTTTAGTTCTCTAGAAGTAGAGCTAAAATTTCAGTTTTGTTAAAAAAAAAATCCCCCCCCCCCCCCTCAAAAAAAAAAAAAAAAAAGCTAACAACAATCTAAGAATTCCAATTTTAAAATTCGTGGATATTTTCTTGATAATCATAGCAGTAACAAAAATTAATAAATTCATTTTGCCTTTGGCTGAAATGGCTTCCTACAGCATCATAAATCCTTTAAAACGCCTGATCCATATCTGTCTTTAAAACATCCATTCTGTCTTTCCTGAGATCGTATCAATATCTCTTGATCATACCATTTGATTAATGTAGAAAAAAACTTTTTTTATCCGAAAATACTACATTTTACCGTTTCGTGAATCAATCTAGTCTGTTAACAAATTTACATATCAATTGTAATTTATTCATTCGTAAGTTAAATAAAACGGAAAGCTCTTGATTGTCCCTCAAATTACAAACATCTAAAAAGTAGAGAAAAAATATTTTGCATTGTCTTTTTTATCAATTTTGTTTTATATTACAAAATTATAACAATTTTGGTTTTTAGAATACTGCATTCACTTAGAATACTGCATTGCGCTTAGCATAATCTCGTTCACAAATATTTTTAACCTTAGTTATTTCAAAACATAAAGCGTCCTTATAAATATGTGAAAGGTGTAGAATATTTAATCAGGAGTTATTTTAATTTAAAATACATTTAAAAATCTCAGTATTATAACTCAAAAATTAGTTCAAACAAATACTTTATATTAAAAAAAATACTAAATGTAAAGTTATAAACATTACCATAAACCAACGGATTCGAAAACCCTTAACGTTTTACTCCATTTTGAGAACTAGTATGTTGTGGCCACCACGAGATTTTCTTCTATATTTTCCTATACAAATTCACTCACTAACAATAATTTAAAAAAAAAAAAAAAAAAAAAAAAAAAGTGGGACTTTGACAAAATTTTGGGTAAAATGTGAAAATTATTCTAAGTTTGTCAGAACACGGAAACCGTGGGAGTTTGATAAAATTAAGGGGAGAGAAAAAAAAAAAGTGGGACTTTGACAAAATTTTGGGTAAAATGTGAAAATTTGTTAAAGTTTGTCAAAACACGGAAACCGTGGGACTTTGACAAAATTAGAGGAAAAATGCAAAAATATGTTAAAGTTTGTCAAGACACGGAAACCGTAGGACTGACAAAATTTGGGGAAAAAAGCAAAAATTAGTTTAAGTTTGTCAGAACATGGAAACCGTGGGAGTTTGATAAAATTAAGGGGAAAGAAAAAAAAAAAAAAAGATTTTTTTCTAAGTTTTTTTTCGTAAAAAGTAAAAAAAAATCGATAACTTTGTTTTAAATTATCACAAATTTATAGTTCAACCATTCGTTTTAAAGGTATTGACGAGACCTTTCGAAAGATACCCATCTTGAAAATTTTTGCCCTATATCACCCTGTTAAAAATTTAGAAAAAACGGGATGGTAACGCAACCTGTAAGACGATTTTTACCAAAAGTTGATAGGCACTAATTTATGTCAAGGTGCAACTACATACCAATTTGAATGAAATTCTGCGCAGTAGTTCCAGAGATACAGTTGCCACAAAATTTTGTCACACACACACACATAGACAGACAGACAGACAGACATTTTCTAAAAATGGTAAAATCGTGTTCTACAGCTCTCAAAACGTGTAAATCCATCAAAAACCCGAAATCGAAAATTTTTACGAATCCAATACTTTCTTCTATTGAAGATAGAAGAAAGTAATAACTGAAATTCAATTTCGTTCTACCAATGATACATTTCTGAATTTTCACGATATATATTTTTTTGTTAGACTATCTTTATATATTTGACCAATAAATTAAGCAAAAAAATAGTTTGTTAAGAATTGGTCATGTGCATTTAACCATCTAATATTAGGAGTTATCCTTTTTTATTAGTATTTTATATTCTAATTGCTACATGTTGTTCCTACTACAGTATGTCAAGTTTTCTAAAACAGAAAACTTGACATACAGCGCCTCATGTTAAAAAGTAAAAAAAGAAAGAAAAAGAAGCGAAAATTTTTCGTTGTCGTCAAAAATATATTCATATCTATATGAATATACGTTCTATTCCCATATAACTAAATATACATAATTATAAGAGGCATCATAACCCTATGATACAACTCTAACGTATTTCAAGAAATATTTTTGTGGAAGCAACCCAAACACTTTTTCTCTTTAATTGGCTTCTGGTCGCCATTTTACCTTCGGGACAAAAACGTTCTTTAAATATATAATGTATAACATGTTTTTTATACATTTAAAATTCCGATAAACTTAGTGAAATAAAATGAATTTTTAATATATATAGAAATGCCATTGTTGGTCTTGAAAAGTAAACAAGAAAACAATATAATAATAATTATTGGTTGTCTGTGTATAAAGAAAAGCAAGTTCAATGTAATGTTAGTATTGTAATAGGTGTCTTTAATTCATAATATATCATTCAACGATTATTAATTGTATATACATATATACATATGTTCTTGATTTTTAGGACACTAACATCTATGAGCCTCAGCTTGTGGCCAGTACTATTACGCATATGCTAGGCCATAATTTAGGTATGGGTCACGACCACACTGACGGAACTGCTCCAGGGCCAGGTAATAATATTCTGTAAAACCCACTAGTTATAAAAGCCTATTAATTAAAATTCAATTAAAGATTTTTTTTTTCTTTTTCATTTATGTAAATACAAAATTTTTTTCATTCTTGTGATAAGAGTGCCTTAAAAATATGATAATTGTATTTGTTGTACTTATTACATCAGTTATGATCTGGAATTCATGCTAATTAATTATTGAACTTGCAATTATTGTTATTAAGCTATTATTGCTAATTTTAATTTAATAAAGTGAGGGATATCAGACATAATTTTGACTTTTATAAATGGTCAACTGCTTAAAATTAAGTTTAAGGAGAATTTTTTTTATTATTTTTACTATAATTAAATAAAAATTTTCTTTTATTCAAATAATGATCTTTTGATCAGGGATGGAACACGGGCGCAGAATTCATACCGGAATCTGTTTAAGAAATTTTACTACCTATAATATCGTTGATTTAAGAAGTAGAAAATTTTCATACATTGATAGTGGTATGAATACTGCGCCCGTGTTCCATCCCTGTTTGATAAATAACTTTTGTGCTTTAAATTTTTCAGTAATATTTAAATAATGCAAAATATGTTTTCTAATATATAAAAGTGCAATCGCGATATTTTTTATAAACAATTTTAAATAAAGTAAAAGGAAAACCGTATTTGCCTCTATTTGTTAATCAGTTTGTTTTGTATATATTCAATTCAACTTTTATTCTCTCTGATTCTTTAAAAAACAAATAAATTTGAAATTAAATTAAGAATCTGGAAATGTTTAAAAGATTCGTACGAATTTTCATTAAATATATATATATATATATATATATATACAAAAAGTAATTTTTTTTTCTAAAAAAGGAAAGCGTTCCTTTGAAATTCGTACACCCAATAGTCCTTCAACAACAAATGAATTCTCCCATCTTTCGTTGAAAGAGTGTTCTTATCATTAGAAAGAAATACCCGTTCTTTTTTTGAAGAAATGCTCTTAATACATATATATATATATATATATATATATATATATATATATATATATAATTTTTAAAAAAAGTGGGGGGGGGGGGAGAGAGAGAGAGAGAGAGAGAGATTTGCTTTCCAATATCGATTTTTTTTTCTTTTGTATTTCTTTTAATTAGATCCCTTACAGTAATAAGCATGGTCTGTCAGCATTTTTGTATCTGTAATTCAAATAGAAAAAAAAAAGTTCTTGATTGCTTACATTCATTATGTATTAAAATTTATTCATTTCAAGTAATTATTTGGAAACTATTTAACTCGTACTTTATTTTTATATTCCTATTGAAAGCGAAATAATAGGAACTACAAGTTTTGTACAAAGATATTTTCATTTCTTCTGGTGTATCAGACAAACTTTTTGATAAAATCATTAGAAAATATTTAATGATTGTTTAGAAAAGGTTTTGTCAAAATGAAAGGAAGGATTGTACCTATAGAGACGAGCAATATTTCCTATGGAAACTAGAGTGATACTGCATGGTTATTATTAAAAGAAACTATAACACGAAAATTACACGATAATCTAGTTCTCAGCCGTTAAATTCCGAACCACTCTATCATTTTTACATACGTAAATTTGTGTCTTCTTAGAGCAAAAATTTTCGTATTCAATTACAACATGTTTCTTTCACTACACATATAGACATCCGGTTTATGTATAATGGCGCTCAATTCATTTTTTCCTCACTTGTCAACACTTGCAAATATATCACTCTATCCTGCTTATGGCATTCACCCTCCAAGCTCACTGGATCTAAATCCAGAAGACTTCTTATTCGTAGGGCACTATAGACCGTTGGTATACGATAAATCTGTGGAATAGCACGGAAAATCTTATAACTCTTAAAATGGAAGAGGACCATTGTTGCTCCGGGCAGGATAAAAACGACACCAGCCGTCTTTGAGATGCTACACCACTCTTTTATACAGGTGGGCATTATTTAGCGTATTAGTATTAATAAAACTATTATTTCATTAGAACCTATGGCCGCAATAATATATCTGATAAGATCTTAGATTAAAAACGCTGCTAATTTAGAAATAGGTAACTCATTGTTAAAGAAATATTTTATATAATCTGTAGCCTTTCCTGAAGGGAGTTTGAATAGAAACGTGGAATGTACGTTTTTTTTTTTTTTTTTTTTTTAATTTGCTGCTTTAAAATTGAATTAAAAAGCAGTTAAAAATGAACTTTGAAGGCCTCACCCTTTTTTATATGAACTCATAAACATCATAATTTAAGAAAGAATGAATAAAAGCTTGAATAAATACACATAATTGAATAAAAACGTGAATTATTGATTTTATTTCAGCTCACACGTATGAAGGACTTTTTTAGCTTGCCGCTAGAATCACAACAGAAAATGCACATACAAGAATTACCTCCGCAGCAAATAAAGCTTCTCACTAACTTGAAGAAATTATTTTAAAGTATAACTAACAACTAATTGAAAACACGAATAAAATACATAATAATAAGAAAAAGAATTAATTTAACGTTTAAAACACATTAAAAAATCAATAAAAAGAATGAATTTAATCAATGTTTAAATTCTAAAAATCTTCTAAAATTTCATAGTGCTGCCATCTATTGTCAAATTTAAGAGATATTGGAATTCTGAATTAAGAGTCATTAGAATTCTGAACATTCCCTTCACTGGTGTGTAATGCCCACCGCCATATTTGGATGCCCCTTTATGAAATTAAATTTAATCTTAGATCACTAAATGGATTTAAAGAGCTTCTAGTTACTTTACTACCTATTTACTCTTAGCTGCTTACCTTCATTATACACCTTACGCTTTTCTAATACACGGAATTGAATATTACCTTAGGTTTCCGCAACAAAAATTGTTTGTCTTAACGGATAAAATTAACATTCTTAATTGTTCAAAAACCTTTCTAAATAATATATATTTAATTTATGAAAATGTGTTTGTTAATAGTTTAACTTTTTTTCATTTACAGAGGAATGCAAATGCCAGGACTGGTGGAGCTGCATCATGTCCCAAAACATCTTGTAAGTAAATAGTTGATCTTATTTCAATGGAAGAAAGTATATAACTTCCAGGAAAGAAATTTTTCTCCCTAGAAAATTAATAAATACATAGTTATGAAAAAATAATTTCCTTGATATTTATTAACGTTAAGTTAGAGAAAAATCACAATTAAATTACGAAATATTTGTTTTGAGGTTTATTTGTTTATATGCACTTAAATTAATAACTAATGTGAAATTACTCTATCATTTAGTCTCTCCCATTGACTAAAAATTTATTTTATTTCTAAAATAACTAAACTTAAAATTTAAAATTTCCTTGTTACTTTTTACACGCATACTATAACTTTAAAAACATTTTATCGATGAAAATGTTTTACCTGCAAATGACAAGAAATTCGAAATTGTTTGAATTAAATCAAACAACTGAAAAAAAAATTATATATATATATATATAAGGAATAAGATGATAATTTTATTTATTTTTTTTTATTTATTTTTTTTTTTTTTTTTTTTTTTTTTTTTTTTCAAGTAAAGAAGGAAAGAATGTATTCTAACTTCTCTAATTGTGTTCTAAAATGCATATTTTCATCTTTAATATGTAAAATGGTCATGTAATTTTAAAATATAAGTTATTTTTTTATAATAGATTTTATTAATAACTATTCCCAAAATATATTTACGAATAAAAGTTTTTGAAGTACAAGTTATTTCTCATTTCGTAATTCTTAACATTCTATTTAATTTATAATTCCCATATGAAAATTAGAACAAAGCCTTAAGCTACCTTTTTTTTTTTTTTTTTTTTTTTTTTTTTTGTAAAAGATCATTTGGCATTATTGATATTTTTTGCTTCGGAAAGAAAGAGCAACTTTAATGTTATTTTTATTTTTATTTTTTTTATTTTATTTATTTATTTATTTATTTATTTTTTAAAGCCGCAATGAAAGACGTTTTTATGTATGATTGTTATTAATACGTTAAAAGAGATATATTTGATTCCTCTTTTTTTTTTAATTTACGATTAAAATATGTTCATTATTTAAAGCAAAAGTATAATACTTGTGCATCACAATTTTTTAGAACTGAAAAATTAAAACTATTAAGTAAAAATCACACAAATCAAATGTCAATTCTTTATAATTAAATTAAGTAAAAGCTTCCATGAAGTAAATAACTAAGAGATTTTCCATTGTATGAAATACTTATCATGTTAACAGACTCGCTTAACTAGAGTTAAGTGCACTAGTATTGAACGCTTTAAAATTTAAACTCAGAAAATAAGCTTTTTAATTCTTACACAAATTTGAGCAGTATTCAAGTTTGCTTTTAAAATTTTCCAATCCTAATGTCTTGAATTACGAATATTTAAAGACATCAGATTTCGAATACGGTTGCAGTTTAAATGAAAACATAAAATATGATAAAATAAAATAAATACTATTTTAAATAAAATTTTGTTTGTTTTATCTCTGCTTTATTTTTAACTGAATTTTCTTTCTCTCCCAAATTTTATTTTTATATCTAAACTAAATAGGCAGAATTCCTTTTTTGAGCTAGTATTTTAATTTTATATTAAAATAAATGTTTTTATGGGTGTCCAATTAGTGGTAACATAAAATGTCATAATGACCAGTAGGAGACAACCCTGTCGACTATTGCTTCATTTGACATTTTGGTGAGATTGAGAAGGGGAAACAGTTCCATACTCTCACAGACTCGGCCTGTGAAATGGAATATCAATTCACTTACCACAAAAATAGATCGAAAAACTTAAATAAAGTTATAAGGGGTTATTAATTCCAAAATTTGGGAAAAGCTTTGCGTTTTTAAAAACGACTTCCAGAATTCCAACAATTATTCACAGATTATCACTCAAGGGTGTCGTGTAACTATTATTTACTTAAAACTTATTTTAAATAAACATATTTTAAATAAAGCATATTATAACTATTAATGTTATTTAGTTGAAACATATTTTAAATAAAACATCGTATTATTGAAGCCATTAAATTTTTCAGGGGAAATATTTTTTCAGTTTTTGGTATAAGTTTATATATACATTTTTTAGTGCTCTTAACGCCTTAATGAAACAGAAAATATACTTTGTCAATTCAATATAGTCATTTAATCAGACCACATTTCATTTCACCTTTTCTGAAATACTTCAAAGATGTCCATATGTTTTTCAAGTGTCAACAACTGACATATTTCAAACTTTATTAAAAACATAATGATTATTTTTTTCAGTATAAAAAATACTTCAATTAGCAATTTTCAAGTACAAACATGTACAAAAAGAGTTAATTGAGGTATCGAATACTGATTATAATTATAACCTCTATAAATACTAACAGTATACAAAAATAACCAGAAAATTTCTTTAAAGTGTACCCCGTTAAAATAGCCAAAAGACAAAAGAGCCCAACAAAACAACCTTGAAAATAAAATAGCCCCGAAAAAAACAGCCCTAGACAAAACAGCCCCGACAAAAAAAAAAAAAAAAAAAAAAAAAAAAAAACTGAAAAACAGTCCCGACAAAATAGCTCCGACAAAGCAACTCCGACAATACATAAAAGTGTATCTGTTTGTGCAACCTTCGTTATTTTCATCCCTCAATAACTTATAAATCATTCATAATTTTTAGCATATGAAACATCGCCGTGCATTTTGATGAGCTAACTATTACGAGCTCCATTACACGTCACCCGCTTTGATGAGCGTTTGTTGTCGAATCAAAAGGAATCAGATTTTGCAAGGCAATGAACAATCTATATAAATTACTATGTCTATGGGCTAGAACTTCATAGGCTGTTGGGACTATTTTGTTTGAGGTGTTTTGACAAGGTTGTTTTGTCAGGGCTATTTTGATCGGGCTGTTTTGTCTTGGGCTCTTGTGTCGGGGCTATTTTGTCCTGGAGCTATTTTGTCCTTGGGCTATTTTGTTCTTTGGGGTCCTGGAGCTATTTTGTCCTGAGGCTATTTTGTTCTTTGGGCTCATTTGTCGAGGCTGTTTTGTCGAAGCCATTTTGTCTTGGGATGATTTGACGGGCCACGCTTTAAAGTATTCACTCACCTTACTTCACATTTACCTTACTTAAATATGTTGTTTAATTTTACATACTTTTTATGCTTTCTTCTCTAATATTAGACATTTTTCTATTGTAGGGGAGAAAGTAAAATACAACCTTATCACTTCTCATCGTGTAGCCTTCAAGATTATATTCGAGCCCTTAGGGTGGGACATGGAATATGTCTTTTTAATAAACCAAATCAAGTATGTATCCTTAAGATGATTTTTGAAGAACACAAATCTTTTAATGTGGAATTAAATCTATTCGAGAGTTCAAGCTATGTTTTTCTTTAAACTATAACTGTTTCAGTTATGGATAATTTACCATATATATATATATATATATATATATATATATATATATAGTAAATTGTGCACTACGGTAATGTATCTGTCAATTATGGTGATGTATCAATATGAATATTTTACCATACAGTTGCATTAATTAATTAACCAATTCCAGCTATGGATATAAGTAAGTATTTTGAAGTAATAATATTCGTTATACTGAGTGTTTTTCATTTAACCTACAACTTTGAACTGAAATAACGCTTGAGTCGTTGCAGATAACACCACATTTTTTTTAATTGAAAATAACAGGAAAAAGGAAATTGATGAATGAATATTTCGAAGTGAAAACTTTCAGAGGTGATACAGTAGCGCAACCTAATTACAAACGTTTGTTTTTAAATTCCCTTTCCCCACCCTCTATTCAACCAAACGTTTAAAATTTTCATATCTGATCCCTTACGATAATTTAGAAGGTTTAGGTCGGTTGTTGAATGCTTCAGACTATATTTTTTAAAATAAAAATATGATCTTTGGTTAATATGGCTTTTTGGGATGCATTGTCAAAGTGGTGGGAACTGACACGAAACGAATTCTTTTATGCTTTCTCTCACTGCATGAATTTGTAGCGTTATTTGTAGACTCTGTAGACTCAGTTTAATTCAAAATTGTAGGTTAATTAAAAAATATCTTATATGTATTTTAT
Organism: Salticus scenicus; assembly: GCA_963930645.1. NCBI lineage: Eukaryota > Metazoa > Arthropoda > Arachnida > Araneae > Salticidae > Salticus > Salticus scenicus. The sequence goes on from OZ005654.1 coordinate 319,228,653, forward strand.
CATTTTTACAAAGAATTAAATATTGAAAATCACCTTATAAATATATCTCACAATATTTGTAGCAAAAGATTCCACTTTTGTTATTTACGTAGATAGAAAACAATATTAACTATGCATATCTTACCATGGAACTAAAATTACAATTTTTAGTTTTCTTTGACATTTCTTTCTCAAAATATTTATTTAACTCTATGATTGCCTTAAAAAAAAAAAAAAAAAAAAAAAAATTATAAAACTTTTTTTTTTTTTTAATGTGCTAAAATGAGAATTATGTCAACTTGAGGATAAAAATATAACTATGTATTTAAAGGTAAAGATGACTCTAATGTATAACATACACGCACAAAAAAAAAAAAAAAGGTAATTATGTAATTTTTAAATGTAAGTGTACACTCAAACCTGTTTTTATGCGGGAGAGAGAGAGACCACATACCAAAATATACTGAAACTTTATAAGCAGCTATAAAATTTGCAACATGCTTAAAACGAAATTTCTGTACGCGGTGCATAAGGATTGCATAAAAAAAAAAATGTCAAATAGAAAATAACTCAAAATCTGACTATGTAGCTTGAAATTGATTTTCCAAACAAATAATAATAATATTAATAATTAACAGACGGAAACATATAAAAAAAAATCCTTTTAAGTAATCATAATAAATTGTACTTATTAGTATGATTTGCTATATAATTTATCATTTAATTGATATTTACACGTTAGTCTTGGAAAATTTTGTCAATAATAATATCACTAAAATTATTAAAGCATTTTCTACCGGTGTCACATGCTGGTACAATGATTTCTGGTAATATTGGAGTGATTTTAATTGTGTCATAACCAAGCTACTTTCCAGCATGCATTAATAGTGTGTTGTTTCATTTCATTAATTGCCACCCAACAACATGATTTATACACTCAAAATCGATTTTTTTTTTTTTTTTTTTTTTTTTTACTTTCAGTTAATGCTATTGCAACGGTTCTGAGTTTTTACAAAATTTAATTAAAAGTTAATTTACGTAGTGTTTCTTTAAAACTGCGTCTACATTCCTATCCAAATTTTTTATAAGATTCGAATGGCAAAAATACTACTCTTAAGACTGTACATCTGTCAGATTCCCCTTTCCATCCTTCCCTTTTATTCCTATGGGATTTTTGCTACATCATTTTATAAGGATATATCATTCAAAAATGAAGTTTTTCGAATACTGTTTTTTGAATATGTCGCCTTTTAGCTCAGTGAGCAATTTTTTTTTAGTTTTGTGGTTTAAGGACGATTTTATGGTTTAAGGCATATAGGTAGAGTGCCCGCCCTACGTGGTGAGTATTTCTAAAAGTTAAGATATCCTATATTTACGCGAGTTTCGGAGAAAACGTCAGAAAACGCCGAATGGTTAGGTCGATGAGCGTGACCTGTGATCGAAGCTGACACTCCCCATCTACCAGCTTTGAGCACAGAATCACTTGGCCACTGTTGAATCAGCAATTTTCTGAATATATATATATATATATATATATATATATATATATATATATATACACTAAGCGACAAAAAAAAGCCGCATTTGGATGTTTTCCTTTTTGCCGTCTACAACCGCAAATTTTATCTTTTAAAAAGCAAATTTTCGAACAGATTTTACTCTGTTGTCCTCCACATATACTTTAGCTTCGAGTTTAATGTTAAAAACAAAATGCAATTGTCAGGAAAATTGTAATTTTAGAATTTATTTCAAAAATGGTAAGAATAAGGCAGTTAACGATGCCAGAAAAAATATTAATTTTTGAATGAAAATCAAAAAATATTTTAATACGTGAGATGGCAAAATAAATAAATGTTAACGAAGTATTGGTAAAAGGGTCTTCAGCAAGATATAAAAGTTTTTGGCCGTTTAAACTGGAAATTTGGTGTTAGGTGGCCACACTGCTCATCCAAGCGAGATGACCGTAAGTTAAAAAGCCATTGCTTATAAAATCGGTTTGTATTACATTTAGAACATAAAAGAGCTTCAGAAAAAATGCTTAGTAGCATAATTTCTTTAACTGCAGTACAACAACTATTAAACAAAGCAGGTTTAAGTGACAGAAAATTTGAAAAAATTCCATTCTTAGTGATAAGAAATAGGAAAGCAAAACCTCAGATGGCTAAAAAAATTAAAAAATGATTAGTTAATTATTGGGCTGAACTGGTTCTCTCTGATGAGTCAAGTTTAACTTATTTCGAGCTAAAGAAAACAAGCAGATGTGACAACGAAAATATGACCGACTTAATGAAAATCGCACTTTTAGAACAGTGACACATTCTCCGTACATTATGGTACGGAGGTGCATAACTTTTCAAACACTCGGGAATTTTTTTATGTTCAAGGGATCAATTAACTCGAAATAAAACACAATCTGCATAAAAGTGGTGCCTGACCGACTATTTTGGAGGTATCTTGGACATTTCCGTAAACAGCATTTGAAGATAATAAGGCACCTTACTACACGGCGTCTGTGGTAAGTTTATTCACTTCAAAATGTCAAAATTTCTTATACATTCCCATCAGAACCTATAATTTTGTAAGTAATCATATCTTTTTTCACTTTAAGTTAAATTCCACAAAGGATATAGTAGAATTTCTTCTTTACCAGACATGTAAATAGTCAAATTCGCGAACCGCTCGAAAATGTTTCGTCAATAAAAAGGCGGGGGAGAGGGAAGAAGATTCGAAATTTGCAGCCTATAACCCTGCCAGAACTAGAAAAAAATTATTTGTGATATTTGGCACGTTGAAATTTCTGGGATTTATATTAAAACACTGTATAAAACTATACCATTGCGCATTAATGCAGCAATTCCATATAAAGGTGGAATTAACCCAATGCAGAATACATATTTTTAACAAAAAGTTGCTTAGATCTAACAAATAAATAGTTTTATTTCATATATTAAAATATAACTTGTTTATTTCATATAATAAATCATAATAGAATGCAAAGTGTATGGTTATTGCATTATGTTCAAAAGTTTTATGCAGATTTTTAAAAAGTACTTCCTAGAGTGCAATAAAGCGAATTATTAAATCGAAAATATACATAGGTATCATTTCATACCTTTGGTATTATGCAAACAAGACAGTTTTATTTGTTTCAAACATTAATTTTAAAGTCATTACAAATAAAAAAGGTATAAGTCATTTTTTCTGCAGTGCGGCTTTTTTTTTTTTTTTTTTTTTTTTTTTGTCGCTTAGTGTATATATATATATAAATGTTTCTTTTATTGATAGAAAATCAGAGTTACAAGTTTACTCAATGAAATTATAAAATATTTATTTTTTCAAAACTTTGTTCACTATGGTAAAAGGCAAAATGTTTAAAGATTAATATCCTATAAACAGAATTCGAAAAACAACATTTTTGAATGAGATATTCTCACAAAGCGAAGTAGCAAAAATCCCGTAGGATAACATGGGTAGAAAGAAAGATAAAATGTAATTCGTGTACAGCCTACCGGGATATATTGCTAAAAACACTGCTCTGCATGAAAATCGGCCCCCAACTCCATTTTTGCAAATTCTTTTGTAAAATGACCTCCTGAATTCAAATATGACGCCCATTTTACCCTATCACGCACCGTTTTTTAGGTACGTCCCCCTACTTTTATCACTTTTCTGTAATTTTATGTCTATAAATTTGATTTGTAGGGTGGGAAGGATTATTTTAACTGTTGAATGTCTTCTGAGGAGTTGCAGAGTTGTCAATTCTAAAACATGAATATTTGCAGCGAGGCGAAAATTTAGGGGGAGATTTGCCACTGAAATTATATTATATTTATTATATATATTATATTTATTATATTTTATTAATCAATTATTATTGTTATTTATTATACATTATATATATATATATATATACATATTATTATTTTTTTTTTTTTAATGTTAAAATAATTCTTTTCTCTTCTCCAAATCAAATTCATGGTCATAAAATTACCGAACAGTGATAAAAATTGGGTGGAGGGGGGTGCCGTCCCGAGAAAACAGGGTGTGATTGGGCAAAATGGGTGCCATATTCAGAAGCTCATTTTACATATGAATCAGCAAAAATGGTATCAGGACTCGATTTTTTTTTTCAGCGCAGTGCAATTACCAATACTATTAAAGGACGAACTATCTAAGTAATGTGTTTTTCATTATTAGTTCAAAGTAATCATTACACCATGTTGTGAAAAACCATGCAAATTACAAAATTATAAATAATACTAGTGTGTTTAAATACCGCAGAAACAAAATAGCACATAAAAGATCGCACAAATGAAAATAAAAAACAAATAAACATAGGTTTGAAAATACTTTTGAAAATAAAAAATAAATAACACATATTGAATATATATGTGAAATCGCCAAAATAATAATCTAAAGCTAATCCTCTCTACTCAGAAACAAATAAAATTTCAAGTGGTTTTATCATGGGTGAAAATAAAAGTTAGATATTTATTAATTATAAAAAGAATACGAATTTATTTTTCTTCAAGTGAAGATACTTCTGTATTGACGGTCTGTTCTAGTTTATATATACTGGGTGACATGTGAATTCTTAAATAGTTTAAAAATGCATAACTAATGAAGAAATTGGTAGGTTTTAATGCGTTTTATGAAAATTTTAGAATTGCGATTTTTTTTTTTTTTTTTTTAATAAAGATAAATGAATTTAAATTTTTGTCAATAGATTGCGCAAGATACAAGCAGTAATGGAGAATATTCAAATCAGAGGCATATAAAGCGGGGAATGTACACTCGTGTGCGATTAAAAGTAGTTTATTTCTGATCGCGAACGTATAAAAAATAATTTTTACTGTTTTAGTATATGCTTGTAAACGTTTGTTTGCACAAAAATAACTGCAATTTTAGAAAAACCTGTTTTTTTTTTTTTTTTGTATTGCCTGTTATTAGCGAAAATTTAACTATTCTTTTTTTCTTTAAAAAAAAATGTCCTATTTTGTAAGGATCAAATTTCGCAAACCGCCTCAAAATATGCCAATTCGTTCAATTTTTATGAATTTTTAGATTAGTTATGAATTTTTTGGTCCCCCTCTTCCCTTTAATTAATCACATACACATATACTGGAGTATCCGAAAGTCACAGAAAAACTAAAAAAATGTACATTATTCAAGAAGTATTGGCCGTAGCTCTATGGAGTTTTCACTAAAATGCACAGAAAGATATGGGACTTTTTCTTATCTAACAAAAGATTCCCTATCAAATTAGCTTAATTTTTCTTCATCAGGCTGCGTTTAGTAATGAAACTGCATTTTTTACAGTGTCATAGTACATTCAACGACGCAAGTAGCACTATAAACGTTGAATGTGACGGACGTCATTCATGAGAATGGCCGTCAGAGGTTGCGCATTGGGATTTCTCGTAATAAAGCTTAATTAACAATGCTTTATTACTTAACAATAGCATGAGTTTTTTAAATACGATTAATAGCTGTAATAAGTAATAAATGCTTTAAAACCAAAGTAACATTTAAAATGAGATAAAGAATACAAAAGTTTAAAACTTTAAAAATACATTTTAATTAAATACATTAAAACTCAAGACAGACGTTTCGGCTAGAACACTAGCCCTCCTCAGTATCAAACATACGAGCACAACATTTACAAAAATTCATAATACATCATAGCAAGATTAAATATTCAGGAGGAATAGATTTAGCCTCGTTCAAGGCAGAATGTTGCATTTTAGTAAAAGCGCCCTCTAGAAAAATACGGGATTCGTATATATTTACATTAGAAGCTAAAATTTTAAAGTTTTCAAAATCCGGAATATGATCACTATTGAGAGAATGGATTCTTTATCTCATTTTAAATGTTACATTGGTTTTAATATATTAATGCGACGTATAAATTATGTTTAATTTTATTAAAATAAATGCTTTAATTTAAATATTTGCTAACACCTGGAATCATACGAAAAACGTTAAAACCAGATTAATCAGTATCCGTGACGTCATTTGAGAAGACAGATCTGTTTAAAATGTAAGAGAATTTTGTGAATATAGCTCCATCTGCTGGTAAAAATGTAACTAATATTTTCTTTGTGTGTGTGTATAATATATATATATTTATGCTTATTTTAGGTTGGTTGGTTGGGTTTTACGTCGCACTAGTGCTGCGCAGATGGGCAATGGGCGACCTGTTTATTTCAGGGAAAATCGCATAGTGCTACGGTCAATAATTTTTAATAATATATTTTCATATTTTTTGTGGCTTGTAAACCACCCGGTATATAAACATTATTATGTGTGACCGGCATTGTTATGAGTGTATTTTAATATTATATATAATATTATGAATATCATTATCTATTATTATGCATACCAATAACGGCGAAAAATCGCTTCAACAAGTTTAGTACGAAAGTGCTATTTAGAGTTAAAAGAGCATTAAAAGTTAAAATAATAATAATAAATAATAAATGAGCCTGTTCTTAACATTTGAATGGTTTTAAAATAATTTATTTAATTATAAATTAAGTTCAAATTAAATTTTAATTTTAAAATATTGATTCTAAATAAAAGGTAATAAATATTTTACAATGTACAATCCAATGTAATGTTATTATTTTAAATATAATTTAATGTTATTACAGTTAGAAGATTTCCGAACTTGTGGAAACGGAGTCATAGAAGATGGGGAGCAATGCGATTGCGGTAGTATAGAAGTAAGAACTAACGTTAACGACTTAATTTTTTTACATCAAATTACAATTCAAATGTATAACATTTTTTATCTAATTATTTAATTTTATAAAGCATCTAGTTTTAGTGCATTAACAATATAAAAATAAATGATATGAAAATAATTTAAAAAATATTTGTTGAATATACCATACAAATTTGTTTAAATCAGTCCAAAAAATACTAACCTAGTCCTTTGTAAATGGGAAAAAATTTACAAGAAACATTAAAAAAAAAAAAAAAACTAATATGTTCAGTTGTTACTAATTTTCTTTCTAACATCAAAAGCACTTTTCGTGTGAAACAGGATCGAGTTATTTTTATCATTGATGCTGCTTTTACTTATATATATATATACATATATATACATATATGTATATATATTTCACTCTAATTAGTCGTAATATATTTCACATTTCAGTTGTCAGAATTCTCAATATTATAAACAGAAAGAATTACTCTTTTTTTTTTTTTTTTTTTTTTTTTTTTTTTATTCATATTGTTTATTTCAAAATATGCACGGAGCATAAAATTGTTACTTTTTTTTTTTTTTTTTTTTTTTTACTTATTCCGAAATATTTATTTATCAAATTATATTAGCTCCTTGACATTTAAATACGTTTCCCAGACTATATTGTAAATCAAGGAGTTGATTGCTCACTTGTGATTTAATTAGATGAATGACAAACTAATTATCGTTAAATTAATTAAAATACAAAACAGGTGCCATCATTTGTGAGTAATTAATTAAGAAATTGATTGATGCAGAACAATAAAATGTTTTTGGCCTTTTATACGCTCCATATACAGATTTTTTTATAAGTAAAAATACGTTTGTATCTATTCAGTTTATTGAGAAACAAAACACAAAAGTACACAAATATTTCTCGAAGAATAAATAGTAAAAAATATGTGTAGATAAACATGAATAGAAATATAAACACTTTTACATGCGTAAATTAAAGAAGTCTTTATATAAATTTAAAAAATAAATAAATAAATAAAAATAAATCATTGCATTTTATAAACATCAGGTGTTGCAAAAATTGCTACAATTGTCAAATGTATATACTGTAATTGTATTATAGTTGAAATTAAAAAACACAACTTTTCTAAAAGCAGTTATTGTAAAACAGCATTCAAACGTAACATCTAGAACTCACGATATATAAAATGTGCATTTTCTGAATGATTCCCAAATTGAATTATGTTTTTTAATAATTCCTCGTATTTTTTTTTAACTATAACCGTAATTCAACTGTAACTTTACGGGTGGTTATAATTAAAGTTACCCTGTTTAGATATATGTATATCCTGTTCTGGTAGAGTTATTTCTTTGAAACATGGTATATGCGTTATATTAACCATGGAGAAAAGAAATGTGCAATAAAAAAATTAATAGTTAAAATTTAGGCAGATCGATGGCACTTTTCGTGCAATATAAAAAAGATGTTATGTAAATTTCGAGCGTCTTATAAAACCAGTAGCCAAAGTCATTGACTTATTATTCGCTTTGTCTTCAGAAAAGAAAGGTCGATCCTTAGTGGTCAAGTTCTTTTATATTAAAACGATTGTAACTTTTCAACAGTACTGCAGGAATATCGAAGCATGAAAGGTCTATGAAAAAGTAATCTGGAGACAGGGTTTGAAAAAGATAACTATTTAAATTTTAAGAGACTGAAGAGTTCGGTATGCTGTGAGGAAGGTGACAGAAACTGATTTCGAATTAATTGTCGATGAAGTTATATTGCCATGGTCGAAAAGAGTAGGATTTCCAATAATATTTGATAACTGCAGTGTCACATCACACACGTTATTTGACTCTCTTTTTATCTACAGTACAAAAGTTTCTGTAACCCATTGTAAAGTGGTATCCATACAATATCCACATTGCAGAGCCGAAAAAATTAATTTTTCTTGCATTAATTTTTCTTGGTTGCTTTTGGTCAAAATAGCCATTCACAATACATCCGGAGGCTATTTCTACTATGGAAATATAACTTCTTTCACATTTTTTTTTATCCATCAGTTTCCATAATCTTCCTCGCAGCATACCCAACTCTTCACTTTCTTTAATTTAGCAACCATCTGTCTCAAGCACTGTCTCTACAGAGGCAGTGCTCTACAGAAGAGTGAAGACTTTCAAAAGTAGTTATACTTGCAGTGCAATTGGGAAAATTCTACTTTACTAAAAAACAACTTAATGAGAAAGGATCAATTTTTATTTTTATTTTTATTTTATTTTTAACGCTCCAAATTTGCATAAAATATTTTCCACATTGCATGAAAAGCGCCATCTATTGATCGAAATAACTATTATTTATTTATTTATTTTTATTATTGAAGATTTCTTTTCCTCATGGAACATATAACGCATATACAATGTTTCAACGTAATAGGTCTATTAAAACAGGATCTACGCGATCTAAAGAGGGAAATTTAATCATAACTACTCAGTATATATTTCACAAATGTATCAACTTTTACAACATTTGGTGATCACGCTAAATAGAAACTAAAACTTTGTGGTTTTTTATGTACGTTTAAAAGTTTATTGTATATAAAGACCTCTTTTTACTTACACGCGTATTTTTTTTTTTTTTTTTAAGCATTCTTAAAAAAATACATCAAACTATATAGTGATTTTAAACAAAGAATTTGATGTTTATATTTACTGATGCCGCATTCTTGATGCTTTATGTTACCTTTTTGTAGCATGCCTCGATTCTCAATGATTTGATTCAAGCATGCAATTTGTTTTACTATCTAATCTCTCATGTAAATAATGATTATGTTTTTCAACTTATTCTTGATATGCAATACTCATTAATTGAACAGGAGTGCCTGCAGAGTGACCCATGCTGTGACCCTATCACCTGCAAGCTTAGAGTAGAAGCAGAGTGTTCGACAGGTCCCTGCTGTGAAAATTGTAAAGTAAGTATTTTTCTGGAAAAGGCACGAAATATCTTTACTTAAACCCATTTTTTTAATCATTATTTATTACATATTATAAAAATTTCTTCACACACTACTAAATAGGAGATAAAATAGGGGATAAAAGACATACATCATTTTAAACTGAAAATTTGCTCAGACTTTCAAAATATTGATATTATAAACATTGTAATTGTAAAAAATACATGTTTCTGTTAAACTGACCAAGACATTGATTAAAAACATTTTCACTATTTTCCATGTATTCTAATGTTCAAAAACAATCATTTATAAATCAATTTTATATGCGAAATAACCATAGAGCGACTGAAACAAATAAAAACAGTCAAACATCCAACTACATAAATCATTACATAATAACACTTTTGATTGTAAATTAGCTCATTAATTGAAACACTTTACATGAAAAAAGAAATGTGAAACACATAAAACAATTTTTGAAAATTATACGTTCTTCGACCTTTTGAAGATTAACTCTACTTTACATTTGTGACAAATACAGCGTAAGGAAAGTAAAGGACGTTTATTCTTCTACATACTCTTTCAGAAGACAACTATAACAACAAATATATTAAGTGGCAATTTTGGTTTATCTCTTATGATGGCATTTTAATTTCCTTCCTATTATCAATAATAATAATTGATAATTTACAATGGAATTACATTTACAATGGAATAATAATTTACAATTGAATTACATTTTGTAAATGCAATTTTTTTTCCTACGTTGCAATTAAATTAGTAATTTATCAGACCAAATATTTTTATTGCTCCTTCATGAGCATACATTCAATCTTGTTTGTTTGAATTTCAAAAATGGCGGTCAAAATTAAATCGCTTTTGAAAAAAACCACGTGCTTAACTTTTACTGCATTTTCTTGTATTACTTCCAGTTATAGTGTAACCACGTTTCCTACGACTAGCAATGAGGACGAGTCCAATGGCTTGAAGGGGTGCCAAACTCACCTACAGATTGGGATTTGGTAAACATCCAATCATTCTGTGTTCTCTTATCGTTTATTTTCTCTTAGTCACCCCTATTTTAACATTGGACTGGTTCAGTCCGCACTTGCGCAGAGACTTCCATGGATGCCAGAAATGTGATTAAAGAATACAACCTTCTGACGGAACATAGTTACTAAATAGTCTCTAATTTTTATTATTTTAAAGGAGATATACACAAAATGTGATATATCTGAATTTTGTTCAGTTTGTCTATGCTGTGGAACGAAGTTACTAAATAATTGCAGTTTAGTTACTAATTTTTAATATCCTAATTTAAATTTGATTAATTAATACAATTTTAGTAATGTTATAATCTCATAAGTTATATTCATTTATAAATCACACGAGTCAATCAAAAGTAAATCCCCATTGGAAACTACATGCCAATGATTAAGTGTAATTTTGTACTATTTTGCATTTTTCAGTTACGACCCTCAGGTCATTTGTGCCGTCCTGCATTAACAGAATGTGATATACCTGAGTTTTGTGACGGAAGAAGTGGGCAGGTAATTTTTATAATATTATTATATTTCAGAAGATTATATAGTTTGAAATTAAGTAATTTAACGAATATATAATCTGATTTTTTTATCAAAATTGTTGTAACATAAGTTTTGTCAAAATATTTAAAAATCTGTTAAATTTCAACAGTATAATTTTATTTTTTTATTGTTTTGTATATTAGGTAAGCCATTTAGTCATTTCTTAACTATTTTTTGTTAGGCATTCATACAGTTATAGAAAATCATTTTTTGGAACTTTTTTTTTTCTCCACAAAAGTATTCAATGTCACATTTTAGAAAAAATTAGAATATGATTTTCTTTTCTTTTTTCCCCCTTAAAAGTTATGATGACATGTTTCTGCATCAAGTTTTTACCATGATTTGATTGGAGATTTCTTTCATTTAATAACATAAAAATTTTAAGTTTTTAACTCATTAAAATTATTTAACTTATGATGTGGCTATAATTATCAAAATTAAGTTAATTCTCTGCGTTACTTTGCATTGCTAATAATTGCTTTAAAAATAATTTGTCATGAGAAACCAATCGGATCATTTCAAAATAAAGATTTTTAAGTATTCATAACTGTATGGCATTTTTTTTTTTTCTATAATATAGCTTAATGAATTTTCACTCTAAATTTTAAGCTTAAAAAGCATTTAACTGGTATTAAAAAATAATTTTGGTATGTGATATTGAATATACTACCATTAATATTTATTTATTTATTTTAAACTTTATATCAAAGGTATTTTAGTTAGTTCTGTGTTGTATTCGATTTTAAAGAGTTTAAAGTGCAAATCAAAACCTTCTTCATCTGTTAAATATTGGTTAACTGTTCTATTTGAATATAAAAAATTATATTTTGTAAGTGTGTTGTTTATGTGTATGTTGTTGATTGTTGTTAAACTGCACCTTGCCCTGTGTATAGCTTGCGAGTGGCACGTAACTTGGTATGGATATGTGGAATCTGACTGTATGAAAAATGTTCTACACTATTTAAAGGGTATCTTTCAAATATAAAACAATTTTTAGAATCGAGAAACAAAATTTAAAAGACTTTATAATAACTGGTTATCTTAATTAGTATATCGTATAGACAAAACAAAAATAAATAAACTAAATCTAGAACTTCTTGGTATAAACATATTTAAATAAAATTAATTTTATAGTTATTTCAAATAAAAGAATGTAACTTTTGCCACTTTACACTTTTAAAGATTTGCATCAAGAAAAAAAAGTTAAAACAATTAAATATTTTGAAAATTTCGTCAAGATAAAATTTAGTTTCAACATTAGATTTTTTTACTTTAGTTGAATTTAGCTCCTGTTTTTTTTTTTTTTTTTTTTTGAGTATTTATTACCACTACTTTTAAGCTTTTATGTAGCAAAATTTTGTTAGTTCTTTGACAATCACATAAGTAAAGAAATATTCTGAAAAATAGTGATAAAAAAAAAAAAAAAAAAGATAAAAAAAATCAAAAAGTTATCAGTTATGATTTCCATTCTTTTGTTGATAATAAAATTTCCGTAATGTTGCTACGGATTACCGAAATGTTAAAAAAATTCTACTGACTTTCAATTAGAAGTATTTTACTTTCAGGTTGATAAAAAATTAAGATAAGAAAAAAGAATATCCGAAGCATATTTTTGGATATTCGTAAATCAGAAAAAAATATCCACCCTTAAGGGGTCGTATATACCTGTGAAACACTTTATAATAAAGTAAAAATGAGCCTGCTTCAAAGGATCACAAGTTTTTTAAGCCTTTAACACACATGTTATGCTCATTTAATACCAGCAGACACCACGAACAGCAATCAAAGTTAGAAATAAAAGAAATAAATTACTTCTCAATCTAAGTTTTAAAGGTATAAGATTTTGCAAGAAACAATTCCGGGAGAATCTTAGCAGTTGGGAATGAAAAAATAGGTGGTATATAATATATACTACCGTGCTTCAAAGACTTAAAGCATGTTTTAACTTTTGGGAAATAATAAAATTAACACTCCCAATTAATTACAATAAAAATACAGTAATGTAATATTTAAAAAAAAATGTTCAGGGTTGTTTCACGATCTGTAATTTAATTTAAAATTTACATATTAATATATAACTTGTGTTAAAATATTCCCAATAAATGATTCGATGAAATGAATTAATACCTTTAATATAGTAAACACATCTTCGTACTGTTTATGATAACTCAATTAAAATTTTCATGCGCTTTTCCTTTTTTTTTTTTTTTTTTTTTTTTTTTTGCACGATATTTTTAAATATTTTATCCCAAAAGGTTTTTTTTTTTTTTTTTATTAGTTAACCCCTTTGGCGCTGACGTCCTAGTATTAGAACACATTTTATATTACTCTAAATTTCTTATTTAAAAAAATTTTAACCTTAAAATGTAATGTCCTACTAATAATACATACAAGAATATCAGTATGCTACCACTTTTGCTCAGTAAATGGTAGGACGCCCCCAGCAGAGAAGATAATGGAAGCTTCTAGTCATTTTCAACCAAAAGATAAATGCATCTTTTCTACTACACTCTATAAATGCATCTTATTTACTAAAATTACTTCATTTTGTGAGAAATGTGCAGTATTTTTACGTTTTCACTCACAAAGAAATTCTTTCAAAATATTTCATACAAAATAATTGTAAACTCTACATAACATAAATTCTCTCTTTTTGGTTAATTATAAATTAGTGTTCTACTATTAAAACACATTTTAATTAATTTTGTAATTGGCAGAATGTTATAATATTTCACAGTTAAGATACTTACATGTAATTTAGAATATCTAGCCATTCATTGATTTTTTATCTAACCAATTCATAATTCAGGGCCAAAGAGGAGAATTCAATCTGTAGAATGCAGTTTTAGAAACATTTTAGAGCAAGTAATATATTAATACATAAACTCTAAATAAAGTTATCTTACGTATCGTGAAAAAACTCAAAAACTTTTTGCAACATTTGGTAGTTAATGAAGGGCCCTTGTTTTACGATTTTCAAAAGCCAAAACAACTCTTAAGCATTACATTAATTTTTCCGTAATTTAATTATGAATTTAAAATCTTGTGATAAATTGAAACAGACTCATTTTTCATTTGTAGTAAAAATATTTTGAAGATATGAGGTACCTTAAAAGAAATTTTTAAGGCATACAATGAACTCAATAAAACCAAAAATTAGATCCAAGATAACAAATGTCTGAATTACTGCATCATATCATATCATCGTATGTACCAAAATACAATAAACTCGCAGAAGACATGCAGTATCGGGCTCTACATTAAAATATGTATTTACCAATTTTAATTTTAATGTTATCAAATTTTCCGTAAATAGTAATATAATGAGTACATAACTACACATTTTCTTTAATCTGTCACATTTTTATGATTTGTTCATTTTACAGATGTATAACTGAAATATTAAAATTGCAATGTATAATCGTAGCTAACCATTTCTAACTCACCAGTTTTTCAAATTATAAATAAGCTCGTACGAAGTAAAAAATTAAATAACACTGAACTACACCATTTATTACAGTATGAATATTATAGTAGTATTCTTAATTGTAATTGATAAATCTAACAAAATGGAAAGATCAGATGACTATAAGGTAAGATAAGGAGGTCATAATAACAGTAACAACAAAATAATAAGTTTGTCAAACTACAGTGTCATTAAGAAATGAGGTATTATATTAATTTTTAATAAAAAGATGATTAAAAAAAAAAAAAAAAAAAGAAAAGAAAAGAAAAGAGGAAATAGAAAGGAAAGATGCCTATTTGAAATTAATTGAATATCTTACTTCAGAATATTAAAAAAAGGAAGTGGGGGGGGGGAGAAAGAAGAACTAACATTTACAAAATACATCACTGTTTCTTTTTCTTTTTCCTGCAGTGTCCTACTGATCTGTACAAGAAAAATGCCAGTCCTTGTAATAAAGGGGAAGGTTTCTGCTTTCATGGAGATTGCCCAACTCCCGACAGTCAATGCGAATATCTGTGGGGATTTGGTAATTATATAACTTTGTCACTTTTAATGAATGTCATTAACCAGATATCTCTTTTTGAAGTTGAAGATTAATTCGAAAGAAGAATCAACTTTTCTCTTACATCATATTTAGAGGCATTTGAAAACAAACGAAATATCTCGTTGGTGACATATACCAGATTCAATTCAATACTGTAGCTTTTTGTTTCATGGGGATTGAATTTGATATGATCTAAAAAATACTGTTTTTAAATAAAATTATAGACACATCTTTCCTGTGTAGAATTCATTGGAAAATAACATACAATCGCAAATTTAGATATAAGGATTAAATAAATCATGCTAATCCTACATAACACATAATATGAGTCTCTGATCATCGTAATTAATTTTTAAATGTTTGTTAAGTAACAAAAATATCTATAAGTTTGATAAGGAAAAAAATGTCTATAAATAAACTATTTTAAATTTTTTAAGTTGAATGTAATACAGAGTTCTCTTATAGCAAACATAACACAGGGCCTTTTCTTCGGTTCTTTGTACTATTTATTTGAAAAAAATTGCATTTCTTGATCATTTTGAAAAAATTACAATAACTATTATGTACTAGTTAAATTTGAAGCAAATTTACAATGGCATTTACTTTGCATACTTTAGCCTAAATTCGTGTAAGTATAATAACGCATTTTGATATAAGAAATCTCGTAAACATTTTGGTATTATTTTTTGTAAATGAGGTAGTTACAGTTTGATGATGCCAATAGATTAAGAGCTAACGATTAATTATCTTTATTTAAAGCCGAAGTCAAAAATTGAAAACAAATTTTTGCACAGTTTAAACTCCAATATTCTAAGTAGACTTTTTATTTCGTTACGATCATATATGAGAGCATAAACTTATAATTATAGAAAAATGTACTTAAATACCATTAAAGTACGATGAAAAATGAGACTAGCTAATGATAACCTGACACTATAAATTTCAAAAACACATAAGGATAATTTCTATTCGAAATAATTAAAAATGGAACCTTGATCGGGCGAATAAAAGAATATCAATGCAGATTAGTGCATTGCTTTTTCCATGCTCTAGTCGTGCCTACATTTTTTCAGCCTTATCAAGGATCGTACTTAAGGATTTTGACCCAAGAGAATTGTTACGTGCAATCAATGGTGTTAGGCATACAAAGTTTTCATTCATAGACTTATACTAATCAAATTGTAATGCAGTTACTTTTTACCACAATATTTTTCTTCTAATTTATTTTTCGGTTTTTACATTCCAGGAGCCGTAGCGTCTGAGAAAGAATGTTTTGCCCGTTTCAATACGCAGGGAAGTCTAAATGGAAACTGCGGGACAGATGGGCGAGGAGGATATATCAAATGCGCAGAAGAGTAAGAAATATATTGCATGTAAAAAATTAATTTCTTATAAAAAACAGTGTTAAAATTCTTTAATTAAATGCATTAAAAGTTTTTTTTTTTTTTTTTTTTTTTTTTTTTTTTTTTTTTAATGTAAGATGCATGTTTTACTATGTCATGAACTACTCTATCTTCATCCCTAACGGCACACTTTCTCTAAATGACATCCTCGTGATATCCAGTTAATAAAAAGACATCCCAAGGACATCCTCAAAATATACTATGGATAAGTTGCTATTAGGGTCGGTTCTAACATACAACATATCCGTGAATTCCTCTGTATATCCTGTAGAGGACATGACACTCACGGAACACCCTGAAGATGTGCTGTATGAGACTATTAAACTAGTGGATCCGCTGATCAGGAGCCTCAACTTCCAATTTGTATCATTCATTACTCAGCAAGTCACTTTTACTTATTATATAGTATTTAAAATAATTATACGTATGATTAATCCACTACATAAATAGATGCTTTCCTGATGGAAGCGCCCGTTGTATCCCTCTGTTTATATCTATCTGTATGTATATATTTCCTTGAAACTCACAACCTTGTGTTTCCTTCTAACTCATAAACACTTGTACCGAATTCTATGCAAAAACATTGCTTAAAATATCGGAATTATTTTGTGTAGCCGGGTAAAATAATTATCTGTTCTATGCCGACCATTTTTCAAAGATACCTTGATTTTTAACATTCTATTAATGTTTGTTTATTTAATTAAGTTTCATAGAGTGTAATCATGTTAAATTGCACTTATAAGAAATACCGTGTATAGACCGTTATACGTACTATAAACAATATAGGCCCCATACAGCTATTTCTGTATAGCGTCTGAACATGTGTGCCAATTTTCAAGTCTATCCGAGTGTTTTTGCGCTTGCTATCGTGACACACAAAAATTCTGTCTATGGGCCGTAATGATAAGTAAAATTCTGGTGTGTTCCTGTACACGAACTACAAATAGAATACAAACACAAACCTATACAGCTATTTCTGTGTGCTTAATGAACATGTGTACAAAATTGCAAATCAATAGAATGATTTTTGCGGCCGCTATCACGAGACATACAAATTCTGTCCATAAGCCATAATAATAAGAAAAACTTTGATGTGTCCATGCACACGAACTACAGATAAAATACACATCCGAAACTAAACAGCTATTTTCATGTGGTTAAACAACATGTGTAAAGAGTTGCAAGTCAATAGAGTGATTTTTGCGCCCGCTATCGCGAGACAGACAGACTGACAGACACATAAACAAAACCCAAAAACTTTTTGCGTCTCCACATGGAGGCCTCCACTACCATTTCGTCAAAAGCATTTGCTCAAAAATAAACAAAAATACCTGTTTATTATTATTTTCTGGCGATTTCGACTAAAAAATAAGTATGCACACTTCTTAGTTTTAAGTACCGATTCATTATTAAAAATAGCTACAGAAATGGTAAAATTTATTTTATTTTAAAAGCAATTAAATAAGTTTTTATATGTTAGCGTTATATTCATTGCTAATATAGGGAATTATTTTAATGATAGTTTTAGTATAATAGTACTTAAATTAAAATTAAGGAATTATTTATCGTGTGTGTTGTCAAAAATAATTCAAAAAATTGAATAGATTTATCGGTATCATCTCACGAACAGTATCAGTGACATCTCTAAAGAGATTTTCTGCAATTTGTTTATGCATCGATTTTGGATTTTTAGATCTCAGACAATACCGCTCGTTTGCTTTCTGCGAATGATTCGCTTTATATATGTTGCTTTGCATATGTTTGTGTTGAACATTGTAGCTTTATTTGTTGACTTATAATATAACTAGCAGGCTTTGCCCGCTTCGCTGGTCACTATATTTAAAGGAACCTCTTTTTTATATTGCTTTATGGGGGAAAAAAACTGAAATCGATTAAAAGCTCGCTTTGTGTTCCCGCTGCCTTCGGCAGCGACTTGTTCGTTTTCCCAGCCTCCTGTACCTGGCCCTACTGCCTGCGACAATGGCTAACCCGTCCCCCAATGGCTTACCCGTTCATAAACGATGCAGGCGACGCCCGCTTCGCTGGTCCCTATTTTTAAATGAATCACTATAATTACTGAATTCTCAGAATTGCATTAATTTTTATCACGTGAAAAAAAAAAAGAGAAACAAAATGTCGCACCGGGAAAAATGTCGCACCGGGTTCTCACTGCCTTCGGAAAAAATTCCCAAAATGTTCTAACTCTTATTTCTATTTTTCCCCCTTCGCCCCACCCCCACCCGTCTATGCTAATAATTTTACAAATTCGAAAATATCTGCAATCGATTTGTAAGTATCATAAACATCTATACACCAGTTTTGAACGATCTATCTCTATTTTTATTTTTTTGCCCCTCCGCTCCCTCCCCCCCTTCCCGCCCCTCCCAATAATTTTAAAAATTCAAAAATACCCTTAATCGATTTGTAGGTATCGAAAACCTCTATGTACCAATTTTGAATGATCTAACTCTATTTTATTTTTTTTGCCCCTCCGCCCTCCCCCCTTCCCGGCCCTTCTAATAACTTTACACTTTCGAAAATATCCCCATTCGACTTGCAGGCCTCTAAAACCTACCTGTACAAATTTTAAATGGCCTAAATGAATTTCTATTTGTTTCTGCCCATAGCCCCCCCTTACCGCCCCACCCCTTACCGCCCCTCCTAATAATTTTACAAATTCGAAAATATCCCCAATCGATTTGTAAGTATCGAAAACCTCTATATACCAATTTTGAACGATCTGACACTATTTTTATTTTTTTGCCCCCCCCTCCCCTCCCCCCCTTCTTGCCCCTCCTAATAACTTTGCACGATCGAAAATATCCCCATTCGACTTTCAGGCCTTTAAAACCTATCTGTACCAATTTTGAACGGCCTAACTGTATTTCTATTTGTTTTTGCTCCATAGCTCCCCCCCCCCTTGCTGCCCCACCTGGGGGGCTGAATTTCTAAAATTCCAGAAATTGGTTTTTAGATAGTTGCATTAGCTATATTTTAGAGCTAAAATTTCACGTATATCTATTTTTTTTTTGTTTGAGACATATAGGATTATGCGAAATCACGTTTTACGCATGTGAAATCACGTTTTGCCCCCCCCCCCCCCGCTCCCCTTGGGGACCGAATTTCAAAAATTCCAGAAACCGATTTTTAGACATTTGTATTAGCTATATTTTAAAACAAAAATTTTACGGATATCTGTTTTTTTGTTTGAGATATGAAGGATTTTGTGAAATTACGTTTTGCCCCCCCCTCCCCCCCTTGGGGGGCGAATTTTGTAAAATCGCTTGCGGCGTTGTGTTTCTCGGGTCGTAAACATTAACCGTGCCGAATTTTGTCCCGGTCGGTGAAACGGCCTAGGTTTCTATAGCGGACACTGTGACGTCGTTTCAAAATAGCCATAAATTATAATTTCTCTACACGAATTGTATCAAAAAATAAAGAAAGAATATACTATTTTGTTTGTTAACGTGTTTGAAAATTTATTTACAAAAATCATTTATTATACTTAGAATGTGAGTGGTAAAAAAAATTACTCATTTTCAGTGAATAACTGCTGAAGCGTTAGTGGAGTCCTCCATGTGGACACTCAAAAAGTTTTTGGATACTGTCTGTCTGTCTGTCAATCTGTCTGTATGTCTCGCGATAGCGGCAATCACTCTATTAACTTGCAATTTAGTACACATGTTTATTACCCACATAGAAACAGCTGAATAGTTTTAGGTGTGTATTCTAACTGTAGTTCGTATACAGGGACACATCAAAGTTTTTCTTATCATTACGGCTTGTGGACAGAATTTGCATGTCTCGCGATAGCGGCCGCAAAAATAACTCGATTAACTTGTAATTTCGTATACATGTTAATTAACCACACACGAATAGCTATATAGTTTTGTGTGTGTATTCTGTTAGTTGCTCATATACAGGGGCACACCAAAGTTTTTCTTATCATTACGGCCTACATAAAGAATTTATGTGCGCTGCAATAGCAAGCGCGAAAACCCTTGGATTGACTTGAAAATTGATACACATGTTCAGGAGCTATACAGAAATAGCTGTATAAATTTTGGGGCCTATATTGTTTTATGGATCGTGTACAGAACACATTTAAAAGTTTTCTTACCATTATGGCCTATGAAAGGATTTTATTTAAACTGATTTTAACATAGTTACACTGCATTGAACAAAATGAAATGAACATGCAATGTTGAAATGCTTAAAAACATGTTTCCTGTAGAAAATGTTGCTCAGACTTAAAATTAATGTACAGGACCTCACAAAAGTGTTTCGACAATGTCCCGTTATCACCTAAATTACGTCAAATTTCGTATAATCATTCATCAGCTACATAGAATAAGTTGTATATTTTCTATTGGTTTACATAATATTCATGGTTCGTTGGCAAAGACGCAAAAAAGAATTTTGTGATGTTAGAGCTTATGGCCATATTTTCATCAAGCTCCTTTTAATGCGTTTATGCTGCGATAAACAAAAAGAATTAAGATAAATTATTAAAAAGCTTTGAAGCATGTTTTCTCCATATAAATGATACGTATAGACTAAGTAATTTATTTAGAAGATGACGCAAAAGAATTCCGATGACATTCTGTAATCATCCAGTAATGTCAAATTTGAATCAATATTAATGAGTTCCAATGAATTAATTTACACTTTTTATTAGTGTGTATAACTAGCGTGACTCGTGTACAGGGGCACTCAAAAGAATTTTCTACCATTACGGTCCACAGACGGTATTTCTTATAAGTGCATTTTAACATGATTACACTCCATTAAACTTAATTAAATAAACAAACATTAATAGAATGTTAAAAAGCAAGGTATCTTTGAAAAATGGTCGGCATAGAATAGGTAATTAGTTTAAAGGGCTATACAAAATAATTCCGATAATTTAAGCAATCATTTTGCATGAAATTCGGTATAAGTGTTTATGAATTAAAAGGAATAAACACAAGGCTATGAGTTACAAGGAAATATATACACATATATACAGATAGATATAAACAGACGGATACAACGGGGGGGGGGGGTAGATTCCTCATAACCATATCTATTTATGTAGTGATTTAATCGTATGCATAATTATTTTAAATACTATAAAAATGATTTGCTGAGTAGTGAATGATACAAGTAGGTGAGGCTCCTGATCTGTAGATCCACTAATAAATATATCCTTTTTGAAATAATTTTAGTTCATCAATTAATTTCCATTACTAGCAGTTATAAAATGCACTGGTGTAAATAAGGTAAGAGTGAATAAGTAAAAGGTTAATTAGACATTATTATGCGAAAATATTTTTTTTTTTCGTCTGCCTGATGAAGGGTCGTGATTATTTCAATCCTAAATAATTATTACGCGTTTTTGCAATTTACAATCTTTGTAATTTACGGTCTTTGCTTTTACTCATTGCGTTAGTGCAAGTTGATATATTTCTAAGAATATGATTCTACAAAAAATCTAAATGAAATAAGAATTGTTATTAAATACGTGAGTATATTAAAATACTTTCTTAACAAATTATTACTGGTAATTATCCAGTGATATACACATGTTTCTTATTGCATGTTTTGTCTTTAAACGTATGATTAGTAACGCAATCTGAGCATTAAGATTACTCGTAAGTAGTCGCTTATAATATAACACTGACTTTCATGTGGTTAATGTTCCTCATTTTATTAAAAATTTTTTAGAAATGTCCGATGCGGTTCTTTGCAATGTCAGAGAGGTTCGAGAACTCCCCTGGTGCCAGGAATGGACAAACAATATTCGAGGACAATAGTGTACCTTGAAGGAGTTGAGTATGAGTGCAAGTAAGTATATTATTATGCAGAAAAAATACACCCTCGTGGAGAGGTTGCTTTTTAACAGGGCAAGACTAATCTGGATACTTGGGATAACGTGTCAATATATCTAACCCACGCTATTTGTTCGCTTGAAAATTGAATATATATTTTTAATACATATTCGGAAAATAACAAAGTAGTATGGATAAATTTATCAATAATTGTAAAATACACAGTTGCAAAATATTAATAAACTCATTAGTAAGATTATATCGTAAGACGAATCTATTTCAACTTCTAAGTGCTGTCAGACATATACTAATAAATTAGCGCAGTGACAGAACATTGCTACGCTATGCCAAGCAAAAAAGTTCGATTCCTCGCATGATCTTATTTAATATTAATTCGAACTTCTTCAATAAAGTGAGTCCTCTATAGTTGGTTAAAGTCATAAATCTTAATTTACCAAATGATTTTCATAATGATTATACTTTGATATGCATAGCGTTCTTGACTTTTTTTAAAACAAAGCACAATCTGAAGGAGCAGTTGGTCTATAACAATAATAATAATAATAATAATAAATTGTATTTATTTTCCAAAGCTCTTAAATAATGTCCTTTCCTTATTTATTTAATTATCACTCACTGAAAATGCCTTCATAAATCTGAATTCTTATTGAATCAAACAAAATAATGATTCTTAACTTATGTCATTCATGATCTGAGTCAGCTATTTTCTGTTTTCCCAAAAGAAATTCTTCTTACTGTATTTTTTTCTGCGAAAGAAATTTAATTATTTTTATCCATATATACATTTCTACTAAAATAGTTATGCATTATTACATAAATACCAATAATTCTATGTTAAGATTTGAAAAGATAATTTAACTTAATATTTATATTTTAGCCAAACTATTATCAATGGAAATTTCCTCAGATATAATATTTTACAAGGTATGTTCGTTATTGTAAACCTTTATTTTCTAGAAATCTGAATGTTATTCCCATTGTATATATGCTTAAGTTTAGAGTTTAAAGCAGGCCGATCCAGGCTAAAATTGGGACTCTTTAGCTCCCCCTTCATAAAATATTATTTTCTAAAATGAGCCCCTTCAAAAGATTCAAATCTATATATTAAAAAAAAGTCTACTTCACAAAATTTAAGTCTATAAAATAGTCCCCTTCACAAAATTCCAATCCATAAAATTGCTTTCATAAAAATGATACTTTCATGAAATGTTTCCATGTTTTCTGTATTATTTCAACTCCTACACTTGGTTTAATAAAACTCTATTAACTTGATATTATACAATGCATAGATTGACTGCTGAAAGTTAAGGTTTTACACTTCACAAAGATAAAGTAAAACATTTCACAAAATATTTTTAATTTTCAAAAAAATATTCTGTTTTTTAGAAAAATTGGCCCAAAAATCGATCGACCCCTGTAAAGTAACCAGTTATTTTAAAGATGTTATGATCAAGCAATTATACAAAACGTATTAGCACAGCATTGATTATATTTCAGTAGAAAATTTTCTTTTTTTTTTTTAACACAGCCGCTCTGTTTGAATCTACATGCCTCGAAACATTCTTTTTAATTCCCTATAAAAATGGTAGCATAAAATATTTCCTTGCCATTTTGTGATTTTGTTACAGAAGGATATAAGTTATTTTCCTGAAAGCTACTTTATATCCCTTTTGCATTTTCTATATATATATTTAAAATAATACTCTTGTGATGTTTAGTAAATGTAGTAGTAGAACAGCAAGCGTTATTCGAATTTAACAGACTTTTTTTTTTTTTTTTTTTTTTGCGAATTATTTATATATTATAATGGGGAGAAGGAGTATGAACATGGGGCTACTATAAATAACTTGTTATTGAGTACTATTTGTCACTAAAAATTCATCTATGACATTTTGAAATTTGATCACACTGGTATTTTCCTCCTTGAGCAGTTGCACGGTAACAAAATTGTTTGTTCAGCAGTAGTTTATAAAACAAGGTTTTTATCGTAGAAAAATAACTTTCTGATTTGCTTCATAATGGCGAGATTAGCGCTTCATTGTTTTGAATAGTAAATACTAGTGTTTAAGCGTGTTCATATACAATACGTATTTTGATAGTTACTTTTGATCTGTATAGTTTATATAAATCAGTATATTGATTAAATATACAAACTGTTTTATGGGGCTAGTATGGACACATATTATCATATCAATGACTTTGTCCTGGTCAAATTTCTTTAAAAATATATAATAGTGATATGTACCATGTTGGCAGAGTAAAAGCCTATATACATCTAATAATATATTGATGTACAATTCTTAAGGAGAAAAAGGATGAACAAAGAAGCTCTTCTGGTAAGCAGAGTCAATATTTCTCTTTTCCAGATTTTTAGGACTTATGGGACTGAATTTTCAGCCAAAATACAAAGCCACTTGACTTCGCTGATTTTGAGGACTTTATTATGATTTTACATACATTTTTATGAATTACATTAATGTGTAATTCATAACTCATATTACATTTTGCAATGAAAAGTTTATCTTGTCCACATTAGTCTCTCGGCATGGGGCTAGTGTGGACAAAAAGAAAAAAAAAAACATTTTGTAATCATGCTTAACAAACTATATTTCCAAACATTTTGATTTAATAACCAAAATAAAGATAAACGTGCAAATTATTGTTTAAAAAAAAAAAAAAAAAAAAAAAAATCGATGCGTTAAAATTTGCTATTTAATACACTTTTTCGGAAAAAATATAAAAGTGTCCACATTAGACCCTTTTTTTTCCTAGACTACGCATAAAATATTATATAGTATAACTGTGTGTATCTTTTAGTCTTATGTAAAACAATAAGCTACAATTTAAACGAAACCATAATAATATTTAAATTAATAATATATTCAAATTTTCATTAGCGTTTCTTTACATACATTTTTTTAATGAAAAAATATAGTCTCTTAAAATGAATAAATGAAAATAATTCAACTTGAGCAAATTTTCACTCATTTGACTAGAAGAAACGCGCCCTCTCATCTTGAGTTAAATTCAATAAACTGAATGAGTCAACATAATGTACTCAAACTTCAGTTATTTATTGTATATGAGTAATTTATTTATTTTATTAATGATTTTAATACAATTGATTTTAATTAACTGGATCACTTCGCAATGGCGGTTCCCGTTGCACTTGCGTGCTACTAAAGGAATACGTTGCAGCGAGAGTAATGTTGCCAGCACTTACAAGTGGTTAAATGAGCAGAAGTAATTTAAGTATCGATAAATATCGATAACTAAAGTTTCCTTAAATAAAAAGCTACTAATTAGCTCAAGGAATTGCATTTTTAACTCAGCTTGAATTAACTCAACTTGAATTAACTCATTTGTTTTAAGAGAGTAATATGTGCATTTGTGTATAAATAAAACTATGGATGATTTTTATTTATTTATTTATTTATTTTTTCAGAGCTGTTCAGAAGTTTGACACTTCTCACAGCAACAAATCAAGAACTGCTGGTTACAATATAGCGTATGTTTCTTTCTTTTTCTTCCCCTCTTTCTCATTTTATTACTTTTTTTAACACTTTCAAAAAAAAGTTGAAAATTGTTCTTCTTAAAAAGTGTAAATCAATTCTATTATTCTGCTTGTCGGCGCTCCGTAAATAAATTCAAACAACATTGGAACTGATATGTGTTATACAAGTTCTCTATAGTATCTTTCTTATTTAATATGATATAAAATAACGCAATAAGGTCATTGATTTGATGGTGAGACATCACTGTTTGATTTAACAGGCCCAAGATCAGTTTACAAAGCCCGAAAAGCAAATTCCACTGAAAACAGCATAATCAGTTGTGTTATGATGTTTTTATTATTTTCTTTGGTATGATAAACTGCATACTAGATGGTGCGCATGAAATTAATAACAATATAAAAAACTGCAAAAATGTAATCTATTCTGTGCTTTTTTCTTAAAATTAAAGCTATAAAGAATACTTTTTTTTTTCACCTTATTCAAAAATGGGATCCTTTTAAGATGTCATCACAGCGTCATATATTTTATTTAAACAATTTAACAAATAAGTACAGTTGGAAGGTGTTTAATAATCTACGTGAATCGAGTTACTTTTTTTAGGAAAAAATACACTAAAAAAATTAATAGATTATTAAGATCATTTAACTTATATATATTTATATAATTTAAAAAATAAGGCAAAATGAAAAAAAAAAAAACAGTATTTTAAATATATTTACTCATAAAGTTTCGGTAGTACTAAAATACTCAGTTTTTTTTTTTTTTTTTTTTTTTTTTTTCCCTTCCAAAAAAAATATTTTAAGACTTTAAGGAATTTTTCAGATTTTACACTTTAAATACAAACCAAAAGCCTTGTAAAGTTTTTTTCTTTTTTTTTTTTTTTTTTTAAGTTTGATCAACTTTTTTATTTTAAAATTTGCATAGCCTCTCCAATATTGATTTCTCTTTTGATATACAATATTGACTTACTATTACTAAAGTTTTAAAATTTTGAATGCTAACTGCAAAGAAGAAATTCTTTCCTGATAAATTTAAGGCCGTTTGAAACAAATTACGCAAAAATTGATTTTACGAAACTATCTACCGAGCTTGATATATTCTATTTTTTTAAGATTTGTGTTCTAAAGGGCTTTAATGCCCTATTTTTTTTTTTTTTTTTTTTTTTTTTTTCTGTTATTTTTATTAACACTGGCAACGTTTCAGATGGCAGTTTACTTACCTGAAACGTGTTACACGAGTCGCACGTTTCTGGCTTTCTAGTAAATTTTCTTTGTTGAATTTGCAATTTTGGGGCAGTTTTCATGAAAATGTAAACGAATACATTCAATGTTTATTATAACAAGAGTCACCTGTAATAGTTATCATATTTCACGTAAAAGTCGTCCAATTAATTTCTATATTATTTATAAATGGAATTTTTGAGTGTCCAAGCAGAGTTTTTATCGAGCTATTTATATGCCATTAGTTTTTAAAACAGAAGTTGACACATGCGAAATTTAAATACTTTGCTAATAAATTAAGCAAACTATATTTATCGAAAGAACTACGTAAAGGAATTAAAAAAATTAAAAAATTATCTTCCAATGATTAAATATTCATTGTATTTAATAGTATGAGTAAAGTATGTAACACAATCTGTAAAATGCGAATATTTATGCCTAAATTACTTTTGTATGCAATATAGAATTGGAGGTGCTCAGAATGTCCCCGACATACCTGACTTGGGCATGGTGCGAGATGGAACGAAATGTGCGGACGAGAAGGTAACATGAAAATATATAATTTTCTTACTCTCACAAGTTTATCTGATTAATCTGTTCTATTAATCGCTTTTTTTCATTCTAAATTGATTTTTTCTAATGAGTTCTTCATTTAAATGTGTTAATCTTCTGTAAGGAATAATTGGATTACCCCTTTCACCCCAAGACGTACCTGTGTACGTTATTAATTCCTCCATTTGAAATATCAGG
Organism: Salticus scenicus; assembly: GCA_963930645.1. Lineage (NCBI taxonomy): Eukaryota > Metazoa > Arthropoda > Arachnida > Araneae > Salticidae > Salticus > Salticus scenicus. Next base: position 319,256,604 of record OZ005654.1, read on the forward strand.
ACCTACGTGTATTTCAGTACGAAAAGCTTGCAAACTTTACACATCAACTATGTGTTCGATTTGTTTATTTTAAACCTTATTTCCATTCTTTTTCTTTGTGTAAATTATTAAATCTCTATTTCGTCCAACATTATGTATAATTAAATAATTCATATTTAATTAAAAATAATTATATAAACTACTTTGTATTAGAAATACTCTCACTAAATTTAGTATGGTGGTTAAAGAGTTTGGACTTGCATGATTCATTTCTTTGCAATTTCAGATCTGCGTCAACCAGACTTGCGTCAGCGTCAACCAGTTCATCGAGCCTGGTACCTGCCCAACGTCCAACATAAATTATGTTTGTTCTGGGCACGGGGTAAGTTATTATTTCAGTAGGTTATATATATATATATATATATATATATATATATATATATATACTTAATGCCAGTAGTTAAGTTAATCAAACACTTTAAGTTTTTATTATTATTATTATTATTATTATTATTATTATTATTTATTTTTAATTATCTACGTGTGTAACAATATAGCTCGTATGTTAAATTTCCAAATGATTCAATGATTCATAAATTTTATTTACACTTAATGCTAACAAAAACAAACACAAGTACGAGTAATATAATAATAATTAACATAAATAACTTAACATAAAACTGACTTATAATTACGAAAGTGTTTATTAAGTATAATATAATGTGATATCACGAATGAACTACCCGATTAAAAAGATAAATAAACTTTAAAATGATTAAAAAGTAGATTGCGAGGTTTGGATCATTTCTATATTTCAAACGTTATTTTGAATGTTTATCGATGATTAGCAACTCTAAATCTCATGGCATATTACATAATTTAACTCCCTTAGTCGCATCATTCCTTAAGGTTTTTATAGTTGAGATTTATTAATACCTTTTACGTAAGTCACTTTACGAATATGACTAGTTTTCTCAGTAGGCCTAATCTCCTTCTACCTGTTATTTTGTGAATGTTGTAAAAAAGTTTAGTTCTTCACCTTTTAAAGTTTAGTTCTTCACCATTAGCAAACATAACTCAAAAATATTTGTCTGCCAGTCTGCCTAAGTACTTATATGAAATATAGAGATATCAATGGCAGAGAATTCAATTAAGTCGTGGCTTTAGAGATAATTTTATAAGTAAATATTCCGTAATATCCAGTCCGGGGTGAAATTTTCTTCCATAAATTCTTTACATCTACTGTCGGCAGCAAAATTTATCTAAGCACACATCCACTTTTTTTTTTTTTAATTTGATCGCTAATTTTTAATCATGACTTGACAAATATTTAATTTATAAAACAGTATTAGGTGCGCGTCTTTTAAATGTGAATTATTGCTAGTGCTTCAATAATTTTGCTGCCTACTGTATGTGACATTGTCTTTTGATATATTTCATTATTATCGTGCATTGTAGGTGTGCTCGAATCTGAATAGTTGTTACTGTGATCGCGGCTGGACGTCGTATGATTGCAGCCAGCGGGCAGACGAGAGGGCACATCCGGAGGTGTACGGACCTATTCCCAGTCTCTTTACCACCCCCGAAGCAGATGTCCAGACCGCTGCTGTTGCTGACTGGAAGAACAAAACAATCAGAAGTTCCTTCGTTGGTAAGACTGATTGGCAACTTAATACAGAGTGGTTATAAATAAACACCCTTAATAAATAGTTTTGTGTAGCTAAAACCAGAACTCGGGTTCCTATCAAATTTGGTACATGTGAATACACAGGATGCACTCGGGAAATTGAAAAAGTATATTTGTTTCAAAAAAGTCCACTAGAAGGCTCTTTAGATGTAAAACTAGTTAAATTTAACAAAGAAAATGACCTAGGTGGAGTCAGAAAATACTCAATAACTGTTAAAATTGTTTAGGAATTCTATATTGGTCACTTCCTTTGTTGAATGTACTTTTTAATACAAAATTTAACAAAGAAAATGACTCATGCGGGATCAAAAAATAATTAATTAATATTCCAATTATTTAGGCATTCTATGTTGAGTTTACTGTTTTGAATGCAATATGCCACTTAATGGACACTTTAAATAACTTTTAATACTTTGAGTGCATAGCGGTTATAGTTCATATACCAAATTTTGTAGCAATCCGTCAGCTCTTTTTAGCAGCTACACGGGGAAAGTTCAGTTTTAACCAATCGGTATAGGATCTATCCCTCATGACCAATCTAACATTGACAATACAAAGGCTACTATTTTACTTTTAGCCATCTTAAAAAGTGCATATTGAAAGTTCGATCGGGAATCATAAAAAGCCCTTTGAATGTTAAACTGTGAATTTAACTGTTAATCAATTTCTAATTGATTTTTCCAGAATAAAGATTTGTGACGAACAAAACTTTGAGGCTGAAAATATGTTACGTTTGTTACAAATCGTTATGTTGTCAAAAAAAAATTTAAAACTCTAATTCCCAATTTAAGAATTCAATGTACATTTTTATGATTTCTAAATGCATTATAGTATTATAAAGGAAAGTAAATAACGTTCAATGTACAGCTTTTAATGTAATTATGAGAAAAAAATTATCTTATTGTAAATGTTGCGTTAATCACATGGAATAATTCTAAATATTCTGGATAAGTTGAACTTGATCTCATTAAAATATAGGTCTCTAGATAAAAGGTAGTTCTGATTTCAAATATCCAAAATTTACTTTTTTTTTTTTTTTCAAACAGAAAACGTTTTTAAAGAAACCAAAGTAAATAAATATTAAACATTTAACTTAATATTTGCTTTTTACGTAGAAAAAATTTCGCTGTATGCATGTAGAATCCTTTATTTTCAGTTTTGGACAGCTATTAATCTATTTGGAAAATCTAAATTAAACTTGATTTCATAAATTCTCCAAATTGTCCGTTGGACATCCCGGTAAGAAGATGTGCTAAATGGGTTTATGCATAGCATTTTATATTCAAATGAATTTACAAATTAAAATCAAGTACTTTGTTCTATTTTTTTTTCTGATAAACAAAGGCCAACTTCCCGCATTATAACATACCATGCATTACTTTTACGTAACTTTATAAGCAGTGCATGATAATTTATAGTCACCATAACATTATTTTTCTCGTAACCATTATTATATATTTTAATACTTAATCTTTTTTTTTTTTTTTTTAACTACTATTTTATGTTTTAATACATCTATATGAATTCAAAAATGTCATGGCTAAATTTTATGAACATGTTCTATTTATATAGTAACCAAGGGTTCGACTCTCAGTACAACTTCACTAGTGATAGTTTTGGTTACAATTGTAGGAAGCGTATTTATATTTTTTGCTCTCCTAGCCACGTGTTACAGGCAAGTATTAGTTTTACTTAATTTTATTTAAACATAATTAAGAAAAAATAATTCAAAATTGTTGCATTTGTCATTTTTAAACATTTTTTTAAATTTGCTGCTGGAAAATTTAATTTTAAACGTTAATTTTAGAATTAAGGTGTCTGTTTTAAGAATAGTTTTATGTGTGTACTCAATTTATTTTCAAAAATATATTTTTTCATGAGGATTTTTTGGATTATATTGGATTATATTTCAAAGTATAAAGCATATAAATGAAGGGGGGGGGGGGCAAAAGGAAAAAAGAAAAATAATCAATTCGAAACATGCTTTTTTACAATAGAATATAAACATTCAAATACTTGCTACAATTGTAAATATTTTCATGCAAAATTTTGCCTTCATTGCATATCAATCTCAACCAATATTTCTATCATCTAGTATAATAATTTGTAATGGAAATAAAAATAGTGATTTTTAAAAAATGATTAAAAAATGATTTTTAAAAAATTTGATTTTTAAATATTTTAAATATTTTAAAAATAGTGATATTAAAAAAAAAAAAAAAAGAAAGAAAGAAAAAGAAAAAAAAAAACAATTATTTGTCTTGCTTTTGCCTCCAAGGAAGCAGCTCGACTTTTGCACCTAAAGAAGAAAGGCCACATCCTTTTGAAACCGGTAGTGCTTTCATTCATTTTATGGCGTGTGACGAAGTTTTTAAGTTTAGATATTGATTGTGCACAAGTTCTTCAATTTATTATTATAATAACCGAGTTAAACTCTGCTGTTTTATTTTTATTTTTATTTATTTATTTATTTATTTATTCTTAAGGGGAACTGAAATTTAGTTAATTCTATTGGTGATAATTTTTTTAATCCTTACGATACATTTTATCTTCTTTTCATATAGATGGTTTAATACATTTTGCTAATAAATTATGCAAATGAAATTTTCTTAAAACTTCCGCATCAGCAGTTAAATGTTAGTAAAAATCCTCATACTTTTTTAGATAGTTAGTATTCATATATTCTGAATTCAGTATTGTCAAGATTTCTAAAAAGGGCTTTGCACTGAGTTTAATACCTTGCATGTTATAGTTTAAAATATTATAATAATAATAATATAAATTTTTGTCTTTTTAACGAAACTTTTACGCCTGTTGTTGTTGTTTCTTATGCCACTCGGAAATTCCGAACCCTGGTAGTGGAACAACCCGGGTTCAAGGCAGCAGGGGAGCGCCTTCCGTTTTTCAGAGGAGCGCCACGAGGGAGGAAGAATGACTTAGCTCCAGAAACTGGTGAAAGATGGCAGCACCAGCAAACAACAGGAACTCGAAATTTTGATCCGAATCAAAGCCGAGTTAAGCCCATGTTCCGGTACCCCAGAGGTATAATTTTTGATGGAGGACACTGCGACCACGACGGAATTTAACGTGCACCAGTCGCCATTACCGTACACGACGGTCTTCGGCCAGCTCGAGGACCGAACCCGCAATCTTTCGATCATGAACTCGCTGCTCTTACCGACCCCGCTACCGCGGCCGTGCTTCTTTAATATATGTACTAGTTTCATACAAGTTCATGAAAATAATTAAAAGAAGCCTGTCATAATCACATACTACAGCTAGAACGCATTTTCAAGAATAACTTTTTACAGGCTGATCATAAACATTCTGTTTTTTCTTTAATATGCTACTGGTCCTCTTTTTACTTTCGAGGAAAATTTTGTGGAAATGTATAAAGTATAACATTTTCTTAAAAGAAAAATGTTTCAGGATAATTCGTCGAGAATTTTAATAGATATTTCACAAAACATCCAGAATCAATGGTATTCGGCCATTTATGGAAAAGTAATGTATATAATTAAGCAATATTCTTTGCATATATTCATGTTCCAAACATGCAAAAGACCTTTGAATACAAAAATCTGAAAGCCAGTGTTTATTTCCTTTTAGTAAATTAAGTTATCAATAATTTGTTTTAAAACTGTTTTTTCTGATTTAATGTATGAAAAAGGTTATTTTTGGAATAATATGAGAAATTTTGTTTTAGTTTATTACACAAATGGGAGAATTTGATTAAAAAGTTTACATTTTGGAATAGCCATTTCTTTGGCTTTGTTTCAATATAAACTTATACAGAAAAATAATAGAAGAATATATAACTTTTTGTTTCTATACAGACATCAACCATGATAATATCGATCATAATTAAGTTGCTGCATATTTTGTTAATAGTACTGTGAGTTTCATGTTGTTAAAAAATAGGAGTATCTTTAAATTTAATTCAACTGTATTTTCAGTATGCCGCTAATAAACTAAAAAACTAGTCATTAAAATGTTACACAACTGAATCATGCATGTTATATTAAGGTTAAATTTAGCCTTCTTCATTAGCTGTTGCGCCGTCATGTTATATTTTACTGAAGTGATTATTGTATTTCTGACTAAATTGTTTGCAATTTCTTTTAAATATATATTTTTTTTTTTCTAGATTAACATATTGATGTTTCTTTTCAACAAACTGAAATGAATAAAATATAAAATACATATATTTAAACTGCTTAGAAAAAAATTGATATTTATATTTTTCAAATTTTTTAATGTCTGAATAATATGTCAAGATATTTTTAAACTTTCGACCTTATAGTAAAATACGTAATTGTGCAATAGAAAAAAACATAATGTATCAACTAGTTCTTAAAACATTACCGATAATGAAATAAATATTTCTAAAAATAACTTATCCTTAATAGTTAAACAATGTATGTAGCACCTTATCTGCAAAATAAAAAGAAATAATTAACTGTCCTTATGAATTATATAGAATGTAAATGATAATAACAATTTTTTTTATTTGATTTTAAAAGTTTAATAACATCACTTTGCATTTTGATTGATACTAAAACACATTAAAATATTAAAATACCATATTTTTATTTATTTCTTTTATTTAAAAAATAATGAGGATTTTCAGACATTAAAACTCTGTAAATTTTATATTACTTGAACATTCATGAGAGAACTTCTTTTTATATAGACATGACAAAAAATGAAATATCAGTATAAAATTAATGTAAACGGAATAGATATATTTCTACTTAGATTGTGTTTAGTTAGTTGTTAGTGTGATAAGCAGCATGAAAACTTGCAAATTTCAGTAGCATGAACCCTTTGCCAGCCCTAACACTGTAGCGCTCTAAAGTGTTGCCTCATTTGGCGACTCTTTTATTCAATTATCGCCAATAATTTTAAGGAGTGATCATTCATATACATAATGGACGAATAACCTTCGGAGTGATTAGATAACCGTTAGAGTTAAAATTTATTGGTGGATATTGAATAAAAAAATTCCTAAATTTGGCAAAACTGTCCAGATTAGTGAAATTAAATAGAACCGGCAAAGGGTTTATCACCTCTCAAGCATGAAAAGTAGCAAAATATTCCTAATAACATATGCACAACATAGTATCATAAGGTGCTCTCTGATGCATACACAAATAATACATGTATGAGTAAAATAAAATAAAATTCTTATGCTTCTTTCAGCTTGTTTATAACTTGAATATTCAGAAGAGAACGCCACACTATTTAAGCATGATTAAAAATAAAGTTGCATAAAATTAACGAAATCAGAAGGAATATCCTTCTAATTTGGTCATGTAAATTAATTAGTTATTTGTTTCATTAGTACTTCGAAATTAGAAAGTTTCAATAGCATTAATTAATTATCCCTATTAAGAGAAGAATTTAAAAAACAAATGCCTGTTATGAAATATAGTTTAAAATTAAATGGCATTCTCTTATGAATCCATAAAAAATAGATAAGTAAGTTGAAACAAATATAAAATTCAGTGTTGAAATAATACTCATTCTTGTTTTATGTAGGTGAAAAACAACTTTCTACTTTTTAAATGTAATGAATCAGTGCTTAATGAGTGAACTGTCTATGTTTCTCATTTTGCACTGAAAAGTTTTTTTTCAGAATATGTGTATAATCAAAAATTAAATTTTCCTCTTCTATATTTACCATATCAAAAAAAAAACTTTTATAATAATGGAAATGTTAACAGATAAAAAAAATATCGTAACATTTATATTGAAAATAGAATCTAGGTAATAGTACAATCCGTAAGCAAATTACAGGAAGTAGGCAATTCATTCTAGTAGTAATAGAAAGCTCGGCAGATCAATAAATATCATTGACGTCTACATTTAAAGAAAGAATTTAGGTAGCATTATAGATATCTAAGAACAATTTATTCTTATAATAATATAAAGATTAACAATATAAGAGCAAGCCATTGAACAACTTCGAGTATCAGCAATGTACATTAACTCTCAAATTATGATTCAAAAAAGAAAAATTAATAATTTTTTTCAGACAATAAAAGTTTCTCCCCTTAAATAACACCCATCGTACTAAAAGGTTCTTATTTTTATATTATTAACATATACATTTAAAAAACTAATCCAGGTAGTGTTACAGATATATAAAAGAATTTAATTTTTCTAGTAATAGAAATCTTTATATATATATATATATATATATATCATTAGCATCTATATTGAAAATAAATCTAAGTGCTATATATATATTGTAATTTAATGACTTCTTCTTTCTTTTAGACGCAGCGGTATTCTACCGAAAGGCGCCTCCGATTATCTCAAAAAACGGTTTGGGAAAAAGCTACATATGCCCATTTCGGGCAAAAAATTAGACGGTTCCCAAGAGAACGTAAACAGAATCATCACCTTCGGCAGCATGCCGTCTTACAGGTAATTTTTCATGTATTTAGTGCTGCTTACATTTTTAGCTTGTATTTTAATATCTCTTTTTAAAATAAATTGAAATTATTTAATACTGCATGTTTTAATATGAATATTTTATGCTGTAAATAGCGAAAAGTAATTACTAAACAAAACTTTATAAAATTATTAAAAATTTATATCAAAATTAAACAATGTCTAATAAAACAAAGCCCACATTTTCCATTTTCGATATATATATATATAGTAATTTTTTTTTTTTTTTTAAATACAAATTTCTATTTTCTAGTTTCTTTTCTTCAGGCAAAAACTTTCTTCCTGTATATACAAGAAGTATAAATATATAGAGCAAATATATACAGGAAGTATATTATTTTCTATATATACACAGGATTTCATTTATAACTTAAAAAGGCAAACAGGATTTTTTTTTTTTTTTATGCAATACTACTATTTTTTTTTAATTAATAAATAAAATATAAATTTTCTCTCGATCTGATTTTAATTCTTTTACCTTTTTAATTAAGGACCTTTCGGTAAAAACTTTTTGGTATCCTGTTAGTCAAATTTCTTTAAAAAATGGATTTTAGATGAAAATTTAGCATATATACAATTTGTAATGCAACTATCAATATAGATATCTTAAAAAGTAAATTTGAAATTTCTCTACAAAATGTAAATAATTCATAGAAGGAATATTAAATTTATTTAAAATTCTATTGTCAGGTGACATTTAAAGGACTGTCTTTCTGTTTTCTTTAAAAAATATAATTCTTCCACTGCGTCAATATAGAAAAAAAACTATATACATGTATTAAAGATTGAACACTGTTATGTTCCTTAAACATTCAGATTTGTAGAAGAAAGTAAATCTGAGCACTTGGCGGGAAATGGCTTGTTGTTTAAGTAAAATTTAAATTTATTCAGTTTATTTTCTTTTGTTTTAGAGCAAATATTCTTACCTTTTTATGCAATTTTTTTTTCATTTTTATCTTGCACTCTTTCTTATAATGAACTTGCATAAATTTTTCAATTTAATAGATCCTGGAACTGTGAGAGGATATACTCATTATTTCTTCTATTTATACAACAAAACGTAAATAACCCTTTCTTTTTTTATAATTACAATTTAAAGATTGCATTTTAAATCTGTTTTTTTTTTCTTTGTTTATAAGCTCGAAAATAAATGTAATCTCATAAATTTTCTAACTTACATAAATTCATAGAATTATAGTAACAATATAAATAGAAAAAAGATGTATATAATAACATTTTTTCGAAAATCCATGTTTATTATCTAAACAACCTATCTCTAACATTTTAATTAAATGTTATAAATCCTATTCAGAAAAATAGTTTTATAAATATGTATATGCATGTCTCTTAAAAATGATTCCACACTTTGTTAGATTTAAAAAAAAAAAAAAAAAAAAAAACTAACAGCTTTAAAAGTTTAGTTTGTTATTATTTTATGCATGTTTCCCTTTCTAATTTACCACCTTTTATAAAGTTAAAGTAAATTATTTCAAAAAATTGTGAAAATACGTAACGGTTCACGGTTCTTGCGAATACAAGTTTATAAAGTACTAAAAGGCTCTAAAATTGTAATGTAAAATCAAAACAAAGTAGAGTCTTCAACAATATATATATATATATATATATATATATATATATATATATATTAATATCCTCTCAGTTCCATGATTGGTAATTGAAAGATTTAGCAGTTCATTTTCCTTAAGCCATTTTTTTGAGGTACCTAAGTAGAACGTAGATTGGGCTCGGATCTAGCCCTGTTTCTCTCCTGTTCTGTTGCAGCTCTGGTCAGGGTTATATCCCATACAAACAATCTGCGGAAGAGGAGTTTACAGAGCAGGCTGACCAAAGGTCTCCAGATAGGAAAGAGCAGGGCTACGTCCCGGCCCGTCTTTACGGTTCACAGTCCGAACATTGTCACGAGTCAGATTGTTGACCCCGTCTCAACAGGGAGGACAAGTTGCAGGAGATGCAACGAAGGAAGCAAGATACGCCCCCAAAGTTACCAGTGGAAAGCTCACAACAAGCCCCCGGAGAGGTTTCTACCTTTATTGAGTTATCACCAGATAATCTTACCAGAGTGCCAGAAAAAGGTATCCTGAAGCATGGAAGGACAGACAGTTGGGAAGGAGAAGATGATCAAGGAGATGACAACCCAAACGATTCATCCAGTGATGTAGAAAGGACATTGAGAAATATCAATGGCTATCACGAAGAAATACTAGAAGCATTGCAATCGGCTTCACAAAGAATGGGTGACAGTAAACGTAGTCCATCTCAAGAAAGCCATAAAAGTGTTAGTGATATGAACTATTCCACGCTGGGAAGTGTAAAGGGCCGTGACGAAAATGTAGATGATGACTTGGAAGAACCTATGCCTGTTCCCATTCGCATTAGGAATCTTGAAGATCTCTTACGTCAATTAGAACACCATCCTTTACAACAAACCCAAAGCCAATCAAATCATATGTCTCCTGCCTGCTCTGACGAAATCCGCTTAAGTGAACCAGAGGCGGACAGGCACTACTTGCTCGGCAGGCAAGACCGTTCGGGCAGTGAAGGAAAGGCAGACCCTGGCCTACAATACCTGCTCGGTCGGCTTCAGGCAAGTGGCGCCTCCTCCACCAAAAGAGGACATTACTCTATGGAAGAGGACGATGATGACGATGGGGACCAGAGTGGAGATGATGAAGGTAGCACTTATTCGTCCCACCAACTAGTGAGGAGCGCCAGTGAGGAAGCTTTGCCTGTCACAAGTAAAAGAGACTACTCATACGCTAGGAAATTTAATGCCAGAAGAGTGCCAGAACCTTGCGACTATGCTCCTAGCCCGCCACCGTCGGAAGATTCATATGCCAATTCATCAGAAGAAAACGCCTTCCTGCCGCCTCCAGTCCCTGCTTCCATAAGAGGTGCCAGGACAGCCAAAGTAGAACCCGAGCCTAAAGGTCCTCCCACTGCCGTATCAACTGGTTCACTGCCTTCTTCTAAGAGAAAAACAAAGAAAAAATTTCCAGAATATAAGGTTTCTACATTTCATTATTTTTTTTAAAAACTAGATGAAGCTGGATATGCATAAGCCATATGAGAAAAACAATGTTTGGTGGAAATACGTTTTATTAGAAATTTGTCAAATTTTCGGATTTTCTACTCGGCTCATTCAAAAATTTATATTTTAGTCCCAAATCAATTTTTTCTCTCATGTCACCTAATTTTTAAATTTATTTTGAATATATTTTTAATACTTAAAATTAAGTTCCTTCCTTTTTTATTTTTTATAAACGCAGTTTATCTTTCCTTTTTTTTTTTTAAATATACCTAGCATATACTTTTTCAGTCTCATTTTGAATACAGAATTCATAAAAAAACAAAAACTATCGACCAGAAATCAAGTTAATAAAAATTCGAATACATTAACTTTGTTTTTCTAGAATTGTTTACATGAACACATTAGTAAAATTGCAAATGATTTGATCCTAGCCGGAATAGTAAAATATATTTTTAAAGGATCCATAATGCTTGTATTTGCATGAATGTTACAGTATTTTTTTTTAATGCTTTTAATGATTGTAAAATGCATATTCTTTATTTAAAACTGTATGATTAAAACAATAAATGCATTCCGAGATGTTTAATTCTTCATATAACCTTTTCAACTTAAAAATTTTAATGAATATTTTACATTACCTGCATAATAATTAGTATTTTTTTTTCCTCAAAAGTTTATTAATTTTGTTTCTAAACACAATTGTGCAATTGCTTTCAATATAAAAACCTAAATTATCACAAATGTTTTTTCTTCAGTACATGTTTTGTTGTTTTCTGGAAAGAAACCTGATACGTCCAAGTAATTGTTATACTTTATTTCTTTCTCAGAGAAATTTATTTTAATAAATCTTACTAAAATATTTTGCATGATATCAAATTGCAACATGCCATTTACTTGCCAAGTGCTCTCGGGCTATGTTTGTGTTAATTGTTTATTATTTATGTATATATATTATGTAATTTAAAATTAAGAAAAAGTGTCCGGCTAGGATCAAAAAACTTCCAAATACACTTTTAGGTACATTTTTTAAATAAAAATTGGAAAAAGTGCTTTTACAATATATTAAAAATACGTTATTTTAATGAAAGTGTAGTGTATTTTTATAAATATCAAATTTAATTTTGTTACACATCTTTTCAAAAAAATTTGCTAAATTAGTACTTTAAATTATATCTTAATACTTAAAATATCGTTTTGAAAAAAAAAAAAAAAGAAGAAGAAGAAGAAGATAAAATAAGAAAATATCGATTATAATTTTAAAATTTTGCGAGGGTGAATCCAAAAAATAAAATGTTACAAATGTTTACAATAATGTAATGAAAATTTATCTATTAATAATAAACAGAAAATGCAAATAAGAATTAGGAGGCATATTTCCTGATCGCCTTTCTACAAAATCACTAAGCCTCTTTAGGATATATCTGAACGTAGGAAGAACTTGTTTAACCTGCCTTGGTCGAAATCAAGTCTTGCCCCTTTGAGCAGTTTTCGGCAGCTGTGTCCGTATCATTGTCGGAAGAAAACCTTGTGACAGATTTTCTTTTTCTTTTTTTTTTTTTTTTTTTTCAATTTCTGAAAAAAAGAAATAGTCACTCGGTTTTAAATCTCGGCAATTTGGGTATGGCAACAGACTTGCCACTCGAACTGTTTCAGTTTTTTTATGAAATTATCGGGCAGGAGGATGATCACTCAACATGCAGACACATTCTTTAATCATAAGAAAGAATCAGGCTTGCACCTTCAAACAAGATCATTTTTTTTCTTCTTAACATTATGCTATTTCAATCACCTTGACGCGTCTGCAAACTTAAGGCAGTACGCCAGTCAGATAGCTCCCTTTCTCTCCTCCATGTTATCTTACAGGATTTTTATTGCATGAACTTCGTTTTAGAAGGATATCTCATTCAAAAATGAAGTTTTTAGAATTCTGTTTTTTTAATATTACTCTTTGAATATGTCGTCTTAATGAGCAATTTTTTGAAAAAATAAATTTAAATATTTCGTTTAGCGATCAAAACTTAGAGTCTTAAATTTACTTATTGGAATAAAATATTTATTTATTTATTTTATTTATTTATTTATTTATTTTTAATTGCTCACTAAACTAAATGGCGACATATTCAAACAGTAATATTAAAAAAACAAGATTCGAAAAACTTTATTTTTGAGTGAGATATCCCTATAAAACGAAGCAACAAAAATCCCGAAGAAGAAATGAAAAGGTAATCTGACTGATGTACAACCTTAAACTACTTACGCTCACAACTTCTGTAAAACGACTAGCACAATCTTTTTCCAACCTCTGGAACAATTTATTTCCCCAATTATTACTTTTCAAATGTTGTTGCTTGTAACTTTTTTGGATCAACCCTCATAATTTGAGTACTTAAATAATATAAACGTGAGAAGAATATGTATTAATTTAAGTAATGCTATGGATTATAAATTAAAAAATAAATAAATAAATAAATATATTAAATTAATGATAAAAAAAAACTTTCTTGGGTGAATAAAATTTCAAATAATTTTCAAGCATTTTTCTAAATGTTTAAACCTAAATCAAATTTAGATTACAAAATAATTTACAATAAATATTAAATTGCATTTGGTTATAAAAAATTATTTTGCTTTCATTAGTACATAATAAATTAAATTCATCACATATAACAGCGTATACAAAAATTGTCTACTATAAAAATGTAAGCTCCATAATATAATACTTATTTAGTTTTTAATAAAATAAAACAAATAAATAAATAAAGTTTTTTTTTTCTTTTTTCATAATTAAAAAGTGTTTTCTTACGTACTTTGGGGAATCATCGTTCAATTTATAAAATGCAATATCATATTAAATTTCAATTAACAAGTATGTATTTACTTTTAGTTTTATAAATTTCTTTAATGAACAGCGATAGGCCAATGTTTTCAAATCAGTATTAAATTACATTGAAATATGACTAAAGAAAGATACTTTACATGAGTTTTGCGTCATAATAACCATTTGCTACGTAGGCAATGCTTGACACATCAATATGATTAATATTAAACTTAGAAAAACGCATTTTTCCTTTTTTTCTGCATTTTCCTTTTAAATTAACGAGAAAAAGTGTGTTCGATAATGATAAATTATTTTTCCCATAAAAATTCTTAATAGTATTAAAGTAAATATTATATATTAAGCTTAACTTTGCGATTAAACATATGGCTTGTGTATATTTACTTTTAAATTATTACTGTAATTTTATATATTGTACCATGTAATCTATTAAAATATGTCCAGAAGCAAACCTTTTTTGAACCAATATCCCAATAACACTGCGTATATTCATAATATGATGAAATTATTTACTTCATACTACTAACCTTGCAAAAACAATAAGATTTTACTGTAAAATAATTTTGCTCTATCAAAGTATTTCATCGATATCAGCAACTGCTAATATTTTTTTTTTTTTTACAATTTTATGTCAAAACTTCACCCAAAACTAATTATATATTCCGGTAGAGTTTTTTGTTTAATATTTTCAACCTATCCGCATTCCAATTTTTGATGTTATGACATCCAAAAATGTTTAAAATTGGGATTTGGATCATTATTGGTTTGCTACTAGTATTTTAAATATAATTAGAAATCTCACACTTTCTATTACTTATTTTTAATGATAATTTGTTAATGGCAGAGGTTTAAAATTCTACGTAATGAAAATTTCCAATTGTTGCAATGTGATTAACAATTGAAAATATTATACATAATGGTAAAAATTAAACAAAATGTACTCAGAGACAAATAGCTCCAATTCTATTAATCGTATTCAAATGAAGCTTTAAATATGTGTCATGTAGATCATAGAACTGCGATTTACGTAAAAAAAAAAAAAGAAAAAAAAAAAAAAAACAAGATATATGAATTTCACCAAAAGCAAAGATTGCATTGTTCATGCTTGTTTTTTTTTAGGCTGTTGCGCTGTTGATAGAATAAATGGTGATTTGCGTTACAAAGAAAAAAAATATTTTTTTTTTTTTTTTTAATTTTTTTTTTTTTTTTGTCCAGAGGCATGGTACTGTGAGCAAATAATTTCTCTTAATGATCAGAATCATTTTTATAGGAAAATTTACTTACATTTTACTCATTTGTATCCGCTTTAGCCCACCAAAAGCTATATGTTGGAGAAATGAAAAATTATATTTTTTTTCATTTAATCTTCAGACCCCCATGGCCTATACAGCAGTCATGTGAAGTTTCATTCGGATCCGATCAATAGAGCCGAAATGGTCTACCTCTGAGTATCGTCAGTTTAATATTAACTACTTTGCATATCTTTGTTTCGAAGGATTCTTATTTATTTTTTCATACAATGAATATATCAATTGTGTATGTTGAGTATACACGGTGTCCCAAAACTCATGGTACATAGATTAGGGGGTGATAGAACACAACTAGATAAGCACAAATCACCATACAATCCATGGTTGGAACGGGCTTCGGACAGTGCCTGCGTGCTAGATTCAGGGCGCTCGCTGATACGATGCACAATGTCGTCCGTTAAAGACGGCGTCCTTCCACTCCTTCCACGGCCGGTATCCTACATGCAACTTGAAAAGGAACCCCTTTCACAGAGTTGTAGGTGCAGTCATTGAAAGGTCCTCACCTCAGGCACGCGCTTTTTGGAAAACGCTCTCGGTACAACTTTCCAACTTCCCTTGCATTGCCGTCTGCCGCTTTGCACATATAATGCATCTCAGCCTTCTCCTGATTTGAGTACGCCTCCATGTCACCGATGATCCACAAAACGAATGAACAGCCATTTTATTGCGGTCGCTAGGAGGCGCCCTCTAGCGCGTTACGGCTTGAGTTCGGACCATGAATTGTATGGTGATTTCTGCTTGTCTAGTTGTGTTCTATCACCCCCTAACGTATGTACCATGAGTTTCGGGACACCCTGTATATCGAAACTTAATTATAGTTATAAGGAAACTGACCAATACTTAAGCTGTCACTATCTTCTTTGCAGCTTGTTTTGTATGTTTTTGTACCTATTGGGTAATCCTTCTTGCGTTATCACGCTGTGATAAGGTGCTTACTAGAAGATAGTTTCTCTTCAAAGCATCGTCATGTGAAAGTTTAAATAAATTTCAAATATAAATAATATTTTAAATCGATATTATTTTTTAAATATTTAATCTTACCAGCGACATTTCCATAAGAAATTAAGATATCGATAATTTAATAATCGTGTTTAGTATAGAAAAGTATGGCGCAGTAGTCCTTTGTTACTCTTTTGTTTATTTGTGTATACTTATTTTTTAAAAAAAAGTAGTGTTTTTGAAAAAAAAAAAAAAATAGAAAATACTTAAATAACATCTCTTGCCATGTCTTTTTTTTTTTCCTTGCAACAATACTTTCAATGTATTCTGAAAAATAAAATTTTTAATAATAATTTATGTTGACTCGCAAAATGGACCACTGTATCCCATTTCTAAGGTACAGTGCACCAATATTTTAATTATTAATATTTAACTAATATAAATCTAATTTTCTTATAAAATAACGATTTCTAATGATATTTTAGTCTGAGAAGCAACATTTTATATAACAATCAAATCAAACTAACAACATTTACATAAGGAAAAATAAATAAGCTGAAATCTTTTTTAATCTATTTCAAATCGGTTTAACAAAAAATATTAAAATAAGATAAATTTCTTAACCGTTCGTAATAAATAAAATACGCTGTGCACTGAATCCATGATTAAAAAAAATCATGAAAATCTCAGTATCTATTATATCCAGAAACGAAAACAAATTATACTGCTATTGTATTGAGACAATTGGAAATAACGTTGCGCAAATATTTTATGCATGGTACAAATTTGTATCATCAGCTAAATGATGGTGTGAGATTTCTTCAAAAAACTAACCATTTTGCTTTTTAAATATAGAACTTAAATAACAATTTATGCTAAAAGTAATAAGAATTCTATGGAAATTTCTGTGCAAATTCACGATAAGGTTGAATTTTTTTTTTCTTCCATTGACTGAAATTGTATAAAAGAAAATACACTGGTCAACAAAATTTAAGGATCAGCCCGTTTTCTCTTTCTCTTCTTTTGCACATAATTTTTAAACAAATAAACATATGAACATAAAATTTGGATGGCCTGTTCATTATCATATTATTAACCGAATCTTATGTAATTTTAGCATAAGAATAATTTTTAAGCTAATAAATATTCAGTTTTCTCTCAAAAGTAAGCTTTAAAAAAAATGAAAAATTTCAATAATTTTAGGAAAGAACACTTAATGAAAAATGGTCATAAGGGTGCCTTACAGATAGGTAAAGACGCACACGCGTTCCTATGTTAGATTACAACCAAATCTTTCTACCTGCATTCATTTTCTGTTTCTTATTTTTTCTTCTTCTTTTCGCATGTGAATAACTTTTTAAAAAATATGCATACAAACATGAAAATTGGATAAGATGTTCATTATACAATTATTTTTCGACATCATTATTATTCTAGTGCTGAGTATAGTTTACAAATTAGTAATTATATATTTTTAAAAAGTTCATTATAAAAGTAAAAGAAAAGTTAATACAAAAAGAAAAATCGAGATTTAGTTTAACATTTCAAGGTATGAGCGTCTTTACCTATCTCTAATGCATCCTTAACACCACTTTTCATTATGTGTTCTTTCCTAAATTTGTTGAAATTTTTCATTTTTTCTAAAGCTTACTTTTACGAGAAAAATGAATATTTATTAGCTTAAAAATTATTCTTATGCTAAAATTACATAAGATTCGGTTAATAATATGATAATGAACAGGCCATCCAAATTTTATGTTTATATGTTTATTTGTTTAAAAATTATGTGCAAAAGAAGAGAAAGAGAAAATGGGCTGATCCTTAAATTTTTTTTACCAGTGTAGTAAGAGTAATAAGTTTCTTACGTGTAATTCCAATATTTAAAGAGTCGTATGGGTTTCAAAGGCTAAAAAAAAATAGTCTCTATTTTCTAATATAATATATAAAAAAATTTTCAAAAATGTAAGCATATGAAAGAGAAACATTCATACAATATTTTACAAAAATTTCATAAAAATTTTTGGAAAATTTATCCGTTGTGTCCTGTTTTCCGGAAATCCTTCAGAAAAGCGGTGGATAAGATTTCTCAAAAATTAATGTGCAATTCTTATTGAAAAATTTCACACTTCTTCAAAGTAAAATTGACTAGTACTTGAACGAAGTATTAAAAAAATAAAATAAAATTTGAATTTTTGGTGCAAAAACACTACAATTTTTAGTACATTGTGCCTCACGAATTGCCTTTTAAAATTAGTTGTAATAAAAAAAAAAAAAAAAAAAAAAAAAAAAAATTAAGCACTAATCAACTCTATTTTGAAGAAGTGTTCAAAATTTCAATAAGATCCGTGCATTAGTTTTGGAGAAATTGTGTCCGTGCTTTTCTGTAGGATCTCCATGAACAAGGAACCACCGACTGAATTTTCCAAAATTTTTAATGAAATTTTCATGAAATACACTGCTCTGCTTGAAAATTGGTCCCAATACCATTCATGCAAATTCTTATGTAAAATAACCTCCTGAATCTGAATATGACGTCCATTTTGTCCCATCACCCACCGTTTTTTGAGGACGCCACTCCATTTTTATCACTGTTTGATAATTTTATGACTATAAATTTGGTTTAGAGAGGAGGTAAAGAATTATTTAAACTGTTAAACGCCTTCTGAGAGTCTACAGAGGTGAAAAATTCTAAAACATGAACATTTGCAGCAAGAGAGGAATTTAAGGAGATTCGTCACTAAAATTAGAAATTACATTTGTTATATTTTTATTATTCTATTATTATTATTATTATTTATTATACCTAACGTTTTTTTTTTTTTTTTTTTTTTTTTTTTTTAACAGTTAAAACAATCCTTTTTCTACACTTTAAATAAAATTCATGGCTATAAAACTGCCGGACACTGATAAACATTTTGCGGGACGCAACTCCCTCCCGCAAAAACGGTGGGTGTTTGGGCAAAATAGGAGTCATATTCGGATTCAGGATGCCATTTTACATAAGAATCAGCAAAAATGGCACCAGGGATCGGATTTTTTTTTTTTTTTTTTTTTTTTTTTTTTTTTGCAGCGCAGTGGTATTGTTTAAATGTTGCTCTTTTAATTTCGAATAAAAGTTTTTATTTATTATATTAAAATAGAGAAAATATACTTTATATTAACAGGAGACTTGGCGTTGGAATATTAAAACCCGAATAAACTACTACGTCAGAAACGCCAAAGAAAAATATTTGAGAAGCATACAGCTGTTTCGGTAGCCTTAAGCTTACCGTCTTCAGTGCAAAAAGAATTCTGAATCTGGAGAAGTGCTCGTATATATAGCATTTCTCTAGATTCAGAATTCTTTTTTGCACTGAAGACGGTACGCTTAAGGCTACCGAAACAGCTGTATACTTCTCAAATATTTTTCTTTGGCGTTTCTGACGTACTAGTTTATTCAGGTTTTAAAATATACTTTGTTTTAGCTTTTGTAACCCATGTAACTCCTTTTCAGAAAGTATCATGTATATTTCATTCTTTCTTAAAAATTTTATAACAAACAAAATCTATGAATCTGAAACCAAATATTTTATTTGTTTTAAAATAAAAAGCGTAATACTAATTGTTTATTAAAATAAATGCACATTAATGATGTATTTCGGTGTTGAAAAAAAATATTATATTACCAGAAATCTAATACTTAATTGTTAAAAATATAGAATAAATTATAATTCAAACTACCCTTAAGGGGACTTGGCACCTTTGACGGCACTACTGAAGTAGCTTTTATAAAAACCTAATTCAGTGGTGCCGTCAAAGGTGCCAAGTTCCCTTAAACCTAATTTTTTTAGAATTCTTTTTGCTAGAAATATACTTTGTGAAAGTTTGTTTGTTCGTTTTGTGTATAAAATATAAAAATGGAATACTTTATATGAAACAGCATATATTTTAGTAAACAATTATTGACAAATTAAAGTAAGCACTTTTGCAAAGTTACTTATTTATCTATTAAAAGCATTCATACAGTATAATATAGAAATAACATACTTTATATGAAGCAGCATATATTTTATAAAACAATTATTGACAAATTAAAGTAAGCACTTTTTCAAAGTTACTTATTTATCTATTAAAACCATTCATATAATAAAGAAATAACATACTTTATATGAAACAGCATATATGTTATAGAACAATTATTGACAAATTAAAGTAAGCATTTTTGCAAAGTTACTTATTTATCTATTAAAACCATTCATATTTTCTATTTATTTTTAATATTTTTTATTAAAAAAGGAAAAGACTAAAAAATCAATTAAACTTTTAAAGTTTTTCCAATATATGGAAAGATATATTATTATGATTCTATTCGTTTTACAAACCATGGCGCTAAATAAAAAATAAAGTTGAACGCTAAATGTTAAAAAATGCAAAAATTAATAAAAGTAAATTGTAAAAGTAAAGTAAATTAAAATTTGAAAGTAAATTAAAATAAAATGTAAAACTAAGCAATAATAAAATCTGAAATTAAATAAGAATAAAATAATAGGCTAAGTAAAAGCAAAATTTAAAACTGTGCCTATTGGACCCATAAATTTGGTTCAATCTAGCTCAAAAATGTTTATAAGCATATAAAAAATATTTCGATTGTAATTTTACAGTATTTTAGGCAAAAATAATTTGAAAGTTTTCTAAAAAAAAATCGATTGAATTTCTACGACATTAAAACTTTTCTTACCTTTATGTTGTATTTTACACGCATTATGCTCCTCAAAAATCTGTAATTTAGAAAAAAATTTCACAACTGAATTTGAATGTTAATTTGCATTAAAATGTAAAACAAACAGTGTCCATAGAGCTTAATTAGCGTCATGACACCGGGCAATCTATAAATTCGTGAATAGTTTAAAAATTCATAAAAATTGAAGGATCTGACATATTTTAATGCGGTTTTCTAATATGTTATTTCTACAAACAGTTATTTTATTCATTTATTTATTTTTATTCTTATTATTTTATTATTCTATTTATTTGTACAAAAACAAATTAGCTTACATTTTTGTCGCATACTTCTTTGGAAAACTCTGTTTATTTTCACCCAGTCAAATAATAACAAGTCTATTATAAAATTAGAGAACTTATTTTATGTGGTTTCAGTCGAGTGTCATCTACTGACTAGAGTTTAAACTTTTGTTTTCTTCTTCACTTAAAAAACCCCTATATGAGAAAAAATATTCGCAGTTCGCTTAAAATATATCAATTCCTTCAATTTTTATGTATGTTTAAACTATCTACGAATTTATGAGCTATCTCGTATTTAACGATGTATTTTTTAAACCTTTAAAAAATTGTTTTAAATCATAACTTTGCCTTATGAAATTGCAAAAACAATTTATAGATGTCATCTTTACGAACCCAGCGATGGTAACTGCCCACCAGATCATCCAAGATATCCGCCGCTGCCACACATCTCCGAGGGACCAGAAGGGAGGTGTTAAATTTTCTTGATCGTCGATAAGCTTCTGCAGCTTCCTCGACTACTTCTGGACACAAACTTTGAGAACTCTTCACACGGTGCTCTCGGAGTAAGACTGTTAATGACAAGTGCTATTGCATAGCTGTTCTGACTTTTTGCAAGAAATCTTCAGTAATTTCTATGGCTGCAAGATGTGCGACATACAAGCATTTACGAAAGTTTACCACATGATCATACTTCCATGAGTATTTTGTCCATTGTTGAGATACCTAAAGGTGCACATTTCAAGAACCTATTTTTAAGTCCATATAGCTATTTGTTATAAGAGGATAATCTCATATGCAGGCTTAATTTCATTTAGTGGACCAAGTAATGAAAGAGTTAGAAACAAAAATACAATTTCAAAATTTCTATTATTGTTTCTATGGAGTAATTAAAATACATTTCTCTCTCTTAAAATCTAATATATATATATATTTTTTTTTTATCACTCTTTAAATAAGTAGTTTTTTTCTATAGAGATCAATTAATTAAGGAAAAGTTTCAGAAAGGAATTTTCCTATTTTTTATGCGCATTAACTGGCATATATATATATTTTTTTTTTTCATTAAATTTGTCAACCTAAAACAAAAACAGTTGTCGCATATACAATACAATGTCAAATAAAAAGACTGCGGAAAAGCTATGTGATCTTGATTTTATTAATATAAAATCGTAACAATTTTTCAAAAAATTACAAACAGTTATTGAAATATGTTAAACATTAAAATCGTTAAAAATAAGTAACCAAATAAAAAGTATTTTAATCTGGCCAATTGTTTTGTTATTTACTAAAACCAGTGATGTAAACCAAACACCAGAAATTAGCAAAAAATTCAAAAGTTTCTTGAAACTCGTCAGATACTTTCCTTCCTTTATTCTGTGGCTACTACACTGAAATTCTGACACATTTATATATCCTTAAGCCTGTAATATAGAATCTATTTTTGCAAATGCATACGTGCAAATTTTCTAAGTATGATCATGTGCCGTTCCAAGAAAATATGAATGAATGGTTCAAAGTATATTGATATGTATATGAGTCAGGATGTAACTCCATTGAAGAAATGCTTCTTTAGATGTACTGTACTCTGATGTTCTGGTCACATACTTATGGCGAAGTAAACTTCTTTCGATGCATTTCATAGAAATATTGTTCAGTTATAAGCCAACTTTTTAAAAGGTTTGTTTATTTTCTGTAGACTAGTCACAAATTCAGAAAATTAGATACATTCAAATTTCAATAGTTTTATATATTTAAGTGTATTATTTTTCTCATAAAATTATTGCAAATATGAATTTTCTGGCACAGATAAAGGGTATGTGTCGGCAAAAATCATATTTAAAAATTTTAACTCGGTCAATTGCAAGTGGATTGTTAATATATATTTTTCTCAAAGTTATTATTTATATATCGGTTTTTTGGATGAAATTTTGAAATTTTATAGTATGTGTTGTTGCCAATTCTTTTCTCTTTCTTTCTTTCTTAGCTTTTGTAAACTTTTGAGGAACCAAAGCACTAAAAATGGTGATTCCCTTAAACTTAGCAAATTAGTCAGTTCTAAATCACTGTCTAAATACAAATAATGCTTCGAAAGAATTTTGTCTTGAGATTGAAGGACAGTTTTTACTTAAATAACTATAAAATTGTGGAATATAAAATTAAGAACTGTTATTGTGGGCAGATTACACTGGACTCTAAGGGGCTTGCATCGTCTTTACTATATAAAAATATTTATCTTTATATTGTTTTTCTTTTTATTTCATTTTTTTGCGGTGAAGTGCGCAGATAAATCTAGCAAAACATTTGCTTAATCTTTGAATCAAAAATAAAAAAGCATCTTCTCTACAAAGTACTTACCTTTAACCACGGGCTAAGATATCGGAGAGCAACTGAACAAATAAATACGCATCCTACAATTTAATACATGAATACATGAATAATGATATAAATTCATGAATGTTTAAGATTTTATCTTTCATACATCTAAGCTCGAAATTTTCGATGCTTATAGTTCCTAGATCAGCATTATAAGCAAAGGTAAAAAGTCTCTTTCCACACTTCTACTAGCCTTTACTCATTTTGAAATTATTGTAATTTGTGACATTTTCCTTTAAATAAATTATGTGTGTCTTCAAAAATAATAATCCTCTAAATCAAATTAACTCAATAATTACCTAATTATTGTCGCAACTTATACTGTATTTTACTGCAAAATTTTATACTTGCAAATTATCTTGTACATAAAAATTATCAATAATTAGAATCTTATCACATAACGTCAATAAAAGATTATTTCCTCTAAAATTATATATAGTCATAACAAATTATAGTATATTTTAAAAACTAAATCATATCAAAGAAATCGTGAAAATTTCTGAGGTATAGTTTTACAAATGAGAAACAATGTAGCTAATCAGAAGTAAAGTTTATCAATAATTAAATGTTATGAAGAAACACACCTGAAATATGTTATTATGAGTAAATTTTGAGTGTGTAGTTCATTGAGTAAATTTGACTTCAACGTTAATAAACATTAAATATGTATGTTTCATACATATTTATTATCTTATGACGTTTTTATATACATTTTATTTTTAAAAAACTGAAATAAATATGTATGAAACTGGTTTATTAGTAATTTCGTAGAGTAATTTTTGAGTGTTTTGTTCATTTGTTAACTCAAAAACATTATTTTTTGTTAAATGTTTTTAATTGGCATAAATTTTACCGACATAGCTTTAATAATGGTTTTAAAGCATTTATTATTATTATTATTATTATTATTATTATTATTGATTAAAAGAAATATAATAAAAAGTACATATCTCTAGTAAGTAAATTTTAATGTATTTACCATATTTTTTCATAATATATTGGTACTTTAAATATTTAATATTGCAAAAAAAATTATTGTAAAATGTTAATATTGTTAAAAATGTATATTGTATATTAAAAATGAATGCGTCTAAAATGTTTATAAGAAAGTCTTTAAAAAAAATGTAAACGAATTTTAAAAGTATTTTGTTCTGCACCCAGGACATTAATTTTAGATTTTTTAAATGTTACGCATTTCATAACAAAAGAATTTGTTTTTAAAAAAAAATCAACTTTCTTATTTACAATTTCAGACAAACTAAGTGCATTTTTTTTGTAAACAGGTTCTGCATTAATATAGCTAGAATATTATCAGGAATGTAATTTTCTAAGTGATAATTTTACTTAATGATAATCCTTTAATTTTATATTTATAAAAATAAGAATAATATTCAGTATCCAGTTATGTATATCGTCCTGAAATTCAAAAAGATACAATCAGTGACGGCAAAATATAATTAGAAATAATACACAATGTCATATACATACCTGCCAATACTCTAATTAATATTCCGTGTAATTGTTAATATCAGTCTTATCAGATAATCGTAGATAATACCATTATTATCTGCAAATAAACAATTTTTTTTTTTTTTTTTTTTTTTTTTTTTACACCAGTATTTTTTTAGATCATTTTTCTTCATATTTAATCATAATTAGAGGAAAGTGGCCTAAAATAATCCCTTTAAGGAAAAAACTTGTGTAAAAAAATATAACTATTTAAAAAAAAAACTTTGGTCATTTGCTGGTATGTTTTACACTATATTTGGCATTATAAACATATTTTAATAACATTTTAAACCCAAGTTGAGTAATAAAAAAAAAAAAATATTCTTTTGAAAAAAATCTTCAAAGGATCATTTTATCCTCACCAAAGAGCAAAATGATCCGAATTAAAAATAATTGTAAATTGTTTTTTACTGGCAAAATAAAGGATATAAAAGTAATTATGTCAATACATAAGGAAATACAATGAGTTAACAAGGTCATATTTCTGCACATGAAAGATTGTGTATCTAAATAATTAGGAAAGTTAATGTATACATTTTGAAAGATGTTATAAAACCCACTTTTTCAAAGAATTCCATTCTTACTCTTAATACTACGATCGCGTGAATGTCACAATTGCTTCTACTTGACTTGGTACAACTGATTTATGTGTTACCCTGTAAACAGCGCTATCTGTCTGGAAGAAAACATGTGTGGATTGTTTTGCCCGCTAGGACCATTTTAAGCCACTTTCCCCTACATTTGGAGAAAATTTCTCTAGAAAACAAAAGTGGTGTGAATAAAGGGCGAGTTCTACCAATACTACGAAATATTTATTACAGTATTGGCAGGAATACGTATGCTTTGAATCTAGCATTTTTTAAATGTTTACATTGTAAATAACTTTAGTCACTGACAAAAATTCAAGAAATAGTTTGATAGAAATTTTCGTTATAATGTCTTTATTTACGCAAGATATATTCAATATTGAAAATATTTCTAATGAGTCGCAAATATTCAAGCTATATTTGCTTCATTTTTGTAATATTTCAACACGTTATTTACAATTCCGCATTATTATCTGCGAATAAACAATTTTTAAGTTCATTACATTTAAGCACTGTTATTCCAATATAAGATACCATCGCTCTTTATGAAATCGGTTGATATTGAGTCAGCTTTTTTCAGTTATCTTTATATTTATATAACAAAGAAATTTTCAGTAATCAAAGTTATGTTTAAATTATTTTTAGAAGTATTTCTTAAAAGCGCATTTTATCCTTTTGACCAAACATCACTTTCGATTTTTTTTTCATGCGGTTGTTTTATTTGTATCAAAATAATTTTTATTTTTTAATACCATCACTTTTTATTTAAAATTATTTGCAATTTAATTTTTTTTTAATTCATATATTCTCTCACTTAATATTGTTGATGTTTTTGTAACACATTATTTATTTTGTATGTAGTGCTTCAAAAATTCTATGTCATTAGCATAATTATGTAATCTTCTAAAGATAATGATACAAAATTAAATTCATTACTTAAATATATATATATATATATATATATATATATATATACATATATGCTTCCATGTTTTTCAAAGTCATTGAATTCTGACGTTTTTTCTTTTTTTTTCCAACATCCATTATACAAACACTTACGAAAACTTAAGTTTAAATGTGTAACACAAAATCTCTGATCACCTGATAAATCATTATTATCTACTGTTATTTCATTTTTAGAAATAATAAAATAATAAATTCTTTTCACTGTTCCTTTAATGTGTTCAATTGATTTTATAAATAAACTATTTAAAAGAACTTATATTCTTAAACTCCCTAAATCGTTTTTAACATAAATTATGTTATATCATGATATACCTTTCAGTACAATCAGTACCTTTAACTACAACAGTAAATAACATTCATGAAAGAATAATACTGAGAAAGGAAAAATATCATATATCTTTATTAAATTACTACAAACTAATTTACTTTGCAGTTTCACAACACACAATAAATATATTTTATTTTTTAAGTAATTTTGTTACTGAAAAAAATTAACATACAATTTTATTAAATTTTACTATAAGGTAATTTATTTTCCAATTTAATTACAAATAATAACTGATATTTAAAAAAATTCATCTGACAAAAAAAAATGTCATGCATTTTTATGAAATTCCTACAAAGTAATGTATTTTCTAATTTAACTGCAAACAATGAATAACATTTAAAAAAGAGTAATTTTGCCACATAAAAATATCATATATCTTTATTAAATTACTTCAAAGCAATTATCGAAGGCTGTTGCTTTTCTTTCTTTATTTTTGAATTGTAATATTCTTTTTAAAAAATAGGATGGATGAATAAATACGTTTCTATGCTCACAAATTTAAATTTTTTAAAATTATATTTGCATATATATTTTTATCCATATTCTGTGCATTATATTAATATTTAAGAAAAAATATTGCCATACTTGTTTCGTCCTATTTATAAATACATTTATGTATTTTAAACAGATAATTTACTAAGCAAAACACGCATAATGTCTTAGATTGTATATTTTATTCGTTTACTTTAATTATTAATTACTAAATATTTTAAAGATTTAAATCAGTCACTGATAGTCATGTTTTCGTAAGTTATAATCATATAATTATTTAGTGGTAATATGCATTTGTTTGGTAAGAGATATCCAACATAGTGGCTTCTTAAATGTTCACAGATATTTTTAGCTATTGGCAATTTCTTTAAGATGTTCGTATTTTGCCACTGATAATATTCTAACTTTCGCACCTAAGTAATTAAGCTGAATTCACAGATGGCTCGTAGATAGCAGTTATATATTTTTTCACCATATATTTGTTCTGTATATGCTATGATAATATTACTAGGGTATACATTTTATAATTAACAGTTTATTGACAGAACAGTGATGTTTGTTGCTATTAGCTATTCGTCAGATTATTTTATTGTTGACTTATAAGTATTTAGTCTATGTATTGTTTTAGTATGCTTCTATAAATTCTTAATACCAGATATTAAGAATTTAATATTAACAGAATTGTTTTGAAAAGATATTAAAATAAACATCAGATATTTTAATAAATATTTAAATTGCACATTACCGTTTACATAAGCAATTGAAGCATCAATACACATTGTCTATATATATAAATAAAATATTTTGGTCTGAGAAATGCAATTTAACAAAGTAAACATTAATTGGATTAAAAGCTAAAATATATTGAAACATGAGATTTAAAATCAAAATATCAATTGGAATTTAAAATCTACAAATAAATTGAAAATAGATAAAATTATCGAACAACTAAATTGATAATAAGAACTAAACGAATAATATAAACTAAATTAATATTAAAATTCTTTATCATGATAGTCTTAAGAAATTTTTTCCAAAAGAGATAATTCAGAAAAATACTATTTTCAGATACCTAGACTGGTAAATATTTTAGTCACTGATATTTTAGAAATGTTAAAGTGAAAACATTTATTTTAATATTAGTAACAAAATCCAATTACTTTTCAGCATTAGAAATTAAACAAATATATATTCACAGTTTGTTTAACGGTAAAAATAGCACATTAATAGTTGTCGTAAATTTATATTTTATGAGATTTTTCTTTTAGTTCAATTGTAGTATTTTACATTGCGATCTTAAGCCTCTTAAATGAAAGACAATGAATTTTTAGTTATAGTATGTTAAGGGTTTTAACATAGATATAAAATATTTCTTTTATTTTAATATATTTTTCTTTCTTTGAAATTCTCCTAAATAGCGAAATAGCAAATAAATACTGCCTGTACAGACTATGTTAAATGGAGGAGCAAATGTTAAAGAGATAAATTTTCTACTATATTAGTTAAATCTACGAAAATTTAGCACTTTAAATCACTTTCTACTATATCATAGCAACGAGAGATGGCTGATTTATATTGATTTATTGCAATAATTTTTTCTTTAAAACTGTTCAGTTAAAATTATACTTAAAAGTTATCATTATTATTTATTTTTAGTAAAGTATTTAATAAGAAATTCGTTAACAAACTTTTTCAAAATTCGTAGTTTACATAAATTGAAATGTTTACAAATTTACAATGATTTACTTTTCACTATAATGCTAAGACAAATAAATATATAATTTAATAGCTTCTTTCATAATCTTCTAAGTTGATAAAAAAGAAACAGAAAAATAAAATAAAATAAAAATAAAAAACATACATTTTAGTGTGATATTGCTATTCTTAATATTCTACGTAAATTTAGTAAATTTTACTATTTCAGCACTTATAAATTAACGAATTAAATGTCATTTTTAAATTTTTTTTCCAATTCATAAATATATTTATAAAAAGTTCTTTTTCTTTTAAAATACATTTAAATGCAATTTTTGTACGAAAAGTTTACACTCTATAGAATTTTCAGTCCATAACTAAAGATATTTAAAGTGTCGTGTAAAATTAAATTGTATTATAAATTACGTTTTCAAAGTGTGTAGGTGGAATTTAATTTTTAAACAAACCACTAAGAATTTCAACTAAATCTGTTATTTAAAATCCTTTTACAACTGCAAGAAGTTTTAAGGAATTAAACAGTAAAACTGATATTGTTGAAAATGCATTTTAAAAAATCATGTAGACTGTAACTTTATAATAACTTCCAAAAAAGAAAAAAAAAAGTTAAATTTAAAATAATAATTTGTGTATGATGTATTGTACACATATATGTATAATACATTATAATGTGTTAAAAATATGTATGTATATATCTTTTTAATACATTGTAATATATTATACATATACATTTTAGAAAATAATTTTGCCCTATAATGGGCTTATGAAACATTAAATTATTTGTAAATAGTAAATTTTCATATCAAATTTTTTTAACGATAAAAAAGTTGATTTATATTAATAAACATTAAAAATTTATGGATATTTTAAAATAGTACAAATTGTATTAAACTAGGTATGTTTTTAGCTAATATTTATTTATTTTATTTATTTATTTATTTATTTATTTATTTTTAAGTTAAAAAAAAAAAAAAAAAAAAAAAAATCAGATCAAACACAAAAATTTACCCTATTGGTAGTTGCTTTAAAAAAGCTTTATTATAAACTTTTCTTATTAGCAAAAAAATGTATTGAATAAAACACCTGACTTATAATCGAATTAATTCTGTGTTTGCATTTGTCTAGCATTAGTTTTACTTCAAAACTTTTTCTAAAGACATACTTGTACGCTATACACAGGTTATCTATAATATTTTTCTACCAAGATATTTGCTCCGTGCACTTTAAAATTAAGTATAGTTTAATTCTTGTTATAAATAAGAGAAAAATACAAATCAAAATATCTCACCCGTCTCATGTAGCATGATTGCTTTATATGTTAAGTTGAAAATGTATATTGCGCGGGACTGTGTCCACTTGAGGAAGCTTGTAAATCTCATTCAGTGTCCCTGTATATAGGAACATATTTTATGATAACTCCTGCAATGATATTATATCTTGTGTATATTAAAAATGGTATGAATATTGACATTGTGAAAGTTGTACGTAGAGGTCTCAAATTTAAATCCCTGTTGATGGAAGCATAGAATGAATTTGTTGTTCGAAGGAGTTATGAAGTACGTTAAAAAAAAGTATAATATACATAATATTGTGTTGTGAAGTTAATATTTATTTCTTTATCATTATGCTTGAGTCTTAGAATATGCAACACTGCTTCTCGGGAAAGAAATATTCGTGATTTAAATTCGAGAGCTGTGTTCGATTTAAAACCATTGTGCTTGTTAAAATTATAAAACTTGTATATGAAGGAATATATTTTGATTTTTGAACATTAAATTTTTTGGTTATGATTGTTGATAAATGCAGTATGTAAAATTTATCTATATTATTAATTATTATCATTTAAATTGCAATAATGATAAATATCTTCATCTATAAAAAAATATATATATGTAAATGCATTTAAGTGTACAGTCGGTAACAAAAGCGCTCCGAACACTAGCAAAAATTCCTATATAAAAAAAAAAGTACACTTAATACAGTTTTGTTAAATAAATCCTTGTCGAATCCTGTTCTTAGTCTGTCTAAAAACAGGATTCGACAAGGATTTATTTAACAAAACTGTATTAAGTGTACTTTTTTATATAGGAATTTTTGCTAGTGTTCGGAGACTTTTGTTACCGATTGTACCTGTCAATATACTAATTAATATTCAGTAGCATTGTTAGTACCCGCCTTTATTCCCCACCACTTTTTTGTAGAGTAATTTTCTTTAAATGTAATTACGATTAAGTAAGAAGGAAATTATTTTCCAAATCAACAATACTACGGAATATTAATTAGAATGTTGGTAGGTATGATTTAAATAAAGGAAAAAAGACGAATACAAAATCAAATAAAAGGAAAAAGAGATGTTTTAAAAAGTTTAGAAAGATGATTGACAATCAAAACTATTTATTTAAAAAATAAACGGTTGTACATTTATTTATTGTGCTATTATTATTATTATTTGGTTATGTGTAAGTTTAATTTTTGAAATTATATTATTTTTAATAATACAGCATAATTATTATTATTTATTTATTTATTTTTATGTAACATGAACAAATTATTTAGAATGAAACTAACTAAATTAGCTTTTAAGAATAAGGGAAAATAAAATTAAATAAATAAATCCTGAAACACCGAATTCTTTATAATATGAAATGTTTTAGTTCAGATTTAATCCTTTTTAAATACATTCTTATTAAAACATTTGATAATTATAACCATGAAAATATGTATATATAAATTTTATTTTTTAAATTATCGTTGTTTATATCAGGAAACATTATGCATTCGTTATTATTATCGGAGATAAATAAATTTTAACAATGAAACAAATATGTATAAGATGTAAATAGTTATACTAAACTTATATATGTGTAAACAAATATATATAAATTTAAAATAATTAGTAGATTTTTAATATTAGAAGTAACGCTTTAAAATTAATATTTTATTACCATAACTATATGTAAAACAATTATTTTAATCCTAAGTTAAAAAATTAACTATTAAAAATAGTTAATAAATTTTTAAATACAGTTTAAATAAATTTTACTCTTGCAAACATATTTATAATTACATTTTTTCCGAAGGACATATTAAAGGTAGAAGTAGATTGCTTTTCTTTCCTCAGAAATATCCCATTATTAGGGAAAAAATGAAAATATTTAATGTTATTATCTATATTAAATCTATTTTTCTTACTAATTGTACACTAAATATTATTACCCAAATAACTGACCATTAAGTATTAGTATAACATTAATAATTAAAATTAAAGCTGAAAATAATAATAATAATAATAAATCGACTTAAGTACGACTTATAATTTAATTAGTTTTATCTTGCAGTGAAACAAATTTAATTGTTTTTAATTTGCATCAAAAGTACTTCACAGTAAATTAAATATTTTTGCTACAATTAAACGGTAAATTAATTATGTAGAATTTGAATTATGTTGAATATTTTAAGCTACATTGGAATCATTTTTTTTCTGTGTGTGTGTATGTGCGTGTGTGATTATATCTTAACCACAATACAAATATTACTCTTTTTTTTTTTTTTTTTTTTAAAGAGGAAATAGAAGATTTGATTAACCAGAAAAAAATCAACAACCAAAGTAATGACAATTCAAGTAACTGAATGTTTTTAATAAGGAAAAAAAATTCATTTTGTGAAATTCTTTGTTGCATATTCTAAATTCAAGTATTTGTTATATTAATGCTCATTCTACAGAATATAAGAAAAATGGTGCTTGTTTCGTAATTTTAATCCTCTTTTTACATGAGTCTTTTTAAAGATGTTTAAATGTGTTTTATATCTTGCATAAAGATATGTATCATCCATAAGTAAATACGCAAGATTATAACTGTTTGTGTTACATGCGTATAACATCCCGTTTGTTTCAGATGACTGTTGATTTAACAGTTAAATTTGTGTGTGTATAGATTCAGTTTAATTTATTTCATGTATGTACACAATGTTAGTTCTTCTTTTTTTAATGCCTTATATCATTTTTACTTAGACAGTGTATATGAAAAAGATAAATGTAAGGTTATAATAAAGCATTACGAAATGCAGTTTTAGCACTATACGCGCTTAGGGGCAACAGACTTTTTACATACAATATGATTATGCATCATCACTTGGTAATATAAAGTACGAAAATAGTTTTTTAGGTAAAAATAATACATCATTTTTATGCATCAAATAAAATATCATTTACTTATTCTTTAATTTTTTTCCTTTGCAAAATTTAAATTTATTGATACAAATTGAAAATTAATATATTAATTTAACTGGTGAAAATTCACAAAAGTGCCATTAACAATTAAATTAAGAAAATATTCTTTAAAATGTCATTTCGTAAAAGTAATGTTGATAAAAGTACCTTCAGATAGTAGTTCCTGTAACTTATTCTTTCTTTTATTATTGTATATTATTGTTGAAACAGGATGTGTAAGGTACATAATATCACCTCGTAAAATTACTAATAACGTTTTTGAAATAAAGAAAATGTGATGGCTAGCTGTTTTGTATTAGACATAATGTAATGTTATATAATTGTACATAACACTCTGTATTTTAGTACTGTAGATACCACTTACTTGTTATATTGATTGTAGCCCTTCAGCACAGTAATCTAATTTTTTAGAATAACGTCTTATTCTCTTGTTACTTTATAGTAATATTTTAAACTTTCGTTTAGTATTTAAATGAATAACGTTGTACAATATTCTTATCGATATTTAGATTTATTATATTTTTAAATACTTTTTGTTTATTTTTCATTTCATTTTTTTAGCAGTTTGTTCCCTCTATTACGAATTTATAGTTATCGAGAGCTTTAATTTTTTCTCTTTAAATGGAAAAAATTTCGTCCATAGTAAATTTAAAGTCCTCTTTTTGAAACATTCATTTGACATACTTACTTCAAAAGAGAACTTTAGATGATACAAAATATATCACATGTGTATCAAAATTCTAAAAGAGAATTAAGCTATTTCTAAAATATTAATTTTAAAACAAAGTTCACATAAGTCTTTATTTAATTGCTTAAATTCACAACAATAAAATGATAGGCAATATGGGTTATTCACTATTTAAGTATTAAACGTCAAAATTATAGGCAATATGAATTACAATGATTTAAATTTGAAAGAATGAAATATTAGGCAGTGTGAGTTTCGTTCATTTATTTGTAAATTTTATGTTTACTCATGAGTATAGAAATATATAATAAGTGATATTAGGCAGCATATGTTATTTATTATTTAAATTTAAAATAGCAAAATCTATTTTCTTAAATTTACCGGAATAAAATAATAGGTAATATGAGTTATGTGTTGTTTAAATTTGAATGAATAAAATAATAGTAATGTGAGTTTCGTTCATTTGTTTGTAAGTTTTATGTTTACTCATAAGCATAGAGTTAAATATAAAATAAGTAAACAAAATAAGCATATAAATTCATATATTACATTTTAAGCACATTGTGCCTAAAGTATAAGGGGTTAAATTATTCTCCTGAACTCTGTATGGAAGGAACAAAAACTTTATTAATGAAGAATATTGTTATTCTAAATAATTATAAAATTCAGCACACATCGAAAAATATAATGTGAGGAATACAGAAATAACACGAAGTTATTTTTATGAAAGAAAAATAATACATTAAAATCAAACAAATTCTAAAGGGCATTTTTCATATGTTTATAGAAATTTTCCTAAGCATTTTACGTTTGCAGATATTGGTAAAAGTTTGCGCGCATTCATCATTGCTCTTAAGCTCATTTTAGGTGATCTTTGATTAAACATATATTTTAAAACTTAAAAAAAAAAAAAAGGGGGGGGGAATAAAGGGAATAAAATAAATAAAATAAAATTGAAAAACTCAGTATTATTTTCAAAAACGCGCGTTTAAAAATTAAATCTTCAAGAATGACGTAAAATTTATTTCGTTTTCTCTCATTTTTTCCTTTTTTTTTTTTAATGCAAAGCTTAATAAGAAAATTTTAATACATACATATATAAAACCAATAAATGTACACACGGCTAAATTAGATAACGTTCAAAATTCTATCCTTGACTTCTTTTTAATTTCTGTAAAACTGATGTAAAGAATATTTATTTAAAAGTTACTCTAAGCTTATGAATTTCATGATGTTAACTATAAAATTTTTTCTTTCGTTTTATTCACTGAAAATAATTTAACAATGAATTTAATTTTACACTCTTTATTTAAAAAGTTGAAATGTCACGAGAAATCAACCAGTTATTTAATCACTTTTAATTACTTTTATAATAAAAAGTGCTTAAAATCCCTTAAATCGAGAACACTAACGCAATAAGTAGAAATTTTTGTTAATTAAAACAAAATTATCTTTATATAATGATAGTTACCATTAAATTACTTGTAACTACTATTCAAATTTATAAATGATAAGCATTATTCCTTATATTACTTCTGAAACGCATTTCCTGTTTATAAATTCAGAAATGAACGTTAAACTTAATAATTTGAAATCATACATTTAATTTAAAATTGTAAAAATTACCTAATGATCCTTTAGAAACTGATAATCATTAAAAAATGATAAACATTAGTTCTTAGATTTCTTTTGAAACACAATTCCTGTTTATAAATTCAAAATTTAATGCTACATTTAACACATTTGAAATTAAAACATAAAATCACCAAACTTCCTCAACGATCATTTAGTAATTTCGAATAGATTAGAAACAATGTAACAATAGCAAAATCCCTGATATAACTAGCAAATATTTTGATTCCTTATACTCTTTATGAACGGCTTCAACAAAGCCATATTTTGCTTCATGTATGAAATAATAAAATCTACAAAAAATATGAGGAGGTGTTTTGTGTATTTTTTTTTTTTTTTTTTTTTTTTTTACTTTGTATAAAAACATAATTAAATGCTATATTTTGCATTAAAGAATAATATTTAAAATTAAAACCGCATATCCAGTCGCAACTACGTTTAAAAAGCAACATTGAAGAAAATTAAATTACAGTTACCCCAATGTACACAATAAGTAATCAAAAAAACATATATATATACATTAATGTTAGCATCGCAATGCGATACATCATTTAATAGGGCGTCTAGATTCTTTTGAAAAATCTCTAAAGCTAATGTTAATTAAATATTTCGCATCAGTTAGGAATAGCTAAAATAAAAAAAAAAAAGTAGATTTTCACCTTTTTATTATTTTTACCATTTTAATATTTTCTTTTAAAGCTGAAAAAGTTATAGATTGCAAAATTTTATTACAAAAAAATTTAACGATTCTATACATGTTTTAAAAAGATTCTATACTTTTTTGAAAACCTCAGAAGCTAATGTTAATCTAATAATTCGCTTAAATAAGAATACCTAAAAAAAGTAAATTTTCATCTTGTCATTATTTTTATCATTTTAATAATTTTCTAAAGCTAAAAAAAAATTACTATTGCAGAATTTTATTCCAAAAAATCTTAAAAGATTCTATATTTTAAATTTTAATTTTAACTTTAAATGATTCTGTAGTTTTCGAACATTTTTAAAGCTAATATCAATCTAATAACTCGCATCAATACCTAACAAAGAAATACATTTTCATCATTTTAATAATTTTTAAAATCTGAAAAAAAAAATACTATAGTATTGCGCATTTTTAATTCAAAAAGAAATCTTTAAATATTCTGTACTTAAAAAAGATTTTATGCTTTTTGTAAAGATCTCAATGGTTAATGTTTTTCTAATAACTCCTATCAATGATTAATATCTTGGAAAAGAAAGAATGAATTTTTATTTATTTATCATTTTATCATTTTACTTTTTTTTTTTTTTTTTTTTTTTTTTTGAAAGAAGAAAAAAAAAATTACAAAATCTTATTACAAAAAGAAAAAAAACTTAAAAGATTCTATGCTTTTTCGAAAATTTCTAAAACTAATGTTATTCTAATAACTTGCATCAATAATTAATATCTAAATTTAAAAAAAAAAAAAAAAAAAAAAAAAAAAAGTAAATTTTCATTTATTTATCACTTTTATCGGCTTACTAAATTTTGAAAGATAAAACTAATACATTATTACAAAATCTTATTATAAAAGAATTTCTTAAAAGATTCTGTACTTTAAAATTAAATTAAAACCTTATTCTATATTTTTTCAAAATTTTCAAAAGCCAATGTTATTTTAATAACTCCCATCAATAAGGTCTTATTTTCACCATTTTAAAATTTTTTAAAAGTAAAAAAAATAATAATAATAATAAAATAAATAAAATCCTATTAGGAAAAAAATTCTTAATTAACTATCTCTAGGGCATCGATCATCATGCAAAATTTAACAAAATCAATTTTTGTACAGGATATTTCTTTAATTCTTCAATTACTAATCTTGCCTTTCCATAATTGTAAAATTATTGTCAAAAACCTATATTTATTGCTTATTGTTATATATCAGATTTTTTAAAAAAAAAAAAGCGATTTTTCGTCTTATAATTCCGTCAACCAATTACTAAAATCATATATCAGTATCTAAAAAGTGTGTGCCCCTTTCATATTTACTGATAAGAAAAAATATAAGCAATCATAATTATTTTGTCTTTTTACTATGTAAATCTAGACATTTTGTAGGGAAGTGTTGTTTGCCTACTGATCTTCTGTAACACGTAAAAACTGTTAAAGTTTCTTTGTAAATAAGTTTTGTAGTTCAATATGTAACTATTTATTCCTGTAATAAAATATTCCTCACCACGTGTTCTACTTTATTTTCATAATACCATTTTAAGTTGAGATTCTATTTTTGATAGATCAAAAAACCGACATATCTTTATATGTTCATTTTTTAAATGTCATATCTGTCATTTTTTAATTTTTTTTTTTTTTTTTTGTTGTTGTTTGTTTTTTTGTTTGTGTGTCAATGCAAATTTTAATTTGTCCGAAACTTTCGTGTTTTATATTTACTCTTTTTTTTATTGCTAAATTTGTCCTTTTAAACCAAAAAAAAAAAAAGAAGAAGAGAAAAAAAAAAAAAAAAAAAAAAAAAAAAAAGAATCACAGCTTAAGATATCGTAATTTATTGACATGTTAGCTACCACGTCAGTCATTGGTGACTGACCCTGAATTTTCCACACAGGACCGTTAGTCACCAGTGACTGATCCTGAACTTTCCATTCAGGCTGTGTCAGTCAGCAGTGGCGGATACTAAATTTTTCGTTCAAGTTACTTCGGCCGCCAGTGACAAACATTGTAAAATATGATATAAAAAACGCATTATTTTAAATAATTACTTAAAATTTATTTTTAATTTACTTCCTAGAAGCGCGTGACCTAACGAGGATTTTCTTAATTTATCATGAAGCACTCAACGTCTGAAATGTGATAAATTTTTCATAATGTTGCAAAGATAAAAATGATGCTACATTAAACTCCAAAAATAATGATATTCAATGCTGATATTCATGACACATACAACAATGATATAAATAACTAATAATCACATACATAGCTTTAATAGATTCATATTTGATTATGTAAGTACAATGCTCTAATCAACAACGAAAACAGCGATATGACTCTAGACTGAGTATTGAAAATATATAATTCCGTTAATCATAATTTCTAATAAATAATAACTGCAATATTACCAATACAATTATTCTTTTTTTTTTTTTTATCAAAACATTTAAATTGTAAGATATTTCAGTTTAATGCCAAAATTTAAATCAATACTTTAAAACTATAAATTTTAATAATTTTAACGGCCTAATTCGATATTAATAATGTTCAATCAATAATCACAAAAGTATTAGATTATGTATATATTTATTTATTTATTTATTTATTTAATAAAGAAAAGAAAATAATGATTTTAGTAAAAATTATCAAAAAAATATTCTTTTAGCTTTTTATGTTAAAACTACTATTTACACCCCGCGACAAAAAAAATAGGAACAAAGGGTTTTTCTTTGATTTTTCATAAAATAACGTTATCTAAATTGTGCTTATCATTTATTATTATCATAAAATAACACTATTCCTGAACTAATTTTTGTTTTAAGACTAATTTAGAAAAATTTTAAGATTAAAATTTTTCTAATTTAAGACTACACAGCGCGACAAAAAGATAGGAACAAAGTTTTTTTTTTTTTTTTTTTTTTTTTGAAAATGATTATTTTGAATATGAATATTTTGAATATGATTCAAATATTTAATATGTTTTTGATATGATAATATTTTGTTATGATTATAAATGATCAGCACAATTTAGATAATGTTATTTTATGAAAAATTTAAAAACAACCCTTTGTTCCTATCTTTTTGTCGCGGGGTGTAGTCTTAAATTAAAAACATTTTAGTCTTAAAACTTTTCTAAATTAGTCTTAAAACAAAAATTAGTCCAGGAATAGTATTCTTTTATAATAATAATAAATGATAAGCACAATTTAGATAACGTTATTTTATGAAAAATCAAAGAAAAAAACCTTTGTTCCTATCTTTTTGTCGCGGGGTGTGTGTGTGTATATATATATATATATATATATATATATTGTTAGAAAATAACACTTTAAAACCCATTAAAAAAAGATTTAAAAACACATATTTTGTTAAAATCAATTAAAATTACACATATTTTTTTTTTCTAAGCTTTTCGCCCTGCTTGTCAGGGCAGGGCATTATCAGGAAAAATTCTAGACATACTTTCACAACAAGTGCAGCAACACGTTCATTATACATTACAAGAATATATATATATATATATATATATATATATGCACTTGTTCTGAAACTATGTCTTGAATTTCTTCATTATTTAATGATGATGCCTTGAGAAGCAGGGCGAAAAGCTTAGAAAAAATTATATGTGCAATTTTAAATGATTTTAATTAAATATGTCTTTAAAAAAAAAAAAAAAAAAAAAAAAAGGTGTTTTAAAGTGTTATTTTCTAACAAATAAGTTGTTTTTGCAATGATACACGTGTTATTAAATATCTCTACATGAAATATGATTTCCTGTACTATTTATTTTACCCACACAGACAAGAATTACTGCTTTTAATCTGTTACGAGAATTAAGGTCTGTGTAGTCTGTGGTTAGAATACAATGTTAAACTTGTGAAGCTACCATATACGTAAAATACCCAAAAAATATTTTAATGTCCCACTTTTAGAACAGGACTTTCAATATGCCGAAAGACTTTTCTTATCGAACTGTAAATGTTAGAATTTTGATGGAAAAGAAAACAAAGGCGAACAAGAAAAAGAAAACACGAATAATGTGCGTTCACTATGGTGAACTGTATTACATTCAATCAAGATAACATATAAATATCCATCTTCATACATTAAGGTTTGACAAATTTCGTCTCACTTTCATCCTTAACTTTTACATTTTTTTTTTTTTTTTTTTTTTTTTCATAAGAATGAGCATTATTTTCTCCTGCTCTCATCTTCAATTTGGTAAAGTCTAAGCCGATTTTATACATACACAAAAGCACGGGAAATTTCGTCAAACAAAAACAGACACTACATGTACTATGATATATTAAAATAAAAAGACAGTATTAAAGACCATGTACTCTTTGTGAGGACGGAAAAAAAACGAGAATTATATAACATAATATTGGCTAATTCGTCATATATAATGAAACAGGGGGGAGTTGGAAACAATCGTACGATAAATAAATATTAAGACCTAACATAAACATATTTGACACATCCATTCGCTTATAGCTAACTTCTTTTTTTATTTAAAAAAAATGCATTATAGCGTACAGCAATAATTAGATTAACCACTAGGTTTCTGCTATACATTACATAAGAAAAAAGCTTCTAATGCCTAAAGATTTTCAATTCAGAAATTTAGAATTTTTATGATTATGCTTCTGAAACAGATGAAAATTATTTTATTTTACATTCATCAAGTTAAAAAATTATAATCCCAACACATCTACAAAAATAGTCTGAACTGTTTTTATTCTTCTGCCATAAAAAAAGCTCCGAAATCTGAAAATAGCAAAAATTTAAACTGATTAGTTGGTTGGTTGGTTGATTGGGTTTAATGTTACACTAGTGCTGAAAATTGGGCAACTGTCCACAGTCTGGGAACACCCCCTAAGGAACGTCCGGAAACATGCCATCACAATCTTGATCCTGCACTGAGGGGATGGCTCCCCACAAAATTAAAAATAAAGCGTCACAAATATTTCACTCGAAATCCTTTCTGACGATTTACCTCTTTTTTAATCCTCTGAAGGTTTTCATCACTTTTTTAAATATGTAGGAAAATAAATGACAAAAGCTTTTTATAATATATTATACTAAAGACAACGAAACTATACGTTCGTTAATAAACAAGGTTTCACCTGATTGATCTTAATCATCTCAAATCTGTCACAACCGTCACTTAAAATGACCCAAAATCATTCAATAATTAATGATCGACATTATACATCAATAAATTATTTATATATTAAAATGAATTAATTCTCAAATACAAAAACATTAGTTTAAATTAAGATATTTTAAATGAAAACTTTGAATAGACCTACTTTCTCGAACGTCAAGCTTGATCAGAGATATTTTGTAAAGCATTGTTATAATGCTAGCTATACATGCACAATCTAGTTTAACTTTAAATTCTAGACAAGCGAAAACTTACAATTTTATTAAATTCCATTTCGTTATGCATTTATATTGAAAGGATTAACGTGTAGTTTAGAAATGGACCTAACCTAGCATTATTATAAGTTAGAACAATTATTCACCTATCGCATAAAGAAGAGTCATATCTAATTTTCTTGGGAAAGAGAAAATAAAGCATATTTCTGAGAAAGAAAAATTGAATGCGTATTTTATTACGATAAATGTACTTTATTCAAATATATCCTACGTTCATTGACAAGTGTGATAGAATTCTCATAATGATTCCGTTGTTTTCACGTTTGGATATATATTTTAGAACTCAAAAAGAATAAAAACATAAAATTTAGACTGCATTAAAGGCCAAATGGTAGGGCTA
The DNA here is from genome assembly GCA_963930645.1 of Salticus scenicus. Taxonomy (NCBI): domain Eukaryota; kingdom Metazoa; phylum Arthropoda; class Arachnida; order Araneae; family Salticidae; genus Salticus; species Salticus scenicus. The sequence goes on from OZ005654.1 coordinate 319,298,850, forward strand.
TTTGATTTTCATTTCTATCAGATCTAAGTGTTTTTGCTTTTTGGCAAAGAAAAAAAAATACATTTACAAAAACTTTTTGAAGGGATAATCAGTTTTCTTCATGTACGTGAAAATAACTTTTAGAAGATAACTTGCAACAAAGCTAATATGATAAATCTTATAATCAATATGCCGGATCAAAGAAATGTTGTTTTAAAAATATGGTGTGAAACAACCACACGACTTCCATTACCCACTATTACACGTATTATATGCATTTTTGGGAGATAATGTGATCAGAAAACATAAAAGTGACCTAACGAAGTAGAAACCTAAAATTTTTCCGTAAGAAAAACTTATAAAGACATATAAAACCAAGCTTACATATAGCGAGGCGAAAAGTAAGAGAAAAAAATGGTAGAGTTATTTTTTGAAACACAAACTTCCGAGATTTGAAGATGGCCTACCTAAGCAGGAAGACTGTTAATTTTCCTCTAATAACCACGTAATACACGAGAAAGAAATGGATTTATATAACAATTTTCAAAAAAATCGTTAGAGCCGTTTTTGAGATACCAACTTTTACAAAAAATCAATTATTGACCGGAAAACAATAATTACATACAAAAGGATATTTAAAAGTGAGTTAATATGGCGAGTTTGAAAAAAATCCGTACAGCCGTTTTTAAAGGAACGCGCTTGCAAAACCTGAAATTGAGCTATTTAACACTTTGTGTTTGTACCGTTATGTTTGTTGGAACAAATGCAGTTCTCTAGAAAAAAATGGTTCTTGACATTACTCTCAGTCTTGTAGAAGGGTGATTATCTTGGCCAATCTCGTACTGGTTGCCGGATTATATTTAGTACGTTGCGCGGCAGAGGTTTAGAGACGCTGCTATAGTCTGCAGATCACACATTGAGGCACATTCAAAATTCAAGAAGCTACAATTCGGAATCGACGGCATTCCAGCACTTCAAAAAGGCTTCCCTTTGTAAGTACAGTCGGCAGTAAAATTATTCGAGCGCTAGCAAAAATTCCTATGTAAAAAAAAGTACACTTAATACGGTTTTGTTAAATAAATACTTGTCGAATCATGTTCTTAATCAGTCTAAGAGCATGATTCAACGAGGACTTATTTAACAAAACAGTATCGTGTACTTTTTTTATATAGGAATTTTTGCTAGCGCTCGAATAATTTTGCTGCCGACTGTATATTGGGCTGTCATCCAATGCTTTCTTACCTCAACAATATTTAAATCCACCAGACATGCTAGTCAATGCTGTTTTATAATCGTTCCAGAGTACGAGATTGCTGAGCACATGTCGACATTAAGTGAACTGTTTGGAAAATACATATGAATTTACTTTCGTAACATTGTTCCTCACAATTGTTTGTGACCAATCAATATTAGATATCAATTGTAACTTGGATGTGTAAGCATATTGTTAATTTTTCTTTACTTTTGGACATGGATGTATAACTTTTGACATACTCCTTACGCATAAATTATTTTAACTTTAAACCATTAACATCATTAAATTAACATTTAATTGGATGCTAGCTTATGATAAAAATTTATTATCATAAATATGAATTCATATCTTGCACATAAAACGGTTCACAAAACCTTCGTTCATTCAAAACTTGTATGACGTCATAATTAAAATTGTTACTAGTATACAACCGTTCACAGATGGAGTAGTCTATTCCTCTTTTGAAGACCATTGAAAATAAGAAAACACAAAATCGTAATTCTTTGACATACTTATACTTTTTTTTTTTTTTTTTTTTTTTTGTATGTATAAAATCACTGGATTTATATGGACAATATTACAAGATCCCTGCTATGTTCTTCTGGCCAAATACTAGTCTCTAATTTCAACGATGAAAAAGAAAAATTTATAAGTACTTTTTTCATTTTTGCATTAGAGCCAATTTAACCATATTTTAGACGCGCCCTCTTCAATTGTTAAAATAATTTAAAAGTTTTGATTACACTGTTAAAAAAATGCAGAAAAAATACAGAAATTCTCTGTAATTTCAGAAAAAAAGTCGTAAAATACGTTTTGTCTACGTAATTTTTCCGTAATTTACGCCTTTTTTTCTGAAATTACAGAGAATTTCTGTATTTTTTCTGCATTTTTTTAACAGTGTACTACGAATGAATGAATAACTTTTTTTTTTTTTTAGAGAGAGATTCAAAGTCCGGAAAACTACATCCATAATGAAATTTCTACAAAAATAGCAATAATATTTATAATTTATGATCTATTAGATCATAAAAAGAACTGTATTAAGAGCTGTATTAAGAACTGTATTATTCCTTTATGATCTATTACATCATAAAAAGAATCTTATTAAAACTTTTTTTTTCCCCAAATAAAAAGCCGTACGTCTCATATCTTTTATTTAAAGTTGTTCTTTGTGATTTCTGTTAGTGCGTACTAAGGCTTCCTTTTTCTAATTTTTCAAAAGGATGTTCAGAATGGATAATAAATAAACTACTATCGTTCAATTTTGGTTTCACCAAAGCATTACATCATGGTTATTTCAAATTGAAGTGATAATGAAATGTACACAAAATGATGTGTTGTGATATTCACTTTACTTTCCGTTACTCTACGTTATTATAAAAACAAATTATTACTGTTTAAGATGTAATATAATAATTACTGTATTTAAACATTTCTAAAGTATTTTTAAATTTTGAAAATTCTTTTAGAAAATTCTATTTGAAAATTCTTTTAGAAAAAGTTTTAATTTAAACACATTACTGTGTAAGAGAAACTGCCGCACCCCTACCCCGACCCTCCTTTAATAATAAACATTTAAGATTAACAGGATCACCGGGGAGGAGAGGCCGCTCACCACTCCAGAAGTGGTGTCGAGCGATTCTAGCTATGCTAGTCCCCTCCTCCGGAGCGTTTATTTAAAAAACTTTAAAAAAAATACAAGGGCCGCTGGAAACAGGTCTCCCACGCGACAAGGTGCGGCGGTAAAGAAGTCATATTTCAATTTATTACTGAACTCATCACGACAAGGGGCACCAATGCAGAGCAGAAATTGGTTAAGATAGTGCCGGGCATAACCCTTCGCGACAAGTGGAACTTGGTTAGGATGCTGTTGAATTGCAGGCAAAGATTTACTGAAATTGCTTATGGTAAAATTGTGATATGGGCATTGAGCCAGTAGTAATTGAAAATCAGTAGAGGAGTGGAAACATAAGCAGTATTTAATTGACTTAGTCTATTAAGTTTGAAATTTCCATAAGAAGAGAAAAAATTTTGTTTAGCTTTTGAATTAAAGAAGGTCTAGTAATTATGTTCTCTAACCAGTTGGGAGGTTTAGTAGGAGGGTTCCTTAAGTGATAGGAAGAGGTAAGCGGACAACTATAATAATAATGCGAAGCAGTCCCTTCCTGACCACAAGAACACAGGGGTGAGCGTCGGCGGTGAAACTTGTTAAAGTAAAAGGGGAAAGGGCCGTGGCCCGTGAGGAAGGCTGTAATTTGAGGGGAGAGAAACCAAGAATTTAAAGAAACCGTTGGAACCAGATTAAAGGTATGTCTCCCTTTTTCAGAATAGTCCCAAAGATTTTGCCAGTTTTGTTTGAGAGATGTTTTTAGAGTTTGTTTTATATATGATGGTGGGGCTGGGAGCGAGTATTGAATATTGGGACTTTCTGTTGCCTTTTTGGCCAGTTGATCTGCCATTTCATTGCCAACGACACCCCTGTGGGCAGAAACGTGTGCCAGGGTTAAATTATTTTTTTAAAGGGAAATTTTGGATTTTATTTCTAGAATTAAGGGATGTCTACTCTTGTAGCGGGCAATGTCCTGCAGACCCGAGAGACTGTCACTGTAAATATTGATTTTGGGAAACTTATAATTATTTTCTTCCGTCCAGATAACCGCCTTTAAAATGGCGAAGAGTTCCGCCTGAAAGACGGAGTTGTAGTTCTCGAGTCTGCACGACCACTGGAAAATGGGGTCATTGTTGTTAAGCACGCAAAATGCGACTGCGACACCCTGTTCGGTTTTTGAGCCGTTAGTAAAAATCGCCACAGGAGCAGATGGAGAGAAGCTATTAATATTGCAATTTATAATTGAAGCCGCAGCATCCTGGGAAGGGTGAATTTCCCAGCTGGAAGAAAGTGGTTGAATAGTTATGTTGGGGAAAAGGGAAGATGCTAGATCAGAGTTTTGAAGCTTGAGTATATTAGATTTTTGATAATTATAAAGTTGCAAATGGGCATGGGGGATTCCTGTGATAACAGTCAAGTCGTCAGTAGAAATGGTTCTGTAACCCCTAGAAATTTGTAAAAGGAAGGGTCTTTGAACGGAACTTAAATTTGTTTTCCTTTCCTCAGTCAGGTGGCCTCCCCAGATGCCCGCACCATAGGTTATTTCTTTTGTCGGCTATGGTATTGTACCAAATTTTGAAGAAGGAGGTGGAGATTCCCCACCTCCTTCCCACCATTTTTGATGCATTATGAAAATGCACCATTATCTTGCTCTTGAGTTCTTTTATATGAGCAGTCCAGGTAAGGCTCCTGTCCAGTGTAACACCCAAGAGTTTTAGCTGTTCCACATGTTTCACACTGACACCATTGATCCGCATCACAGGGGATCTTTTAAAGCAGATGGGGAAATTAAATGTCAGTGCCTTGGTTTTTGAATTTCATAAGGAGAGGTCTAGGTCTAACAAAATTTGATTAAAAAGAGGGAGAGCTCCTCTGGCCTTCTCCTCCAGGTCTTTCCTCGTTGGACCTGAGAGAATCACCTAAAGGTCATCAGCATAGGTACATGTTTCAAAGCCCTCAGAGTTCATGCTGGTTAAAATTTTATTGGCGATGATATTCCAAAGAATAGGGCCCAGACATGAACCCTGAGGACAACCCTTTGTTTGAGGCAGCTCTGTTGAGCCAGTGCCCCAGTTAGCAATAATTTTCCGTTATGAAAGATAAGAGCTGATAACTCCTGCCAGATTCCCCGGGCAGTTGAGTTCTTGTAGTGCTGTGAAAATGTGAGGCGATTCCAAATTATCAAAGGCTCCCTTGATATCTAGAGAGACCAAGGTGGTGTAGTTTCTTAACTGTTTGTTAAGGACGCAGGAGCTCATAATATGTTGCAATGCTCTTTCACATGATCTGCTCTCTCTGAAGCCGTACTGATATGGGTGAAGAAGGCTTTTTGATTCTAGATGGTAGTTAAGTCTTGTGACAAATAATTTTTCGAATAGTTTACCAAGAGTGGGTAATAGGCAGATCGGTCTGTACGATGAAGGTTCAGAGGGAAGCTTCCCTTGCTTTAGAAAGTACACCACCTCCCCCCTTCGTAAGGTCTCCGGGAAATATTCCAATTTTAAACATTGGTTGGTCCAGTTATAAATAATATGTGGTATGGTTTGAAAAGTGTGTCTGAGGATTTTAAAATCTATATTGTCAGGACCGGGAGATTTATTGATGTTAAAGCTGAACAGAATGACCTTGACTTCTGTCTCCGTGAATGGTTCATCCGAGGGAGACGAGAAGGGCGGGACGAGGTGTTGAGAATAAATGCTGGCTGGAAAAAGAGTTTCCGTGAGAAATTCGAGATTGTTGCGTTTTGAGGAAAGAGTCGGAGGACGTTCAAGTTATAGCTCCGTGGGTGTGAAGAACTTGTTACAATAGAATTTTTGGGCTGTGCCAAAGATGTTGGTTTGCGTTGTACAGAATTTTCTCCATGCGGTGTTTTTGGCCGTGTTTATTTGTTTTTTGTAAGTGGCCGTTAAATGCTTGATTTTAAGTTTGTACTGGGGGAGTAGGTCTGTATAGATATATTTTTGTTTTCGCCTTAGGGCAGTGAGTTTGTTCCGCATGGATCTTAAATGGGGAGTCCAGAAGTTATAGGCGAACTGCCGACCCGATTTTTTCAGTCTGAATGTTGAGGAGGCAGCTGAATGAATGGTGCTAATTAGGTTTAGAGTAAAAGTTTCCAGTTGTTCTGAATTTGTAATGAAATTTATATTTTCTTCCAAATGAGAAGAGGAGGCAGAGAGAATTTTACTGAATTTTTTAAAGTTTCCATGTTTTGTTGCATATCTGTTGGAGAGGGTAATAGATGGGATTGTATTTAATGTGAAGATAATATAATTATGGTCGGAGTTATTAAAGTATTGAGAACTGACCAGTCATTGATTTTTGTATAGGTCTTGGGATTTGCCAAGGTAAAATCTGGCCAGCCACCAGCATTATTTTTCTCAAAGGTGGGAGCGGAGTTCTCAAAATTTGCTAAACATATATTATTAGAAGCTAGGAAGTATATGAGACTGTGACCCCTAGCGTCCTCGTGTGGCGAACACCACAACGGGGAATTAGCATTAAGGTCACAGCCGCACAGAAAAAGCGATTTCTGACTAATAATATGCTGCCACTCCTCCAAACAGTCGTCAAAATCTTCAGACGGGGCAGCATAAGCACTGCCAAACTTCAGCTCTCCCTCACTAATGGATAACGTGAGAAAGACGCAATTCTCCCCTGTAAAAAGGTGTGTAAAGTTAAGGTTTCTTTTATTGAGAACTATGTGTGCTGAGTGTTGTTTGGAGCTGAACTTCGGCCAGGAAGATGGGAATCCATACAGATCACCCCACACACACACACACACACACAGTGCAGTACGCGTCCTGCAGCAGCCCGATATCTATGGAGTTTCCTCCATGAATTCCTGAGCTGCTGAGTTTGCCGCCCTGCCGTTGTTGAGGTTGATCTGCAGGAAACTAAGGTTAATGAAAGAAGTTTTATAATTTGAGCTGGGAGAGGATGTTGCTAGGGGGGGGGGGGGCGAGGAAGGAACTCCTTCATTTGTATTAAATGTCATTTGAAATTAAAAATTTAAAAGATAAAAATTCAATAAAATAGAATAAAGTAAAATTAATGAAGTAGGATATAAAGAATGAAAATAAGATTGGTTATATTACCTACTAGCTCTGTAGGTAGTAATTAGGTAGTACCGTGGGCTTGAGGAATCTCTGATTACCTTCATAGTAATAATTTTGTTGATGGTGCGTGGTATATTGATGCACTGCACTTTGGGGTTGGACCAGGAAGGGATTGTATGGGTTATATTTCCAAGGATATGGCCAGGGTTTATCTTTATTCTTTTAGCTGTTAGCTTCGGTTTGATATTGCTGTCTTGTATTGCTTGAGGTCTGCCGCTTGGCTCTTTCATTGTATCTTGTTTGTCCAGATTCTTGCTGATTACCATTAGGTGTTAGTTGAAATTTCTTATCAAGATCCTCTCTGCGGTTTCTGTAAGTTTCCATAAGAACTGAACAGGAAAGTGAGTAAGGTGGGTGTTTCGTATTTAATGGGTGCACTCTTTTGTTAGAGTTTAGTGTGTTAACTCTCGCAAAATTTATACAATTTGATTGCTCCTCGCAGTTTTCATTTTTGTGCTTCTGAGCACAGTGGGAACAGTATTGATCTGAATTACCCAGCGAGGATGAATTATCCAGACTCTGCTATATGGAACATCGAGAGACTTGTGTGAAAGGTCGTATCTGACAGCGCTGGAGGCTCAGATGCAGAGTTCTAAGTTTTATAAGGACTTCTGCTATGGGGATCGTAGCCTGGAAAATCCAGTTTTGCAGACCCCGAACTCTTGAAGCAGTTACTCTTGTCATCTTTAGAGAGTCTTTGGTGTTATTGGTTAGACAACCTTGGATCTGTAATTTTTCTTTTAATGATGTCTTCGGAAATATCTTCTGGTACGCCTAAAATGATTAGGCGCTGCAGAGGATAGGGCTTTAATTTAACAAGAACTTTGTCTGCCAGTGTCTGACAATTCAGAAGGTCTTGAATTAAGGATTGTGCTTCCTCTGCCGAGCTGCATACAATGTCCAGAGATTACCTAATGGTCTTTAAATCGATGATATTTGCTATGGCTGGCACCCAGTGATTCCTGAGCATCTGGAGAATTTCGAAATCACTGTTGGCGGAGCTTTTCGATATCAGGTAAACTGTTTTTTGGGCATACTGGTGTTCTTGTAGAGCTCTTGAAAAACTTTTGTTTAGTGCTTTTGGTTGTGGGATCTTGGGAGTGACATGGAGCTGAGGATTCTTTTGGCGAGTTTCATTGAGAGATGGAAATTCCTGTTCTAATTCTTTGGGAATTGTTGGTTGACTTTGACTGGGGTCTTGGATAGTTGATTGAGCTGGGTGATTGCCCGAGTGAAATGATGTCGCTAGAAGTCTTTTTAATTCTACCATATGGGTAGTAAATACTGGTACCAATTCCTTTTGGAGAGTTTGTGGAGAGAAGTGTCTCTGCACATTTGAAGGGGCAGAAGGGTTGTTTTCCAGTTTGTCTAGAATTGTTTCTTGAAGATTTAATAACTCATTTAATTTTTCTTGGGTTTGCCGATGATTTTCGTTGATAGTTTCTTGGAGATTATTTATGGGAAGTGACGAAATTTGGTCTTTATTAGGAAAGATTCTAGGTGGAATCGGTGTGGCTGAAGCAGAGAGGGCCTTTGTTTTGGCTTTCCTACCGAGATTTTTAATGCGAATAAAGGCCCTGTGCAAAACTTTATTTGGATCTTGCTTCCCTTCATTTTGACAGCTGTTATTATTCCTATGGCCGCTATGGCTATTGATCTCACTGACTTGTATTCTTTGAAATCTTCATTTGGGTCAAAGTCTTTTGTTGCACATTCAGGATTCTTGAGAAATTGATTCATTGGGAGAGGTTTTGCATTTCCACTTTTGGAAGTCCTGGATCGTGTTGAGACCCGTGTTCTTACTGAGCAGTTGGAAGAGGTGGAGGAATCCGACGATTCCCCAAGATCCTCCGTTTCCGTCATACTTTTGAAGTCTGTATTAAACATAACAGCAAATAAAGAAACTCATTTAGTTTTAGCCTTGAAAAAAGCTTTTTAACAGAGTTAACTTTACCAAGAGTAAAAATCACTAATAACACAGAAGGGGCTAGCCAGAGCGCTTGCACCACACCATAAAGAGAAAAAAAAAAGCAAAAGCCAGGAACCTAGGCTCCCGAAAATAGCTAAGACAAAATTCTAATAAAAAAAAAGTATTTAACTTGGTACCAATCATAAAAAAAAAAAAAGAGAGAGAGAGAAACCCAGAACTTCGCTCAGATGGATCGATGATAAGGGCTGTAGTTTACAGTATATGCATTAAAGACTGTAGTGGTCAAAGTAAACATTTAGGAGCATAAGTATTCTTATAGAACTTGTACTTTTAATCAGAGATATATATATATTTTTTTTTTAAAGAGGGGGGTTAAAAAAAATGATACTGTGTCGGTTAAATAAAAATTTAAAAAATAAATATATAAAAATTTATGTCTGACAGCGCCAACTAGCGAGAGATTGTGAAATGTTACTAATTTGTTTGAATTTATTCTTACATAAAAGTTTGCGGTTGGAAAAAAAAAGACCTTTAGATTCGAAGAGCTAAAAGATATTTAGAAGCGTAGTTAGTACAGCGTCACCTTACGAGGAAATTAAACAGAATATAGCAGTTTATAGAACTCGTCAAGACTTTCCATTGATATAAAGAGTTTGATTCTAGGGTTATTAGAACCCGAGAAATTCTTAAAATTATGAAAAATGCAAAAGGCCCCAAAATAACAGTGCCACCTATTGGTGAAAAGTAAACGACGTATGAAACATAAGTTAAATGTTACATTTTAGCTTATTATAATGTTCTCGACCACTGGGATTGGTTATTTCAAGCTAAAGTGAGAAAAGTTCGATAGTGCAAAAGTTAAAATTTTGTTCCAAGGACGCCACCTATCGGTTAAGTTAGAATTTGAGTTGGGACAATCAAGGTTAAGCATAATTAGCAATTGGCAACAAGAAGTAAGAATTTATTATTTTCAGTTTATTAGCTATGGAAATTTTGGAATTGGGAGGTGCCCTCCAGCGGGCAATAGAGGAGGTGATCACAGGAGGAGGGGCAGCCAGAGACATTTCCAACGGTATATAACTTTTGCTGCTCGAATAATTAGTTCTCTCAAAATTGATTATTTTGTTAAATTAATGCAAGTATTTCTTAAAGAGAGCCTCATTAAAGGTAATTGTAGATTCAATAACATAAAGTAGAGAGTTATTAAAGGAAATTATTAGCTACCCCACCTCATAGTAATCACACAAGTTAAGCTTGAACAGTAAACATTGAATAATTCCACTGCTAGATTAATTGAAGGCTTACGTGGTCTTAAAATCATAAGAAAGTAGGTTGTTAATAGATTGTATTAAGAACCCAGTCTTAACCCAACTAAAAAGGTATTAGTTGTGTTAGAATACTGGGCAATAGATTTGACTAAACATTTGACTAAATCTCTACTGCTGAATAAAGAGATAGCTGGCGAATTGGAAGAGGGGGAAGACCCGGGAAAACTCTCCCGCATGGCAGATTTTTAGTTTAAAGCAAAAAGCCGAAATTCATCCTTGAGTGCAGATGAGCCCGGGGCATGTTCCATGGATTAATAATTAACAAAAAAAAAAATTAATGAAATATTGGGTTTTATTAGCTTTGCATTGTCTTTAAAAAAAAAATGGCAATCAGGAACATAGAAAACCACTGCTGATTTTAATTCAAAGAAAATATACATTTTTACTAAGTGACAGAGAACTAATTAGGCTAGAAATTAATGGATGGTATCAAAAGAAAGACGAAAACTTTAGGAAAAGAAAATGTATGGGCATGGCTCCAACTCACCCCTTTCCGATTAAAGTTAATCGACCATTAGGAGCAGAAAAACTTGCGTCTTGTCTGTTCGGAAAATAATCCGGTCCCAAACATTTAAGATTGTTATTGTATTTTTAAAAAATTCTCCCTGGGAGGAAGCATTGAATTGAAAGTAACTGCTATCATTAAACAGAAATGACAGCACCAAAGTATGACATTAAACTTTCTTAGGAATACACACCTGGGCAGGACTAAACTCTTTTTGGACTGCTCTGAGCAGGCTGTTTACTAGTCGTTCACAAAATCTCGAGAGGTGCTTTGTGCCTTTGAACAGTCAAGTCAACTTAGTATAAATAATAAAATCTTATTCATATTGATTTAATCTTATTACACTTACATAATGTAAGTTAAATTAATGTAAAAATAAATACTATTCGTCAAAGATGTATTCAATTTCAGAGTTATTTGTGTGAGCCCTTGTATTTGTCTGGTCCCGGGATGCTGGTAGAGGATGAGTAAATTAAATTTATTCTCATTGAATCTAATGCATGTTATATTGATTTCATAATCAAGTTAAATTAAAGAAAATAAAATCTAATTTGAACTTCTGGATTACAGACATTCTGATATTCTAGTTTTTATGTAAATTCAATCAATCAAGATTCCTATAAATGAAAATTTAGTCGTATATTCTTCTTTGGCTCAAAGCCATTATTAGTCCGTCGACACGGAGTAATTATCTACTAATAAGATAATTAGTTGTAATTCGTTAAATTTTAAAAAAACAATAATAATAATTGAAAATTGAAAAAAATATTTGTTTACATCGTATAAAATTCTCTGAATAAGAACTTTAAGTGGAGTAAAACGTAAATCAAAGTAATTTTGGTTTCAAAAGTGTTGGTGTATACTTAGTAGCTTCGTTTTGAGAGAAAACGTAATTCAGAGTACTTTTGGTTTCAAAATGTAATAGTTTCGGTTTAGAAAATAAAACGTAATTCAAGGTACTTCGGGTTTGTAAAGTTTTGATTTCAACGTACTTGTGGCTCCAAAACGTAATAGTTTCGGTTTGGAATTTAAACAACAAAGATTCATATTAAATAATTGTTGAATAAATTTGAGTTTGGGAATGCAAAAATTGCATTTAATATTTTATTAGATTATTTATTTCAGTTTAAAAAGAAAAAAAATAATAATTATTATTATCTATTTTATATGTGTTGTTTCTTTTCATTTGTTCTTATTTTTTTTTCATATTTTACTTCCTGATCTGCAGAATAATAATTTAATTCAATCGATTAATTCATATTTAAATTTAATTATTTGTAATTAGTTTGCTCAAAAAATGGGTAGGAAAGGTCGTACAAAAACAAATGATGTACAACAGAGCGCGTTGTTCCCAAAATCTAATGAAGTGATAAAATTTGAAAATGTTATTAAGGAAATAGATTTTATAAAATCAAAAGTCAATGGTTGTGACAGTGGCGATCAAGCCAGATTAAAGATCCTAAAGGATAAGATAAATGCATTAGAACAGAAATTAGAGGAAATAGTTACAAATTTTTCCGAAGAGGAAAACGATGAAAACTTTGAAGAAGTGTTAAAAAATCGGGACATTCTGTTAGAATTATCAGTAGTATTAGAAGGTAAATCGCAATCAAATACACATAATGTAAATAATGATGCACGTACCAAACCAGGGACTTCTGTTAATTCGCATATTAGTCTCCCTAAGCTTGAGATACCTTTTTTTACGGGGATAAGGAATCTTGGTTGTCATTTAAAAATTTGTTTAAATCATCTATTTTGGATAATGACAGCCTTAGTGAGGTTGAAAAGCTACAATACCTTCAATCGCGCGTAAGAGGTAGTGCATCAAAACTTATTTGTGGATTTGCTTTACAATCGGAAAGTCTTAAACACTGTTGGGAAATCCTTAGTCAGCGCTATGAGAATAAACGCCAATTAGCTATAACTCAAATAAATAAAATATTTTCGGTAAAGGTAAACAAAGCGGATGATCCTAAATCGTTTTTCAATTTAATAGATACTTGTAACGAAGCGGTGCGAAATTTATCGACCCTCAGATTGGAATCGAATCCTCTTAGCGATCTTATTCTTATAAATTTCATGATTTCAAAATTAGATTCATAAGTTAGGCATAGGTGGGAGCTCAGTCTAGAGAATACGCAAACTATTCCCGATTCGAACTCGTTTCGTACATGCAATGAAAGGGAGGCGTCGAGTCAAACAAAACTCGAAAAGAAACCAGGGATGTTTAAGAAGCCAGTAGAAGGTAGTAGTGTAAAAAAATCTGAATAATTCAATAATAGTCAAAGAAAATAAATGCGTCGTCTGTTCTCAAGTACATCAATTGTTTAAATGCCCCAAATTCAATAGAATTAATGTTCAGGAGCGATGGGACTTAGTTAAATCTAAATCATTATGTGGAAATTGTATGCGAACTAACCATCCAGTGCGACAATGTAGAATTAATATTAAATGTAAGGTATGTGCAGGTTCACATCACACTCTTCTGCACGTTTATACATAGAATTCTGCAGATCAGGGAGGTGGCCTTGTTACTACGTCTGTGTCAAACAGTGCACAATCTAATGCAAGTTTTAATCAACAAAGAGTTTTATTATCTACTGCCCTTATAAAGGTTAGGTCACCTAACTGTAAAATTATTCAATGTCGGGCGTTAGTTGATAGTGCCTCACAAAATAGTGTCATAACAAAGGAATGCGTTGAGAAGCTAAATTTGCCTTTGTTTGGCACTTCTCATTGACTTGTAGGCATAAACGGTATGTCCGCAGAAACTGTTTTAAATTTCACGGAGTTTTCATTCTCGCCATATTTCGCGAACGAGTATAGAAATTTGAAGGCACTAGTGGTAAATAGAGTTACTGCCCCTCTGCCAAATTTCCGGGTGAGGACGACGTCTTGGCCTCACACCAAAAATCTTCAATTAGCTGACATAAATTTCTCAAAACCACAGCCCATTGATGTGTTATTAGGAGCCGATATTTTCTCATCATTAATTTGTGGCAAACCAGTATATGGAAGGCCAGGAGAACCCTCTGCCATTCCCATTTCATTCGGTTACTTACTGAGTGGCCCTATCTCAAGGGTTTGAATGGAGCCAGAATCTACTCATAGTCAAACTCTGCATTGTTTAAACTTGAATGCTTTTTTTGACAATGATCCAATAATATCTTCTAAGGGTGGTGAAGACGAAGCTGACCCCGCCGAAGTATTCTTTAAATCTTCCACAAAGCGCAACCCTGAAGGGCGCTATGTAGTCAAATTACCCCTCCATGATGAGATAGATTTGGGTGAAAGTGCAAACTGTGCACTACAAATGTTTAAAAAACTTGAAGCTCGATTTGTTCAGAACCCTAACCTAAAAAAAGAATATTGTCAGTTTATGAGCAAATATTCTGATCTAGGTCATATGAGCCTACTTCCAGCTGAAGAACTTAACGGTAAACCAAATTATTATATGCCTCATCATGGAGTTATAAATGAAAATAGTAGCACCGCCAAGCTACGGGTAGTGTTCAATGCGTCGGCCTTGACAACAAACGGCCAATCACTTAACTCTAACATGCATAAAGGGCCAAAACTTCAAACGAGTATATTTAGCAATCTGATAAGATTTCGATTAAATAAATTTGCCCTCTCAAGCGATATTGAAAAAATGTTTAGACAAGTTCTAGTCGCAGTGCCAGATACAGACTTTCAAAGAATATTTTGGAGGGCCAATGTGTCAGATCCACTCCAAGTGTACAAATTAAACACGGTTAGTTATGGCACAGCCTGTGCACCATTTTTGGCCCTGCGTACCATACAACAATTACTGATAGATGAGGAAACCAATTTTCCCGTAGCTGTGCAGGCTGTCCGTAATAACCTGTATATGGACGATCTCCTTGGAGGGGCTGAATCAATCAAGGCCGCTCAAACCTTGGTAACAGACCTTCAAGCGTTATTTAATGCTGGGGAATTCAAGCTGTGAAAATGGGCTTCAAATTGTGTGGAAGCTCTAGTTCATGTCCCAGAACCTTTAAAATCAACAACACAAGAATTATCATTAAACCCTGATCAATCCCAACGTATTTTAGCATTAAACTGGAATTTGACATCGGATACACTACAGGTTAAGGTTAGCAGCGAAGAAAACGTAACAACAAAAAGACAATTACTACCAGTAATTGCACGAATCTTCGACCCTTTGGGTTTCATATGCCCTGCCACTATTCATTTAAAAATACTGCTACAAGATGTTTGGAAGGAAAGGCTTGGGTGGGATCATTCTCTACCATCAGACACTCAAAACAGGTGGAATGAGTTTTATGAAAAAATTGTCTCCTTTGAGGTTATGTCAGTGCCTAGATTTTTAAAGTTGGAATCCAAATCTATTTACCAGATACAGGGATTTTGTGATGCTTCAACAAAGGCATATGCTGCAGTAATTTATATACATCCAAGTCAGTACTCATCTTTAAAATTGATTGCAGCTAAAACCCGAGTAGCACCTTTAAAACCCATAACCTTGCCCAGATTGGAGCTATGCGCAGCTGTATTGTTATCGGAACTTTTGTCAATCATCTAGAGCTCGCTAAATTATCCGGTTAGAGAAATTCTCCTATGGACAGACTCCACAATCGCCCGTAGTTGGATCTTGAATCCACCCATAAAAGGCAACACATATGTCCTACACAGGGTCAACAAAATCAAATCTCTGACAGACCCAACTACGTGGTATCACTTACCAATCAAACACAACCCAGCGGACTGTGCAACCCGTGGGCTGTTTCCAGACAAATTAAAGAACTTTGACTTGTGGTGGTCTGGACCAAGTTGGCAAAAGATCCCAGCCTCAGATCACGATTCAAAGATTTCGAGCTCAGCCCAATGTACAGTTGTGAGCACTCCTGGACTAATGGAGTCAAACCCAATGAATGAATCCGTGATAGAGCATTTGGTTTCAAAATTTTCTTCGAGTACAAAACTTTTTCGCGTAGTTGCATTTATTAAGCGATTTATAATAAACACTAGAAACACTACCCAGTCTCAGTGGAAGAAATTTCAGAGGCTAGAAAAACTGTTATTAAAGTCGCCCAACAAAGTTCCTTTGCTTCAGAAATCGCCCTTTTGCAGCGCGGCTTACCCGTTGCAAACAATAGTAAATTAAAATCTCTTAATGTGTTTATTGATTCAGAAAATCTATTGCGAGTGGGAGGCAGAATTGACAAAAACAAGACCCTACCATATGACACTAAGCCTCCTTTATTAATACCTAAAAATCACCCTTTTACATCATCTATAATAAACCATTACCATATTTATAGTCTTCATGGAGGTGTCGACCTAGTGTTAAATTTAATTCGCCAGTCTTACTGGATTCATGATGGTAGATCAACCGTTAAAAAAGAGCTTCGAAAATGTGTCACCTGTGCCAAAGTCCAACCAACCCCAAATCGGCAATTGATGGGTGACTTACCGAGTGCCAGAGTCAAACTTTGTCGACCATTCCAACATGTCGGAATTGATTACGCAGGCCCTATTCAAACAAAGTGTGACCATAAACGGAAAAGTACCAAATTTAAATATTATATATGAATTTTTATTTGCATGTGCACCAAGGCAATACATATTGAGTCAGTTAGTAGTTTATCAACCGAACAATTCTTGAATTCCGTACAAAGATTTATCAATCGTCGAGGATGTCCTACAGACATCTACTCTGATAACGGTCGCAACTTTGTTGGTGCCCATCGCCAGTTAAAAGAGCTAGCGACACTTTCAAAAGAAAACGCCATTCAAAACTATGTAACAAATAGACAAATTCATTCGCATTTTATGCCACCCTACGGGCCCAACTTTGACAGCCTATGGGAATCATCGGTGAAATTGGCTAAACGCCACTTTCTTAAGACATGTAAAGGCAGTTGTCTTTCGTTTGAAGAGTTTAATACTATTCTCACAAATATTGATGCGTGCTTAAATTCCCGCCCTTTACTCCCACTTTCAACCGAGCCCAACAACTATCTCGTACTTACCCCAGGACACTTCCTAATTGGAGCTCCGCTTCTTCAGCTTCCTGAACAATCTAATAATCATACTAATAAACCTTGTACCAGTTTCTCTTCCAGGTGGACACTCCTTCAACAACTTAAGACCAATTTTTAGAGAACCTGGCAATGATCCTATCTTACTTCTCTGCAGTCAAGAGCAAAATGGCAAAATGGTGTTACACATCTGCATCCTGGTCAGCTCGCCCTAGTCTTGGAGCATTCTACTCAGCCAGCACAGTGGAACTTGGCCAGAATACTAGACCTACATCCTGGTGATGATGGCATCGTAAGAATCATAACTCTGAAGACGTCATCAGGAGTCATCAAAAGACCTGTGAATCGCATCGCCAGTCTGCCATGCTCAGCTTCCCCCCCCCCCCAATCTTCCACCGGAGGATGGAGGAAAGCATTGAACTGAAAGTAACTGCTATCATTAAACAGAGATGGCAGCACCAAAGAATGACATTAAACTTTCTTAGGAATACAAACCTGCGCAGGACTAAACTCTTTTTGGATTGCTCTGAGCAGGCTGTTTACTAGTCGTTCACAAAATCTCGAGAGGTGCGTTGCGCCTTTGAACAGTCAAATCAGAACTTAGTATAAATAATAAAATCTTATTCATATTGATTTTATCTTATAACACTTACATAACGTAAGTTAAATTAATGTAAAAATAAATACTATTCGTCAAAGATGTATTCGATTTCAGAGTTATTTGTGTGAACCCTTGTATTTGTCTGGTCCTGGGATGCTGGTAGAGGGTGAGTAAATTAAATTTATTCTCATTGAATCTAATGCATGTTATATTGATTTCATAATCAAGTTAAATTGAAGAAAATAAAATCTAATTTGAACTTCTGGATTACAGACATTCTGATATTTTAATTTTAATGTAAATTCAATCGAGATTCCTATAAATGAAAATTTAGTCGTATATTCTTCTTTGGCTCAAAGCCACTCCCTATTCAGATAATTTTTGCTCACACTATATTTCCAAACTTATTCAACTAATTTTGGGTAGCCTTAGCCTTTTATAATGTCTATAAATTGTATACGCACCACGTAGTGTATTTAAATTTAGCACAGCAAGAAAAACGCATGGCACAACTTGAAATGACTTCACGCATTTTCCAACTGTAATCATAATAAATCCGAAATCTTTTGTATGGTCCTGCAAACACATGGTGAATGCTTTTCGTATCCTATCGTATTTTTTAAAGTATGCGTTTGTGCACAAAAAAAAACCTATTAATTTAATTATATATTTGTTTTTGAGTTTATTGGATAACAGACTCACATACAGACACACAAAACAATCGCTAAAAAATTTAATTTTCGCATTAAAGAGGCCTCAAAGCGTGTAATTATAGTAAAAGCCCAGTTGAAACTTTGACTCAAAATACAATAATTTTTCTTATAAATAAAAAACTTTTCCTAAACATCACAAATTGTTAAAAACTCATAGCATTCGCTTCGAGTTGAAACAATAGCCTAATATTTCGACTTGAAACTATTGACGAGGGTTTATTTATTTATTTATTTATTCAATTATAAGAAAATATTTTATAAAAAGATTTTTAAAAAAAGTTTTTTATTTATTACTTTTTAACTCCAGTCTCCTAGTCAGTGTTGGGCATAATTGATTAAAAAGTAATTGAATTACAATTGAATCAGAATTAAATTACAATTACAATTATTAAGAAGTAATTGATTACAAATAAATTGAATTATTACAAATAAATTGAATGAGTAATTCAATTTATTTGAAATCAATTACTTATTAATTGATTGACAATAAAATAATTGTAATTAAAATTCAATTATAATTCAATTACTTTTTAATCAATTATGCCCAACACTGCCCTAGTTGATTTTTTACTCCAATATTTTCTCTATCATTTATGGATAAATCTAAACGAAACTAAAAATGGTGCTGCCATCTCCAATCAGATATACAAACTATTCAACAAATAAATTCCCTTTCACTCAAGTTATGTTAGCTATATCAAATTTTTAGACATACTGTTGACGCATGCGCGCCACCCCGTCGCGGATCACCTGTCAGAGGATAAAGAAAAAATGTGCTCGCTGAAGGAGAACGATACGAGTGCTGATAGCACCATCACTTGACTTGATGCGTTATATAATTACTATTACAAACTACCTTACTAGAAATATAACCATCAAAAAATGTGGATAATTACTCAAATTTATGTCGAAATCCAAAGTTCATTTAAGTATGTTTTTATTGTATATATGTACATATTTTATTTAGTTTCTATTAAATAATATTAAAAAAAAAAAAGGTCCGTCGAAAAATAATCATTTGTAGTTAAGTTTCTACAAAATAGTGGCTCCGTCGAGAAAGGAGCTTGTAATCAGCGACTTATGGATAAAAATAATAAATTAAAATCTTCCTTAAAAGGAAAGATAACTAGAATTGAAAACTATGTAGAAGGCACAAATGCCGAAAATTACGATATAGATGTAGTAGAATTGAAAGTGAAATTAAAGAACGTCGAACTACTACAAACAAAAATCGATGAATTGCGACAAAAATACTACGAAATTCAAGACTTGAAAGATGCTGACCAAGCAACCATAGATGATGATCTTGACTCATGTGAAGAACGTCTGGAAAAATTAGAGGTAAGAATTAATACTCTTATTAATTCTTATAAGAAATTTGATTCTCATAAAAAAATAAATGCGACTGAAAATGCATCTCAAGATGCCTTTGAAATAAAAACTCAAATTCCTCCTTTAGTATTACCTGAATTTTCAGGAAAATATGAGGAATTCAGTTCTTTTAAAGAACAATTTGATGATTTAATAACCAATAATGTTCATATTAATCAGTCGCTGAAATTATATTATCTTAGATCTTGTCTCAAATATGATGCTAAAAATTTAGTTAGTAATTTTGATACATTTGAATCCTTATATAATGCATTAGAAAATCGCTATGATAACGAGCGATTAATTGTTGATATTCATGTACAAAATATTCTAAAATTTGAGAAAATTCAAACTGAAAATCCTAAAGAAATAAGAAATATGATTGATTGTATTCAGAAAAATTTGCGTGCCTTGAAAGTTCTTAAATATGAACAAAATAAATTATCAGATGTTTTCATTATAAATATTCTCGTAGTAAAGTTAGACAGAGAATCTAGGAAAAATTTTGAGTTATCCCATAAATCAAAAAATGTTACCATCTTTGAAGAATTTATCAAATTTCTGGAACAAAGAGAAAATGTTCTTTTGTCTGTGAATCGAAATTGTTCTGAAACGAAAATAATAAAACAATTCCCTTTTCCTTCTAAAACCAAAACTGTTTTGCTTAATGAAAGCTTTCAAAACAAAAATTGCGTAATATGTTCAAAAACTTCACATCCTATATACAAATGTGAAAAATTCTTAGAATTAAGCCCGCAAAAAAGATTTGAACTTGTTAAATTTCATAAACTCTGTGAATTATGCCTAAGAAAAAATCATAAAAAAAATGAGTGCAAATCTACATATGTCTGCCCCTGCAAAAATCGACATTCAAAAAGTATTTGTTGGCAGACATCACAGAAGGGGGGACAAAAATTGTCGCCAGTCATTGGAAGTAAACCGGAAATAACTATTTCGGAAACAAATGATAAAAATAGAAGTATATCTACGGAAAGCGAAAGTGATTCTTTGCTTCAAAACACTGTATTGAGTAATCATTCAAATAAAAATGGAAAGAGAATTTTATTATCCACTGGAAAAGTATTTTTACGGAAGTATGATGGGACATTAATCGAGTGTAATGCCATTTTTGATTCAGCTGCTGATCAAAACATAATTTCCAGGAAGATGAGTGATATATTGGGAATTAAATTAGAAAGAATACAAATTTCTATTTCGGGTTTAAATTCAATGAAACAAAACTTTAAAGGAAAATTACGTACAATAATTTCAAATGAAAGTGGTAGTTTTCAAGAACCCATTGAATTCTTAGTTAGTGATAAAATTACAGGGTTAACACCAAATGTTAATTTAGACATTTCGAAGTTAAAAATTCCTGAATTTTTAAAATTAGCAGAGGATTCCTTTCATAAAACTAAGGAAATTCACGCTTTATTAAATGCAGATATATTCTTTAGAATAATGAAAGACAATGTATACAGGGTAAACGATGAATTATTATTTAGAGAAACTGAATTTGGTTGGGTAGCTGCGGGTCGTTTGCGTGAAATGAAAGCCAATAATGAAAATTCGTGCCTTCTTCTCAAGAATGATTGTTCCATTGATGATACAATAAAACAATTTTTTGAACTAGAATCCCTCGGAATTAAAGATGATCCCTGTTTTAAAGAAGAGGATCAGGCTATGACAATATTCAAACAAACAGTTAATTATAAAAATGACCGATATGTAGTAGAATTACCCTTTCGTAAAGATTGGAAAGAATTATCAAATAATTTTCCAGTTGCAAAACAGCGATATTTTTTACTTATGGAGAAAGTTTCACAAAAATAATGATCTGTATGATCAATATCAAGAGATAATTCAGGACTACATAAAACAAGGAATAATTGAAAAAGTCGAAAAACCTAACATAAGTGTTGATAAACCAATATATTACTTACCACACCAAGCTGTGAAAAAAGAAGGTCGGGTCACAACTTCTACACGTATAGTATTTGATGCAGGGTCACATCAATTAAATGAACTATCTCTTAATGATTGTCTTTGGCCGGGTCCAAATTTAAACCCAAATTTATTAGATGTGCTGATCAATTTTAGAATTAACAAGATAGCTATATCTTCGGATATTCGTCAAGCATTTCTTCAGATTTGTTTAGCAGATAAACACAAGGACGTAGTAAGATTTTTATGGTCCAATAGTAATCCTCGTACTGACTTAAAACCGAATCTTCAAATTTATCGATTTAACAGAGTACTTTTTGGGGTGAATTCTAGCCCTTTTCTATTAGCAGCTACAGTGAAGCATCACATAGAAAAACAAGTCCTTCCGGCTTATTCGGAAGGGTAGGTTGATTTCTTTTTCCTTATCAAGTAGCCGTCATTTTGTTTCAAAATGGCAGCTACAAATTATTAATGCACTTGGAATATTATCCGCATTGAAATATTATCCGCGACATTGATTTATATATTTCCCTTGATATTTAGTCTTCAATTTTTATTTATTTAAAAATTTAATTGTATACCTATATATTGTTATTGTTCAAATCCATCGTAATTTCTAGCAGTAAAAATACCAAGGAAGATGGAAATCGCGGATAAATCACTCAAAGATTATCAAGCGTTAACTGTATTATAACTGTATTATTACCTTTCTGAAGACACATGTGAGAACACACAGAAAAATCAATCTTTATTTTTAATACCTTTCTATAACAAGCAAATACATTGCTCGGCATGAAAATTGCCCCCCCCCCCAAACACCATTTTGGCAAATTCTTATGTAAAATGACCTCCTGAATCCGAATATGTCAATTTTGTCCTATCAACCACCTACCGTTAACCACTCACCATATTGATGTAGGCTACGCACATATGAAATTTTAAGCAAATCGGTTCATAAATACACTTTTATGTGAATTTTCAAGAGGCCGGCGCTTGGAAACAAAATGGTGGGTTAAGTTGACAAATATATGAAATGTATTTGGGAGATAAGTCTACTGTACACATATAGTTCGAATTAATTCAAAATCTCAAAAGTCATTGTGTTGAAAAATTAAGTGACTGCCACTTCGATCAAAATGACAGACAAAGTTGCTCATCTAAGATATCGTTGCAAATTTGAATATAATTTTTTTTGGTAGAAATTCTTTCAAAGAGGCTTAGTAAGCTGATAAAAATGTTAGTTTTCTGCATTTCTAGTTTGTTTTAGCATTAAAATAGCCTAATTTTTCCTTAAAAACGCATTAAAAAGATCCAGTAACGCAGGTAATAGATTTGGCGCCAAATTTGGCGACTTTTCCCTCATGGCGACTTTTTTGGCGATTTTTGGCGAGAAAATACTTATCATCAATATACCAAAGATGGACGCAATAACGTGATTGGTTCATGAGTTACGTGAATTTTCTAGATTTTTGTTGTTTGAATGATAAATCCGATTTTCAAATTTGATTTGAATTGATTAAGTATTTCTAAAGTTATCGTGATAACAAATTTTCAAGTGGCCGCCACTTGGAAACAATACAGTGGAACAAGTTGCCCAGCAAACACATCCAAGATATTTGAAGCATAGGTTCACTGTCCAACTGTGGTTTAAATCAGTGCCGTGTCAAAAGTTATTATTATGGCAAATTTTCAAGTGGCAGTCTAAGTGTCTGCAACTTGAAAACAAAATGGCAAAACAACTTGCGCATCGAAATCATCCAGTATATTTGTATGATAAGTTCATTGCCCAGTTCTAGTTTAAATTAAATCAGTATTTCAAAAATTATCGTCATAAGAAATTTTCAGGTGGCACCACTTGTAAAAAAAAGTGGAGTGAGATGCCCAGCGAACTTAAATGAGATATTTGAATGATAATCCACTACCCAAATTTGATGCGAATTGATTCTGTCTTACTAAAGTTACCATAATGACAAATTTTCAAGTGGTCGCCACTTGGAAATAAAATTGCGGATCAAGTCACCAAGTGAACTTATCCTAGGTATTTGAACCATAAGTTCACTATCCAACTTTTCTTTGAATCAGTTTAGTATTTTAAAAGTTATCGTGTGGCATATTTTCAAGTGGCAGTGTGATTTCAAGCGGCTGGAACTTAAAAACAAGATGTCGGGACAAGTTGTCCAGTGAAAACATTCAAGATAATTATATGATAATATCACTGTCCAAATTTGGTTCGATTTGGAGTATTATTTGATAAGTTATCATGATTTTAAATTTTCAAGTGGGAGCCTGATTTCAAGTGGCCCCGCTTAACTTAAGATATCTGCCACTTTATTAAAAATGGCGGATATAGTTTATTAATAAACTTCATTGATATCCTTACGTGGTCTGTATTTACATCACAATTCAATCAATTTCGGAATACGCTTTTTACAATTTAAATTTGAAATTTTCAAGTGGTCCCCACTTGAAAACAAAATGGCGGTGCAACTTGGTTAACAAACTCATCTAAGATATTTATATGATAAGTTAAGACACTGTTCAAATTTGATTCCATTTGGAGTATTACTTCGGAAGTTATCATGGTTTTAAATTTTCAAGTGGTGGCCTGATTTCAAGTGGTCCCGCTTAACTTAAGATATCCGCCACTTTATTAAAGAAGGCGGATAAAGTTCATTAATAAAGTTATTTGAAACACTTGTATAATCTATGTATACATCAAAATTAAAAAAAAATTCGGAATACGCTTTTTAACACTTTCCAACAAGGTTGAAAAGTGTTTATGACTTCGGTTTGTCTGTCTGTCTGTCTGTCTGTCCGTCTGTCTGTCTGTCTGTCCGTCTGTCTGTCTGTCTGTCCGCGCTCTAACTCCCGTAAATATTTATGGAATTTCTTGAAACTGATATATGTTACTCAAGTTCACTATCGGACGGTCCCTATTGAAAATGGAGTCTATACCTCTACTGGTTTGTGTACAGGGACACCCGAAAATATTCCAAAGCATTGTGTTCTATGAGAGGTATTTCTATAAACCATATTTTCATATCTTTAATGTAGATATATCTTAATGAAATTGAAATATGTTATTCAAGTTCACTGTCGGACGTTCCCTATAGAAAATGGAGTTTATACCTCTACTGGTTTGTGTACAGGGACACCCGAAAGTATTTCAAAGCATTGTGTTCTATGAGAGGTATTTCTATAAATCATATTTTCATACCTTTACTCTAGACATATCTTAATGAAATTGAAATATGTTATTCAAGTTCACTATCGGACGTTCCCTATTGAAAATGGAGTCTATACCTCTGCTGGTTTGTGTACAGGGACACCCGAAAGTATTCCAAAGCATTGTGTTCTATGAGAGGTATTTCTATAAACCATATTTTCATACCTTTACTGTAGACATATCTTAATGAAATTAAAATATGTTATTCAAGTTCACTATTGGATGTTTCCTCTATCAAATGGAGGAAATACCACCATCGGTTCATGTACAGAGACACTCAAAAGTATTCCAAAGCATTGCGTTCTAGGAGAGATATTTCCATAAATCAAACTTTAATAACTTTACTATCCACGAAGTTTTAAGAACAAAAGAATTCTTTGCATAGAATGTAGCATGATTAGCATTAGATTTACAGGGTGGCACAAAAATATCTAGTTATATTAAGAGGTATTAATAAAAAATTGCTAGAATTGTACTTTCGTTTACGTTAAGCGTTTTTAACACTTTCTAGCATTTTTTAAGTGGGAATATGATTTCAGTTTTGTGTATCTGCCTGTCCGTCCGTTCGTCCGTCTGCCTGTCTGTCTGTCCGATCTCTAACTCCCGTAAATATTTATGGAATTTCTTAAAACTGATATATGTTATTCAAGTTCACTATCGGATGTTCCCTATTGAAAATGGAATTTATACCTCTACTGGTTTGTGTACAGGAACACCCGAAAGTATTTCAAAGCATTGTGTTCTATGAGAGCTATTTCTATAAACCATATTTTCATACCTTTACTGTAGACATATCTTAATGAAATTGAAATATATTATTCCAATTCTCTACTGGATGTTTCCTGTATAAAATGGAGGAAATATCACCACCGATTTATATACAGGGACACTCAAAAGTATTCCAAAGCATTGCGTTTTATGAGAGATATTTCTATAAATCAAATTTTAATTACTTTCCACGAAGCTTTAGGAAATTGAATTATGTTATTTATCTGCACAAAAAAATGCTTTGCATAGAATATAGCATAATTAGCATTAGATTTACAGGGTGACAGAATAATATCCATTTATATTAAGAGCTACTAATAAAAAATTGCTAAAATATTACTTTCGTTTACATTGAATGTTTTTAACACTTTCTAACATTTTTAAGTGCGAATATGATTTCAGTTTGTGCATCTGTCCATCTGTCTGTCTGTCTGTAAGCCCGCGCTCCAACTCCATTAATTATCTATGGAATTTCTCGAAACTGATATATTTTATTGAAGTTCACTATCGGATGTTCCATATTGAAAATGGAGTGAATATCTCTTCTGGTTTGTGTACAGGGACACCCAAAAGCATTCAAAAGCATCGTGTTCTATGAGTGTTGTTTTTATAAACATTATCCCTATAGAATTTTCTCCATTTAGAATGACATTAATAGGTCCTGTACAACTAGTTTGTTTAGAGGGACCAAAAAAAAAAAAAAAATATGCCAATGCATTACGTTTTAGGACAGAATTTTTTTAAAATTATATTTAAAAGTCTTTCTACTGTAAAAATCATAAAAATATTAACATTTATTGTTAATACTCTAAAATAATCTTTTGTATAGAATATGATATGATTAACTTTCTGATTTACAGGGCTACACTAAAATATTCAGAGAGATCAAAAGCTGTAATTATAATCTAATGGCTGCATTTCTTTTTTTGCGTTAAGCCTTTTTAACCCTTTCCAAAATGCCTAAGAGCAATTTTAAAATCAATTAGTCTATCTGTATATTTTTCAGTCCTTCTGTCTGTTGTGTGATAACGTAGGCAAAGAATAATAAAAGTTATTCGATACAATAATTACGTACAGTTGGAAAGTGTTACTAATCAATGCGTACTGCATGATTTTTCTTTCTTGTTACAATTTGAATTTGAAATTTTCAAGTAGTCTCCACTTGAAAACAAAATGGTGGAGCAACTTGGTTAACAAATTCCTCTAAGTTATTTATAAGATAAGTTAAGACACTGTCCAAATTCGGTTCGATTTGGAGTATTATTTCAGAAGTTATTGTGATTTTAAATTTTCAAGTGGTAGCGTGATTTCAAGTGGCCCCGCTTAACTTAAGGTATCTACCACTTTATTAAAAATGACGGATAAATTTCATTAATAAACATTATTGAGACCCTTATGTGGTGTATATTTACATCAAATTTCAAACAAATTCGGAATACGCTTTTTACAATTTGAATTTGAAATTTTCAAGTGGTCTGCACTTGAAAACAAAATGGCGGAGCAACTTGGTTAATAAACTCATCTAAGATATTTATAAGATAAGTTAAGACACTGTCCAAATTTGATTCGATTTGGAGTATTATTTCGGAAGTTATAGTGATTTTAAATTTTCAAGTGGTAGCCTGATTTCAAGTGGTCCCGCTTAACTTAAAATATCTGCCACTTTATTAAAAATGGCGGATATAGTACATTAATAAACTTCATTGAGACCCTTATGTGGCCTGTATTTACATCAAAATTCAAGCAAATCTTGCTTTAAATATGCTTTTTACAATGTCGGTTTGAAATTTTCAAGTGGCTGCCACTTGAAAACAAAAAGTCGGAGCAACTTAGTTAACGAACTCATCCAAGATATTTATAAGATTAGTTCACTGTCCAAATTTGGTTTGATTTCGAGTATTGTTTCGGGAGTTATCGTGATGACAAAATTTTCATTATAGATAGATAGATAGATAGATAGATAGATAGATAGATAAACGAAGTGATTGCAATAGGTCGATTTCTAAAGAAATCAACCTAATATAGAGAAGATTATCCAACAACCGTACATCACCTGAATTCATGCATGTACGTAGATGACTGGATTACTGGTCAAGATACTTCAGAAGAGGCACTAGAAGTTTCCCGCTCTGCAAAGAAGATTATGAAGGAAGCCGGAATGATGATGAGGAAATGGATCAGCAACGACTCATCATTGATGAAACAGTGGGCCGACGAAGGGTTCGATACTTACCCAACTGAAACCGCCATTAACTTAGGGAGCGACAACACGAAAGTATTAGGCATATGTTGGCAAACAAAAGATGACTGTTTTACCCTAGATCTTAAAGGAATTCTTGAAGTGGTTGACACAGAAGAAAATACAAAAAGAACCATTTTACAAACCATCGGGAAAATCTTCGACCCGATGGGGTTGCTTACACCATTTACTATCAGAATGAAATGTCTAATGCAGGAAATTTGGAACAGAAAGGTCACGTGGGATGAAAATTTGCCTCCAGACATATTAGAAAAGTGGCTGGCTTGGTGTAAGGAGTTACCACTTCTTGGAGAGCTTAGAGTCCCAAGACTTGTTCTAGATTCTTCTAGTGAAGATGAAATACAATTACATGTTTTTTGTGATGCCTCCAAACTTGCCTATGGGGCTTCAGTATACATGAAAGTTAAAAAACGAGATAAAGTTCTTGTAAATTTCATCACTTCAAAAAGTAGAGTAGCTCCATTAAAAAGCATTATGTTACCTCGACTGGAACTCCTCGGTGCCTTGTTGGCAGCACGATTGAGTCATAAAGTTCAAGAAATCATAGGACAGAAAACATGCTATTCTGTGTTTCATCATACTGATTCAAAAATTGTCTTATTTTGGATTAAAGGATCAACAAAAAGATGGAAACAATTTGTTGCAAACAGAATACAAGAAATCACGAATTTGACAGATCCTGATACGTGGTTTCACTGTGCTGGAAAAGAAAATCCTTCAGACCACCTGAGCAGTGGCCTCACGGCAGAAAAACTACTTTATAGTGAACAATGGTGGCATGGACCACCCTCTTTAATGTCTGACGAAAACAAACAATCTGTTATTGACTTTTCAGAACCAAATGAGGAAGACTACACTCCTGAATTAAAATCTAAAAATGCAGTGACTCTAATTTTGAAAAAGGACTTTACCATTTTGAACTATCTGATTAATCGTAGTAATAGATTTTTAAAAATATTACGTATATGTAGTTTTCTTTTCAGGTTTCTTCACAATCTAAGAAATCCTTTAGAAAAGAAGGAAGGACCGCTGATGTCTGAAGAGCTGACAAAGGCAGAAAACTTCTTATTGAAACAGCTGCAGGAGGAAGAATTTCCTACTAAAATAGCTGCCTTGAAAAGTGGCGGTAATGTATCGCATAAGAGTAAAATTTTTAATTTATCCCCATTTTTGGATAACAATGGTTTAATAAGGGTAGGGGGGAGACTGCAAAATTCGCAGTTATCTTATTCGATTAAGCATCCTTATGTACTTCCTTCAAAAAATAAATTAACTGAATTAATTGTAAAATATTATCATGAAAAATATTTTCATATTGGTCCCCAACATCTTCTGTTTCAGGTTAGGCAAAAATATTGGCCCATTCATGGGAGAAATCTTTGTAAAAAAATTGTGCACAGATGTTTAGTCTGTTTTAAAGCAAATCCGAAAGTATGTGTACAAAAAATGGGAAACTTGCCAAAACAAAGAATAACGCCAGATAAAACATTTAATTCAACTGGAGTAGATTTGTCTGGACCCTTTTTAATCAAAAATAAATATGGAAGGAAAGGTCCAGAAATCAAAATTTATGTTTGTATTTTCATTTGTCTAGTAACAAAGGCTATACACCTTGAACTTATTAGTGATTTAACTTCACAAGCTCTGATAGCTGCGTTAAAAAGATTTATTTCGAGAAGGGGCAAGTGTCATAAAATATTTTCGGATAATGGGACCAAAATGGTAGGCGCCAACAGGGAACTAAATGCCTTGTATAAACTGGTAAGAGATAAGGAAGAATCCTTATTCAATTTTTTTGCAGAGGAAAAAATAGAATGGGTTTTTATTCCTCCAAGGTGTCCAAATTGGGGTGGTCTATGGGAAGCAAATATCAAAGCGTTTAAATACCATTTTAAACGCATAGCGGGTAATTCAAAATTTACATTTGAAGAAATGCTTACACTTGTTACTCAAGTGGAAGCGATCTTGAACTCGAGACCACTGACTCCGCTAACTTCAAGTATTGAAGATTTAGAGGTTTTAACTCCAGCACATTTTCTTATTGGAAGGCCAATAACGGCTGTTGTAGAACCTTCTTTAACTGATGTTGAGAAGAATCGCCTAAGTGCTTGGCAAAATATTACGAAGTCAGTTCAGGCAATCTGGAAAAGATGGAGTCTTTCTTACTTGAATAACTTACAACAGCGCAGAAAATGGATAACTGATAAAGAAAATTTAAAAATCGGAGACATGGTTTTAGTCAGGGAAGAAAATCTTCCACCATGCAAGTGGTTTTTAGGGCGTGTAATAAAGCTATATCCTGGTGAGGATAATAAAGTTAGATTGGTAGATATAAAAACTACCAAAGGGATTTACAAAAGATCCATCTCCAGATTGCGTGTGCTGCCTATCGAGGAGTAAAAATGAATATGAACATTTATTATATTAATTTACTGTATTATATATATTACTCTAAAGTTGTTAGTTAATTATGAAAATTTCTGTTTATTATAATCAGTTAATCTTTTTTCTAATTCTATGTGTTGTGCGAAATATTGATATTATGTTACATTCATTTATTTGTTATTATTTTATCTATTTATGTTATGTGAAATTGTAAATTTAAAGTTTTGCAAAACAAATATTGTAAGTTCTTGCATGAGAACATAGCAAGGCCGGGCGGGATGTTGACGCATGCGCGCCACCCCGTCGCGGATCACCTGTCAGAGGATAAAGAAAAAATGTGCTCGCTGAAGGAGAACGATACGAGTGCTGATAGCACCATGACTTGACTTGATGCGTTATATAATTACTATTACAAACTACCTTACTAGAAATATAACCATCAAAAAATGTGGATAATTACTCAAATTTATGTCGAAATCCAAAGTTCATTTAAGTATGTTTTTATTGTATATATGTACATACTTTATTTAGTTTCTATTAAATAATATTAAAAAAAAAAAGGTCCGTCGAAAAATAATCATTTGTAGTTAAGTTTCTACACATACTTTAAGAATGTTTGTTATAATACAGAAAATTTTTTAAGTTTTAAAATTACTCCTATGTTTTTCGAAAAGAATATTTGTTTATTAAATATTAAGAAGAAAAAATATATATATGAAGAAAAACATACATTAAATTTTAAAGAATCTTTAAATCTTATATTTTTTATTTAAAAGAATATTTCATGCAGTTTTTAGTTGTGATCATATTTTTCAATACAGTTAAAAAGTGCTTTTAACATTGATTCGTCTATCTTCTTTTTTGTTAGTCTGTTTGTTCGCGTTTTCATTTCCATAATTATTTTTAGAATTCCTTGAAATGATATATATTATTCAACTTCCCGATGGCACGTTTATTTGACTCTTCGCTTCAAGTTCCATATGGGGGGGGGGGAAGGGGAAGAAAATAAAGTCTCCGACCTCGTGAGTTCATATGCATCGTCAATATTATCATTTAAAAACACGAAAAGTTAGCCTATAGGGTTTCACGATAGATTTCTTGTACATTACGGTCTATCAGAGGTATTTTTTTAAAGCATACTTCAGTATAACGCACACAACATAACGAAATTAATGCACATTAATAAATTACACAAAACTATTTTAACAGTAGAGTAAGGTAGGATTAGCATAACTGGCTGGATTTTATGTCTCCATAAACTTGTTCATATTTATTGCGGATTATCAATGAAAATTGTACAATGTGAAGCTTCAGTATTTCCAGATTTGATTATTATTATTGTTATTATTATTATTATTATTTATTTATTTAACTAGGTATATTGTCTATTTATTTGTTTATGTGTATTGGTCAAATCTAGGAATTAAATTTTCCAGACTTCCTATCATCCGAGCTTCCTATCGAGCAATAAATTTGCATACATATAATACACATGGTAATGCATGCTCAACTAGTAACAGTTTTAAAGGAGTGGTCTTGAGGACCCTGTGCCCTCAATCCCAGTTCAATATATATATATATTAATTTTAACCCACTTCCTATCGTTCGATTGAGCTGAAATTTCGCATACATGTTTAACTCCGATCGGAATGCTTATGGATGGGCCCTAAGGAACCCACCTAAAAGGCTCCTAAATTCAATCTTCAGAATAAAATTTGCCAATTCAAAATTTGCTTCGAATGTTAATTCACTTTCTACCGTTCGATTGAAATGAATTTCTGGATATATGTAAAAATGTAGAACTAAATATTTAAGTAGTAATCGATTTATGGGTGGGGGCTGCAGGGTCTGTGGTGAGAAATCCAGGTCAAAATTTCTTTCAAATTCTTACGCACTTCCTATCGTCCTGTTGAGATGAAAATACACATACTTTCATAATTCCGACGACAATACCTAACGTAGTAACAGACATTGGGCGAGAGGCTCAAAACTACAGTCCTTTCCGAATTTTAAAGCACTTTCTATATACCGATTTAAATGAAGTTTTGCTTATATGTATATTATACACATCTGTTGAATTGGAAAGCTAGGAGAATTTGCTCATAATTCAACAAAATAGTGTAAAAATTATTTAAATGTTAATTTTTTGCTAAACTATTGCTGAATAATTTTGAATTCGTTTGTTTTCTATGCAATTCCATTACTATTTTGTTGTTACTCTATAATTTAAAGCACCAGCTGTAATGAAATCAGGAGAGCTCTTTTGTGTAATCTATCCTTACAGGGTAGGTGTGGCTGTACATCGGTAGAAGAAATTGCGCTTAAGGGGATGCATCACGGATCGTCAAGGTCATTCAAAGCCCATGTTATTCTATGGCGAAATTTGTTTATAGAATTACACATTACCTAATTGTTATTTTCAAATTCCGTCATCATATTCCGAAAATACGCAACCATTAAATGAGTACCCGTTTTCCAAAAATTTATTTAAAAAAAAAAAAAAAAAAAAAAAAAAAAATTAATTTAAATTTTGAGTTTAAAAATGCGAATTTTCACTGATTGCATTTTTCTCCTTTTTGAGCTGTAAAATGAAATATTAAAATTAAAAAAATTCAATTTTTAGAAAACGGGTACTCATTTAACGGTTGTGAATTTTCTGAATGTGAAAACGGAATTTAAAAATACGAATTAGGTAATGAGCAATTCTATAAACAAATTTCGCCGTAGACTTACATGGGATTTGGTGACTAGAGACGGGGAAATCGTAAGAGGGAGTGAGCAGCCTTAATTATAACTACAACTAAATTGTTAATAATAATAGTTGCACTTAGATGACATTTCTGTACTGTTTTTGTAAACAGATATTTTTGTATTAGGAGTTGATGTTTCAACCTAATAACTAAAAAATCAGAAATATAAAAGAAATTTAAAAAGAAATAAAAAATTTCATTTAAAGAAAAAATGTGAAAGAATATGAAAAAGCAAGACCAGATATGAAATCTACAGTCTGTACATTTTGTAATTTTACTTATTCACGACCTTTCCGTAAAAAGCTTTGTTCGTTAAATAACAATAAAAGTAATAATACGAAAATTTTCAGAAAAAACTGTATTATTTAGAAAAGTTATAAACTATGTCGATAAAGACAACATGAATAACTTTATTGTAAAAATTGAATAACACTGACAAAGTAACAAATCGATATTTAAAGAGAAAGAGCAGTATTTGGAAAACAGTTAATATACATCGCAGTAGATGGCAGCGCCACATTTAAGTCTTCTTTCAACCTTATACAATTTTTCTTTCTTCAGCCATGAAATCCATGTACACAATGTTACAATGTACAATTTGTTTATTTTCTGCGTCCATTTTATCGTGAATTTTTCTTTTTTATAGAATTACACATTATATAATGTATTTTTTTTTTTTTTTTTTTTTTTTTAAATTAAATCCCGTTTTCACATTCAGAAAATCCACAACCATTTAATTCATGCTCCTTTTCCATTTTTTTTCTTTTTTTTTTTTTTTTTCCTGAGGGATTCTGGCTCAACGGAGGTAGATGGAAAGTGCTGAGTACGATACTAGGTCATGCTAGGGTGCCTCGATAAGATAAGAGTGGCGACAGATCTGTGACAGATTCTCATTGGACGAGACTGACCATCAGCCGCCCGGGGCGATTGTTGGATGATGCTCCATAGGTTTGACATTGAGAGTTTCGCATATGTCGAAAAAAGCATTTTTATCTCTTGATATTAAGTAACTTTCATTTTTTTTTTTTTTTTTTTTTTTCAGAAATACATTAAGAAAGATTATTTGTAAAATATCAAAACATATTTTACTGAATAATGTTAATTATTAATCTGTTTTATTAACTTTATTGATGGACGAGGTAGGCAGATTCTTTTACTAACCTGTTTCACAGCTTATAAATTGATATAAATAGAAAAAATACTGTATGATTATTGTCATAACTGATCTGTAGTCATCTTATTTATTAAATATATTACTTTTGTCCTATTTTTGTGCTATTTAAATTTAAAAAAATAATGATTTCATTGATAAAGCAAAGTAGAAACATTTGGCGATATTTAACCTGTTACTTGGCGAGAGATTCTCAGCCAGTGTTTTGACATTCTCAGAGAAAGCTAAAAGCTTTATAAGTGTGTATCTCTGTGTGTATTATGTGTAAGAGTATGTACTAAGGAATACATAAATTGTTTCGTATTTATTACGTCTGACTAATTACGAATTAATGTTTAATTTTCTTCAATAAAATTGATAGTTATTTACTATTTTGAAAATAAAGATAAAAATAAAATAACTAAAAATTAATTCATTAGTTTCTTTCTTTCTTTTTTTTTTAATAGTGAGTTTTGTAAGCATTAAAATTTATAAAAAATTTTAAATATTTTACAAACGTTGTTTCTTTTTAATTGTTTGTTAAAACATTTATTTTGTGGAAAGCATATTATTTCTCCCCTAGAAATGTTTACATAGGGTGTGAATTAAATCTGGTGATACCTTTTAATTAGAAAAAGAATAATGATACGATTTTAGATTAAATTATATGGTGTGTCACTCACACGACTTTTTCTTACACTGCAATTCAATGTAATAAAGACAGATCGCATATTAAGTTCAGTAATGTAAGGTAGTATTATGTGTAAGATACTAAGGAATATATAAATTGTTTCATATTTATTACGTCTGACTAATTACGAATTAATGTTTAATTTTTTTCAATAAAATTGATAGTTATTTACTATTTTGAAAATAAAGATAAAAATAAAATAACTATAAATTAATTCATTAGTTTCTTTCTTTCTTTCTTTCTTTTTTTTAATAGTGAGTTTTGTAAGCATTAAAATTTATAAAAAAATTTAAATATTTTACAAACGTTGTTTCTTTTTAATTGTTTGTTAAAACATTTATTTTGTGGAAGGCATATTATTTCTCCCCTAGAAATGTTTACATAGGGTGTGAATTAAATCTGGTGATACCTTTAATTAGAAAAAGAATGATGATACGATTTTAGATTAAATTATATGGTGTGTCACTCACACGACTTTTTCTTACACTGCATTTCAATGTTATAAAGACAGATCGCATATTAAGTTCAGTAAGGCAAAATAATATAGTTCAATGTACTCTAAAATTAATCTAAAAAAGGTGTAGGTCATTCTTTCATTTTGCATAAAATTCTATGCGAGGGGAGCTGCCGCCCTCCTAACCCTCCCCACCCCGTTTAATTATAGTGCTTAGAATTTAAAAAAATAAATAAATAAATAAAGTCTAATTTTAAAAACCTCTTTTTCTATCTCTGTTATAAAAATTTTGTGGTAGCTCGAGATCAAGATTCTAATGCACAATATTTTACGAAAGTTTTTATTTTGTCACATTTTAGCATAAACTGGAGTCTTTCAACTTTTGGTGCATATTAGTTGACAAATGGTGCTACTATGCTGAAATTCCTGATTTTTTAGGAAAGCTAGATCTCAACTTCTATAGTGTATAAATGTATCAAACATGATAATTCAGATAGTTAATATGTAAAGTAGGTGAATGATTGCTTAAATATATTTAAATAAATAATAAAAAAAAAAAGACAAAAGAAAAGAAAGAAAGCAAAATAAAATGCTACCGTTTTAAATTTTATTGATAAATGTGCTTATCAATATCTCCTGGCCTTCCTCGCAGATCCGTTAAGCACATTCATACAGAATATGCACATAAAAAAATTGACAGTTAGTATCAATTTAAATTATTTATTTTATATATTTAAAAATTCTTTTTTAATACAATTGAACTTGGACAAAACTTATTATTAGTTTATTAGATTTATTGGTATAGCTATTACTGTACTGATCCTCAAAAAGAAAAAAAAAAAAAAATATATATATATATATATATATACATGTGTGTGTGTGATTCCCTAAAACTAATTGCTTATTTTCTTATATACATCCCTTCTACCGTCCATTTACTTTTATTATTGTTGTAATAAAAATTTCAGTTTTCTTTGTTTGCTAAAAAAGGACGGGCTGTTCTGCTTTTAACTGCTCAAACAGATCTGAGCAATGCTATAAGTTAAAAGTGTTTCCTAAAGATCCCGAAAAGAGAAAACTTTTGGCCTCCAAAGTTAAACGTCTTAATTGGGAAACAACTAAGCTATTTGTGTGAAGTAAGAATTTTTACATTTTCGATTGTTTATTTATTATTTTCTTTATGTACTTGAAAGTTCTTTCTGCGATTAATTTTCAATTACATTTAAGAGATTATGTGATTTTCATAGTTAAATCGTCTATTTACTATACATTGTTCGCATCAATCTTGGCAATTTAATGGTCGGAAATGATCACCTAGAATACTATTTAGTGGTTAAAATATAAAATAATAGTCAAAGTTTTAAGTGCACACATTTTACATATATTTACATATTTTTACTGCATATGTCAATATTTTCACAACGAAACTATGCGCAAACTTTACTTTTAAAATATTCTAAATACAAAATGTATATATATTTATTTTTTAGTAACACTAATTCCCACAAATGTAAGAAAAAAAAATCATAATTAGTTAATTTAAAATTAATTAATTTAAACAAATAATTCAAAAACCATAAATTATGAAAGCCTGCAATAATTTTTTTGGGTAGAAACAATTTGAGCTCATATATTTATCAAAAAGGCGCAAGTGTAGTGTGAAAGCAACGATGCACTGTAGCTTCCTAAAAGTACCACTTTTTCAGAACCTTGAAGATAGGACAATATTTTCTCTCCCCCCCCCCCATCCCTGTTAAATCGTGAACATAATATCAAAATAAAAAAATCTGTAAAGAATTAGAAATGGCCAATTTATTTTTATATTCTTATTATTTCAGAAATTAAACTTATTAAGGAAAAAATATTAAAGTTTACTTAAAAGAATTTTTGTGCTACAAAATGAAAAAAATAATGAAATTAAATCGGGATGCATTATGAATTCTATGAAAAATTTCCCTTAGTTCACTATAAACAAAAAATTTCTTTAGTTCAGTATGTTTTTGGTTTTTAAAAATCTAAGTTAAAAATAATGGTTTAATAATAATAATAATAATAAATCGGAAATTAACACACAGAAAAAATAAAAATTATTATTAAATAAAATTGTTAAAAGTCATAAATTTGCGTTTCTAAGAGCAATTCTTTTTTTTTTTTTTTTTTTTTTTCTTTTTATAAATTAGGCAATTTAAGTCTATCGATAACTTGTTATTTGACAAAACTAAAAATAATTTAGTGAAAAGAAAATGCTTAATTTCAATACAATTTAAACGAATTATGAATAAATTAAGTCTTTTTTACTTCTAAGAAAATTAAATATCCCGCCAGAAAAGTAAATGTTCACCAGAAGCATTTTCTCGCCAACGTAAGATAACAGTCATATCTAGAAAGGATCAACCCCACTCGTAGCTCACGCAAGCAACCCAAGATTTCATCCACAGCGGTTGCGCACTGAGAACTGTCGTCACTCTAGTAATATAGGCACCCTAGGTCATGCTAGTCGACTTAGCCGTTCGAATTTTTCTGTGGTTTTCCTCCGAAACTTGCATAAATACGGTCTAGGACCCTTTAGAAAGTCCCCCAAGGAGAGCAATCCACCAATAGACCAGGGACCCTAGTGTAATCAATCGGTTTTAAACCCCACATCCCAACCCCTATTCATTCGTTTTGAATTTATTCAGAACTTAAAATGAATGCGTACATCATCAAGATACGAACTTGATCTATTTAAAGTCTAAATGTTAAATTCTGTTCCACGTGGGGGTATTATTTAATAGTTTTTATTGTAATCGATCAAAATTTTTTTCAAAAGGGACATCCAAAAGAAATTAAATATAATGTGTCCATTGGTGAAATCTGTCATTATTAAATTATAACACATTTATACTGTACTAAAATAAATGAGAATCGCATGCAATTGTGGTATTCAGTTATAATTAAGACTACAGCTTGAAATGCATTTCAATTTGTTTTAATTAATTATTATTATTATTTTTTTTTTTTTTTTTTACTAAGATGCATTTAAATCACTGTTAAAGAATTCGCAGTTAAAGAATTTATAGACAATATACAAGGCTGCACAAAATTAGTCGAAAAAGTTTCAAAGAGCTGCGTAGGCTAAATTTCCCTCATTAATTTGAAATAAATATTTAATAAGAGCTTGAAATGTTTTCTGAACGTAATAAAATATTTAAACAGAGATAAGTATTTGAGGGGGTTGCATTTCCCTTCATACAGAAATGTGTGTTAAATAAAACTCTTTCTAAAACTATTTTCCAGTTTTTTATTTATTATTATTCTGTATTTTAAAACTCTTTTTTTTTTTTTTTTTACATTGGAAACACTTTTTTCTTATCATGCACCTTAAACTGTAATAATATATCAATTATGCAGGGAAAGGTAAAGTAGTGTGAGTGCTGCACCAGATTATTTCCTTTCCTTTCTAATAAATACGGGCTAGAACCTCTTAGAAAGACTTCTACGGAGGGCATTCCCCTTCAGGCGTAGGACCCTCGACTAGTGAATCGGCCTTACACCCAAAACACCAAAACACCTTTCCTATCTAATATTTATTTATTGCATTTGAAAGTGAATTGACTATTGGGTCAATATATACTATTTTGGAACCATCTCTCTCTATATATATATATATCTGTATATATACACACACACACACACACACACACAAACTTGAAATTCGTAGTGCGTTTTTAGCTTATTTAAAAAACGAAGAGGGGTTTTTTAAAAAAATATTGTATGAAAGGTACGATTGATATGCGCTGCAGAAAAAACAAAAGAAATGTTATGTGATTCCAGGAAGATAGAAAAGAAACATTTATATTTATACATTTTTTCATTTTATATATGTGATCGTTTGTATTTAAAATTCTCATAGAAGTACCCCAGACAGCAAAACATCTCGATATCACGTCGGCCGCTTATCAGAATTGTTGGAAAATGGTCGGTAATCATTTGAGGATATTCTCAAAATACCATTTCGAGCATTCATTGCGATCTTTTATGCTAACCTTAAAATCAAACATCGACAGAATATCGAAATAATGTACCATGTCAAAAAATGCTCCAAGCATGACATTAGGCCTTAATCCAGAGTGAACGAAAATCCAACCATTTATTTTCCCGCCGTAGACCCCCCGCTTGCTTCAGGAATTTCTGCTGTGTGGTCATACTTCCGGACAGAATGTCACCTTCATTTACTGCACTCTCATTTCGGTGATAATTTCAATGTCTTGGCAAAAAAATAAAGGCGATGAATTGAAGATTATGGGGAAAGTCGAAGCTACGAAGATAACGGAAAAGAGATAATTACTGTTTGCATTTGACCCTTTTAAACGGTATTGGGGGTTAACTGCAGTCTAAAGCAAGTTAAGAATAGTTTGTGACTTTAAAAGGAATTAATACTTTCACGTGACTTATTTAGAGTGAAATTATTTACTTATTTCTATCCTTTTTCAATTTATAATGTTTTATTACTGTTATAAAAAATATTTAGAGGTATAACTAAGCGCAATATCAAATGTAATATAAGTTTGATTTATGCGTTAAAATTACACGTTTGGAAAATTTTAAAGTATTACCAGAAAATAAAGCAACTTTTTTGTTTAAGATTTTTTTTTTAAGTTTTTTTTTTTTTTTTTTTTTTTTTTCTTTTTAATCACATAAAATATTTAAAAATTAAGATAATATTAAATGATTGATTTGAAAATAATAAATCGATTGAAATTCTCATTTACAAATATTTATTACTTTTTTATTTTATAATATTTGCTAAACATCCATTAATAATATATGCTGAAATATTGTAATGTATGTATACATATCTAATTTAATGAGTAAGACACATTGAAATAAAAATACTAATCATAAAGTATTCGTACAACATATTATTTTATTTTCACGTATGTGGTTTAAAATAAAGTAAATGCGCTGCATAAGTCTTAGTAAATGCGCTGCATAAACAAAGACAAAAATGCAAGATTTTCTATAAACTAAGCAATGTGGATTTAAAAATAGTCTTAATGGAACGATAAACTTCGAAATTAGGAAAAATCGATTGAAAGACGAAGTATTCATATTTTATAATATGTTAAATTAAATAAGACAGAAAATTTATAATTTAAAATAGTGAGTTTTATAGGTAACTAAAGAATTATCTTTTAAATGGATTTTTTTCAAAGCCGATATTTTTTAGAATTTCTTAAAATTTCACCTCGCGTCTTAATTTCAGTGAATAATAATAATAATATTAATAATAATAATAATAAAGATTTTTCTTAGACATTTAAATTAATTTGTGAGTCTATTTTACTTTTCATTTTGATATAGATATTTCAAATACACGATTTTTATTTTGAAAAACCATATTTCGCATTCGCATCAAAGTAGCATTAAGTTTAAAAATCAAAGCAGAAACTTTTTTTTGTTTTCTTTTTCTTTTTTTAAGTAATGTTTCATTGAATTCACAAAGTGTAATACCCAAATATGTTTAGAATATATTTTGAAACTATAAAAATTGTAGAGAAAAAATTGAAATTAAAAATCTACTCACATAAGACATTAAAAATAAATAAAATAAAATAAAATAGTAAATATATTTTTAATTTATTAGTTTAAAAAATCCTAATACTCAATAATTTAAATGCTATTCTTTTTCTTTTATGTTTCAGCGCATATAAATGCAAATTTAAGACAATAATTTATAAAAAGAATTAATATTATCTTTCTGTTAAAACCAAAAAAACATCAACATTTGCCGTCTATTAAATTTCTAAATATGAAACAATTCCCCCCCCCCCCTTAAAGATAACCATCTTAACTGCTAAAATAGAAAATTAAAATATATATATATATATATTACTTTAAAAAATCTAAGGTAATTCTATTCAATATTTCCTACATTTATTAGTTAACAGGCGTTTAATAAACAAATTTCAATCTGACTATTTTCGTAAATAAACACTGTTAAAAATAATTTTTTAAAAAATGGGCTAAATTGTCTTAAAATAGCTCCGAAACAATATGTACTTAATTTTGAGAAACCATGTACTCATTTTTGAGTATACTGAAATGCTGAAAAATGGAGTTGACCAGTCAGAATCCAAATATCACCATATTTCACATGTCAATAAACTCAAAAATGAGTACATGGGTTTTCAAATTTAAGCATATATTGTTTCGCAGCTATTTTGGGACACTTCAGCTCATTTTTAAGAAACCATTTTTAACAGTGAACAAAAACGAAAGTTACAATAGGGCGACTGTGTAACTTCATTAAATTCGTGTATTTGTACAATAAATTGCAATATGGAACAATAATTGTAACACGGAATCATAAAATAATTCGGATTTTTTTTTTTTTTTTTTTTTTTTTTTTTGTGTTTCCTTGTATAAAAATTATAAACAGCGAGCATGCAATTTCTTGTAGTTGCAATGCTATACCAAATTTTTAAATCACTTATCAGTTGTATGTCATATTCCATTAAACGATTTGAAAAACTTACTTTCATTAAAATCCGTGTAAGTCTTGGTAACGACTACTTTCAACATGCCTATCCAAATTTATCTTCATCAGTTATTGTATATATTACTGCATTTCCGACATTTTATTGATATAATGACGTTTTGAGATGGAAAAAAAAAATGGATTTTACAAACATTGCTTTTAAGCACTCTATTTAAATTAAAATGTTAAGTAATTCATATTTTCGTACATGAAACGAATGCGCATTATGCTTTATGTTTGGTATAGAAATGCTGAAAATCTTATTCCACTGCACAACGTTTCTATTTTCAACAAATTTTTGTGTGCATTTTTTTTTTCTACACTGTAAAAAAAAAAAAAAAAAAAAAAAAAAAATCCCATAAGATTACGGGGAAAGCCCGACAGCAGAGATTCCAGACATAGCCCGTAAAAAGAAACGCTTAGATCGTAAACTAAATATATAATAACATTAAATTACGTTACATGCCTGTAAAAAAAAAAAAAAAAAAAAAAAAAGAAAAAAAAAAAAAAAACATTTTGCCCGTAAAACCAATGTTTTTTTTTACGGACTTTGTCTGGAATCTCTGCCGCCGGGCTTTCCCCGTAATCTTATCATTATTATTATTTTTTTTTTTTTTTTACAGTGTACTGAGATGTATATACAACGATATAAATACGATATAAAACATAAAGGAAAAGAGCTTTGCAAATAAACACCTTAAGATATAAAACCAAGCTGCGACTGTTTGTTCATTGCATACTTTTTTTTTAATTATTATTACACGCAATAAAATGTTACTTTGATATGTATGGATCTCTAAACTTCTCAGCCCCACCAGCGCTTGAAATGTTCTTCTCTTATAGCTGGTAGACGGGATGTGCCGGGTTCGATTCCATGTCACGCTACTCAGATTAGCTCTTCTGAGTTTTCCGAGGTTTTCGCAGTAACTTACGTAAATAAGTTCTATGACTTTTTAGAAAAATCCTCACGGAGAGCATTTCATGCATAAGTTTAGGGCAGAGTAGACTTTCTGCGAAAGAAAATTGAAAACTCCGAAAAAGTTAATTCATCCTATAACAGTTTTAATTCTCAAATGTTGGTGAACTATTCGACCGTTAGATAGAAAAGTTCAATAGATTTTCACAAGAACAAAATCGATCAGGCAAACATTCGAACTAAGACCTATAACCAGACGAAGATCCGACTCATTATAATAGCGCGCAATGCTGTTTCGCGATTAACGATATGTCAAGGATGACTTAATATTTATTTTAAAACACAATATTTATGAAATATTTTGATTTTAACTTCAATCAAATGTAGCATTGTACTTACATACTTAGATTTAGAGGAGCAAAATCTTTCATTTTCACAAGAGTGAATCGAATCTCCTATGACAGATTATCAAATCTGTCATTGGAGAAATTATACTTATAAATGTGTGTGTATATGCGCGCGCTTTAAATAGAATTTGAATATTGTTTCCGCACTCAAAGTGTAATGCACATTACGCATAGTGTTTCACATACATTTATTAAGGGAAAAAAAAAAAGGAGGGGGTTGCACTTTAAAATAGGATACTTATTACAAACGGCGCGAGCTCTGTTACGTCACTGTAAGCAACGTTTTGGAATTAAAAGTTGTGACTTATAGGGAAAAAAAAAAAAAAACTATAACTGTATATAATTGCAACAGTTTGCATCTAATCAGCAGTTACAAAGTCACTAATTTATCACTAATGCGTTTTGTCTGTTTTCAATTTGATTTAAAATAACATTTCTGAAGAAAAAAAAAATGTTAAATGTTATCG
The DNA here is from genome assembly GCA_963930645.1 of Salticus scenicus. NCBI lineage: Eukaryota > Metazoa > Arthropoda > Arachnida > Araneae > Salticidae > Salticus > Salticus scenicus. The sequence goes on from OZ005654.1 coordinate 319,342,223, forward strand.
CATAATAATCACATATTTTTTCAGAAAAGTCGCATTACAAGGAATAAAAATGTGCATTCTTTACAAATCTATAATAAGCAATTCACATAATTTGGCTGAAATAATTTTATATCTGTTGTATTCTATAATAAGAAATCAGAATTACTAATTGTTTCTCATTGCGTTATTACATTCCGTGGTATATAACAGACGCTTTTTAATTTACTTAAAAAAAAAAAAAAAATCAAACTGTTTAAATAAATGCAAAAAAATCTATCAATTTTTCTCAACATAAAAAATTATTAAGTATTTCACAGTTTACAGACATTGCTATAAGCAAGTATGAATCGGTAATAAAAAGTTTCGAAATCAAATTATTATTTCTGTCATGCTTTTTATGCTACTTTCAAAGCAAAAATATAAAAGTTCGCACTTTAATACTATGATACATCGAATAATCACAACATACAGTTGGCAGCAAAATTATTTCAGCGCTAGCAATAATTCCTATATTAAAATGTATACTTTATACTATTTTGTTAAATATATCCTTGACGAGCCATTTTCTTAGTCAGTCAAAGAACATGATTCGACAAGGATTTATTAAAAAAGAAAAAAAAAAAAAAAAACAGTATTAAGTATACTTTTTTATATAGGAATTATTGCTAGCGGTCAAATAATTTTGCTGCCGACTGTATTCGTAAACGTTTACAGTGACCATTAGCAAATATCTCGAATTCCGAAAAATTCTTTGTACAAACAATCCAGTGGAACCCTGCTGACAACACCTGCTTTTTAAGGGGGGAAAAATAGTTAAATCTGCGCGTTTTTATCTAACTGAACGGGAATTTTTAATTGCTTTTTTTTCTATCTATATATTGAATAATCATTTGTATTTAGAAATAAACAGTTACCATACAGATATATGAAATCATTTAACATCATAGTATATTATGAGGAAATCTCTCAGAAGTAGTATAAAAAATAAAAACCTTTTTTAAAAACATATTTTTCCCCACGCAAATTTTAAAATTACTAATAAATTCATTAACAAAGGAACGTTGATACTAATAAAATTGTGGCAATTAATATAATTAAGCATATACTTCTTTCATTTGTAATAATACAACAGAAGCAGCAATAACGATAAATAATAATAATAATTATTATTGTTACTAATTATTCATGAGCGCTATTATATGTTTTTTTAACATTTACAATTTTATGGACTCGCAATCGTCAAATTTATCAAATAGCATGTCTGAGGTATGAGATAACTTTTAGGCAATACGTTTTTACAACTTTCTTTAAAAATGATCAATCCATGTTTTTCATAAATGACTGCTGTCCACATCTTAATAATTATTTTATTTTAAATGACTCAGATTATAAGAATTTTAATTTAAAAAGTAATACTAATACTAAGCTAAATTAAAAAATAATATTAATTAATTTTAATTAAAATATTATATGTTAAACTTTCTAGTTTGCCTTTTCATCAAAAATGGACAAAAAATAATAAAATTAAATAAATTAAATAATTATACATTAAAAAATATTTAAAGTAATGCAAAAAATCGAACTTTTTTGCAACTTACAAGCCATATGTTATATATATATATATATATATGTGTGTTTAAAAAAAAAAAAAAAAAAAAAAAATATTCTATCGTAAATATCTTATCTAGATTAAAATAAAAAATTATATATGAATAAAAATATATCATTCTACTTTATATAGGGACATATTTAACAAATATTATAAAGAATAATGTAAAATGAGCTACATGATATAAATCTGGAGAACTAGCTTAAAATGTATATTTTCACATTATTTCAGTGATAACACTTGGATTTAAAAAATGAAAAAAGCTATTCAATTTCTTAGTATCTTAAAAACATCTCATAATGCCACAAATCACATATGCTCATTAAATGTAAACTTCTTAGAATTTAGAATTTAGGAATGAAATTGTTTTAAACGCAAAACCTTTAAATACGCTCAAAATTTTATTTTTTGGCGAAAGTTTAAGAATTTTCAGACTTTGATGTTAAAATAAAAGAGAAAGAAAATGAAATAACATTTAAAATTTTCTTTTTGCAAAAGATGCTATGTTTATCACATATTCCCTTCCGTGGAGGATCAAAATTGTGATGGCATGTCTCCGGACCACCTCTAGGGGTGTGTCCCAGACCGTCGCCAATTGCCCATCTGCGGAGCACTAGTGCGACGTAAAACCCAATCATCCATCCATTCATCCATCCGTTTATCACATACTTTTCGGTAACTTATTTGAATATGAAATCTCAAAAACTGGCTTAAAATGCCTATTTTTATGATATCATAGTTCTAAAATAAAATTGATATAACCATTTTCATATCAGTTTCATATTATTTCATTAATTTATTTCTACACGTGAGTGAGATATTATGCTTCCCGAACTGTTAGATGGGATGTCCCGTATTCGATTCAAAGTCGCGCTCCTTGGCCAACACGTTCGGAAATTTCCTTCGAAACTCGCGTGAATGCGAGCTAGGAAAACTTAGAAAAATTCCCACTTAGGCATTCCACCCAAGGGCACGATCATCTCATAGTTCATAGTCAGCCTGTATATAAAATACCAAAATTTTAACTCAAAAGATAAATAAAATATATGGTAGTTTTATTCTTCTTAGAAATTTCAACAAAATGCCTGAACTATATTAAAGAAAAGAAAAAAAAAAAAAGAAAGGTAACATTAGTTTCTAAAATGCAAGTAAGTAACTAGCGCACGTGAGCAAGACATCCTCATCAAACATTCTTCTTTACCCTTTTCTCTAACGTAGAAAATCGCCCTTCCATAGTATTTTAGAGACACACATTGGATTTAAAAAAATAATATGATGAATTGATGTCTTATATCTAAAACAGATATTCTAACAGATACATAAAATAGCTATCTATACATAATATCTAATCTCCAAATACGCTGTAAACTTCGAAATGAAAGCGAATACTGACCACGACATATTCTATTACAATCAAAATTTAACTTATTCCATAAAATATTATTTAGCACTTTCCTACTGGAGTGAAAAAGTGTCATATTATCACATTATATCATAACAAGCAAATTTCATTTTATGCCCCAGATTAATATATATATATATATATTTAAAATTTTAAATTACAATAATATTGAATACTCTACACATTTTTTCCTTGTTTATTAAGATATATATATTGAAAACCCTTTCTCTCTCTATATATATATATCAGCTAATCCACAAAACTAGCGGCTCTTGCGGATTAAAATATCATCTATTTTCTTGCATTCTACAACTTTATTATAATACATATATATAAACCATACTGCATTCATTTCCTTTTATACCGTATAGCTCATTTGGTAGCCAAATGTTTAACACGTCAGGTTCAAATCCCCGTTCAAGCATGAATGTTCGTAGTGGCTTAGAATTCCTTTAAAGTTGTAGCTTTTTGTCCAATGAGCCTTAATAGTAATATTAATAATAATATTATTAATAATAATAAAGATTGTGAAACGAGAGACATTTCTTTATTTATTTAACGTGTGTGTAGGTAAATAACGTGATTTCAAACATTTCAAACATATACAAGAAGCCGCCCAGACGGTGGAGTGGTTAGCGACCCTGACTTCTACACAGTTGGGCCCGGGTTCGAATCCCGGAGAAGGCATGGATGTCTGTATTGTCCATGTTCTTGTATCTGTTCTTGTAATAAAAACTTGTAAACCCTTGTGGTGTGGATTATTCGAGATATAAGCGGCCCTAGAGGCAAGCAATAAATCTCATGTACTCATCAAACCAAACCATACAAGAAATATATTATTTTTCTTCGAGGAGTCATTTATAATCAATAAAATTGAATAGTTTATGAAAACATTGTCCTCCACAAGTAATTTTTATTTGAAATTACTGTCACATAGAAAGAAATCCGTAATAATTTCATTTTAAAAACGGAGTAATATATATATAATTTCCATTATGATAAATAAAAAAATAAATAAAATTGTGATTTATGTGTATGTATATATATACAAAGGTATTAAATTATTCGAATTATAGATATATATATATATACACAGACTTTACTACTTTTCATATTTTCCACAGAATCACTATCACTGATACTAATGAAATTGAAAGGATGACCCCTAACAGAAACCCCTCCTGCTAGAATATAAAAGAGCAAATGGTTAGTCAGTAAATGAGTTTGGCGTACTGTTTTGTACGCCAAGGTCATTACTTTTTCACATTCGCCTCACACTTGACATTGTGTATCTGAAAATCTATTACAAACGATAAAGCTAAGCAGTGGTATTTTGTTCATTTACTTTAGAAAATTACAATTTCTTTTAAAGGTTTAATAGATAATCGAAAAGAGAACTAACTATAGGATATGAAAACAATTAAGGTATAAAAATTTTTGTTTCTAATTTAAAGGATTTCATTCCTTTTAAAATATCATAGTATGTACGAAGTGTGAGACTGTTTTTATTGATCCCGATTTCTTTTTCTGCTTATTAAAAATACACAAAAAATTGTATAATATTTAAGTTTTATTTCAGCTTTTGAAAAATTATACATTTAATACTTTAAATAAATAAATAAATAAATAAAATGTATAATTAATTATAAGATAACTTATTTTAGGGTTTACATATTAAGAATAAATTTAAATATTTAGGATAATTAAAATTACTTCGTTATTTTCTATGATTGCTTAGTTGAAAATTTCATAAATTTTTCCATGTTTTTATTTTCAGTAAAAACAAATTCTTTTTCTTTACACAAAAACGTATAATTTAAAAATTGTTTTAGCCTTTAGAAAAAATAAAAATAATACACATAATTTCAGAAAAAAAAAAGTAGCAAAATTTGAAAAGAAGACAAATTTTCAATATTATTTCAATATTCCTAAGATAATTTATAATTTTAATGCGTTTATTTTACATAATAGCATAATCTGCATTATGGAGATCCCAAAACTACATTTTGTAAAATAAATTGATTATATAAGAATCTTCAGTGGTAAATTAGATTTTTTTTTTTTTTTTTTTTTTTTTTTTAAGGAAAATAATCAAAAATTATCATCTATCAGATAATTAAATAATTTAATTTCTTTTAATTATTGACGTAGCCAAAATGTCTTAAATTTTTTATTTTTTATTTGCTTGATAATTTTACTTTATACCAGATGATTTTTATATACAAATTTATTTTAGAAAATAAAGTTTTGGGATAATTTCTATTATATAGGATTTTATAATTTTATTCTAGACCAAATAATTTTTATAATTTTATTCTAAACCAAAATATCTTACAAAAATAACTTCGATTTTTTTTTTTTTTTTAATGTAATTATAATTAAGAATATTGCTTTTTTTTTTTTTTTTTTCAAACGCTAAAACAAGTTTTAAACATCATATAATTTCTTCTTTTTCATCATACAATTTCAATTTTATTTAGCAGACAAATTAAAAATTTATAAACAAAATAAAAATTTAAAAAATGGGAAAAAAGAAAGTTTTAATTAAAAAATCATTAAAATTATTTCAATTACTTAAATATTTTAAATATTTTAATTTATTATTAATACATAAACTCTAATTTACGTCGCGGATACTACATAAACTCTAATTTATGTCACGGATACATAAAATTTGTTTTGTTAATAATTTTGCAGATTTTTGTAGTTAATTAAAAATCTTAAATTTGTATTTTTTAAAAGCTGAAATAAGTCTGAAACGCTGAATATATTTTTGTGTAATTTTAATAAAAATTGAAAGAACTTGGGATTAATAAAAACAGACTCAAATTTCAAACATACCATGATATTTTAAAAGGTATGAAGCCCCTTGAAAGTACACGAAAATTTGATAAAAACACATACAAACAATATCCGTAGGTAATCAACACAATACCATATAACGTCGATAAATAATCAACTGGCAACCAAACGGTCGAAATAAGGGAGGGAAGAGGTTCAGGGTTGATTAAAAAATGCTCCAGATCGGATGATCGATAGATGGTTTGCCGGGCGGACATAAAGAGTTTCCTGCCGACGTCAGGAAGGGAGGTCGTTTGAACGAAAAATGGTCAGACTTGGACATTCGGCCGAAACTCGGCCAATAATTATTTGCTATTTCCCCAACAGCAAATAATTATCGGCCGAACTTCGGCCGAATGTCCCTGTTTGACTATTTTTCGTTCAAACGACCTCATTTCCTGGCATCGGCAGGAAGTGCAATATGTCCGCCCGGTAAACGGTCTATCGACCATCGGAGTCGGAGCATTTTTAGAACAAACCTGATGCTTTTTTCCCCTGTTTTCGACCATATGGTTATTTCCTGATTACTTATCGACATTATATGATGTCTTGTCGACTATCTTGCGATATCATTTGTAGTGTTTTACAACGAATTTTCCCTCCCGCTTTTCAGCCAAATGGTTACTTGCCGATTATTTATTGACGTTATATGATGTCATCTCGATTATTCTGCGATATCATATTTGTTATTCTACAACAACGAAATTTCATGGTACTTTCATATGCTTTTATATCTAAATAAATTAATAAACTAATTTAATATATTATTATATTTTAATATATTACCCAAATAGCAAATAATTATTGGCCGAGTTTCGGCCGAATGTCCAAGTCTGACCATTTTTCGTTCAAACGACCTCCCTTCCTGACGTCGGCCGGAAACTCTTTATGTCCGCCCGGCAAACCATCTATCGATCATCCGATCTGGAGCATTTTTTAATCAACCCTGAACCTCTTCCCTCCCTTATTTCGACCGTTTGGTTGACAGTTGATTATTTATCGACGTTATATGGTATTGTGTTGATTACCTACGGATATCGTTTGTATGTGTTTTTATCAAATTTTCGTGTACTTTCAAGGGGCTTCATACCTTTTAAAATATCATGGTATGTTTGAAATTTGAGTCTGTTTTTATTAATCCCAAGTTCTTTCAATTTTTATTAAAATTACACAAAAATATATTTAGCGTTTCAGACTTATTTCAGCTTTTAAAAAATACAAATTTAAGATTTTTAATTAACTACAAAAATCTGCAAAATTATTAACAAAACAAATTTTATGTATCCGTGACATAAATTAGAGTTTATGTAGTATCCGCGACGTAAATTAGAGTTTATGTATTAATAATAAATTAAAATATTTAAGTAATTGAAATAATTTTAATGATTTTTTAATTAAAATTTTCTTTTTTCCCATTTTTTTTAATTTTTATTTTGTTTATAAATTTTTAATTTGTCTGCTAAATAAAATTGAAATTGTATGATGAAAAAGAAGAAATTATATGATGTTTAAAGCTTGTTTTAGCGTTTGAAAAAAAAAAGCAATATTCTTAATTATAATTACATAAAAGAAAAAAAAAAAAAAAATCGAAGTTATTTTTGTAAGATATTTTGGTTTAGAATAAAATTATAAAAATTATTTGGTTTAGAATAAAATTATAAAATCCTATATAATAGAAATTATCCGAAAACTTTATTTTCTAAAATAAATTTGTATATAAAAATCATCTGGTATAAAGTAAAATTATCAAGAAAATAAAAAATAAAAAATTTAAGACATTTTGGCTACGTCAATAATTAAAAGAAGTTAAATTATTTAATTATCTTATAGATGATAATTTTTTATTATTTTCCTTAAAAAAAAAAAAAAAAAAAAAAAAAAAAAAATCTAATTTACCACTGAAGATTCTTATATAATCAATTTATTTTACTAAATGTAGTTTTGGGATCTCCATAATGCAGATTATGCTATTATGTAAAATAAACGCATTAAAATTATAAATTATCTTAGGAATATTGAAATAATATTGAAAATTTGTCTTCTTTTCAAATTTTGCTACTTTTTTTTTCTGAAATTATGTGTATTATTTTTATTTTTTCTAAAGGCTAAAACAATTTTTAAATTATACGTTTTTGCGTAAAGAAAAAGAATGTGTTTTTACTGCAAATAAAAACATGGAAAAATTTATGAAATTTTCAACTAAGCAATCATAGAAAATAACGAAGTAATTTTAATTATCCTAAATATTTAAATTCATTCTTAATATGTAAACCCTAAAATAAGTTATCTTATAATTAATTATACATTTTATTTATTTATTTATTTATTTAAAGTATTAAATGTATAATTTTTCAAAAGCTGAAATAAAACTTAAATATTATACAATTTTTTGTGTATTTTTAATAAGCAGAAAAAGAAATCGGGATCAATAAAAACAGTCTCACACTTCGTACATACTATGATATTTTAAAAGGAATGAAATCCTTTAAATTAGAAACAAAAATTTTTATACCTTAATTGTTTTCATATCCTATAGTTAGTTCTCTTTTCGATTATCTATTAAACCTTTAAAAGAAATTGTAATTTTCTAAAGTAAATGAACAAAATACCACTGCTTAGCTTTATCGTTTGTAATAGATTTTCAGATACACAATGTCAAGTGTGAGGCGAATGTGAAAAAGTAATGACCTTGGCGTACAAAACAGTACGCCAAACTCATTTACTGACTAACCATTTGCTCTTTTATATTCTAGCAGGAGGGGTTTCTGTTAGGGGTCATCCTTTCAATTTCATTAGTATCAGTGATAGTGATTCTGTGGAAAATATGAAAAGTAGTAAAGTCTGTGTATATATATATATATCTATAATTCGAATAATTTAATACCTTTGTATATATATACATACACATAAATCACAATTTTATTTATTTTTTTATTTATCATAATGGAAATTATATATATATTACTCCGTTTTTAAAATGAAATTATTACGGATTTCTTTCTATGTGACAGTAATTTCAAATAAAAATTACTTGTGGAGGACTATGTTTTCATAAACTATTCAATTTTATTGATTATAAATGACTCCTCGAAGAAAAATAATATATTTCTTGTATGGTTTGGTTTGGTTTGATGAGTACATGAGATTTATTGCTTGCCTCTAGGGCCGCTTATATCTCGAATAATCCACACCACAAGGATTTACAAGTTTTTATTACAAGAACAGATACAAGAACATGGACAATACAGACATCCATGCCTTCTCCGAGATTCGAACCCGGGCCCAACTGTGTAGAAGTCAGGGACGCTAACCACTCCACCGTCTGGGCGGCTTCTTGTATATGTTTGAAATGTTTGAAATCACGTTATTTACTTACACACACGTTAAATAAATAAAAGAAATGTCTCTCGTTTCACAATCTTTATTATTATTAATAATAATAATATTATTATTACTATTAAGGCTCATTGGACAAAAAGCTACAACTTTAAAGGAATTCTATGCCACTACGAACATTCATGCTTGAACGGGGATTTGAACCTGACGTGTTAAACATTTGGCTACCAAATGAGCTATACGGTATAAAAGGAAATGAATGCAGTATGGTTTATATATATGTATTATAATAAAGTTGTAGAATGCAAGAAAATAGATGATATTTTAATCCGCAAGAGCCGCTAGTTTTGTGGATTAGCTGATATATATATATATAGAGAGAGAGAGAAAGGGATTTCAATATATATATCTTAATAAACAAGGAAAAAATGTGTAGAGTATTCAATATTATTGTAATTTAAAATTTTAAATATATATATATATATATATATTAATCTGGGGCATAAAATGAAATTTGCTTGTTATGATATAATGTGATAATATGACACTTTTTCATTCCAGTAGGAAAGTGCTAAATAATATTTTATGGAATAAGTTAAATTTTGATTGTAATAGAATATGTCGGGGTCAGTATTCGCTTTCATTTCGAAGTTTACAGCGTATTTGGAGATTAGATATTAGATATAAGGTATAGATAGCTATTTTATGTATCTGTTAGAATATCTATTTTAGATATAAGACATCAATTCATCATATTAATTTTTTAAATCCAATGTGTGTCTCTAAAATACTATGGAAGGGCGATTTTCTACGTTAGAGAAAAGGGTAAAGAAGAATGCTTGATGAGGATGTGCGCTAGTTACTTACTTGCATTTAAGAAACTAATGTTGCCTTTCTTTTTTTCTTTTATTTTATTTAATATAGTTCAGGCATTTTGTTGAAATTTCTAAGAAGAATAAAATTATCATATATTTTATTTATCTTTTGAGTTAAAATTTTGGTATTTTATATACAGACTGACTATGAACTATGAGATGATCGTGCCCTTGGGTGGAATGCCTAAGTGGGAATTTTTCTAAGTTTTCCTAGCTCGCATTCACGCGAGTTTCGAAGGAAATTTCCGAACGTGTTGGCCAAGGAGCGCGACTTTGAATCGAATACGGGACATTCCATCTAACAGTTCGGGAAGCATAATATCTCACTCACGTGTAGAAATAAATTAATGAAATAACATGAAACTGATATGAAAATGGTTATATCAATTTCATTTTAGGACTATGATAACATAAAAATAGGCATTTTAAGCCAGTTTTTGAGATTTCATATTCAAATAAGTTACCGAAAAGTATGTGATAAACGGATGGATGAATGGATGGATGATTGGGTTTTACGTCGCACTAGTGCTCCGCAGATGGGCAATTGGCGACTGTCTGGGACACACCCCTAGAGGTGGTCCGGAGACATGCCATCACAATTTTGATCCTCCATGGAAGGGAATATGTGATAAACATAGTATCTTTTGCAAAAAGAAAATTTTAAATGTTATTTCATTTTCTTTCTCTTTTATTTTAACACCAAAGTCTGAAAATTCTTAAACTTTCGCCAAAAAATAAAATTTTGAGCGTATTTAAAGGTTTTGCGTTTAAAACAATTTCATTCCTAAATTCTAAGAAGTTTACATTTAATGAGCATACGAGGTGTGGCTATTAAATAACGAGACTATTGCTGTAACATATTTTATTTTAAATTTATACATATTTAGTTATTATCACCTTCAATATACACCCCTCCTCTATCCCTACAACGCTCCATGCGAATGTTCCATTGTTCGAAACAATGCTGGAAGTCTTGTCCTGTGAGCTCCTGCATGAGGCGTGCCGCTTTCTCTTTCACAGCTTTAACTGACTCAAATCTTGTTTCTTTTAATGCAGATTTAACTTTGGGGAACGGATAAAAGTCACATAGAGTCAGGTCAGGAGAATAAGGTGGATGGTCTAAAACTGGGATGTTGTATTTGGCTAGAAACGTCTTGACAAACAATGACGTGTGAGCCGGTGCGTTGTCTTGATGGAGAACCCATGACTTTTTCTTCCACAATTCGGGTCGTTTTTCCCTTACCCCTACACGAAGTTGAGCAAGCAGCTCAAGATAGTAGTGTTCATTAATAGTTTGACATTCACGAGCCCAGTGAAGGTACACAATACCATGAATGTTGAAAAAAAAGGATCATCATCGCTTTGAATTTCGGTTATCATCTCCAAAGTCTTCTCAGACATCTTGGAAACGGTTGAACTACTCATAAACTCGCACACGTGATAAAAATTCATCGCCATAAACTTGTTTTAATAAAATATTAGTTTCACTAGCGGTTTTACCAAGTTTCACGGGAAATTTCACGTTGCTCTACTTTTACAATTATCACGTTTTCGGCAAAACGAAACAAACACCTCTTACACAAACGAAGGTTACGGTCAGACTAATTTCTCTACAAACACGGGAGGCACTGCAATCGAAAGAGAAGGCTTTACGCTGCACAACTGTCGGTCGTTCGGATTTGGCGCATATGTAGTTCATCTGTAGCAGCAATAGTCTCGTTATTTAATAGCCACACCTCGTATGTGATTTGTGGCATTATGAGATGTTTTTAAGATACTAAGAAATTGAATAGCTTTTTTCATTTTTTAAATCCAAGTGTTATCACTGAAATAATGTGAAAATATACATTTTAAGCTAGTTCTCGAGATTTATATCATGTAGCTCATTTTACATTATTCTTTATAATATTTGTTAAATATGTCCCTATATAAAGTAGAATGATAGATTTTTATTCATATATAATTTTTTATTTTAATCTAGATAAGATATTTACGATAGAATTTTTTTTTTTTTTTAACATATATATATATATATATATATATATATATATATATATAACATATGGCTTGTAAGTTGCAAAAAAGTTCGATTTTTTGCATTACTTTAAATATTTTTTAATGTATAATTATTTCATTTAATTTATTTTATTAATTTTTCTCCATTTTTGATGAAAATGCAAACTAGAAAGTTTAACATATAATATTTTAATTAAAATTAATTAATATTATTTTTTAATTTAGCTTAGTATTAGTATTACTTTTTAAATTAAAATTCTTATAATCTGAGTCATTTAAAATAAAATAATTATTAAGATGTGGACAGCAGTCATTTATGAAAAACATGGATTGATCATTTTTAAAGAAAGTTGTGAAAACGTATTGCCTAAAAGTTATCTCATACCTCAGACATGCTATTTGATAAATTTGACGATTGCGAGTCCATAAAATTGTAAATGTTAAAAAAACATATAATAGCGCTCATGAATAATTAGTAACAATAATAATAATTATTATTATTTATCGTTATTGCTGCTTCTGTTGTATTATTACAAATGAAAGAAGTATATGCTTAATTATATTAATTGCCACAATTTTATTAGTATCAACGTTCCTTTGTTAATGAATTTATTAGTAATTTTAAAATTTGCGTGGGGAAAAATATGTTTTTAAAAAAGGTTTTTATTTTTTATACTACTTCTGAGAGATTTCCTCATAATATACTATGATGTTAAATGATTTCATATATCTGTATGGTAACTGTTTATTTCTAAATACAAATGATTATTCAATATATAGATAGAAAAAAAAGCAATTAAAAATTCCCGTTCAGTTAGATAAAAACGCGCAGATTTAACTATTTTTTCCCCCTTAAAAAGCAGGTGTTGTCAGCAGGGTTCAACTGGATTGTTTGTACAAAGAATTTTTCGGAATTCGAGATATTTGCTAATGATCACTGTAAACGTATACGAATACAGTCGGCAGCAAAATTATTTGACCGCTAGCAATAATTCCTATATAAAAAAGTATACTTAATACTTTTTTTTTTTTTTTTTTCTTTTTTAATAAATCCTTGTCGAATCATGTTCTTTGACTGACTAAGAAAATGGCTCGTCAAGGATATATTTAACAAAATAGTATAAAGTATACATTTTAATATAGGAATTATTGCTAGCGCTGAAATAATTTTGCTGCCGACTGTATGTTGTGATTATTCGATGTATCATAGTATTAAAGTACGAACTTTTATATTTTTGCTTTGAAAGTAGCATAAAAAGTATGACAGAAATAATAATTTGATTTCGAAACTTTTTATTACCGATTCATACTTGCTTATAGCAATGTCTGTAAACTGTGAAATACTTAATAATTTTTTATGTTGAGAAAAATTGCTAGATTTTTTTGCATTTATTTAAACAGTTTGATTTTTTTTTTTTTTTTTGAGTAAATTAAAAAGCGTCTGTTATATACCACGGAATGTAATAACGCAATGAGAAACAATTAGTAATTCTGATTTCTTATTATAGAATACAACAGATATAAAATTATTTCAGCCAAATTATGTGAATTGCTTATTATAGATTTGTAAAGAATGCACATTTTTATTCCTTGTAATGCGACTTTTCTGAAAAAATATGTGATTATTATGCGATAACATTTAACATTTTTTTTTTTTTCTTCAGAAATGTTATTTTAAATCAAATTGAAAACAGACAAAACGCATTAGTGATAAATTAGTGACTTTGTAACTGCTGATTAGATGCAAACTGTTTCAGTTATATACAGTTATAATTTTTTTTTTTTTTTTTTTTTTACCTCACAACTTTTAATTCCAAAACGTTGCTTACAGTGACGTAACAGAGCTCGCGCCATTTGTAATAAGTATCCTATTTTAAAGTGCAACCCCTCTTTTTTTTTTTTTTTTTTTTCTTTTCCTTAATAAATGTATGTGAAACACTATGCGTAATGTGCATTACACTTTGAGTGCGGAAACAATATTCAAATTCTATTTAAAGCGCGCGCAAATACACACACATTTATAAATATAATTTCTCCAATGACAGATTTGATAATCTGTCATAGGAGATTCGATTCACTCTTGTGAAAATGAAAGATTTTGCGCCTCTAAATCTAAGTATGTAAGTACAATGCTACATTTGATTGAAGTTAAAATCAAAATATTTCATAAATATTGGATTTTAAAATAAATATTAAGTCATCCTTGACATATCGTTAATCGCGAAACAGCATTGCGCGCTATTATAATGAGTCGGATCTTCGTCTGGTTATAGGTCTTAGTTCGAATGTTTGCCTGATCGATTTTGTTCTTGTGAAAATCTATTGAATTTTTCTATCTAACGGTCGAATAGTTCACCAACATTTGAGAATTAAAACTGTTATAGGATGAATTAACTTTTTCGGAGTTTTCAATTTTCTTTCGCATAAAGTCTACTCTGCCCTAAACTTATGCATGAAATAATCTCCGTGAGGATTTTTCTAAAAAGTCATAGAACTTATTTACGTAAGTTACTGCGAAAACCTCGGAAAACTCAGAAGAGCTAATCTGAGTAGCGTGACATGGAATCGAACCCGGCACATCCCGTCTACCAGCTTCAAGAGAACAACATTTCAAGCGCTGGTGGGCTGAGAAGTTTAGAGATCCATACATATCAAAGTAACATTTTATTGCGTGTAATAATAATTTAAAAAAAAAAGTATGCAATGAACAAACAGTCGCAGCTTGGTTTTATATCTTAAGGTGTTTATTTGCAAAGCTCTTTTCCTTTATGTTTTATATCGTATTTATATCGTTATATATACATCGCAGTACACTGTAAAATAATAATAATAATAATAATAATAATAATAATAATAATGATAAGATTACGGGAAAAGCCCGGCGGCAGAGATTCCAGACAAAGTCCGTAAAAAAAACATTGGTTTTACGGGCAAAATGTTTTTTTTTTTTTTTTTTTTTTTTTTTACAGTGTAGAAAAAAAAAATGCACACAAAAATTTGTTGAAAATAGAAACGTTATGCAGTGGAATAAGATTTTCAGCATTTCTATACCAAACATAAAGCATATAATTATAATGCGCATTCGTTCCATGTACGGAAATATGAATTACTTAACATTTTAATTTAAATAGAGTGCTTAAAAGCAATGTTTGTAAAATCCATTTTTTTTTCCATCTCAAAACGTCATTATATCAATAAAATGTCGGAAATGCAGTAATATATACAATAACTGATGAAGGTAAATTTGGATAGGCATGTTGAAAGTAGTCGTTACCAAGAATTACACGGATTTTAATGAAAGTAAGTTTTTCAAATCGTTTAATGGCATATGACATACAACTGATAAGTGATTTAAAAAATTGGTATAGCATTGCAACTATACAAGAAATTGCATGCTCGCTGTTTATAATTTTTATACAAGGAAGAACAAAAAAAAAAAAAAAAAAAAAATCCGAATTATTTTATGATTCCGTGTTACAATTATTGTTCCATATTGCAATTTATTGTACAAATACACGAATTTAATGAAGTTACACATGTCGCCCTACTGTAACTTTCGTTTTTGTTCACTGTTAAAAATGGTTTCTTAAAAATAAGCTGAAGTGTCCCAAAATAGCTGCGAAACAATATATGCTTAAATTTGAAAACCCATGTACTCACTTTTGAGTTTATTGACATGTGAAATATGGTGATATTTGGATTCTGATTGGTCAACTCCATTTTTGAGCATTTCAGTATACTCAAAAATGAGTACATGGTTTCTCAAAATTAAGTACATATTGTTTCGGAGCTATTTTAAGACAATTTAGCCCATTTTTTAAGAAATTATTTTTAACAGTGTTTATTTACGAAAATAGTCAGATTGAAATTTGTTTATTAAACGCCTGTTAACTAATAAATGTAAGAAATATTGAATAGAATTACCTTAGATTTTTTAAAGTAATATATATATATATATATTTTAATTTTCTATTTTAGCAGTTAAGATGGTTATCTTTAAGGGGGGGGGGGGGAAAGTTTCATATTTAGAAACTTAATAGACGGCAAATGTTGATGTTTTATTGGTTTTAACAGAAAGATAATATTAATTCTTTTTATAAATTATTGTCTTAAATTTGCATTTATATGCGCTGAAACATAAAAGAAAAAGAATAGAATTTAAATTATTGAGTATTAGGATTTTTTAAACTAATAAATTAAAAATATATTTACTATTTTATTTTATTTTATTTATTTTTAATGTCTTATGTGAGTAGATTTTTAATTTCAATTTTTTCTCTACAATTTTTATAGTTTCAAAATATATTCTAAACATATTTGGGTATTACACTTTGTGAATTCAATGAAACATTACTTAAAAAAAGAAAAAGAAAAAAAAAAGTTTCTGCTTTGATTTTTAAATTTAATGCTACTTTGATGCGAATGCGAAATATTGTTTTTCAAAATAAAAATCGTGTATTTGAAATATCTATATCAAAATGAAAAGTAAAATAGACTCACAAATTAATTTAAATGTCTGAGAAAAATCTTTATTATTATTATTATTAATATTATTATTATTATTCACTGAAATTAAGACGCGAGGTGAAATTTTAAGAAATTCTAAAAAATATCGGCTTTGAAAAAAATCCATTTAAAAGATAATTCTTTAGTTACCTATAAAACTCACTATTTTAAATTATAAATTTTCTGTCTTATTTTATTTAACATATTATAAAATATGAATACTTCGTCTTTCAATCGATTTTTCTTAATTTCGAAGTTTATCGTTCCATTAAGACTATTTTTAAATCCACATTGCTTAGTTTATAGAAAATCTTGCATTTTTGTCTTTTTTATGCAGCGCATTTACTAAGACTTATGCAGCGCATTTACTTTATTTTAAACCACATACGTGAAAATAAAATAATATGTTGTACGAATACTTTATGATTAGTATTTTTATTTCAATGTGTCTTACTCATTAAATTAGATATGTATACATACATTACAATATTTCAGCATATATTATTAATGGATGTTTAGCAAATATTATAAAATAAAAAAGTAATAAATATTTGTAAATGAGAATTTCAATCGATTTATTATTTTCAAATCAATCATTTAATATTATCTTAATTTTTAAATATTTTATGTGATTAAAAAAAAAAAAAAAGCTTTTAAAAAAAATCTTAAACAAAAAAGTTGCTTTATTTTCTGGTAATACTTTAAAATTTTCCAAACGTGTAAATTTAACGCATAAATCAAACTTATATTACATTTGATAGTGCGCTTAGTTATACCTCTAAATATTTTTTATAACAGTAATAAAACATTATAAATTGAAAAAGGATAGAAATATGTAAATAATTTCAGTCTAAATAAGTCACGTGAAAGTATTAATTCCTTTTAAAGTCACAAACTATTCTTAACTTGCTTTAGACTGCAGTTAACCCCCAATACCGTTTAAAAGGGGCAAATGCAAACAGTAATTATCTCTTTTCCGTTATCTTCGTAGCTTCGACTTTCCCCATAATCTTCAATTCATCGCCTTTATTTTTTTGCCAAGACATGGAAATTATCACCGAAATGAGAGTGCAGTAAATGAAGGTGACATTCTGTCCGGAAGTATGACCACACAGCAGAAATTCCTGAAGCAAGGCGGGAATTCCTGAAGCAAGCCCGCCAATTCTACGGCGGGAAAATAAATGGTTGGATTTTCGTTCACTCTGGATTAAGGCCTAATGTCATGCTTGGAGCATTTTTTGACTAATTGATATGGTACATTATTTCGATATTCTGTCGATGTTTGATTTTAAGGTTAGCATAAAAGATCGCAATGAATGCTCGAAATGATATTTTGAGAATATCCTCAAATGATTACCGACCATTTTCCAACAATTCTGATAAGCGGCCGACGTGATATCGAGATGTTTTGCTGTCTGGGTTGGGACGTTGTTAAATCTACACGGGGGAAAAGATTAAGCAACGGTTTTATTACACGTGGAAGAAATTTTCGATTTGTTACACAGAACAATTATTATTCGTAAAGAAATATTATTTTCATAAATTATATTCTTTAGAATTTGAAATAAGAACCAAAATAAACAAACTCGTATACTAAAACCAAAAAAAGAAAGAAAGAAAGAAAACAAGAAAGAAAAAGGAGAAAATAAAATGCTTATAATTATAAAACATTAAATGTAAATACACTAATAACTAAAACTAAATCATTTATAGTTTTGAACCATAATATCTTAAAAACAGTACGTTGAGTTCTGAAGAATTGAAATATGGAGTTGGATTGGGTTGTGGGGAGTAAGGCCAACTGACTACACTAGGGTCCTAGGCTTGAAGGGGAGTGCCCTCCATGGGGAGGGTCTTTCTAAGGGTCCTAGCCCGTATTTAATTGAAATATCGGACACTAAGAAAAAGAGATTGTTCGTGGCAGTGGCGGATTTCCCATAAGGCGCAGTTGGCGCGTGCCAAGGGCCCCGCGCCTAAAGAGGCCTCGCGTTTAATTTTTTTTCTTTGTAATTTCAACTTTTTAAAAAATACTTTTTTTTTTTTTTTTTTTACAATTTCAATTTTTAAAAAGAACTTCTTTTTTGTTGTTTTTTTGTTTGTTTCCCAGAATGCTCTTGAAAATACATTTATTCTCCAAAAAAAATGTATTTATTCTATATGCGTTGCACTTATAATCTGTACACAATTTCTTAATAAAGGGTACGGAGTTTGCAGAAGCCAAGACTTCATGTGATAGAAATGCGAAATAAGATTACAAACCCGTTTTCAATTTGATCAAATGCAATCAGTTCCACATTCTGGCCTTTCTTCTAACAAGGGCCCCGCATTTCTTCTTGCTTACTTAATAATTTCTAAATTTAACAAAATATTAGAAAATGCTCAATTTTTTCATACATTAATAAATTTAAAAGTACATTATTTCTATATGCATATAATATACGCAAGATTACGCAAAAAGAAAAAAAAAAAAAAAAGTGTGGGGTTACTTAACACACAGTTATGTAAGTTTACGAAAAGAAACTATAGAGAGGTTCAAAATTTCTGCGCATAACTATTTTTTAAATGTTACCTATTTCAGTATTATCCTACACCCATTTTATTTATTTAATGCAATAACGATGCCTAGCCATAACGCTATCCTGCATTTAAGGGGCCTGACCAGAATTAAAAGAGGTTATTCAATTGATGAAACAGAATTTTTAAATTTAGTAATTTCTGTACCAATCACCCATCAACTGAAGCCTTGTGTGCCCTTTTTTCCGGGATCCAGGTAGAAGTACATGACGTGTGATCGAACTCTGCACTTCCTTCTTTTGATGCACATTTAAGTGAAATTTTGCCTTATTCTTCTATGTTAAGAAAATTGTAAATTTCGAATAATTTCTTAAGTTTTTTAATTAGAATGTTGTGAATAAATAGTGTTATTGCCACTGTCATAAATAGCATTTTAAAAATGGTTTGACCTCTCTGCGATCATTTGTTCGTGAGATATCGTGTACAAAGACTAACAAATTAACAGACACCCTACAGACCCATTGGCCATTTTGATACTTTCGGATTCCTCACACCTGAAAACGTGTAAAAAAAATCATAAAACAGAGGACGAAAATTTTCACGATTACCTAAGTTCCCTATACCTATATGATGGGGAACTAAAGAATGCATTCGCACAAAAGTACTGCATAGCGGGAATTAAGCTCTCCTCGTTAAAAAATTCAAATAACATTGTTCAATTGAAAATTACCTCCCGATTAATTTTTACCATAGAGGCCCTGGAAATGTTCTGCGCCTAGGGCCCCCCCGTAGCTTAAACCCACCACTGGTTCGTGGATTACTTTCCATTGTAGGCAGTAGATGGCAGCATCATATCTGCACAAAATCTGACTTTTTTTACAGCCATTATCTATTATGGAGTAATTTACTCCATAAGAGTGGACAATGCCTAATCTCTTCAATAGCCGTGACCCATGTTATTCTATGGGAAAATTTGTTTCAGTAATCACTTATTAGTACCTAATGAAAATTTTTCAATTCTCTTTTCACATTTAGAAAATTCATAAGCGTCAAATTAGTATTTATTTTCCAAAAAATTGATTTTTTTTTTTAGTATTTCTTTTTGCTACTAAAAAATGAGGAAAACGAACTTTATGAAAAATTGCATTTTTAAAACTCAAAATTTAAATGCAAAAATTTAAACGTAATCTTCCGCATTTAAAATTCTTGTTGAAGAATGTTCTTAAATCTGTACATGCAAAAACATTAAACAACAATTTTGTTGTGGCTGGAGGAAATTTTCTATATGTTATACAGAATAGTTATCTTTAAAACAAATATTATTTTACTAAAATCTATTCTTTAAAAATTTAAATAAATATAAACCAAAATAGATAAACACGTACACTAAAACCAAAGAAAAAGAAAATTAATGAAAGAAAATGTGTTTTTTTTTTTTTTATTATTATAGAGCATTAAATAAATAATACACTGTAAAGAACTAAAACATTTACAAATCTGAACCATAATACCTCAAAAACAATGTTATTATGTCTGAAGAATTAAAATATCGGGCGCTGATAAAAAGAAAAAGAACTTGCTTGTTGACTAATTTTCATTATGCACACTAGATGGCAGCATCAAATCTGCATCAATTCTACTTTTTCGTAGCCATTACCACGGACTTAGTGTACGTCCATGGCCATTACTGAACTCCAGTAAATGTGGCATATTCGATCTTATATTATACGTATAGGCGTAGCCTACGGCGATATCGCCGTAGGCTATGGTATAGGTCATGACATTGATGTTTGTAGAAAAGAGACTTATTTAAAATACCTTCTACATAAAAAAACCTACATTAAGCCAGTGGAGTACTATCTGGGGGGCAGAAATCTTTCTAAGAGGTCCTAGCTGGTATTTTTGCAAGTCTCGTAGATAACCAAAGAAATGCTCGAACGAGTAAGCTGACGAACGCGATCTGGGCTCGAACTCTCATCTACTAGTTTCGAGTCAATTTCGGTTGAATGGTTCATTTGAAACCAGGGTTAATTTTTGCTCTGAAATTTCAAAAAAAAAAAAAAAAAAAATTAAATTAAAAAGGAATACTGTCTTCAGAAAGTTTTAAAAAAAAAAGTACATGATATTCAATATTTAAAATTTAAAGCTATTTTTAAATGCGAACTCATCCTCACATTAAAAAGTACCATTCCAAAATTATAACTGTTCGCATCCGGCAAAAAAAGCCTGATGTGGACACCATATGACTTTCTTATACACCCATTGAAATATACATATTATTTAAAAACATTGTCATTTTCATGCCTGTTAAGAAGTTTGTAAAGAAACAGGAAAGACTCTATGAAAATTCCCGAAAAAAAGTTACGAAACTTGAAACACAAAGACACTCTTTATTTGAAACCAGGGTTAATTTTTGCTCTGAAATCTCAAAATTAAAAAAATAATAATAATAATAATAATAATTAAAAAGGAATACTGTCTTCAGAAAGTTTTAAAAAAAATAGTACAACAAAAGTCTCCGAACACTAGCAAAAATTCCTATGTAAAAAAAGTACACTTAATACAGTTTTGTTAAATAAATCCTCGTCGAATCCTATTCTTAGTCAGTCTAAAAACAAGATTCGACAAGGATTTATTTAACAAAACTGTATTAAGTGTACTTTTTTTATATAGGATTTGCTAGTGTTCGGAGACTTTTGTTACCGACTGTACATTATATTCAATATTTAAAATTAAAAGCTGTTTTAAAATACTTAACATAAAAATGACTTTTACAAAATTATATTGTTCGTACTCAAAAAAAAAAAAAAAAAAAAAAAAAAAAAAATGATGTGAACATCATATGACTTCCTTATAAACCCATTGAAATATGCATATTGTTAAAAAATATTGACATTTTTGTGTGTGTTTAGAAGTTTGTGAGGAAACAGGAAACACTCAATCCATGAACATTCCCGAAAACAAGTCAAGAAAACTATTACTCGAACCACAAATGTCACAAGATAAGATTATATATTGCGCATATAATGATTATCGTTTATTTCGAATTAGAAGTCTACAGCTTATTACATAATTTCTCATCGGCACATGCACAACTTAGAGTTCAATGATATTTATTCAAGTGTAGACGGCCTAATTTTATAATCTTTGGAGATAATTAGTGGTGAGACACAATACATTATAGCACGAAAGAAAAAAAAAGAAAAAAAAAGACTCCATTAAAATTAAGAAAGAGCTTACTGGTTCTGGCAACCCTGAACTATTGTTTTCTATTAAATTCGGTCATTAATCTCAATTTCGCCAAATGTGTCGGCAAAGCAGATTTTGGTATTGGATACAGACTTGGCGACCTGGTGTTAAATTTTGGACCAAATTTCGCGTAAAATTGGTAGCTTAGGGTTGCCAAAGTATGGAAATTCTAACTTCAATAGAAACAGCGTTCTGAAATTTTCAGAAATAATCCATCGGTTTCTGGCAAAGAACTAACTTCCTCCAAAGATCTAAAAATCTCTAACTTGACTATAAAAAGGAAAGAGTCAAAAATACCTTTATAAGCATAACTCGGCTCCAAATTGCTTCCCGGTGAAGAAATTGCAGAGGGAGGTTACCGAAAGAGAATGATATAATAACGCACACACGCACACATAAAGAAAAAGCACATACGCATACACAACCGGCCCTGATTAACTTCATGTTAGGCCCCGGGGAACACATTTTTTTCGTGGGCCCGCATCTCTCTCGCTCTGTGCACCAATCAGCACATATATACCTGTTTATAGGACTAATATGGCAGAAATTGCATTATATGACACCATTTTTCCCACTTTTAGGCATAAAAAGCAAAATGGTATTTTCAGGTCCAGTTTTGTGGCCTTCTGCTACTCAGGTCACATGATCACGCAAATCTTTCTTCTATATTTTCCTATACAAATTCACTCAAAACAAATAACTTTATTAAAACTTAAAAAAAAAAAAAAGAAAGAAAGTATCGATAACTTTTATTTAAATTATCACAGATCAATAGTTCAATTATTCGTTTTAAAGATATTGACGAAATTTTTTAAAAGGTGCCCATATCGAAAATTTGCCCTCTCGGAGGGGACTTACCCCTAGGAGGGCTCCTGTGTATACAATTTTTTTTTTTTCTACTTGATTATTTCTATTGTAAACAATTCTTTTTAATTTCATAGGGATTCGTTAAAAATAATTCTCACTGTGCACATTTATAAGAAATTTTGGTCTATACCACCAAGTTAAGAACTTAGAAAAATCCGAATGGCAACGCCACATGTTGGACGATTTTCACCAAAACGCAATAGGCACTATTTTATGTCATGGTGCAACTGCAAATTTACATGCCATTCTGTGCAGTGTAATAGTTCTTGAGATACAATTGGAACAATATTTTCCTCACACACAGATAGACATTTTCTAAAAATAGTCAATCGTGTTCTAGATATCTCAAAACGTGTAAATCCATCGAAAACTGGAAGTTGAAAATATTTATGAATCCAACACTTTCTTCTGTTGAGTACAAAAGAAAGTATAAAGATTGAATTCATGACGTAGGATAATATATTATAGCTATAGTACGAAGGTGGTGAAATTAAGCGAATAAATATAGCAAGATTAAGGAAGAACGGGTTTTACGACGCTCTAGAACTTATATATATATATATGTATATATATTATATATATATATATTGTTACAAAAATATTATATATATTGTTACAAAATTGTAAATAATTGTGTTTATTTCTGTATAAATTCTTTCAAAGAGGCTTAGTAAGTTGATAGAGTGCTAATTTTGTGCATTTCTAGTCGTTTTAGCGTTGAAATAGCCTTATTTTCCCTTAAAAACGCATTAAAAAGCCCCAGTAATGCAGGTAATGGATTTGGCGCCAAATTTGGCGACTTTTTCCCACCTTGGCGATTTTTTTGGCGACCTTGGCGAGAAAATCCTTATATGGGATACACCAAATATGGAAGCTGTAAGTTGATTGGTTGACCACTTTCTAGAGTTTTCTCGAAAAATCTGGGTTCCATGGAACAGTATATAAGGAGCGCTTCCTCGCCAAGGCAGTCAGTTCAGTTCAGCTTTCAGCCAGCTTCGCTAGTGCTTGCATTGCTCTTGAGCCTCTTTGGAAGAGACTTGCTTTATGTGTTATTGCTATACAGTTTGTACTGTGGATTTGCTATTGACAGCTGTTGTTTAAGCTGTGTTTACTGTTTGAATTGAAGCTGATACTTGGTTTATAGACCTGCATTTTTCTGGAATTTTCTGTGAATAAATTACTGAATTTTTGTACATTTGGCCTTTCATTCCCAGACAACTCACGAACCCCCAAGTGCGCAACATTTCTGGTGTCAGAAGCGGGATTGTCTGTGAATGGTGATAACGAGAGCTATGGAACAAGAAATGAAGAAATTTCTAGAAGGACTCACTGCTCAGATGAATGAGTTAAGATCTGGATTGATAGAGGAAATGAAAGCCGGACAGGAAAAGATGGAAACCGGATTGATAGAGAAAATAGAAACAGGACAAAGAGAAATGAAAGAAGGACAAAAAGAGTTGAAAGACAGTTTGACCGAAGAAATTAAATCTAATCAAGATGAGATGAAGAGAGAGCTTTCAACGGTGAAAGAATCAATCGAGGGTAAATTAACGGTGATGGAAAATAGAATGGATGGAATAGAAGAGAAAGTTATAAAGATAGAAGAACATTTTGAGGAGAAAGTTTTAAAAATAGAAGAAAATTTTGAAAAGAAAGCTATGACGATAGAAGAAAATGTTATGAAGGTTGAAGAGAGTGTTACGAGGATAGAACAGAGTTTCGAGGAGAAAGTTAAAGAAAATTTTGATCAGGAACTGAAAGGAAGGTTTTCAGAGATAGAAGGTAAACTGAAGAGAATAGAAGAAGATCTGGAGAGAAAAGTGGAAGAAAAATTAGAATCCATGCCCCAGGAAACTGAAAAGAAAGAGAGAAGAATCCAGAATCAGGAATTTATTAAGCTATCTACCTACGATGGCAGTTCCTCCTGGCATGTATATAAGACGCAGTTTTCCATCGTTGCTGAAGCTAACGGCTGGGACTCTACCGCCAAGTCAGTCCATTTAGCAGCAGCATTACGGGGAGATGCAGCCGAGATCCTGAGAAATGTTTCTAAAGAAGAAAGGAACGACTTCGAGGCCCTGACTAGAGCACTGGAGCTACGGTTCGGAGAGAAGTGTTCTAAGGACTATAGTCGCCTCCAGCTAAAGTCCCGTTACCAGAAAATGGGCGAAAGTTTGCAAGAGCTGGCAGCGGACATTCAGAGATTGTCACAGACTGTCATGTTGACTGTCATTCTCAAACTGTCAAGTTGACACTCGAAACGACTTAGCTCTTCAGTACTTTATCGATGCAGTTCGGGATCCAGAAATTCAAAAAGCGCTGAGACTCTCCAACATCAGAGACGTAGAATCAGCTTTAGGCTATGCACTTAGGATAGAGGCAGCCCAACAAGCCTCCCGTAAAGACCGCCATTCCATAAGAGCAGTCTCATTAAATGATGCGCCTGCTGGTGAAAATGAAATGCAGAGAAGTCTCGCAGAGATCTTAAGGAGATTGCGCAGCCTGGAAAATAATAAGGAAATAAAGGATCGGAAGATAAAGTGCTGGGGCTGTGGAGGGGACGGTCATGTAAAGAGGAACTGCCCGGTACGACCAACTATAGGAAATCACCCGGCTTCACCATCACTGCAGGGAAACTAAGATTCTAGGCCTAAGATTCTAACTAGGAGGCCATCTCGCGGGGCGGAGGTTGCCTGAAATTAAAGAGCCCCAATTTACAGTATTTCATGTTTCATCGATGAGTGGCGGCGATAATGGACTTCACGTCTATGGCCAAGTTAACAACACCACCTGCCGGATGATTCTGGACACGGGAGCCAACGTGACCATCATTAGAACAGATTTGGCTCAAGAACTAAAAGAGAAGATCATCTGGACTCCGCCCTGCGTTTAACTCCAGACTGTGACCGGAGACGAAATCAAAATATATGGAAAAATGAACTTGATCATCACTTTTGGGAATGCCAGTTACCATCATATGGCATATGTGGCAGATATAAGAGATCCTGTAATCATTGGAATTGATTTCCTGAGAAAATTTAACTTTAAATTGGACTTCAAGAATAATGAACTGCATTCGAGTTCGGAAGACATAGCTGTGTTCAACACTGAAAATCAAGACATTCAGCCAATATGCCAGATAACAGCCAAGTCGGAAATTTCCATCCCTCCACATACAGAGACAATAGTTTCAGGAACACCTCCTACCAAGCAATACTTCCGCTATGGACTGATTGAATACCCGAATACAGACAATAGCCCAAGAGGAGTTCTGGTAGCTTCATCTGTAGTTGATCTTTCAAAGAGTACTATTCCTGTGAGAGTCGCAAATATCAGCGATAAGGTCCGGACAGTGAAGAAGGATGAGGTGTTAGCAACCTGCACTCCTGTTACATGCATCAACCGTCCCACGCAATCAACCGCATCCAAGTCTTCAGAACAATTAATAACGGAATTAGTAAAGAATGCAGAGTTAGGAAAGGAACAGAGATGTGCTGCGGAGAAGCTACTCCAAGAATTTAAAGACCTTTTTTCTCGAACACCTGAAGACGTCGGGAGAACGAACATCACCCAGCACAGAATTGATACAGGAAATCATCCTCCAATTAAACAACATCCAAGAAGACTTCCATTTGCTAAACAGGAAGAGGTCACTGAACTTCTAAATGAAATGCAGCACAATGACGTCCTCGAGCCATCAACGAGTCCTTGGGCCTCTCCCATAGTACTGGTGCGAAAAAAGGATGGTTCAACAAGATTTCGTGTGGATTATCGTCGTTTGAATGACATCACGAAGAAAGACAGTTACCCTCTTCCCAGAATTGACGACACATTAGACACACTTGCCGGCAATAAATGGTTCTCGACTTTGGATCTGAAGAGCGGTTACTGGCAAGTAGAGTTACATCCTGATGATCGTGAGAAGACTGCATTCACCACGGGACAAGGACTGTGGCAATTTAAAGTTATGCCGTTCGGATTATGTAATGCACCTGCCACCTTCGAACGCCTCATGGAGACAGTGCTGAAAGGACTTTCCTAATTATCATTGTGGGGCGCACCTTTGAAGACCATCTTCGAAATATCCGAAAGGTGCTGGAGAAACTCAGAATGGCTAGCCTCAAGTTGAATCCAGGCAAGTGTACAGTCGGTAACAAAAGTGTCCGAACACTAGCAAAAATTCCTATGTAAAAAATGTACACTTCATACGGTTTTGTTAAATAAATCCTTATCGAATCATGTTCTTAAACTGACTAAGAACAGGATTCGGCAAGGATTTATTTAACAAAACCGTATGAAGTGTACTCTTTTTACATAGGAATTTTTGCTAGTGTTCGGACACTTTTGTTACCGACTGTAACTTGTTCCGTCGTGAAGTGAGCTACCTCGGCCATATCATCTCTGCCGAAGGTGTGAGAACTGATCCTGAGAAGATCTCTGCAGTCGAGAACTGGAGTCGCCCTGAAAATGTACACCAACTACGAAGTTTTCTGGGGTTATGCACTTACTACAGGAAGTTTGTCAAGGGTTTCTCAAATATTGCCAGACCACTCCACAAGCTGACGGAAGCCAAACAGAAGTTCCTGTGGACAGATGAATGTGAAAATGCGTTCAAGCGACTTAAAGAGGCCTTAACATCATCGCCTATCTTGACGTATCCACAGCCCGACAGACAGTTCATACTTGATACAGATGCCAGCCATGAGAGTGTTGGTGCTGTTCTGTCGCAGGAAATTGATGGTCAAGAACATGTCATTGCCTACTGGAGTAAATGCTTGTCTAAACCAGAGCGAAATTACTGTACCAACAGGAAAGAGCTACTCGCTATCGTAAAAGCCATAGAACATTTCCATCATTACCTCTATGGCAGAAGATTCCTGCTCCGGACTGACCATGCATCTTTAACGTGGTTGCTCCAGTTCAAGAACCCGGAAGGACAGATTGCCAGGTGGATACAACGCCTCCAGGAATATGACTTCGAGATACGTCATCGTAAAGGAACTCTACATGGTAATGCAGATGCCTTGTCACGGAAGCCCTGCTCGGAAAGCTGCAGGTACTGCTCTAGAGCCGAACAGAAATACCTGCCGATAAATCCGGTTGCCTGCCAAGTTACTGTCTCAACACCATCAGAACAAGATCCCGATCCCTTGAGTGACGAAGACAAGCCCAGTTGGAAGACCCTGACATAAAGTCAATATTACAGCTGAAGGAGACGACCAGCAACAGACCTATCTGGCAGGACATTTCCAGATTCAGTCCCATTACGAAAAGTTATTGGGCACTTTGGGACTCTCTTCATATCAGAAACGGCGTATTATACAGAAAGTGGGAATATGATGATGGGAAAAGCTTCAGATGGCAGACTGTATTACCAAGATCAAAAATTCCTGCTGTTTTAGAACAACTGCATAGTAGCTCTACCGGAGGCCATTTTGGGGTAATGAAGACTCTGCAGAAAGTTCGCGAACGCTTCTACTGGTGCAAGGCAAAGGAGGATGTGGGGAAATGGTGTAAATCCTGTGATGCTTGTGCACGTAAAGGCCCGCAGAAACGAAGTCGAGGAAGACTGTAACGGTATAACGTGGGAGCACCATTTGAACGGATTGCAATCGACATCTTGGGTCCTTTGCCACGGACCTCCAGTGGAAATAAATACATCCTCGTCGTGATGAACTATTTCACCAAGTGGCCTGAGGCATATCCCATTCCCAATCAAGAGGCATGCACAGTCGCAGAGGTCCTAGTGCAGCAATGGGTGTCAAGGTACGGCACGCCCCTACAACTTCATACGGACCAAGGTAGGAACTTTACCTCTGATGTTTTCAAAGGACTGTGTCAACTACTCGGCATAGACAAAACCCGGACAACACCCTTACATCCCCAGTCGGACGGCATGGTCAAGAGGTTCAATCGTACCATCCTGAATAACCTCTCACTTCTAGTATCAAGGAACCAGCAAGATTGGGACTTGAAGTTGCCATTGTTCCTGCTGGCTTATCGAAGTGCTGTCCATGAAACCACCGGCTATACTCCAGCCCAGATGCTGTTTGGACGTGAACTTCGTCTCCCTTGTGATCTCCTGTTTGGTTGTCCACCCGATGCGCCTTCATCGCCCGAGGAGTACATCCAAGATCTCCAGGCACGATTTGAGGACGTACACAACTTTGCTCGGGAGCGGATTAACATGGCAACGGAGAAAATGAAGACAAGGTACGATCTAAAGGCTACGCAACATGAGTTCCAGGAAGGAGAGAAGGTCTGGTTGTGGAATCCTATTCGACGCAAAGGACTCTCTCCCAAGTTACAGTGCAACTGGGACGGACCGTACACAGTCTTAAAAAGGCTGAATGATGTAGTGGTGCAGATCACTAAAACACCTTCATCAAAACCGAAGGTGGTGCACTATAACAGGCTAGCCAAATACCACAATTACCGGTAATATTAAAATTAAAAATGTAAATACTGATAAAATTTGCGCATGCGCACTGTAAATATTTGTATATAAATATTTGTACATATTTGTGAATTTTGTAAATATTTCCCACTTAATTTATATTTCTATGTTATCTTTATGTGCAACTTAGTTCTTGTATTTTAGATTGTGTAAATTTGTTTAGTTTCGCCTCTTGACCAAGGGTTGCACTGCCCGGGACGTGCAGTCCTTGGGAGGGGGGCAGTGTTACAAAATTGTAAATAATTGTGTTTATTTCTGTATAAATTCTTTCAAAGAGGCTTAGTAAGTTGATAGAGTGCTAATTTTGTGCATTTCTAGTCGTTTTAGCGTTGAAATAGCCTTATTTTCCCTTAAAAACGCATTAAAAAGCCCCAGTAATGCAGGTAATGGATTTGGCGCTAAATTTGGCGACTTTTTCCCACCTTGGCGATTTTTTTGGCGACCTTGGCTAGAAAATCCTTATATGGGATATACCAAATATGGAAGCTGTAAGTTGATTGGTTGACCACTTTCTAGAGTTTTCTCAAAAAATCTGGGTTGCATGGAACAGTATATAAGGAGCGCTTCCTCGCCGAGGCAGTCAGTTCAGTTCAGCTTTCAGCCAGCTTCGCTAGTGCTTGCATTGCTCTTGAGCCTCTTTGGAAGAGACTTGCTTTATGTGTTATTGCTATACAGTTTGTACTGTGGATTTGCTATTGACAGCTGTTGTTTAAGCTGTGTTTACTGTTTGAATTGAAGCTGATACTTGGTTTATAGACCTGCATTTTTCTGGAATTTTCTGTGAATAAATTACTGAATTTTTGTACATTTGGCCTTTCATTCCCAGACAACTCCCGAACCCCCAAGTGCGCAACAATATATATATATATATATATATATATATATATATATATATATATATATTGTATATATATATAAAGACATAATGGGAGATCCCTTACACTGAATTAATGAGTTTTATAAAATTATTTGTATGTGAGTTAGTATTTTTTAAACCTTTTTTTAGGCAACAATGTTTGCTTTATACATGAAACTACACGAAAACAATCATTCATCATTTATTTCGGTGGGAGGGGGAGTGGACCCTCCCTTTGCCTACGGCTTTGCACATAACATGACATTAATACAAATCATTCCATTCTTTTTATGCAACTGAGTGACTACAAATAGTTATTTTCTTAATTTGTTTATCGTTGGTTCCATAACTTCTCTCGTGGTTAAAGTTTTAATAGATAAAATAGTAATTCCCTCTTGTTTGTTTACACTGGCGTCTTTGAACGAATATTAATCTAATAATTCTCAGAAAATTCGAAAATAAATCCTAAATTAAAAGTATTCTCTAATATTAAACTGTAATATTAAACTATTATTTCTTACAGGTACAACTTTTATAGAACTTGTTGATATAACATATTTTAAAGTTTTGAACTTTTTTGACGTGAACTATTCAGTTTAAGCATGCTCAAAAAATAAATTTTGATGTAGTTTTATTGGAATAAATGATATTTTTTCCATGTAAAAATGTAATGTGTGAGTTTAATTTTACTTTAAAATTTATAATATCGAGTTTCAAGTAGGTTATAAATATACGAAAAATGAAAATTTCTGAAATTTGTAATTTAAATAGCGCATATTCATTATAGAAATAAACTGGGTACATGTTATAACAATAACCATAACACACACACATACGCGTAAACGAAACCTTATAATATCAACTTTATCTAAATTAAATGCGCATGGCTGTTAGCGTTACCCGAGAAACACCACGTGGAGGTCGCCATGCATCGTTTCTCATGGGGAGTTTTGATAAGGCAGGCCCTCTTGCCTACTGCCAGCAAGCATCCCGAGGTAATTTAGTCTTTTACACTACGAATGCAACAACAACATATTTTCAGAAAATTCCTGAATTTTCTGAATTTCTTTTTCTTTTTTTTTTTTTTTTTTTTTTTTTATGATGTTGTGGAGAAACAGAAACTGGTTGATTTTCAATAACCGTTTCCACTGTCTGAGAAAGAACTGATTCCACTTCGATTTGAAACGGAGGTTCATCAGAAGAATTATCAGGCAGTGCAGTAGAAACTGTTTCTTTTTCATCGAGTATGGCCACTACATGAGACTGAACTGAATCCACTTCGGTTTGGAACGGAGTTTCATCAGTAACAGTATCAGGCAGTGAAATAATATCATAAACTTTTGGCAGCTTTTTTATATCCAACTTTGGATGCTTGCGAATACGAGCTTTATATAAAGCTGGATTATAAAATTTTTGACTATCATTATTCATTAACAAATAACGTCCAGCAAAGATGGAAGTCACTGGACACGCATACCTTTTCCGAGCGTCATCCATAGGATGATGCTCGAAAATTTTAAAAATATACCACATGAGGAACTTTTTTAAAAAGTAACTCCCGAAGAAAACATCTAAGAACGAAAAATACATCATTCTCAGATGAGGGTCAGTAATTAGGCTGAAGAAAATTGTTAAAAAGAGAAGCTTTTCATTGTTGTAAAAATATATATATATAAACATTATTGTTTATCAAACAATTATTTTTTATTAAATAGTTGTTGCAATTGTTCATTCAATTGTTGAACTGAAATATTGGATACATTGTTTAAAAAACAAATGATGGTAAAAATTTGTATAACACGAAAATTAATTTTGTATTCAATGCCATGTGAAAAGGTCGATGAGATTAAAATATATCATTAATATAACGATAAAGTTAACAGGGAATGATATCATGTCAAATAGAGGAATCATTTTATAAACTGGGTTGAAGCAAGTATTAAAACTTCTGAAATTTTTTATTAGATGCTGTTGAAAATCTGTTGCCAGATGGTATGAAATTTTGAAGCTTCATCAGTTGCAAATATATCACGAGGAAAATTTTCACAATAACTAAATTTCAGGACGCCATAATGCACAAAAATGTGTCAAAATATTTAACAGTCTTATGGCAGTGTCTACTATAATCTCTAAATTTATGTGCTGCGCTGTGTTGTGTTGTAGATTTTAAAGCCGACTACAACGCGACTGGTTTAAGTCTGAGTGAAGTACCCTTCATCTTTCTAAGCAGTTTTATCTACATACATTGGGGGGTGGGGATGGAGAGCAATAAACCCGTTTCCAAGCATAACTTTTCTTCAAATTATCTCAGCAAGATTAATTTTTATGTGTGGGTTGTTTATGCCTTCCCAACACGCACTGTAAAAGGATTTTACGAAATTTAAGCACGGGAGGGGAGGCAAAAACACGCTTATAAGTGTAATTGTGCTCCAAGTTATCTCAGGATAGCGATTTTTTGATCTGTCGTTTGGTTATGCGTACTCAAGACACATACGATTTTGTAAGATTTCGTCCTATCCTCCCCCCCCCATGGGGGTGGGGGTGGGGCAAAAACATGTTTCCAAACATAATTTTGCTTCAAATTATCTCAGTAAGATGATTTATTTTTACGTATGGGTAGTTTATGAGTTCCGAACACGCATTATAAAGGGATTTTACGAAATTTCCCCTCTCCGCCCTTAAAGAGGGGGAGGAGGGGCAAAAAAAAAAAAACACTTTTGAAGGTAACTGCTCCAAATTATCTCAGAATAGCGATGTTTTGATATGTCGATTGGCTATGCACACTCAAGGCGCGCACTACAAAGGGATTTTGTAAAATTCCACATTATTCCGCTTGGGGGTGGGGTGGGCTGGGGGGCAAAATCATGTTTCCATGCGCAACTCTGCTCCGAACTATCTTAGGCGATTTTTTTTATGTGCGGGCTGGTTATGCGTTCCCAACGCGCATTATAAAGGGATTTTGGGAAATTTTCCCTTTCTTCCTTTTAAGGGCGGGGGGAAGGCAAAAACACGTTTTAAAGAGTAACTCTGCTCCAAATTATTTCAGGAAAGCGATTTTTCTATATGTTGATTGGTTATGCGTACTCAACACACACAAACTACAGAGGGATTATTTGAAAGTCTGTGCTAACCCCCCCCCTTAAAGGGGGATGTGGGGGGATAAAGTACATGCTTCCATGTGTAACTCTGTTCCAAATTATCTTAGGATGGCAATTTTTGATGTGTGGATTGCTTATGCGTATTCAACACACACTACAAAATGAATTTGTGAAATTCCACTCTACCGCCCCTTATGAGGGGGGGGGGGACATATACTCATGTGTAACTCTGCAGCAAATTATTTTAGGAATGAGATTTTCGATGTGCGGGTCAGTTACATGTATTTAACTCATAACATAAAGATATTTTGCGAAATTCTCTCCTCCTTCTTACCTTTAAGAAGGGGTGGGGAAGAGGGGCTAAAAAACACTTTTTAAAGCATAACTCTGCTTCAAATAATCTCAGGATCCCGATTTTCTAGTTTATTGATTAGGTATGGTGTATGCAACATGCACAATAAAGGGATCTTGTGAAGTGTGGGGAGTAGGAAAACCGCTACCGAAGGTAGCGAGAAACTTAACTTAGATTTTGTCTAATTTCAATGATTTTTATTATTATTATTATTATTATTAACCCTTTCGCTACTAGAGCCTCAGGAGAAAAACTGCCACCACAGCCCAGATGTCTTATTATTTAAATATGATACCAATTGTCATTTATTTTTGTGGGATGTATTTATAACGTTCTAACTAAGACCAATAACATCCTGTATCTATTTTATTGTTTTATAGCATAACCCGTCTGTGTGCAACACGATTTGGTGCAAACAATTATCATAAACTGATAATGAACGCCCGTCACATATTTGTGACGCCGGGCTCAGGTAAGAAAATCGGATCGTCACATATATGTGACGCTGGTAGAGAAAGGGTTAATGATATGTTATTTTGAGAAACCACTTCAATATAATGACCAGCGAAACGGGCAAAGCCTGCTAGTGTATAATAAAAGAATTTATATCGTTATTTTTATATGATCATTTACTTATTTACTTATTTTGTGTGTGTTTGAATTTGGTTTCATGTTTTTATTAATGTCTTCTGTTTACAAAAGACGAAAATGTTGGGTTCATGAGAATTTTCGATTACCAGTTTACAATGAATATTTATTCATTTTCAGGTGTCTTAACACAGGATTCGACAATTTTTAGAAAACGTCTGTCGCGCAATAGCACAATTTTGTAGATACTGTATCTCATTAACAAAAAGACGAAATTCAACAAAATTTTTTACTTGATTCAACCTTTACTTAAATTGGGGCTGATTAGATTTTGAAATATACCCCCCCAAATACATTATTTGCAATTTCCGCCATGTAAGATAAGGCTCTATCGCAATCTCTATAGCGTATTGATGCACGAAACTTGATAGGAATGAGAGTCGTGACGAAAAGCTACAATCGGTAACAAAAGTCTCCGAACATTAGCAAAAATTCCTATATTAAAAAAGTACACTTAATACAGTTTTGTCTAATAAATCCTTGTCGAATCCTGTTCTTAGTCAGTCTAAAAACATGATTCGACAAGGATTTATTTAACAAAACTGTATTAAGTGTACTTTTTTTACATAGGAATTTTCGCTAGTGTTCGGAGACTTTTGTTACCGACTGTATGTTTATTCATTTAGTGTGCGTATTGGCTGAGAAATAATGCTGTTATGATGCAATGTAACCCTGTTAACGGGAAACCATTATATCAACTTCCATTATATATAAATGCACCAAACTTAGAATGTAAAATGGATATTTTGAAAAACTATGCTATGACAATTTGGCAATTTACAGTGGTGGCCAAGAAAGAAAATCGATATATCACTAATTGATGGTCCTCACTATCACTAATTGATGGGACATCTATTCATTTAAATTGTCTTTTATTGTCTATTCATTTGATTCCTATCGCAGGTAAAATTTATTGTTTCTCAATACGTTGTTGCAATTGTGGCGTCAAATATTTTCTGTTGAATCGTCCTTCTTAAAGTTATTTTATTCATCCATCCAAACCACGGAAAAAAAATTATTTTCTTTATTCTTGTAGCTATGACATTAGTTTCAGCATTATCTTGGGCAAACTTGGAATTTTTTTTTTTTTTTTATTAAGAAAATTTTGCAAAAGTTCATTGCTTTAATTGTGTATTTTAGAAACATTTTTTAAGTAAAATTCTGAGACGGTTGAATGTGTTAAATGATATAATGCTGTTATATGACAACATAGTAGTGTATTGTATGAATTAAATTTGTGCATAAATGTATTTCCATTATTTGTTTTTCTTATATATATATATATATATATATATATATATATATATATATATATATATATGTAGAATTGACACTTAAATTAGCATTATGAAAAGTATTCAAAAATATTTAAGTCCAGTATCGTGATACATCGTAATATCGCGATTTTA
This sequence comes from Salticus scenicus, assembly GCA_963930645.1. NCBI lineage: Eukaryota > Metazoa > Arthropoda > Arachnida > Araneae > Salticidae > Salticus > Salticus scenicus. Next base: position 319,378,237 of record OZ005654.1, read on the forward strand.
CCTTGACAATATATCGTGATATTGAAATAGTGACATCTCCCACTCCTAATCAAGAAACCCCAGTTTGTTTATACGAGAAGAAAACGGTATCACGAGACTTCCCATTTATTTATCTTTATCACACATCCATATTCTCACTCCTGTTTGAAATCAACTTTTGGTCAGCCAGATTAGTCAAATATACCACTGTACAGCGTTATACTTTGGTCTATTTTATGCACTGATTCTTCTAATTGTTGTTAGACACTTTCAATTTTTCAATACAATACGCCAATTTTTTTTAAAAACTAAAAATTAAACCTATAAAAACGCACCAGTGCTCGTCACTTGAAAATTGAGTTTCACCAGTAGTCGTCAGGTGTTTGCACCAGTGGTCGTCATGTAAACAAAGCAAAAAAAAAGTCCTAAAAATTTTATTTGTTCTTAAAAATATCTTTACTTAACTTAAAGCAGAGGGTAAGTAGCAAGGGAGGGGCTAATAAACTTGTTTCCAAGCGTGTGTGTGTAGTGTGTGTAGTGTAGTGGTGGTAATGGTGTAACTTTGCTCCAAATTCTCTCAATAAGATTGATTTTTTTTTACGTATGGGTAAATTATGCGCATCTAACACACGCTATAAAGGGATTTTGCAAAATCTTTCGCTTCTCCTCCTCCATCAAGTGTGGGGTGGATTCAAAAACATGTTTTCAAGAGTAATTCTGCTTCAGATTATGTCAAGGAAGCAATTTTTTGATGCGTCGATTAGTAACGTGTACCCAACACGCACTATAAAGGGATTTTATGCAATTCTTTCCTACCACATCGGGGGAGGGGAGCAAAAACATATTTTCTTGTATGACTTCGCTCTAAATTATCTTACAAAGGTGATTTTTGATCTGTGAGTTGATCATATGTATCCAACACCTAGTTTTGCGAAAATCTCTCGTCTTCCACCCCCCTTTTTACGTGTGGGGGCAAAAAAATATGAATCAAGCTCAACTCTGCTCTAAATTATTTCAGGAAGGGGATTTTTTTATTATGTTTCGGTGGGTTACGGGTACTCAAAACGTATCATAAGGTGATTTTGCCGAATTACTTCCCCTTTCCACAAGCGGGCTGACTAAAAACACGTTTTCAACCTTAGCTCTGCTCCAAATTACCTCAGAAAGACGATGTTTGATGTGTTTGTTGGTTAAGTGTAAGCAATATGCTCTTTGATGGAATTTCGTGAAACTTTTAAATTTACTCTTGGTGAGGGGGGGGGGGGGATAAAAAGCGGTTAAGACGATGCAAAAGGCCGGTGAAGCCAATCATCATATTGTGGGCCGGAAAGCTATTACAGAAGGCAGCGGGAACTTTTTTAACTGTGCAACTTAAAATACTTTCATAATTATTGACATAAAATGAAAACATTTAGACTTAATAATAACTTAATCTTATAATACTTAGCAAATATTTCTTATATAAACACAAAAAATAATATTTATATCTATTTCAGTTTTACACTGCCATTATGGGTGATTCTGAGCCATCATAAAAAATATAAATATGATATTTTTATCTAAAATAAGAGCTATAAGAAAGTTTAAATTTTTAAAAAAGGCTTATATAAATTCCGAAATTTTTAAATTATAGTTCCCATAATCTTGTTTTTTTAAGTCTTTCAGCTAATGTAACACTATGTATGCTAGACAGGCAAAGAACAAGCCTTTGAATTTCCAAAGAACAATCCACTGCTACTGAATATATCACCTCTTTTACCCCTCCCCCTCCACACACACACACACAAAAAAAAGGCACTACATACTTAACGCTTTTTAATTAAAAGAATCATTTATATGTTTCGTGTGTTTACCTTACATAAGTAATATAATATATAAATAGAAAGCTTACTTAAGAAATGTTTTTTGTTTAATATTTTCTACATAAATTCTTAGTCACCTATATCTAACATAACGAAAATTCTTAATAAAATTTTGAATCGACTCACAGTTATATTGATTATGGAATTAAGGCTTTGTATTTCATAACTTTCGAAATATATATGAATTAAATTAATTAAATACGATCAATAAAAACTTATAAAAATATAAAATGCATAATAAATTGCTTAAATGATATTGTAACTAATTAGTTTGTAACTAATTAGTATGAAGCAACTTTAAAATATCACTTAAATACATCTTCGTAAAAGCATGACATCATAAAAATTTAAAATACATTAGACAGATGTATAGAGTAATCATTTCTGTTTTTCTAAAATATATAGCAGAAAACTAGAAAAGGATCTTTATAACTAAATATGTTTATGTAACATTTATTTGATTTTTCCAGCAAAATACAATGTTAAATTATAAATGGTTTAAATTCAGTCTTAGTGAATTAAAGTTACCAGGATTGACTTTATTTAAACAAGCTAGACAAAAGTTACAAATGCAATACAGGTCACGTTCTTGGGGTCAAAATACGTTTGTTTACATTTACAAATACCACTGACGACCAGGCCCTGATTAACGCCAGGGCATGCGGGGCAGTTGCCCTGGTCCCCTTTCTGGAAGGGCCCCCCCAACAGGCATAAGCAGAAATTTTGCAACCTAAAGACCTCTTATGCCACTGCAAGGGGGACCCCCAGAATAAGCTTGCCCCGGGGCTCAAGGTAGTCTAAGTCGGGCCCTGCTGACGACTACTGGTGCCAGCAGTCCAATTAAAGTAAAAACTATACCATCATAATTCTAAGCTAAAATATAGTATTTTTAGTAAAAAACATTACCCAATTATTAAAAATGATAAAACACCAGTGCTCGTCAGGGGTGACGAGCACTGGTGAAACGTGCAAAATATGCACCAGTAGGCGTCATACCATAAACATCTTTATATTATCTTAAATTTTAAAAAGTCGCACATAAATCGTATTCTACATATCATAAACTTTATATACAATGCTTTATGAGCAATGTCAAATACAACAAACAACAAAATATATCAAGAAATACGTACCTCATTCCTTAATCATTTGCTTTACGTTGACTCAATCCAATTGTCATTTAACGCATACTTCACTTATTTTGCTTTCCCCCACTTTTCCTCAACATTTGAAATCGAACTGTTTGTGTGATAAGAAGCAGAAGGCTTTGGAGAATCTAGTGCTGGTAGATTGAAACTCATAGATGTTAATTAACGCTTATTTTAACACTTCGTTTAAGAGGGTGACGACTACAGGTGCAGATTTTAGGGATGACGAGCACTGGTGTTTTTACCTTAATTATTTCATTTACTGTTTTGCAATATCATAAATCATCCCATCCATTTGGCTAATCAAATCGCCAAACACTGGGTTAATATTAATTACAACCATCTCTCAAAATTTAAAAGTTTCCATACGATTAATAGCAAGAACAAAGAATTATGTTTGGCGAAGTTTAGCTGGGCTACCATTTTTGGCTGCTAAAGTCGTGCGCGCTCCGAAGTCGCCCCACACATTCCGTTACTTTTCACCGACTGAATAAGATGTAAAATTTTTTGACCCTCTCTCTCACTCCCCTTGATGTTAGCAAATCCCCTGAACTGATTCTTTAAGTAAAAAGAACTCGTTACCCAAGACTAATGGGTTAATTGCTTGAATGTAATTTGCTTAGTTGTTGCAAATAAGAAATTCCAGTTATACCTCTCCAATTTTGACTCTGTGGTTATTAGCGGCAAGCAACTGTACAACGATCTCGGCAACTTAATCAGAAAGCTCCGTCATATAACTTGGTGCCGTGATCAGGATTAAGGGGAGATTTTTTTTTTTCTTGACTGTCCAATAAGCGTCCTTTGTAGTCTCTTCTGTGGGGTTTCACGAATGCATTTACCATTTTGCATTTTATGATTTTTATTACGTATGTATTTCATTTTATGTTTATACTTTTACATATATACACAATTTTCTATGTTCTATTAGTTTTGTCTTTAAATATACTGCATTATTAGTATTATTATTATATTAATTATTGAATGTTTTACAATTCTAACTCTCAGTTTTAAAAAATGGTTCAAGCCCATACAACTATAAAAAAAAAAAAAAAAAAAAAAAGCTTTAGTTGTAAAACAGACTTTTGAAATGTGGAATTTTCAATTGAAAGTTGTATTGCAACACATAGCACACAACGCATTACATTTGTCATCAAAGTTTGGAATAACTCCAAAGCGTTCAAGAAACCAAGTGCAAATAGACAATTGTTCAACCTTTAATAGCAGCAACATCCTTTGGATTGGGTTGTGTCTTTTAAAGAGCCATTTGGCTCATTGTTAACATAGATAGCTATTGGACTAGCGTTTCCACACGGTTTGCATTAATGTTTCACTTCTCTGCCACCTGTTTAGAGGGTGAATGAGTTTTTACATTGCATTATAGATACGCAATGGACAATTGGTACCGTATGGGATTTCGAAAAGCGTGGTCTGATTGTTGTCTAAACATGTTATTTTAAGCTACTACCACAAGCACACTGAAACGTTACGATCGTTGAATAAGGACAGAATCATATTTTCAGAAATTATAAAATCAAAGATATCGTAATAATAATTTTTCTCACTTATTCCACATCAAAAGAATTTTGATAAGTTATTATCTTTAATTTTTTAAGTACCAAATAGTTAAAACCTTAAATTTATTTAAAAAATTTCAATCATTATTGCGTCACATTCGACCGTCGAAAGGTTTCGATACGTTCGTGGTAGCGCCCCCAATTTTGATACTTCGCGGAAGAGGTGGCTTGCTCTGTCGGTACCTCCAGAAGTATTATTTTACGGAACATGAAATCCTATTTAGGAGATTATCATTTTTAAGCAGGAAATATGATTCTGGTTTAGCTTGAAGACTTTTTTACACCGCGCTTCTACTACGCAATGGAATATGGCAACCTTGGAAGAATGACTTAAGAGGAATTGACATACAGCAGAGTAAATGTAATTAACTATTGTCTACTTAAGATTGCTGCCGCAATAGCGCTACCACGGGAACCATGTTGAGTCTACCAAGGCATGAGATAGTTCTGTGTTATTTAATGGCTTCTTTGGTTAAGATTTTGGCTTCATGTTTTCAAGACATTTCATATCCTTTTATACCATTTCTCCAAGATGGCGATGATTTGGAATTCACCCCTATAGGTGGTCAGGAAATATACTATACCATCAAAATTTTGATCCTAAACGAAGGGGATGGCTGTCCAACTTCAGCAACTTCGCTTTTGTTTTTGCATTTTAGTCCAATTAAGGTAACATGTATCGTATGATTTTAATTGAGGTACGCCCTACCTGCGATGTATATAATGAATGTTCCTGCTGAATTTATCTCGGAGTTTATCAGTAAGCAAAATCATTTAGTTAGTAAAAAAATTTCCGATGTGAAATATTTAAAGTGTCATTTTCATTTTGAATATTTTTAGCTATTTTTTCTTTAAATCAAACCATTTTAATAGCAAAAATGTCTTTGTCAAGGCAGAAGGCTAGGCTCACCGCGGACATTCCCGATGTCTTAGTTGACTTCATAGATATAGTAACAAGACTACACATAGATTGATCATCGAAGGAAAAAAAATGTGATTCCTTTTCACTTGGGGAAAGACGGTCTTTTTACCTCCTAATGGTCATCTTTCCCCGAGTAAATACACAGGGGAATACACACGGATAATATAACAAATAAAATTTATGAATAAATTATGTACTAAAGGTGAATTAATATTTCCAGATACAGTTTCAAATTCATTTTTCTTTCTTTCCACCCCTCCCTTTCTTTTTTCTACTATGTCTATTAACTTAGTTAATATTTAAAGTTAAACTCTTTTTATGTATTAAAACTAGATAGCTTTGCTTACGCCGCTGCTAAATATAGTTAAAAGAATTTTAAAAATTCCATATTACTTATTAATATAAAATATTAAAAAATATTAAAATAAAAAAAAATATATATTCTATTAAATATGAAAATAATATTCATTTCATAATAATAACCAAGCAATTTATTACAAAATTATATTTTTTTTATAAATTAATCAAATATAACTTATTTATGAAAATTTATTCCTTTTCCTTTCGTATGTTTATTCGAACAATTAAAAGCCACGTAATATTTCGACATTTTCAAAATTTATTAATATTCTATTCTATTACTATTGCCAAGTTTCGTACTAACTAATGGCTGACTCCAAAAATTTTTTCGGCATCAAAAATCTTTGATTCTGTTGACCGAAGTGTGTGTAGTTCAGATGAAGTGTTTTCGGGTCAACGCAGCAAACTGTCGTTCAGGCCAATGCTTGTAGGGCGAAACGAAATGAATCGATGGTAGCATTCTTAGCTGAAGTGGGTGATAGTTATTGCTGCTCAGTATTATCGTACAAAAATATATCAAATGGTGGCAGTGAATTCCAAGCAGTGACCTTATACCCCTCCTAGTTTGTTATGCTTGTGCATACAGGGACAATGTATCCAATACTGTGGCTGAGAATTAGTAGCCATTAATTCTTCTCCTTGTTCAAGTGAGAAAACAATCTCCAGCGACCCGCAGACGACCGGGGTCGCGATAAAAGCCACGAAAGTTGGTTGTTAAGATCACTACAAGGATTTGGCCAATATCTCTCACTTGGAGATGGTCGACCATTCTTTAATCCTCTTAAGCGAAGTGCATCGATCTAGTGCGCAGATTGCACAAACCGTGAATTGGCGTAAGATGACGGATCCCAAGAGGGAAAAGTTTCATTGCTTTATCAATTGGGTGCGACAAGCGTTCTTCCGGCAACATGGGCTTATCTTATGGTACAGGAAACCTGTGTTGCTGATTTCTTAAAATCAACCAAGAAGAAAAGAACAAGGAAGAATCAGAATGAGAAAAAGAAAGTAGTGAACACAAAAAATTTGGAAGTAAAATAGACCATTCCAAAAACTATTCCCATTTCGGAATAAGCTCCCATTTTGGAGAGAAACATAGAAATGGGTCTTTCTCTGACGTTCCTTCGAGCTCGAAAGAAATTAGTGGAGCGAGGATACCGAAAGACTGAAAGTATTCGTAACAAGTTTGAAAGGTAAACGCTGGGGAATTCGAAGGATCTAAGGAATCGAAGAAGGAAAGAGCCTTCGTATTGCGATACGTAAGATATACCTTCATATGGGTAGACTTCAAGATTCAGATTGGAAAAGCTCAACTTGGCGCACGAACCAGTAGTTCTGTGGCCAAGCTTATTCCAATCGAGACAAAGCTCGCAATCGGTTGTATGCGAGCTGTATTTGGGATCGGTGTGTTGATCAATGGACAGTGCTTCAGATCTCAAAGTCATTGAGGCCAGGATGAACAAAACAGGTTTAACGATGACATATAAGATATCCAAACCTGGCTCTCACGATCCAAAAATAATTATTATTTATAGCGTCGACGCAATGTTGTCCAACGAGAAGTTCACGAAAGCACTAAAGCTTCAAAACGCTGCATTGGATTTGAACAGATGGCGGACTAAAAAGTCTTTCCCGGCCAATGGACAAAGAGTTGATGACTAAGCTGACCAGAATGAAGTGTCAATATTAGCTGCAACTGATCGTATTTAAAGCGAAATGTTCGTTCGTTGATGCTTTAAATATGGGCACACAGCAAAGATATGCAGTTGCAAGCTCCTCTGCAGTAATTTTGAGAAGGAGGGCCACGAGCGTCGTACTGCTTAGGAGATATGGCATGTTCAAACAATTCACTCCACGACTGAGTTCCGCCATCTCTTTCTGCTCAGGAAAGAAATTCTAGTTAATCATTCGATGGTTATTAAAGAGTTTCCTGTTCAGAAGGCTGATATTGAAAACCTATGACCTGTGAATTATTGACTGTAGTCTGAAACATAACTGTCATTACAGTTGTGTGATACACTTCAACTTCGCTCGCACAGTCGAAAGTGAGTGTGAATGTGGAATCTTTTAACTAACCCCATATTCTTGACGGACTCTTTTTAGGGTTTCCAGGAGAACACAGAGCCTTGGATTTCAAGGGAAAAGACTTTCGTACCATCTCCTTGTAAGCCAATGTGTTACTTTCTGCAATGTCCCCAATGATCGTGGTGTTCAAACTATCTGAAAAAAATGTGTCTTATTCGTATTTGCTATGCTACTGCGCATCAAGAAAAGACATCTCTTTGAACCGAAAGTGAATTTTACCTACTTTTGCAGCCGTTCGTTGGAGACCAAATGGCAATCATGGAAGACTTCAATGCAAAATCCAACTTCTGGGGTAAATGGCCAAGGAATTCAGGGGAAAGCAATCTCTTTTGTTTCTAATAGCAATTTGTATAATGTCAACGACCCAGTCTATGAACGTGCGTTCATACACAGTGTCGGCACAAGGTGTATCGATGTCCCAACACAAACACAGACCTATCGGTAGACAGTTGGCCCATTACCGGCTTGCCGTTTTAGGCGGTGACGTACCGATGCCGCTTGTCGAATCGGGTACGTAACTTTTGTGGGCCTTCAGGCAGCAGTCGCCCGATTGTCTGGTCCACAATCGGTCCATTGCCGGCAAAACCGACAAGGCAGCCGGTGCGACACCGCATCGACACCTAACCGTTTCCTAGCCAAACATATACCGGTAGTCATCATTTCTATTTGCAGAAAAAAAAAGGGTTCCTGCCCGACTGATCAGTGCTGCCATCTAGTGAAGGAATCGTGAACTTTTATGTTAGCAATTTCCGTTTTAGTTACCCTAGTAAAGGACAGAACCCGCAAATCTTCCAACCAGTGGTTTCTCTTTGTACTTTGCATGAGTTTAACCACTCGACCATCGGCGCTTGTAAGTTTGCTACTTGATAAAGGATAGTTTCGCTATTTATTATTTTAGATAGATATTGTATACTTTTATGAGATGTTACAATTAAATTAAAACTTTAAAAGTCAATATAATCAAAATAAATTTAATTAAATTAGTTTTAAGTTGTGGTTTAGATCAAATGAATTTTTTAATAAAATTAGAATATCAAATAGTTTGAAATATATTACAGATTGTTTAAGGAAAATGTTTTGAGTCCAGTGAAATTATTGAACTTTTATCTGTAAGTAAAATTTTATTTTGAGTTTAATACTTTAGTAGATTTTAATAATTTATTATGTTTTATCCCTAGTAGAAACAATTGGCAGCGAAACTAAAAATATATTTAAGTTATGACAACATAAATTTTACCGTTAATTCTGAGATAGAGATTACATAATTCTTTAATTGTTTCAAATTAAGATTGTCAATAAAAGAAAAAATAAATAAATAAATAAAATAAATAATTACAAGATAAAAAGAACTTTTGTACACCATGTTTTCAAATCTTCTGTTGAATCATATAAACGCTACTGAAGGCAGCGAGAACCCGGAGAAATTGGATAAAAGTATTAAAAAAATTCCTTGCTATCGTGTTTTAAGCTATTATAAAAGTTTCAAATAGCTATCTAGCCGGGAAGTTAGTTAAAAGTTGATTGCAAGCTTTGTACTGGTAAAGCTGCCGAAGGCAGCAGGGTCCCGAAGCAATTGGTTAAAAATATTTTTGAAATGCATTTTCACCGTATTCTGAACTATTCTGAAAGTTTCAAATGTCTAGCTACTCGGGAAGTTAGTTAAGTAAATTTTCTGTTGAATCATATAAAAGCTTCCGAATACAATAGGGACCTGAAACAGTTGACTAAAAGTATTTTAAAAAATTTATTGCCACTGTGTTCTGAGCTATCCTGAAAGTTTCAAATATCTAGCTAGTCGGGAATTTCGTGAAAAATCGATTGCAAGCTTTGTACTGGTAACGCTGCGAAGGCAGCAGGAACCCGAAACAGTTGGTTAAAAATATTTTAAAAATGCATTTTCGCAGAGTTCTGAACTATTCTGAAAGTTTCAAGTGTCTAGCTAGTCGGGAAGTTAGTTAAATAAATTTTCTGTCGAATCATATAAACGCTGCCGAAAGCAGTAGGAACCTGAAGCAGTTGACTAAAAGTATTAAAAAAAGTATTGCCACCGTGTTCTGAGCTATCCTGAAAGTTTCAAATGTCTAGTTAGTCGGGAGGTTAGTGAAAAATCGATTGCAAGCTTTGTACTGGTAACGCTGTCGAAGGCAACAGGAACCCGAAGCAGTTGGTTAAAAATATTTAAAAATTGCATTTTCGCCGTGTTCTAAACTATTCTGAAAGTTTCAAATGTCTAGCCAGTCGGGAAGTTAGTTATATAAATTTTCTGTTGAATCATATAAACGTTGCCGAAGGCAGTAGGGACCTGAAACAGTTGACTAAAAGTATTAAAAAAATGTATTGTCACGGTGTTATGAGCTAGCCTGAAAGTTTCAAATGCCTAGCTAGTCTGGAAGTTAGTGAAAAATCGATTGCAAGCGTTGTACTGATAACGCTGCCGAAGACAGCAGGAACCCGAAACAGTTGGCTAAAGGTATTAAAAAAATGTATTTTCACCGTGTTCTGAACTATTCTGAAAGTTTCAAATGTCTAGCTAGTCGGGAAGTTAGTTAAATAAATTTTCTGTCGAATAATATAAGCGCTGCCGAAGGCAGCGGGACCTGAAATAGTTGACTAAAATTATTAGAAAAATGTATTGTCACAGCGTTGTGAGCTGTCCTGAAAATTTCAAATATCTAGCTAGTCGGGAAGTTAGTTAAAAATCGATTGCAAGATTTATCCCTGACAAACAAACAAACAAACAAACATAAAAACAAGAATCGAAGTTAGTAAAAACATGGTAAAATACATGGTTTTTTAAAGAGAAAAAATGATTTAATAAAAAAACGCATGGAAACTTCAATTTTCTAAAATAATAAATGCAAATAAAAAATTCTCTATTAAATTCATACTTTATATAAATTTAATTAATTTTTATTGTTATTTTATGGTCTTGTTTTATTATTATTATTATTATTATTATTATTATTATTGAGATTGTTTACGTTTACACCTTTTGAGGTTCCCGAAAAACAGTTACAAATATTAGCATGAAGTTCAAATTCGCTATTCTAAATCAATATCAAATGTGGATATGCTAATTTAAATTTTTCATTGAAATTAATCAAATGATTCGCGTACAGAATATCCAAGAGAGTTAAAATATATTACAAAAATAGGCAAACTTTCAGAAAGGTACAGTTTAACATCTTTAAACTGCAGTAAACAAAATGAAATGAGCGTATATAATTACGTATGTGCTTTTTAGGCATAAAAAGCATGTTTTGTTGCTATATTTGACGAGGTATCGTGATCAATCTCTGAAAAAATTAGTGCTGCCATCTAGTGAAGACATTTTGAATCTTCGAAGTTATAGGTTTTAAATATCCAGTTAAATTGATTTTAGTTTTTGAGTTGTGCTTCAGATCAAATAATTTATAAAGTATGATTTGAATCTGTGTATTGTTTAATGAAAATATTACAATTTAAATAATTTCTACGATTAAATATTTTCATTAAACAATACATATTATCTAAACATTAAAAAACTATTTAATATTTAAATTATGCTCAAAATATACATAGCATTTTTATTTATTTATTATTATTACTTTATTTCTAAAGAAAAAGATGGGAAAATATACATTATTTCTTTGTCGTTTCAAATAAATGAATTTCTTAATACTATTTATTTATTTTAATTTAATTAATTAATTTGTTTTATATTTAATAGTATTATTGTTGTTAATAATAATATTATTATTATGACAAATATAAGCATCTGTTATACTAAACATTTTCAACATTTCTGATAAAAGTAAAACTTAAAAAATAATACAAAATAAACTTTATTATTATTATTATTATTATTTTTTTTTTTTTTTTTTTTACATTAAATTTAAAAATTCGAACTCGAAGCAAACTGTCCCAAATTCGGACCGACGTTGGCACATATTTTTCGGGCCACTACCGGATATCATATATCGGCCCAGTATCGTATGCCGATAAAATTGGTTTGCCGATTTTTAGCCGTAAGCGGTCCGGTAACAGCAACCGACATTTTTTCCTTCTGTCGGTTGCCGGCATTCTACTGATTAGTCGCCGACAGCAGTGCGCCTTTGCCGACAGTAAACCGACATTGCCGACTGCGGCCCGACTCGATGCCGAAAGGCTTGTGTTTGTTGGGGGTTTGCTTGTCTGTCGCCTTGTACATTAAATCGCAGACGACTAGATCATTTCTGATTCGAAGACACTGAGTGATCACAATGCCATAAAGTTCAGCTTCCGACAGGCTAAGTGTCAAGCACATTCACGACACCAGTCGCCACTGGAGGCCGAAGGGCTTTGTCAGGGGCACTTTTTTCTGAGATATGTGAGCGGTAGATCTAGTAGAGTACGATCACAGTTTCACACTTTTCCAGATCTAGAAATTAAACATTTGACGCCTACTTTGACGAAACTATAACGGGCCACTTAAAGTGGAAACCTGATCAAGACAATGGCACGTGTTTGTGGGCAGTCTAACTCTGAATTCAAAGGTTAAAACCGCGTGCTGAGACATCACCTCCTATAATAATACTTCCAAACCAGTGGCGGCCCGTGTCAACTTTCCCAGGTGGGGCCCGGTCCATTGCACGACATGGGAAATATATTCATAATTCAAACGCAAAAAGAATAAGTTATTTAATGGGGGAAATTATCTTTTTTTTTTTTTTTTTTTTTAATATTCAGGGTGTTCGATGTATATTATTATTATTATTATTATTCATTGTGGATATTATAAAATTTTACAATGTTACAATGCCAAAATTTTTAAACTGAAATCCTTCTGCATGCATTTTTTTTTTTTTTTTTTTTTTTTTTTTACTTTTGTGCATAACAACTCTAAATCTTTTAAGTATAAACGAAAACATTATATATTTAATATATATGTTTCTTGTACGTTTGTTTTTAAAAGCACAGCCAAAATATAAGAAATTAAATTAAAATTAGAAACTTCATAAACGGTATTTTTAAAACGTATACACATTTTTAAAATGTCGAATTTTTAAATTAAAGTGTTTGTGATTTTACTTTTTTGTATATAAAATTTAAAATCTTTAGGTGATTTTGTAATGTATATCAAAATTAAAAATTACTGCCCCCCCTCCCTCAAACCCCCGTTTCATTTATGCACCTACAGTTATATAGAATTTAATTCGGTTATTAAAAAATAATTCTGTTTAAAAAAAATAATTTATTAAAAAAATTATTTAAAAAAATTATCTTTTATGATAATGCAGACGATTTACATATTAGAAAAGTAGTATAACTAAATATATATATATATATATATAAAGTTACATTTATTCTCAATATTACATTATTTTTTTTATTTTATTTTTTTAATGAAAAATATCGATATCTTTATTTTAAATTATCGCAGATCGATGGTTCAACCATTCGTTTTAAAGGTATTGGCGAGCTCTTTTGAAAGATACCCATCATGAAAATTTACTCCCCTCGAGGAGGGACTTCCCCCTCAGGGCGGGGCTCCTACATACACAAAATTTCTTTCCCAGTTGACTATCTCTATTACAAAAAATATATATTCGTTTCATTTGGTTTAGTGCAGTCTATAGATGTTAAACTCTACTTACCTGCAATTTCCCCCATAGATGTAATGTATTTGAATACTTTTGAGTGTCCCTGTACACGAACCATTTCCTTCATCTCAACGAAAATCTTACTGTAGCATCCCTATATGATACACATTTAGCATACCGAGTTTGGAATTTCTGCTATTTGTTTTTGAGATATGCTGATAACAGACACATCCATCCACACAGACAGACACACAGACCATTCGCTAAAAACATGATTTTCGTATTCAGGGGACCTCAGAACATGTAAATATAACAAGAACTCACGTTCGAAAATTTGACCCTAAAACAATACTTTTTCAACCTTATGGGTAAGAGAAAGTAATTAATGTCTTACATTTTATATCTTTGCAGTTTTATGCATAATGTCGAGTTAAAAATACGCAAATAAAGATACTTTAAAAATCTATCGGTATACTTTAAAAAAAAAAAAAAAAAAAAGTGTGTATGTGTATATATATATATTTAAAAATGATTGATTTATCCCTTAATAATAATTATTATTTAGAAATATATTTTTTAAATAATCAATATTAATTTATGTAAATGCGATTATTATTATTATGAAAAATACTTTAATCAAATAGTATTTGACTGAAAAAACAATAATTATAAAAAATATTACACTAAATCGCATAAAATTTTTTTTTTTAAATATATAATAAAAAGATTTACAAATTTAGGCAGCCAAAACTGTTCAAGTATTTAAATCTGATTATTATTTATACAAAAATAAATATTCTGCTCACCGAGTTTTTTGTCGAGGAAACCTTCCAATTACTTTCTCATTAAATTCTGGAATTGTGAAAATAAAGTCTTTGTGGATTGCGAGAACCGCAAGTGCATTTAAACTTTCCTGGCCCATAGAATTTCTCAAAAATGTTTTAATCCTTTTGTCAATAAATTTTCAGCAGAATTCCTTTCTATCACTGCTAATTTTTAAACAATCATAGATTTATTTGGAAAGAAAAAAACATCCCAAAAGTCTCCTCTTTTTCACTATCATTAGAAAAATAAATATATAAAAAGTACTGTGAAATTCGCCAAATTCTTTCCACGATCCCTATGGTTAATGTATTTTAAAGGAGGCAGTTATTTTTCATTAAACTGCGTTACAAGGGCCAATTCGCCAAGTGCCCTAACACTTTAAAAGTATGGGAATATTAACATTGATAAAGCGCTACTTCGCCAAACGTGTTAACCCGCTGTTCCATGCGCAAAGCAATAAATACTATACTAATTAATGCTCGAGATCGGGCACAAATCAAAGTGCCCAAACGGCTGAACTCCGAGTAGGAACTAGCTGTAATTCGGGGTAAAAGACAAGCAAACTTTATGTCCGAGAAGTATAAGAGGAAATTGGATGCGCGTTTTTAACTTTTAGATACAATTTTACAAGCGTTAGAATTAAAATATAAAAAGAAAGAAAGATATATTATTTGATTTTTAATAGAGAGAAAAATTAAAGCGGGGCCAGGCCCAGGTGCCCTCAATGACGAACCGCCACTGTTCCAAACTATTCTTTTTGTCACGGAAGATCAGCCAATTACATCCAATCCCCACCACCCTATGATATTATTGGAAATTTTGATTGGATATAATCGGACGACCTTCTGGGACGTAAAGTTAAGTTCGTAGGGATTATTGTAGGAGGGGTTGGCTAAGGTGGCTCTACCAACGACCGCTGGAATTGAATCAGAGACAGAAACTTGGAGTGTTGGTAAAGTGAAAGTGAGCTGAGTAAAAGGAGCTAATCATATCATGCGGGCATCATTACGAAGATTTGTATCAAAGGGTCTTTTCACAGATCGACTAAGTCATGTGTGTGAGGTGGTGCGATGCAAATTAAGAAAGGAGACGCCCGATAAACTGGTTCACCAAATTGAAGCGGTAATCACCATCTGGAGGAGATACAGGTTGCACTTGCAAGATACTACTTTCTCCAGACTGATGAAATTCCGCAGGTAGCAATCATTAGAACCGATGCGCTGAACTTGTATGATATCAAGGTGCTAGAGTTTGCAGTAGAAGCGCTACCGCTTAACAAGGTACATAGCCACGATAAAATCAGTGACTAAATCGTCCGTTAAAGTTCTAGAGTACCACACTTTCAGTAGCTTCTCTCATTTTACAACAATTACTTCAGAATTGCTTCAGAGAGCGGTGGGGTCTATGTCCTGAAAGAAGGCAAAGTGCTTACCGCCCAATCTATCTGATCCCCGTTTCTGAATATCCTTGACAAGATATAAATAACACGCTTCGTGATCGTGACCCATCTGCATGCCGACGGAGTGTTAAGTGGTAAAAAATATGGTTTCCGTACAGATAGGAGCGAAAACAGACATCCTTACAATCTAGTAGAATATATAACAAAGTCAAAGAGGACGGCTGACACACATCTTCTAACCCAAGGTATCAAGAATATGTTCAACAACGTTAGGCGAGTGCATGTCCTCAGACTCATCCAGGAATACAACGTCTCTCTTGATCTCTTAAGTTTCCTCGAGTTGTTCCTCAGGGAAAGGTCGGTGATTTCGAACTCAGGAGAACACAGCTATAATGTAGGTATTTCACAAATTTCATGACTACGGCCGACTCTCTAGTTTGTGATAATCAAATGGCCGTATTCACCATTAACTTTAACTCCCGGTTCAAAGCAAAATTTTGAAAAGCGTCTAAAGGCAGGGTACAACTTTCCAGCAAAATTTGGCACACTGTTTCTGCCATCTAGCGTCGAAGATTTTATATAATGTTTGATTGGTTATTTTCAATTAAAAAATGTGAAAATAACTATACCGCTAGATGGCAGAAACGACACGGCAAAATTTGCTGAAAATTTTCACTCCGCCATTATACGCTTTTCAAATTTTCATGTTCGACCGGGAGTTGAAGTTATTGGTGAATAACAGCCAAAGACCTTGTGGTAGCGTAGTAAAAACAGCTAAGAAACATTAAAAAAATAAAAATTTGGGCAGGAATAAAAAGCCATTTGGACACTTCTAGGGTTTAATAAAGAAAAAATTTACAAAGATTTACACTATTTACAATTGAAGAAAATCTAGTATTGATAGGCCTCATGCCTGATTAAAACGTTAATAGTCCATATTAGGCTCCTGCCTCCTCTCAGATCTCCAAGATCAAATCTTACTCTTCTTAATTCTCAAGCTCCTCTCTATCCTTTTTCCTCGTCTGCCGTGTCTCCGGGACTTGAGAGAGGGGGTCAGCCCCCTGATGCAATCCGGCTCCCGATAGGCTCCTCCGGACTCTAGACCACTCCTAGGACACTCGCCGGCCAGTCGCTTGACCGTTAGCGTGGCGCCGTCCTGTCTACCACACCCATGGGATGTGCTAGAGTCGTCGGAAAGTCAAAGGAAAGCGTGAAATCAGGATGAATGGTGTCGGAAGAATTCAAAAAGTCATGCTAGTCAACACTCTTTTCAAAAGTCCAGACTTTCCGTCTCGGCCGTCAATCACGTTCATGGGAACTCCAACAAGACTCGGTGGAGGAAGAGGGGGGTCATCACAACCCTTCCCCCCTAAAAGAATTTCCTTAATACGAAGGAAATTACATCCTGAAAACAGGGCCCCAATTACACTTACCAAGGAGAGGTCGACGCCCCAAAATTTTTCATAAACTTAAAAATAAAACAAAAATTTGGCCCCTATACTCAGTTTTAAGTGAAAAATTATACTCTATGAGACAAAACCAGAATACACTATTAAAATTCTCACGAGATTCAAATTAACATTACATTCACTTAAACTAAACTAAAATAAAAACATGTAAAATAAGAAAAAAATAATTTATTTTTCTCTAAACCATATTCAATGAATCCATTTATAACTATTAAGTACATTTATTCCAATTAAAAAAAATATATTAAAAAATAAAAATAAATAAAATAAAAAAGTATTATTAATCTTTAAATTTATTTACACAGGATTTCTCTTTATTGATTTATATTTTCAATCAGATTAATTCAGTCTGCTCAACCCCTGCATTAGAATGTTTCTTTCCAATGCTTACGTTCTGTCGAAAAGTAATATTTTTGTAAACACAAAAGCCATTGAATAAGACTTGAATCAGCTACCATCATTCTTGCTATAAAAGTGAGTGGATTATTACCCCTCTAACCGAATGATATTTTTCACAGAACATAACAGTCTTACATTTAAAAGCCTCTAAAACATTCTTATCATGCAATCAAAACAAACACACAAATATAGACAATAACAATAATAATATTAAGAAGGATGCTTTTTCAATGATCAACCATGTACACAATTTGCTTCGTTAGGCCATTAAATTTAATAACTTGTTGCATTAAACTTCAAATTAAATATTCAGAATATGAAGTAAACTTAAATTCAACCGATTAAATTTTAAAATCTTCATGATGTCATTTTTATAAACAAACACAATGCCAGAATTAATATTTCACAGGCATACACCGAATTGTATACATAGATTTTAATTATTTTTATTATTATTACCGTAATTACGATCATAATCTTAACCTAATTCAATCAATTTTATAAAAACATACACTAAGAAAGAAAAATAAAATAAAATAAATAAATAAATTAACCAAACTAATATAAAATAATCGAATAAAGATAAAAGTTTCTATGAAATTAAACTTATGTACAGGCAACTTATGAATAGAATTATGACATTTCGTAGTCCTCAAAACTTTGTAAATCCCATTCCGAGATTTCCCGATTCTCGTATTTCGAACAAAGAGCTCTATCTGCTATTTTCTCTTCCTTAGAGTCGAAGAAAATGGGGGACTGCCGATTCTTTGTTCGCTCGTCAAACTTAGGATTAGCCTTCCTATACCCAAATTTAGAACGGATATTTTCATCTTTTACTTTTTCCCCGTTCCTTTTAATATTATCGGATAATGGTCTGTGACCTTCGCCTTTATGATTACGGCAGCTAAATCTATCGGATTTACATATGGGGCTTTTGCGCCTTTTAAAGCCTGAATTAAAAGGTTTAGGATTTTTTCTGAGTTTTTCAATAAGCTCTGCCGTTTTATTGCCTAAAACATAATAACTTTCTTCTATGTCATCAGGTCTGGCAGCCGCAATAGTCACAATTTTTCCGAAACCTCCTTTTATAGTTACGCGAGCTAACGGCAAGCTCTTGCTTTCTTCATCAATGGGAGAGCGCATTAAGACATTTTTTCCGATAAAATAGCCCTTTTTAATCCAACTGCGATTGCATAAATCCCATTTTGACCCTGTATCTCTAAGATATTCTCTTTTCACCCCATTAATCACTGCATTATCTACGTAAGGTTTGAAACAATAACGCAAACCTGAGTTTGTTCCGATATGATGAATAACATCGCTAGTTTCATTCCTTTCTAGCTCAGGGCAATTCGGACGAATATGACCGCGTTTTTTGCAGTAAAAACACGTCACCTCCCGTCTTTTATCAAAATTTTCGTCGAATTTTTTCTCCCGACTGCTTTCTTTCTTTCCGGAATTTTTAGATGGGTTCTCTTTTTTTAATTTCGCCTCCGAAGTTTTTTTATCCTTGTACGATTTATTTTCAACGAATTTATTATTTTCGGCTTGATGTCCCTCATAATATATAAATGCATTATCGCCATGATCCGAACGTATACTTTCGTACATATCACATTTGTCGGCTAGTTCACTCGCTGATTTAAAATTATCCCAATTATCTAGGTATTTATCACGGATTTCTAAGGGGACCCTTCTTTTCAACTGCTCCGTAAGAATAAGTTCTTTAAGTGACTCGTAGTCTTTTGCGCCTACGGTCTCTAACCAGTTTTCCATATAACCCCTTAATTCGTAAACAAGGTCCGACCACAAAGCAAAGGGCTTACGGGTATGTTCTTCGAATTTTTTCTTTAATGCATTTGCACCTAGCCTATATCTTTTTAACAATAATTTTTTTATATGTTGGAAATCATCGGCTTTTTCAGCTGGTTCTTTTATTAATAACTCTGCGATTTCAGTTGGAACCAAAGTGAACAACTGAGAAACCCATTTGCTTTCATCTAAATTTTCTCTCTGAGCCTGACGCTCGAAAATCATTAGGAAAAGAGTTATATCCATAACTTTTGGATCAAATTTAGGTACAACATCTTTTAAATTCATTTTATTTACAGGCGTGCAATCTAACCCGGAGCTTCCAGAATTTAGACTAACATTTTCTACCGCGCCCTGTAATCGTAATTTTTCCAGTTCAAATTCCCGATTTTCCCGTTCTTTTTGGTCTAATCTTTCCTGTTTTACACGTTCTATTCGATCTAAACGATCCTGTTTCTCTCGTTCTACCCGTTCTTCTTCCTGTTGAAGAATATTTTCTAAGAAGATTTTAGCTTCTTTTTCGGTGTAATCCGGCGCTTTTAATATAGCTTGTCTTATCACCTTGATCCGATCTTTTTCTGACACATCTGTGTCAAATTCCCTAGCTAACGCTAATAAAACAGTGCGATTTTGACCGCAAAGGACATCTTCAAAATTAGACATTTTGCCCGAAATAATAAAATTAAACTAGCTCCTAAATTTAAAAATTTTCTAATTCTGTACTTGAATTTAAAATTACACACCAAATATCATGCAATACAATAAATAAATAGAAAAGAGAAATATCAACTTTCAGCACAATTTTTTCAATTATCACCAGATATAATAAAACCCACTCACATTAATAGCAAGAAAAATAAATTATGACTGATTTCCCAATTAACAAATCCCGTTAATTTCAGTGCTAATTTAATTTATTTTTATATCCGATAATTTTAACAGTGCAAATATTTTCCAACTTTAGCAATTTCCGCTAAAGTTAAATAAAATTCTCAGACTTTTCCTCGATATCAATTTACCTAGTTTCCTTTTGACACATAAGTTCAAAATTCAGAATTTATTAAAAATTTTCTATAGCATTAAACTCTATTTTTAAGTCAATTTTAAAAACAAAATAACAACTAATATTGTCTCTAAAATCAGAATATAATTTTTCTGTTTACAACTGAGTTTATCGCGATTAATTCTTATACATCAAAACTAGTAAGTTGATTTCAAAATATATTTTAAAAACAATTTAAACATAATTAAAAAATACAAAAAATCAATGCAATTTAAATAAATGTTACCCTACTCTACAACATTGACGTATCTAAATACTTCATAAAATTTGACAAAACGATTAATTAAATGACCTCTCCGTAGGAAAGAGAATGGGACTCACCTGTTTTTGTTGACATCTCGGAGAACTGGAACAATGAGTCGTCACTTGTCCTTCTCGGCTGTATGTCATCAACAGGAGCGATGTGTCATCCAAACTGCACACACGTATCAAATATTTTACTGTCAATGTCGAAGAGTGGCATTGGATCATGAACTTTAACAGTAGTTCAAATGGATCCCAAGTCGCTGCCACCAAATTATCTTAGCTGTGGTAGCGTAGTAAAAACAGCTAAGAAACATTAAAAAAATAAAAATTTGGGCAGGAATAAAAAGCCATTTGGACACTTCTAGGGTTTAATAAAGAAAAAATTTACAAAGATTTACACTATTTACAATTGAAGAAAATCTAGTATTGATAGGCCTCATGCCTGATTAAAACGTTAATAGTCCATATTAGGCTCCTGCCTCCTCTCAGATCTCCAAGATCAAATCTTACTCTTCTTAATTCTCAAGCTCCTCTCTATCCTTTTTCCT
Source organism: Salticus scenicus (assembly GCA_963930645.1). Lineage (NCBI taxonomy): Eukaryota > Metazoa > Arthropoda > Arachnida > Araneae > Salticidae > Salticus > Salticus scenicus. The sequence continues at coordinate 319,399,486 of OZ005654.1, forward strand.
CGTCTGCCGTGTCTCCGGGACTTGAGAGAGGGGGTCAGCCCCCTGATGCAATCCGGCTCCCGATAGGCTCCTCCGGACTCTAGACCACTCCTAGGACACTCGCCGGCCAGTCGCTTGACCGTTAGCGTGGCGCCGTCCTGTCTACCACATCCATGGGATGTGCTAGAGTCGTCGGAAAGTCAAAGGAAAGCGTGAAATCAGGATGAATGGTGTCGGAAGAATTCAAAAAGTCATGCTAGTCAACACTCTTTTCAAAAGTCCAGACTTTCCGTCTCGGCCGTCAATCACGTTCATGGGAACTCCAACAAGACTCGGTGGAGGAAGAGGGGGGTCATCACAACCTGTTGGTCAGACTTATGATGAATATACTGTTGGCCATGCTGGCCTTTGTCAATGGTATACTATTCCACGTGATGCGGACTAAAGTGATCTATGGAATCCATTAAGAAACCGGTCCTTAGTGTGATACATAACTGGGCGACAAAGAGTAATCTGGATTTCAGTTATGAAAAGTACCTGTGCTCAAAGAGAACTCGCAAGGGAAAGTTCGTTCATGCGCCGTCGTGAATCATCTAGATGGATGGTCATAAAGAGGCGTTTTATAGACAGATTAAGTACCTCAAAGTAGTTTTCGACTCGGACCAGAGTTGAATGATACACCTAGATCATATTCAGCAGAGGGTGACCGAGATCCAAGAGAAGCTGAGTCGGTTAGTTAGAGCTACCTGGGTTTAAAGCATAAAGTTCCGAAAGCAGTCTACTTAGCAGCGCTGTTTCATTTCAAGTTTCCTTTGAGTCCCATTGGATTTTTCTCGAAACCTTTTAAAATATTGACACGCATTTATTCATAACAGGACAGCAGCATGTTGTCTCTAAAACTTTAAATTTATGAATATTAGAAATGTAACGCTAGTAAAAATTATGTTTCCAGCTATCGTACTTAATGACCAAAATGTAATCCTAAAAACCGTCTTGTTATTTTGGCTCCACTCCATTCCATGTAAATTATTCATTGCTTAATATTAATAATTTTTCTATACGTCACCTCCATTTTACACATGTTTTTTTTTAAATATTTAATAAATTAACTGGTATTTTTTACTGAAAAAACACCTGCTTTTTTAATAAGAATCTGGTAAATATTTTATATCTTTATTTAACTTTGAAATGTTTTTAAATCTTAGATTTTACATAACTCAACCAACATCACTCTCTGACAGATTGCCCCTTTAAAAATTCGAAGTTTTGCCACTGTTTTACTTCTGAACTAAAGTTCACAGTTTTTGGTAGAAGAACTAAGTTTTGTATGTGGATTTTGGATATAAGTTTCTAGGAAACTTTGTCGCCCACAAAACGTCTGCCAAAGAATGTCCACTGAAGAACATGTCCCCGAAACGAGAAAAAAAAACTTCCCCAAAAGAACCAAACATCTTTAACAATTTCCAATAAAACTGAAAAGTGCTTATGATTTCGGTTTAACTGTCTGTCTCTCCGTCAGTCCGCACTCTAACTCCTGTAAATATTCATGGAACTGTTTGAAACTGATATATGTTATTCAAGCTCATTATGGGATGTTCCCTATTGAAATTAGAGTAAATATCACCACTGGTTACCCTAAAGAATCCCAAAGAATTCCGTTTTGTAAACGCTATTTGTATCAACCACATTTTAATACCTTTACTTTGCACAAACCGTAATGAAATTGATATTTATTTTTCATATGCACAAAAATATATATTCTATATAGAATAAAATATGTTTAGCATTAAAAATTACAGGGCTATACAAAAATATTTAAGTACATTAAGTTCTATATAAGTGAAAATTGCGGCAATTGCATTTTAGATTTTGTAAACATTTTTAACATTGTCTAAGAACGTTTAAGTTTAAGAGTTATTGTGATTTGAATTAGTCCATTTGTCTGTCTTTCTGTCCATCTGCCCGCACTCTAACTCCTGTAAATATTCATGGAACTGCTTGAAACTGATATATGTTATTCAAGTTCATTATGGAATGTTCCCTATTGAATGTAGAGTAAATATCACGACTAGTTACCCAAAAGAATTTCAAAAAAATGCGTTTTATGAACAGTATTTGTATTAACCACATTTTAATACCTTTACTTTACACAAACCGTAATGAAATTGATATTTATTTTTCATATGCACAAAAATATATATTCTATATAGAATAAAATATGGTTAGCATTAAAAATTACAGGGCTATACAAAAATATTTAAGTACATTAAGTTCTATATAAGTGAAAATTGCGGCAATTGCATTTTAGATTTTGTAAGCATTTTTAACATTGTCTAAGAACGTTTAAGTTTAAGAGTTATTGTGATTTGAATTAGTCCATTTGTCTGTCTTTCTGTCCATCTGCCCGCACTCTAACTCCTGTAAATATTCATGGAACTGCTTGAAACTGATATATGTTATTCAAGTTCATTATGGAATGTTCCCTATTGAATGTAGAGTAAATATCACCATTGGTTACCCTAAAGAATTTCAAAAAATTGCGTTTTATGAACGGTATTTGTATTAACCACATTTTAATACCTTTACTTTGCACAAACCAGAATGAAATTGATATTTATTTTTCATATGCACAAAAATATATATTCTATATAGAATAAAATATGGTTAGCATTAAAAATTACAGGGCTATACAAAAGTATTTAAGTACATTAAGTTCTATATAAGTGAAAATTGCGGCAATTGCATTTTAGATTTTGTAAGCATTTTTAACATTGTCTAACGACGTTTAAGTTTAAGAGTTATTGTGATTTGAATTAGTCTATTTGTCTGTCTTTCTGTCCCTCTGTCTGTTCGTCTGTCTATCGGTCCGTCTTTTCATCTATAGCATCATCTTAAATGATACAATAAAAATAAGTTTTTTTTTTTTTTTTTTTTTTTTTTTTTTCCAAAGAGAAATCAGAAATGTAATATTCCTACATTTCCTTATTCTATCTGTATTAAAGCTAGCCCTTCTTAAATATATATACAAGAAATCACAAAATGTCTTTTCCTTAAATCATCCATCTAACTTAGAGCTAACTCAAAATACTGTAACTAATCAATCAATTAACTTTTTGGATCTAAAAATAATCTTTGATGGTAATAAAATTTACTCAGATATCTATGATAAACGACAAGATTTTAGTTTTAAAGTAAACTTATTTACATATTTTAATTCCTGCCTGCATCTTTCGGTATTTAGAAACATCATCATTAACCATTTATTTCGAATTAATAATTTATGCTCTCCGAAGTATAAAAACAAGAATATTAATAAACTGATCACAGCCACTGCTAAAATGGGTTTTCCTAAAAACTTTGTATTTTCTATTTTATATCCATAACCATGTCTCTGTCAGTACATTTAAAAAAAAATGTGTACACTTTAGTGTATCGTAACAAAAAAATTATAATATAATAAAAGACAATAAAAAAGGTGGCGGTTGGGTGGGCAGATGTTTGATTACTGAGGATGGGTGGTGTTGTTTGGCTCGATGGTTGGGTGGGATTGTGAAATTAAATAAAAAAAAAATACAGAAGGCTTGTTGCATTTACTTTGTATTAATATGCAATATTTCTTTTTCCACTAAATTTTCAGTTTCTTCATTATTAGTTGTCAAATATTATTAAAATTCTAATCAAACTATTAAACTAAGTAATTAGTAAATTTCATTGTTGCTTCATAGTTTCATTATTCTTTGTCTGCTATAAAATTTTGCTTTTTTAATCCCTATGACTCCTATTCTGATCTTGGCAGGCTGGGGGAGTGTTGCCGGCGTGAAACTAGTTTAACCCCACAGGCAAGTCTCAAGTCTTTCCGTCTACCCCCTTCCTTCCTTTCTTAAGTTTCTTAAATTATTTTTTCATAAGTTCGTTTCAATTTAAGTTTTTCTGTTAAGATTTTGTTGAGTTAGTTTATTGCTTCGTTTGTTTCGCAGGCTGTTAATTAATAAATTTGGTTTCTTTAAATATGTGTATTTCATACCCTGATGAAGTTTTTTCACCTTTCTGGACTTCTCCTACTTTTTTTTTCCATTCTTATTGGTCTTTGTGGTTTCAGTGATCTTGTATCTGTTGCTTGGTTTTCTACGCTTAATAAATCACTATATATATATATATACATATTTTTTTTGGGGGGGGGGAGGGATGGGTGAATAACTTAAAACTTCATTAAAAGATAAACAAGAAACACTCATAAAAGAAACCAGCGATAGATAAATAATTTGAAAATATTAGAAAACATAATTATGTATAAAGGCTAAGAATAACTCATCCTTGAAACTAAAGTCAGCTAAAAATTTTATATATGAAAACGCTCAGAAAGAAGTAGTCGAAGAGTGATGCATGGTTTAAGATGGAATGTCAATACGAGGGGAGAGGCCTGGAGAAAAAGCACACTAAGAGATTCCATCTCATATTCCCGCAAGTGTTGGAGAAAACTACGAAAAATAACTAACTATTAGAACGATGAGTACGACTTGTAATCGAACTCATCATCTACTACAGGAAGAATGTGGATTCAAATTCACATGACAATGAGAATGAAAATCGAATACCACACGTATCGACTGAAGAGGATGAACATTCCAACGAAAATAGTGTGTTGTATCTTGTGAAACAATTTTAATACGATAAGCCAGAAATGACAGTATAAACATTCAAAGTCAGTAAAGATCATATAATAGAAATTTATTTCATAAAAACATAAAATTGCAAAACAATGTAATACGTTTTGAAATATTTAATTCCGCTTTTGTTCTCGTGCAAAAGTCCCTCTTACTTTTACGTATGCATGATTTCAGTTTTCTTTGATGTAATATATTGCGTCATTCTTTGTAAAAGTGGTTAACCCTTATTTTTGAAATATGTATTCTTTTTGCTAAATTGTATTACATTTAGTCATATCTTTCATTATAAAATTGAAAAATCTCCAATAGTTGCATTTAAATCCCATAGTGGGCATTATTTGTTTCTTCAGAGAATTAAAATTTCTAAATATTCATTAACAAAGTGAAGTTTCTAAGTTATTTCAAAGTAATGCTTTTGTAATTTTTAAATTCTTATAATTCTGATTTGTATCAACACTAAAAAATCGATAACACTGACTGAATACTCGTATTTATTTATTTTTTTATTTATTTATTTTTTCCCCCTACAGACAAATTTGCAAAAAGCTATTTATTTAAAAATCCATTTACAAGGGGATAATTCATTTTTACAATGAACGATCCATATATACAGGGTGTTTATAAAGTCCCGGACCCATTTTGATGTTTAATAACCACAGGAGAAGAAGGTAACGCTGAAATTTTGTGATGTTGTTTTCTAATGTTTACAGATGGCGCCAGCGTGCAATCCTTCCTTCTCTCCAGCTTCAGCAATGTTATTCAATGGGGAAATATCTCGTTTGAATTATTTTGTAAAAAATAATATCAAGCTGAAAAAATTTCGATTGAAAGCAAATTTCATTAAATAGAGTATTCTAACCAGCATGTTTTTTTTAAGAGCCATTTTATACTAATTTTACTTTGAAAGAAAGCTTTTAAAAAATGACGATTCTTATGAACCGAATCTAGCTAAAACAGATAATTGGGAGGAAGGAGAATGGATGGAATTTTGTAAAGAAAAAAAATAAACTTACTTTAGGTGCAGAAAACACGAACTCGGACTTTATTTTTCTCCTAGGGCTTTTTTTTTGTCTTTCTTATCACTATCATAGCCTGTTTTACAACTAGGAACGAAAAATTTATTTGAAACATCTGAATTATGCAGTTTTAAGAACTTACAAAGAAATTAAATTGCTTAAAATAAAAAAATTTAAATGTACTCCAGCAAAATTCTATTGAAAACGACAGTATATCCGCGCCGAGGTAGGGAGGAATGACAAGTGGCGCCCTCAATATTTACCAAAAATTTAGATCACAGTTTCGTAGCTTTCTCCCATTGGACCTTCAACTCCTATTAATATTACTCCGTGTTAATAACTCATAAAATAATGAAGATATAAACAAACTTATGGCATTTATTGATGGAATAACTCATATATTTTCTTTTCAGGTTTGAATATTTTTACTTTTGTAAATATCGTCTGCGCGTGTGGTTAATTTCAGATAATTTCATTTTCCAGTCTAAATATCTCTACTTTTCTAAATATCGTCTGCTTATTAATTGCATTTTTCTCTCTTTTGTTTTTGGCAACTATTGCAATGTCATGTTTACTTTTGATGTGTTTGTTCTATGTAGTACTTTTGTATGCGATGTTTTATTCCAGCGGACATTAAGGAGAATGCATACACCTTGGGCCTTTCTTTTTTACAGAAAAGACGGACTCTTCAGTCATATACTTAGACATGTTGGAAAACTTCGTATTTCCACGACTAGAAGAGCTTCAGCCACATGTCTTTTTGCAGCAAGATGGTGCACCACCTCATTGGGGTACCATCGTTCGTAGTTCTTTGAATGACCATTCTCCAGGAAAATGGATTGGGCGAGGAGGTCCAATTCCTTGGCCACCCAGATCACCTGATATAACGCCGCTGGACTTTTTCCTTTGGGGATTTGTAAAGGACAATGTTTACAGGAGGAGAGTGTCGAACATTGATGACCTAAAAGTCAGAATTACAACCGCTATAGCCTCTGTGGATGCCGACATGCTTGCCGCTACCTGGCGTGAAATTGACTATCGACTTGATATTCTCCGTGTGACGAAGGGGGCACACGTGGAAGTTCATTGACAAGGGTCATGAAAGTTTTTGAGTCTATGTAACCATTTATGTTATTAATTTTAATCTATCTTCATACTTGCCAACTTTTCCGGTTTTCCAGGAAGACTTCCGGTTTTTTAACGTATCTTCCGGTCTTTCGGACAGATGATGAAATCTTCCGTTTTTAAAAAAGTCGCGGATATCGTTCGTTTTAAAAAGAAACCCAAATGTTCTACGAAAACTCCCGATTCTCAATCTTTCTCCATCCATAACATAAATGTCAATATTCATTTCAAACTTGCTTTATGAGATTCTAGAACATTTAAAGAAATAGAATTGTTAAATATTTCTTGCTGATGTAATTATTTTTTGCCCCCCCCACCCCCTTTATTTATCTCCAACTAGTGATCAGCAATCTAATGTTCTGCAGAAGTCTTTTGTTTCTTAATCTTTATCCATCTGCAACATAAATGATACTATTAATTTTAAAGTTCTTGCATTAGATTCTAGAAGTAGAGTTGAATGAGTTTAATATTTCTTACTGTATAATTAATTATTATTGTACCCTCCCCCCTCCCCGGATTGTGATCAATGATCAATTCTTGAAACAATAAAGCAATGGAAGTGCTCAATATTTCTCACATATATAATTATTTTTAGATCTTTATTGCTGAATTTAATGAATCTGTTTATTTTTCCTCAATTAAATTAAATATTTGTATGTCATATTTATACCAAATGTGTAAACATGGGAAAAAAAATGAAGAATAATTTTTTCAGGTAGGAAAATTTTTCCCAAATCAATTTAAGTAAATTAATACTCATTTGGTTTTATGCAGGCTTGAAACTGATAATTAGCTACTGCTACTTTTTTTTATATGTATGATTAATGTACATACACAAAAATCAAATTCTATATTTACTTAAAAAATTAGTTATACTTTAACTTAACTATGTTTTTTTGTCTATTGTTAAATAAATTTCTTACAGATTCTGTTTTGTAGATATTTATATTTGGAAGAGGAATAACTTCATTTAAAACTTTTATATATTTAGTATAATCAATCTATAGTAAAGCGTTTTTATAGATTGCTTCTAAATATTAAAATTGTAAAACTGTATTGTTTAATACGCCAAAGAGAAAAAAAAAATTTCCCTTTTTTTATGAAATCTTCTGGTTTTTCAACAAAAATCTTCCCTTTTTTTATTGAAATTGGTTGGCAAGTATGTATCTTTATTATTTTATGAGTTATTAAACATCAAAATGGGTCCGGGACTTTATAAACACCCTTTATATTTACTTTCCGAACTTGCAAAAGTAAGGAAAGTATTTTTATCATGAAAAAATTCGACTTTGAGATCTTCGTGTATTTATATACACTTTGAGGTCTTCCGAATTCATTTCAGTTACTTTTACGATTATGTACGTATGTGTGTATGGATCTGAGTGAACACGCTTTGTTCGAATAAAATGAAAGTTGGTACGTATGTTGTAGGTTACCGTAGCACAAACCTATTGATTTTCGTGAATATAGCACTTATAGTTTTTTCAGAAGGACACAAAGAAAAATTGTTTATGATTATGACTTATGGGCTCAAATTATTCAAAGTGCGATATCGTGTAAACGCCTAATTAGAATGAACTGAAAATTTATATATATATATATTACAGATCACTATCACACAAACTGTATGAATTTTGGAGAATACAAAACTTGTAGTTTTTTTTTTTACAGAAAGACAACGAAAAATTCTTTAACACTATGGCTTAAGACCTCAAATTACTTAAAGTCGTATAGCGTCTAAATGCCATATCCGATTGATTTGTAAATTTATATATGTTATAGGTCGTCGTCGCTAGAGTTGTATGAATTTTGGAGAATCTAGCACTGATAGTTTTTTTTTTTTTTTTTTTTTCTTGAGAGATGCAGCAAATAATTTTTTTTATCAATATGACTTTTGGTTTCAAATTATTTAAAGTGTGACAGCGTCTAAATGCCTAATTCAATTGATCTGAAAATTTATATACATGTTATAGGTCACCGTCGCATGAGCTGTATAGATTTTGATGAATACAGCACTTACAGATTTTTACAGGGACACAACCAAAAATTCTTTATCATTATGACCTATGGGTTCAAATTATTTGAAGTGCAATAGTGTTAAATTAAAAAAGCACACTATATGGAGAAAAATACTCTAACTTTTGTTTATTTAACGATTTCTCTTACTTTTATTTATTTATACAACCATTGATTACTTAATATTAAAAAAGTCGAGTGTATTCCCTCCAGATTTTTTCTTTTGCACTTAAATAAAAGAAGGTTAATTGTTTCAAAAGCGATGTTTTTTTTTTTTTTTTTTTTTTTTTTTTAATGTAATTTTTAAGAAACAAATTTTCTAATATAAAAGAGAAAGGGATGTACTGTATGCTAATATGTACTATATGCTCTTTACAACAATGCATATAAATGCATATATGACATTATACGTACACATCTACCTAGCAGCATCAAAAAATATTCTCCCTTTTTTCTAATCACTCACTCAAAGCAATTGCTTTACATGACCTAATGACTCAACAGGTCCCTTTTTGCTGTTCTAACTTACCCCATCACACGTTAATGCACACCAATACACTCAAAACTCTGAGGAAGAATTCGTGAGATAATAATGATAAAAAACACCGTACTACGAGCGCGTCATCATAATTTTTATGACTCTCCAAATTCCTGAGAGATCATTCAGCGGCCACAAAAAGCATTCCAGCAGGTCCCTCTTTTGCGATGGCAAGTAAGGCAGGAAAAGAGGAATTTCATCGCTCCATCATCGGACTCGTTAAACAGAGGAGAAAAAAACCGGGAAGAGAGAACGGAAAGGAATTTTTCCGGGAGCCACAGAGTAATCAGGGTGTCAAGACAGGAGTTGAACAAGAACGGCCATTTTTATGCCAGAAAGTAGATCAGAATAAATTACCCATACCAAAAATCTCTGAATTTGAAAATTTTTATTATCTTTTTATTTATTTATTTTATGCCTTTTTCTTCCAAGTGATTTGGTGTTAAAACAAATATATTTTCTTTTTTTCTTCGCTCTATCAGATTTCTGGGATTATTAAGAGTTGGAAAAAAATAATATGGGGTAATTATATGCTGTCAAATTAGTATGCAGTGTATAATGAAATGCTCATAAAATTTAATTAACTTTTTTTTTTTTTTTTTTTTTTTTCAAGTATTTTTCCTCGTAACGTCATAACTGTAAAAATGTATCTAATTTAGAAGTGATATTTAAATTATAAATTTTATTGCTAAAGTAAGAGATTTATATTTGACTTTTTTTTAAACACAGATATGTTCTGAGCCAGTTATTTAAAATCTGCATAATGTGTCTATGTTAAAAACATAAAAAATTTTAAAAATAATATTTGGCCACGAAAATTGGTCAATCGCCTGGAAAGCTCTGCTCACCACATGTTCACAGTGTCAGTCGTAAATTAGCAGCAATCGCTGTTGGTGGTTTAATTGGCATAGCAAAAATCTATTTTAATCATAATTAAAATCAAAGAATAGAAGTAACTGTGCAACTTTACGTATGCAGATTAAACAATAAATAGACTGGAATTTAATTTAATTTTTATTTATTTATTTATTTATTTATTTTTTTTATTATTTATTTTTTATTTTTTTTTTTTATTTATTTATTTATTTTTTTTTTTTTTATTTATTTTTTTTTTCTGTAAAGAAGGCAGAAGAAAGAAGCCTAGATATGAAAAAATATTATTTGTCCGATTGCTTCTGTATTCACTCTAAAATCGGTCCAGAACGATTTTTGGAGATCTTTTGTTAAATTTTTGATAATTTGTTATTTCACATAACTGCTCGTTGGATTCAGTGTTCCCAGACTATGCGATTTTTTTATTCATTTGTCACCAATAATTTTTGAAAGTGATATTTGATATACATAATAGACGATTCGAATCGAAGAATCGTCTTTCATGTATATTAAATATCACTTCTCAAGATTATTGGTGACGATTGAATAAAAAAGTCGCAATGTTTGGCAACACTGGTTGGATTAAAAGATAAAATTGTTCAAAGACCGCCACACCAGCCAAAGTGTATATCATTTTACCTTCATTGAGATATCTTACAATGTACTATGTATTAAAAAATTTTATTCGTAAAGGATCTGTTAACTGATACATAATATTTCAGTTTGATATGGTTTATAATTTCAACAGTTAAATTTTGCTTATAAAAATAAAGTAAGGTAGATGTACAACTAAATGAGATTTACTGATTATTAGTATTTCTTAAGCAAAAGGTTAACTCAAATTTATACTTCATAAGAAATCTACGGAGAATAAATTGTCAAAAAAATAAGAAAACATATCACTAAAAAGCGTCTTAATTCGGCAAGAAAATGAGCTATGAGAAAATGGCTACGAGAGAAAATGGAAGAAGAATTGGAAAATTTTTGCATAAATGATCAGCAAATAAAATTATTTTACTGGAATTTACTCATATTTCTGCAAAGCAAAGAATTCGTATTAGGGTTGGGAGAACATTTTTGTTTGAATAAATAAATAAATAAACAAATAATAAAAATAAAGTAAATGGTATTTAAACGTTTGTGAGCAGTTTGATCACTCTCAAGTCTATATCATGTACTGTATCATTGTTTTCTGCTTTTATTTCCATTCACTTTTAAATTCGGCTCAAACTTTTAGATTTGCGCTGCCCTAAACCAATTGAGTTCAGATGCATTCAGTTTATCATCTACTGTTATGATCAAGAAATTATTATTTAAGAAAACATTATATATTTTGAAAAAACACGCAAGAGTTGTTTCGGGTCAAAATAATAAACACAAGGAGAAAGAATATAGGCTCGAGTGTAACAGGATTGCAGTTTTCATGCTTCAATCTTGCTTCATCTTTTCATTCTTGCCTTACTTTGTTTTCGCCTGAAGAAATATCGTATGTATTTATGTAATTTATCATATTTGTTTATCAAGGTTTTATTTATGATCATAAAACCAATCTTTTGGTGAATTTTACTGCAAGATCTATTGTTGTTTCTTTTTCTTTTTCTTTCTTTTCTTTTTTTTTTTTTTTTTTTTTTTTTTGGTCATTTAAACTTCTTTTAAATGCTGATTGGTGTCTGTTGCTGTGGTTTCTCATTGTTTTTCTTCCGTAATATTGTTACAAAAGTCTATGACAAGCAATTGCACCATGTATGGCGATATTCCAAAAACTATCTTTGGTTACGGAATGACCCACTCAACCTCAACCCCTGAAGAATATTTTGAAATCGTATTACATGAGGCATGGATCTAAACAAAATAATTACATAACTTTTTTTTCTTTTTTTTTTTTTTCTTTTCATTTCATTTCATTTCTTTTTTCTTACTTTATTTGTTTAATGAATATCTTTTAATTCGCGCTATACAACTGCATTAGAACCTCTTCAGATTGTGTTTATGTTTTATTATCGTAATTTACCTGTTTACAGATATTGCCTATTTCTATGCATTTTATGTTTACATATTTATAATAATAAGATAAGCTTAATAAAGACTATATTCTTAATTTTTATTATTTATTTATTTATTATTATTTCTTTTCTTTTCTTTTCTTTTCTTTTCTTTTCTTTTCTTTTCTTTCTTTCTTTCTTTATTTGTTAAATGAATATCTTTTAATTCACGCTATACAACTGCATTAGAACCAATTTTAAAATCTTGAAAGTCATAATTTCTAGAATGTCAGGACCACCAAGCGTCACAGATTATTTTTGGCAGATGTTAACGTCGAAAAAATTAGATGTGTTACTTGTGTGTGATATTTGATTCGATTGTTTTTTCTAATTTCTTCTAGGTGTAAAAGCTTCATTAAAATATAAATTATTAATTCATATTGTCAATTTAAGTTCTGATTGATGTCGAACCCCTCTAAAAGAATTCCCAAGAAAATCTATGCATTTTGAAACCGCAGTTAAGTTTCAATTGAGTTCAACTTGCAATATTACTTGTGAAACTTAAATATTTTGTTCTATTCTCGGGTTATAAAGTTTTGTATGAGAAAAGGTAGAGTGTGGGAGCATCGAACATGTTTAAAAATTAATATTGATTTATAATTTTAAGAAGCTATTTTAATAATATCAAATATTTATATATTTTCATATATAAAGGTAAATAGCAATATAAGTAGATATTCTATTAGAAGTAATAAAAAGAAAAAAACTGTTTCTTCTCTCTCCCATATTTATACAGAAATAAATCTCCTTTTTAAAAGTAAAAATTTACTTGCTTTAACCAGAATTTCTTCATACATATAAAAGATATTTGATATCACAGAGGTGAAAATTATGAATGAAATACAAAAATACTAACATTTCAGGTTGTCTCCAAAAACTTTATTTTTTATGTGTAGCTTATTTTCCTTATACTTAAAGAATAAAATAAACTTCTGAAAATAAAAATTAAATATTTTTGAAAAAATTTCAACCTTATAAACCGAGGGAAGACACTCTTCTGAAGTGAAAAGGAAAAAAAGGCAAATACTTTTCAAGAAGTTATGCCAACTTCTCCCACTGTTAGAGAAATAGGCTTTCAGGACCCTATTCACATGCAAACAACAGCGCAGAGAGCCTGTCAGGAGAGTGATAGATGGCGTTCTCCGGCAACTGGACCTTATCCAGTGATCTCATGTGTTTCATTCTGAAGCCTCTCACCATTTCCAATTGAGTCTGTCTCGTGAAAATTTTACAGAAGTCTTGCCAACTTCAAAATCTGTTTAACGACCTGTATAACACTGGATAAAAACAGTGAAGGATCTTTTTCACAAGTTGAAAGTTGAATTTTTATAAGGGGGAAAAAATGTCCAGTGTTGACCTGTCCATCTTTTTCATATCTGCCGCGTTGTTTTTTTTTTTTTTGTTGTTGTTTTTTTTTTTTTCGTGGGGTGAAGGAGTTTGGTTTCTTTTATTTTATGTATATATATATATTTTTATCCAAAACAGTTCTCGAATAAATACAGTAAGAAAATTCAATTCATGCTTAAAATTTATAAATACATAAGAGAAATAATAGACTTCTTTGAGTTGTTAAATTATTCTTATAGAATTCCGTTTTTTTTTTTTTTTTTTTTTTTTTTTTTTTTTTGCCTCCACATTAAGGCTCATTTGGCCGGGCCTACGGCTAAAATCCCGTTCTGAACATTTATGCCTGAACTAGAATTTGAACCCGGCACCTGACAATTTAGGAGCAGAGAGCTAACCACTCAACAACCAGGGTGCGAACAAAATGCTTTAATAAAATCATGTAAGAGTTTAAAATTGCGTGGTAAAATTTAAATTTATACGCCAATCTTAAATATGCTTATGTAATTAATTTCCATCAATTTTACTTTATTCTATATACGTAAAACAAAAGCAGCGGAATCTTCAAAATTTTCGATTTCTGGATATCGGTTGATTTACACCTTTTAAGATGTCCAGAACACGATTTGGCCATTTTTATAAAGTGCATCTGCGTGTATTAAAATTTTGTTTGCACATTGTATTGTATCTTACAAAAGAATTCTGTAGAATTTCATGCAACTTTACAGTTGACTGGACCTTGACATTAACTGCTGCTGATTAGATTTTGGTATATGTTGACCAGCATGCGGTACAGCTATGTGGTAATTCTTCCCATTTACGGAAAGGTTATATAGCAGCTTCTAATATGCATAAGTGCATTAAATTTGATATATGAGATAGTTCTTAGGAAAACTGTGCTATTTAATTTGTGTGCTTATTTGCCGACAAATAGCGCTATTCAGCTGCGCTTTTCATGACATACTTGGTAGTTATATTTCAGCTCCTATGATGTGGAATAACTCCAAACTCATTAGTAGATGTTTATATTGGCAAAATATGCTAATAAAAATTTGGCATAGATAACATAACAGACAGATATCTACATTATTCATCATATTCACCACGCTACATTTTTCACGTTGCTTTAACTCCCATTTTTTTATGATCGATATTTGCATTTCCATAAAATTTAACGTGTAAGATTATTAAGCAAGAAATTAAGAAGTTAAGCAAACTGTCAAAAAAAGAACGAATTAGATTTTAGGTATTTTCTAGAGTTGAAATTTCATAATGGGTTTTTCACATTCTGCTTATTTAATTTCAAGATCCAATTATTTCAGTTAATTTGCTTAATGTTTACTCTATTCAAATGAACTTTTGATAAAATTTGCCCAATATAGCTAGCTTTCAACCTATGTAATAAACAAATCTTATCTTTCGCGCATGCGCAGTAAAAAATATTTACTATAAACGCTCATATCTCAACAAATATTATGCGTGTAAATTTTAGGTTTCAGAATAATGTTTATCTATAGTGTTTTGTCATTTTTTCTGCAAATTTCGTTAAAGTTTTATTTAAATCCGTTCTTAGTTATAAGCAAAATACTCTTGCCAAATAATAATAATATTAATAAAAATAATTTTGGGGGACTATATATATATATATATATATATGCCTAAATAATTGCGCAATTTTCACAACAAAACACATAAATATTGTTCATAGTATGTGCAACGATGTATTAAAGTTACAAATCATTTGAAGCGCTTTATGATACAGGGTGATTCAAAGTATTTGTGCTCTTCTTTAATTTATGGTTAGTCCCCTAATTGCACTCTGGACTAAATCAGTAATGGAAGATGTGGTTTTTTAAATGTTCTTTGCACGTCTGAAGTTTCGGACCATTTCGTCCATTATTTTTAAGAAAATTTAAAAAGGGTAAAAATAAAATAAAATTTCTAATAATTTGATCACAAGTTTCAGTGACCTAGCATTTCATACAGAGTGGAGAGTCAACATTCGAAGGTTGTAGAAGCGAGCTCGGGTAGAAAGAGTTCAATTCCGGAAGCAACAAATGAGATATTCACCTGTCCTAGGAGAACTTAAGTAATTGTAGTAGTTTCTTTTGTGAACATGAAGGTAGTTCTCACTATTTTTTCCTAATAGCCACTCGATCATGTCATCATTTTGATTTCTCCGGCGCCAGTCAGCCAAATATAAAATTTTACAAAATATAAAATGTCTAAAAAATTGTAAAACTACAAAAACTCAGTATGTTAGTGTTATCTGCTGTTACTACTTCTCATGATGGAAAGCGGCCATTCCCAGTCATCTATTTTATTTTGGTTCCTTTTTATCCATATTATTAGTTAATTATAATTCATTCAGCCAATTTATCTATTTACCTTCAACTTCCTTGATCTCGCTCAGCAGCAGGTCTGTCGACCAATCTGCGGATGGAGATAGGCAAACTTCCTCCATAGTTAATCCACCTCAGCCACATTCGGCCAAACTAGGCCCTTCCCTTTGCTCGAGGATTGAAGGGGCACTCGGCAATTGTGGCAGGCATCGAACCAATCGAACCACCTTGGTTCTTCTCCTCGCCCGTTCTCGCAACACGAGAAGCAGTCCGTATGAATGAATATGCTTGTTTAAATATATAACTCTAATTATTATTTGTTTTATTATTTTGCATTATGTTATGTTGTGTTTCTTTTGTTTTTGTCGAATGATCTCAAAAAAAAACTATAATTTCTTTTTACAAGCTAAAAAATTGTTACGATAATTATTCATTATTGAATGTATATTTTTGTATCCATTTTAACATAAAGAAAATTCACAATCATTAAACTAATACTTGTATTTAGATATTTATTCATTCATTTATTTATATAATTTTGAAATGGAGAAGTGAAAGTGACAAAGTTCTCCGGGAATTTTCGACATTTAATGATTTGAAGATTAAAAACGCGTATTTCATAGAAAGACATACATAAATTCACATGGAGTGCTAGAGGCTTCAGGCCTCTTATTGGTTAGACAATTGTAAACAGAAAACTATCTATACAGGTTTTAAATGTAGAGGTTTTTAGAGAAAGTGACTTTGGTTCAAATTATTTCTTGACCTATGCAAAAATTTAATTACGGATAAGATGGAGAAAACCAAATTCTACAGCACCTGTATACAAGCACGATTTCGTGTACAAGATACCTTTATTATCAGAAGAAAGTATCAGAGTATTATGTAAACAACGGCTGAGAGGGCAAATGAATGATCTCCCAGTTACAGAAAATATTAATACTGGATGGAAGAATCTGGCTTCATGTATCAGAAAATCTGCTTTGGAAGCAGTTGGGACTAGAAAGAGGAGAAGGGGGAAGAGGAGTTTACATATCTAGAACGAGGATATAGGGAAAATGCTACGAAAGAAAAACACAAGACTTATTTGATTCATTTGCAACAAAATACGGAAGTATCTAGACAAGCATATACATTAAATATAAATATAGTTAAAGCATTAGGATCGTTTTATAAACACATAGAAAATGGCCTGCATAGATCACATGGCCTATTAGGTACTAAAGCTTTGAAATAGCATAGCAAGGAACGAGATGCAGCAAATATTAATTTGATTAAGAAAAAAGAGTGGATCGAACATTATAAGAAATTATGGTTCAATGAACAAATAAAAGCAGAAGCAGACGAAGTGGAAGATCTGATTGGGAAATTATAAGTTAATTACATTGTATAAAATGACTGATTGCAGTATATATACTAAAAACAGTGTATTACTTCAATACAACTAATTCAAAACATCTTACATTAAAAACATCCAATTAGTTATAAAATTTCATCTGAGCTTTCGATTCTTTATCGTTGAGTCTTCTTTACAGTTAAAAAAAAGAAAAAAAAAAAAATTGTTGAAATATATAAGTTTAAAAATATATAATCAAAACATAAGCCCATTAATATAAAGTTCATTAAAATCACAGTTCATTTTAAAAAGGGTAAAATTCATATGCCATGCTTTACTATTCCAAAAAGTTCACATTTATAATTTAACATTTTTCCGTAATGACGAATTTCCTCGAAAATTTTTCGCTAAACACTTGAATAATTTCACAAAAGTTATATGTTTAAACACAATATTCATCAAAACAATTATAAATATACAATTGGATAACATATTTGAACTCTATTCACACGCAGTTCATATTTTAATTTATAACTATGGTTTGAAATATTTCTTGAGGATTACTTGCAAAGTGTTAGCTTATTGCGCCCCTCGCAGAATAATATGACATGATGTAATGTACGAAGCTTTTATTTTATTTTAATAACGCTAGCCAAAGATTATGAATAGAAAAGGAGGGAAAATCATTACATACTCCTTTTTCTCTTTTTATGATTTCAATGGTTTCTCTAATTAAAGCGATTCGTTTTTTATTAGTTTGATAAATTATTTCAGAATCTTCAGAAAAAAAATTTATGGGATTTCTACTAGCAAACCTTGCAAGCGCTGATTTTTGGTAGTGATTTTTTTTTTTTTTTTTTTTAAATCTAATATATGTTCTTGTATTCTTTCTTTAAGAGGACGGGTAGTCATACCTATATAATATAGTTGTTGGTTAGATTCATTTATGAAGGGGATTTCATAAGTACCTGGCATTAAATTAATTGGTGGTGGGTCGATTTTATGGGTTATAGCTTTATAGCTTCAAGATGAAACATTAAAAATTTTTAAATAAAATTTTGGGGGAAAATATAGTTAGCACTTGTGAAACTGTTAAATATGAAAAAAAAAAAAAAAAATCGGTAATGAATAATTTTTATAGAAAATTTACTCATTAAGTAACATTGAGAATTAAAATGGTAGTGAGGGGCCATAATTGTATCAAAAAGTTTTCTCAATCAATGAATTTTTGCAGAAATTTAAAAATTAATTTTGTTTTAAATTACTCGATGTTTTCACACCATGAATCATTAAAAATATATGTAAATATATTTTTGGTATATATAAAATTATATCACGAGTCTTACGTTGTAGTAAAGTTTTTTCTTTTTTTTTTTTTTTTTTTTTTTTTTTAAATAACAATGAAGTTTTCGAAAAAATACATATGTTACTTTAATCCACTCTGTACATCTGCACTATAAAACATTCTGAAAAAAGGGCATATTTTGTTATCTCTAAAATTATAAGAGACTTTATTTGGCTTACTCATAAAGCAGAATTAAAAAAAAAAAAAAAAAAAAAATTAATTATAGTAAAATTTAAACTAACATAAGATAATCAATCAAAAACCATAAAACAATTAAATTCCTCATGAGATTAAAACGAATTCCGCTTGAGGCGCTATCGGTGAAGACATTAGACATATGCTAATAAGGAGCAATCTGGACTAAAGAATCTGTGAAGCTTTTTATCAAAGGCGAGGCCTAGAAAAAAAATTAAGCTAAAAACTTCGCGAAAGACATTGTGACTGATTCTCTTAGACAAAGATTAATGGCCAGTAAACAAACAGTTTCCAGTGTTTGATGTTTTAATCTTGTTTAGCAAGGTATACAGTTTTCGTACAACAATCCTAATCAGTAAGCAGCTCTTTTTTATTTTATTTTTTCTTTCTTTCTTTCTTTCTTTTTCGATATTCTTTGTTTTCTCGGATTCTTCAGGAATTTTTTTTTCTAGTACACAAATGCTACGGCTTATTTACGATAAAGTGAGATTAAATGTATTTCTATATTTTTCTTTATTATTTCAAGCAAAACTATCTTGTTAATAATATGTAGCATTAAATTGCGGATTTTCTGGTAACTAAGTAGTTTATGATAAAATAATTTTACAACGGTAATTTCATATTTGCGTTAATAGTACGTTAAGACCAATTTGTATTCTGAAACTAAAAACGTCACATTTGGTTAGTAATTTCAGACAGGTTGGTTAGGTTTAACGTCGCACTAGACCGCGCAATGGGTAATTGACGACGGTCTGGGACGCGACGGCTCACCCGTTTTGATGCTCCCCAGAGCAGATAGATTCAAACAGGTAGTTTGGACAAATAGGGGCTCACTAACAAGGAAACATTCAAAAGGTGTCGTCATCAAATAATATTGAAAAAAATATATGTGATTGTACTCTTTCTAAAACACCAGAAAGTGAAAAAATTATCGTCTGAAATGAATTATAGCGACCACAAAAAATTATCAAATTAACCATATTTGGCGATTTCACATTGTTAGGCGATTGATTTTGAGTACTTGGGGGAGAAACAAAACACGGTTCTGTTCGTACACGGCAATCTCGGTGCTAGCGAACTGAACGCCTAACAGAGCTAAATCGCCAAATATGCTTAATTTTGATAATTTTTTGTGGTCGCTGTAATTCATTTCAGTCGATAACTTTTTCATTTCCTGATGTTTTAAGAAAAGTAGAATCACATATATATATATATATATATATATATATATATTTTTTTTTTTTTTTTTTTTCAATAGTTTTTGAAGACGGCATCTTTTGAATGTTTCCTTGTAAGAAAGAAACGAAATTTAACATTGATAGATAGTGTCGACGTTTTTCCCAATAGAAGTTTAAAATTTAGCAAAACGTCTAATCTTAGGTTCTAATTTTTTTTTTTTAAGTGAATCTTCCGAAATTTAATTCATAAGGGGATATAGAATTTGTTGTCCTTATATCCGCAGTAGTTTCCAGTAGAAACTTGAAACTTACAGTCAGCAGAAAAAGTATCCGAACCCTAGCAAAAATTCCTATATAAAAAGTACACTTAATACTGTTTTGTTAAATAAATCCTTGTCGAATCCTGTTCTTAGTCTAAAAACATGATTCGACAAGGACTTATTTAACAAAACAGTATTAAGTGTACCTTTTTTATACAGGAATTTTTGCTAGTGCTCGGAAACTTTTGCTGCCGACTATAGAAAAGTATCTCCTCTGGGAACTAATTAAGGTAAAAGATGAAGGTTTTCCGAAATTCAGTTCCTAAAAGGGTGAAAGAGGAATTTCTGTTTTATTATTATTATTATTATTATTATTTGCTTTCTACAAATCGTTATTTTTTAATCGTTTTGCCCAAATTTAGTTTTCTTCAGAACTCAAAATAATTAATATCTTGCCAATGGACAAAATAATCGGCGCTGCTTTCAGTTTCCTTTTTTAATTTTTTCCACGTGCGAAGAACGAGTAGATTTGCTGGTTTAAAATAATTGTCTTTAAAATGGCTTTCATATATATATATATATATATATATGCGTGTGTGTGTGTAGTATTTATTGGTGGATTATAAATGTTAGTGCCCGATTTCATAAAAGACTTTTTTCGTGATTTAATTGATTATACACTTTAGATTACCACTGAAAATATTTATGAGGGATTCTTCATTGATAATAATAATAATTTTTATATTATCTTACTCATATATATGATACAGAACGTATTGTTTTTGGTCAAATTTTCTAAATTGAGTTTTTGTTACATTTACACGTTTTGTTACATTTACACGTTTTGTTACATTTACACGTTCCCTGAATCTAAAAACAAGTTTTTAGCAGTTGGTCTGTGCATCTCTGTGTGTGTTAGAGCATATATCAAGAACAGGAACAGCAGTAGGAAGTCCAAAACCAATATTCTAAATCTGTATCATATAGGGATGCTGCATTAAACTTTTCATTGAGATCAAGCAAATGGTTCGTGTATACGGACACCCAACCGAATTCAAATACATTACGTCAAAATACGAAATTTTTGGTAGGTATAGTTTAATATCTATTAGTTGAACTAAACCAAATGTAATGAATATATATATATTTTTATGTACATAAGCTTGTTTCTTGTAGCATAGGGTATGGAAATCATTCACCATTCATTTACAGGACTGACTACCGAAACATAATATTGTAGGACCTTGGCAATGTTGAAGGTGCATTTCAGGTTGATAGAACTATGTTTAAATACATAATGTAGTGTACACAATTTATAGAAGATATACAGGGTTACCAATAATTAAGCGAAAACATTCTTTTTATATCCATTACCCGACTACCGTAAGTAATAGAAGTATTGTATTCGGTCCAAAAATTCGATATCGAGTTTTCCCCTGATTTACATGTTTTAAGGTCTCCTGTGAAAAAAAAAAAAATAATAATAATAGTAATAATAGTAATAATAATAATAATAAAAATAATAATTTTTGGCAATTGGTCAGTGTGTGTGTGCGTGGAACCTCCTGGTTATCATATCTCCGAAACTAATAAAGATAGAACTACAAAGCTTCAGAATTTACAGATGAATTTTCCAAATTTTGTTAGTGGGACATTGGAAACCGGAAGAGGGACGATAAGTCCATACCTCAAACATGGTTCTGACGATTTTCTTCAAAGTTGATATATAAACACGCTATTAGATGTCCTTTCGAATGATATGCAATAGTTGGTTAGTTCAGGAAAATTGATAGGCGTCCTCTATAAATAGCTCAATTTCAGGTCTCGCAAATGCGTTCCTCTAAAACCGGCTGTACGGATTTTTTTCAAACTCGCCATATTAACTCCCTTTTAAATATTCTTTTGTATGTACAGTCGGTAACAATAGTGTCCGAACACTAGCGAAAATTCCTATGTAAAAAAAGTACCCTTCATACGGTTTTGTTATATAAATCCTTGTCGAATCCTGTTCTTAGTCAGTGTAAAAACATGATTCGATAAGGTTTTATTTAACAAAACCGTATGAAGTGTACTTTTTTTACATAGAAATTTTCGCTAGTGTTTGGAAACTTTTGTTACCGGCTGTAATTATTGTTTTCCGGTAAATAATTCTGTTTTGGTAAATGTTGCTATCTCAAAAACGGCTCTAACTATTTTCTTGAAAATTGTTACATGAATCCATTTTAGCTACCCTTTCTCATGTCTTACGTGGTTATTACAGGAAAATTAACAGTCACCCTGATTAGGTAGGTCAGTTTTAGATCTCAAAATTTGGTGTTTAAAAAATAATTCAACCATTTTCTTTTTCTTATTTTTTAACTCGCTATGTAAACTCTGTTTTATATATCTTCTCTTTACACGTGTTAGAAGTCTACTTTTTTAACGTCATTTTCATGCCTTCTGATCACATTATCTTAAAAAAAAAAAAAAAAAAAAAAAATCATCTAATACGTGTAATAGAGGGTAATGGAAGTCATGTGGCTGTTTCACACCAGATTTTTTTATTGAACGTAACCAATAGAAATGCTTTACTATATTTTACCATGTCCAGGAAAACTGCCCAGGAATGAAAATTGATTCCTCATACCCATACGATAAATAAATTATTTCTTAAATTAAAATATCAGTCCTTGTTTCTTGCATAAATACATGTTTTGAGATTCTCTAAATCACTGTTGATCTTTATGTATGTCTGTTATCAACGCAGCTTAAAAATAAATAATTGCAGAGAATTCAAATGTGTTTTGAAGTTTATGTGAGGTTGCTACTTGAAAAGTTTGATCAAGATTGATAAATTTCAAAGAGTGATGCGAGTGAAAGTTATCTGAATCAATTGGAATATACTTTTAAATTTAATAAGAGCCTTGAGTTCCATATAAATGTATGTAAATACTATATTGTTAAGGGGGGCAGTAGCCCCCTTATACAGTATTATTTGCCAAATAAAACTGTTCTTAAAACTAGTTTTAATTCTTTTTAACGCAGGTTTATGTATGGTATTTGTTATCTTATCCCTTAATCCGTAATTTGTCTTTATAGTGTTGAAATGAATAAGAGAAAAATCGTGTGAGTGTCACGCCAGATCATTTTCACTGTTTAAAGGACTTGGATGCATTTCGAAACCCGAATTCTCTACAATCCCACTGGATGCAACTCAGCCTATGCAATACATTTTGCTTTTCTAATTTTAATTTATTTTATTTTATTTTCCTGGTTATTAACAATCCCACATTTCATCTCCAGTTATGACTTGACTAGAAAAGCCCCGGTTCGTGAACGAACTGAATTCCGAATGCTGGAAAATTTTTTAAATCAAACTCGAAATTTGCTTGGTGCTGTTTGTGTGCCAATAGATCAAAGTTTGTTAACGAAACCATTTTTAAATTCATGAAATCAGTGAAGGTAGTGTAGATCTTATCACAGAAAAGATCTCCGAACAGACATAATGAAGATTTCAGACCAATTTTTTATAAACTAATAAAGACTTTATTCAAACAAATTTATCCAACCAAAAGTTTAGCCGAAAATTTCCTTATACAGAATATTTTCGGTGAAAACATTTTCGCGTTTCTTAATTAGACGTCCTTGTTGGAGCGTATCGAGAATTTTCACCTTAACATTTCTTAAACCTGCCAATACAAATGAACTATTAAAGAAACGGATGCATTCTAGAAAGTTTTTGCTCTCGGGAATGTCATTTCGAAGCAGTTATTGAGAGCAGTCGGGGTATGGCGATAACGGTGTTAATTTGACTTGACCCTTTTGGCAGCATCGTGAGAATTCGTGTCTCTCGTGTGTCCCGTTTTTTCATCTTCAAAATTTATTAAATTGCAATGCTTGCAGATCTCGTTAAAGAGCCCCAAGTACGACTCTTGTGCAACGCTATCGTTCATCCTTACGTTTTCCGTCTCGCTCGCTCCTAAATCTTTCAGCTGCAGTAGGCCTCCTCTGATTGCGACCCTCACTTTAAACATATCGTGTTCTTCTGTTTTCTAATCTGTTTTCTCGTTCTAATAACGACTCTCGTTGAATTCGAGCTGCATAACATTGGCGATCCTGATTTAACCTAGCATCCCGTAGTTCAGGAGTTTCATTTTACAGGCGAGACTTCCTTAGCTCCTGATCTCCGGTCTCCATCTGTTTCTTTAAACGGACTGCTTGTTCTTCAGCAATTTCCATTTGTCTCTAAACGTCTACGCTCATTGTTTCTGTCTAGTCTCTTTTGATCTTCTTCTTTGCCGCTAGGATCCATCTGATCCAAGATAGAGAATGAGAAAGAGCAAACCAAAGAGATCCACACTTTAAAAATCAATTCGTCTTTTCTGCTTGGATCCATCTGATCCAAGATAGAGAATGGGAGAGAGTAAACAAAAGAGATAAAAATGTGAGCATAAAAATGTGATTATTCCTACGGTAGTTATTACTTAAAATTCAAAAGCTCAAGCTGTAAAACAAAATGTAACCAACATAGTTGCTTATGTTTAAACATTCTTTTATAAGCATTTTCTTTATTCTATTTCCTTTAATTATATTTCTTTAATCTATTTCTTATAAACATTTTATACAGATGCCACATGCATCACATAAACTCGTAATTTTTACACTCTTTTAAAGATATAGGCTGACCAGTCCAAAGTACCTTTATCAGAGAGAAGCGTTAAAATTGCTACAATTATCCAATTATGGATGCATTTTTTCATTCCTAATAAATAAAGACTAAAAATAAAGTATTACTGATTAATAATTTACTTCCTACAATTTTTTAAAACTTAGAAAAATGCCTTAAATAAAAAGGAAGTCCCCATTTGTCCCCAGAAAATGGGGACGTTTGGTCAGTATAAAGATAGCCCGTGATCATATTTTTATATAAAAATCAAAACATTAAATTCATTTAACCATTTCTTTTTCTTTTACTTTTTGTTCAGCATGTGATCTTATACTCGGTGCGTTCACACACAGAGTCCAAGGAAATCTCTTAACCATTTAATATATATAGATAGATTTTAAAAAAAAGATTCGTTTTTATGACTGGAAACATAGTTCAATAATTTCTTCCATTCTGCCTCATTTGTATTTCAATTTATTCTGATAAAGATGTCAAAAATAATTTTATTTTAGGGGCAATTTGAATGAATCAACAATTTCAAATGCTTTTTTATTTCATTTCTAATTCGTAAAATTGTATTTTAATCAAACAAATATTTCTTTCAAAATTTTAGCATTTTTATTTATTAAAATATTATTTCAAATGACACCAATGTCAGTTGAATACAACCAACATCTTTTGAACGCTGTATTGTTTACTATTGATTCATAGCCCTATTATTCGTGTTTTCATACAGTATGTTACTTTTGAGATATATTTGTCACTAAATATGGGATATATTCTTGTATGTGAATGAGAAACAAAAATTTTAAACTAAGGGTTAAAGATTTAATAAAGAAGCATCACAAAACTGGCGTTGTCAAAATTATTACTTACAAACTTTGAATAAACACCATAAAATGCAATAAACTCGCAACAATTGTTTCGGGTCGAAAAAACAACGACCCTTCATCAGGCGAACAAAGTAAGCACGAGTGCTGCAGTCAAAGCGGCAACGCACTGCAGCACTCGTGCTTACTTTGTTCGCCTGATGAAGGGTCGTTGTTTTTTCGACCCGAAACAATTGTTGCGAGTTTATTGCATTTTATGGTGTTTATTCAAAGTTTGTAAGTAATAATAAAGGGTTAAAGATATTCAGCTGAAAGAATAGGACGTAACAGAGAATATAAATTAATGAAAAATATTTGAAAGGGGAAATTTAATCATTAATCATTAAAATGCATGTATTCGTATTCATTTTATTTTATTTTGAAAATCGTAAATACAAATAAAATTTATAATATGTTTAAAAAGCTTATTCAAAATTTCTATTATGATTTTTCAAAATCATAATAAATCATATTTCTTGATTCTCAAATCAATAAATTATTGCTTCAATTAATTATACACATTAAAAAAAATCTTAATTTAAAACAAACTGAAACACATTAAAAGGATTTATTTTTATAAATTCATATATCTCCCTTTCAGCTTGTTACATACACTGACTGAAGCTACAGTATTTAAGAAAATTGAAAAAGCCTCGTTTTCTTCATCAGTTAAAATTTTTATTGAAAGCCGAGTGATTAATGAGCAACAACCCCCATCCTGATATTGATTAAAAAGAAAAATTTCTGACAGACTTTCATTTTGTTGACAAAGTTTGCAGGAGAAAAAAATTCTGTGCTCTAAACTCTTTTAATCATGGTGTTTTTCTTTAAACTGAAACATTAAATAAATATGTATCAAATGTTTATTAAAATAGAATGACGTTATTTATAATACATTTTTTAGAAAGGAAAATTTTCGAGTTTACACCGAGAAAAAATCTTGTAAAATTAAAAGTAAAAATGAAATTACCTATACATGATTTAAAATGGTAGGCTGGTGTTAGGTAATCTAATTTGACTGCATAATTTCATAGGCCGTAGAAAAATGTCAAAAAATGTACAGTACCGTCCAGCGCTGAAATCTTCTAGGGGTTTATAGTGAGCTCAGAGGCACTTCAGTGTCATTAGACGATTAGAACTGTGTAGAGATAGATCATTGCGAAAAAATAATTAAAAATTAATTTTAAATATATAATTCTCATGATTTTGCATTTGGAAAATAATTTAAATCGTGATTTATTAATGTGTGTAAGTAATATCCTTAAAGAAATTCATTTGTTTGTGAGCTAATTTATATGAAGTACTTTTCATTAGGCAGGCGTAATTTTTCTCAAATCGTGAAAAGAACTAATTTACGTAAAATCTATTATTATAATGAAATCGAAAGTTTACCAAAGTCCGACCGCAACAGAAGTATTTGTTCAAGACATTGCACTAAAAAATCATATTTCATTTTAATGCTCTATCTTTCGAAAGCCCTTTAATGTAAAGGCACTTTAAAATAAGCGTTTAATAGCACCTATGAATTTCAATCCGTCCACGCTAGATTCCCTAGAACCGGAGATTCATAGTTGTTAATTAATAGTTATTTTAACATGTCTTTTGTGAGGGTGACGAACACTGGTGTGTCTACCTAGGCAGAACCTATGAAGCTTAACACAATAATTGCCGCCCTTTCGATATACCTGAAACCGCAGGGTCACTTTGCAATAAAAAATAACGCTACATTTCAAAAGTAATGACATTTATCTTTTTATCTTCTTTTTTTTTTTTTTTTTTTTTTTTTTTTAATATATATTATTATTATTATTATTATTATTACAATAAATATCACATTAAAAGCAAAAATTACCATTTTCATAACAAAAATAATACGATAAACAAATATGCATGGAATATATATATATATATATATTTCTTTTTTTAATACCTTTTTAAATGGTGTGATTGAAAAATACAATTTATGAATACGTTTATGAATGATGCAGGATTTTTGAATGTGCGTGAGTGTGTGCGTGCGCATGTTTATGTTCAACTATACTTACAAATGGTCCACATAATAATGGAAACATATTTTATTTCGCACGTTTCGCCGAATATCTTGAAAAATACCTGACACTTTATCCCGAAACTTCAGAGATATAAGAAAAATGCTATATTCCTCATATTTTTCAGTGAAGGTTTTGTTCCAAATGCAAAAAGACGATCAGTAACAAATCAAACAATAACAATAACAACAACAAAAAAAAAAAATGATGTTTGGGATCACCGTGTAAAAAAATAATGCCTAAAATGCTTTATAGCTGTAGCATATGGTTTTAATGCGTCTTTTAATAATATATATTCATTTACCCGAGAATGGAAGATAATTTCATGGAGATATAAAGATTTCTTAAATCTATAATTTTTGTACATTATTTTGTCTATAACATACATTGTTTTCAAACCAATTCAATGTCATTTTTCGGAAATTCGACATAATAAATTAAATTAAACACAATTTGCTAGAATCCAAATTTAAAAAACCTAAATATGTAATAAAATGTGCGCATTTTTAGTAAATGGTATTTAGCTGAACATGTGCAAATATTAATACAATGTTATATGCATAATTTATTAGGCAAAATTATATTGTTGCTTAAAAAAAAAAAAAAAAAGAAGAAGAAGAAAGAAAGAAAGAAAAGGAAACGAAAGTAAATACCCTAAAAATGGGGAAAGGTATCGCTGACAGAATATTTGAATTTCAAGTTCTTTAAAAAAAAAAAGAAACCAAATTCCAAGGAATTTCACCTATATTTTCATTTTGAATCAACATATTATGCTTATATAATATTAATTATTTTTTCCCCCTTCTTTCGGGACAAATTTTCAACAGCAACGTAATATTCTTTTTACCCTTAGAGTTCTGAGAGACTCTATCAACAAAACGTCTAAATTCGAAACTGGCTTCGCTTATGTTTATGACTGTATCAACCTACTTCTTTATGAATTTTTTTTTTAAATAACTCGTAAAAAAATGTTTGTGGTAAAAAATTTCAATTTTTTTGTTTTTTCTTTTATAAGAAAAGAAAAAACAAGCTTTAATTTTCTTAATTAAACTACATTAAAAATAATAATTAAATTAATTCATAACAATAGATGAATTAACTAAAATAATTAATTCTGCGTTAAAAAAAAAAAAAATCTAATTTAAATAAACAAACAATTATTGTAAAATAGGCCATTAACGACATTCATCGTACAACTCTAATAACTGAAATTAAACTGACTTTAGATAAAATACAAACTATTTCTTTAAGTTTTTCTAAGTTATTTCTACCTTTGTACCAAAGTACTTGGTTTAGAACAAAATTTAAACAAAATGAAGTTTAATTTTAAAACAGGATCTTTAAATTATATAGATGAAATTTAACAATGAAGTTTTATTAAGTAAAACATTAGTTACAATAAAAGCTAAAATCGCTTGAAAGTTTTTTTTTTTTTTTTTTTTAACCCTTTGTATGAAGATTCATTCTTTTTTATCGCTGGAGTAATGTTACTTTATCCCAATAAAAATTTCTAATCAGATAGTGCTCCGAAATTCCCAAAACTAATCCATTACTAGGATCCATCTATTAAAAAACTTTTTTTTTTTTTCAGGAGAATACGACCTCCCCCGTAAAAAAAAAAAAAAAAAAAAAAATCGGTAGAATGAGAAAAATCCTCTTCACTGATATCCGAGTGCGAAGAATAAAAAAGTGTTCGTAAGTCTTCTATTATATGCTTCAGAAGAGGCGAGTCTTATCCAAGATCTAATTCACATGCAAACTACAATCCAGGGCAGTCCAGGATTGGTGATGGATCACATTTTCCAATGATTCGATTCATTTACTTTCCATAGGAGTGTCATCGCACGTTGCAGACAAAATGTAATTTTTGAGAATATTGGATGATTTTTTCAGAATTTCATTACGTTTGAGTTACTATAAATCATTTAAATAAATCAGTGAAATATTTTTTTTTTTTTTTTTTTTCAATTAAGTAAGAACATCAATCACTTAATATTACTTTTATAAAATTAAGTGAGAATCACCTGACATTAATCACTTAATGTCATCTTGTTATATGTATTAAAACATACATAATTACCAAAATAAGAAAAAACATTAGAGATTTTTAAGTGATTTTCAGTGATTTTTCGAGAATTTTGTTACGTTTTACAGGGGTGAAACTACCACACAGCCACTTACATCCATAAGGCATCTATAAAAGTTGAAAAATGATTCATTAAACTTCTATAAATATCTTACAGATATCTATTAGCACGACAAATGTTACTCTTTTTTACATCCATTAGATGTCTGTTACATATCCAGTAAATCTCCAAATATCCAATAATTGGACTTCCCATAATAAATAGATTTTGAAAATATCTAAATTTTGTTTTGATCTAACATGTTACATCTATTAGACATTGATAAAAGCACGTCTGAATTTCGTCTGTATTTAAACATCTAATAGATATCTATAATTAGTACAGGCCATTCAGGACTTTTAATGGATGTTCTAAAGATATATATTTCTTGGCCTAGGACTCTAGTGCAGTCAATTGGCCTTAATCCCAATCGACCTTAAGATATTTCGTACATTTTATGGATCAGGATGTATTTTAGATGTCTAATGGATATAAATGGCTGTGTGGGTACCTACCTAACATGAGAAAAGCAATGAAAATTACTACTTCTGTCGCAATATGAATAAAATGTTATGACTTATTAATGATACATTTTGTTTATACCTATAATAATTGATATTTAAAGAATTATTAATACATTATACGGCAAATTAAACATTTAGAATGAGAAAGCTCTGTAAAATAATAATAATAATAATAATAATAATAATTTAACATGAAATTCATGTATAACAAAAATTCTGAATTCAAGGCTAGCCACCGAAAATTATAGATATCCTATAAAACGTTGTTATATCAACCTATAAAAGATTCTTTTAATATTAAATAAGAATATTGCTTGAATTAAGAAATATGAATGTTAAATTAATTAACAGATTTTCTTTTTTTTTTAATCTCGATGTTTTTTTTTTTTTTTTTTTTTTTTATAGAAAATTTTGTGTTAACCATTTTAATTAAATAAAACTACTAAAGGCTTTTTTAAATATTAAATAAAAATATTACGGATATTAAGATATAAATATCAAAATATCATCGAAATTTTTAAAAAATTCGATGGTTCTTCGGAATTTTCTAGAGTTTAAACTATTATAAAGCATTTAAATAAATCCACGAAGGACCCGTTTATTTTAAAG
Source organism: Salticus scenicus (assembly GCA_963930645.1). Taxonomy (NCBI): domain Eukaryota; kingdom Metazoa; phylum Arthropoda; class Arachnida; order Araneae; family Salticidae; genus Salticus; species Salticus scenicus. The sequence continues at coordinate 319,430,563 of OZ005654.1, forward strand.
TAAAAATATTACATGTATTAAGACGTGAAAATACTAAAACAATTGAGAGGAATCAATTAAGCGAATTTTTTTGAAAATTTTACGGAATTTTATTAGCATCCGTTTACGAAGAAATCATTAAATAAATCAATGAAGAACTGCTTTACTATCAGGTAAAAATTTTACATTTAGTAAAATACAAATACCAAATTATTTAAAAGTATTACAAATTCTTGGTGATTTTTCGATGTTTTTCGATGATTTTTCGTGTTGATCTTTTATTACTATATAAAATGCCTAAATAATCATGAACAATAATTTAATATTATGTAAGAGTATTACATATATTAAGATAGAAATGGGAATTATGTAAGAGAAATTAATAAAGAGATTTTTTTTTTAATTGTCAGGTATTTTTTGGTGAGTTCAATACAATTGAGTTGTTATGGAACTTTTAAATATATCCATAATATTATTAATATAAGTAATAATATTTCCTACATATATATAGTAATAATAAATTAATTATATTTAAAAAATAGAAGAATGCTAATTTTATGTCTATGATATATCTTATTCATAAAATATCCAATTTTAATAAAGATTTGGATAAATTTACACAATGTAATAAACGGAAGTTTAGAAACATGGAGATCCATACCTTCCTCAGAAGAAAAGATGCAGTGCTCTGCAAAAATAATTCATATGACGCATTAAAAAAAGAAATAGCGTGTGGAAAAAGAAAAAGAAAAAAAGAATAACTAAATTCTTTAGAAGCTTTACATGTGATAATAAAAATACAAGTCAAAATAATTTAAAAACTATTGGTACGGGCTAGAACCCTTTATGGAAAACCCCCTCCCCTCACGGAAAGCAATCCACCTATGTCTAGGAACCTACTAGACAATCTAGTTAGTCAATCGGCTTTAAACTACTACCCAATCCAATAACCCATAATGTATTCGAGTATTTTGTGTGACCCTGTAAAACAACCATTAATGCTAATCATATTATTTTTTACAGAAAACATACCTTTGTGCTTTTGGATAATGTATATTATTTTCGTTATGTTTTTTGCAGCATAAAAAAAAATAAGCTTTAAAGAAATTACACTCATAAAATGCATCCAAATTCTTTTGCGAGTCACTGTCAGGGTTATCACAAAGAAAAATTTGTAGGATACCAGAAATTTTATATAGTAATTTTTCTTTTAATATACATTTACATCTAATTTTAGATATTCAAGTCTGTGATTAATCAAGTTTAAAATTAAGTGGTGTTAAAAATAGTGATATGAAATTTTCCTTTTGCGAGATCCCTGGTCCCTGTACAAGAATTAGAAGTGATATTTAGACATTTTGTTCCAATTATGAAAGTGAAATTAGAAGAAAAACTCTATTTATGGTTTTAATTTTAAAAAGAAAACATAAAATAGATTTTTTGCGTAATCATATATACAATCATAAAATAAAATTCGTCCGTTATTATGTACCAGAATTTAGAATGTATAAATCTATATAAATAAAGAGAAGTGTCTGTGTGTGTGTCTGCGCTCTGATGCTCACACTATTGATCGCAGAGCTTCCAAATTTGGCATATAGGTACCTGGGACCATGCATGTGTGCACCTCATCGAGATTTTTTCGAATTTCGAATTTGAATGTTTTAAATTAATGTTCTTTCGATTTTAAATATTGGCTTCAATGTTTCATTTTTCAGAAATTTATTTCGTTTCAAAAGTCTGCGTATCTTAGCAACGGCTATTAAACTATTTATTTATTTAAATTCGTTTGAGGAAGAAATTATTTTTATTATATTTATTGAAATCAAATAGTTATACACATACAGTAGAAAAAATTAAACATTTTAGATTTTGGCATATAGGTACCTGGGATCCTGCAGGTGTTCACATTATCGAGATGTTTTCGAATTTCAAATTTAAATTTTTTAAATTAATGTTTTTCCGATTTTAAAGATTTGCTTCTTTGTTTCATTTCTCATAGATTTATTCTTTTGCTTCAATCGTCTGCGTATCTTAGCAACGGTTATTACGCAACTTATTTTTATTTCATACATTCATTTGAAGGCGAATTTTTTTTTTTTTTTTTCCTTAATTTGTTATATTTATTGAAAATAAAATCGTAATGCAGTAGAAAAAATTAAGTAATATTTGTTTTAAATTTAAAAACGTATTTATAACTGTTATGTTTAATTTTTTTTATAATAGAACAACTTCCTATTTTTCATTTTTTAATTATTTCCTTTAAAAGAAAAAAACTTTTATTCATTATTATTTTTTTTTTTTACAGTATTTATCGGGAAAAATTGTAGTGTATACATAGTAAAAAGGATTAAAATTTATTTGTATATATATATATATTAGGGCTGTGCCGATTAATCGATTAATCGGTTCGGTTAATCGATCAATGCTTAGTCCTGATCAATTTTTTTAATCGAGTTAATCGGATCGATTAATTCGATTAAAATTTTTCAAAATCCGATTAAAATTTTCAAACTACGAATTAAAGTAAAAATGTTGTTCTGTCTACAAAATATTTTTTCACATATATTGCTAACAAACATTCTAAGAAACATCCATCAAATAATGAAAAAGAAAATAATAATAATAATAATAAATATATAAATAAATAAATAAATGGATAAAAATAAAACCCCTCAAAAGAAGTTGTTGCACTTTTGTTGATAGAGAAAACAGGAAGGACAATTATTAAACAAAATGCCGCTTAATGTGCATGCTGGATCAACACCACCTCTCTGTAGCCTTCAACATAATGTGTTGGCTAGGGTAATAGTATTCTCAGAAACAAGACGCTTTCAAAAAAGGGAAATGTTAAAGATTAAAAAAAAAGGGGGGGGGGTTGAGATTTTCACTATCCCTCTAATGAGGGAAATGTCAACAGAGTTTCACAATATCTTCAAGCGTTTATTGTCTGTTCAGAATTGCTGATAGTAACTATTGAAGTAGAATCAGAAAATAACCTTCTGTGATCTAGTCCGAAGTGACAAAGAAGAACTAATTTATAAGAATTTGAGATTTTTATAATAAAGATATGAAATTTTGAGAATTCATTTAAAAATAGTTACAAGCAAGATGGACAAAGCGATATAAAACTAAAATATGTGCAAGTTCATTTAATGTTTCTTTCAAAATGAATCAAAAAATTAATTTATTTAATAAAATAAAAAAATTGAATAAGTGAAAATATTTATATGAAATTAACACTTAAAATCACCAATTATTACTCTGAAAATTGATTTAAATTTCTGTTATGACACATACATAATTGATTAGTGAAAAATTTTTGAAAAAAAAAAACAGTCAAACTTATGAATAATATATATACACATACACACAATAAGAGAGTTTTATTCATCATTGAAATAAAATAATATAAAGAAAAATGAAAACCGATTAAAAATCCGATTAATCGACCGATTAATCGATTAATGAACTACGATTAACCCAGTTAAAACTCTTAATCGATTCCCACCCCTAATATATATATATATATATATATATATATATTCATTTATTAATCTACTTTTTATTTTATTTTCTTTAATTACATTGGTCGGAATCAAATCGTAATATAGTGTAAATAGCATGGGTTATAAAATACATGGTTCAAAACTAAAATATTTAATAGATGCTGAGATACAGTCATCTTTAAAATCGTAGTTCTTAAATAGTAGCAGATTCCCCCTGTCGTCGATAAATATCCAGATTGAAGTGCCCGGGAAAGATCTTTCTGCAGGCATGGGAAACCTAGATCTGATGCAGTGCGGGCAGGAAAAGAGCTGCCATAGACAGCGGGTACCCGAAGCAAGGTTTGGAGCAATTTCAGTTTCTTCCCCCCCCCCCTTTTTTTAAAGTTTTTTTTTTTTTTTTCTATAACGTAGTGTAAAAAAATCAATATTAATTCAATTCTTTCGAAAATTCATTTAAATATAGTGACCAGCGAAGCGGGCGTAGCCTGCTAGTAAATAATAAGACAAAAAATTCTTTTCGATTCATTTCCAATTACATTTCCCAATGTATATGAATATTTTGGGTGATCCTCTAAAACAATCAGTAATGTTAATTATAATGTCATTAATGCTAAATTAAAGAACTGATGTACAATCAGTATTTAGACTTGAAAAAACACACACCATAAAATTAATGAAAGCACTACCGGTTTCGAAAGGACGCGACCTTTTTTCTTCAGGTGTAAAATACATGCTGTCTTGGAGGCAAAAGCAAGACTGAAAGCAGGGTAAAATCCAACGGGGGAGGATTAACATAACAAACCAATTGGAAGCAGACTCCAAAACCATTCAGAGAGAAACACAACCAAGAAACAGGAAACAAGAGAAACAAACGCAAAATATGGAGAAGATATTTTTTTAAAGTAATTAATTTGTATATTTATATTTTAATTATATTTAAATACCTTATATTTAATTCAATTTTTTTGTTGATTTATTTTATTTTTATTTTTATTTATTTATTACAAAATGAAGGAAATTATTTAATCGAATTAAACAATTTTTTCGAAGCTGTAGAGAGCAAAATGGAATCAGATATTTCATTAATAATTTTATCGTGATTAAGGCAGACAGTTAATTTTTAAAAAAATCCAACTCGGAAACGCGTTTGGAATAAAATATATTTTTGGCTTGCTGAAGGTTAAAACTATGGTCAGATAATTAGCTATGCTTCGCAATAGAAGATTTAGATAATTCTTGTTTAGCAACATACCGAGATTGTTCCTATAAACGGCATTCAAGATTTTTATTTGACCTATGTAGGATAAATCACAATTATTACAAGGGACATTATATATACCCTACTTATGAACCCGAGAAAAAGCGGTTTAGTTGAACGGAATTGAAATTTATTAACAGGTTTAAAAATAACATGAAAATTAAAACGTTTTAAAACTTTGGCTAATTTAAAACATAAGGATGGATAATAAGACAACAAGGTTATCGGGTTTATTTTTAGTCTCATTAGAAAGAGCAGAATTACAAGTCGGTCTACTGAACTTTTTACGAGCTTTATCAATAATAGAGGAGATAAAACCTCTTTTGATAGCAACAGAATTTAAGTAATTAAGTTCTTCTTTAAGAGAAGAAGTGTCAGAAAAAATGTTAAGGTCATGATACCATCTAAACGTAAAAGATGCCTATTTTCTGTTTAACCGGGTGATTTAAGAAAGCATGAGGAGGGTTCGAAACGGAGAAAGGTTTTCTATGTACAGAAGTTTTAAAAGAGTAATCACTTTTACACCTAGTAACTAAAACACCAAGAAAGGGAAGTTGATTACAATTTTGAACTCGAAAGTAAACTGGGTATGGGGATCAATAGAATATGCAATTTGAAGAATGGCAGAAATGTCAAAATGATTTTCAACAAGAATGAAAATGTCATCTACGTATCGTAACCAACATTTTAAATTTAACATATTCTTTAATAATTTTTCCTCAAAATAATGCATATAGATATCAGGAAGAATAGGTGATAAAGGATTACCCATACTTAATAATATAATACCCCCATTAACACATTCGCTGCCAATCTCGCGCTAGCGCGTGATGTGACGTATTGTTTCACAGGGGAAAGTTTACTTTAAGCTGCCGCTTGGCGAAATTTCGAAAATCCCCAAGACCGTTCCGCATCGTGTTTCGAATAGTAACCCTCCACCGGCGGCGTACGAAAGCGAGCTTTTCGGCGATCTAACCCAACAAGAAAACACGTCGGGGAAGAAAAAAATACATAGAACTACAGGAAAATGTTCATAAAATAGAATTTAAAAAAAATATGAAATGATTACGAATTCATAACTAATCACAAATAAAAAAAAATAAAACTTAGATTATATAATCACACCAAATGTCCCTGAAACGTGTGTTGCTTTAGTAAATGATGATAACGCTTCTCTGACTCCACTAAAATTAATATTTTTTTTTATTTGCAATAATTTAACAGCTATAAATACAATATATAGTTACATTTTAAATCATAAACTATACGTCAAATTTTTTCCCAAATGCCACATAAGATCAAATGGGATTGCTCATCATCAGCAATTGTTCATCATCAGTTGCAAAATATGCACAAATATTTTCGTGGGCCACCTCCTTTTTTTTCTCTCACAAGGATAATAAACAAGCATCTGATCTTGCTTATCAATACCTGCTATAAATTTATTATATTGAATTACAGTAGAGGCTTCGATTTAATTACACCCTTTTTGTCTGTGTGTTCCATCATATCATTTTTATATTCAATGGAAATGTAAGTGACGTCTCTTTTATCCTGCCACATTGCAATCATCACACCATTAGCATACTTTGCTACAGTTTGCCCTTTCTTCAGTTTGTTTTTTGTTTATCTCTTTCGGAAATATCTTCCTGTTCTTTCTAATTGTCGCAGTGAAATGAGTTTTTCTATCAGCAAGACATTTTGCCAGTTCATAGCTGTTATAATAATTGTCCATAAATACACTATGTCCTACAACCAGCGTACCCTCAAGTAAATTCATAACGACTTTTTTTCTATATCCTTTTCCATCAGAATCATCCAACATACCTGTATATACCCTAAATTTAAGAACCATACCACTAAGGGTTGTGATCATGCACAACTTGATACTATATTTATGACGTTTATTTGGTATATACTGTCTGAATATAAGCCGTCTACGCCACAATACCATCGATTCATCTAAACTAATCTCGCGTCCAGGGTAATATATTTTAGATACTCGCGCGTTGAACAAATTCACCATATTTCTTATTTTATACAGTTGATCCTTTGGAGGTTCTGTATTCTGCTCTGGGATTTTGCGAAGTGCAATGTCCTCAGTAAAAACAAAAATCGATTCCTGCTCATACTTTTTGAAAATGCACGTAAATCAAACAGTGAATCTGCTCCAATAATCTTCTATACGGTTCATTTGTATAGTTCCCATTTGTAAGATTAATCCTCCAAATACCAAGAGTTCCTCTTTTGTGGTGTCCTTCCAGGCATTGATGCGAGAATGTTTCTTTTTTTCATTGTGAAAAAGTACTTTATGAGCATAATCATTAGTTTCAGCAACTATTTCCTCCAAGATACCGTCGGTGAAAAAATGACGAAAGAAATCTATGGGATTGTTACCTGAAACAGGTTGGAACAAACACTCGGATTTTTTGAAAGGAAATTGTTTCATTGATGTTGAATCGTTTTCCCAAATTACGTTCTCCACCATAGTTGAATCATCCTGCTGACATGCAGCCTCTTGCACGATTCGTTCTTCATCGGCATCAGAATCCGAAATATCATGGGCATCAGTATGAGGAACAAATATCTCGTCACTGTCACTGTTGTAACTAAAATCACTCGGGTACTCGTTCGATAGCTCAGCCAACAAATTTTCTATTTCATCATCCGTTAGAGTCTTATTATTTTGAACTTTTCTTTCTTTCGGGCGCGAAGAAGGCCCTGCACTATAATCTGTATAACTCATATCACAGGATTATTTTTTCAATAAAAAACATAATTTCGAAACCACGATTATTTATATTTAGTTTCTAATCACTCCATACCAATACCAACAGAAATACCCTACATGCAATACCAAATGAACTGGAGAATGAATAGTAAGTGAAGGATTTTCCGCGCCATCGCATGACTGGCTACTAAGACATTACCCCACATCACACGTCAACGCATGATTGGCTCTTTGTTGACAGCAGCACGCTACGCTCTGGCACCTGATTGGTATCAAATGTGTTAAACCGAAACTTGAAGAACGATGCAATTAATCGATGTGATCGAAGCGACATTACAGTTTATGGGGACAACCTTTATTTTAAAGGCATTTTTCTAACTTTTCGAAAATTGTATAAAGTAAATTATTTATCATTAATATTTTATTTATAGTCCTCATTTATTAGGAATGAAAAAATACATGCGCAACTGGATAATTATAGCAAATTTTAATGGTTCCCTATTATAATGGTACTCTGATCTGTTCACTATGCCCCTATCTCAAAATGCATGAAATTAAAATATATACAAAATTTTGTACTGCAGCAACCAATATTGGCATAAAATTCAAAAATATGCCTCTAAAATTCAAAAGTATCTCTTAAATTCCAACTTTATTCAACCAGCCAAACAATACTAACTCAAACATCAGAAATATTCATATTTCAAAATAGATGGTTGGTTGGTTGACTGGGTTTTACGTAGCACTAGTGCTGCGCAATGGGCGATTGGCCACGGCTGAGACTCCCTTCTAGAGGTTGTCCGGAAGCATGCCATCGCAATTTTGATCCTCGACGGTAGGATATTTCAAAATAGAATACTTTCTCTGTAATAAAACACGTATACTCAATACGCGACCGAAGTGATGACGTCAGTGATTTAATATTTCGCCTGCACAGTACAAGCGAAACTGTTTGCTATGGAAATTTTACTTATTAACTCCAGAGTTTGCTCGTACCGAGCAGACAAATTTTCATACGTTTGACGTCTTACAGCGTATTGACGTAACGCATGACGCAAACAAGCAAAGGTAAACACAAAGGCCATAACATCTGGCGATGTAGCGCGCTCGCGAAATACGCCAACTATAATCGGCAGCAGAAAGTAAAATTGCGCTGTTTTTAATGTCAGTCACGTGAGATCGGCAGCGAACGCGTTAATATATAAATAAATTATTTTTAAAAATCCCTTCCCTCCATTTTTTGTGTTTGTTTCTCTTGTTTCCTGTTTTTCGATTGTGTTTCTCTCTGATTGGTTTTGCTGTCTCTTTCCTATTGGTTGGTTATGTTGCTCCACCCACCTTAGAATTTTGCTGGCACGTATTTTGCATCTGAAGAAGAAAGGCCACGTACTTTCGAAACCGGTAAGGCTTTTATTAATTTTATGGTGTGTGAAGAAGTTTTCAAGTTTAAATATAATGCCATTGCCTTATACGTTGTATTTGGAAACTCATACGCATTTGCTCCCGTCGTTTAGTGCGTGATCCCGGTGCTTTACAGGCTGATTCATATTCATCATATCATTTAGTAAGAAAATATTGGTCAAAATGATCTAGATCCGTTTAATCAGGACACTACATATCATTGAGATTTTGGAAACGTACTACACGACATATACTACGATAACTAAAAACGAACACCAAAAAAAAAAAACTCAAAATATCATCTGGACTTATAGCTAGTCACAGATCCACTAACGTACCTAATTCCTTCTCCAGGTGCTTAACTCTAGCCTCAGCTTAGCACAAACGACCTTAAGGAGTGACCTTTTAACACTTATCATACTCAATTCTAAAGAAAATTTGCCGTTATACATATATATATATTGTATATTAATTTCATTATATTGTGCGCAACATTAAAATATTAAAACTGGATTTGTATAAATGCTACTCATAGACTGTAATGTTCTGGAATACTTTTATGAACCATTATACGCGTACAAGTAGTGAAATTAGATCAGAAGCAGTATCATCACGGAATATGCTATAGTGAACCTGATTGACATACATAGTTTCAAAGCATTCCATAGATATTTTCTGATATTAGAGCGCGGTCGAATGATTCAAGCCGAAGTTAGAATCATTCTTCATTTGTTGAAAAGCATTGGAAAGACGTGAACAGTTCGCGTTTAAATCCAGATCTGAAAAAAATTCCGTAAAATTGATTAGGTTTTTATTTGTGTATACAAGTTTGCAGATCTTTGTAAAGTTTTGTTAGATTCTTATTCAGAAAACATGCGAAAGAATTTTTTAGCTAAATGATAAATATTAATTTGAAAAATTCAGAATTCCATTTCTTTCAGGAGTTTTAATGCACCAGTTTACTGGACTACAGCGTTTTTTATTTTTTATTTATTTTATTATTTTTTTTTATTTTCCGCTTTCTAATAAACAACTTCTATTAAATTCCTTTTCCTGCCGACTTTTAGAATTATTTTTTTTTAGTACAGTCGTAAGGTAATTGGAATGTCTCTAGCGGATTCTAAAAGAATTCCGTGAAATTTTTCAGAAATAAAAATCGATGATGAAATACCAGTGATTGCCTAATTTTGCATAAGTTTTCTTTCTTTACTTTGCTTCGAAAAAGAAAAAAGAAAAAAAAAGTCTTTTAGCTTAATCCTTACGTAATAGATATCATAGATTATTATTATATTAAATTTCCCAAAAGCAGGATTTAGGTAATAAGTTTAATTATGATATACATATGACATAAAGTAAATTACTTTGCTGATCCAGAAGAAATCATTATTATTATTATATTTATTCAGTTATTTATTTTTATTTTATGTTATTTTTGTGTGTGCGTGTATGTGTGAGTGAGTGTGCGTGAGAGCATTTATTCAGAAAGTTTCGATGTATTTACAGCTACACTTAGTGAAGTTGGGTTAAAGTATAAAATAAAAATAACACACAATACAAAAAATTCATCCAGTACGTGTTTCACAAGAACGCAGTCTTTCTTCACCAGATGAAAAAAGTGTGTAATTCCATCTGATAAAGAAAGACTACGTTCTTTGGAAATGCATAGTGCATATATTTTTCGTAAAATGAGAGAAATATTACAAAAAAAAAAAAAAACTTTTATTGTATTTAATTTGAATACATTTTTATTGTATACTGATTTACTCAATATTTGCAAGAGGAAATGCGTTTTCATACATCGTGTATATAAAAAAATAGTTAATTATTGTTTAAATTATTTGTATTCTTAAAAAAAAAAAAAAAGTACTTGGATGATGAAATTTGACTCAGTCAGAATCAATAGATATAGTAATATATATAGATCTATTATCTCCATGTTATCGAGCAAAAAATTTTGATGCCGAAAAGAAGTTCTAAAATCAGCCATTAGAGAGTATTGAAAAAAAAGAATAAAAAGCAAAATGAATTTAAAACTTGAAACTGTATCTGGAGTTTTTCCTTCACCTTTAGTAAATAAATTATTCATAAATTTTATTTACTAAATTATCCGCGTGTATTCCTGTGTGGGATTTACTCGGGGAAAGGCAGCCATTAGAGTGATTTTCCCGGGGAAAAAAAAGCCTCACTTTTTCCCTCTCGCTGATCAATCTATGTCTTATTACTATATATATGGTCAGAATCATGATTAAAAATCGTTTGCAGATTAAACTGGGCGATTTGTTTTCGGAAATCATCCTTATGGGGATATTTCTTTGATAATTGAATTTTTAGCGTTATGCACTCATGTTTAAGAGAAATGCCAAATAATTAACCCTTTCATTCCCAATTTTTTTCATCCATAAAATAATAAATCTTATATTTAGTCATAAATTTATTTCAAAAGTAATATATATAAATATTTTTTTAAATAAGAGTAATAACAGAGTACGAATTAATATAGTTAACAAAGCAACTGAGAGGTGTTAATTTATGTTTAAAATAACCACTGATGTCAATTTAAAATCATAAGTTTTCAATGAATAAAAATATCAAAATTTTGTAAGAAATACGTCTTGCAATTTATTAAAATACAAATTATAAACATTAAAAAATAATATAAAAAATATTTCAAACAGTTAATTTACTTAAATTGCCCAAAACAGAAAAATGATTCCGATATTATTACCATAACAGAGTAAAATATACTTTCATTTATCAATAAGGATAGTGAAATCATCTAAAATATATTTTTTTCGGTGGGAAAATATATCGGTATTGATAAGTATAAAGGATTTAAGTCCATATTTTTGATTTTTCAGGAAACGAAAAGTAAAATTAAACTGTCTAAAAACAAATCAGAAGAATCGATTAGGGAAAAGGGATTATGTTGATTTATACCCTTTATACCATTCAGTGATTGTCAACCTTCATTTAAAAACAGGAAAAAACTGAATTAAATATTTTATACCATACATGAATGGTAAATTTCTGATTTGAACCTTTTTTTACCAATCGATTTTCTCAAAGACTAAATGACATAGACTTAAATCCTTTATACCAATCGATTGAGAATTTTTTTCTAAGTCTGACTATGTACTTAACTCAAAATCGACATTTTTGGACTTAAACCCTTTATACTAATCAGTACAGATATATAGATTTTAATATTGTTCATTTTGAATCAGTGGGAGTGTTAGATGGTATGAAAAAAAAAAAAAAAAATCTGAAATGCTATAATTCCAATTGGCATCACGGAGAATGAAAGGGTTAAGAAAATTCAGATACAACTTCCATCTCAAAAATCTCCCAACTCTAAATTTTTATTTAAATCATTCGAACAGTTTAAAAAAAAAAAAAAAAAAAAAAAAAAAAACTTTCAGCCATATTTTGCTTTGGAGCGCGGATTACCAGTGAACGTTTATTTTTCTGAAGATGAAGGCAAGTCAGAATAAATTATCATCTCAAAAAAAACAGATTCTAAATTTTAATATATATATAAGCAGTTTCCAAGCAGTTTTGAACAGATCAGTTTGTTATCTCAAAATATTCTAATTTTTTTTTAAATCATTAGACCTATTTCTCAGAAATCCAGGATATATATATATATATATATATGTGTGTGTGTGTGTGTGTGTGTGTGTGTGTGTGTGTGTGTGTGTGTGTAAGATTAACTCGTTTAGTGGACGTACTTAACGATTTTTGATAAAAATGTTTTAATACGATGATAAAAATTTTAAACACTGAACGTTTTTATAAATTAGGGGAAGATGACCTAAAACGATCCTAGCGGGCAAAACTATCCACTTATGTTTTCTTCTACTATCCACTTATGCTTTCTACAGGGTCCCGCATAAATTAATTGTACTAAGTCAAGAAGAAGAAAAAGCGGTATTCAAGCGATCGCAGTATTACGCGTCTGAATATGAATTCTTTGAAAAAGTATGTTTTATAACATCTATCATAAGGTAAGCACTAACTTTCCGATTTAATTAGATATACAGTCTTTGATGTACAGAAATGTGACATGGTTTACTTATTTTATTTCATTGTGTATTGTCAAAATTACTTTGATATCCTTTATTTCGCCAATAAAAACAATTTACACGTATTTTTAAATGAAGGATCATTTTGCAATTTGGTAAAGGTAAAATGGTCCTTTGGGCACTTTTTTTTTAATCTATTTTCTTCATTATTCAATTTGGGTATAAATATTATTACAGTATATTTATAATGCAAAATATAGTGTAAAACAAACCAGCAAATGGCCAAAGTTTTATTTAAACAGTTATATTATTTTACATAAGTTTTTTCCTTAAGGGGATCGCTTTGGCCACCTTCACCTACCAATTAATTTAGATAAGTTACTCTAAGATCAATTTTTTATGCACTGTGAAACAGAAATATAACAAAGAAATAAAGTATTTATTATTATTTTACGATTACAGATTCGTTAAAATTAAAAAAATTAAAAGTAATTCATAGTTCTTGAAGTAAAAACAAATAATTTATGTTAAAAAAAAAAAAAAAAAAAAGAAAAAAAAAAAAAAAGAATGAGAATATATTTCAAATCATTAGAGCATGTGGCGTACATTGTTTCATTACCTGTTAATTACCTTCTGACAGTTTGTTATCGACTTATTTCCAATACAGTAAAATTAATATACGTTTAGTTCACTTGCGTTGTGAAGAATTAGTTATTAAGTTAACAATGAGAAAAATGTTAAATGAACTTTTCATGCATAATCTATATCAAAGTTATTACTAATTTTTTGTCTTACTTACAGCTCGGCAATTCAGGATTCTTCATAACTTTTTTCTAACTGTTTTCATTGAGGGTTTTTTTTTTTTTTTTTCTTCTTCTTCTTAAACTGTGACATTGTTTCTTCATCGATTTGAGTTTTTCACTGACTTTTTCGGTATTCCATTTTCAATAATCTTTTATCGGACTGCTGAAACCAGTGTTAGCATATTGGAATTTTTTTCTTCTTAGCTGATATTCTTCAGAATCTCTATATATCAGATTTTTGAGAAGCTATTCAGTCAGGTTCTTTTTTTATTTCTCTTATAGAAGTACTGAGTATGTCCCTTGGAGCTTTAATTTGTAAACAAAGCGGGTAAAAAGAGAGAAAAAAAAATACATATTTATTTATTTAAACAAATAATAATAAATTAAATTAGAAAACGATAAGGAATATAGGATTATAAAAAATGCATTGATTTTCATTGCGAAAACATTTTATCAAATATCTATAATACATTTGTAGGTTCTTACATTTATTAAAGTTTGTCAATTACAAAATTCCGGCTCCATGATAAATTAAATCATTCATATTGAAGAAAAAATGAATGCTTATATTTACTAAATAACTGAAAATTTCAAATAGATTTAAGCAATAATGTTAAAGCGTTGATGCACTAGCTGTAAGCTTGGCCTAGATTTACATAAGAAAGTCAGATTAAAAAGTTAAAGCATTTTTATTTGTATTAAATGGCAACGCGTAGAATTAAAATATTTAAGAGATAAAATTAGACTTATTGCTGTGTTATTCTGCTTAAAATTAAACAATATATAAATAAAAAAAAAAAAAAAAAGAAAGAAGTCGAAGTTAATTAAAAGAAAATTAATATAGCAATTATTACTAACGAGCGCAACTTCATATTAAAGCAAAGTCTTTTTAATGCTGCTTGTATAGTGAAATAAAAAAAAAATCTGGAGTGACTCCACTCGACTTTCCGAACATTGAGTAATTAACAGTTTTGTAGATTAAGTAAAGAAAGAGGAGTTGTTAAACAAACAAAAGAGAGAAAACCATAATAGAGTGTTTGAGTATTTTTCTCCATCTATTACACGATGTTTTATTTAACGCTACTGAACTTTGAGCCCATAGATCATAATGATAAAGAATTTTTCGTTGTGTCCCTGTAAAAACCTATAAATGCTAAATTCACCAAAATGCTTATAGTTAGTGAAACAGTGATTTATAATACTCATATAAATTTTCAGCTCAATTCAATAAGGCGTTTAGATGCTATCGTACTTTTAAAAATTTAATCCCATAGGCCATAATGATAAAGAATTTTTCTTTGTGTCCCTGTAAAAAAACTGTAAGTGCTAGATTCACCAAAGTCTATACAGTTAGTTCAACTGTGATCTATAACATGTGTACAAATTTTTTGCTCAGATTAATAAGGCGTTTAGACGCTATCATACTTTTAAAAATTTGGCCCCATAGGCATAATGATAAAGAATTTTTCTTTGTGTCTCTGTAAAAAAACTATAAGTGCTAGATTCTCCAAAATCTATACAGATTGAGTATTTGTGACCTATAATATGTGTATAATTTTTTTGCTCAATTGAATAAGGCGTTTAGATGCTATCGCACTTTTAAGATTTTGCTCCCATAGGACATAATGATAAAGAATTTTTCTTTGTGTCCCTGTAAAAAAACTATAAGTGCTAGATTCACCAAAATCTATAGGGTTCGTACTATGGTGACTTACAATATGCGTACCAACTTTCAGGTTAATCGAACAAAGCGTTTAGACGCTAGCGTGTTCACTCACAGACATACACACATACATACACACATACACACACACATACATACATCATCGTAAAAATAGTGAAAACGGACTCAGGGGACCTCAAAACGTATAGAAACATCAAAATCTCGAATTCGGATTTTTGACATGATTACAATACTTTCCTCACTATAGTGTTCGGAAAGTAAAAATAACTTGTATTAAAGAATATCAAAGTTATAAAACAAAATTCCCTTTCAAACAGTATTTATTGCCCTAGTCCTATATTTAAATCAGTCTTTTCCTCTTTACATATTTGTACTCTTTTAGATTCTATATGACACTATTTCGTATAATGCAAAATTCAAGGTAGTATATTGTTTAATATAAATTGCCATTTGTTCTTACAAATATTGCTTATATATATATATATATATATATATATAATAAAGCACTTAATACGCAAATAAGGACGTCCTTATTTTATGTCTGAAAGAAATAGGACTCTGCTCTTAAAAAGTGTACAAAACTTTATAGCACATGTATAAATAGAAAATCATTTATTTATAATGTTGTATGATGCGATATGTGTAAACAAAATACCAATAACTAAAGTACTAAATATTCCTGTTTAAAAGTACTAAATATTCCTTTTTAGTGAATGAGACTTCAGTTAAATAATTCTTGAATATTTAGTTAAATAATTGTAGTATTGTTTAATGTAAGTAATCTCTGAATTGCCATTTGTCCTTAAAAATGTCACTTTTTATATTTAAGGAAGAATACAAAAATAATATCATGCACTTTTAAGGTAATAAAATCTAATAAGCGACTTCTTATGTTTAAAAACTTTCAGTCACTTTATTTATTTATTTATTTATTTTTATTTTTTTATGTAAAAAGGAATATTTATTTTAATAAGAACAATTAAAAAATATATCATTAATATTTATTATTTTATTCGAATAAAGTACTATTTATCCAATAATTCATAGTTCCAATTAAGTTTTCTTTTTTCTAACAAACTAAATCATCTACTTAACTGGAACTCTTTTTTAATATACAAAGCAATATTATATTGTTGATAATTCATGTAAATAACTACACTGAATTGATAGAATAAAAGGTTATTCCTCTCTGATCCACTCACCCGTATGAAAATAGCATATTAAAGCAGAAAATTAAAAAGAAGTAAAATTCTACGTCACTTCTTTAAACCGAGCTAATAAAGCAGCGTTTTTAGCGAGCATATGCAACTTAAAATCATCGTATAAGCTTATAAAGGATACCATCATTTAGATAAATATTTTAAAACAATCTTCATTTAAATCTGTGTTTAAATAAAGGAATTTCTTAAATAGTTAAATAATTTTAGGTGCATATGCATATAAATATCATGCTAAATATTATAAACAAATTTCGTGAATAATAGTTTTACTTTCTGATATATATATATATATATATATATAGAGAGAGAGAGAGGGGGGGGGGGAGGGAGAAGTTTTTTTTTTTTTTTTTTTTTCATTAATAAAGTTTGTAAATTATTTTAAATCAGTGGCTGATAAAATTAAAAAGGAATGTTGGTAATAAAAATCGTAAACTAGAAGAAAAAAATAAGTGTATGTAGGAACAGTGCTCCTCCCCCCACCCCCGAGGGGTGTAAATTTTCAATATGGGTATCTTTCAAAAGAACTCGTCATTACCTTTAAAACAATGGTTGAACCATAAATCTGTAATATTTTTTTTAAGTTATCGATATTTTATTTTTATTTTTTTAACAAAAAATTCCTCAAATGTTAGCACAAAATTGATATTCTTTAAAGAATTAGTGATATGCTTGTCCGGGATAAAAATCGTCTGCATTCATCATAAAAAATTATTTTAATGTATAATAACTTTGATAAATAATTTGTATTGCGTGAATTCGTACAGGAAAATGTAAAGAAAAGTCTTGTGGTGGTTACAACTTTCTACTTTATCTAATCACAACGTGAAAGATTATATTTACATAAATGAATTTATGTTAGATACTATAAACATCGTGATATATGTTATACAGAAACCTCAGAAATAATTAAAACTCATATATGACTTTCAGTTTCATATTTTAACACCTAAGTAAGCGATTAAGGTTAAATAATATACGTGGTATAAGATATCTAATTATATCCAGCCAATAATTTGATACTAAGTTTGTGCAAAACATTTAATTACAGGAGAGTATTAAATAGCATAAAGCAATGTTACGTTGTCTTTTATAATCGAACTAAATCATTTTCACAATTAATAATTTAGAAAAAAAAAAATACTTCATTCATCACTATTTTACTTATTAATTTTAATTAAGTTTTTTTTTTTTTTTTTTTTTTTTTTTCTTTCCCCGGCCGATAATATAAAGTGTTATTTACTTAAAATCTAGAAACTAACAGAATATATAAACAGGCGTTTGATTTACCAAGAAAATCTCCGCTATTTGAAGTTTTTTGTTTAAAACTGGGTGATTAATGAGAAAAGTCTGAAATATTGATAAAAAAAGAAAATTAGCTTGACAGGTTTAATTTTGTTCATGGGACTTTGTGAGGGAAAAAAAAAATTCGATGAAACTCGGGCCATCCTTTTCTTTATTTTATTTTCCTCTCTAGTTAAATCTAATAGATGTGTATTTAATACACGTCAAGAACCAGCTTTTCAAAAATTTAAATGAATGTATGAAAATGTTATCACTTTTTCTTGAATATTTCAACGCAAGTGTTTTAATAAATTGTCCAGAAAGGATTTTTTGAAAATAAAATCAAATTTATCGGAAAATATCCGTGTTATATTTATTATTTGTGAGAGTTTTTCACGGCAGCTTCAACTATGTAAGATGTGAAGGGTAATGTAAATATTTTATTAATTATAAATATAGCAAATTTATTTTTAACGTATTATTATTTGACTTACATAGAGACTTATAAGAATAAGATTTGATCCTTGGTAAATTCGCTGTAACATTTTGATTCTTTTCTTGTTATTTTATTGCAGCAATTTTCTCAATGAGAAAAATCTGAGACGATTAACTCATTATAAGATCTCAAAATTAGAACCCAAATCTTACTTGCATGTCGTTGCAAAGAATGCTTCTCTCTGTCAGAATTGGTATAAAATAAATAAAAAGAAATTTTCAGAAAGATGAAAAAGCCAAGATGGATAAATTTAGAATTTATAAACATAATAAGATTTACTTTTAGGTAAATTGGCAATTATACTCTGCTTCTTTTCTTGCTATTTTTATTAGGAGAAGAACCTGCGAGAACTAAACTACATTATATCCTCGAGGCTAAACGTAAATCTCATCAATCTCAATCTCAATGTGTGCGCTTAAGAGTATCTTCATGTGGAAGCAAATGATATTCTTATTATACGTCTGGTGTCTGCTAAACTGTACTTTAGCAAGGCTTTCTTGTGTGAGACTCAGGCAAGTTCTAGTCGATGAATGCACTTTATTCAACTTTCCTTCTCCAATCAGTACAACAAAACTGTGATTACAACGAATATTCTCGAAAGATCCAATAGTACAATTGTTTCGTCGAATATTCCAGCAGCAGTCTAATAAAGGTCTCATTCGTACTGCAAAAGTCCCTATTCGAAGAATGTTCTGGAACATTCCAAGAAAACAGTCACTTGTTCCACAGGATTAAAACAAATAACGACAAATACTCCAGAGCAGATATTTTCGCTAACATGCGAACAAAGTTCAGTCGCTTAGAGCATAATCTCGAAAGTGCAATCGCTCAGAATAGGTCTCTTAATACTCTGAATCGCAGTAACTACAAACTCTTTCGCAGAAGTCAACTCACACCTATTTATACCTCTTCGCGATGGAGCTTGGCAATAATTCCATCGAGAATCCCATGGGAAGTTCGAGATCTAGGTTCCCGTGAATCGGAGAGCTTCGAAACTTCGGGAACCCTAAATTACTTTTTTTTACAAAACTCGTCGCCAAGTCTCCAAATTTAGTGCCAAGTCCCCAAGACAGACCTCACTGAAAGTGAATGAATTGCCTTGTTATTTTTACTTTTCATGTAAAATTACATTCACTGCAACAGAAAAATTGAAGCAGAGAAAAGTATTAATCCGTCGTAACAATATTAAAACAATATAGATGAAAGTTTTCTGTTTACAGTCTACTTGTTTTATTTAGAATTTGTATATTTTAGAAATTTATATGTACCCTCCATTGACTGAAATTTAAATAACAGATAAGTTTTTACACATTTACATAATAAAGAATTCCATTTACTTGTGTACTGTTGTAACGTAAACAAGTGTATGCTTAATCTAAACTCATTCAAAGAATGAGAAAGAAAATAACTAAAAGAGGAAAAAAAATTACTAATTTTTACAGACTAACTGCTACGAATTCACTATCTTCTCAGCAGAATTAATCATTCTGCATTCGCGACAAATAAAAAGAAGCGGAAACTAAAAAGGAAATATACCAGATAAAAAGAAGAAAAGATTTAATCAGGTAAAAAGATCACAACTCATCGTATTAAAAGAAACAGCTGAATAAGATTACCCCGAGAGATTCCGCGATATCTATTCAAGGGGGAGTTACACTGAAGCTGTAGGAAATGAATTTTAATGAGGCACTTTTTCGATAGAAAGAAGCTTCTTGTTCACTATCTTGAAAATATGGAAAAGAAAGGGAATTTCTTGCAGCAGACATTTATAAGATCAGAAAATCTAATGTACCCTATTCAGTTCTTTTTTTCTTTTTTTTTTAACCCTTACATTTCATTTAGAGATTCTTTATCATAGAATAAATTATTAAAATATTTTTTTCTCAGTGAATCATAAGGGTAATATATACAATCTTTCCTCTCTACAAGGTTTTTGAAATTAAACAACTGCCTTTAATTTTTTTCTAAAAAAGAAACTCTATATGAAAAAATAAAAAATATATAGGGGAACTCAATTATAAAAAACTGTATTCTTATGCAGTAAAGAAAAACATTGTGGTTCCCATAGATAATTAAACCATAGACCATAATTAAACTGACCGTGCTTAGTGATCAGTAGTGTGATTTAATTACAAGAATGGCAACAAAGTTTGTAGGAACATTAAACAAGACGGGGGACAAAGGATTCTGCAAATAAATAAATTAATTAGATTAAAATAAAAAAAGGGGACTAATGTGCAAGTTGTACCTGACGGGACTAAAGTGAAAGTTGTACCTCAAGGACTAATGTGCAAGTTGCACCGAACGAACAAACTATTTCTTTCAACGAAAATGCCTACTAACCCTGGACGATAGGTCTAATATATCGTATCATATTATATATATGGTATTTATCGTAATATAACTCAATACTTATTTCGCTTCCTTGTTCGACTCGTTTTAATACGCATTTTTTATATGCATGAGCAGCCCACGAAAAAACAAAAACATTAAATCATTAAATTCATTTTTTTGCTTATTTTTATTTCATATTATTTCACGCGCACTTTTTATTTCCTAATTCAAAATTATTAAAAAAAAAAACTTTTTCGATATCGCTTGTAACAATACTGATTATTATTAATTTTCTTTTCTTTTTCTTTCAATAATAATAATAATAATTTAAAAAAAAGATTTTGATGAAATTCTGGCAAAAGCAGAATTTAGTTTAGGACGGAGGACTATTAGTTTTTTTTTTTTTCTTTTTTCAAATTATAGCATCGCTTTCAAATTATTCAATTATATTTCTCGATAAATTTTAGATTTCGACAAATGTCCAACTATCGAAATCGACAACGCAAAAATCCCAGATTGAGACTAATAGGCCCTCAGTCCTAATAAAATAAAGTTCTAATCACCATTAGGGGAGTACGTGGGTGATGCTGTGTAATAGAAAGCAGAGTTTTTAAAAAGTGGAAAAGTGGGGACAAATTAGCGTGGTGTCTCCAATTTTAAAATAATAAATGAAGAAAAAAAAAAAAAACAAGTGCGCAAGCATCAATTATAAATTATAAATTGCGACAAAATGTTTACTTAGAAAAAACAATGCTACATATTTTGGAACTTTTTTTTGCCCCTCTCAGAATCCTTCGTTCCTCATCTCGTTTAATCTTCCTACAAAGTTTGACGCTATTCTTGCAGTTCGATCGCGCTACAGAATGCTGCAAGCACTGTCAGTTTAATTATGGCCACCTTGTATTTTATTTTCGAGATTTTTCTTAATATCTATTTTGTTCTTAATTATGAAGAGATAAATCTCACAAAAAGAACTTTATGGTGATATTTTTTAAGAGAAAACATAAAATAGATTACTTTAATGTTATCCTTATATTGTTTAAACGTTGCATATACAGCATGTGTTACACTAGAATTTTAGTATTGTAGGGGAGGAAAAGTAAAATAAAATAAACTTCTTAACACTTCGAGCACTTTCGACTTATATCCCATAATGTATTTAAATACTTTTGCTATGTAAATCAACCAATAATGCTAATCGTATCATACTTTATAGGAAACATGCTTTTATGCATCTGGGTTCTGTGTACTTATTCCGTTATATTTAGCACAATAAATAAAAATACTGAGAATAGTTTAAAAATTTCTCTTTCATAAACCATAATTTACATAATTTTTTTCTTGAATCCATACTGTTTGTACCCCTTTCAATAGAGAATATGCTGTTGTGAAGTTCCGACCCTAAATCTCAATAACGCATGTGAACTTCTAGAACATCTAAAAACTTTTACAGAAATGAAAGCATAGACAGACGGACACAGGAATCAGATTCTTAAACAATGTTGCAAAATGTAAAAAAATATTACTTTTTTTCAACGTTGTGTAGTATTTCAAAGCCTCCGTCATATTTTAAGAGCAGCAATATTCTAGGTAGATATCAACATTTGTCTAAAATCAGTTGCTAAAAGCAACCAGTATTTCTCTTCTCGCTTCACTTCTTTCGCTCTTCTTGATGTAAAAAAACACACTTCTAGAAGTTTTTTGCGGCTTATGGATAATGAAAGTTGACGGTTAAAAGAGTAACAGATAATCGATTTTTTTTTTTTTTTTTATCGAGTCACAAACGCGTATTTTTAAGTTTAAAGTGTGCAATAGTGAAAAATGATTGTATTGTTTTTTTTACAAATCTTAAGAATTTTTATTGCAGGTCATTTTACTGAATTTTGTTAATCATTCGATAAATCTATACCAGTATTTTTAAATTGAATTTTACAAAAATTACATATCAAGTTACACAACATTTCGACATCAGTGATCAATCTCTCAGAATAAGAATAAAATCACTTTATGAAATATATATATATATTTCTTTTTTCTTTCTTATGATTTCGGATAAAAGCAAAAAAAAAGAAGAGAAAACAAGAAACACCACATTAAGTGCAACATCGAAGAAAGAAAAAAAAAAATCTTTAAGAACACTAAAAGAATTTGATGGCTAAAAGTAATGGCTAATGGACAAGCAGCTTCTAGTATCCAATGTTTTGATCTATTCCAGCAAATCTTAACAACCTTTACATGGCAAACCCATTTAGTTTTTGATGTTTTGATTTGGTTAAACAACTTGCTGCGACTTCACGTAACAGCATCGAAGCATGGATCATTTATTTTTACATCAGTATCTTTCATTCAAGATTTCTTTTTTTTTCTCTTTTTTACATTTTGGCAGATTGGAGCTAACTTTGATTTATCGAATTTTTTCCTTTGGATATTTCAGTATTTCTATTTAATTTTTCAGCAATATCTTGCCGTAATATACCATTCAAGTGCTCCTTCAATCTTCAAAGAAAATCAGGGTATATTTGGACAGGGAAAAAATAGCGAAAATGTAAACTGTCATGCATTAAAATTAAGTGGCATAAAAATGATTTTAAACATATAGTATATTTAAGTTGCAGTGATAAAAATAAAATAAATAAACAAACAAAGTAAATTTTTGATTAACCGGCATTCAACTAACCGAAAAAATTCAAAAAACTCTTTTCGCCCCTCTACTTCTACCAATATATCATTTTACAATATTTGCGACTATTTTAAGAAGCTTACGGATTCCATTTTCAAATAATCACAATGTCCGATTTTACATAAAACAAATCAATGTTTATATTAAAGGCAACAAAGGCAAATCTTATAAAAGAAATAGCGTAAAAAACTGTCTCCTATTCGGGTAGAGTCTACAAGAAGCGCCTGGTCTTTATTCGGTATTTTAAAAGCAAACGGAAATTATGTGAAAAGCACAGAAAGGCGCTTTTGGGGTATTTTACAGTATATTAATATTAATTCGATGTTTCTATAATACTGGTTTCAAAAAGTTATGCAACAATCTGTGTTTTTGTTTTCGTCATAATTCTTAAACAAATAAATAATATGAATACGAATATGAGATAACCTGTTCGTTATAAGAGAATTAATCGAATATTACGTATTTCTTTTACATAGAATATTTTAAAATTGATATCAATTCAATTTCTGTTAAAAACTTTTTTTCGGGGGGGGGGGGGTAACTCATTTTAGAAAAAAAAAAAACTAGATAAAATGTGGTACTTAAAATGTATTGCAGTTAGGCAACGATTGTCATGGCTCCAAATATTAAATTACATACTGTTTTTAACACTTTCCAACAAGGTTGAAAAGTGTTAATGATTTCGGTTTGTTTGTCTGTCTGTCCGCACTCTAACTCCCGTAAATATTCATGGAATTTCTTAAAACTGATGTATAATATTCAAGTTCACTATCGGATGCTCTCTATTGAAAATGAAGTGAATATCTCTACTGGCTTGTGTAGAGGGACACCCAAAAGTATTCCAAAGCATTGTGTTCTATGAAAGGTATTTTTATGAACTACAATTTAATTCCTTTATTTTTCACAAAATTCAATGAAATTGAAATATGTTATTTAAGTTCACTATCGAATGTTTGCTATAGAAAATGGAGTAAATACCACCACTGGTTTGTGTACAGGGACACCCGAAAGTATTCCAAAGCATTCTTTCTATGAGAGGCATTTCTATAAACTAATTTTTAATAACTTTACTTTGAACAAATCTGAATAAAGTTGAAATATGTTATTCATGTGCATAAAAGAATGCTTTCTACAGAATGTAGTATGATTAGCTTTAGATTCACAGGGTCACACAAAAATATTCAGTTACACTGAAGGCTTTTATTGGAAATTTGCTAATATTGCATTTTCGTTTACATTAAGCGATTTAACACTTTTTAACATTTTTTAAGTGTGAATATGGTTTAAATTTGTGTGTATCTATCCGTCCGACTGTCCAGCTGCCCGCCCCCAGCGTCGTAAATATTTTCCGAATTTTTACAAAATTATATATGTTATTCAAATTCAATATGGAATATTCCCTATTTTAAAGGGCATTAATAAGTTCTGTGGAACAGGTTTGTCTACAAGGACACCCAAAAAAATGCCAATGCATTGCATTTTAGGACAGACATTTTTATAAATTACATTTAAAAAACTTTCTATTGTAAAAATCCTAAAGAAATTGACATTTATTGTTAATAGGCTAAAATAATATTTTGTATAGAATATGATTTTTTTTAACCTTCAGATTTACGCTACACTAAAATATTCAGATACATTAAAGATCTCAATTAGAATATAAGGGATACTTTTGTGTGTGTGTGTGTGTGTTAAGCATTCTTAGCACTTTCTAACAATGTTTAAGAATAATTAGGAATTCTATTAGTCTATCTGTATGCTTTTCAGAACTACTGCCTGTCTTTTGTGTGATTACGTAGGGAAAGAGCATTGAAAGTTATACGATACAACAATTACGTACAATTGGAAAGTGTTAATAATCAATGCGTACCGAATGATTTTTCGTTCTTGTTTATTTCTATATTTATTTTCCTTATGTTTTCATAACGGAATTTTGGAAAAAATATAATTACAGTTATTTATTTGTAAATTATAAACATAACCAGAATAATGAAATTTTCATTTGATTTTTATAAAGAATACCTCATAAACTAGAGGAAAGATGTACTTAAAATCTATTACAGTTAGGCAAAGATATCCCATATCTTCAATTGTTAAATTAAAGTCAAATTTTTATTTCATTTTTCGTAAGCGTCCATAATGAAATTTTATAAAACATTCAATTTATTAACTTGTAAACTATATGCATTGCTAGAATAATGAAAATTCCGATTAATTTTATAACAGATATACTTCATCTAAATTTCATATTGTATATATATATATATAAATTTCTAAATTTTATTTATGCATAAAAAGAGATAGATAGAGAGAGAGAGAGAAAGAAACGAAAACGAATATACATAGGATTCTAACTTTTTAACTCAAAAGAAATATTTAAATTTATTTGCTGACTAAGCTAAAAGGCGATATGTTCAAAGAGTAATATTCAACAAACAGAATTCGAAAAATTTCACTTTTGAATGAGATATCCTTATAGAACGAAGCAACAAAAATCACACATGACAACATGGGAAGGAAGAAAGAAAAATCTGACAAAGCAGCCTTAAACCGAAACCTACGGCCTAAAGTGGATTTTGAAGTTCCAGAAACACTTATGCTTGAACAGGATTCGAACTCGGCACCTGGCAACTTCTGGTCAGAGGCACAAACAATTCGGCTGCCAGACGGGCTAATTTTTCAGGAAAATTTACAAAATGTTTCATATTTAAATCTGGATCAATTAAATTGAAAATGTTACTTTATACACTAAGGGATCGAAAAAAAAAAAGCCACACTTGGATATTTTCCTTTTCTCTTTCTGAATCCGCCAATTTTATAGTTTAAAAAGCAAATCTTCGAACAGATTTTATTACGTCGTCTTGCACGTACACTTTAGGATTGAGCTCGTGTTAAAAACAAAATGCAACAGACAGGATATTTGTAATTTTAGAAAGTATTTCAAAAATGGCAAGGATAAGACAATTAACGATATCACAAAAGTATTGATTTTACAATGAAAATCAAAAAATATTTTAATACGTGAGATGACAAAATAATTATATGTTAACGAAATATTGGTGAGATGGATTTTAGCAAGATATACAAATTTTTGGTCAGTTTAAACTGGAAATTTGTCTTTAGGCGGCCATGTTGTTCCTCGAAGCGAAATATCCGCAACTTAAGAAGTTAAAGTTTAAAAAATCGATTTATATCGTGTTCATAACTTAGAAAACATTAAAAAAAAGTGTAGGGGAGACTGGGGTACAATGGACCATGGGGTAAAAGGGACCCTCCCCTATTATTTATTTTATTTATTTATTTTTATAATTCATATTTTGGTACATAGATAACACCACTGCAGTGATGAAACTTATCTAGCAACTTCATGCCTAACTCACAATTTAGACATTTTATTCGAGAAATTTAGTTTGTGGTGGCCAAAAGTAAGTATTTTTAGCAAAATTTTTTTTTATTTTCATCATTCAAGAATTATAATCTGGAAGAAATTATTCAGCACAATAAAGAGCTAAGATCATCTATTATTGTATTTAATCTAATTAAAATATTTTTTAAAAATATTTGTTATTATTATTTTTTTTTTTTTAACATTTTTTGTCAGACTTCCACATAGGGTTGGGGTAAAATGGACCATCAGGAATTGGGGTACAATGGACCATGGTCCATTCTACCGCAGTTCTGTGTCATAATAAACTGATTTACAAAAACCTACATTTTTGAAGTGTTAGCTATAAATTATATTTTAATTAGATCTATTATGTCTTCAAAGATGAATAGTCAAGCAATTTAATTTGAGGCTTCGTATTTATTTTTAATAAACATTCAGTTACTTTTGTATTCTTATATTTTAAAAAATATATACGTACTATAACAAACTAAATTAAATAATGCAATTAAAAAGAAATAATACACCTATGTTATATATATATATATATATATATATTTAAGAAGTTTACAATGGTAACATAAGAACAGTTTCATAGATAATGTAAAGTAAAAAAAAAAAGAAATATTCAGCTATATGGAGCAGACATTGTAAAGGGCTGTGGATTATAAAAAACCTATTTGTTCAGCCTCCAAGGCATCAAAAACAACTCTTATACGCTATGTATAAAGATATAAAAATTCTTAATCACCTAAGCTGGATACGATAATAGATCAACTATTAGTCCAAACTATGCATATAAGCAGATAATTTCGATGGATGAAGAAGAAATGGTGGAAATTTATTTTACAGATGCTTGTACAAGGAATTACATCTCATTCATTAAGTGAAATATCCCCATTTAAAAATAGTATCTTTCGAATTGCAGCCATTGCCGATAGCTTCCTTGCACAAGGCGACAATTAAATAAATAAAGATGCATTGACAATTTTAACTGATACACAAGTGAAAAAGTTTATCGAAGGAGAAGCATAAAAAAATATAAATAAAAATAAAATAAATAAATAAATAAAAGGAAGCTTTAGTTAGAGTTAGAAGAAATTAATATATATAAGCTTCTGATAAAGATAAAAAAAAACTGAATCTCACATCACGTTCAAAGCAAAAATGTCTGTTAAAAAGTCCGAGTATTTCTAAGAATATGTCTGTTTATGATACAAAATTCAGTCATAAGGATATAATTTCACAGCAAAGATGCTAATTTTAATACTAATAAAACAAGTGTAAGAAATTTTTCATCAAAAATTTGACGAAAAAGACAGTTTTACATTTTGTTGGTTTAATCACAGAAATAAAAGATAAAAAAAAATCTGTTTTTGTGAAATTCATGCAAGGAAAATCTAATCAAGACCTCTGCATTTTTCCTAAGAATGTTGATATATCTCTTGTAAATTTTCAAGCTATTGTAATAATGAGTTTTCTAGACCGTACAACTTAAAAAAAAAAAAAAACTCAGACTTTCAGTGGCACAAAAGTCTTTTGGTGTATCATTTTCTAATTTTATCGTTTAATAGTATACATTATTGGTATGAATCGAAGACATACACTCTGTCCAACAAGAACGTGACCGTTCTTATTCAAAAAAGGGACGTCACAGCGTCATCTATTTTTTTTTTTTTTTTTTTTTTTTTGTAATCTCTAACTCATGCCCTAATGCGCAATATAACTTTTACCGGTGTTTAGCGTTGTTTATATTGATAATTTATCTGTTGTTACAATGAGTGCAAAATACTTAAAACGTTACGAAGCAGTGTTTCTTGTTAAACATGTTAAAGGGCCGAAGTTATCTTATAAATCGGCTGCAAAATACATGCGAAAGTCTGAAAGTTTCGTCAAGAAATGGGTGAATGAAACGATATAAAGAATTTGGAAACGTGGAAAAGGGATCAAGCCGAGTGACAACTAAAAAGCATGATAAAGCGATCCTTCGTCTTTTTCAAGATACTTCACGCCTTTCATTGCGTTCTGCCCAATCCAAACTACGTAAAAAGGGAATAGATGTCTCCTTGAGTACAATCCGCAGTCGCTTGCGTGAAAACGATGTAATCTTTTCGAGCCACTTTGAAAAAACTATTGCTGTCTGAAAAACACATTCAGAAACGATTGAACTGGGCAAAGGAAAATTTGAATCGAGATTGGGACGATGTCATTTTCACAGATGAGTCTTCTTTCTGGGCTTGGTCTTCTTTGTCAAAAGCTTGGTCAAGTAGGCATAATAGATTGCTTCAACGCACAGTTAAACACCCTGTAAAAGTTTATGTTTGGGGATGCTTCTCCAAACGTGGTTTTGGTTGCCTTTTTGTGTTTACCGGTTTTTTGATTGCTGAAAGAATGTGCAGCATTTATAAAAAATACTTAAGGAGGTCCGCAGAAAAGTTTTTTGGGTCAGACACAGCGACCTGGGTGCTGCAAGAAGACAATGACCCAAAACACCGCAGTAAACTGTGCAATGCGTGGAAACAGAAAAATAACATCACTACGATGGAGTGGCCGGCAATGTCTCCAGATGCAAATCCTATCGAAAATGTGTGGTCCTACATGAAGATGCAACTAAGAGGAAAGCCAGTGTACACGGAAAAGCAACTGTGTTATCATATTAAAAAGATATGGCGATCATTGCCAGAGGAGTACGCTGAAAATCTTGTTGAAAGCATGCCATGCAGAGTGTAAATAAACAAATATAATATATTCTGCATTTTATACTATTAAAAAACACACTATATTAATATACTTTTCAAAATTTACCTGTGGTCCATAGTATCCCATGCCATGGACCATTTTACCCCGGGGTTGGGGTAAAATGGTCCCCTTTATCAGTTGTTATTAAAAAATATATATTAAAAAAAGTAAACGTATTTATTACTTTTCACTGAGTACAATATGTACCACAACATATAGGTAATACGCACACATATTTTCAATAGCCAAAAATAATTACTTTGTGAGTAAGCACTTAAAATTTACAAAAATGGTTCATTTTACTCCGGTCTCCCCTATATCAAAATACTTTCTTCAAAAACAGTGCGGGAACAATTAAACAAAGCAGGTTAAAAAACAGAAGGTCTGCCAAAAAAGCTATTCTTAAGAAAAAGAATTCTAAAAAACAAGACTTCAGTTGACCAAAGATTAAAAAATTATCAGTTAATTATTGGGCTGAACTGGTTTTCTCTGGTGAGTCAAGTTGAGCTGACAGAAAAAGCTAGGAGGAAGACGAAAAAGTAACCGACATAATGAGAATTGCACTATAATGACACATAATCCGTACATTATGGTACGGAGGTGCATAACTTTTCAAGGAGTCGGGCAAATTTTCATGCTCAAGGCATCAATCTAAATAAAACGCGGCCATTATAAAAGGGGCACTTGACCGACTATTTTGTAGGTATGTCAGACTTTCCTGCAAACAGAATTTCAAGATGATATTTCACCTTGCTGAAGGGCGTGTGTGGTACGTTTATTTGATTTAAATTGTTAAAATTACCTATCCATTCCCATGACCACCTATAATTCTGTAAGTAATCATATCTTTTTAAACTTTAAGTTAAATTCCACAAATAATATCGTAGAATTTTTTCTTTACCACACCCGGAAATAGTCCTAATCTCAATCCGCTCGAAAATATTTAATCTATAAAAAGACGGGGGGATAAGGAAGGAGGATTCGAAATTTGCAGCCTACAACTCTGCAAGAACAAGAAAAAAATTATTTACGATATTTTGCATAACGAAATTTCTGAGATTTATATTAAAACACTGTATAATACTATGCCATTGCGCATTAAAGCAGTAATTCCCTATAAAGGTAGAATTAACCCAATGCAGAATGCGTATTTTTATTAAGTAATTGTTTAGATCTAAGAAATAAATAGTTTTATTTCATATATTAAAATATTCTTTATAACTTCTTTACTTCATATAATAAATCATAATAGAATACCAAGTATACGTTTATTATATTACGTTTAAAAAGAAAGTTTTATGTAGATTTTTATTATGCACTCCGTACAGTGTAATAAAGTAAAATTACTAAATCGAAAATGTACATAGGTATAATTTCACCTCTTTGGTATTATGCAAACACGACAGTTTTATTTTTTCAACCATTAGTTTTGAAGTTATTACTAAAAAAAAGAGGTATAAGTCAATTTTTCTGCAGTGCGGCGTCCCTTAGTTTATATAGTACTCTACTTTAATTTTTCAGCAATATAAAATAACAGGGAAAAACATTTTTTCTTCTTTCTATATTCAACAGAAGAAAGTATTGGATTCGTAAATATTTTCGACTTCCAGTTTTTGACGGATTTACACGTTTTGAAAGAACAGTGATACAGTCCTGAGATATCCTGAAATACAGTCGACAAAAATTTTGTGGCGACTGTATCTCAGGAACTACTGCTCAGAATTGTATATAATTTTATATGTAGACGCACCTTGACCTAAGTTAGTGCCTGTCAACTTTTGGTGTCAACCGCTCAACAGGTGGCGCTGTTATACAGCGATTTCTGCAACATAAAGGGAGGCTATACCTCAGATTATATTGCATATAATCAAACAAAACTTGATATCTGAGAAGGCCATTTTGAGACATTATGCTGATCCAATTTGAATGTTTATCGGCCAACAGGTGGCGCTGCTATACAGCGATATCCGTAATTTAAGGGAAGGTTATATCTCAGGAACTACTGCACAGAATTGCATATAAATTTATATGTAGATGCAACTTGACATAAATTAGTTCCTATCAAGTTTCGTTGTTAACCGCTGAACAGGTGGCGCTGTTATACATCGATTACTGCAATTTAAAGGAGGCTATATCTTAGATTCCATTAGGTATAATCAAACAAAACTTGATATTTGAGAAGGCCATTATGAGACATATGCTGATTCAATTTGGATGCTTATCGGCCAATAGGAGGAACTGCTATAATGGAAATTTCCTTGATAACGGGAAAGCTGTATCTCAACTTCTATGGCATATAACTGTACGAATCTTCATATGTGTGATAACAATTAAAAAAAACATTTTTTACGATGTTATTAATAGACATTAAAACTGTCTTTCTTCGGATAATTAGTGTTAGTTTTCTCTAAGATAAAAACCATTTGCATTCGTCATGTTAGATAATTTTAATAAATAATCGTTTTAATAAATTATTTGCATTTAGTTAATTTGTATAGGAAAATATAGAAGAAAGTCTTGTGGTGTCCACAAATAAAAAAAATAATGAAATTGAAATTATATTTCATACACCAAAATTTTTATTTTTGTGCCCAATCAAATTTTAGAAACATGTAGATTTAGTAAAAAAAATATAAATAAATAAAATAACATTATTTAACAATAAAATCTGGTGTAAAACAACCACAGGACTTCATTTACCCTCTATTGCACATATTACATGCACTTTTTGGAGATAATGACCTACCTAATCAGGATGACTGTTAATTTTACTGCAATAACCTCGTTATTGCTGCAACAAATCTTACTTCTGATTTAAAACTTAATTATCTTTCTTACAGACCCGTTACAGCATTCTTAAATTTTCTAATAAAAAAGTAATTCTTCTAAAATATATTTCTTTACTATATAAAATATGGATGGGTCTCACCTGAAAGCTTCTAGTGCAATAGGTCCGGATGTGGCACCTATGAATGAATATCCATTAATAAAAAATCGATGAACGGAGAGCACTGCTTGCTGGGAATATAGAATTTAATCCTTTGTTAGCATACATGAAAACGAAACTCAAACAAGAAAGCTATTTACACGTATTTACAGGTAATTATTAAAATATTTCATAATATTAAAGATCTAAATTCTAATTAGTTCATAATTATTAATTCTGAGGATTAGTTCTTAATTAGTTTTTAATTGTTCTTCTTTAGGACCGGGGCGTCTGTAAACAAACGCTCTTCTCGTAGCCCCATTTCTATTCAAGGTCCTTTTCTGTTCTGATTCTAAAATACACCTTTCGAATACTTCTCATTTCAAAACGAAAGAGTGGCGCAATAAAAGAAATAGGCGCGCGTCCCTCTGTCTGGACAATCATTTGTTCTGAAAACAGAAGAATGAAAGTGGAATCCCTGACATCCTCCCACCTTGAGTTGCGACTAATCGGAGGAACTCAACAATCCAAGTTGGAGTCTTTGAGGGGGTTTCACCACACGGCCAGTTTGGGAGACCACCGGGGAACTGGAAGTGGGATCATCTGTTGTGGACTTCTTGTTACTGGTTCTGGAACTAGTAGGTTCTGGAGGGTCTTTTACAGGTTCCTTTTTTCTGGGGTTGAGTATCGGTTTCTGTGAGAGGTTCTTGTTCTCGGAAGTCGAAGGACTTAAATTTTCTTGGAAAGATTTATGTAAAGTGGGGTGATTCTTAAGTTCGGTACTGTCAATTTCTAAAGGAAACAATCTTGGTAATGGACGCAGAAAAAGTCCATTTTTGGTCTTCACTCTAGCTATGCGCATCACATTATCCTTGCATGGGTAAAGTACGATCACTGTTGCCAAAGGCCAGTGAACACGTTTCTTATTGAAATCTTCTATTAGGACAATATCGCCGACTTTCAATTTTTGGTCTTAGATGCATGTTGACGTAATTGTCCTAAATATTCAGCTCTGAATCTGTTTCTTAAATTTTCTCTATTTATTTGCCTATATCTAGCTCTGCGGTTAAGATCTCTAGAATCTAAAGCATCTAGGTCAGGTACGCCTGATGTTGGTAGTTCTCTTAGGAACATCATTGGGGTTAAAGGTAAGGGATCTCTGTTATCTTCGGAAACATAGGTTATAGGCCGTGAATTAATCACTTGTTCACAGTCACACATTATGGTGTAAAGTTCTTCGTAATTCAAAGATGCACGACCTAAGTTTCTTTTCAGGATTCCTTTAACCATTCCAACAAGCCTCTCCCACCAACCTCCCCACCACGGTGCTGCAGGAGGGTTGAATTTCCATCTGATCTTCTGGGTGGAAGCTACCTTGCAGATGGTTTCCCGATCTACACTCGAGAGAGCATTGCTGGTTCCAAGGAAGTTCTTCCCGTTGTCTGAATAGATGATGTATGGTCTGCCTCTCCTTGCTATGAACCTTCTCAGAGACTGGATAAAACTTTCTGTAGACAGAGACGTAATGGCTTCAAGATGTATGGCTCGGTAGACAGCGCAGGTAAATAAAGCTATCCACGCTTTTGATCCATCAGAAAGATGAAGAGGACCGGCTAGATCCACGCCTACCACTTCAAAGATGGCTGCTTCTCGTACTCTGTCCTCGGGTGGTACTCCAGGTTCAACATCTATTTTGGAAGTCTGAAGTTTTCTACAAATCACGCATTTTCTTATTAAATTTCTAATGCATTTTCTAGACTTCATTATCCAAAAATTTTCTCTTAGTAGTGTCATTAGAATGCTGACTCCAGCGTGCTGATTTTATAAACGCTTCTCGAATATCAATCTTTGGACGACAGGATGATTGTAAGGTAAAATTACAGGATATCTGAAGTTTTCACTGTCGTTTCTTTGAATTATATTGGTCCTTACTCTTAAGAGACCAGCTTTATCTTCAACAGGCTTTAAATTTCTTAATTTTGGATCTGTTCTCCCTGAAAAAGATTCTTGTTGTACTAATCGTAGAAGTACATTTTCTGCTTTTGAAAATCCTTCAACTGAAATATCCAATTCGGACATTTTCTCAGTAGTCTTCGAATTATGATAAAATCTATATATCCAGGCAATGGTTCTGACAGTTTTCTTGTAAGAAGAAAAATATTGATAAAACCGATTGAAATTATCTTCCTTTTTATCTAACAGATTTAAGATTGTCTTCCTTTTTTCGCTGTTTATGAGTTCTTCGTTTGGGTCTTCTTCTATTTGAGGCCATTCATTTTCAGGTAAATAAAGCCAACTAGGACCCTCCCACTATCTCGATTTCTGTAGTTGTTCAAAAGAACATCCTCTAGACGGGAGGTCCGCGGGATTCAAATCTCCAGGTACATATCTCCAATAGCAAACTTCAGTCAGATTTCGGATTTCTAACACTCTGTTGTGTACAAAGGTACCCCATTCTTGTTTTCTTCTTATCCAACCTAAAGCGGTGGTTGAATCCGACCAAAATATGATATTGTAAATTTAAATCGTTTTGTACATTTTTGGCCAACCTAACGCCAATAAAACAAGATAACAGTTCAAGGCGGGGTTTTTAATTTGGGATAACAAATTTATTCCTTTCAGCCAATTAGAAGACTGTTGTTTTAAAGTTTCAGAAAGCTCTTCGTCCCACTTCACCTTCTGAATTCACGTTTCTTGAAGGATTAGTCTGGGAACTAAACTGACAGGTGCTGTGAATCCTACAGGATCAAAAATTTTTTGGGTAACTGATAACAGTTTTCTTTTTGTAAGGGGTTCACTTATCTTCAGGGGTTCTTCAATTTTACAAACTAAATTGTCATTTTTCAAATCCCAGAGTAATCCTAACACGGGAGCAAACCTCGGTTCATTTTCAGTTTTGTCGATCATAGCCTGTCGCCAATTCGATCGCCAACATCTCAAATTGAAATGTGCCGAAGCCAAAATTCCTTGAGATTCTGATATGAATTTTTCTGTTTCTTGAATTGAATTCAGGCTGATGACGGAATTACCTAAATAGAAGGAATCTCCTAAGGGCCTAGCTGTCTCTTGCCACTGTTCGGGAACATTATCTAAAAGGTGATTTAATGTTGCCATAAGCAAAAAAAAGCTTGAAGTTAGGCCGAAAACCACACGACAATGTCTATAAATTTTTAATTTATTTTCGCTATTAAACCAAAAAAATCTCGAAAAGTCGCGATCTTTCTCTGTTATTTTAATTTGCAAGAAGGCTTTCTTTATATCGGACGAAATTCCTATCTTGTATTTACGAAATTTATTCAAAATGCTAGGTATAATTTCTACAAGATTTGGTCCTTTTGTTAAACAATCATTAAGGGAGGGACTGTTTCTAATGTGTGCAGAGGCATTAAATACTGGACGAATCTTAGTGGTTTTACTAGATTCTTTAACCACAGGTCTGTGTGCTAAATAATGTACCTTGTAAGTTTTCTGGTCCAATACTTCTTCTATAATCTGATTGATTTCCCAGATATCAAAAATTTCCCCATATACCTTTTTCCTATCAGATTTGATTAATTTATTTTCCGTCTCGTACAGGCACTTTTCTGCCAACGAGTAATTATCTGATAAGATCGAATGGTCAACTGTCCAGGGTAAATTGACTTCAAAACGACCGCTTTTATCTCGTTTAACGGTTTCTAGAAAATGATTCTTGGTTTCTTGTTCTAAATCCTGCTTCGATTTATTATCTGCATTATTAATTCCTAGAGTGTCAAGGCGCTATAAATCCGATAAACTGGCGTTTGACACATGTAATGACAACGATAGACCCGCCAAAGAATTGTCCTGCTCACTCTTGTGACCCTCTGTCTTGCCCAAAATGGTCCAACCCAATTTAGTTCTAAATGTAGTTAATCCCAATTTCGGAAAATATTTTATGTCATCTGTGAATAGTTTAGCGGACATATCAGCTCTCAAAAGTATATGTACTTCGTCTGGATTTTTCTGGTATAAACAAGATTTATTATTTCTAGGGACATCTGATAAATATACACCTTCCTTTTCTAAGAGTTTTACTAATTTATCTTCGCGACATAAATTCACGCCTGTGCATATTTTTTC
Source organism: Salticus scenicus (assembly GCA_963930645.1). NCBI lineage: Eukaryota > Metazoa > Arthropoda > Arachnida > Araneae > Salticidae > Salticus > Salticus scenicus. Next base: position 319,467,112 of record OZ005654.1, read on the forward strand.
TTGATCTAGTGCTTGTATTTTACACTTAAACTTATTATCTAAACTCCCGATCGTAAATTCATAACGATTATGTTCAGCTGACATTTCCATGCCCCCAAAAAGACCATGTCTGATTGTTTCTTTATTCATTCTTTTTAATTTTAACTTATCAGCTGCAAACTTACTGATGTAACTATTATGAGATCCAGAGTCAATAATTAGCCGAATATATGATGATTTGCTATCATCACTGTTAGAAATTGCTACTATTAAAGTCTGCAAATAAACATTCGCTTGTAAATTATGATTCGATAATGCCTATTTAGATTGATCATTTCTTTCGTAATTACTTATTTCCTGTTTCAAATCTTTATTTCCATTACACATTATTTCTGAATGCTTATGATTACATAACTTGACTAAAGTTTTTGATACGCAATGTCTAGCTAGATGCGAAGGCTGAAAACATAAATAACACAGTCCTTTCTTACGCAATAGATTAACTCTTTCATCAAATGGTAAATTACGAGTTTTGACACATTTGTTACTTAATTGCGATTCTGAGCAAAAATTAAATCTATCACTTTTATTCTCATTTATTAAATCACAAGCAATAGGCAATTTCCGGTTCTGAGTATCAAATTTATTAACGCGGGGGGGGGGGGGGGGGGGCATCTCTACGATTTTGATCATCTAACCTTTGAGCTCGGGGGGATAAATGGTTAGCGCTAGCGCCGCTATCATCTTGTCTCGTAGTTATTAAGCATTCTCGCGATACGAGTTGTTTATTTAAGAAAGATAATATATCTTTTACGCCATAATTAACACCATGAAATTCCACATTAAATTGTAATGCTAAATCTTTAGGTAAAATTTTTAGTAATATCGGTGACAATAAACTGCCGTAGCTATCTAAAGAAACATCTAATGACTCTAAACTCCTAATGTTAATTTGTATTTCATCGTAAATTTTCCTGAGCGATTTTATGTCACTTGAATGTTTTAGTGGGGCAATATTTAATAATTTATTCAAATGTACATTCACTAAGAAGTCTTCTTTTCCATATCTTTGTTTTAAAATATTAATTACTTTTATATAATTTCTCGCGGTAACAGAGAATCCTTCAATACATTTTAAGGGATTAGGTGCTAAAAATGATTTCAAATAATTGAATTTATCTACAGGATCTAAACTTTCATTATTGTGAATAGCCGTTTCGAATGACGACCAAAAAGTCAGTCATTCAGCTGCGTTCCCATTAAATTTAACAGGATCTAGCTGTGGTAATTTGATGTGCATTGCTTTTTTTGAAATAGGTCTTCTTTCGGTTTCTATTGATGAAACACTTGTTTCACTTTTCTTTAGTTCTTTTAACTTTCTATTTTCTCGAAATCGCCAAGTAAGTATTTTCTCGCGGTATTCATTTGCCGTTTCTAATTCGGCTTGTAATTGCACTTCTTGAGTTAAATTTTTTATCTCTGAATCTTTACTTTTTAAATCTATAGTTGTTTCAATCAATAATTCGATTGTTTCTTCTAAATCTACAGCATCTGGATCTATATCATCACACAAAGTTTTTAATTTGTCAATAAATTTGTTAATACTGTCTCTTATGACAGCTCTCTCTTTTTTAACAATCACTAAATTAGCCATAATAAATACAAGATTTAAAATTTTATAATATTATCTATCTTTTCAATAATGGATATTTAATTAGCTGACCACATCCCGGCAGGGATGCCAGAAAGTATTGCTGCAACAAATCTTACTTCTGATTTAAAACTTAATTATCTTTCTTACAGACCCGTTACAGCATTCTTAAATTTTCTAATAAAAAAAGTAATTCTTCTAAAATGTATTTCTTTACTATATAAAATATGGATGGGTCTCACCTGAAAGCTTCTAGCGCAATAGGTCCGGATGAGGAAGGTGGCAGCTATGAATGAATATCCATTAATAAAAAATCGATGACCGTAGAGCACTGCTTGCTGGGAATATAGAATTTAATCCTTTGTTAGCATACATGAAAACGAAACTCAAACAAAAAAGCTATTTACACGTATTTACAGGTAATTATTAAAATATTTCTTAATATTAAAGTTCTAAATTCTAATTAGTTCATAATTATTAATTCTGAGGATTAGTTCTTAATTAGTTTTTAATTGTTCTTCTTTAGGACCGGGGCATCTGTAAACAAACGCTCTTCTCGTAGACCCATTTCTATTCAAGGTCCTTTTCTGTTCTGATTCTAAAATACATCTTTCGAATACTTCTCATTACAAAACGAAAGAGTGGCGCAATCAAAAAAAGAGGCGCGCGTCACTCTGTCTGGATAGTCATTTGTTCTGAAAACAGGAGAATGAACGGGGAATCCCCGACACTCGTGATACATTAGAAAGGATATCTTAGGCGGATTTATGTAACAATTTTCAAGAAAATCGTTAGAGCTGGTTTCGAGATATCAACTTTTTCTAAACTTGGCATATTTAATTATTGACTGGAAAACAATAATTACATACAAAATAATATTTAAAAAGGAGTTAATGTGGCGAGTTTGAAAAAAAAATCCGAACAGCTGTTTTTAAAGGAAAGCACTTGTGAGACCTGAAATTGAGCTATTTATACAGGACGCCTATCAATTTTCCTGAACTAACCAACTAATTCACATGAAAGGACATCTAATAGAGTATTTATATAGCAAATTTGAAGAAAATCGTTACAGCTATTTTTGAGTTACGGACTTATGGTGTTTCCAGTGCCCCACTTCTGGTTTTCCAATTTTCACCAAAAGTTGGAAAAATCATCTGCACATGAAATCTGTCTCAATTCTGAAGTTTCGTATTTCTGTCTTCATTAGTTTCGGATACATGATAGTCAATAAAATTCGTCACATGTCAGAACCGTTTTTGAGGTATGGACTTATCTTCCCTCTTCCGGTTTCGAATGTCCCACTAACAAAATTTGGAAAATTCATCTGTAAATTCTGAAGCTTCATAGTTCTATCTTTATTAGTTTCGTTGATATGATAACCAGAAGATTTCCCCCCCCCCCCCCACACACACAGAGACCAATTGCTAAAAACTGCTTTTTTGGACTCAGGAGATCTTAAAACATGTATATCAGGTGAAAACTCGATATCAAATTTTTGGACTGAATACAATACTTCCATTACCTACGGTAGTAAGTAGGGTAATGGAACGGTAGTAGGCTAATGGAAATAATAAAATTTATTGTTATGAGTTGTTATTGTTATTTATAATAATGGCTACAATTTAACATGAAGTTATTTTAATTCTGATATATCAGTATTCTATTTAATTTCTCAACAACATGTACAAAATTGTTTAATTATAACAGAATCCTTTCATTAAAAAGAAAAAAAAAAATCTACCACCATCGCTGCGTTTTTTCAATTTATCATGTCTTTTCCACTTTCTTAACTTGTGCCGTAAAAACTATTTCATATAAAACATGAAATTTGGCAGTTTTGTACAGAAATGTGTGATAAACATGATGAAAACAGTTAATATGTCAAAGCGTAATTTTAGGTGATATCTCAAGTTGAAGTAATGCAAAACATTTAAGTTACAGAATACAAATCTATTCATGACAATCTAGTCAGATTTTGTTAAGATATGCACTGTAAAATATAACTGTAGCTTTTACAGCAGAATGTGTTGGCTGGCACCCATATTGCCAGCACATTTTGCTGTTAAATAAGGCAATTTACAACGAAAATATCTGTAAAGAGAGACTCTTTAACAGTTGCTTCTGCTGAAAATTATTTTTTATAACAGTAGAATGTGCTGACAGCTGACAGCCATATTGCCAGCACATTCTGCTGTAAAAACTACCGTTATTTTTACAGTGTACATCAGCTGATTGCGATGTGCAGTACATAACAATTCTTGATTTTAACAGTTTTTATTTATTTATTTATTTTTTTTTTTCAAAGCATGGTATGCAGTGCTTAGATTTCTTTTGTTTTTAATCCTTAGCGGTCGCCATATTTTCCTATTTTTAACAGAAAGCTCCGCCTTTTGGCATTTCATTAAAATGTTACACGTTTTAAAAAAATTACATTTTTTTTTCAGAGGAACGCTTAAAAAGTGGCTCTTTTTTTTCTTTTAAATAACGCCGTAAAAGGCGATAGAAAAGCGATAGAAGACGTCGTAGAAGGCGTTCGCGGTATTGGCCTGCGAAGGGTTAAATTCACAGACCTAAAAAAAAATACTTTAAATAATAATCTGAAACTTTCGTAGAGCAGAGACAACGATTTATACTTATTTTACGACACATTTAAAAAAAATATTTCAGTTAGGTAATTTTATACAATTTTAGATTTTTTTTTTTTTTTTTTTTTTGACTTTCCGAACATACATATGCATAAGAGAAGTACTGTAATCATGTCAAAAGTCCAACTTTGAGATTTTGGTGTTTCTATACGTTTTGAGGTCCCCTGAGTTCATTTTTACGATGATGTATGTATGTACACAAACTGTATAAATTTTGGTGAATATAGCAATTATATTTTTTTTTTACAGGAACACAACGAAAAATTCATCATTATGGCCTATGGGCTGAAACTATTTAAAATGTGATAGCAACTAAATACCTTAAGCTAATAACTTACATACGATTGAGCTAATAACTTACATACATGTTATAAGTCACCATCGCACAAACTATACAGATTTTGGTGAGTCTAGCAGTTATAGATTTTTACAGAGACATAAATAAAAATTCTTTATGATTTTGGCCTATGGGCTCTAATGCGCGATAGCGTCTAAACGTCTTTTTCAAATGAACTGTGTGAATTTTAGAGAATCTAGCACTTATGGGTTTTTTTTTACAACAAAAAATTCTTTATCATTATGGTCTATGGGCTGAAATTATTTTAAATGCTATAGCGTCTAAATGCCTTATCCAATTGAGCTGAAAATTGATATATATGTTATAGAGATCTGTTGCAAGAACTCTATGGATTTTGCACTTATAGATTTCTACAAGAACACAAAGAAAAATTCTTTATCATTATGACCTAAGAACTAAAATTATTTTAAGTATGACAGAGTTAAATTAAACAACATACTCTGTGGAGAAAAATAATGAAACATCATATTATAATTTTCTCTTATGTTTATTTATGTACTATCTATTGATACATATTTGGACACTTTCGAATTTAGACATTTTGTAAAATATCTAGAAACGTTCTTTAGAAATCATTTTGAAACCTTGGTAGTGTAAAGACCATGTTATACCTCATATATTTCAGCAAAAGTTGTCTCCTGAAGAGGAAAAGGGAACTTGTAAAAAATTAAACAAAAGTTAGAATGTTTTGGATCATCCTGTAAAAAGTAATGCTTTAAATGTGTTTTGGCTGTAGCATATGATTATCAGGAATTTTCTCATTATCTAGATAAATTTTTATGAGGCTACTACATATATTCATGGATATATAACTTTGCCTTTTTATTATTATTATTATTATTATTATTATTAAAAAAATCCAATTTTTTAATTATAACATGTATGGTATTAGCAGTCCAAAACCATTTTTAGGAAATTTGGCTACTACATTATTAGATACAGCATAGTGCAATCAAAATGCAAAATTGTTAAACATTTGCGAAAAATGAGCATTTTTACCAAAATAATTTTTAACTATGCATGTGCTAGATTTTACAAAATTTCATTTGCATAATTTAATAGCTAAAAGTATTCAGAAACTTATATGAAAACTCCAAACAAATATCGTATAAATTCAAAAAGTTATGAGAGATAGAATGAACAGAATTTCAGTTCTCTCAAAATAAAAGTGAAACTATAAGGGGTTTTACTCACATTTTTATCTTGATTCAATCAATACTCAATGCTAGTATAGTGTTCACTGGTTGTAAATAATTATTGATAACATTCCCTATTATCTTCCTTTTTTATTATGCAAATGAATTTTTTTTTTTAAACTAGTGCATGTGTAGTTAAAAATTATTTATTAAAAATGCTCCTTTTCGCAAGATATTTAACAGTTTTCCATTGTGATTGCAGTATACTGTGTCTAATACAGTATGCCAAATTCTAATACAGTATAACAAAAAAAAAAAAAAAATAATAATAATAATAATAAATAAAAAAGAAAAAAAAAGTAACCTTTTTTTTTTAAATTTTTAACGAAATTTAACCAAACTTGGTATTTAGTTGGCCCCTGACATAAACTGGTGATGATTAGATTTGGGGATCAATCGCTCAACAGGTGGCGCTGTGATCGTATTTTTTCAAAATGGCCCTAACTGACAGTGTGTCTCAAAATTTTCTTCTTACTCAGATGTTTTTTATGAATTAAATTTGCCTTTATTTCACACCTCACATCGCTTGATCACAATTAATGGCATGTCAGCAGAAACCTGTCTAAATTTTACCAAAATGGAATTCACACCTTGGTTTTCTAACCAATTTCAGTCTTTAAAACTCTTAGTCGTAAGTTGAGTTACTGCCCCTCTCCCAAATTTTCTTCTGGGAACATTATCATGGTCACACACTAGGCAGCCTCAACTGACTGACTTCAATTTTGCAGCCTCTAGCGAGTTTGATGTCCTTCTTGGAGTGGAGCTGACATATTCAGCCAACTAATAACTGGCCCACCTATCCTTGAAAAAAAGGAAAACCATGTGCCATTCCTAGTACTTTAAGATTTCTACTCAGTGGTCAAGTACAAAATCATCAACTGATAAATATCAAAATAAAACATCTCAAATTAATGTGAACCTTGGTCACTTCTTCAACACGGAAGAAATAACTCCATCATTGAAGTCCTCTTTTTTGGATCCAGCACAACCTCACTATTTCCTCCCTCATCATGGAGTCATACATGACCACAGTACAACTACTAAATTGAGGGTGGACTCTTTAATGCATCCGCACCCACCTCTAATGAGCAGTCTTTAAATTCTATCTAGTACAAAGGTCCGAAGCTCCAGTCCAACATATTTACTAAACTTGTTAGATTTAGAAGTCATAAAATTGACCTAGTTAGTGATGTTGAAAAAATACATAGGCAGATTTTAGTGGTGGAAACTGATAAACAAATGCAGTGCATCTTCTAGAGGTCAAACCCCCTTACATGTTTATAAATTAAATACTGTCACATATGGGACAGCTTGTGCTCTGTTTTTAGCACTGAGAACCATATAACAACTCCATGATGAGCGTGACACATATCCCGAAGCGGTAAAAGCTGCTCTTGACCATATGTACGTTGACAATTTCCTTGGTGGCATGGACTCTGTTGAGGCTGCTAAAACACTTGTCACAGTGAAACTATCTTTAACAAATTATGCTTGTAGTTTAAACAATTTTTTTTTTCACTTGGTGATGGTGCTGTTAAAAAAGAAAAATATATATATGTACTGAATTATGTTCAGAAAATATTTAGTTTTCAACCAAATATGACTATATTGAGTAATTATTTGAATTATTTGATAGGAAAAGAGGTTAAACAAAAAAATGAAGAAAAAGAAGAAGTAGGATTAACTTCAAGAAGATTTGAAACTGAGAGAGTGATATGATTAGGGAATGTCAACAGCAAATGTATAGTAGCTGTATGAAGACATAATGCCTCCCCCTCCTTCATTTATTCTACACACAAAATGTAATAGGACTTTTTTAATGCAACTTTTCTTTACTTTCTGAATTACTGAATATTTTTTCTCTAATGAAGTAAAAAAAAGACGATTTTATTTTCAAAAAAAAAAAAAAAAAACTTTTTTTTTCTTCCTTTTTTGTGGTGACAGGATTTAAAATATTTGCACATGACAGGGTAGAACTTTTAGGTAAGAAGTTAAAATTTTTGAAGTTAAAATTTTGACCTCAAAAATGCAATGTCACACCAAGCTATCACAAAGTAGTGCAATGTGTTTGTGAATGGATGAACAGACAACACTGAGCACAAGGGAAAACAATCAACTGCAACAAATTTTGAGTTTGCTGCTCCACATGAATGAATGCATTCTTGCAAACAAAAATGTAACAAAGTATGGAACTTTAAATGAACTTATATTTCCCCTGGAAGTGTGGATAAAATTATTGCTTAGCATCTTAAATTTCATAAAGTCTGGGCTTGATAGGTGGCAAGTCTACAGTCTAAGAGAAGAACCACAAAGCACAGTCCTTTAAAAGTGCATTTGAATTTCTGCAATGTTAAAAAGGAAGGAAATGATTTTTTCAACAAAATTATGAACACGGATTAGACTTGGATTCACCATTCCTCACCTGAAACAAAATGCAGTTCCTTTGAGTGGAAACATTCCACTCACTTGGCTCAAACAAAATATCGAGCTATTGTATCCTAGGGGAAAAAGCAATACTGTTAGTGTTTTAAAACAAAGAAGTTTTAGTGCATGCAGAGATAATGCTAAAAGGTGCCATAATTAATGCATCTTCTTTTTGTGAAATACTAAGATGAACTAATATATAAATCCCTATTATTATTAATTAAATAATGCACATTTTAGTATTATTATTCAGAAAACTTATGACTATTAAATTATATCTTGTTTTTCAAAAATTGATTTTTTTTAAACTTTTAATATTTTAGAACGTTAAAATTTAAAAAACCTAAAAAAAAAAAAAAAATATTAAACGAGTATAATTTAACAGTTATGAGTTTTCTCTATATATTAAAAAAAAGTTACTGTCAATGGCGTCAATTTTTTTGTCTGCGACAGCATCTTCTAGCGGAGGTCAGGGTTCTTCGTGTAATGAGAGGTATCAATGTGTTCTGAATATTCCAAGGAAGAAATTTCAGCTGCTTAGAAATTTCTATCATTTTAATTAAAGTAATTATTAACTAAAAACAACAAGTTCATAAAGGTACTCTATTTGCCATTTTGTAAAAAGTTTCTCCCAGTAACGTTGTTCTTCTGTTATGAAGTCATTTTACATGGAAAAATTAAAATATGATCCATGGTTGTACATAGGTAGGTAGTTAGGTTGGATTTAACATCGCACCAGTGCTGCGCTATGGGTAATTGGCGATGGTCTGGGACACACTCCTAGAGATGTTCCGGAGAAATGCCATCACAATTTTGATCCTCTGGCGATCCCCCCTCCTACCCCCTGCTTTGGTGATCCCCAGAGGTATAGTGTGGATGGGAACATGAAGGATTTTGTGGCTATGACAGATTTTATGTGCACCAGCCACCACTGATGTACACGATGGTCTTTGACTGGCTCAAGTATCAAATCTGCAATCTTATGATTTCAATTATGTGCTCGGCGCTTTACCGACTAGGGTACCGCAGCTGGAAACCATGGATGTAAAAAAGAAAGAAAATAAATATCAACTTTTTTTCTCTACTTTTAGAAAATTAATTTTCTTTCACTTAAAAATTAAAATACGATCCATGATTGTAGGTAGGTAGATAATTAGGTAAGTTGTGTTTGACGTCGCACCATTACTGCGTTATGGATAAGTGGCAACGGTCTGGGATGCACCCCTACGGACGTTTCAGAGACATGCCACTACAGTTTTGGTCCTACATGAAGGGGATGGCTTTCCCGCTTCGGTGGCTCCCAGAGGTATAATTTTGTTGGGAACATGGAGGATATTATGGCCACGACATATTTTATGTGCACCAGCCACCATTAGTGTACATGACGGTCTTTGGCCGGCTCGAGAACCAAACCCGCAATCTTCCAATTACGAGCTCGGTGCTCTACAACTGGGGTACTGTGGTCGAGATCTAAGGTTATAAAAAAGAAATAAAAAGGGTCATATACTAAAGATGTAATGTAAAATGGTCTAGATATTATGAATTTCTTTCTATTAATATATATAGAAAACTATTGACATGAATTTATAAATATATAAGTTTTACAGATTAGAAAAACCAAAAGGAGAATTACAAACCAATGCGCAAAATTGCAGCGAAAGGAAATGCAAAACTTAGATGTAGGAATATAGAAATATAGAAATATATAAACAAATGAATGAAATTAAACCCCAAAAAACACTGAGATCTTCATCAGGGAGGACCCTCAGTGTAGGGGTGAACGAGAAGTTTCTGAAAGGACAGTAGCTATAAGCTAATAACTATCCTTAGCCCCCAACTTCTCACCAAACAGAAAACCTTTTTTTCCTTGTTTTCTGTTTGGTGAGAAGTTGGGGGCTAAGGATAGTTATTAGCTTATAGCTACTGTCCTTTCAGAAACTTCTCGTTCACCCCTACACTGAGGGGCCTCCCTGATGAAGATCTCAGTGTTTTTTGGGGTTTAATTTCATTCATTTGTTTACATATTTCTGCATTTATATATTCCTATATATATATATTATATATTTAAATTTGACATTGAATATGAGGGTTTCTATGATAATTTTCAGCTTTTGTCTTGTAATATGCACTATTAATATTCCTTTTCAGTGAAAGAAAGCAGCGAATAGGCGGGAAGAGCTCTGCATATGTTAATATGTGAAGTGAGTCGGAGGGGGGGGGGAGGCGAAGCTTCCCTCGGGGGTTGGTGAGCGAAGCGAGCAGGGGGGGCAGAGCCCCCTAGTCTGAATATAAAAATCAAATTTTAAAATATGTATTATTTAATGAATAACAATGTGGGTTTTTTTTTCTCTATGCATTAACATGAGATGGTATATATATATATATATATACACACACATATGTAAGGAGCATTTCCTGAAATATCCACACCTGTCACAAAACTTTAAAAGCTTAGAAAACTAAATTGTTTTGCTATTCTTCATTATAATACTTTTGTTTCTAACTTTATATTGTAAAGTAATGGAAGAACAATTTTACTATTTAATTTTGTAAGATTATATTTTAAAATTTTGTGACAAGCATGACATTTCATGAAATGGTTCATATGCATACACACATGAACATTCAATTGATATACTATTGATATTCATTTACAATTATCCTCATTATTTTCTTTTTCCTTTCTTATAACAACCATTATTATATTACATGGATATTTTTACCCAATTCCTGTTACCAAATCTACTAAAGAGTTGTTAGAAATTGTACTGATTAAATAGCTATTTCTCGAGTATAAAAATCAAAGAAACAGACCCATTATGTATAAACTCTTTATTATTGTTGCTGTATTGTAAAGAAAAAAAAATTACAAATAGCTTTCAAAATTAAAATACATATTGACAATAAAAAAGTAGATTTTTTTTACAATTTGAATTATATGACAAGCTTATATAAATGCAATTCTGTAAAGGAGGGGGAAAACAACTCAGTATTAAAATATAAAATTTACATCTGTTTTCTTCAGCAGTGTTAAATAGATACCATAGAATTTTTTCTGCAGTTTATATTAAGCAATCTAAAAATATTAAATATGTTAATGGGAAAATATTTTAAAAGGTGTATGTATTATCATTAAATATCTTTATATGTTAGAAAATATATATTGTATCTAACATTGATTTTTCAGATATACTAGAATATAATTTCTAGATCACTGACTTGTAACTTTTTAAAGTATTTATTAGTTTGAATTATAACAATTTCAGAGATGCTATACTAGACATTTCCAAAAGAGTTATTGAAAGAAATTTGCCCTAATATGTCTTTATTGTGTTCTGAGCAGCAAGAGATTTTTGTATGTGATATTTTTTTTATATGAATATTTTTAATTTTATATTATTTTGCAGCTCTCTCTTTAGGAACTTGTTGAAGAACCATAAGTTTCAATTCATATGATGTAAAACGTTTATGTTTTAACAATTGAATTTTTATTTAAAAAAAAAAAAAAAAAAAAAATGAACAAAAAGTTTTCAGTTCTTTACATTAAAATGTCCATTTATAATAATATGGTTTACAAATACAACATTGGCACACTAAATAAACAGTATCATTGCCTTATAATTATTTAACATAATAATAGTAATACACAAAAAGTCAAACAAGTAAAAAAAAGCCTTATTTAATCCCTAAAAAACACTTTTATATTCTCTATCCAACAAGCATCACAATAAAATGGAAATAACAACTAAAAATAAAATCACAATTTAACTAAAATGTTTAGAAATGCATACAACAAATGAATACATAGCCTATGGCACATGACATAAAATCTTATAACATCGTGAAAACTTTTAAACTGAGAGAGGCAAAGGTTCTTACTTCAAATCTTACAAAAATAAATGCATTTTTTTTTTTTTTTTTTTTTTTTTTGGTTATGCTTTTCTAAATACACTTGTTTAAAGCTCATCTGATGAACACGCTATACTTACATTTTGCAGTAAATAACCATGTTTATATACGTAAGGCCACCATAAGCACGCATGCAAGGTTTACTGCAAATTTGTTGATGGAGGAGCTAAATCAATTTTTACAAAAGCAAAAAATAGCCAGGATTTAAAATTAAGGCCCTTGTGGTAACATCCCATTACACATCTAGTGGATATTTGACTCACACAATGCACCCACATAATATTTGAAAATTTTTCATTGATTCTGTGGATACAGACACAACTTTCTAGGTGGATTTTTATTTATTTATTTAACTCCAGAATTGTTGGATATAAAAATATTTCAGCAATTCCATCAAAAAATCTATATATTTAGGTCAAAGTTATTATACTACTTAAATAAATTTATAAATTATCCCTAAAAAAAGGGTTAAACTGAACACATGTCATTTGTTAATTATATTAAAAACATGTAAAATTTAATTTTATTTAAAAGATGTTAAAAATTTTATCCGAAGTTTTTCGCTTTTAAATACTAAAGCATCACAGGGATTTTTTCCCCTGATGATGCTTTACTATTTAAAAGCGAAAAGCTTTGGATAAAATTTTTAACATCTTTTAAATAAAATTAAATTTTAAGTGTTTTTAATATAATAAATAAATTTAGTTTGTTCAGTTCTCTTTATATATATAAATTTTCTTACAACACTTCTTCCCCCCCCCCCCAAGTAATTCTGTAAGCAGCCTAAATGCCAGGTACTAAATTTCTATTACAAGAGGGAGTAGGGGGGGGGGAGAATATTCAAATGAACACAAAACATAAACAAAAAGCTAATGTATAAGCATATAAAAGCTAATATATAAACATATCACTATGTTGAATACAGATTTTTTAAAAATAAATTTACAATGTAACATAAAATTAAAAATTATATATATATATATATAATAAAGATGATCTATTAAGCATAGTAGAAGCCAAATATTGTCAGAGTTACATCAAAGTCTTATTTACCCAGAACTAAATTATCCACAAACTGGATAATCAAGAACAGCCTGAAATAATAATAATAATAAAAAAGAGGGTGGGGGGTACAAAAAAGCAAAATGTGGAATGTTTCAGTACAAATGCTATAGAAAAATACTTGGAACATGTTGGTTTTACTCACAAAGTTTTTCTTAAAGCAATTTATCGATGGATAAGTGAAAAGCAAAAACTAGACTACTATATTTTTTCTTTATTAAACAGTGAGATCAATTTATTTAAATCAGATTGGAGTGTAAAGGTTGATATTTTTATTTATTACCAACTATGTGAAAAATACCAGAGCCGGGAATCGAACCCGGGCACCTCCGCTTAACGCGCGGATGCTCTACCACTGAGCTACCCTGGCTGACAACCAGCTAGGCACTTCTCGCATAATATTCGTTGAAAAGTCGTCGAGTCTGCAAACGCAGATATATCAGGTGAGACAATAATAATCGTAGCACAAGCTTATGTTAAGCGGAGGTGCCCGGGTTCGATTCCCGGCTCTGGTATTTTTCGCATAGTTGGTAATAAATAAAAATATCAACCTTTACACTCCAATTTGATTTAAATAAATATTCACGGTTGATGAATTCATGAATAAAAATTTCTAAAGTGGGATCAATTTTTCATTCTTTATTGATTACACTACCAAAGTGACCAATAAGTATTTGGACACATTGGATTTAGACATTTTGTCAAATATCAAGAAAAGTTCTTTAAGAATCGTCTTGAAACTTTGGTAGCATAAAGAACACGTTGTACCTTATACATTTCAGCAAAAGTTGTGTCCTGAAAAGGAAAAGGGGACCAGTAAAAAATTAAAGAAAAATCAAAATGTTTTGGATCACCCTGTAAAAAGTAATGCTTGAAATGCATTTTGGCTGTAGCATGTGATTAAGAGGAGTTATCTCATTATCTGTATTAATTTTTAAGAGGCTACCACATATCTTAATGGAGATAACGTTTTTTCTTTTTTAAACATTGCAAAAAAAAATTTCCACTTTTTTAATTATAACACATAAGGTATTAGACCCAGAGAAGCGACATTTTCAGAAATTTTGGCATACTTCATTAGCCACAGCATACTACAATCAGAATGCAAAAATGTTAAATATCTTACGAAATGTGAGTATTTTAACTAAATAATTTTTATCTACACATGTGTTAGCTTTTAAAAAATTTCATTTGCATAATTTAATAGCCAAATGTATTGAGCAACTTATATGATAACTCCAAACAAATATCGTGTAAATTTAAAAGAGTTATAAGAAATACAATGAACTGAATTTCAGTTCTCTCAAAATAAAATCTAAGCTATAAGGGGTTTTACTCACATTTTTATCTTGATTCAATCAATAACACAGTGTTCTCTGATTGTAAATAAATATTGATAACCCCCCCCCCCCTATCATTTTCCTTGTTTTGTTTTTTGAGAACTGAAATTCTGTTCATTCCATTTCTCATAACTCTTTAAATTTACAAAATATTTGTTTGGGGTTATCATATAATTTGCTCAAAGCTAGCATATGCATAGATAAAAATTACTTAGCAAAAATGCTCCCACTTCGTAAAATATTTAACATTTTTGCATTCTGATAGTAGTATGCTGTGTCTAATGTAGTATGCCAAATTTTCTGAAAATGTCTTTACTCTGGATCAAACACCCTACGAGTTATAATTAAAAAAGTGGAAATTTTTTTTGCAATGTTTAAAAAAAAAAAAAAAAAAAAAAAAAAAAAAAAAATGTTATACCTCCATGAATATATATGGTAACCTCTTAAAAATTTATACAGATGAGAAAATTCTTCTTAATCACATGCTACAACCAAAATGCATTTCAAGCATTATTTTTTACAGGGTGATTCAAAACATTTTGATTTTTCTTTAATTTTTTACAGGTCACCTTTTCCTTTTCAGGTCACAACTTTTGCTGAAATATATGATGTATAACATCTTCTTTACGCTACCAAAGTTTCAAGATGATTCCAAGAGAACTTTTCTAGATATTTGACAAAATGTCTGAATTCGAAAGTGGCCAAATACTTATTGGTAGGTAGTCTAAACAGCTTTAAAATAAATGTTCTTTCTCTTCATTGCTATTTTTTTTGTTCTTTATTGATTATTTTATTTATTACTGATTATAAGTCCAAACAGCATTAAAAGTTTATGTTCTTTCTCTTCATTTTGTATGAAATAAATTATAAAAGTCTGAATGTATAATAATTTTACAGTTTGTATCACTATTTTTTCCCCTTTCTAAATTTATTCTTCAAAATTTACAGAAATTTGTTTATTCAGAATTTTCCTTATCAATAAACCTACTGTATGTAAAAAAAAAAAAAAAAAGAAGAAACACAAATGAACAACTAAATACAGTGGAGCACCTTTTATACGTTTCTCATTTATACGTTTTTCTCATTTATACGTTTTTCGACTTCGGTCCCAAATCATTCCATTGAATTCTAATGTTAAAATATTTCGTTTATACGACACAAGTAAATTCTTAATTTCACTTATACGTTTTTTTTTCCCTCCTTGTTCAATCCCATGTTTGAGTTTCATTCCAGGATTAAAAAAAAGAAAAGGTGAATGCTCTTTATGTTTTATTCTTATTTTTTCGATTATTTTTTCTTAGAACTATGGTAACAAAGTGCGACTTGCATTGATAGCCTGGGGGGAAGGGGGGAGAAATTTTCAGAGATAAGCCAAGTAGCCAGTGACCACTTGAAGACCCTCCCACTTTCTCTTTTAATTGATTCCGGGAATGGGGTATGAAAGGAAAAAAGCCCACAATTTTATAGGCATTTTGTAAACTTGAAGATTTATTACTCACTTCCGTTGGGTGACTATAGGAAGATTTTCTTATAGTGTTTATTTGACACGGTTGGAGAAACATTTTTTTTTCTTTTGTATTTTAATCATTTGCAAAAATGTCATCTTCGTTTAGAGAACAAAAGGCTTTGTCTTTAAAGGTTAAAATCGAAATCTTGAAAATTTTTTCTGAATTTCTATATTTTTAATTATCATTTAATTTTTATTCAACCTTTAAAAAATATTTTAAATATAATTAAAATATATTTTATTCGAATAAATGTAAAGGAAATCATGAAAATTGATTAGACTTTTATTATTAATATGATACTTTATTGTGTTCTAATGTTAAAACGAATTTTCAGTTGTACGTTTTTTTCAGTTATACGTTTTTTAGGAACGGTCCCTTGAAAAACGTATAAACGGTGCTCCACTGCACTGTATATGTTTCTAAGTAAAAATTAAAAAATAAATAAATAAAACTAAAACTTTCAACAAATAATGTGGGATTATTGCCTATTTAAATACAGATTGTATATTGCCTACATTTCCATTTTTCTGTTTAATAGAAAAAAAATTATTTTGCTTTATGACTTCATTTATATTTGAAACATTCTCAATTTTATTGTGAAAATGCTTTAAAAATATTCATAAAAATTTATTATAGTATATTGATGGATACAGACTGCAATTACGACTAATACACAGCAAATTTGGTATTATTTGTGTAAAAGCAAAGGTACAAAAAGTACAAAAAGTTATTTTTAAATTAAAAAAAATAAATAAATAAGCAAGAAAAAGATACTTCTTTATATTTTAAAAATTACAAGACTTATGTAAATTTCAAATTTCTAGCGTTTGTAATTTTTTAATTTAAAACAAATGTTAATAAACTATCTATTTTCTCACCCCACCCCACCCATTGGGGGGGAAAAAATGTAAAAAAAAAAAAAAAAAATGCACTGTACATTTTCCGTTAGAAATGCTTGTCAATTTTGATTAAAAGTTAGACACACAACTAAAATCTTAATAGTACAAAATATCTTCATAAAAAAATAAACTTTCTTTAAAATCAACAACTCTGTCCAAAGAAAAAGATTTTTTCAAAAAAAAAAAAAAAAATCATCACATTTGCAATAAGGAATTTTTTTATATATAATGACATGTTTTTCATTAGGATGCTATACCAGATGCACTGTCGGAATCTGAATCACCAGATTTAGCTCGCCAATTATCAGAAAGCCTAAAAATAAGAAATATTTAATGACATTAATGAAAAATATAAAATTCAAGTTTAATAACAATTCTTTTGTAGTATATATAATTCTATATTGTATTATATTTATAATTATATTTATAATTATATATATAATTATAATATTGTATTATATATATATGTAGCTGTATTATTATATATAAATTTTCTCCCTTTTAATTAAGCTTCATATAAAAACTCGTTTGTTGTGGAAATCATTAAGCCTACTTCTACACCATTCAATGTAACAGCACCGTCAACCATATAAAACCAAGTTAAAATACACAGGAATTCAATCAACATACCTTCTTACTGTAAAGATTTTAAATATGTGGTTTAGTATAATTTTAATCAATAGATGCTGAGATATAGCCATACACATCACATCTTAAATTGAAACCTGGGATATTGGATTCTATCTGGTCAAAACCAGGTTCAAAGAATTCTGTTTCAGTGCATAGTGTGCTTCAGAACTGAAAAACATACTTTTCAACAAATCATGGGTGACCTACACAAAGATTAAATAATGCCCTCTAGTATTTTTTCCACTACTGGAGTATACCAAATTAGTCTTACCAAATTAAGAACAAAAGATTTATGGTGGAACAGACCTCAGTGGTTAGATCAGCAAGAACTTTGGCCAAAATTCGATATTCAGATAGAAAATTTAGACAATTCACTGTTGACAATCAATTAGAGCTTAAAAAAAAAAAAAAAAAACTGTAAAAACCATTTCCTCAATGGAGAAAGGTGTCGAGAAAGACTTGATCACTATATATTCTTTCTTTTTGAAATTAATTAGAATCAGCACATGGTGTCTGAGATTTATACATAATTTGAAAGCACCACCCACAGCTCATAAAATGAATTGTTTAAACACATTTGAGCTGAAAACTGCAACTAAGAAGTTAATAAAAATTATATAAAGTTCTGCTTTTTAAGCAGAGATTCAATACTTAAAGAAAAAGCAATCTTGTCCAAATTCGAGCAGAATAAAAAACCATAATTTGTTTCTTGACCAAGAAGGATTAGTTAGAGTGGGTGGTTGTCTAATAAAACCCATTTTAATACATACAATATTTTTAGAAACAATTTTTCTTTTTAAAAGCTCATTTAAAAGGGATCTCTAAAAATATACATAAAAACATTAAAAGTCACTGCTTTTACTTGTGAAATTAATTAATTAAAGACTTCAATATTTTGTATAGCTAAGTATTTAATTAATACTTTATATTGTGTTAAATTGTAGCATGCAATCTGTGCAATGCATCACAATTTATATATACAGTAACCCGAGCCCCAACTAACCGAGGTAGTCTAAAAAAGGCCACGATCATCAGGAGGTGTGGCCTTGATAAATTTTACTATATAAGTACCACAGTGGCAGAAACACCACGACATGGCGACATAGTCGCGGACACAGAAAAATGGCTTGTGGACAGCTTTTGTTTGCACTGATAAAAAAATTTGTCTGCAACTTTTGAATAACAATTCACTTAAAAAGAAATTTCTGTATCAAAACTAAAACTAATACTTTTATTATTTATAATTATTTATATTGTGTTGTGTCAAACATTGCTATAAAATATGTAATTGAATGAGATGAATGAATACACACAATTGTTTATACTATATTGTTCTGCAGTAAAATTACATTCATGTATTGTTGCATGAGATCACCACTGATAGTAAGCCCCCCCCCCCCCCCCCTAATAATCAGCTTTCAGGCTTTTTGAGTGTAAGCCATTTTCACCCCTGATTACACGCAAATTTTGCAGACAGATTATGAAATTTTAAAAGCCTGTTGCAGACAGCTACAAAACTTTCTGCCACTGGGATAAGTACTGTATGTTATAATTTATGTATGTATGAATTTTATATTATTTTTAACTGAGTACATTTAAATATGTAATTGATGTATTTTACTTCACTGATCACATTTTCCTCCATATAAAATGTTAGTGTATGTTTTCCTCTTGACAGAGTCTGTGTTATCCAATTTTTTGATTATCCGAGGTATCCTCAGTCCACATTACCATGGATAAGTGAGGCTCTTATACATTAATTTAAAAACTGCTGAAACAATTACATATAAAATGTTGTCAGTTCCAATAGTTAAATAAAATAGTTTATAGCATAAAATAAATGACAGACATCATAAATTTGCATTTAAACATTTTATCAAGTTATATGTGCAAATAAAATTATTATAAAAAAGATATTTACCCAATAATATCTCCGTGTTTGCGAGATTTCTTTTTCTTAGGATATGTTTTTGGAGGTGGCATTAAATTAACAGCCTAAAAAGACAGAAAATAATGGTGATTAAATAAATTTAAATATTACAATATATAGAAAATACATATATATATATTAAGGAAATCTTTAAATATATATATATATTGTACAATAAATATTTTGGTACAGATATAAGATTTTTAATTTACTCTTGCTTAATTTTTAATTTTTAAGCACAAAAAATATAAACTGTGTCAATAATAATGCTGCTAGTAATAAGTAAAAAGATGCTGCTTCCTGGTTACATTTACTTTTAATGTTCTAATTTCGGTAAAAACACTGAGGCTTTTGGAAATGAAGGCTTTTTCTATTGAATAATTTAATCATTTTTGATTTAATCATATTATTATAAATAAATTATATTGAAATGCTTGTATTAAATTACCATGAAAGAGATACTTGTTTAATCGGATAATCATTAAAGGAATTTATTAATTGAAGATTTAAAAGAAAATTATTAGAATTAATTCTACATCATAAATTTTAAATAAAACATTTATCCAACTATTAAATTTTTTTTATCCTTTCACACACACACACACACACACACATATATATATATATAATAAAATACAGTATGGAACTGTTTATCTAGAAACCAGTTATCCAGAATTAGATTTTTGACAGTTTAATTTCTCATTTTTTTTTTTTTTTTTACGGTATTATACGAAAACAAAATGTAAGCAAAAATAAAAATATGATATACATTTAAAAAATAAAAATTTTGTTGAGAAATAAATGTCTTCTTAATTTAATTTTAATTTTACTTTGTTTTAATTTTTGTAATAAATAAGGTCACATAATCCTGAAAAGTTTATAAATATTTTGCACTTTTATGAATATAAATAAACTACATGAATTTTTGTAAGATATAAATAGGAACTAGCTTTTAAGTTAGACAATTTTCTAATCTTTAGTAAATAACATTTAATGTTTTAAATTCATTGGCTAATCAGGGTTTAAAATTAGGGCACATTTTAATTTTTATGTACGGTTATTAATTTTCTAAGAAATTCTTATACATTTATAATTCTGATTGATGATTTATCTCAATTACAAAGGATTTTAAAACTTTTATTTTAGAAATTTTTGATATTAACCTTTTCCTTATGGGCAAAATTGCTGCAACCCCAAGCAAAAATATGTTTAAGAATATGGGGTTGGTATTAAGCTGCCTCCAAACTCTGGCAACTAAGTGCGGCTCTATTGATATTTCTTTGATGTGTTTTAGGAGATCAACGCTAACTGGAATTGAAGCTCACAAACCTCCTAGTGCGATAACTGCATGAGAAGGGGGTCTCTTTTGTAAAAGAGCAATAAAAAGTAATGACCTTCATTGTAAATGTGTGCAAAATTTCAAAGGTCACTTTCGGACAATGGATAATTTATGACTTTTGCAGCTCTGATGTTGCCAGAGTTTGAAGGAAGCTTTAAGGCCTGTTTCCACTGTGGGCTCAAGACCAAGATTCAAAAAGTCATTAATCATGCTTCCAACACAAAGAGCCAAATGTCTTATCATCAGTTGTAGCCCTCTTTTATCAGATTGCACAGTTACTTCAAAGGAAAGCATGCAAAATTGACAAAGATATATGCCTCTGGCCCCTCAATTATCACAGCTGGGGGTTAGAACCAGGGACTCTCCCTTTTCGAACCAACCCGTAGACCCAGGTACAACCGCTTGACCACATCAAAAGATTCTGAATAGCGCCGCTCGAAACATTTCCAACCGACCCTCAGTAGAAACTGCACTTTACTGTCTTCCCAAACATTTCTTCCCCTAAAGCATGGTGTGAAGTACCCCATGCTTTAGGGGAAGAAATGTTTGGAACAATGGTAATACCAACCCCATACACTTAAACACATTTTTGCTTGGGATTGCGGCAATCCCACCCGTAAGGAAAAGGTTAATTGGAAGTTTAAATTTTGATTAATTGATTTCAAATATTAATCAATTTTTAATTTTAAAATATTTATTTATTGATTGATCTAAAATTTTTATTTTAAATCAGAACCATATACATGCATTCTACAAATCTGATTACTGGGGGTGGCTTTGGTGAGAAATCAGTTATCCAGAATGGTCTTATCCCCAACCATTCCAGATAATTGTTTTCCTATTGTATTTAAATTTTATTTAATCTATTAAAAATAATAATAATAATAATAAAAAATCCCAATTCAACGATCATATAGTGGATATATTCACCCAGTTTATATTTAAGACTGAATAAAAATAATGTATAAATACTAAAGTTATTCCATTTGTAATATTTTAATAATAATAGTTTTTAAAAAATTTGTAACTTGTAAAATAATAATTATTTTTTTAATTATTTTATTTTATAACTCAACAGTTTATTCTGTTTTTTATAAATTGTTTGCTATCAAGATTATCAATAGCATTTTGTTGTTCAGAACGGCAAATATCTATGTTAACTAGCGAGCTTTGCCCGCTAGCGGGTCAGTATTTTCAAATGAATCACTATAATTAATCAATCACTAACAGTAACTTTTAGTCCTAAGAAAAGAGAAATTAAAAAAAAAAAAATCATTTCGGATCGGGTAAAATGTCGTCCCAGGTCCCCACTGCCTTCGGCAGCGCAGTCCCGTGCGCGCTGCGCGCGCGTATTCCTTCACTGACCCTTCGTGCCCCCCCCCCCCCAAAAAAAATCATTTCTGATCGGGTAAAAACTCACACCGGGTCCCCACTGCCTTCGGCAGCGCAGACCCATGCGCGCTGCGCGAGCACGTGTGAAGGTATACATGCGCTGCGCGCAAATATTCCTTCTCAAATCAAATTTTTATTCTTAAGAAAAGAAAAGAAAAAAAAATCATTTCTCATGGGGTGCAAAGTCGGCCCGGGTCCCCACTGCCTTCGGCAGCGCAGTCCCATGCGCGCTGCGCGCGCACAAGTTAAAGATTACACGCGCTGCACGCCCGCATTCCTTCCCTGACACTTCGTGCCCCCTAAAAAAAATCATTTCTGATCGGGTAAAAAATCACACCGGGTCCCCACTGCCTTCGGCACCGCAGACCCATGCGCGCTGCGCGCGCACGTGTGAAGGTATACTCACGCTGCGCGCACGTATTCCTTCTCAAATCAAATTTTTATTCTTAAGAAAAGAAAATTAAAAAAATTATTTCCCATCGGTTAAAAAGTCGGACCGGGTCCCCACTGCCTTCGGCAGCGCAGTCCCGTGCGTGCTGCGCGCGCGCAAGTTAGGGGATACGCGCGCGGTGCACGCCTATTTCTTCCCCACCCTTTCAGCCCCTTCTAATTAACCTACGAATACCAATTTTGAACGGTCTTACTCAATTAGCTGAGATGCAAAAGAACACCTAATCAGGACGCCTCAAAACGTGTAAGTCTGCTGAAAACTTTCGATAATATAAAAGAACTTTAAAATATCTTTCGCATGATGTATTAAAAATAATTTAATCATGATTAGAAATTGAAATATTGAAATTTGAAAATATTACAGCGCCATCTGGCGGTAGAAATTTCTGTATTCCACTGTTCGATCCCAAATCAACAAAGCTTTCTAATGATATATTACTTATGAAATTATTTTAATTAGTAGTTGAGATACAAAGGAAAACTGATTCAGGAGACCTCAAAACGTGTCAATCTGGTGAAATCTTGAATTCCATTTTCGATAATGTAAAGGTACTTCTAAATGTGTATCGAATGACGCATTAAAAAAAATTTAATCATGATTAGAAATAGAAATATTGTAATTTAAAAATATTACAGCGCCATCTGGCGGTAGAAATTTCTGTAATCTACTGTTTGATTCCAACTCAACAAAGCTTTCAAATGATGTATTACTTATGAAATTTTTTTAATTAGTAACTGAGACAAAAGAGAAACCCATTCAGGAGACCTCAAAACGTTTAAATCAGGAAAAATGTCGAAATATCGAATTTCTGTAATCTACTATTCAATTCCAAATTAACAAAGCTTTCAAATGATGGATTACTTATGAAATTATTTTAATTAGCAGCTGAGATACAAAAGAAAACCCATTCAGGACACCTCAAAACGTGTAAATCAGGTGAAATCTCTAATTCCCTTTCCGACACTTTAATTAGGAGCTGATATACAAAAGATAACCCATTCAGGAGACCTCAAAACGTGTAAATAAGCTGAAATCTCGAATTCCACTATTGCGATGCAAAAGAAAACCTAATCAGGAGACCTCAAAACGTGTAAATCGGGTGAAATCTCGAATTCCCCTTTCGATAATGTAACCGTACTTTAAAATGTGTATCGAATGACATATTAAAAAAAAAAAAAAATTAAACATAATTAGAATTTTAAATATTGAAATTTTAAATTATTACAGCGCCATGACACCTTAAAACGTGTAAGTCAGGTGAAATTTCGAATTCCATTATCTACGGTAGTCGGTTAATGGAAGTAAATAGAAAAAGAAATATTTTTTCCTTAAGTGTATTTGTGTCGTTTTGAAACTGGTATCCTCTTTCGACAGATAAAATGTCAGGCGTGTAAAGATAAAATTTAATTTGCAATTAAAATGTAAATATTTTGTTTATTGACCAAAATCGATGAAATTTGAAATGTAAGTTTGTTTTGTGGTGTTAAGATTGTATACTAATTGAAATGTGCGAATTTTGAAAAATTGAAGAAAATAGAAAATTGCAATTTTTAATCGCAGTACAAAAACACGTGACCTCATTAAACACCAGATGTTTTTTCTTTCCGTTCAAGATCGTCTGCCAAGTTAAAATGCTTGTGATTTGTTGCCACCATTTTTTTTTAGTTTAGTTAATTTAAAAAAAAATCTAATTGTCCGATCGATAAGCCGTTTAAACCATCGGATTGAGAAAAAAAAAGCCCTTTCCAATGGTATCTTGTTTGTAACAATACGACTGATATTTCTAATTATTTTTCCACTTTTTCCGTAAAAATGTCGCTTTTTAAGCATTTAATCATGAATTTTGGGTCATTTTTCGGTAGACATGGGTGGACATTTTAATTAATATCTTCGCTAATTAGGGTCGCATCGCTTAGCGAATTATCGCGATGTCGAGATGAAGAAATTCTGCATCTGTCGACACCGGTTTCGAGGCGATGCGACCATTAGCGCCGGAGCTTTAGCGGTCACAAGGCATTTCTCACAGACAGACAGAAAGAAAGAAAGACAGATGCGCACAGATTTTAATAATATAAGGAGATATTGATTTCATTAGAGAATAAGAGAATGCTAATGAAAATAAAAGTAAAAATTAACTAATAGTTTTATTAAAATGAAGATGTTATTTTTGTTCAATTATTTTATTGTTTCATTTAACAGTATTAAAGAAGCCTACAGTTTCAAAAATTTAAAAAGAGGTGCAATACTCCGCCATCTAAAACTTTTGGATAACTATACAATGAAAAGCATTTAAGGAAAACTATAAATTATTTATATTTCTTGTGTTAATCAAAATGTAGCATTCTAATGAAGTTAAGAACATTGTTATATCTATTAAATATTTTACCACCTGCCTAACTTCAAACATTGAATTAATAATTAAATTCGATTCAGCTCTTTACTCTAAATTTAATTTTAACTGTCAATGTTTATAATATACATTCAGTGGTATCGCTAAAAATATTTTAGAAGGGGGCAAACTTAAAATTGCAAAAATTTATGTATACACTTAATCTGATCAAATTGCCAGTACTGGAATCAAATCAATACACCCGCTTAATCACCAGCATCACCAGTTAATAAACTAAAAAAAAAAAAACTCTTCAGCAGCAAAAATATCATTTATGCAAGCTAAAAAAAAATTTTATTTACATTGTGATTTTTTTTATTTTTCAAATAAAAAAAGCAATTAAACCACAGTATTCCTTTAGGTATCTCTCTTTGTCGAAAATTTTACACTTGTAGTATAGTTACAAATTAAACAAGCCCCATCACTTATCTCAATAAATATTTCAAGGAACGTATTCTTAAAAGCGGTAATAAGTTACAAATTTGATTTGTTTCGCAATTTTTTTTTTTTATTATTTAACATATATATATATATATATATATATATATATAATATATATATATATATATATAAATCTAGTTTTTATTTTGAAATAACTGTGAAGCAATAGGTTTAAACATAAAGATTTCAAAAAGAAAAGCATGAACTTTTGGCAAAGTAATGATGATTCTCAAATTAAAGCACATCAAAACGGGACTATGTCGTTTGGGCTCCTGGGTCCTCGGTACTTGGGGTATGTTTCATTCCCTCCCCCCTCTTAAAGATAAGTCTCCTTAATCCTTTAATCTTCTTATGTTTTCTTAAAACTGCAATTTGCAACCCTATTTGGCGAGTTTCTTTTAGCTAAAAGAGAAAGTTGAATTTGATCCTTACTTGTAAATAAGGAAATACAATTGTATTTTCAATATTGTATACAAAGAAATTAAATAGCAGTTTTTATCTTTAGATTTATACCATTCAGAAAATTTTATTATGGAAATTTCTTTTAAAAAATTCCATATTTTACTATGAAAATTTAAATAAATTTCTTTAATATTTTTAATTCCGATAATTTACAAATACAAATAATAATTTTATTATATTTTTAATTTCTTATACATACTATTAATTAATACTAAAATTTTTATTATGAAAATTTTATTCAGAAAATTGCATAATATTGTGGACCTATTACAATAGGTGAAAATTTCATGCACATAAAAATGAAGCTGGTTTTGCTATTATATTAGAAATACTATTGGTATGAAAAGAAAATGCGTAAGATTGGATTATAATTTTAGATAATCAAATATAATAAATGAAATACCTTTGATATCCATTCGAAATCTAGGCATGAAATTAAAATAGTTGTAGATAATCATAAATGTTTTTGTAAAAAGTTTCAATTTTATTTTATATTTATTTATTTCTCCTTTTATTTCGGACTTTCTTTTTTTTTTTTTTTTTTTTAAGGCATTTTAATTAAAAAATGGCATTTCAATTATAAATGCATGGTTTTTGCTTTCTCTCTGTCTCTCTATTATATATAGATAGATAGATTAGGATGACTTTTAAAGGAGGGAGGATTTTTTTTTTTTTTTTTTTTTTTTTTTTTTTTTTAATTTGATACGCATACCCTGTATTTATTTATTTATTTATTTTTTACTCTGAACACATTTTAGTAAAATATCAGCTCACTGGGATAATGTTAACACGTACCGAATAAATAATTACAAACTTTAAATAAACACCATAAAATGCAATAAACTCGAATTTCGGGTCTAAAGATCATACGATCCTTCGTCAGGCGAACAAAGTAGGCACGAGTACTGCAGTCAAAGCGACAACTCGAAACAATTGTTGCGAGTTTATTGCATTTTATGGTGTTTACTCAAAGTTTTGTTATTATTACTTTAAAAACCCAGTTCTGTGGTGCTTTATTATTATTATTATTATTATTATTATTATTTTGCTTCTTTGACATGTCGAATTGACCGGAAAATCCTAATATCTATATTAGGATTTTCCAGTCAATTCGGTACATGTTAACATAACATGTTAACATTAAGTGATCCAAACTATTATTTATTACCAGTTAAAGAAATAAAATTGTCTACATTATAAAACTTTACACTGTTTAAATTGAAATTGATTTTTTTTTTTTACTGAATTTTGAGTATTTTGGAATGTAATCATCAGATACCGAAGATCACTTCGGTAAAAATCTCATAATTATTAATTAAATATGTTATTAAACTTTTATAGGTATAATTAAAGTTACTTAAAGTTGTTTATAAGAAAAATGCATCCATTCTATCTTTCAAATCTGCAATTTATAGGATAAATTTTTAAGAAAAACAGTTTCTTCCATTTCTTCCACTTGGAAGAAACCTATTTCTTCCGGCCGGTTTTTTCCATGTTTTTTTCCGCCTTGGAAGAAACTTGCCAACCCTGCTTTTGAATGATACCACTTTCAACCTTCTACTCCCATAATTAAAATGTTAGAAGTGTACGACAAATTTCATGTTTGCCTATTAATATAAATAGATAATTGAATTTTTTAGGAATTTAAGAAAATATTAAATTTTACTAATGAAATATTGAAAGTTGTATATTGATATCTTATACTATTTAGAGCGCTGCCAACCTAATCCGGCAAATTGTTAGTACTGCCCTTTTTGCTACACCAATAAATTTTTAGAGTATTTTTTTTTTTTCTTAATTCATCGTAAATGCATTTGAAGAGAATTACTCTAAAAGTTAAGTGGTGTGGAAAAAGGGGCGGTACTAACGATTTGCCGGATTAGGTTGGCAGCTCTCATCATCTTATATTTCAATTTAAAGATTGTTCGACTCTTTTTTTTTTTTTTTTTTTTTAAGAAAATAATAAGCGTGATGCTTATTTATGCGAAAATTCTCCCTATTCTGTGATGCTAAGAAAATCTTACGTTTCGAATAACTTACAAAGTTTCAAATTATAACGCTGAAATTGAATAAGGTTTTAGACAGTTTCAATATAATATATTTAAACACTGATCCGACATTTTTATGATCATTTATTCTTGAGATAAACACTGATTAACAAACAATAGTTTGTTAATCAGTAATAAACTGACTAACCTACAGACGTATTTTGTGATTTTCTGATTTCTTACGCATCAAAGGGTGTAAAAATGTTTAAAAAAAGCTGACATTAAAAACTTTTACAAATACCAAAGTTTCCCATTTTTTATGTTAAGGCAACTGAAAGGTCTGTTATGCTTTTTCGTTATTTTATAAAAATTACTTTTCTATTAATTATTATTCTATTAATATATGTAATATTAATATCGTTATACATATTTAGTATATTTTAATCAACGTGATTTTATTTTATTCATTCATTCACTTAGTTATCTTTTTATTTATAAAAACCGCTACAATTAAACGAAATTTTCCTTTCAAATTTCAATTCAACTTGCAAAATAGCAACAATAATAACAATAATGGGACTAATATAAATAATATGGTGTGACAATCATACAACTTTTTCTTCTGCATTTAAATACTTATAAAAATAGATCCCAAATTAAATGAAAAGAAAACTATTACAGCATATGAGCTTTAGAAATTAATTGGAGACAAATTATTTCATTATAGTTTAAGCGATGATAATGTAAGAAAAGTTATTCTAACTTCCTTTAAAGATGCAATGGATTGCATTAAAAAAACTTCGAATTTATTTTGTTTATCAAAACACAAGTGAAAAACATTCCTAAAACTGAATTCATTTCACAAGCAGTTCTCTCATAGAATGTCACGCGAGTGTTAAATATTTTAAAATGTAATTAAATAACTACTTGTATCGACAAAAATCTTACTATATAGTTATTATTAAACATACGCAATATATATATATATAGTTAATACTATTTTATTTTAATTTAATTATTATATTCAAATACAAATTATACTGTAGTGTAATATACGACGATAGTTACTATATTACTTAAAAGAAAAGAAAAAAAACTTTATTAATTAGTATTTCACATAAATTTTACTTCAGTGCCATTAAATTTGTAGTAATCAAAGTTTTATTCTTTTAATTTCGAATATACTTCTTTTCATTTATATGTTTTTTTTACCTACATTGAAAGACGTATAAACGGTGCTTTACTGTATTTAAATAAATAATAAATAAATAATAATGCATTAAACAATTCTATGTAGCATAACTATTTTAAAGAACTTTAAAACTATTAGTTTTATATAAAGTTTACAATTGCAGAAGGGTGGGGATGTCGATCTTTTACCCCCCCCCCCCCCACCCACCCCACCCCGATTGAATTAGCGTTTATTTAAAATTTATTTTTTACTTACAATAAATAAAAAATAAATAATAATGCATTAAATAATAAAATGAAACAATAAAAACAATTTGAAAGAACTCTAAAACTATTAGTTTTATGTAAAGATTAAAAATGTATTTGTATAAAAATAAATTTGTAAGAATCAAAATTCTTTATTATAAGTTCGTTTATATGTCGTTTTATGACAGACCCTTGAAAGAGATAGATATAATTTACTTATCTGTTTATAAAATAAGTTAAAAAAAAAATATTCATATTTACAGCGTTATAGTTCGTAAAATATGAATGTTAAATTTCTAAACATTACATTATTAAACAAATAACAAATAAATAATATCACGCCAACTTTAGTGATAAAAATCTCCAAAAGGCAACTATATTATTTTCCCTGACCAGGAAAATTCTCACCTCTCTCCCTCTCCCCTTTTTACTACTTGAGGAGGGGGATGAAATTATCTAATGGTTGGGGTCAGGAGCCCAAACGTCATGCTCTCATCAAAACTTGGAATGCGTTTAGTTTATATATATTGAAGAAAAAATTAATTATCTGTCAAAAGTTAATTAATTGTCAAAAATTAGTTAATATTGTTTATTAATTACATTACTTGTTATCTTTTCAAATTCAGAGGTTATAAAACCTTTTTCTTGAGTTCAGAAACGATCACCGGATATAAAAATGAGCCGCTTAATAAAATCATTTTGGCTGAGAACGAATATGATTTTAATAAGCGGCAGGTACTGTATATTAAAAGTTCAGTTAGTCTCAAATGGTTAGTTGGTTCGTTGAAACGATTAAAGAAGCCTGTGTTTAAGTATCTGCTATAACAAATTTCCATGCAAGTAGTTCAAGCTAAAACATTTTATTTACAAAAATTATACAGCCCGTTCCAAACTAATCTCAATAAAAAACTTACTGTCGAAGTCGACTCGAAGTTACTTGCAGGAAAAGGTTAGAGCCAGCATGACCCAAGGGTCAGGTGGGTTTGGTTCTAATTGGCTTTGTGATATAAATTGTAATTGGCAATTTAGATAATTCATTGAAATTCTATTGACACAACTTCAAGGCTTTAAATTTTATTAAATAATACTTTTTTGTGAACTAGAATGTTCCAATAGGGTCAAGTGCTTCTCCTTGCCCATATGTGCCAATGCACCTGTACACATTGGTTTTTCCATGCAATGGTGTCATTAAATCACAATGGTTTTAGTATTTGTCATTTCATCTTTTTAATTCTTTAAGAAAACTTTTCCTTATCATAATTTCAGTATATAAAGTTATTTATTTATTTTAAGTAAATACAGTGAAACTTGAATAATTCAAACTTGTTTAATTCGAAATTCTGGATAATTCAAATTTTTTAGCCGGTCCTTTGAATTTTGTATTGAAATAATATTAAAAAATCATGGATAATTCGAATTCGATTTTGGATAATTCGAATTTTTCATACGATTACATTTAAAATATTACAGTAAAATTTGTTCCCGAGATTTTTCTCAGCTAAAGTGCATTATTTTTTTTAACAGTCTTTCAAAAAAAATATAAGGAAATACAAATGTATTTCCTACCTATATTGTAAAAAATATGTCCTATTTACTGCCAGAAATTTTCTGTAATTTGAGAAAATACGCGTAATTTACAAAAAAGTTACGTTGTCAGAACGTATTTTCTCAAATTACAGGGAATTTCTGGCAGCAAATAGAACATATTTTTTACAGTGTAGTGCATCAGAAGATATGGTCCATATACATGAACTTCGAGGGTTTTCTTTTAATTGAAAGTCATGTCTATTGTAGGCGATTCTGTTTTTGTATCAATTGATGGGTTGAAGTCATATGCTATCACACAAAGATTGTACTTAAAGAAGCAATCAAAAATATGTGACTATTTTAAAAATGTGTTGAATAATTAAGCTCGTAAAAAAATAGTGATTTAATGGGAGGGGCTTAATGATGCAGTATTCTTAGATATAAAGTTTATATGTTAAATCTTTGATCATAGAGTTTTATATTTTTTATTTATCTCTTCTTTTTGACAAAATACTATATGTAATTCGAATTTTTGGATATTTTGAATTTTTCTCTGGTCCCTTCAACTTTGAATTATCCAAGTTCTACTGTATTTGCTAAAATTACTTAGAATATTTGGGAAAAAATTCTTTCAATTACTCTGTCTGGTATATTGTCTGCAGATCCCCAACTTTTCATTCTTGTCAAAGCTCGTCCAGCAGAAAGAACTGATGTCCTCTTAGTTTTACTGTTCAAAGAACCCATCCGCATCAAGGCATGTTCCTTTTCTTTTTTTCCAGCTGCAAAATAACACATTGTTTGGTGATTAAAAACTAACTTAGATTTACGAAATTTAGTGAAAAATATTTTCACAATTTTTTTCTCAAGATAAGTTTTATGTGCCTACTATTAATTATTATTTTATAATTTGGATAGTCATTTTATGATTTTTCATTTGTCGCACATATATTTGCTTTTTGCGCTGGTATACTAACTAAAGCTAAGTTGAATAATAATATATATTATAATACTTTTACTTTCGAGATCTTTGTCAGCATATAACAGGAAATTAATCTGTTATCTCAAAGTTTTTCTATCTTGAAGTTTTCTCGCTAGAACACTAAACGTCAATAAATAAGGATAGGCTTTAAATTTGAAACTATCAGAAGAATTGTTTAAGTTAATATATTTTACTGTCAGTTGTCTATATTAATTTAGAAGTGAAATAATCAGCAATTTGTTGGTGAGAAATAAACTCAAAATGACATTCTTTCAATAATTACAAAAAACTATCTTTTTTCATATTATTCTAAAAACATTTCATTTGACTCTTTTATTTCTTCATGCATATATACATCTACATTGGGGCGACGCTATGACACATTTTGTTCTGATTGGCCGTCTGTGTTTCTATGTACATGTAATAATGTATTTTTTTTTTTTTTTTCTCCTTCTTCGATGTTCAGTTTTCAAAATAAAAAGATGTGATTAAAAGGATAATACGTGGGTTCATTTTTATTCCCACAAAATAATGCAACATAAAATAATATATAATTTTCTAATACACAAACCAAGCTAAATGAGGCTGGTTTAATTAAATTGAAACATCATTATTTATATATTTGAAATTATCTTTTGAACAGCTTAGCAGAAAAGATATTTATAAAAGAAAATAGAAATTGGTTCTTCTTTTCATACATGGAATAAATACATCTGATTTTGCAAGCCTCATAGGATACTCATATACAAGGTGAGTGCATTTTACTTACCTTATAAATCTTGAATTTAAATATTTGATAAAAGTTTCTTCTGTGAATTCTATCAGATTATGCGACTGACGCGCTAAATCGAAACTTTGAATTTATTCTTGACAGTTTTTTTTTTCTTTGCATATTTGAAGAAACATTTGCTACATTTAAAATAATATTATTTTGCTACATTTAAAATAATAATAATGATAACAAATGTAAGCGAAAATAAATAAATATGTTTTCTTTTTGTTTCTTGAAAACGAAAGTATAGAAATAAAAGAATGTTTAAAATAAACATATGAATGATTAAATATAAAATTGTAGTTATTATAAACTAGAAAGAAAACAAAATTGAAATATTAAAATGAGTATCCTCAAGGACACTATAATTGAAAAACTTAACGCACAAAATTATGATGTGTGGAAGTTTAAATTAGAAATGTTTCTCCAAAAGGAAGATTTATATTCCGTGGTTCTTAACGATGCTCCGAATCCCATTACGGACACATGGAATAACAAAAATAGGAAAGCACGCGCCATTATAAACCTCTTAATAGAGGATAATCAAATAATCCATGTCAAAAATCTTGAGACCGCTAAAGAATGCTGGAACGCCTTAAAAGCTGTACATGAGCGTTCAACCCTCAGCAGTAAACTATTTTTGCTTAGAAAGCTTTACTCTACGAAATTAACTGAAGGTGGCGATATGATAGACCACTTAACTAACATCTATCAATTGCGAGATAAGTTAGCATCGCTCGGAGAAGAAATAAATGACAGGCACCTTTCAGCCCTAATGCTCTGTTCCTTACCTCCAAGTTATGATGTATTAATTACCGCTTTAGAATCGCGTGATGAAAAGGATCTTGTACCAGAGTTTATACGCTCGAAATTGATTGATGAATTTTCTAAAAGAAAAGAAAACAAATCTGAAAATAATTCAGTGTTAAAGGTTAAATTTAAACCGAAACCAGAAAATTCAAAGTTCTGCCGTTATTGTAAAAAAAAATCGCATACAATTGAAGAATGCTGGCATCTTAAAAATAAAAATAAAGAAAAGACTCTGAAACAAACAAAAGCCAGCAATGCCAGATCAACTTTCAAATCTGGTATGTACTCTCAAGACAGACATAACGCGGATAGGGCTCTTATTACTGAGAGTGAAAATAAAAAACCTAACGATAAAATATTCACTCTATTTATCGGTGAGAAATCTAACAATTGGTATGTAGACTCAGGTTGTTCAACGCATGTATGCAATGATAGGAATAAATTTCATGAATTTAATCATAATAATTCACGCGTAACAATCGCGAATGGACAGGAGATAGAATCCCTGGGTCATGGGTCTGTGAAATTAAACACCATAAATTCCAATAACACACATAATACTATAATATTGAAAAATGTTTTATATGTACCAGAGATAGAGACAAACCTCATATCTGTAAAAGAAGCTACTGAAAATGGTTGTGTAGCAATATTTGAAAACAAATCATGCAAAATAATGCATGAAGGAGAAACATGCATTGAAGGTTACATTAACAACAATTTATACGAATGCAAAGTTAACTATGATACAACACACACTATAAACATGGTAAAAATATGTGAAAATACAAATTGCATTGATAAATGGCACATTAAATTAGGCCATAGAAACATTAGTCATATAAAACGATTGGTAAACAACAACATGGCAGTTGGGATAAAACTAGACAACTGCAAACATGATAATGCATGTGAAACTTGCATATTAACTAAATTAACGGGCAATCCTTATCCCAAAAAGGCTCAGTTTAGGGCAACTAAAGCACTAGAGTTGGTACACACTGACTTGTGTGGACCAATGACAACCCCCACGGTCGGTGGAAAATACTATTTTTTAACCTTCATTGACGATTTTAGTAGATTTACAGTTATATACCTACTGAGAAAAAAGGATGAAGTTTTCACAAAATTGAGGGAATACATCGCGATGACATCAAACAAGTTCGGACGAACTTTGCATGCAATCCGCTCCGACAACGGAGGAGAGTATACCGGGACAGAATTAAATGAATACTTAACAAAATTAGGTATAGACCACCAATTCACTGTTCCCTATTCAGCTTCTCAAAATGGAACTGCTGAACGTAAAAATCGTACCTTAGTTGAAATGGCACGTTGTTTATTAAAAGATGGCAATTTACCAAATTCTTTCTGGGGGGAGGCAATAAATACCGCAGTTTACTTGCAAAATAGACTCCCAACATCTTCGTGTGAATTGACACCTTATGAATTATGGACAGGTCGAAAACCTGACTTATCAATGTTAAAACCATTTGGTTGTCGTGCCTATGCATACGTACAAAAGGTACACAGAGGAAAATTAGATAATACGGCACAGGAAGGTATATTCGTAGGGTACGACAATAGAAGTAAAGGATATAGGATCTGTACAAATGGCAAAAACATAATTATTAGTCGAACCGTAAAATTTGTAGAAAATGAAAAACAAGCGATACTTAAATATGACACATCACAAAACAATGATGAGAAAAGTGATAATAAAAATCCATCACCAAATTTGCAAATAATAGACTCAGAGATAGATGAAACTAATGATAGTGTTGTGTCAGATAATTCTCAAAATACTCCACGTAGATCACAAAGATCTAATAAAGGGGTACCACCAGATAGATTCGCATTCACATTACACAATGAAAGAATAAGTGAACCAAAATGCTGGGATGATATAATAAGTATGGAAAACCCTGTAGAAAAGGAAAATTGGATCAATGCTACATTAGATGAAATAAATTCACTCAAGCAGAATGACACCTGGGATTTAGTTGAGGTTTCACCAGGGATGAAAATAGTAGGGTGCAAATGGGCATTCAAAGCAAAATATAACAGTCAGGGCCGTGTTGAAAAATACAAAGCTAGGCTGGTTGCGAAGGGCTTTTCACAGAAATATGGAATAGACTACGATGAGACTTTCGCCCCAGTGGCGTCTCACACAACTTTGAGAAGTTTTTTGGCAATGAGTCTTTATAAGAATTTAAGTCTTAGACATATTGATATCAAGACTGCATTTTTACACGGTAAATTGAGTGAAGATGTTTATATGCATCAGCCAGAAGGATACGTGGTATCCGGGGAAGAACATAAGGTGTGTAAATTAAAAAAGGCAATATACGGGCTAAAGCAGGCCGCGAGAGCATGGAATTTAAAATTGAATGAGTCATTACTTAACTTAGGCTTTATTCAAAGTCAATTCGACAAGTGTCTTTATAAACGTAAACAAAACGATGTAACTACTTATGTACTTGTGTATGTCGATGATTTGTTAATAGCGGGGAATGATCAACAAATAAATGAAATTGTAAACAAACTAAAACAAGAATACCCGTTAACAGACTTGGGAGAAGCAAAACAATATCTTGGGATAAATATTAATCGCCCTAATGAAAATACAATGACTCTTGATCAAACACACAAAATACAAGAACTTATAGTCAAATACGGTTTAGAAAATTCAAAACCTACAGACACTCCTATGGACACAGGTTACATAAAATTAAATGACGAAGAAAACCTTTTACCAGAAAATACACAATATAGACAGGCTGTAGGCGCATTGTTATATATTTCAACCGTGTCACGTCCGGATATTAGCGCCGCGGTAAATATTTTGAGTAGAAGAAATGAGCGCCCAAGAGCAAAAGATTGGGAAGCGGTAAAAAGATTAATGAGATATTTAAAAAGTACAATTAATCTTAAATTGACATATAATAATATTGAAGAGCCTGTCTTGAGGGTATATGCAGATTCCGACTGGGCAAACGATCCCAGTGATCGTAAGTCTACAACAGGAAATTTGTTCTGCATAGGAGCAAATACTGTATACTGGACAAGCAAAAAACAAAAATCTGTATCAATGTCATCAGCGGAAGCGGAATATATTTCTGCAGCAAGTGCCGCGCAAGAAGTAAAATGGCTTATAAACCTTTTTGAAGAAATTGATATGCAACAAAATTGTCCTATTACACTCTATGAAGACAACCTTTCTTGCATTAAATTAGCGGAAAATGACAAGTTTCGACAGAAAACTAAGCATATCGAACTAAGGTATCATCTGATTCGAGACCTTGTTGAGCAGGGCACAATAAAAATTGAGTATGTAACTACAAACAATATGATCGCCGACATACTCACCAAACCTCTGCCGAGACATTCTTTTCGAAAATTGCGAAGTTCTTTGTTGAACTGTGATGAAATGTCATCGAGTTTACGGAGGGGTGTTGGTGAGAAATAAACTCAAAATGACATTCTTTCAATAATTACAAAAAACTATCTTTTTTCATATTATTCTAAAAACATTTCATTTGACTCTTTTATTTCTTCATGCATATATACATCTACATTGGGGCGACGCTATGACACATTTTGTTCTGATTGGCCGTCTGTGTTTCTATGTACATGTAATAATGTATTTTTTTTTTTTTTTTTCTCCTTCTTCGATGTTCAGTTTTCAAAATAAAAAGATGTGATTAAAAGGATAATACGTGGGTTCATTTTTATTCCCACAAAATAATGCAACATAAAATAATATATAATTTTCTAATACACAAACCAAGCTAAATGAGGCTGGTTTAATTAAATTGAAACATCATTATTTATATATTTGAAATTATCTTTTGAACAGCTTAGCAGAAAAGATATTTATAAAAGAAAATAGAAATTGGTTCTTCTTTTCATACATGGAATAAATACATCTGATTTTGCAAGCCTCATAGGATACTCATATACAAGGTGAGTGCATTTTACTTACCTTATAAATCTTGAATTTAAATATTTGATAAAAGTTTCTTCTGTGAATTCTATCACAATTAATATTTAGCAAAATTAATTTGGGCGTTAATGGGTTAATATAAAATTATCTGCAGATAATCTCGACAAATATTAAACAATATAAGAAAACTTAGTCCAAATAAAAATTATTAACATAATCAAAATGAACTGAGGTATAACAACCTACAGATGACATATTACAGTTTTTCCATCATAAACGGATTTTTAAAGAACAATAATAATAATATGTTGCCATCGCAAAACTTTCTTCAATATAAGGTCTGGTCTAGCCAAAAAATTTTGTGTACTACTTATGGAATGTATTTTATTTCGGCAGGCCAAATTGTATATATATGCAGCAATTTCTATACAACAGTACAGCGTTGCCAGACTTGGGAATTTTTTTTTATTCAATAATCACCAATAATTTTGAGAAGTGATATTTGATATACAGTCAACACTGTGAAATCCGCAATTCTCTATAATCTACAGTTCTTTTCTGAATGTAAACAATAAAATTCACAGTTAACATTTAAGCAAATTTTAATAATTTTTCTCAAAAAAAGAGTTTGTAATTGAAAATTTTTTAGCACAGTTCTATGAAATTGTTTGAATTGTATGAAAACATTTATTTTTAGCAAAAATTCTAGAAAATATGCATTTTTAATTAATTATTTACAATCTATACAATTGCAGAAAATCTATGGATATTTATCCTTTGAACTTTCCAAATTCATAACAAGTAAATTAATTTGCATATTTAATCTAAATTGTCTTTTACATTATAGTTTCTTTTAGATTTCAATTTTCATATTTAATATCTGATTTTTATATTTTATTTTAACTGCATTTAAAATAAATGTTGGTGGATCTTTATTCTGTTTATTATTAATTATTTATTAATTTATATGTATAATTTTGTTTTAAATATATTTTGAACAATTAAATTGATTAATAAAATTTGAATTTTACCATTGCAAATATGTAAATTTATACACTAACAAGAAGAGCATATTTAAATAAAGAAATGATCTATAATCTGCAAAAGGATTGGTCCCAACTACTGCAGATTTTACAGAGTTGACTGTACATAATAGATGATTAATCTTTGAAGTGAGAAGTGATTAGGCCGCTGTTACAATTAAAATTTAGTGGTGGATATGAATTAAAAAATTACCCCAAATCTGGCAACACCACAACAGAATCACTTGCTAATGCAAAATATATTTAATCATCACAACTTCTTACAATGAAACTTTTGCATATGCAGTTTGATGCAATTTTAATCAATAGAATAGCTGAGATGTAGCTATATAGAAAATCACAGAAGGTGATAAGTGATAGAAACTCTATATCAGGAAGAGACTGGGCATTGAGGGAAAGTCAGCCATTTTTGTGCCAATTTGGAGTGATCCCCATAGAACATAATGCTTTTTTTTCTTCGCGATTGACACTTTACTATACAACATAAATGAAAGAAAATTGTACCAAATTTGTGCAGAAAGCAATGCAGAATATAAACATATAATTTTTTTCGTCTTAGAAAAAAAGAATTTGACGGAAAACAAATTTTGTTTTAACCTTCAATATAGTTACTTTTTCAACTCCGATCGGAAAACAGAGGAATTTTTTGCTGTATATTTCTATATTAAGCAAAATATGTTGATTGTGAAAGTAATTCTACCTTATTTTTTCTAAGGACATACATTCTGTATATAAAAAATTAGAAAAATTTTAACAAAAATATGGTAATCTTAGTTTTTGTTAAGTAATTCATGAATAAATGTAAAACTACGACAGAAGAACAGAAATTATTTTTTATTATTTTATAAAAATATTTATGTAGTATTTTTAGAAATTAAAAAATGCATTCATTTTATTTAAATTTGCTTATTTCATTGATTTTTTAAATTTAAATTTTTTTTAATGTAAATAAAAATAATAACTTATTTAAATATTATTTATAAAATTTATTATGGTAATTATTATTTAAAATAAATTTATATTTCATGTGCTAGAAAATAATATACACCTTATTTTCTTTATTTTTATCAATTTATTTTAAGAAAACTGATACGTTTTGCGTACTAGCAAATAATTAAAAAAAATATATTTTTTAAATAGTTATTTTAAATATGTATTTTAATTTTTAATATATATCAGAAAAATACATTGAGATCTAACATATTAAATATACTGCAAAATAGAACTTAAAAATTAATAGCTAGCAAATAATCATAAAAAACGACAGTTTTTTGAGTGACGCAGCAAAGCTCAAACAAAGCTTAGCAGCGACACTCTATTATACAGCTAGTTTTACATCAAAAGAATTTGGAAACGCCGACATTTAATATCTCAGTAAATAAGAGATATTTTGATCTGATGTTTTCAGAATAATATTTTATCTTCTGCATGATGCTATCCTGAAAGTTTCACACTTCCACATTCTATATATTTTGAGATCTGAAATTGCAATTTAAGACTTCAAAGGAAAAATGGTAATTGTGTGAGTTTTTTTTCTCGAAAACGGCTCGAAGAAATTTTATGAAATTGCTACATGATATTAATTTATTTTGTCTAAGAATCGTGACGTGCTTCGTTTTTCCCTAAAAACTCTTGTTTTTTATATATTTCACTTTAAAAATGGAACTATATTACCTCGCGGATTACACTATTTTCTTTCGCATCGCTCAAAAGAAAAGAATGTAATCCGGTTTGGAATGTTCGCGGACGTA
This sequence comes from Salticus scenicus, assembly GCA_963930645.1. Classification (NCBI taxonomy): domain Eukaryota; kingdom Metazoa; phylum Arthropoda; class Arachnida; order Araneae; family Salticidae; genus Salticus; species Salticus scenicus. The sequence goes on from OZ005654.1 coordinate 319,507,370, forward strand.
TACAGTCTTCGTTTCCATTTGAAATATTCAATCGATAATGATAAGTATGATAGGACTACCCCATTACCCTCTTGTAGCGTCAGAAGTGCAGCAAAGGTCAACCTGAAGCCAAATAATGCAGCAAAAATAAATTCACCCCTGCAAACAAGCAACTATGATGCCTTCGGAAGAAAAGTCAAAAGATCAATCGCCCATTGTCGCGGGTAGGATCTAAGCCTGGCGATGAATTCTGTAAATTTTTTTTTTTTTTTTTTTTTTTTTTCTTTCGTTTTTCAATAAACGTCTCGGGACAGCCCACGTGGACTTCGGTCCTAGCATAGCTCAACACCGCTCTTCGAGCGGTGAGCCGGGGCTGCTCCCCTGTTCAATAAGTATGATAGGTAATTTGGCTCCATCTATCGGCTGTTAGTGTCAAAAACAAACTTACAAAATAAAATATTTTTCTTTCTTTAATATATATATTAAATGAGTTATTTATTTGGAGATTTGTATTTTATATAATATTTTTTTTTATCAAAAATATTCATTCAATTCCATTGTTTTTAAGTTGATAAGTTGTTAACTTTCAAAATTTGGTTTTATTTTAAAAAGTGATTGAAACAACAAAAACCCTTTTCTTTACTTTCATAAAAATGATAGATAATATCATAATCATATGCAAATATTTGTAATTTTTTTTAAAACACTAAGTGATAAATCACTTAAACTATGGATAGAAAAAATCCTGAATAATAATAATAATAATAATAATTAATTAATTGATTAATTTGCTCATTAAATTTCTATAATATAGTATGTAAATGAAATATTTTACAAAGATTGTAATAATTATAATAGTATATCAAATCCAAATCTAAAATTTCATGTTTTCTGTTATTATTATTATTTTTTAATTTTATAAAATAATATTGTAATGAAATTAAAAAAAAAAAAAAAAAAAAAAAGAACTCGGTTACCAAACACTTAAATTCATTGGAAAAACTGAAAACAGAATTAAAATTAGTAAAATAAGTAATAAAATCAAATGAAGTAAAATGCATCTTTATTTGACTTTAATTTAAACTCATAATATATTTTTAAAAATATTAATTAATTAATTTTGTTTTTCGCATTGTGATACTTAATTTTACGAAATAATACATTTCTGCAAAGCATACTGGCAAAATAATTAAGAATTATACAGTGTATTATTTTATAAATTACTTTGTTCATTAAATTTCCAGTAAAAAACTATACTACTTAAATATTTATCAGTATAAAAGTTTCACATTTTAAAGATTATTCTATTTTTATTTATTTTTCTTTTTTAAATCAAATCCATACTTCAAAAATAATAATTATTTCTTTATTAAATTTAACAGTAGGGAGCAGGCATGAATATAACAATAAAAGCTACTCTAGAAAAAAAGAAAAAAAAATCCTCCTTCACTTGTACAGACTTATTTCTTACATATAATATTGATATAAAATGAAATTACCATGCATCTGCAACCTTTAAATTAGAAATTAATAATACATTTCAAATTTTGTATTATTTTGCAAATTTTGTTTATTGCCTTTATTCAGATATTGCAGTTTATTGCCTTCCCTTAGTCGTTTCCGATAGATTTGGGGAGGAAGATGGGACTTTTAGAAAAAAAAAAATTATAAGTTCCTTAAAAATGCCCCACCAGCGTCCGAGCGGTGGATAAGAGGTGCCGGATTCGATCCCATCCTGCACTCTTTGACTTAGCCGTTCCTTCCGTGTTTTTCTCCGAAACTCGCTTAAATACGGGCCTCGACCCCTTAGAAAGACCTCATGGAGGTCATTCTACCTATATGCCTATAGGACCCTAGCGTAGTCAGTTGGCCTTAAAACCTACTACCAACCAACCTTAAAAAAATATCGTTGAAGTGATTGCATCTAGAAGATTTCTCAAAGTGCTAAAAAATCCTTATCATTTAAAATTTTAATGTTAGATCTCTTAGTATACTTTTTACCCCCATAACCCAATTTTAGAAAATGAAGCAATGTCCAAAATCCCTTGACCACGTTTTAGAAAATTTTCAGGAATTCTAGTCAGGAAGAATGTGGGAACTATGTACAGTATATTTAACCAGATAGGAATAAAACTACATTCAACAAAACATTTTCTAAAAAAACGTTTTCCCGATTAAAATTTCAAAGTGGTCTAACCGATTGCCCCCCTCCTATTTTCCCCATCTGAATTAATTTTAAACCAAACAAAATCTCCCTCAGATTGATTAAGCATCTTTTTTAGAATTATCAGAGTTTCCAAAGGAGGATCTGATCCCCACCCCCATGGTGTTAGGTATTTTGGAAAATTACTGTCAAATCCTTACAACATTTTACTTTAAACATCTAAAATTAAAAATATAACAAAATATTAATATTTTGTTCATTCAATTGGACCATTTAAAAACTTGTGTTTAATTTTTTTTTTTTTAATCTAACCAAAATCTATGCGGTGAATGGAGCTCTTTAAAAACTTATTCATAACACTTTTTTACAAAAACTTTCGTACACAAATTGTTTTTTGAACATTTATTTTAAATATTCTGTTGAACTATTTAAGAAACAGATGAACCGTTGAACCAAAGAAATTGAATATTAAATAAAATAAAATAAATCTCTCTCTCTCTCTGTCTCTCTTTTTTTTTTTTTTTTTTTTTGTAGAAATTGTTTGTTATTTTTAAAATATACTATATTATGCCTTTGTAATGTTGCGTGTTTCCATCACACAACAAATATTCTTTCTTAAAGTTTTTTATTTATCACTTTTCATAAATTTTTAAAATTTCATTTAGTTTGTTATTTTGTTCGAGGTAAAATTTAATGTGCTATGAACTATGAAACTGCACTTTTTAAGGGTTACAAACTCATTGCCATGCTCCTTTAATTTTATATTTTAATCATTAACCCCTAAAAAGTAATGATATCAATACAAAAAACCCTTAACGGGTTAAAAGTTTGTGACGCAGCACTGCACTTTATGGCTATAAGAATTAGAAATACGGGTCTTAAAAATAATGATATCAAATTTTCAGTGACGCTTTGCTATATTAATTAAAAAATACAGAGATTTTCTTATTTGAATTTGTTTTTTTCATCTATTTATTTTTACAGTGTAAATGTTATTTTCAACATAAAATAATATATAACATTTATTTACCGATACCTTTTCATTCACATCTCTTATAATATCAAAATATGTGTTTTAAAAGAAATGATATGGAATTCCAGCAACGCAGTGATGTTACACTAAATGATTTGTTTTTAAATTCCACTGCAATTATTTTGTTTTGCATATTAAAGTATATTTTCACATTGAAATATTGCTTTTAATTTTCAAATACGCAGTCAAATATATCACTTTCATTAAGTTTATATTATGTACTGAAATGTATTTATTTCAATGAATTATTTTATCTTTTGCGTCACGCTATCCAAAACTGTAAGTAAAATTTATGGAAATGTTTATTTTGTGCCATCTTATCCAAATTAATTGAAAAAGCATGCAAATAAATAGTGTGCTGCAAAAAAAAAAAAAAAAAAAAAAAGCGAAATTTTTAGTTGTAGTTTTGGATGGCGTGACGCAGAAGATAAAATAATTCATTGAAATAAATACATTTCAGTACATAATATAAACTTAATGAAAGTGATATATTTGACTGTGTATTTGAAAATTAAAAGCAATATTTCAATGTGAAAATATACTTTAATATGCAAAACAAAATAATTGCAGTGGAATTTAAAAACAAATCATTTAGTGTAACATCACTGCGTTGCTGGAATTCCATATCATTTCTTTTAAAACACATATTTTGATATTATAAGAGATGTGAATGAAAAGGTATCGGTAAATAAATGTTATATATTATTTTATGTTGAAAATAACATTTACACTGTAAAAATAAATAGATGAAAAAAACAAATTCAAATAAGAAAATCTCTGTATTTTTTAATTAATATAGCAAAGCGTCACTGAAAATTTGATATCATTATTTTTAAGACCCGTATTTCTAATTCTTATAGCCATAAAGTGCAGTGCTGCGTCACAAACTTTTAACCCGTTAAGGGATTTTTGTATTGATATTAAATATACTGCAAAATAGAACTTAAAAATTAATAGCTAGCAAATAAATAATTATCTCATATGTTAGGAAATAAATACGTAAATCAGCATGCAATAAGAGAATTCAAAGTATTTAAAACGTAATATAAAATAAATAATAATGCATTTTTATCTTTTAAAAATATTTCAAAATTAAAGTAATTTTGATAAATAAAGTAAAAATGTAATAAATATGTTTTCCTCCAGTTCTGACATAAAATAATAGAAATTTCTTCTCAGCATAATGGTAAGCAAAGGAGCAATTGGCACTAAAAGGGAGGATTTTGTAAAAAAGCCGGCACACCAATGTCCAGTCTTTTTCTAATATGAACCGCTTTATTTTAAAAGGGGACTTCTACCATTTTTATCGAATTTCACTTTTTCGTCTTTTTCAGTAAAAGGGACATAGATCTATTATTTAATGAAGAAACGAAACTTTTTGGCTTATATTTATGTCTACAGGAATGCTTTGAAATTTGTGTTTTATTTTAAAAGGAGACTTCTGCAGCACTCTCATGCCCTGGGATAGATATTTTTCTATTATTAGAAGGATTGTTAGCTAAAACTGAAAGAATTTATACAATGGATGAATATGTTGACTTGATAAAAAAGGCTTCGAATAAATTGCAGAAATTTACAATTGTCCAACCTACACATCGTGATGTTTTGGATTTTAACAGCTGGTATCCAGAATTTTCAAAAAGACATGCCTCAGTGAAGAATCCTACGGTAAAACTGTACCAAAATCAGAAAAGGTTTCATTTAGAATATCAACATATCACTACCTGAAATGTGAAGATTCTAACCCTGCGATACTTGCCACCAAAAACTTTATTGTGGGTTTAACTCAGCATAAATTTAGACTAGGAAACACGCAAATGAACTTGTCTTTGCCTGGTAAAGGGAACGTTTCTCGAAGACCCATACTGAAAAGTAAAGTGGACTATATCAAAAAACATTTAAATTCATTCCTTAGGAGCATCTGGCTTTTTGGAATACAATTATTACAGAATATCCTACGACTGAAAGTGAAATTAATTTGTAAATTACACATTCTGTTGAATTTACCTTTGTATTTAATTACTTTCTTATGTATTCGGAATTTATCTGGAATATTTGATATAAGATAATTCGTTACACTTTATTTTTTCATTTTTTCCTTAAAAATTGAATGACATTTCTGCATTTTATTTTGAAAGGGACTTCTGCTGCATAAATAATTTCTTTTTTTGAAAAAAGTATTGACCATAAATTGGGTTTTTATATATTAAAATATGTATATCAATGAGTACTATTAGCTGGCAAAAATTTGTACATTAAGATAAATTAAACCACAAATTAGGAAGTTTTTTGACTCCTCTGTAAAATTACAAAAACGGCAGAAGTCCCCTTTTAAAATAAAGCGGTTCATATAGGGTCTCTAATAAGTGAGTGATAGCAGCACCATCTGTTGACCAATATTATCCCCAAATTGATATAGTACTGTTTTTTATAAGGACCATTTCAGAACTCAAGTTTGATGTATTATACTATAAAAACTGATACGTAACCTTAATTTTAGTGTAGCAGATACCTATGGCAGTTATATACTCAAACTGAATCAATATATGAATATTTATTTATTTTAAATGATTCTTTTACACTTCAAGTCTTGCATAATAATATGCAATAAGAACTGAGAACCTTCTTGTAGATAGGGGAAATTGCAGTATAACAGTGCCATCTTTTGGACGATGTGCACTAAAAGTTGATAGAAATTAATTCATGTCAAAGAGAAACTAAATGTAATTTTTTAGTAGAATTCTGTGTGTTACTTCTCGATCTAGAGCTGCCAGAAAATTTTATGTCACATACATAAAGACAGACAGACAGACATTTTCTAAAAATGGTAAAATCGTGTTCACATCATCTCACAACTCATTTAAAAAATTGAAGTCAGAAGTCAAAAAGTTGTACGAATCCAATATTTATTAGCCACTAGAAAATAACTTAAAATTTCAGTTTTTAGATATCTACAAATTTAGAATACTTGAATCGAAAAATGGGTAACATATGATTCCATGAGATATCAGAGAAGAAGCATCTACAGCCATCATATGATAATTTTTCACCTTAGACACCATATTCAATTTACTGAAAGTATGTTCCTGATATACTAAATTTCATGAAATGTAATCTAAGAAATTATTTTTGATGATATATGTGATTTATTTAAACACATATAAAGCAGATATGAAACAAAAATTTATGTGTGGGAATGTAAAGCACAGAAATAGAGTGTGAAAATAAGCATCGCTATAAGATATAAATAAAGCAAGTCACAATAGCAAATAATGGCATTAAAAAAAAAAAAAAAAAAAAAAAAAAGTTATCAGAAGATTGCATTTTGAATCTGTATGGGGAAGTACACCAATATTTCAAATGGAAGAATTATTTAATGTGCACAGACACATCATGAGTCTTAAAGAGTTAAGGAGGCTGCACACCAACACCAGTCACATTTACTGTGCCTCCCTGTGTAATCCTATGGGATTTTTGTTGCTCCATATGTTAAGAATGTCTCATTCAAAAATGAAGTTCTTCAAATTCTGTTTCTTAAATACCATTTTTGAACATGTCGCTTTTTACCTAAATAAGCAATAATAATAATAATAATAATAATAATCAATAAATAAATTTAAATACTTCTTCTCCAGATTGAAAATTAGAGAGTCCCGAGTTTACTCAATGAATATTTAAATATATATATATATATGAGTGGGTGTAAAATAAATAAAATAAAAAATAAAATAGAATTGCTCATTTAGATAAAAGACGACATGTTTAAAGAGAAGACTTCTGAAAAAGAATTCAAAAACTTTCATTTTTGAAAGAGGTATCCTTAAAATACAGAGCAACAAAAATTCTATCAAATGATATCGGGAGGAAGAAACAATCTGAAGACTTAACAAACTAGTGTGCAAGTGCAAATAAAATAAAATAAAATACATAAAGGTAAGATAGATAACAGCAAGCAATAATGTACTTTTAATTCTACTTAGTAAGTGAAAAGGAGAAATTTTGAAAAAAAAAAAAAAAAAGAATAATTTTAGAACAGCTAAAAAAATGCATGTTTATGTAAAAGAACTTACAAACGACTTTGCCGCAAAGCAGAATAGGATATGCTAAATTTGGGAACAGTGTCAGAAAACCTAGAAAGAAAAGTAAGGAAAGAAAAACAGAAATGTGTATATATCATTAATACATTAGACGTATAATACATGTATATCAAATTGAGATATATATATATATATACACATACATACAGAAAAAAATTAATTATAAAAAACAAGATAAAATGTTTTAGGGTTCCCAGCATGAAAGATACTCAAAAATAGTTGCTTTAGTAGCCTTTAGCGTGGAAAATAGTAGCCTTCAGAGTAAAAAATAGTATCCTTTATAGTACAAAATAATAGCCTTTAGAGTACCCAGTGTTCCCAGAATGAAAGACGAAAAAAAAAAAATACACAATATAAATATTTAAGCAGTTTTTGGAGATAATGTGGTCAGAAGATATAAAATTGAACTAAGAAATTAGATAACTAATAATTTTCTTGTAAAAGAAAACTGACACACGTGTAAAGACATAAAACAGAGTTTACAAAGCAAGATTTATATATATATATATTGGTAGAGTCGTTTTTTGAGGCTTCAATTTTTCGAGATTTAAAACTGACATACCTAATCAGGATAATTGTTAAATTTCCTGTAATATCGACATAATATATACATAAAGATATCGAAAAAGGAGTATATATAGCAATTTTTAAGAAAATCGTTAGAGCCGTTTTTGAGATACTGACTATCACCAAAACATGGCAAACTCTATTGTTGACCAGAAAACAACAATTACGTATGAAAGGATATCTAAAACGGAGTTAATATGGCGAATTTGAAAAAAAAAAAAAAAAAAAAAAAAAAAACATACAGATGTTTTTAAAGGAATGCACTTGCGAGACCTCAAATTGACCTACTTATACAAGATGATTATCAATTTTTTTTTTTTTTTTTTTTTTTTTTTTTTAACTGAACTAACCAATTAATACATGATAAAGGATATTTAATATCCAATGTACCACTTCCGATTTTCCAATTTTCATCAAAAGTTGGAAAAATCATCTGTACACCAAACATGTGTCAATTCTTGAAGTTTCATCTTTATTAGTTTTGAAGATATGATAGTCAGAAGATTCCCCAGACTCCCAGACACAAACTGACCAGTTGGCGAAAACCAAATTTTTGGGCACAGGAGACCTTAAAGCATGTAAATCAGTTGAAAATTCGATATTGAATTTTTTTTGACTAAATACAATAAATACTCCCATTATCTACAGTAGACGGGTAATGGAAGTAAAATGCAGTGAGGAAGCAGGAAAAAAAAAAAAAAAAAAAAAAAAAAGAAAAGAAAAAAAGAAAGAAAGAAACAATTTTTTGTTCAAAATAGTCTCCATTTTCTTGAAAATAGTGCTGGATAACCTGAAAATAGTAGCTTTTAAGCCAGTAAAAAATAGTTGCATAAAAAATAGTTGCCATACATAAAAAATTTACATAAAAAATAGTTGCCATAGTAGCCTGGGGTTGATTTTAGTAGCAAATAGTTGCACTTTAGTCGCCGCTGGGAGCCCTGTACTTTTGTTCTCTTTGCCGAAAATTAGAGGTGAAAAACGATACATTTTACTGAAACAATTAATTCAGTTAAAACTGAAAAATGATTTAATAATTCTGGCTATCCTGAAACAATATTTGTCGCCCAATTTGATCGCTAATCTTGCCACGTCACCCCATTTGTAGCCAACGCTGATTTTTGTCTTGGCATCGATTTTGGCGATTTTGTGTCGAATAAGTTTGGAAGCTCTAACTTCAATAAGGACAGAATTCTAGAATTTTCTGGAAAGGTCCATTTGTCTATAGCGCTGAATTAAATTCTTCGAAAATTCTTTAAATGACAAACAGGAGTAAAACAAAATAACGTGCATTCGTCGACTAGAACCTGCTTATATATTAAGAATTACTTTCTACACTCAAAATTGTCGGCAACTTTCACAACACTATCATTATGTGCTCTATCTACGTGCTGAATAGTCATTAAAGTGCATTCGTCGATTAGAACCTGTTTATGTCTTTAAGAATTACTGTCTACACGCAAAAATGTCGGCAACTTTCATAAAAATATCATTACAGGCTCTATTTACGGGCTGAATATTCATTAATTAGCTTATTTTGAAATCTCTATGATGGTAGGTCATATATAATTTTCGTAAATATCTCCAAAACGGAAAGTCACAGAAAGACTAAAAAGGGAGGTGCACAACTAGATGTTATAACAAACCAATATAACAATTTGCAACGTTCTACGTCCAACTGTTTTGAGATATGCGAGATACATACACACATACAGACGTCACGAAAGATCGTGTAAAGTCGCTGATATCTCTAAAACGAGAGCTCGAATTAAGACGAAACTTGCAGGTGTATAACTAGACATCGTGAGAGTCACACGTATAAATTTGCAACATTCTACGATGATTCGTTTTTGAGCTATGCGAGATATAAAATCCATTTCGCAAATGCTTTGTACAAGGAAGTAAAAACGAAGGCACCTGTCACATTTTGAGAATTTTAAACATAAAAAGTACTAAGTTTTCTAGTGGAATGTGTAGCAAAGAATAAAAATAATATCAGTGATAAATTTCCCAAGAAGAAAGCGTAAATTACCACAGATTTGTTCAGAAACTGGTTCAAGCGCAATTAAACATCAACTTTGAAAGGGAAGAACAAATTATTAGTTTGATCTTAGATAACTTTAATGGTTACTTTGGCAATTTAGAACCTAAAGCAATGCAGTTAAATCTTTTATGAAAAATGATTATCACAAAATTACAGCCATGTGATCAAGAGACGTGTCATTTCTATTAATTTGTCGAATACATTAAACGTACCCTAATATATAAAAAATGATGGTTTCTCAAATACTATTGAAAATAGTTTCTGAAAAGCTAGATTTTTTTCAGTGGAATTTTATTCCTAAATTTAAATAGAAGCAGAAGAGACAATACATTTCAGTTCTTCAGAAGAGTAAGCATGTACAAGCACTTTTCTAAAATGTGACTTTTCAGGAACGTGTTTCAATGCGCGACGAAAAAACATCAGCATTCATTCATTATGGATGACGAAATCGTTAATAAAATTAAATGTAAAGAACACACTAATTCAGTAAATGATTTGTACTATTCATCAGAAACAGCGAGAGGGAAGAGTAGAAAGTTCTTTAAAATGAATAAAATCAACATCAAATAAAATGTTTAACGCTTTAAAAGTCAATAAGATTATTTGCGATGGAGACAGAAAATTCTAGTGAATCATGTGATGTCGCTGATAAATTTGAAGATATCACAAGAGGAAAAAGACGTGAAAAGAAAACATTCACGGATAATATTTTCCTTTAAGATGTAATTTTTTATATTTGTGATCTGAAACAGGAATAAATTTAAATTTTTTTTTTTTAAATTGTTATTCACTTTCCTCAGATTGAACAAAACTAATTATTTGATGTATTCGCTATGTTCATATTTTTCTTAGTATTTCTAACAGATTACATTCTGAGTTACTAATTACATGAACTACTGATAACATGAACATAATTTTGATTCTCCTTGAAATTCACGTTAACCCTTTGCGGCGCAAGACAATTCGGAACATTTAAATTATACTGCCACCGGAATTCATGAACTAAATTAAACTAAAAGAAATTTTAAATTTTAAGGTTTAAAAAAACCTGCCTTTTCTGCTATGTTATGAACGTAAATCTTTGCTACAAAATTTCCGGGATGAATTTTTGCAGCTGGATCTTAAATTTTGCGTTCTCGCAGCGAGGACAGCGCGCGTTACGGGGTTAAAGAGGTTAGACTGTATATATTGATCTTGATTAAGAAAACAACAATGAATAAATAAATAAAAAACAATTTAAAACAAATTGATACCTAATAATACTAAAGTAGAAAGATGTTTGTTTGGGTATCACTCTACGGTCATTTGTTTTTTTTTTTGCACATTAAGGATAATTAGACTGGAATCTTTGGTTTAAACCTATTACAAACCACTACGAGCATACATGCCTGAACTGGGCATCGAACCTAGTTCCTGGAAATTGAAGCCAGAACACTAACCATTCGGCTACCATATAGAAATAATAAACTAGAAATAAGATAAATGATACCAATATAAAAATCACAAATTTAAAATACATTTATAACCATAAAAAATAATCAATAAGACGAAATATTTTATTTTATACCAATACTTTCTATTTGAAAAGAGATATGTGTTATTTGTTTGGATTCGTCTTTTATTAGCAATCGAATAACTCATTAGCGAAAGTGAATTCAATACCTTAACGCACGTAAGAAAAATAAATACAACATAAGGGGTGAAGAAAAAAGCAGCAGAAGGGAGGGGGAAAACACAGGCGAACTAACACTGAAGAAAATAATGAATATTTCATGGATGCTGTTCACTGAGAGAAGGAAAGAAGCTGGTAAAAAGTGTAAAAAAAAAAGTGAAAGTAACAAAAGGCTACGCCACTGTTAAACAGTGGAAGGTTCAGAAAAAGATTAATGGTGAGTGAACAATCTAGTGGCTGTAAAAACAGCTTCCACTCAAGCCATTGTTATCCTTGCCTGTGGGATGGAAGCAGGGTAAATGTAATTAATCGATCTCCAGCAGTTTTTATACTATCTTAGGTGTTAATTATTTCTTTCTATATCTCTACACTTTTTAATACGGAAAAAAGTTTTAACGGCTACTGTTTACAGGGTGTTTTTAACTTGATTTTACAAGATTGTATTCGCTTGATAAAAAAAAAAAAAAGCGGAAAAAAAAATCTTTTAAAAGCAAAGACCATTAAAATAACGAATTTCTATTCATTCAAAATAGAAAACCATAATGCTAATAACAGCCAGTCTATAGCATTAAAAAATTTTCACATATTAATTAAAATGATAAACATCGTTGAGGCTTCTCTGTTGTGGCGCAAAAAATGTTTGGTGTCGTTATGTACCATAATAGCGGTCGCAAAACCATCCAATTGACAATTTGGTAAATATTTATGAGTAACATGACTGAAGTTGAGTGGGTTTAACGTCACACTAGAACAACGCAGCGAACAATTGACGACAGTCTCACCCTTTGTGGTGGTCCGGAGACATGCCATCGTAATTTTTATCCATACTTTTAAACATGAATTACATTGCAATGATGGATTTTAGGTGCACCAGTCACTATTAAATAAGTGACATGGAATTAGCTGTATAGTTTTTAAAGTAAAGTTTTTGGTTCGCGTATAAGACCATACAAAAGCATTTCGATACATTACGGTTTATGAAGGGCACTTTAGCGCTTCATTTAGCGCTTTAAACATGAATTACATTGCAATGATGGATTTTAGGTGCACCAGTCACTATTAAATAAGTGACATGGAATTAGCTGTATAGTTTTTAAAGTAAAGTTTTTGGTTCGCGTATAAGACCATACAAAAGCATTTCGATACATTACGGTTTATGAAGGGCACTTTAGCGCTTCATTTACCACTTTCTGGGAAAATAAAATTAAAAAGCATTTAAATTACAAGGTGATCATAAAAAAAAAAAAAAAAAAAAAAAAAAATTGCCTCAGCGGCTTATCAGTTCACTTGGAGGAGTTGGCATATCTGCACGCAAGACAAATGAAGTTAACTGTTGTCTATTCAAGAAAGCTGCCGCAATAGCATACTGAATGAGCTTTAATCAGGCGTCTGCCATAGACAGGCAAAATATGAATGTCGTCTGCTCGAGTTCTATCATCGATGTTCATATTGCACTGCACAAAGGGGAAGGAATATTCCCGTTCCGAATTGGTTCATAATTTTCTCGCGCATGCCCAGATCGGGCGATTTTGGTCTTACAGAAATACCCTTGTGTTTTAATATTATAGATTAATTTTTATAATAGATTTTTTCTTTAAAAAAATTCTGGTGTGAAACAATAAAATTTTGTATACTTTTTGTCGCATCTTCTTTTTATTTTTCTAGATTTACAGATAAATCCCTAACGCATTTTTGGTTATAATTCTATGAATATTAAAGTATACAAACTGTATACTTTTCTGCACTGCCAGACTCTCAGGAATTCAAATGAAGTCAAAATTGGGTGTTGCTATTGAAAAAAAAAAGAAGTTGGTGCTCATTTCAATGTGTAGATGACCTTTAATTCAAAATTTGACATCATTTTGAAAAATTAAATTTAATTTCCTATTATATGGTGTCTATCAGATTTTTTCTGCGTAAATTTCAGAGTAACCTTTTTGGTTTCGAACATTGCATTCTTACCATACCACCAATTCATTCGCCAAACCGACATTCCACTTCCACCAAGGCAAGTTTCCTCCACCTTTGTTATCGCTGTTTTATATTTCGATTGGATGTAAATTAAACATAAACCTCAACTTACACTGGCTGAAATGGAAAGCAAGTAATCTATTCCTTGTTATTGATTGAAACCTGTTCTGTTTGACTTTTCTTTGGAGTTTTGGAGGTAAGAGGAACAAACCATTTAAAACATGCAAAATCCCAAGAACTAGTTGCCAAGAAAGCGATTATCACCAAAATAACGCGCAAAAACGGCAGTGATGTTTCGAGAATTTTCCTCCATCGGAAAGAGAGAGAGAAAAAAAAGAGAGAAGTTGGTTGGTTGGATTTAAAGTCACATTAGTGTTGCGCTATGGGCAATTGCTGATGGTCTGGAAGTCACCCTAGATAGTCCAAAGACATGCCATCACAATTTTAATCCTCCAGTTGGGGATGAGAGTTGATTGAGTGGGTTTAACGTCGCACTAGTACTGCACAAATGGGTAATTGGCGATGGTCTGGGGCGCACCTCTACGGATGGTCCGGTTACATGCCAACACAATTTTGATCCTCCACGAAGGGGATAGCTTCCCCGCTTCAGTGACCCCCAAGAGGTATGATCTTGATGGGAACATGAAGGACGTTGCAGCCACGACGGATTTTATGTGCACAAGCCACCATTGATGTACGCGACAGTCTTTGGTTGGTTCGAGTATCGAACCCGTAATCTTCTAATTACGAGCTGGGCGCTCTACCGACCGGGCTACCGCGGCCCGATGGGATGAAAGAGAGAGAAATGAGCAGAAAAATCGAAGAAAAATAAATCACAAAGCAAAAAAAAAAATGTAGCGTATACATTTTCAATGTCTCTTCTTTCACTGAGACGAAACATATTGCGCACGGGTTATTATAGTATGAGAGGAGATTCTGCACGAGAATTGAGAGAAATACAGGGAATAAAATTTGATTAGTCTAAAAAATTTAAAACAAATATGAACTGTCAAGAATCGTCGCATGTAAAGCGCCACAGTTTGTAAGGAAATAATTACAAAACTTTAAATAAACATCATATAATGCACAATATCGAACAATTGTTTCGGGTCTAAAGAAAACACGACCCTCTGCTAGGCAAACGAAGTAGGCATGAATGCTGTAAACAAAGCAGCACCAGTGCCTACTTTGTTCGCCTGACGAAGGGTCTTGTTTTCTTTCGACCCGAAACAATTGTTGCGACTTCTTGCATTTTATGGTGTAGGAGAAATGAATTTGGAATTACATGAGTAAAAATCGAGTGCTGGACAAGCGCAGACCGCCTAGTACAATAAACTACCGATTATGCGCATTGTGGATTATCCATGGGAAAGGGTATCAAGTGAAAATGTTTTTTTTAACAAGAAACAGAAATAAATGATTGTTTTTTTTTTCTTTTTTAAGAAAACAAATGTATATATAAAGAACCATGTCGCTTAAGTTTTATTTTTTGTACAGTACAGCTCTTTACCAGACATGCCAACATTTTAATCAATTCCGGAGCATTGTTAATACTCACCTCTTTTTCACAGTACTTTTCTTGAAGAGTACATTTATTCTTATTTAATAGAAAATATATAATGGAGAAAATTTCACTACGAATAAAGTGGTATAAAAAAAGGAGGGTAATTATAATCCTCCGGAATAAATTAAAATGCATCATGTCTGCAGTATTATTTAATTTAGCAATTGTCGTACTCCTCACTCTTTTAAAAATAGTGATATCATCACAAAATAGTGATATCATCAATGTTTGAAACGAAAAATGCGACAAGGAAAAATTGAATATTAAAAGATTTTTTTTTTTTTTCATGCAAGTATTTCTACTTTTTCTTTTTCAAGCTGTACGGCATCTTTCTCCTCATGAAATAATCTTCAGCATCTTTAATATAAATAAATAAATATATAAATAAGGATATTCACCTACCATTCACTGCCTTGATCCGTTGTTATACAGCTCTTTAAACAGCTGATATTTGAATTTACTGTATCGAAAGGAGAGATTCTTTTTATTTGGCCAATCGAGGAAAGAAAATGGCGTAAAACATGTCATCCATCAATGTCAAAGGAGCAATAGTTTGCATGTGAATCGAAATCTTAAAAAAAACTTTCTTCCGCGGAATGATAGTGAATTTAAAACATAATATGATTGCCTCTTTTCGTATTTATTTATTTGATCTGCAAGAATCACTTCTTCCTAAATGAAATGCTGGACGAGATTTGTGAAATCAGCTAAGTCCAGTTGCTTTTCAATCATCGGGGGAAAAAAAAAGTATCAATTTGGGATTAAAAGGCATCCCGATCATAGAAAAGGGATACGGGATATGCAACTGATTTATAAAAGACATCAAAGTTCATAACAGATTTTCACATTTTTTATTTTTTACTTTCTTCTATATTCAATAAAAGAAAGTATTGGATTCGTAAAAATTTTCGACCTCGGGTTTTTGATGGATTTCCACGTTTTGAGAGCTGTAGAACACCATTTGACCATTTTTAGAATATGTCTGTCTGTCCGTCTGTCTGTGTGTGTGTGACAAAATTTTGTGGCAACTGTATCTCAGGAACTACTGCACAATGTAGTCAGACCTTGACATAAATTAGTGCCTATCAACTTTTGGTAAAAATTGTCCTACAGGTTGCGTTGCCATTCCACTTTTTCTAAATTTTTAACATGGTGGTATAGGACAAAATTTTATAGGACATAAAAATAATTATTTAGGACATAAAAAGAATTAATTTAGGACATAAAAATAGAACATAAAAAGAATTATTTTTTAATAAACATTATGAAATTTACAAGAATTATTTGTAATAAAGATTCTCGACAAAGAAAAAAAAGTGCGTGTGTAGAAGCCTCGTGCCCCCTCCCCCCTGGGGGGGGAAGTCCCCGCTCGAGGGGAGTAAATTTTCATGATGGGTGTCTTTCGAAAGAGCTCGCCAATATCTAAAAAACATAGGGCAGGTTTCTTTTTTTTTTAGGTTTCTTTACATAATAACAATAGTAACTTTCCAATATATGTTACTTAAGTACTTTTCATAAGTTTCCACCACTTTTACTAATCACACTTAGGTTGAGGCCTACATTTTCATTTTCATTTTTTTTCCCCCCAGCATATTTGTAATTTTTAACTGAAAATTCCAGTATTTAACAAATATTTCAATTATTTAACAACTAACCATTTAGACTTTGTAATTAATAAAGCATAATATTATTTTATTTTTTATAATTATATTTACTATTAAAAAGAAAAAAAAAAATTATTAAGATTTTAAGTATGAAACTCTGTTAACATAACTTTATTTAAAATCAATTATTATTTTTCTAATTTGTTTCTTATTAATTGAAACTCTCATAACAATTCTTTTTACTTTTTTTACTTTCTTCTATATGTGATATAGAGAAAGTATTGGATTCGCGAAAATTTTCGACCTCCATTTTTTGATGGATTTACTCGTTTTGGGATGTCCAGAACACGAATTAATAGTTTTTTAAAAATGTCTGTCTGTCTGTCTGTATCATTTATTTTTTTGTGGACGTTGTATCTCACGAACCAATGAATGAAATTTAACCAAACTTGGTATTTAGTTGCACCTGGCATGAACTGGTGCTGATTAGATTTGGGGATCAATAGCTCAACAGGTGGCGCTGTGATCGCATTTTATGCAAACTTTTAACATGGCAGCATAGGACAAAATTTCGTATGAATGTGCATAATGAGAGTTATTTTAAACTTGTGATTGCAAAATTAATATGATTTATTGATAATAGTAATAGTGAACTAGAAAAAAATTCCTGTACTAGGAAAAAATTTCTGTGCATGTGGGGGCATCGCTTCCCCCCCCCCTGGGGGGGGGGTAAATTTTGAAGATGGGTATCTTTCGAAAGATCTCGTCAATACCTTTAAAATGAATAGTTGAACTATAAATCTGTGATAATTTAAAACAAAGTTATCGAATTTTTTTTACTTTAACAAAAAAAAAAAAAAAAAAAAAAAAAAAAATTGAATTTTTTTTTTTTTTTTTTTTTTTTTTAAATATTGCTACTGATTGAATATGTAACAAAAAGAAAAAAAAAAAAAAACTTATTAAAAAAAATAGTATTTTTTTTTTTTTTTTTTTTTTTTAATATTGTTACTGATTGAATATGTATAGGAAAATATAGAAGAAAGTCCTGTGGTAGCCACAACATACTAGTTTTTTAATTTATTGTAGTTTATAATTATGAGAAGTAGAAGCAAACAGCCACGACCAGACACTGGCGAAACCAAAAGAGGAAAGAAGGAGAAGTCAAAGGAAATGAGAGGAGCGAAACTAAACTGAATGTGGAGGAAGAGGAATTTTCAGTTGAGAGTTACAAATATGCTGGTTAAAATATATATATATATATATATATATATATATATATAATAATAATAATAATAATAATAATAATAATATTTAAAAAAAAATTATATACCATGTTTTTAAATTTTCTGATGAATCATTAATAAAATACGCGAGGATAAAAAATAATATTTAAGCAATATTTAAGCACGCAGACTCAGTTCAGTGAAATAATAATAATAATAATGTGAAAAAAAAAGTTGGTTTTAAAAATAAAATATTGCTCCTTTTAGAACAACGTATATTAGCATTGTGAACTACATTAGCACTTATCAATGTGTATAAAATTTTTAAAGTGGTAATGACGTCAATTTTTGTGAGATGCATAATTTAACTTTTTATAATTTTTTAACGTTCACGTTGAATTAAATGTATTTATTTTTATGTCGTTAGGAAATAAACTCGCATTATTTATTTATTTATTTATTTGGCAACAATTAAATTATAGCTAATATTTTAATGGCTATTTTATTGCTATTAAGAGCTTATTATTTTCATATTTTCATTAATTAAAAGAAAACAATTCGAAAATTCGAAAATCTGACTTCGAAGTATAGTGTTGTCACCGGGTTCTGAGTTACTGTGAAAATTTCAAATGTCTCGCTAGTAGGAAAGTTAGTTAAAAATAGATTGCAAGATTTGTACCGGACAAACAAATAAATAAACAAGAATCGAAGTTAATAAAAACATGGTAAAATTGAAAAAGTGGGCCTCAACCTATGTATGATTAGTAAAAGTGGTGAAAACTGATTAAAACTACTTTAAGTAACATGTATTGAAAAGTTAATATTTTTATTATGTAAAGAAACCTAAAAAAAATCCCTTTTCGGCAAGCTTAAAGGCAAAGGTAGATTCCTTTACGTTAATATGTTACAAAGGTAAAGAGATTTTACATTGCATTAATACTTAGCCAATGGCTTGTTTCCACACATTGCATTATTTACGTCGCTATACTGTTTTCAAGAAATTTAATTTTCAACTACAAAAGGGTTTTATTCATTCTACTTAAAATTTTAGGCTAGATTTATTAGTCTGTAAATATTTGAATTTTTTAAAATTCAAGCTCATAATCATTCAACAAATAGAAGTCAGATAGATACACAATCCCAGCAAGGGTGAATCCGGGAGGGGGCTATTGGGCCCCCCTCCCCACCCAAGCTGAATCAAAATTAAAAGTTTTTTTTTTTTTTTAATCCATATAACTGTTGTTCAATATCTTTTTTTATAGAAAAAATAATAGAAACGTGAAAATGCACTTGTGACCTTACTATAGTCGAGTGCTGGTGAGCCTGGCGTTGCTATAGTCAGGTCAAATACAGTTAAGTGGTAGCGGTTTTTGGATAGTTATTTCATTGGAATTTTTACTGAATTATTGAAAGTTTTGTAATGTGTTTTTGTGATTCTTATTGTCAGATGAGTAAAAATTGTAAAGTGAAACTGCTTTGGTTCACAAAATCTGGAACATTAATATTAACATTAGTTAACATTGGACCATTTGGGCATCACTAAATTTCAATGTTAATTTTTACGAATTTAGTAAATTGTATGCTATGGCGAGATTTTGGTGTCAAAACTTGCAACTTAGCAATGAAATTTGAGATTTGGAGGCAAAATTTGATAGTTGACGACGAAATTTTTGACTTGGCGACAAAATTCGTTAAATGACGACAAAACATGGCGAGCTGGGCGATAGAGAATGGCAGGTTTGGCGTCATTATATTTTCTTTTCATTTGAAAACCTCATATCTCTTCACACACCAATATCTTGTTTCCACAAGATAAAAAGACAAAGGAAGCTGAAACGTATTATTCTCAACCTTAAATTTAAAATTCTTGCCTCAACTGGCATTCTAAACTATTCACTACAAACGATATTTGCATTAAGATTGACATATTATTTTAATTTTATATATTTAAATGATTAATTAAAGCGTTTAACATGGTTTTTAATTAACACACTTTTATTAACTTGATATGATGTAACTATTAATGTATGTAACGGAATTATACAATTCAATTTTCGGCAACTTCTTGTCGTTCGAAGGACCTGAAATTTTGTACACGACTTTATAATCTATGACTATACTATATACAAGTGTTTCCAGGCACTTTTCCCAACAGAGGCAGGTTCCAGGGGCAAACAAAAATTTATACTTATACAAAACTATGGTGTGTGACACAGGATTTGGATGTATTTGTACAACGTCGAGTGGAAACAATTTTTTTTTTTCATACAGATTTAAAAAGATGTAATAGTTTTCTAAAACCTTTATTAGTTCACTTTTCAGTAAAAGAGTGTTCTTAAGGGTTACATGCAAACGTAACGCTTGCAATTTAGATGACGTAAATTTCGCAAGTTTTTTGCAAATACAGTCGGCAGTAAAAGTATCCGAGCACTAGCAAAAATTCCTATGTAAAAAAATTACACTTAATTCAGTTGTGTTAAATAAATCCTTGTCGAATCCTGTTCTTAGTCAGTCTAAGAATATGATTCGACAAGTGTTAGATATTGTCCATGTTTTATTTTATTCTCTCATTTTTATATTTTTAACTCACGTGATGTATTTTTGTTATTGAAAAAAAAAGAAAAGATTATTCAGATGATGCTCGTGCGCGTGCATCTAGTTTCTTTTTCTCAGTATTCAAATTTTTCAATGGAATAAAAGCAGCAAGTAGATTTTGTTGTTAGAAATTATTATTTAGTTTTTTAGAAAGCTTAGGAGTTTAAAATAACTTCTTTTGTATGCTTTAAGTTTATTTTGGCGTCCGCAATTACATATATAGTAAGCTAGAGAGTTAAAATAACTTTCTTTTTGTACGCTTAAATAACATTTTGTGACGTCTACGCGACAGGACGAAGTAAAACAATGTTTCAAGCAATTAAAGGTTTTAGAAAAGCCGATCTGAAGTTTGTAGCGGAAGAGCTTGGCGAAATAATTCCTCCTGAATGTACTATTGCTACCTTGAAGGAAATTATTTTGAATAGCAACGAATATAAAAATGATCCCAATTTTGTGCAAGAAATTCTATCAACGGCTGTTGTTGAGAGGCAAGAAAAAGAAAAATTGAAAGTCGAGCAAGAAAAATTGAAAGTCGAGCAAGAAAAAGATCTTCAGCAACAAAAACTTAAACTTGAACAAGAAGAAAAAATTGAATTAGAAAAGCTTAATCAAGAATTAGAGATAAAGAAGATGGAATTAGACCAACAGTTGGAATTGGCTAGAATACAGTCACAGGCCTACATTCAAGGGGAGTCAATTTTAACTGTTAATGAAAATAATTCATCTAGAAGAAAAATTTCCTTACCCAAGTTACAATTCCGACAATTTGATGGGGATTTAAAAGAATGGCTACCATTCTGGAGTCAGTTTGAGCAGATAGATAAAGATAACGATATTCCTCCAGAAAACAAATTCCAGTACCTCATTCAAGCAACGGTCGCTGGTTCCAGAGCACGAAAAATCGTAGACAGTTTTCCGCCAACTGGCGCCAACTATGCCAAAGTTATAGAGAGTCTAAAAGCTCGTTATGGAAGAGATGATCTTCTAGTTGAAGTGTACGTTAGAGAATTATTAAAATTAATTATAGTTGCTCATACAAAAGAAAACTTTTCTCTTACTTCATTGTACGATAAACTTGAATCATATTTAAGGGCTCTTGAAACGTTGGGTGTCACTACTGATAAATGCGCTTCTATATTATATCCTATGGTAGAATCCTGTTTTCCAGCTGAATTTTTGAAAGCTTGGAATAGAAGTAACATTGTTTCTACTAGTTCTGATGCGAAAGAACGGTTGGACAATTTGATGCAATTTCTCAAATGTGAAGTTGAAGGAGATGAAAGAATAAATTTGGCGGTAGCAGGTTTTGGTCTGGCGAAGAAAAATGATGACCGAAATTATAGAAAAAGAAGGACTTATACTGATGTTGTTAAGCCTATACCCACTGCCTCTACTTTATTAACGACTTCTTTTAAACAGGATCTAAAGAAAAATTGCGTGTTTTGTAATGGAAAGCATATGAGTTCAGACTGTTTTACGGCACGAAAGATGAGTTTTAATGAGAAACAGAATGTTCTAAAGGATAAGAAGTGCTGTTTCCTCTGTTTGGGGTCAGGTCACACTACCAAACAGTGTAAAGCTGTCCTGAAGTGTTTTATCTGTGATAGAAAACATTCCACCGTGATGTGCCAAAGTCTTGATAAAGGCAAAACAAATGAACGAGAAGAGAAAGAAAAGTCAAATGAAAGTGAAGTAAATATGGCAAATTTCAATAAAAATCCAAGGGTATTTCTTCAAACTCTCAAAGCAAAAGTCGTCTCTGATAATAAAGAAAAGGATATTCGTCTAATTTTAGATACTGGTTCACAAAGATCGTATATTTTGAAGAAATTAGCAGAAGAAATGAAATATGCAGCCATTAAAAAAGAAAAGGTTGTACATTCACTTTTTGGCGGAGTCTCAACCAAAGAATATGAACATAGCTTTTATAAAATAAGATTAAGAGATTTGACAGGGAAATTCAGATGCAATTTTGAAGTTTTGGATCAAAATATTATATGTGAAAATGTTAAGCCTGTGGGAAAAGGTTCTTGGCTGAAAGAATTGGCCGAGAAAGGCATTGTTTTGACAGATGTTGGCGATGCAGATGAGTCTATTCAAGTACTGATTGGAGCCGATATAATCGGTAAACTATTGACAGGTCGAAGAGAAGTGTTGTCTTCTGGGCTAGTTGCAATGGAAACACTTTTTGGCTGGACATTAATGGGAAAAGTTCCTCAAGAAAGTTCATCTAAAGAAAATTTAGCTCTATCAGTTACTTCCATGTTTGTAAAAAAAGAAGCAGAAATTTCTGACTTATGGAGATTAGATTTACTTGGAATAAGTGATCCAATCGAAAAGCTATGTAAGATGGAAGTAGATCGTCAAGTAAAAGAGCACTTTCTACAGACAGTAACACGGAATAAAGACGGTCGTTATGAAATATCCTTACCATGGGCTGAAGATAAACCACCTTTACCTGATAATTTGTGTTTAGCCAAGAAAAGGTTAACCAATGTCACACAAAAACTACTTGCGAGTAATATTTATGAAAAATATGAGGAAGTACTTTTAGGATGGCTTGGCGACAAAATTATTGAAGAGGTCCCTGAATGTGAAAGGTCCATTTATGGACACTACTTACCTCATCGACCAGTTATAAAGGAGAATAGCACTACTCCAATTCGTCCAGTATTTGACGCATCAGCAAGAATCCAAAACCATCCATCTTTGAATCAATGTCTACACTGCGGTCCAAATCTCATTGAATTAATTCCTGACATACTTTTGCGATTTAGAGAAAATAAATTCGGTGTCTTAGCTGATATCAAAAAAGCGTTTTTGCAAATAAGCATCCGGAAAGAAGATCGGGATTTTTTACGTTTCCTCTGGTGGAGCAATCCAGAACAAAGTGAGCTGAGAATATTTCGTCATGCTAGAGTCGTTTTTGGAGTCAAGAGTTCACCTTTTTTGCTAGCTTCAGTAATAGAATACCATATTAAAAATGATGAAGAATACGACCCAGAACTTAAGCAAAGATTGTTGAGAAGCTTCTATGTTGACAATGTTGTTACGAGTGTCCGTACAGAGGAAGAGTTAAAGAGATTTATTACTTGCTCTAAAAACCTAATGTCTAAAGGCGGATTCGACCTAAGAGGATGGGAACATACAGAAGAGAGAAAAGACTCGGAACACAATAAAGAAGCTGTTGTACTTGGATTACACTGGAACAGATTTTCGGACATTTTAAAGGTCAATGTATCCTGCACGAAAGATGTAAACCTGGAGAAAATAACAAAACGTACTATGCTATCAGTGGCACATAAAGTTTTTGATCCAATTGGTTTTACTTCACCAGTCATGATTTGCCCCAAGATGATGTTACAGAAAACCTGGAAAATTGGTTTAACCTGGGATGAAGAAATTACCGGGGATCTAAAAAACGAGTTTATCGGATGGTTTCGTGAATTAAATATATTGGAAGAAATTGAGATTCCGCGATACATTCAAGTCACTCCAGATAATTTAAAAAAATGTACTTTTCATACATTTTGTGATGCTAGTAATCAGGCTTATGCTGCTGTTGTATTTTTGAGAATAGAAAAAGCTGATCAAGTGAAATTATTCCTTCTGGCTGCCAAATCCCGCATCAGTCCTTTAAAGTGCCCAACTATACCTCGAATGGAGCTTTTAGCGGCTTTGATTGGTGCTAGATTATCGAAATCAGTAACAGATGCATTCAGTTGGGAAAATATGGAAAGATATTTTTGGAGTGATTCCACGACAGTTCTTGCATGGATAATCAGAGAAGAGAACTGGTCAGTTTTCGTCAGGAACCGAGTTCAAGAAATCAGGAGTTTGACTGATCCTTCTTTATGGAAATATATACCCAGTGAAATGAACCCATCGGATCTACCCTCTAGAGGTTGTAAAGCCAAACAACTTGTCTCTCTCAAATGGTGGGAGGGTCCATCGTGGCTTAAGAATCCATATGAGTATAATACTCATATGGATTTCATCTGCCAGAATATAAATGAAGAAGACGTTGAAAGAGAAAAGTTAAAATCTACAAAATTACTGATAAATGTAGATGAAAATTCACAGAATACTTGGTACTATCACTATTTTTCATGTTATGAGAAAATCGTTCGCCTTGTGGGATGGATTCTCCGTTTTAAACACAATACTTGTAATCCAAAGGATAAAGTGAAAGGGGAATTGACAAGTCAGGAATTTCACAAAGCGAACGATTTTCTCATAACATGAAAAATAGTGATAGTACCAAGTATTCTGTGAATTTTTCATGGACCAACAAAATTAGAGCCATCATCTGTTTTATCTAAATGTACTACTTGTAAAAGATTCAACTCTAAGAACGTGGAATCTTCGCCTATTTCTCTACCAGAAAATCGAGTGAAAGATGCAGCTGTGTTTCAGGTCATTGGTATTGATATGGCTGGTCCTTTGTTTCTGAAAGACAATCAAAAGAGTTGGGTTATCTTGTTCACATGTGCTATCTATCGGGCAGTACATTTTGAACTTGTTACATCAGCATCTACCGAGGTTTTTTTGATGGCTTTAAGAAGATTTATATCTCGTAGAGGAAGATGTTCCATTATATATTGCGATAATGGCTCTAATTTTGTTGGTGCAGCCAACTATTTGAAACGACTGAACTGGAATCATATACAAAAGGATGCAGCAACCAATTCAATTGAATGGAAATTCAATCCGCCAACTGCGGCGTGGTGGGGCGGATGGTGGGAGAGGCTCATCAGACTGATGAAAGATCTATTAAAAAGAGTCCTTGGGCGAGCGTGCTTGAATTATGAAGAAATGATTACTGTATTGGCTGATTGCGAAAGCATTATCAATTCTCGACCTTTGACTTACATGTCAGAGCAAGAATCTATTAAGCCAATTTCTCCTGCCATGTTTTTGAAAGATATTCATGAATATATTGTGCCAGACATTGATGCAGTCGAGGGAAACTCTTTCAAACGAAGGCTTAAATACAGACAAGCATTGCAGAAAAGTTTAAGAAATCGATTTAGATCAGAGTATTTGGGTTTACTTATTCAGCGACCGAATGTGAGAAGAAGCCAACAGACAGTTTCTGTAGGAGACATTGTATTGGTGGGAGCGGACAATAAAAAAAGGATGCACTGGCCATTAGGACGCATCATAGAGCTTATTCATGGCAAAGATGGCAAAGTGCGACTCGTAAAGTTACAAACATCTCATTCAGAGATACTTCGACCAATACAAAGAATCTATCCTCTAGAAGTATCATCTAGTGACGGTGCTGAAAATACGTTTCCTAATCCAGCTGTGAAGGAAGCACAAATTAAAAAGCCTTTGGAGGATAAGTCCTGCAGGGAAATTAGAAACACTAGATCTGGAAGACTAATTAAAATGCCAGACAGACTGATTTTATGAAGAAGAAATCTTCTAGAGATATCAAAATGAAGAGTTTTGATTATAAGATATAATCAAAAGGTGGGAGGATGTTAGATATTGTCCATGTTTTATTTTATTCTCTCATTTTTATATTTTTAACTCACGTGATGTATTTTTGTTAACGCCACAAAATGTTATTTAAGCGTACAAAAAGAAAGTTATTTTAACTCTCTAGCTTACTATATATGTAATTGCGGACGCCAAAATAAACTTAAAGCATACAAAAGAAGTTATTTTAAACTCCTAAGCTTTCTAAAAAACTAAATAATAATTTCTAACAACAAAATCTACTTGCTGCTTTTATTCCATTGAAAAATTTGAATACTGAACTTCTAACCTCAGTGGTCTAATACCTAATACAACTAGTCTCTCAAAAAGAGATTGTGAGAGGCCAGCTCGTGCTGCCTTTTTGCACATTACTACAGGACCCAGCTGACAATGATCTCCAACAAGTATTAGCTGTTTGGCACCCAGCACAACTGGCACCATGCATTCAGGCTCTGTGGCTTGCATACTTTCATCAATCAAAATAGAATAAAATTTAAATCGAGCAAGACGAGGATCACCTGCCCCTACACAAGTGCAACAGATTACATCAGCAGCCTCTAGTAATTCCTTTTCACATGCTTTTTTGAGCATTCTGTATCTCTTTTCATCAGCAGATGACAATTCACCAGTTTCATCTTTCAGCTGCTGTAGCTTGTGTAACTCAGAATGACCTTCTAGCTTTCGAATTTGATTGTGCAAAGCCAGAAAAGATACAGGTGAATTAATAGCTTCACGACTTTTGGCACATAATCTAACAACTTTTAAACCTGTTCGGTGGATTTTTTCAGTAAGTTGATCAACAGCAATATTACTTGGAGCACAAACTAGAACAGGACCATTATTTTGACGAACTAAATGATATACAATTGTGGCAGAAGTCACTGTTTTTCCAGTTCCAGGTGGACCCTGTATTAAAGACAAAGGTCTTTGTAGTGCATGTTTAACAGCATAAACTTGAGATCTATTTAGCTCAGGTAAATTAGGAGCGGAGAAGTGCTTAGGCAGCTGGCATCTCATTAAAACATCTTCAACTTCATGTCCTAAAAGTTTGTGATAGATATAAGCTGAAACTGAAGTTTCATCAACAGCAAACTTTCTTAAAGCTGCTTGCATTCTGTCAAATGAAGTGGATTTCCAAACAAAATCAACAACAAAATTTGAAGTACAATCTGTTGGTACACCCAAATTTGTTTTCATTTCAATGCCAACTTCTTCACTATAATTATCTGGTATTTTGATAACATGCCCAACTCCAGACCATGGCTTATGTAATTCTCCAAGATATCGAAGTCTCAATTCATCGCCATGCATAAGTCTCATATCAGTATCAGATTTTGCAATAGTAAAATAAGAAATAATTTTTTTGTTGAGCCCAATATCCCATCTCACTTCTATATTGTCTTGAGTTTGCGATTCTTTTAACTTTTTGTCATAATCTGCTTCCATTTTAACCAAAGGACCAAATATATTTTGATACTGATAACCATCTTCATACCTCAATAGTACTTGCTGAGGTTCTTCATCAACACCAGGTTTTTCTAAATCTTCAAAGGAGGCATCAACATTATCTTTCCAAAGTTCTTCTAATTTATTTATTTGTGGTGCAGTAACTTGACGTGCACGCAGCTGTTCCTGTTCTTGAGGTACTTTGACTAACCAGGCAAGAAAACTTCTATCACTAATAAGAGGCTTCCATTGATCATGATCCTAGCTGTGTTGTTCAGTGTAATATTTGTAAAAGATGGTTTTGCAATGGCCGTGGCAATACCTCTGGAAGTCACATAATCAATCATTTAGTGAGAGCAAAGCATAAAGAAGTAACTCTTCATAAAGATGGTCCCCTTGGAGAAACTGGGGTCCATCGTGGCTTAAGAATCCATATGAGTATAATACTCATATGGATTTCATCTGCCAGAATATAAATGAAGAAGACGTTGAAAGAGAAAAGTTAAAATCTACAAAATTACTGATAAATGTAGATGAAAATTCACAGAATACTTGGTACTATCACTATTTTTCATGTTATGAGAAAATCGTTCGCCTTGTGGGATGGATTCTCCGTTTTAAACACAATACTTGTAATCCAAAGGATAAAGTGAAAGGGGAATTGACAAGTCAGGAATTTCACAAAGCAGAAATGAAAATAGCTTGGATTATTCAGAAAGAAGCTTTTTCCTCTAAAGATTATGAGAAATTGAAAACTCTTGAGACTTTCAAAGATGAGGAAGATATAATACGCGTGAAAACTAAAATTTTGTATAGAGAAGACAAGAAGGATTTTCTCACACCTATCGTTCTACCATCTAATCATGAAGTTGTTAAACGACTAATTTCATATTTTCATCTGAAAAATTGTCACGCAGGTCCTCAGATTCTTTTAAATTTGATTAGAGAAAAATATTGGATTTTGAATGGAAGAAGAACTGTGACATCTGTTTTATCTAAATGTACTACTTGTAAAAGATTCAACTCTAAGAACGTGGAATCTTCGCCTATTTCTCTACCAGAAAATCGAGTGAAAGATGCAGCTGTGTTTCAGGTCATTGGTATTGATATGGCTGGTCCTTTGTTTCTGAAAGACAATCAAAAGAGTTGGGTTATCTTGTTCACATGTGCTATCTATCGGGCAGTACATTTTGAACTTGTTACATCAGCATCTAGCGAGGTTTTTTTGATGGCTTTAAGAAGATTTATATCTCGTAGAGGAAGATGTTCCATTATATATTGCGATAATGGCTCTAATTTTGTTGGTGCAGCCAACTATTTGAAACGACTGAACTGGAATCATATACAAAAGGATGCAGCAACCAATTCAATTGAATGGAAATTCAATCCGCCAACTGCGGCGTGGTGGGGCGGATGGTGGGAGAGGCTCATCAGACTGATGAAAGATCTATTAAAAAGAGTCCTTGGGCGAGCGTGCTTGAATTATGAAGAAATGATTACTGTATTGGCTGATGGCGAAAGCATTATCAATTCTCGACCTTTGACTTACATGTCAGAGCAAGAATCTATTAAGCCAATTTCTCCTGCCATGTTTTTGAAAGATATTCATGAATATATTGTGCCAGACATTGATGCAGTCGAGGGAAACTCTTTCAAACGAAGGCTTAAATACAGACAAGCATTGCAGAAAAGTTTAAGAAATCGATTTAGATCAGAGTATTTGGGTTTACTTATTCAGCGACCGAATGTGAGAAGAAGCCAACAGACAGTTTCTGTAGGAGACATTGTATTGGTGGGAGCGGACAATAAAAAAAAGATGCACTGGCCATTAGGACGCATCATAGAGCTTATTCATGGCAAAGATGGAAAAGTGCGACTCGTAAAGTTACAAACATCTCATTCAGAGATACTTCGACCAATACAAAGAATCTATCCTCTAGAAGTATCATCTAGTGACGGTGCTGAAAATACGTTTCCTAATCCAGCTGTGAAGGAAGCACAAATTAAAAAGCCTTTGGAGGATAAGTCCTGCAGGGAAATTAGAAAGACTAGATCTGGAAGACTAATTAAAATGCCAGACAGACTGATTTTATGAAGAAGAAATCTTCTAGAGATATCAAAATGAAGAGTTTTGATTATAAGATATAATCAAAAGGTGGGAGGATGTTAGATATTGTCCATGTTTTATTTTATTCTCTCATTTTTATATTTTTAACTCACGTGATGTATTTTTGTTATTGAAAAAAAAAGAAAAGATTATTCAGATGATGCTCGTGCGCGTGCATCTAGTTTCTTTTTCTCAGTATTCAAATTTTTCAATGGAATAAAAGCAGCAAGTAGATTTTGTTGTTAGAAATTATTATTTAGTTTTTTAGAAAGCTTAGGAGTTTAAAATAACTTCTTTTGTATGCTTTAAGTTTATTTTGGCGTCCGCAATTACATATATAGTAAGCTAGAGAGTTAAAATAACTTTCTTTTTGTACGCTTAAATAACAACAAGGATTTATTTAACAAAACAGTGTTAAATGTGCTTATTTTACTTAGGAATTTTTGCTAGTGCTCGGATACTTTTGCAGCCGACTATAGTCATAGATTTGGAACGCCTGCAAATGGCTTTGCAATCGGAAGTGTTTCATTTGTATGTACCCCTTAGTTTTTTAAAATGGTATAATTTTGTTTATTAAAATAAGGGAATTCAAGTAATGAAATACTTTAATTTAAATTTAAGTTTTTATGAAAATAAATTTCAAAGGAAAATTCATAAATATCCTCCCTAGTTCATTTGTCAAAGGAATACCTAAATGTATCCAAATTTATTACTTTTTCTATCATGACAGTTTAATTCGTTTAACACCGATTTACACGATTTTTTTTTTTTTTTTTTTTTTTACGATGACATTTATCTTTTACATTATAGCATCTATGGCAAAAAAGCTAAGTCTAAATCTGCTCAGCCCTAAGATATGTCGATTTTATTACCATGTTTTTATTAACTTCGATTCTTGTGTGTTTGTGTGTTTGTCAGGGACAAATCTTGCAATCGATTTTTAACTAACTTCCCGACTAGCTAGATATTTGAAATTTTCAGGACAGCTCACAACACGGTGACAATACATTTTTCTAATAATTTTAGTCAACTGCTTCAAGTTCCGCTGCCTTCGGCAGCGTTTATATGATTCGGCAGAAAATTTATTTAACTAACTTCCCGACTAGCTAGACATTTGAAACTTTCAGAATAAGGTAAAAATGCATATTTTTAATACCTTTAGCCAACTGTTTCGGGTTTCCGCTGCCTTCGGCAGCGTTATCGGTACAAAGATTGCAATCGATTTTTTCCTAACTTTCTGACTAGCTAGACATTTGAAACTTTCAGGATAGCTCAAAACACGGTGACAATACATTTTTTTAATACTTTTAGTCAACTGTTTCAGGTCCCCACTGCCTTCAGCAGCGTTTATATGATTCAACAGAAAATTTATTTAACTAACTTCCTGACTAGCTAGACATTGGAAACTTTCAGAATAGTTCAGAACACGGTGAAAATGCATTTTTTAAATATTTTTAACCAACTACTCCGGGTTCCTGCTGCCTTCGGCAGCGTTACCAGTACAAAGCTTGTAATCGATTTTTCACTAACTTCTCGACTAGCTAGACATTTGAAAACTTCAGGATAGCTCAGAATACAGTGACAATACATTTTTTTTTATACTTTTAGTCAACTAATTCAGGTCCCTACTGCCTTCGGCAGCGTTTATATGATTCGAACGAAAATTTATTTAACAAACTTCCCGACTAGCTAGACATTTGAAACTTTCAGAATAGTTCAGAATACGGTTAAAATGCATTTTTTTAATACCTTTAGCCAAATGTTTCGAGTTCCTGCTGCCTTTGGCAGCGTTATCAGTACAAAGATTGCAATCAATTTTTCTCTAACTTCTCGACTAGCTAGACATTTGAAACTTTCAGGATAGCTCAGAATACAGTGACAATACATTTTTTTTATAGTTTTAGTCAACTGTTTCAGATCCCTACTGCCTTCAGCAGCGTTTATATGATTCAACAGAAAATTTATTTAACTAACTTCCTGAGTAGCTAGACATTTGAAACTTTCAGAATAGTTCAGAATACGGTGAAAATGCATTTTTTAAATATTTGTAACCAAATGTTTCGGGTTCCTGCTGCCTTCGGCAGCGTTACCAGTACAAAGCTTGCAATCGATTTTTCACTAACTTCCCAACTAGCTAGACATTTGAAACTTTTATAATAGCTCAAAACATGAGAGCAATGAATATTTTTAAAAATTTATCCAATTGCTCCGGGTTCCCGCTGCCTTCGGTAGCGTTTATATGATTGAACAGAAAATTTAAAAACATGGTATATAAAAAGATCTTTTTATCTTGTAATTATCTTTATTTATATATTTATTTATTGACTTTTATTTTATTTGTTTAAAATCACGGATAAAATTTTATTTCATTTTTCTCAGTACATTGTTGTAATTGTGACGTCATATTTTCTGTTAAATTAAACATTTTTTTTTTTTTTTTAAATCAGATTATTATATTGTTTAAAAACATGATTAAAATTTCATTATATTTTCAGTGATAGTTTTTATTATCATTTGCACGTGACATAAGCATCAAATTATAAATTTTTGCCATGAAAAAGCTATATAGCAAATGTCGGCTATATAGAACAAAACAATTGACGAAAAATCACTTTTTAGCTTGTAACTTCTAAGCAATTGAAGCTATCGAAAAAATTTAAATGCAAAAATTGTTCTTTAGGGTAAGGCGGTAATTCGTTTGATTTGAAATTTTTTCCTATTTTCAATATTAAAGAAATTATGGGCAAAGGAAAATTTCCACCCCCCACCATTTCCACCCCCTTTGAGCTAGACACCCCGTCTACGAACTCGACCGAGATTTTTACTGTCCTGAGAACACATCCCGAGCTGGTTAAAATTAAATAAAAATTACTCCAGTTATCTTGTTCACAACTTAACATGGGAAAAAGCGTTATACATATATATATATATATATATATACCTATTTATATATATATATATATATATATATAAACTTTTGAACGGAGGGTGGTTTTGGGTTCTAGGGGTCATGATCGGTGAAGATATGAAGAAATTTACCAGAAGTCGTTTCATGAGAACCATTGCAATAGGTAGATCTCCTATAAGGAATCTACCTAAAAGGAAACCTGCCCAAACCTATGTAAATTCAATAATTTTTACATTGACCCCAACCTATGTGGGAAAAATTTTATTGCGGGTTTAGAATCAGCAGACCAAAACATGACATGTGGTAAATTTGCACGAGTGAATACACAAAAATAAACAAAGTCTCCAACTAATGTGGGGGGGGGGGGAATAGTTAACTTTAAATGAAAGATCGTAATTAATTATATATTATGGAACTTAGTATGTTCCTATTGTTATAATTGGTCGTTCCCAAAAGGAAAAGGGAAAGAAAATGAGAGGAGTGAAACGAAACAAAAAATGGAAGGAGAGGGGGAAGCAGTCGGGAAAGAAAATGAGAGAAACAAACATTTGAACTTTAACGATACAGAAGCCGCTAATGTGCAGATTACATAAGTTAAAATGCGTAAAACACTTGATTCCGCACTTTAACGGATCATTTTAGTTATTCTGCAGATTAGCTAGGTAATTCACACATTAACGGATTTCAAGCTTTAACGGTCACACATACACACATATATATAATAGCGGCCAAGTGAAAAGATTTAAGAAATGAACCTACTCTTTTGTCTGAACCGGAAAGATTTGTTACATTTATGTTTTTCTTATATGTCAACAAGCTAGGAATGGAAAAACATTTATAACACTTACCATTTTGTTATTCTGACAGAAAAACTTAAAAAAAGAAAAAGAATAAGAAGTATGAAATAGAAAGAAAATAAAAATCACTTCCACCCAAAAAACTTTTCCCGAAGTGATTCAAATGGTATTCCAAGTTGTGTATTACTGTTGTCTTTTATAACAGCAATACTCAACTGCCAACACCGTGACACTATCCGGTTTTGTTACATTTTTCAACAAAGCTCATGGGAACATAAGCTTATATGCGACCGCAGATATTACAATTGTGAAAAAGGGGGTGGGAGAGATTTCCCTCGCGAGAAATCTTTGAAGAAGCTGTTGGATATAAATACTCAAAATATACTATCCTTATTTCATGATGATAGACAAACTCAAAAAAGCAAAATGCCGATGTATTTCAAAAGCCTCCCTACATTTTATATGCACTTCACAACTTCACTGAAAATGTAAAATACAAGTCATAAAACAACCTGATAAACAGAAAAAGTATACATGTTTCGGGTATCGATTGAATTTTTGCAGTGAAAACTTCTTTAGGCGCATTGCATAATTTCTTCCTTCGGAATGAATTAATCTAATTTTTTCTTGAAATAATTTTCCATTTAGTGCCACGATTATTTAGGCAACGAAATCCATAAAATAGCATTTATATTTTGACATAAGAAGAAATACATTTATTTACATATGAATAATAAAACTGAAATAAACTTTATCAAAAAGAAAAGTTATATAATAGAAAACTCCTGGTTAAACTGCAGTCATGTTTCTTTTTAATATATTTTTGTATAGTTTGTAGTTTGATAGTTAATTTTATGGTTCAATCAGACATATTTATTTTAAAATAAATAGTTTTAAAGTCTTTATTTAATTTTTAATAGAATCACTGCCCGACATAGAATATACACCACTATGAAAAACTGGGTAAAATGTGATGAAAATTTATACAGAGACAGCTGATACATATTTAAAATAAGCGATTTTATTTATAAAAAGATACTTTTAGACACAACAGCTAATCGGGAAGATCAGTATATACAAAATAGATCCCTCTCTCGCAGCGATACAAGCCACAACCCTACGAAATGCTGATTCAATTAGCCTGCGGATATTGTCACGAGGAATGAAAGCTCATATGTTTTCAACTATTTTTCATAATTCATCCTCCAATTGAGGTTGGGGAACATCAGAGAAATGACGGCCAATTACACAAACAGATTCAAAATTTATGAAAGATCAGGAAACCTCAAAGACCAAGGAAAAGTTGGAGATGCTGCAAGGCCTGTCTGTTAATGAGTGCAATGTGTGGTCGCTGGTTGTCTTCCTGAAAAAGACCTGTTTGCAGCCGCTAAATGTTTGGTAGCACAATCGGTTGCAGCACCTTATCAACAAATCATCGTGTGGTCAATGTGTCTCTAACTCGTATAAGAGGTGACCTGCTATCGTGTTTGTTGGCATACAAAATCCTTATGCCACTCTGACTAATTGTATATCGTTCAATAATAGTATTCTGATTTCCTCTATCCCCCACGTCTCCAGATACTTACCCGGCGATTACCACTGAACAAACAGAAACTAGACTCGCCGCTATACACCGCATTGTGCCATTCAGTCGTCCAAGTAGCTCAATCCCGTTACTATTGCAATCGTTCACGTCAGTGAGTTGACCTCAATGACAGTCTTCGTAAAGGGCGATATGAATGTAAGCCTCGTTTAACCAAATGCCATGAAACTGTTCTTCTAGATATTGAAGCATGCAAAGCTCTCTGCACATTCTGCAGAATGTGAAAATTAGATGATTGAGGTGCTGCCACCGCATTCCCTTCGTCTATACGTACGTTCTGTCGTACGCCTAGATGGATCTGGTCTTTGATGGAGATTTATATTTACTTCTTCGACCCATACACATACATCCAGAGATTTTCCCAGTCATCTATAGGGCACAAAATTGATTTTCTTTCACCATTTAGTGTTACGTTTATTTAAAATGAAAATTGCTTGCATTCATCATGGAAAATAATTTTAATGAACAAGTTGTACTGTGAATAGAAAAACTAGTGTTATTATAATCGCTGGAACTTTTTATGACGCAATGCATCTGCACAATGTGAAAAAAAAAAAAAAAAAAAAAAAAATGCTATATGTAAAAATTGTGTAGTAAAATTATGCTTTCTCGACCCCTGAAATCATATGAAAAATCAGATATTGTAACTTTTACAAAATTAATTTTTGTGGATTTTCCGAGAATAATCGACTAGAACCTGCCTGTTTCCTTACAAATTGCATTCTCCACGCAAGAAAGTCGACAATTTTTCGTAACAATATAATAAATAATTTCGGCTAACAAAAACAAATTGCATAAAAATATCCCTATTGCTGACAACCATACCTCAGATCGAAAAACATTGATACAGGTCAAGCAGGAGCGAGTTACAGTTGCCGAAAAACATTATTTTAGTTCCGAATCTTTTCCAAAATGATTGTGAAGAATCTGGTAATTTTAGTTTTTTAACAGAAAAGGTCGGGTTGAGAGCATGTTTCAATAAATAAATAAATAAATAAATAAATAAATAAAAATTGTATGCGATATATATAGGAATATATTACCTAATATATATTTTTAGTGCCTAGTATAAATTTGATATATGCATACTAAATGCACTCGCAACTAATGATATACACTAAAGAACAAAAAAAAAAAAAAAAAAAAACTCCTTCTGGCTTATTCGGAAGGGTAGGTTGATTTCTTTGAACATAGGGCAGAGCGATAGGCCTTAACTTATCAGAAATGTAATGGCTGGTATTCAGAGTGGCGGGAATGAAAACAAGAGGTGATCGGGACGTGTATCCAACAGTATCACATACCATCAATCCAGGTGGTGACTCAGTATGCGGCTACCAAAATTCTGATTACCCTCAAAACTGCATCACTGATATGGGCGCCATTAATGTGTGATCAGAGATGAACCTGGACACAGGAATGGCGTGAAGTCACTTTTCAGACAAATCACAATCCTGTTTACAGCATCAAGATTGCCTTATCCGTATTTAACGGCAATATGAATAATGCACATTGCTAGCTGAGATTTGACATCAGCATACTGTCCATCATTCGCAATGATGTTATGGGTTCCCATTGGATACACGTCTCGATTACTTCATGTTCGTATTCCTGGCACTCTGAAATGCGGCCATTAAATTTCTGATGAGTTAAGGCCCGCCCCTCTGCCCTGTATTCGAGGCCTCCGTAGCGCAAAATTTAAGCAAGATAATGCACGGCCGTAAGTTGTTTGTATTGTTCGGACCTTCTTTGATACAGAATGTGTTTGACTGTTGCTCTGGCCAGCGCGTTCTCCTGATTTCGCACCAATGAAAATGACTGTTTAATCATTGAAAAACGACTGTCCCCCTACCACTCACCAGTAACTTCGATCGATGAATTGTGGCATCGTGTTGAAGCTTCATACCCGTACATGTCATCCAATCGCTGCTCGATTCAATGCCTAGGCAGATATGTGCCGTTATTGCTCACAGAGGTCGCTGCTTTATGTGCTGTTTTCTCAGTACATATTACTCCAAATTTTCTGAAATTTTAATCAATTGTTCTTCCTACTATAATGTATGTGTCCAACAAATTTTATTCCGTTATTATTATTCCTTCTTGGTGCAGCAATTTTAATGGCCAGTAGTATAGATCAAATTAACTCAAAATCTCAAAAGTCATCGTGTTGAAAAATTAAGTGGCACTTCGATCAAAATGGCAGAGAAAGTTGCTCATCTAAGATATCGTTGCAAATTTGAAATTTTTATTTTTTTTTTTTCTTTTTTGTAGAAATTCTTTCAAAGAGAGTAAGTTGATAAAATGTTAGTTTTCTGAATTTCTAGTTTGTTTTAGCATTAAAATAGCCTAATTTTTCCTTAAAAATGCATTAAAAAGATCCAGTAACGCAGGTAATCGATTTCGCGCCAAATCTGGCGACTTTTCCCCTGTGGCGACTTTTGGCGAGAAAATACTTATTATTGATATAACAAAGATGGACGCAATAACGTGATTGGTTCACCAGTTATGTGAATTTTCTAGATTTTTGTTGTTGGAATGATAAATCCATTTTTCAACTTTGATTTGAATTGATTAAGTATTTCTAAAGTTACCGTGATAACAAGTTTTCAAGTGGCCGCCATTTGGAAGCAATACAGTGAAACAAGCTGCCCAGCAAACGCATCCAAGATATTTGAAGAATAGGGTCACTGTCCAACTGTGTTTTAAATCAGTACCGTGTTTCAAAGGTTAATTTTATGGCAAAATTTCAAGTAGCAGTCTAAGTGGTTGCAATTTGGAAACAAAATGACAAAACAACTTGGCCAGCAAAATCATCCATTACATTTGTATGATAAGTTCATTGTCCAGTTCTAATTTAAATTAAATCAGTATTAAAAAAATTATCGTCATAAGAAATTTTCAGGTGGCACCACTTGGGGAAAAAAAAGCGTAGTGAGATGCCCAGCGAACTTGTCTGAGATATTTGTAGGAAAAATCCACTACCCAAATTTGATGCGAATTGATTCTGGAGTTACTAAAGTTACCATAATGACAAATTTTCAAGTGGCCGCCACTTGGAAATAAAATTGCGGATCAAGTCCCCAAGTAAACTTATCCTAGATATTTGAACCATAAGTTCTCTATCCAACTTTTATTTGAATCAGTTTAGTATTTTAAAAGTTATCGTGATGGCATATTTTCAAGTGGCAGTGTGATTTCAAGTGGCTGGCACTTAGAAACAAGATGTCGGGACAAGTTGCCCAGTGAAAACATTGAAGATAATTATATGATAATATCACTGTCGAAATTTGGTTCGATTTGGAGTATTATTTCAGAAGTTATCATGATTTTAAATTTTCAAGTGGGAGCCTGATTTCAAGTGGTCCCGCTTAACTTAAGATATCTGCCACTTTTTTAAAAATGGCGGATATAGTTTACTAATAAACTTCATTGAGATCCTTATGTGGTCTGTATTTACATCAAAATTCAAACAATTTCGGAATAAACTTTTTACAATTTAAATTTGAAATTTTCAAGTGGTCTCCACTTGAAAACAAAATGGCGGAGCAATTTGGTTAACAAACTCATCTAAGATATTTATAAGATAAGTTAAGACACTGCTCAAATTTGGTTTCGTTTGGAGTATTATTTCGGAAGTTATCATGGTTTTAAATTTTCAAGTGGTAGCCTGATTTCAAGTGGTCCCGCTTAACTTAAGATATCCGCCACTTTATTAAAAATGGCGGATAAAGTTCATTAATAAAGTTATTTGAGACACTTGTATAACCTATGTATGCATCAAAATAAAAAAAATAATTCGGAATACGCTTTTTGCAATTTGAATTTGAAATTTTCAAGTGGTCTCCACTTGAACACAAAATGGCGGAGCAGCTTAGTTAACAAATTCATCTAAGTTATTTATAAGATAAGTTAAGACACTGTCCAAATTTGGTTCGATTTGGAGTATTATTTCAGAAGTTATTGTGATTTTAAATTTTCAAGTGGTAGTGTGATTTCAAGTGGCCCTGCTTAACTTACGATATCTTCCACTTTATTAAAAATGACGGATAAATTTCATTAATAAACTTCATTGAGACCCTTATGTGGTTTATATTTACATCAAATTTCAAACAAATTTGGAATACGCTTTTTACAATTTCAATTTGAAATTTTCAAGTGGTCTCCACTTGAAAACAAAATGGCGGAGCAACTTGGTTAATAAACTCATCTAAGATATTTATAAGATAAGTTAAGACACTGTCTAAATTTGGTTCGATTTGGAGTATTATTTCGGAAGTTATAGTGATTTTAAATTTTCAAGTGGTAGCCTGATTTCAAGTGGTCCCACTTAACTTAAAATATCTGCCACTTTATTAAAAATGGCGGATAAACTTCATTAATAAACTTCATTGAGACCGTTATGCGGCCTGTATTAACAACAAAATTCAAGCAAATCTTGCTTAAATATGCTTTTTACAATGTGGGTTTGAAATTTTCAAGTGGCTGCCACTTGAAAACAAAAAGTCGGAGCAACTTGGTTAACGAACTCATCCAAGATATTTATAAGATCAGTTCACTGTCCAAATTTGGTTCCATTTGGAGTATTATTTCGGGAGTTATCGTGATGACAAAATTTTCATTTTATATATATATACACTAAGCGACAAAAAAAAAGGCGCACTGCAGAAAAAATGACTTATACCTTTTTTATTTGTAATAACTTTAAAATTAATGTTTGAAACAAATTGTTTGCATAATACCAAAGGTATGAAATGATACCTATGTATATTTTCGATTTAATAATTCGCTTTATTGCACTTTACGAAGTACTTTTTAAAAATCTGCATAAAACTTTCTTTTTGAACAAAATGCAATAACTATACACTTTGCATTCTATTATGATTTATTATATGAAATAAACAAGTTATATTTTAATATATGAAATAAAACTATTTATTTGTTAGATTTAAGCAATTTTTTGTTAAAAATATGTATTCTGCATTGGGTTAATTCCACCTTTATATGGAATTACTGCATTAATGCGCAATGGCATAGTTTTATACAGTGTTTTAATATAAATCTCAGAAATTTCAATGTGCCAAATATCACAAATAAATTTTTCTAGTTCTGGCAGAGTTATAGGCTGCAAATTTCGAATCCTCTCTCCTCTCCTCCGCCTTTTTATAGACGAAACATTTTCGAGCGATCGCGATTTTGACCATTTCCATGTCTGGTAAAGAAGAAATTCTACTATATCCTTTGTGGTATTTAACTTAAAGTGGAAAAAAGTATGATTACTTACAGAATTATAGGTTCTCAAGGGAATGTATAAGAAACTTTGACAATTTGAAGTGAATAAACTTACCACAGACTCCGTGTAGTAAGGTGCCTTATTATCTTCAAATGCTGTTTACGGAAATGTCTAAGATACCTCCAAAATAGTCGGTCAGGCACCACTTTTATGCAGATTGTGTTTTATTTCGAGTTAATTGATCCCTTGAGCATAAAAATTTCCCCGAGTGTTTGAAAAGTTATGCACCTCCGTACCATAATGTACGGAGAATGTGTCACTGTTTTAAAAGTGCGATTTTCATTAAGTCGGTCACATTTTAGTCTTCATTCTAGCTTTTTTCAACTGCACGAAATAAAGAAAACTTGATTCATCAGAGAAAACCAGTTCAGCCTAATAATTAACTGATAATGTTTTTAAATTTTGGTCAACTAAAGTATTATTTTTTCTAATTCTTTTCCTTAATAATGGCTTTTTTCGCAGATCTTTCGTTCTTTAACCCACTTTGTTTAATTGTTCCCGCATTGTTTTTGAAGAAAGTAATTTACTATACACTTTTTAAAAATCTTTTTTAAGTTCTGAACATGATACAAATCGATTTTTTAAACATTCGCATTTTAACTTGCGGTTATCTTGCTTGGATGAGCAACATGACCGCCTAAAGCCAAATTCGTAGTTTAAACGGCCAAAAAAATTTATATTTTTCTAAAATTCATTTTACCAATATTTCGTTAGCATTTAATTATTTTGCCATCTCACGTTTTAAAATATTTTTTGATTTTCATTTAAAAATTAATACTTTTTTTGGCATCGTTAACTGCCTTATTCTTACCATTTTTGAAATAAATTCTAAAATTACAATTTTCCTGACAATTGCATTTTGTTTTTAACACTAGACTCAAAGCTAAAGTGTATGTGGAGGACAACATAGTAAAATCTGTTCGAAAATTTGCTTTTTAAACGATAAAATTGGCGGTTGTAGAAGGCGAAAAGGAAAACATCCAAGTGCGGCTTTTTTTTTTGTCGCTTAGTGTACTTAGTCTTGCCTTAAGTTCTGTTACAACTTTTAGATTTGTAAATGAAAACAAACAAGAGCCCGCAGAAACCTGTCCTTTGCCCAGTGTTTATGTCTGATATATAGCTTTAAAATGCCACTCATTCCTTGTCCATCTTTCATTGCAGGAAAATGGAGCGAGACATTAAACAGAACCGTCATGCAGTTATTGCTCTTCACAAGGCAGGTAAATCCAACTCTGAGATTTTCAAGTTGCTTAAATCTTCGGATATAAACCATATGTTTGTGTAGCGCACCATAACCCGTTTCAGAGCAACCCAATCTGTCAAGGATAGGATCCGATTAGGTCGTCCCAGGTCTGTGAGGACGAAAAATGCCATCAAAGTTGTGGAAAATCGAATTCGGAGAAATCCACTCCGAAAACAGAAATTCATGTCCCGGGAGATGAGTATTTCTCCAAGATTCATGTCCAGGATAATTAAAAAAGACCTTAATATGAGTGCATATCGTATAAAGACTGGACAAAGACTCACAGAGTCCCTAAACAAAATTAGGGCTGAAAGAGCCAAGGTTCTCCTGAGCCGGTACGCTATTGGTCCCCACCGCAGCATCTTGTTATCACAAGGAAACATTCAAAAGGCGTCATCTTCAAAAAGTATTGAACAAAATATATGTGATTCTACTCTTCATAAAACACCAGAAAATGAAATAAATATCGGCTGAAATTAATTACAGCCACCACAAAAAATTATCAAAATTAAGCATATTTGGCGACTTCACACTGCTAGGAGATTGACTTTGAGTACTTGGCGGAAAAGCAAAACACGGTTCTGTTCGTACACGGCAATCTCGGTGCTAGCAAACGTATCGCCTAACAGTGCTATATCGCCAAATATGCTTAATTTTGATAATTTTTTGTGGTCGCTGTAATTAATTTCAGCCGATAATTTTTTCATTTTCTGGTGTTTTATGAAGAGTAAAATCACATATATTTTTTTCAATACTTTTTGAAGATGACTCCTTTTGAATGTTTCCTTGTCAGATGAAAAAATTTTCAACATTGAAGAAAAGTTTAACCGCCAGAACGACAAAGTTTATGCTCACAACTCTTTGGAAGCTCAGGAAAAAAATGGGAGAGTTGAACGAGGCCATCATTCAACCTCAGTGATGGTGTGGTGGGAAGTCAGTTTTGATGGCACCACAAAACTCCATTTCTGTGAACAAGGGGTTAAAACTCGAGCCAAAAATTATCAAGAAGATGTTTTAGAACAAGTAGTGAAACCCCTGACTGGAACCCTCTGTGCCGGAAAACATTGGGTCTTCCAGCAGGACTCGGCTCCTGCACACAAAGCTCGGACGACTCAACAGTGGTTGGCAATGAATGTTCCACAGTTCATTAAGGCTTCAGATTGGCCTTCAGGAAGTCCAGATTTAAATCCCCTGGATTATCGACTGTGGTCTCACCTTGAGGGGATGGCTTTCCGCAGAGGACACACCAATTTGGAGAGCCTAAAATCTGCTTTGGTAAAAGCAGTGGACAATTTCCCACAAGAAGTGGTGCGTACTGCAATAGATTATTGACCCCGGAGACTCAGAGCTTGTGTCGAAGCAAAAGGGGCACATTTTGAATAATTCCATTTTTGTTTTAACTTATAAAAGGTTGTAATTTAAAAATAAAAAAAAATTAACACTCTTGTGTTGGTAATTTTTTAGAGACATATTTTGGTGTAACAGAATTTATGGCATGACTAAGTATATATATATATAGATAGATAGATAGATAGATAGATAAACAAAGTGATTGCAATAGGTCGATTTCTAAAGAAATCAACATAAAAAAAAGCCGCACTTGGATATTTTTCTTTTCTCTTTCTGTAACCGCCAATTTTATCGTTTAAAAAGCAAATTTTCGAAAAGATTTTATTACGTCGTCCTCGACGTACTCTTTAGATTGAGCCCAGTGTTGAAAACAAAATGTAGCTGTCTGTCAGGAAAATTGTAATTTTAGAAAGTATTTCAAAACGGGAAAGGATAAGGCAATTAACGATACTACAAGAAGTATTAATTTTAGAATGAAAATCAAAAAATATTTTAATACGTGAGACAGCAAAATAATCAAATGTTAACGAAATATTGGTAAGATGGTTTTTAGCAAAATATAAATTATTTTCGCTGTTTAAACTGGAAATTTGTTTTTAGGTAGCCACGTTGCTCATCCAAGCGAGATGACCGCAAATTAAAAAGCCAATGTTTAAAAAATCTATTTGTATCATGTTCAAAACTTAGAAACGATTAAAAGAATGTATTTAGCAGAATAATTTCTTCAAATCTGTGCAGCAACAATTAACAGGTTAAAAGCAGAAGATCTACATTATTAAGAATTAAAAGAATCAAGTCTTCAGATCACCAAAAAATTAAAAAAATAATCAGTTAATTATTGAACAGAACTGGTTTTCTCTGATGAGTCAAGTTTAATGATTGATGAAAAACACTAGAAGGACCGCGAAAATGAGACCGACTTAATGAAATTTGCTCTCTTAAAACAGTGACACACTCTCCATACATTATGGTACAATGGTGCATAACATTTCAAGGAGTAGAGCA
This sequence comes from Salticus scenicus, assembly GCA_963930645.1. Lineage (NCBI taxonomy): Eukaryota > Metazoa > Arthropoda > Arachnida > Araneae > Salticidae > Salticus > Salticus scenicus. The sequence continues at coordinate 319,551,113 of OZ005654.1, forward strand.
AATTTTCATACTCAAAGAATCAACTCAAAATAAAACACGGTCATTATAATAGTGGTGCCTGATCGACTATTTTGAAGGAATCTCAGACTTTTCCGTAAACAGCATTTTAAGATGATAATGCACCTTGCTATAGGGCGTCTATGAGACGTTCATTTTATCCAAATTTTTAAAATTACTTATCCATTCTCATGAGCCCCTATAATTCTGTAAATAATCATACCTTTTTGCACTTTAAGTTAAATCCCACAAAGAACGTCGTAGAATTTCTTCTTTACTAGACCTGGAAATAGTGCAATCTCAATCCGCTCAAAAATGTTTAGTCTGTAAAACGGTGGTGGGAGATAGGGGAATTTTCGAAAATTGTAACCAGCAACTCTGCAAGAACTAGAAAAATTAGTTTTATGTCGATTTTTAATAATTACTTCATAGAATGTAATAAAGCGAATTACTAAGTCGAAAATGTATATAAGCATCAATTCATCCCTTTGGTATTATGAAACATGACAGTGTTATTTGGTTCAATATTAGTTTTGAAGTTATTACAAACAAAAAAGATATAAGTCAATTTTTCTGCAGTGCGTTTTTTTTTTTTTTTTGTCCCTTAGTGTACATATTCAAGTGAATATGGTCTGAAACATTCTTTTTTGGACTCCCCTGCTCCTCTCCCATATAGTGGACATTTTTGAACTTGAAACGCTGTTTGCGGAAAAGTCTCAGATACCTACAAAATAGTCGGTCATGCGCCACTTTTATAATGATTGTGCTTTATTTAGAGTTAATTGATCGTTGAGCATGAAAATTCGCCCGACTCCTTGAAAAGTTATGCACCTCCCTACAGGGTTGGCAGGTTTTTGACACGTGACAGTTTTTGACGGTTTAAACCATGGTTAAAACCGTCATGTCAAAAACCACCTTGTCAAAAATGTCAAAAACTGTCAAAAACCTATATTTATAATTTAATTGTCATATGAAAAATTAGCTTAATAAAATATAGTTCATAAGGATTTTTTGAAAAGTAAATAGAATGATGTTCTTTGAAAAACACATTGTTACAACATTTTGATTAATATAAAAAACAAAACTTTAGGCTTTTAATATTTTACTATGAATTATTTCTATGTTCATTCAAAATATGCTGTGATACTTTTATATATTATTATGAAATGTATTTATAACTATGCTTGATATAGCACATGTTAAACTTAGTTATGCGATACTTTAAAAATATAGTTGTTTTCAATAAGATATTATTTATCAGTATGTTTTAAAAGGTAAACATAATACATATTAATGTTTTTGGAGAAACATTATTATAACATTTTGATTAATGTAAAAACAAAACTTTAGGCTTCTAAAAATTTATGATTTATATATCAATGATAGATCATTTTGATTGACAAATCATTTTATTTGCAATACAACATTGTATAGTTCAATTTTTTTTAGTATTGTGCTTTTAGTATTATGTACTTAACCAGTAAAATAACAATGCATAGCCTAAGATTTTGTATTTAAATATTTTATAGAAAAATATAACTTTTTTTTTTCTTAATGACTGCTGATATTGCAAGTTTTTAAGAAAAAGCAACAATTCTGAATGTTAAAAAAGCTTGAATTATGTCTGAAATTCATATAATTACCGTGAAACACGAGAAATATGAATGCTTTCTGGACATGTATAAATTATAATAAATGTAATATTTACCCGTACAGATTTTAAAAAATTTATTAGTCTAAGCTGTAGGGCCCACCAGCAGCCAAGTGGTACTACGCTCAAAGCTGGTAAACGTGAGGTGTAGGGTTTGATCCCAGGGCGCACTCGTTGGCCTAGCCATTCAGAGTTTTTCATGTTTTTCTCCGAAACTTGTATAAATATGGACTAGGACCCTGTAGACAGACCCACACGGAGGGCAATACCCCTTAGGCCTAAGATACTAGAGTAGTCCCAAAACACCGAACACTTACTCCCAAAACACCGAACACCAATAGTCTAAGTTATAAACAGGTACAAATATTTATACAATCAATAATAATAATAAACAGATAAAAATTCATTAATAAATGATAAGTATAATAAATGTAGATTATAAATATAATTATTTTCAAATTCATATTAATTTACTGCCCACATATATTATGTTTTACTTAAAGAAAAAAAAAAAAAAATCCAGTATTCCTGTGTTTTCATGTCTTATGTGAAAATTCATAAATAACTTCGGAATTTTAGAATTTCATAAATATTAATATAAATAAACATAAACATACAAAATATAACTATATGCATACTTTGTATATATTTCTTAGATTATAAACCAGTATATTTACCTAATTTTTTATACATTATCTACAAATTGTTTTCAGATTTCTTAATTTATAAACAGCATAATATTTAGATATTCACTTGTATATGGCAAATATTACTAAATCCTATTTCTAACCAGATTTTAGCTCATTTATAGATGTTGAATTTTGACAATACAGGTTTTTGACGGTATAGAGGTTTATGACAGGTTTTTGACGGTTTAAACCGTGTTTAAACCTTTGTCATGTCAAAAACCACTTTTTGACGTCAAAAACCCAACCCTGCCTCCCTACCATAATGTACAGAGAATGTGTCACTGTTTTAAAGGTGTAATTTTCATTAAGTCGGTCACATTTTCCTAGTCCTACTAGCTTTTTTAATCCACTCGAATAAAATTAAACTGAGCAAACCAGTTCAGCACAATAATTAGCTGATATTTTTTAATTTTTGGTCAACGTTCTGAACATGATACTAATCGATTTTTGAAACATTTGCTCTTTAAATTGCGGTCATCTCGCCTGGATGAGCAACATGGCCGCTTAAAGCCAAATTTCCAGTTTAAACAGCCAAAACGTTTTGTATCTTGCTAAAAGCCAACTCATCAATATTTCTTTAGCTTCAGATCACATCTTTACAAGTTTCATTGCTCGCACACTCCACAATTTGAGTGCGGGGCTGAGGGTAATGCAAATCATTACTTTTTCTCATGTCCGCTAACTCATGATTGGCGTATCCTTAACCCACCTAATAAACCTAACGACTGGCTTTTTAATGTCGTTACCCGACTTCCCTTACGTCAGAAATTAACCAGAATCTATAACTTCTTAATGCATCTTTCCAATTTGACCAACTAATTTTTCAATCTTCCAAGGCAGTTACCAACTTTTTTCTTGGAGGTCCATATAATTTTTCAACACAAACTTTCCTTGCGAGGGAGCAAGGCTCCGTTCTTCTATTTATATTCTTGTTACCTTGTCGCCCTCTGTCGTGTGAAAGCTCCGCTTTGGCGACCTCTGTATATATATATTTTTTTTTTTCTGTTTATGCAATAAACAACGGAGGAGGTTTAATATTTAGATACGGGCTCATTTGAATCTCCACAGTGCCATCGGAGCCCCTCTCTAAAGGTTAAAATCGCTCAAAACCGCTGCATAGTGGTGAGCGGCCACTTTATGTCTTAGAATCTTAGAATATTTCTTTAGCAGTTAATTATCTTGCCATATCCAATTTAACAAACTAAAAACTAATCTGACTAACTTTTCCAAAGTCCCGTCGCAAAATTTGAACTTTCTTCAGCTGCCTACGAAATCTCCTCAGTTAGAAGCCTAAATATTGTCTTTTTAATTAACTGCTGCCTTTTGTCGCGTGGGATTTTATATCCGGCAGCATTTTTTTTTTTTTTTTTTTAATGTTTATGCAATAAACAACGGAGTAGACTTAACTTCTAGAAACGGGCACTTTCAAAATTTTCCATTGTTATGTGACATTTGTCGTCAGAGCCCCTCTTTGGAGGTTAAAATCGCTCAAAACTGCTGCATAGTGGTGAGCGGCATCTTTTCGTGTTTGAATCTTTGAATTATCTTGTCATCTCACGTATTAAAATATTTTTTTTTTCATTCTAAAATTAATACTTTTTGTGGCATCGTTAATTGCCTTATCCTTGCCATTTTTGAAATATATTCTAAAATTACAATTTTCCTGACAGACAATAGCATTTTGTTTTCAACACTGGGCTCAACCTAAAGTGTACATGGAAGACGACGTCATAAAATCTGTTCGAAAATTTGCTTTTTAAACAATAAAATTGGCGATTGCAGAAAAAGAGAAAAAAAATAGTCAATTGCGGTTTTTTTTTTTTAACACGCTTATATTAGCTTCACCTGTATGTATGTATGTTTGTAACTTCTCTGGGAGCAAAACGTGATTGCACAAAATCCTTCATATCTCAAACAAAAAACCATTGTGTATGGTTTCCAGAGCTTTTTAAGAAAACGGCTGATGGCTGAGCTACAAAAATTTGCATGGTGGTTCGTAATGACCTCTCCTGATGCACCTCGAAGCCCGATTTTCGAATTTTGTTTTAGATTTCTTTTAATTAATTAAAATGTTAAAATAAAAACCTTCTAATTACTGATAAATTGGCCATTTAATTTTAATCCTTAATTTAATTGTTGCCAAAAAAAATTATCATTATTTTTTGGACAGAAAAAAAAAAAAAAAAATGTGAACAATAAAAATTACATTTATTTAAAATATTTAATATTATTCCTTAATTTAATTGTTGCCAAAAAAATTATCATTATTTTTTCGACAGAAAAAAAAAAAAAAAAAAAAAAAAAAAAAAACGTGAACAATAAAAATTACATTTATTTAAAATAAGGAAAGTAAATTAAAGCGTGTTCTTTAATTTTTTAAAACTATAATATTATTTTTTTTTTTTTTTTTTGTCCCTTAGTGTACACATCAAATTTTATAATACATGGAATTGCTGAAGGTACACGTTCAGATGATTTTACAAAGTACTTCTGACCTAGTATTCATGTGAGATAACGGGTAATTACAGTTGGAAAACTGATAATGTAGGTGAACTGGATGATTTTTCTTTTCTTATCTATTAATGTCTATAATTAAAACACTGAAGTGATGATAATGAGAATTTGATAATAAATTATCCATGATCTTACTAAAAACTAGAATTTTTACAGAAGTAACACAATGTTTTTTCATTTTATTTATTTATTCATTTTTTAAATATTACTTAAGTAGTTATTTCAATCACGCTCAGTAAAGGAATCAAGAATATTCTAATTACTTTATAAAATATAATAGTTTAACACATTGAGCGCCACGCAAATTCTTAAAATCCATTAAAATAACATAATGATTCCTCCTGTAATAAATAAAAATTAAGCACATTTTTAATAAATTTTTGATCATTAAATGTAATATTTTTAGTTTTATATCCTATTTTATATCAGCCACCGATGGTTGACGCGACTTTGTATTATATTTGACACTGTCAGCTACCGATGGCTGACAGGGCGCTCAACGTTTTAATTTTTTATTGTTACTGTTTTTACTTTCGGGGCAAAACTTTCACTGAGATGTTTGAAGTATAACATGTTCTGCACACTCCTAAAGTTTCAAGATGATTCCTTCAGTACTTAGAGATATATAACAAAATGTCTAGAATCTAGAATGGCTGACATGGCGCTCAACGTGTTAAGACTTAGTTACAAGAGTCTGCATGTAAAGTGTACCTCTTTTTCTTCATGAACGGTGATAAAAAGTATGTCAAAAATTACAAGTTTTTATGGTAAAAATAAGATAATAAATGTATAAAAAAAAACATGCAGAAAAATATTTAATACTCCATTAATATACAAACAATTGCAAACATGCAATAGTAAGAAACATCAGCTTATAAAATGAAATAAATAACAGCATGTTATATGGAGAAAAAGAAAGAAAGAAATCATGCAGCACACATATAAAAACTGGATACCATGCTTTAAATTAAAGAAGCAGAGTTTAAGGGAAGCGATTTAAAATAGCGATTAGCAATGTTAGCAGCATCTTTTCGCAATAAAGAGTGATGCAAGCAGCGCGGAAATCGAAGCGATTTTCTTACAGGAGCCACTTTAGAATAAATCTGAATCTTACGTTCGGCTTGGTTCTTAGGCAGGTAATGGATAGCTCGTTTACCACTGTAGTCCCTTACACTGGGATCAGCACCTGTAAATAATTGTTAATATACATAAATAAAAATAAAACACAAAAAGATGACAGAAACAAATGAAGAAACAATCAGTTTAAAAGAAAAGAAAACGTTGCCAGCTGGAAATCAAAATCCGTTTTCAACAGCCTTTATTAATTTCGCCGACAATGATTATACATATATACATATATATATATATATATATATATATATTTTTTTTTTTTTTTTTTTTTTTTTTTCTGAACAAATGCCGAAAAGTATTGCATAATTTACGAGTGACGCATGATTTTACTGCATACGTTTATGCGATGTGTGTACCGAGTAATTTTTTAATTTATACAAAAGAATTTGAGAAGAGGGTGAACAGTTCTTTACCCAAATAAGTGAAATAGAATGATAAATAAATTTATACTTAAAAAAAAAAAAATAATGAAGAACACGCTTTTATTGCAGAAATGTATAGTCGGTAACAAAAGTGTCTGGACACTAGCAAAATTTCTTACGTAAATAACGGAATGAGAAATAAATAATTTAGAATTAAACAAAAACCATTTTTTAAAAATCTCCCCTGACTGGGCTCGAACGTTAGACCTTTAGATTCGCAGCCCGGAGCTTTAACTCGCAGCTACAGCGTTCACGTCGGGAAAGTCTTTTTTACAATATAAATTTTTTGTTTGCTCCCAGAGCGGTTACAAACATACATACAGGTGAAACTAATAAAAGCGTGTTAATAAGAAACGCACAAACTCAACAGATAATGTATACTTATACAATATAGAGTTGCAGAAAAATAATGCTAGGATAATTTCGAATTACGTTAAATAATAATTACAGTAATTATGTAAATTTAGGGCTAAAATTCTAATTTTATAATTATTGAGGCCAGATATTCCATTTTGTAAGTTTTTGTCATTCTTTTAATGTAATTATGAACATAACTGATTTTTAATTGGAATTTTTTTACTTTTTTGTCTTGTGAAACATTTTTGGAGCTACAGTTTCAATTGCAGCCACAATTTAAAGATCTATTTTACTAAGAAGGTATACAGAATGTTAAGATCGAGCTTCATTGTGACCACAGAACTGAATTATCACGTTTAATCAGTGAGATGAAAAATTTCTCATTTAAAATTTTAAGAAGAGAGAGGTAAAAATGAGAAAGATCTTTAACCTGCATTTTCTAGCAAAACGGGACAAATATTTCCCATTATGTTACCCTGAATAAAGAGAAAGATCCAACAACGAGATCGAAGAGCAGACCACATTATTTCACTTTGGAAAAAACTCAAATATAATGGTACGTTTCTGCTGGTTTTATTCCGATTATAACAATTATGCTGATTCACGATATTATTGAAACAAAATGCCACATCAATTCTTAAAGGCAAAAAAGAAATCTATAAATATTCCATCATCCAGGATTTGCACTAACATAAAAGCCACAAATTCAATTTGCTTAGTTCTATCATCAGAATTAATATCATGCCTAAGCTAAATCTTGTTACATATATAGAGCTGTAAACGCATCTGAAAGACCTCTTGAATGTCATTTTCAGAATATCCAATTATAAACTTTGAGGAATAATAACCATTTGGATTTCTAACACAGGACTGCCACCATTTCTTTATGAAGTGTTCGGTCACTCTGGCTGTAAAACGTTGTGCCTTCGGTTTCTTTGAATTATTTCAGTTACTGATCCAAAGCTGAAGTCTTTTTTCCTCTGGATGTTCGCTAATTAATTTTACAAAACTATACGTAAGGTAAATCCTACCGAAAATTATACTTTTTTGCATAAAACTACCAAAAAAAAAAAAAAAAAAAAAAAAAAAAACTATATTAACTATATCAACTATATTTATCTACTACCATAAAAAATTTGATTTTTTAATTTCAGATAAAATTACCACGAGTTATCCTAACCATGACGAGGGCACTTTTTTTCTGAAGGGATTTCCAGAAACCCACAAATTGAATTTTATAAAATTATCTTAATGTTGTTCTTTTATATGCTCAAAATTTTCAATAAATTAATTTATTCATTATGTTGAGGGGGGAGGGGGGAAGAGAGAGAGAGAGAAATGATTTTTTTTTTTTAATCTTCAAAACCCACGTAGCCCCATTAAGGGCCCGCTTCACTTACCGTCGCCGGAAGCCCAAGCCAATGTTATTCTATGGGAAATTTTGTTTACTTGTAACTAGGGGTGGGAATCGATTAAGAGTTTTAACTGGGTTAATCGTAGATTATTAATCGATTAATCGGTCGATTAATCGGATTTTTAATCGGTTTTCATTTTTCTTTATATAATTTTATTTCAATGATGAATAAAACTCTCATTGTGTGTGTGTATATATATATATATATATATTATTCATAAGTTTGATTGATTTTTTTTTGTTTTTGTCTAATCAATTATATGTGTTTCACAGCTGAAATTTAAATCAATTTTCTGAGTAATAATTGGTGACTTTAAGTGTTAATTTTATATAAATATTTTCACTTATTCAATTTATTTTAAATAAATTAATTTTTCAATTATTTTTTAAAGAAACATTAAATGAATTTACACATATTTTAGTTTTACATTTGCAGGCTTTGTCCATCTCGCTTGTCACTATTTTTAAATGAATTCTAAAAATTTCATATCATTATCATAAAAATCTCAAATTCTTATATTTCAATTCTTCTTTATCACTTCGGACTAGAACACAGAATGTTATTTTCTGTTTCTACTTCAATAGTTACTATCAGCAATTCTGAACAGACAATAAACGCTTAAAGATATTGTGAAACTCTGTTGACATTTCCCCCATCACAGCGATAGTAGAAATCTCAATCCCTTCTTCTTTTTTTTTTTTCTTTTTTTTTTTTTTTAAGCATTTCCATTTTTTGAAAGCGTCTTGTTTCTGATAATATTATTACCCTAGCCAACACTTTCTGTATGCACTTTCTGTAACACTTTCACGCATGCACATGAAGCGGCATTTTGTTTAATAACTGTCCTCCCACTTTTCTCTATGAACAAAAGTGCAACAACTTCTTTTGAGAGGTTTTATTTTTATTTATTTATTTATTTATTTATTTATTTATTTTTATTTTTTATTTATTTATTTTTTTGCTATTTCATTATTTGATGAATGTTTCTTAGAATGTTTGTTAGCAAAATATGTGAAAAAATATCTTGTAGGCAGAACAGCATTTTTACTTTAATTCATAATTTAAAAATTTTAATCGGATTTTGAAAATTTTTAATCTAATTAATCGACCCGATTAACTCGATTAAAAAAATTGATCGCGACTAAGCATTGATCGATTAACCGAACCGATTAATCGATTAATCGGCACAGCCCTACTTGTAACTAATTAATTAATACATATTTTCAAATTCTGTTTTCCCATTGAGAAAATTCACAACTGTTAAATTGACGGACTTTATTTTATTTTGAAACTGTAAAATGAAAAATTTCATATATTGAAAATTCGTATTTTATAACTTCCTCCGCACACAGATCCGCATAGCTTCAAAGTAAAGCATTAAAAAAAAAAAAAAAATCCGTTTCTAAAAAGCATTCGTCAATTTAACAGTTGGAAATTTTCTGAATTTGAAATTAGAATTTGAAAATATGTATTAGTTAATGAATTATAAGTAAACAAAATTCCCCATAGAATAACATTGGCTTGGTCTTCTGGCGAAGGTAAATGAAGCAGCTCCTCAACGGGTTAGACTGGAATATGCGAAAACATATTTTCTTAAAAAAGAAAATGTATTGTTTTAGAACAGGGGTGGCCAACCCGCGGCCCGCGGGCCGCATGCGGCCCACCACGCAGTTTCTTGCGGCCCGCGAGGAGACTAACGATATTTAAAGTTTGACAACTTTGGTTAACGAATCAAAAATTAATAAATACGTTCTGACTTTTCGAAGTGAAAATACCTTTCAACGATTATGGTAGATAAGGAACTGTTGTAATGGAATGTTATTAGATCCATTATTCATTCTTTTTATTGTAGTTTTAGTCGTAATTTTTTTTACAATTCTATTGTTAATTCATGAATGAAAATAATTTAAATTAATGTATTCTCCGAATTTTCACTCTGCCCTTCTCCGAAAAAAGTATATACATACATGAATCATATACTCACAAACATATATACACATATGCATATGTACAGTCATAAAATAATAATAATAATAGTAATAATTTCCTCCCCGACTAATTTCGCCGTAAATCATCGTAGAAACTAGCAGCTGATGCCTAACGATTGGTAATGACATCTAATTTTTAATCCAAAAAGCTTGTCGAAATTGCGGGTTGCCTTAAAAAAAAAAAAAAAAAAAAAAAAAAAAAAAATGAAGTTGATGCCAGTTTTAATATGTATACATCTATTAAGCGAAATCTAACTAAACCGTCTAAACTAGGCCTTATTACTAATCGATTGGCACCAGTCGCAAGTCTCTACATTAATTTACGGTGGAATTAGTCGGTAAAGCAGGGAGGGGGGATTTTTTTTATGACTGTACATACAGTGTGGCCCGAATGAATAAAATATATTTCTAATGCGGCCCACCAAGTGTTTTGGGTTGGACAGGCCTGTTTTAGAAGAACGCCTAAAGAAGATGCTCTCTTTTGTTGCTGTCTACTATATGCAGACACAGATCCGCAAAGGGTTAAAGCCTTCATTTTGATGGCATTATATTTCCTACAAATTTACAGTAGAAGAATACTATAGTTTGACTTCACAGAAATTGTAATCCTTTCATAAGTCATCTTATTCTAAAACATTATTCTTTTAATTAATTATTTATTTATTTATTTATTGATTGGGGGGGGGGGGAGAAGAAGAAGATACATATTACAATCACAAGTGCAACGAATTTCTTGTTTTCTATTTGTATTGCCTACTGGATAAGAATACTGGCAGAATAAATTTCAATCAAGTTAAATGGTCAGTTGCCGTCTATTTTATGATAGTCTGAAAATCGTAAACACTTGCTTCCGCTGACTCGACACTTATTTTATGCTATCCAACTTTCGCCGAAGTAGGGATAATGATTTTGTATGGAATATTCAGTACAACATCTGCATGTTTGCAAAAGAGGTAAGACTTAATTTTATGGCGTTTTGTGAAAAATCCCTCTGCTTCAACCTATCATCAGTTTGAAAACAGGCCGTGAAAGTGGACTATAAAATGTGATGGGGAAAAGGTCAATATGATGTAGCATAAACTAAACATTTGTTTTGTTAAAAAACATCTCGACTGCAAATCGACATAAGCTGAACTCGTTCGAAAATTATATTTTGCATTTGTTAAAATAAATAAATAAAATATAATTTTTTTTTTCATCTTAATAATAAAGATAAAAAATGAAATCATGAAAATGCATTTTTTGGTATTAGTTTTTATACTAACTTACAATATATAAAACCCAGGGCCGTGCTTAGGGGGGGGGGGGGGCGACCGGGGCGGTCGCCCAGGGCGGCTAAAAATGACAAAATTTCAGCTAAAAATTGGTTTACTAAAATTGTTAGATTTTTTTTTAAAACAAGATTGGATTGGATTTGGGAATAAGGCCGATTGACTGCTATAGGTCCTAGACCTGAGGGGAAGCACCCTCCATGGGGGGTCTTTCAAAGGGGTCGTAGCCCATATTTACGCAAGTTTTGGAGAAAACCATGGAAAACTCCGATTGGCTAGGCCGACAAGCGTGACTTGGGATTGAACCCGGCACCTCATGTCTACCAGTTTTGAGCGCATAACCACTCGGCCACTGGTGGCCTATTTTTTAAAGAGAGGGGAAAAAAACTTGATATCTTATCATCTGTGGCAACCCGGCAGTTTTTGGCTTTAAAGGATAGTTTTCAGAAGCAGAAGGAGGGAAATAATTTTAGTGCCTAGTATGGCGGTTAAAATCTTTTGTCTAGGAGGGCGGCTAAAACCTTTCGCCCAGGGCGGCTTAAAGTGTAGGCACGGCCCTGAACCTGTATGCATTTGTAGTAAAATTAGAATCTGTCTATCCAAAATCTCTCAGAAGAGAAAATAAAATTCCTGACACACAGATTTTTAAAAAACATGCTAAAAGCTAATATGTTTTGCCCATCACAAAACTTTCTTTTATATTTTTCCATATATGTTCAAGCCGAACAAATTATCAATAAAAAAAAATAGAAATTGAGTTAGACCGTTCAAAATTGGTATGTATAGGTTGTAGGGGCCTACAAGTGGAATGAGGATATTTTCGAAAGTGTAAAATAATTAGGAGGGGCGGAAAGGGGGCCGAGGGGGGCAAAAAACTAGATATAGAGTTAGACCGCTCAAAATTGGTATGTATAGGATTTAGGGGCCTACAAGTGGAATAGTTTCAAAAGTGTAAAATTATTGGAGGGGTGGAAAAAAAGGGGGGCGAAGGGGCAAAAAATTAAAAATGGAATTAGACCGCTCAAAATCGTATCCATGGGTTTTTGGGGCCTACAAATCGAATGAGGATATTTTCGAAAGTGCAATATTATTAGGGGGGCGGAAAGGGGGGTGAAAGGACAAAAAATTGAAATGGAGTTAGACCGTTCAAAATTGGTTTATGAAGATTTTTGGGGTCTACAAATCGAATGAGGACATTTTCGAAAGTGTAAAATTATTAAGAGGGGTGGAAAGGTGGCCGAAGGGGGCAAAAAAATAGAAATTGAGTTAAACCGTTCAAAATCACATACAGAGGTTTTTGGGGCCTACAAGTCGAATGAGGATATTTTCGAAAGTGTAAAATTATTAAGAGGGGTGGGAAGGGGCAAAATTTTAGAAATAGAGTTAAAGCGTTGAAAATTGGTGTTATTAGGTATCAAGGCCCAATAAATCGATTGCGTATAATTTCGAAAATGTAGAATTATTAGGAGGGGCAGTAAGGGTGGGTGAAGGAACATGCGCGCAGCGCGCATACCCCTTCACTTGTGCGCGCTAGCGCGCACGAGTCTGCGCTGCCGAAGGCAGTAGGGACCGGTGCGAATTTTTAAATGATCAGACATGATTTTTTTTTTTTAATTTCTTTTCATAAGAATAAAAGTTTATGAGTGATAATATGCAATTTTGAGAATTCATTAATTATAGTGATTCATTTAAAAGTAGTGATCCGCTAGCGGGCGAAGCTCGTTAGTTATTTATTAAAATTAGTTTCCTTAATGAATGCAGACGATTTTCATTTCCGTGAAGTTTAACACTAAATATCGAAAGAAAGTTAGTTTTACACCATTTATGCGAAATCTGACAAAGTACAGTTTTGAAGGTTATTATTACTGTTACTATTATTATCATTATTATTTTGTTAAAAATAAAATAAAATAAAAACAATAAATTTTGTTTTAAATTATTATATATAGCTGATTCAATCATTCGTTTGAAAGATATTGACGAATTCTTTCAAAAAATTCTGACACTGAAAATTTACTTGTCGGGCCTGCTTATTCCTGTTAAGGTCGACTGACTTACAGGAGGGCCCTACTCCTGGGTCAAGTGCCCTTTGTAAGGGTATTTCTAAGGTATCTAGAACGTATTTATTATACAAATGGCGTCAGGCAATCAACTCGATACGATCTAAAATATATGGAACTATAGAAATTGCGACTGATATTATACATGAAGCGCAACAATAATGCACATGGTAGTAGTAATGCGTGTGCAATATATTGCGATATGGATTTGGATATACCTTATTCAACAGTTTTCTTAACTCATTTGTATCATTAGCGCATATATGCGCTAATGGTACAAATAATATAAATGAAATGGTACAGTCGGGAAAAAAAAAAACGCAACACTCAATGTAACTTAGTTGCTAATCAATGTAGAAAAATGTAATAGGTATCATTCGACGGGGAATTGTGAGTAGTTTCAGAAAATGAACTGAAATTTTGAATTGGGGGTCGTCTACATATTAAAACGCACACCAACTTTGATTTTTTCAATGGTAACACCCTATTTTTATTTTATATTTGGATTCCTGGGATCGCGACAACGCGAAAAAGTATATTGGTTGTATATTTTACTTATTTTTTCCCAGAGTTATAAGAGTTCAAAGTTTGAAGGTGCTAATGTTAAATTCATATTTCAAACTTTTATTAATATCTTCACAAAAAATAACTTGACCGATATAATTTTTTTTTCACAAGATACAGTGAAGAAACCCAAACATAATCCATCATTACTTTTGATTCTGAAAAATATTTTTAATTCTGAAAAATATTAATAAATTCATATTCATAAAAATTATGAATTATAACCTATATTAATTTTTACATAAAATGAATCCTAATGCTGAAAAATATGGGTGTGCAAATTTGCAGCTCATTCCAGTTATTAGTTTTCGAGATATAAATAAATCTTTCTTTTGGAGTGGTTTAGGGGGCCGTCTCTTATAAAGTTTTGCATGAGATAACGAATCAAATCTTAAAAAATAACAAAGAAAATTAAACAAAATATTTTTATTTTTTATTTACGGGTCAAATGATATAACAACAACGTCAAATGCAAAGAAATGAAACAAAAATGATGACTTTTCGACATTAGTGTTAGCATCAAGAATTCCTGTTTTCTAAAGAAGACAAGCCCCGCCTTCATCGTTCTTCAAAACAAAACAATTCACAAAAGTAAAGTTAATGTGGCATTGAGTATTCGTGTTAAACCCCTTATTTTATGTTGATAAAAATAGGCACTTCATCGATTAATTGGTGATAAATTTTGAATCTTTTAAACAAACACAAGAAGAAAAAAAAATTAACTAAATAGGCGGGGTTTACTGTTTTAAATAGAAAAATAGGTTTAATGTGAAATTGTCAAATATAAAAAACAAATGGAATTAGAATGCAAGACAGACTTGTAAAATCGTTTCTTAACTACCGTCATAGTTAAAAAAGATTTAATCATTTGCTTCATCTATTCCTTTATTTTATTTTATTTATTTACTTATTTATTTATTTTGTAGGGATTTTAAGGACACTTTAGTGTTTAAAATTTTATTAATATATTTTAACTCTATACATTTTTAAAAACATACTTTAACTTTTATAAATATATTTTAACACTTTTGCGACTGCAGGATTTTGTCTTTT
Source organism: Salticus scenicus (assembly GCA_963930645.1). Taxonomy (NCBI): domain Eukaryota; kingdom Metazoa; phylum Arthropoda; class Arachnida; order Araneae; family Salticidae; genus Salticus; species Salticus scenicus. The sequence goes on from OZ005654.1 coordinate 319,566,225, forward strand.
TGACAGTAAGACTCGCCTACGGGCGTTATACTCTCAAAATAAAATATTTCAGAACAAATTTTCTGTATTCACAATTATATTACAAATGGATATACATTATAATTATATTCTTTCTAATCAATATACTATTTTCTACCCATAGTATATTTTATTGCAAAAGTATAAACACTGGGTACAAACTTAAGAAGCATGTAAAACACAAATTAAGAAAGAAACGCCTGACAGAGTTACAGATTTTCAAATGGCTTGAATCTATGTAAGCAGTCGCGAAAGGGTTATTTAAGAAATTATATTTTCATAGAAATTACAAAACGAATCTTACAGTTCCAAAGAGTTCAACTGACCCAAAACTGGTAAGTACGATTAAAATAGTTTAATATTTACTTTATGAACCCTTACAATAATTTATCCGAAAAGATTTAGTTTATGCGTTGTTGTATATATATCTATATTCTTTCATTTCGTATCTTATGTTACACCTACGAAAGAAAATTTAAGCTTTATTGGTGATCAGTACAGCCATAACAGACACTTTTACTTGAAAAATATTGCACTTTTTTCAAAGAGTACTGTATGGACTAATCGTAAGTATAATGTATTTAAATAGACCTAAAATTATCTAAACAAGTACTGAAGTACTATATACAAATCTAAAAAATTGAATTCAGGATAATTAAGGTACTGGAAAAGACGAAAGTTTTAATTATTTTTATAATTATTTTTTTCCAGAAATATTTTCGGTGTGAAACTTTAAAATTTTGTCTATTTCTTATAGGATCTTAATCTTATTTTTCTACTTTTACAGATAACCCCCTAACACATTTTTGATTATAACTCCATAAAACTAAAGATAAAGTATACAAACAGTATACTTTTCCGCACTGCCAGACTCTCATAAATTCGAAAATGAAGTCAAAATTGGGTGTTGCTATTGAAAAAAATCAAAGTTGGCGCTCATTTCAATATGTAGATGACCCCTAATTCAAATTTTGAAGACATATTCAGAAAGTGCTTTTAATTTCCTGTTGAATGATGTCTATTAGATGTTCCTGCGTCAATTAGTAACGAAATTACAGCGGGTGTTGCGTTTTTTTTTTTTTTTTTTTCCCCGACTGTACAAATAATATAACTATAAATGAAGATTAAGAAAGGTCACACAAATAAAATACTAATAAATATACTGCATTTATTTACTTCATTTAGGTTAAAAAAAAAAAAAAAAAAAAAAACGTGAGACTGATTCACTTTTAAAAATGAATACTTCGTGATCTATCTTTATAATAAAAGACATTTTTATCGAAATTCTTCCCTTAAAAAGTAATGAATCATTTTATTGAACTCAAAACAACTTTATAGCAGTGGCGGATTTAAGGGGGGGGCTAGGGGGCTGAAGCCCCCCCCCCCCCCCCCAAAACGCTGACATTCACAAATGAATATTGCAATTGTAAATTTTTTATTGGTCTAGAATAACACTTTGAAAAATCTTAGCACCCCCCAAAAATCAAGTTCTGGATCCGCCACTGCTTTATAGGCTTTTAAAGGTTAAAGAACTTGGAAATGGTATGTTATGTAACATAAATTGAATGTATGTGATGTGAGTTGTAAACTTCAATATTTATTTACACAGTTATCTTTAGGAATAATTACCATTGAAGTAACCTTCAGTACTTCACATTCAAGATCTTCACAAGCTATAATTATTTAGAATATAAAACGTTCTATGATAAATAAGCTGTAAAGCTTCACTTCGGTTGAATTTACGATACGAGACTTGAGTGCTCTTAATGCTGCATATTTCCGTTATCAATCTTAGTATACAAAAAACAACTTTTTATTAGGCAATAAAATTTTGCCACATGTCCGTTTTAACAAATGCTCACTGAGCTTGTAATGCTAAGACTGTAAGTCCCAGGCAACTTATCTTGACAAAACATGGAAATGCTAGAATTTGTTTACTTATTGCAACACTTTCTAACAAAGTTGAAAAGTGTTTATGAATTTGATTCATTTATCTGTCAATTTGTTTTCCTATATCTGAATTTTCATCTCGTACATATTTTTAGAATGCATTGAAATTAAGTTATTCAAGCTCGTTATGATATGTTAATGTTTCTTATTGTAATTGGTATATTATGACGTTACTGGTTTCTGTACAGGAATTCACTAAATAATTCGGATACGCGAAATATTTCTTCAGAAGATATTTTATTTATTTTCATATTTCACAAAACATAAAAAAAATAACATATATTACTCAGATAAACAAAAAATATGTTTTCAATTGAATATATGTTTAGCATTAGACACATGAAGCACTGTACTTGACTATATATTACTTTCTTATAAATGCACAAGAAAGTATTAGATTCGTAAATATTCCGATCCAGATTTCGACGGATTTACACGTTTTCAAATGTCCTGAACACGAATTGACTATTTTCTGGAAATGTTCGTCTTTTCGACTGTCTTCTACGTGTTATCAAAAATTTGAAGAAATTGTATCTCACGATCTAATGAACGGAATTTAATTAATTTATTTTTAATATTTAATCTTGGTAACGATTTGGACCTTGACTTAAAATGGTGGTGATTACATTTTGGGATATATGGATCAGCAAGTTGCGTGGCCATCCTTTTTTTTCGTAAAGTTTTCTTCCATCGTGAATAATAATATATTTTGTAAAGAGTCATTACGGAGTTAAGACAGATACATTAAAAGGTTAAACGGTGTTAACTTCCAATTGCAGTCGGAAAATTGTTTTTATAATCTATGCGATCCACATGTTTTTTTTTTTTTTTTTTTTTTTTCTTTCTGGTTTAGCAACAAAAGCGATTTTTTTAGAGATCATAGTCCATATTCTTTTTTTTTTCTTTCTTTCTTTTCCCTCTCTTCTAATATTTTTAGAAAAAAAAATTCTCCAAATTTGAATATTAATAACTAAAGTTACTTTTAAAAAGTTACATAATTTATTTAAAATCACCAGTAAATACTTAATGAAGAATATGTTTTATCCATGTTATTTAAATATATATATATACTAGCTGACCCGTCCGGCTTCGCACTGATGAACAAATTTTAGTTAAAGATGGATTGATATGTAAACTAGTATGTTGTGGCCACCACAAGACTTTCTTCTATATTTTCCTATACATATTCAATCAGTAACAATATTTAAAAAAAAAAAAAAAAAAAATTTTTTTTTCCTTTTTTTTTTTTTTTTTTTTTTTTTGTGAAAATTAATACATATTCAATCACTAACAATAAAAAAAAAAAAAAAAAAAAAAAATCGAATTTTTTTTCTAAGTTTTTTTTTTTTTTTTTTTTGGTTAAAAGTAAAAAAAATCGATAACTTTGTTTTAAATTATCACAGATTTATGGTTCAACCATTCGTTTTAAAGGTATTGACGAGATCTTTCGAATGATACCCATCTTCAAAATTTAACCCCCCCCGGGGGGGTACTTCCCCCCCAGGGGGGGAACCGATGCCCCCCCATGCACAAATTTTTTTTCCTAGTTAACTACTACTATCATCAATAATTCAAATTAATTTTACAATCACAAGTTTAAAATAACGCTCATTATGCCCATTTATACGGAATTTTGTCCTATGCTGCCATGTTAAAAATTTGCATAAAATGCGATTACAGCGCCACCTGTTGAGCTATTGATCCCCAAATCTAATGGGCACCAGTTCATGTTAGGGTGCAACTAAATACCAAGTTTGGTTAAATTTCATTCATATGTTCGTGAGATACAGCGTCCACAAAAAAATGATACAGACAGACAGACACACAGACAGACAGACAGGCAGACAGACACACAGACAGACATTTTCTAAAAACTATCAATTCGTGTTCAGGACTTCCCAAAACGTGTAGATCCGTCAAAAAACGGAGGTCGAAAATTTTCGCGAATCCAATACTTTCTCTATATTACATATAGAAGAAAGTAAAAATCAAGAAATATATCAGTTTAGATGTTATAGTCAGGCAATATTATTAACTGGAAAGTCAAAATATAATTTTACAATTATTTTTTTTAATTAGTTGTTAAATGTTGGCAATTTTTACGTAATGCTATTTATTTATTTATTTATTTATTTCATAAAAGAAACATTTCTTTACTCATGAATAAAAAATATTGAAAAATAAACCTATGACATGAAAATGTTTTTGATAAAATTGACGTCATAATAGCTTTAATTATTATTTATTTTTTCATTTTGCAAATATATTTAATTTTTTCCATAACTGATTATTATTTTAATAATGTATATTAAAGGAGAAATCAATAATATGAAACAATATTCGTACAATATATACTATTACAGAATCTGGTGTGAAACAACCACACGACTTCCAATTTTTTGGAGATATTACTTGCATTTTTTGAGATTTTCGAGTAAGAGAAACTTGATACACGTATAAAGACACATACAACAGAATTTGCATAGCGAGTTAAAAAATAAGGGGAAAAAAATAGATAGTTATTTTTTTAAACACGAATTTCCGAGATCTAAAACTGAACTACCTAATCAGGATGACCGTTAATATTCCTGTGATAAGCACGTAATACTTGAGAAAGGTTATCTAAATTGGATTAAAGAAAAAATTTTCAAGAATACGTTAGAGCCGTTTTTGAGATACCAACTTTTACCAAAACTTAACATACTCAATTATTGACCTAAAAACAATAATTACATACAAAAGGGTATTTAATAGGAAGTTAACATGGCGAGTTTGAAAAAAATCCGTACAGGCGTTTTTAAAGGAACGCACTTGCGAAGTCTGAAATTGAGCTGTTTATAGAGGACGCCTATCAATTTTCCTGAAGTAAGCAACTTTTCAATCGAAAGGGCATCTAATATATTATTTATATAGCAACTTTGAAGAAAATCATTAGAGGTGTTTTTGAATATGGGCTTAGGGTCCCATTTCTGGTTTTCGATGACCCAATTCCGGTTTTTCAATTTTCACGAAAATTTGGAAAATTTATCTGTACACCAGACCTGAATCACTTGTGAAGTTTAGTAGTTCTATTTTTATTAGTTTTGGAGATATGGCAGCCAGAAGATTACACACACACGTGCACATATACACACACACTGACCAATTGCCAAAACCTATACAATACTTCCACTACCTACGGTAGTAGGGTAATTGAAGTAAACACATACATCTCGTATTTACTACGATAATATACAGATTTTCGTATTACGTTTTCGATCGCAAAATACAAAAATCGCCAATGACGATAGATATCAAATCTATGCTTTGTTTTCAATTAAAATATTGAAAATTTTAATTAAAAATTTATTTTATCAAAATTTATTATAGCTTCTAGCACTTAGAGAGAGACAGTGTAACTTTTGATTATTGAAAGAAAAAAAAAAAAAAAAGCAATCGGCTTTTTAGTTCTAGCGATCGTTCTCTACATATGCATATAAACCTTTCTTTTTAAGCTATTGTATAGCTTTTATCGCGGGCTTTGAGCGCGGCGACCGAATCAAAAAATTCCGTAACGAAAAAAAAAACCTAACACAGTTCGGCAGACTTCGGTAGACTTCGGCTGTACGAAGCTCGCACGGATCGAGACGAGCTGCTCCGAAATCGGACGAATACGTAAGCAGCTGTTTGTGAGAAAGTATATATATAGGTGTATAGGTATCTATCATCTATGTACAACAGTGAATAGCTGTACGCGTAAAATTTGTGTATAAAGTAGATCAGATAAAACTTGAATATTCCCATTCGACTTGCAGGCCTTTAAAACCTATTAAATACCTTTTTTCTATTAAAATTTGTTTTCTTATCGGTCACCACGCTCAAAAAGTGTAACTTGAATTAATATCAAAGAAAAAACTTGAATATCCCCATTCGACTTGCAGGCCTTTAAAACCTATTAAAATACCTTTTCTCTATTAAAATTTGTTTTCTTATCGGTTACCACGCTCAAAAAAGGTAACTTGAATTAATATCAAAGAAAAAACTTGAATATCCCCATTCGACTTGCAGGCCTTTAAAACCTATTAAAATACCATTTCTCTATTAAAATTTGTTTTCTTATCATTATTGTTATCTTATTCATTAATATCAAAGAAAAAACTTGAATATCCCCATACGACTTGCAGGCCTTTAAAACCTATTAAATACCTTTTCTCTGTTAAAATTTGTTTTCTTATCGGTCACCACGCTCAAAAAGTGTAACTTGAATTAATATCAAAGAAAAAACTTGAATATCCCCATTCGACTTGCAGGCCTTTAAAACCTATTAATTACCTTTTCTCTATTAAAATTTGTTTTGTTATCGGTCACCACGCTCAACAAGTGTAACTTGAATTAATATCAAAGAAAAAACATGAATATCCCCATTCGACTTACAGGACTTTAGAACCTATTAAAATACCTTTTCTCTATTAAAATTCGTTTTCTTATCATTATTGTTATCTTATCATTATTGTTATCTTATTCATTAATATCAAAGAAAAAACTTGAATATCCCCATTCGACTTGCAGGCCTTTAAAACCTATTAAATACCTTTTCTCTGTTAAAATTTGTTTTCTTATCGGTCACAACGCTCAAAAAGTGTAACTTGAATTAATATCAAAGAAAAAACTTGAATATCCCCATTCGACTTGCAGGCCTTTAAAACCTATTAAATACATTTTCTCTATTAAAATTCGTTTTCTTATCGATCACCACGCTCAAAAAGTGTAACTTGAATTAATATCAAAGAAAAATCTTGAATATCCCCATTCGACTTGCAGGCCTTTAAAACCTATTAATTACCTTTTCTCTATTAAAATTTGTTTTGTTATCGGTCACCGCGCTCAAAAAGTGTAACTTGAATTAATATCAAAGAAAAAACTTGAATATCCCCATTCGACTTGCTGGCCTTTAAAACCTATTAAAATACCTTTTCTCCATTAAAATTTGTTTTCTTATCATTATTGTTATCTTATTCATTAATATCAAAGAAAATCCTTGAATATCCCCATTCGACTTGCAGGCCTTTAAAACCTATTAAATACCTTTTCTCTATTAAAATTTGTTTTCTTATCGGTCACCACGCTCAAAAAATGTAACTTGAATTAATATCAAAGAAAAAACTTGAATGTCCCCATTCGACTTGCAGGCCTTTAAAACCTATTAAATACCTTTTCTCTATTAAAATTTGTTTTCTTATCATTATTGTTATCTTATTCATTAATATCAAAGAAAAAACTTAAATATCCCCATTCGACTTGCAGGCCTTTAAAACCTATTAAATACCTTTTCTCTATTAAAATTTGTTTTCTTATCGGTCACCACGCTCAAAAAGTGTAACTTGAATTAATATCAAAGAAAAAACTTGAATATATCCATTCGACTTGCAGGCCTTTAAAACCTATTAAATACCTTTTCTCTATTAAAATTTGTTTTCTTATCGGTCACCACGCTCAAAAAGTGTAACTTGAAATTATATCAAAGAAAAAACTTGAATATCCCCATTCGACTTGCAGGCCTTTAAAAACCTATTTAAATACCTTTTCTCAAAAAATAGAGTTAGATCATTCAAATTTGGTACATCGAGGTTTTCGATACCTACAAATCGATTGCGGATATTTTTGATATATTCTCATTGCGGATATATTCTCATTTATTCAATAAAAGAAAAAAATTTTTTTCTTATCGGTCTCCACTCTCAAAAAGTGTAACTTGAATTAATATCAAAGAAAAAACTTGAATTAATATCAAAGAAAAAAAAACTGCATAAATAAAATAAATAAATAATTATAATTGCATAAGTTGATAAAAAGTGCTATGCAATAGCTTTACCGCGGCAGTCCTCGAGTGCCACACGTATTTTTTTTTTTATATTAGTATAGCTATAGAGCATAGATATATTAAATAGGTTTCCAGTCAACATAATGTAACTCAAATAATTAAATGCTATTCACATTTCAGTAATGGCTGTATGCGCTATGTATATTGAGCTACTTGCCATAACTGTTAGTTGCTAAAAATAGTCGCCAAATAAATTTAAACATCTCAATACGCAAGCGAAGTATGACATCACTGACCGCCCGTGGATGCAAGAAAAAGATTTTCCATGTTAATCGCTCATTGGATTTTTTTTTTTTTTAATTAAAATTCTAGAAGAATTATTTCCCGATTTTAATCCTCATATTTGGGTATAGATATGTATTAGTTATTGTATGCATGCGTTAGGTTGAGTTATTTTGCTGTCAAACTGACAAAATTTTAATTTTAAATTTCAAAACTGTCACCCTTGGCGTTTTTTGTATTTGGCGATCAAAAACGTAATACGAAAATATACATGCCAGATGTATATTTTCGTAATATGTATTGTACGGAATATTGTTTCATATTATTCGTTACACTCTTAATGTAAGTTTTTAAAATAACCATGATTTTTGAAAGGAATTAAATTATATTCGCCAGATAATTTGGCGATATTTTTTTTTTCTGCCAAGGATGACGGATATCAAATCTATTCCGCTGCAACATATTAGTATATTATATCAGATACTTTATTTAGACATTTGAAAACAAATTTGACTTCAAATTATGATAGAATATTTATCCTTTCCCTTTTAATAAGTTTATTAGTTGGATGCTTATTGTGTAAATATCATCCTTTGAAATGAAATGTTTATGTTTTCAATCGAATATGGAAATTTGCCATTTTTTTTTCTAGAGTTTTGAAATTTAAAATTCCAATTTTATCAATTTTACAACAAAAACAATTTAATCTAACGGATGCACATGATAACTAATACATATCTATATCCAAATATGGGGATTAAAATGGGGAAATAATTTTCCTCGATCTTTATTATTTTTTTACAAAAAATCCAGTTCACTTTTTATATTATTGTTCGCGTGAAAATATATTTTATTATATGTCTAAAAATAAATTAATTCGTAAATCTTTTTGGCAACAATTATAAATTAAAATAAATAATATCAACGAGATATATAAAGTAGAGTGATAAATGGTAACCCTTGAGAAGGTCCAAGATGAGTCATTTGACATGCTTTCCTTGCACATGCGTATTCGGTGGTTTCCTTGTTAACAGCTCATTTTCAGTACATTTCTATGGCAACGGTTTCAATGTTTTTGTTTACTTTACGTAGTTTAATATTCTTTTGTTCTAAACCATTTTGATTTTGATTTTACTTCTTTTTTATTTCGTGTAGTTGAACTTTAACCGACAAAATGCTTAAAAATAGTTGAAAAATTATTATTTGTTGTTAAATTTAGTCCTTTAAAAGTTTAAATTTTGTTTTATAAACACTTTTAAAGTTTGTTGAGAAACGATGAAAAGAAAGGTATTTTATTATTTATTAAAATGTGAAATATGTGTAAAATTATTTCAAAAGCAATTTATTTCGGTCATAGGACTTCATGTTACCTAATAATAATGATAATTTGTCGAACTGATATTTTAAATGCCAAAATAGCGATAAAGGGCCAAACACAGCAACCTATTCGAGCATGTCACGTGATTCATCTTGAACCACAGAAAGCTAATCCTTCATCCATTGAATCAGCACTCTAATTTATATATCTCGTTGAATAATATTATAAAATAGAATTTCTTATTTTATTTTATTTTATTTATTTATTTATTTTTAAATTCCAATTTCGTTTACACCACGTTTACACACATCAGTTTAAACCACGGAGTAATAAAGACTCCGTGGTTTAAACATTGATGCTTAGATCATTATATTATATCATATCATATCAAATTAAATTATTAGAAAAATAAACACTTTTAATTCTATAATGACGTCAGATTTAACGTGTAAGTTTAACAATTAAAAAAGCTTTATATGAATTTCAATTTAATGCACGTGCAAATATATTTCTTTTCTTTTCACGTCAAGATATTTTAAAAACGAAATGAATATGTAAATGTTTCTTTTATGTTGGCAGCAGCTAATTTTTTTTAATATTTCATTATTTCCATTTCTATTACGGCTTCTATGGGGATTTTAATTAAAATGCTCAGATTTTAAACTAAAATTTATTTTATCAAAATTAAATATAGCCTATAACAATATGGCATACTGTAGCTTTCGGTCAGTGAAAGAAGTTTTTAAATCGGTTCAGTAGTTTCAGAGATAACCCTCCACAAACAAACAATTTTTTGCGCTTTATATAATGATATAGAATAGATATAGATATATATATTATTAGGAATGTTGTGTTATTCTTTATAAATATATTTTTTCCTATGCATTTAAAACGCACATATTAATAAATATTTTATTATAAATAAATTTACCATTAATATTCAGGCATCTACAAACCCCGACGTGTTCCTAGAATAATTTTAATTTACTAAAATTATATCGGTCAATGTGTAAAATTTCAAAAATGCGATTGCTCCCTAGCATGAAATCCCGAGTCAATTCCGTCTCTCCAATTTTTTACAAACATTTAGGTCTATTTAAACTTTTTAAATGCGATTGCGCTTATTTTTGAATTCAGGTTTCCTTTTTGACTTAGATTTTACTTACTTTGATTGTGATTTGATTTTTTACTTTTCAAATAAAAACAAAAATTTTCTTGTCATACACAAAATCGTCCCAAAACGCCTTCTTTTATTATACTTTTCCTGAAACAATCTGTTCTTTAGGAATAAAGGAAAAATTTTATTCGCAATTCTAGCAGGGGAGCGTGGGGCTAGTTGTCACAGGGGTAAGAAGTAACACGCAATTTGCAAAATAGTTTGTAACATTTGTGATTAAATATTTTTTTATAAACATAATTTTTATGACGCGCTTTATAATGTAAGTACAATCGGTGCTCCACAGAAATAGTTAATGAGAGGTTCTGTACACGTGCTTCATTTTAGCTAGTTAGTGGGGAAAAAAATATTTCGTAAATTTGAATAAAGGTATTTGATTTATACTTTAACGAAATGTTTATAGCTATTTATTTAGCCTGTTTGTTGAGTTATAAAAATGAATGTTTAATTCTTTGTATAAATCGTTGTGTATTTTTATAAATAAACAAAATGTCCAAAATCATACGATGGGGCAAGTTGAAACAAAATTTTGAAGCAAGTTGTAACATTTTAGAGGAGTGCCTTGTGGAGATGTCTACAGCCAAAGCTCGAAGTCTCCGCCCATTTTCAGGAAACTTTCAGAAATGAAAAATTTTTGGCTTCTTTGTCAATACTGTATTTATACAGAAATATTTTCTGTGTTTTTATATTATAGTACCATGATTATTTAACCACGAATTAGAATCAAGATTTAATCGCGAATTAGAGAATATTGCATAAAAATAGTGGTAGAAAAAAAGCAGAAACTTCTCATCAATCATCAATGAGACTGTCCTGAAAAAAAGGGCGGAGAATTCGAGCTCTGCTAAACGCTCTCTGTGCTATAAGAATGGGTATAATGCTTAATTTGCAAAATGTGTGCACACATTAAATGCATGAGAGGGAACAAAATATCATTTGCTTGAATTAATTTAAACTTTGACTAAGATTGACTTCTATGTTGATTTTATCTTTAATTTTCTCTTTATTTTACTATAATCTATTTGATATAATTCATTGTTATTATACCAAGAAGGTTATAATTTAATATTAGTTATTAATTGCCTTTTTTATTAAATTAATAATTGATTGATAACAAAAAATATTTTGAAATATTGTCGTTTCTATTGTTTGGGTTCTCTTTGTTATCCGTTACAATTTGCCCCAAATCCGGGGCAAATTGTAACAGACAAATAATTTTAAAAAAATATTTTTTGTGCTAAAATTAGCAAAATTAACGAAAGTTTTTTTTTATGAATATGATAGATGAATATGCATGCTATGGAAAACAGCAATTATAAACAGGAAAACGTAAACACATTTCAAAATATACTTAATTTTCCAAAAACTGTTACAACCTGCCCCACGCTACCCTATACGAATTGGAATACCTTCAATTTTATACGTTTATGAATCAAAATAACTTTTGTCATCGAAAGCAGTGAGACTAGAGATTTGTGTTTGGTTAATTTTATACAAACATTTAAGTTCATTTCTGTTACTTTTATTATATGATTGCATATCAGATAACATATTAATGTATACAGCACTTCGAAAATGCCTGCCAATATCCAATTTTACTATTTATTTTCTTAAAATATTTTGTGAAATCCGTAAAAACACACACATATATATATATTTCAATGTTTTTTGGTTTCATCTATTCAATGCTTGAAAAGTTTTTCAATATATATATATATATATATATTTCACTTCCTATCGGAGCGGATCGAACTCACAAACCTCTGACTACAGAACCAACGGGTCTTGGCTGAATATTGTGTTATTTTCCGTTTTATAAGATGAGTATATTGATATTAATTATGTTTTGAGAAATTAATGGATTAATATTAATTAACCTTTAATGAATTTTGAGTATATAATTTAAATGTCGAATAATTGGTTTATAGTTTTTTTAATATTATGTTTTTTTCTGCAGAAATTGAAACTATTAATTAATAATAAATACGAAATTGTTATTAAGATTATTTTACTAATTAAAATATTTAATAAATGAGTATTAAGCAAAACTATACAATTAATACATTCAAATTTTATTAATTTATTTGGAATTAAAAATCAATTCATTATTTGAATATGTGTTTAAGAATTTTACTGAGCGCCGTCTATTATTATTATTTATTTATTTATTTATTTTCAGTGTTAGTTTGTGTGTTGTCTGAAAAACTGTACCCGAAGGAGAAAACACGGTTTGAATGTTTGCTCCTCAACTAAGTTTCAGCAGAAGAAGCAATGTTTTTTGAATTAAATATACGTAATATCATCATATTAACCAGAAAATATAACGTAAAGAACGTGATGAAAACTTTACAACATGATTCAAATTTAAAAATTTTAATTTTAATGAACTCAAAACTTTTTTAATGTAACTATTCAAGAAAGAATTTTATTGAATATTTACTTTAACAAATATTTAACATGTTCGTCGCCGCGTCACCCATATCTGGGTGACGGATATGTTTCTGTCACCCAAATATGGATGATGCTCTTCTTGTTCAAGTTAATAGGATTTTCAGTTGTATTTTTAAAAGGAATATAAGATATATAACATAACAATACTAAAAATATACACATTCTAATATACTTTTCATTAATTTATACTTAAGATTAAAAAAAAAAAAAAAAATTATAAAATTTTATTCATCACTTTTCTTCTAAAGCTCGCGGTCGGATTTGGGTGTGGCAAGAAACTCAGCCAATTCATGCTGGACGCTTAAAGTGTTAAAGGTGTCCTTCAATCAAATATGAAAAATATAGGAAGTAGTTAACCTTATAAATTTTGCGGTAAATTACTACATGTCAAAAGATAGAAATGAATAACGATCTTTTAATAATAAATGAGTTTTTTTTTTTTTTTTTTTTTTTTTTTGTCATATTGTAATTACCCTTGATAGTGAGACCAACACGGCTGGACCAGAAAAGTAAGACTAAAGTGGCGATACCAAAATAACACAAACAAAATTTCTACGGGACGAAAATGGCAAAACCAAAACGATAAATCCAAAACGGCTAAACCAAATTGTCATGTACCCCTATGGTACAATCTTTTGATGTTATTTGTTAAATATGTTTAGTAGTACATAAGAAACAATTTTTTTTATTAGTTAATATTGTTTTAAACAAATTACTTACCATAGGTGTTAATGAGGACTTCCATGATTTCTTCGTGACCAAACATGGCTGCCATGTGTAAAGGCGTATAACCCTACAATAAAACAAAAAAGTATTTAACATTTATTTAAAATAAAATATTTTGCATTGTTGCACATCTTAAAATGAAAATCCATCGTTCTAACGAGATCACGCTTAATCGTTAATGAATTCGACCTCCATAATAACACCTTAAAAATATATAATAAAATAAAAAATAAAATAAAATGAATAACATACTAACTTTATTTTTCTAAAAACATTTAAGGAAATGGAACCGCGAACAACACGAACCGAATTTATAAACACTTTTAAACTTCATTAGAAAGTGTTAAGAATGTATAATACAACATAGAACAGTTTCCATTTTTATCCCACAATGTATTAGAACAATTTTGCGTGGCCCTGTAAACTAATTATTAACGGTAACTATACTATAGTCTTCAAGAAATGTTATTTGATCGTTTTATGCATTTGAATAATGTATATCAATTTCATAATGTTTTGTGCAGTAGAAAGACATTGAAATATGCTTTAAAATAATACCTGCCACAGAGACTTTATAAAATTAGAATGTTTTGATCACAGGGATGATATTAGTAAAAAGAAAGAAAGAAAGAAAAAAAAAGCCAAAATTATACGCAAAGGCAAGACGTTGAAATGGAATGCTAGAATTTTCGATGACAAATTCTGTTATATTAAAGTAAAAATTATGTTTTTTGTTTCAGTCTATAAAAAAAGAACAAATGATTATGCTTTTGTATTCAATCAAATTTTATTTGGTTAGTTGATGTAACAAACGCACATCTGAAACACACACACACACACACACACACACAAAAAAAAAAAAAAAAAAAAAAAAGGAACCTGAAAAAACTTGAAAAGCTAAATTTAGAACAAAGCTGAAATCAGCTGAAAAGCTGAAAAATCCCCTCCCTGTGGTCATTACAAAACTTTCTTTTGTATTCTTCTATAAAAACTCACATAGCTGAAATTATTTATTAAATTTATTTATAAAAATTATTTTTCATAATGCATACTGACGATTTTCTTCTCAGAGAAGTATAACACTAAATTTTGAAAGAAAATCTTTAAAAAAGCATTATTCCCCTAGACTATTCTTGATAAAATTTATAAAAAAAAAAAAAAAAAAAAAAAAAAAAAAAAAGATAACTTTGTTTTGAATTACCACAGATTTATTGCTTCGTTTCAAAAGTTCTAACGGTCTTTCTTTTTCTTTCTTTCTTTTCTTTTTTTCTTTTTTTTTTTTTTTTTTAAGTATTCATATTGAAAATTTGTCCCCCAGAGGGGGATATAATTGTTATGTATAAGTCAGTATAAATTTTGAATGGGGTCGATTCCACCCAGGGAAAGCAACGCTCAATAACAGCGATACACATCCCCCCCCCTATCCCCTGGTTAAATATTACTTTTAATAAATATATTTATTTTATTTATTCATATTTTTTTTCCACTTACAATCATTGGTTAAAAATAGTTTTTCTCACTGCGTACATTCATACGAAATTTTGCCCTATATTGCCACGCAAATAAATATGGAAAAAAATGGGGTGACAGAGCCACCTGTTCGGCGATTTACACCAAAAATTCATAAGCACTTTTTTTATTACAAGGTGTAACTACATAAATTTGTATGAAATTCTGTGTACATAATCTAGAGCTGCCGCAAAATTTTTGTCCCACACTGACAGTAAGATATTTTCTAAAAATGGTCAGATCGTGTTCTGGGCCTCTCAAAATGTAAATCCGTCGAAAACAGTAAGTCGAAATTTTTATGAATACAGTACTTTCTTCTACTAAATACAGAAGAAAGTGATAATCATCAGAATTACTTTCTCTGTGCAGGAAGTAGTGCGAATTATCCATTTCCAATAAGACGCATGCCATAATGAATCTACATATATTATTAACTTCAAGGCATTAGGAGAAAATTTACGAAAATAAGTGCGCGGAAAGAAAAACAAAAGAATTCATAAACTTAAAACGAGAGTATACATAGGCACTTTTGGAAACGGTTAAACCTAAATTTCACAGTTTGTGCAAACTGATGATAGGTCCTTCATAACTATTTTGCATATAACAAGTTATTGAAAAGAATCTTAAGTTACATTCACTTAGAACGTTTATTTAACCGTAAATTTCGCTTAGAAACGATAAAGCCAGGTTTCAAATTTATAAATGAAACGATAATTCAAAAAATTATTAAACGAGAATATTTTGAGAAGCAGTTGATAATAAAATTGAATTAAAATATTCATTATGAAAGAGAAGAAGAAAACAGATTATATATAAGCATGATAAAATAAAACCAAAATACACCATTAATGTATTAACCATTCAAAATTTCTAGACGTTTATTTTTTATATAATAAGGTATTAAGAAAAGAGAAATATATAATCAATAATAAAAGTGTGTTTATTTTATCTGTATTAAATACAATTGGCACAGGGACATTCAAACTATCTAAGGAAATAAATTAAAGACTATCGCATATACTTTAATAAACACAAAGTTCCCTCATTAAGTAACGATTATATTCTAATAACGACCGATTTAATTGCGATATGCTCATTAAATGGGACGAACCTAACCAAAATTGCAAGATCTTTAATAATACGGAATTCTTTTCACTCGATAATGGAAATAAATCCGGATACAAATCATTAACTTATACTTTAACAATCAAATTATAACAAACATCCAATATAGACGAAACATTCGTATTCGCCTTTTAATGAGAATGTATTCCCAATCGCCGATCCCCTCTCAGCGAACAACCGCGAGTTCAAAAGACAATAATAACCCTTTAAACTTTGCCGTATATTCCTCCGACGACGAAATTCAAATGATGCCATTTCGTATTAGTAAATGCGATATTTAAAGTGTAAATCGAAATTTTCCTTTCGTCCTTCCGCCCCCCTTCCCAGGCGCATTCTTCGTACTTGGCTCACACTTTCCCCCATCTTAAAATTCTTGAGAGACCATGGTATACATTAAGGACCATCTGTTCCTCCGATAACTGCACCAGCACAATATGCAAAGCGGGAAATTCCCCAGCACAGCTTGAGAGAAAGGAATATCCAGATATTAAAACAAAGAGATGGTTCTTCCTATTCGGGAAGGCGATATCGCGCGATATTACTTTAAATTTATTAAACGGCCCGCGTTTACACACCGATTGTTGGCTGGCTACTCTCACTCTATGTAAGTTCGACAGCTGGTATTCTCGAAATACCGCTGGAGAAACATGCAGATTCCACGATCGATTGCCGTTTTGACTTTCAAAAGAGTTCCTCAATCCTCCTTTTCGAAAATTCTTGACAGTCGGAGAAAATTTTATTATTTTACATATTGAGGGGGTAGGTGGTGTATGAATTCGTAGTGATACGAAACTTTTATAACGCAGTTTCGCTCGAAAACGTACTACTGATATTTACGTGTGCTCTGCCTGTTCCTCATCATTATATTATTTGAAAATCTGTAGCTGAAGAAGGTTTCTGACGAAATGAGTTTTTCAGAATGTTTTCACCAGTCGTCTTCCTTTAAACTTTTCGCTTCACATTTTTTCACGCTCTCTCTCTTTTTCCCTTCCTTTTTATTATAGGTAGATACTCCGCGTTTCTCCAATCGATAATGGATGAAACAAGGTATCATTAAAAGAGGCATTTTATTCTAATCACAGAATCAATTCCAAAAACATATTTCAATTCAAGAAACCAAAACGAAAGTTTTCTTAATGCGCCAATTAGAATTTTGGACAAAAACATTTAACTAATCACTTTTATGAATTTTTCTGTCTTTATAATAACTATTTGTACCGATAACTGCAAAAGTAACTTTCTATGTTTTAGTATAATCAAACAATCCTTCAGAGCAAGCAGGAATCAAAATCTTGAAAACACGTTTAAATAACTAATATGATAGACTTAGTCCCTCGTTATACATTTTCTCTAATAATTTTCAGAAATTATATGATAATCAATAATTCTGAGTACACAACATATTTGTGAGACAAAATTCCCCCCGATTCCTTCCTTCGCACGGTGTGTGTGGGCGGCAGGATGATACCTCTACTTATCAAAAACTTTGATTTTGGCAATTCATTAAAAATACTAATACCTAAAACGATTATACAATGGCACACAAGAAAATGAATAAAGATTTATTAGAAGGTTGGATTGTTTTGGTGAGGTTTGTCCCACTACGGTTATTACACTAGGCTTAATTTTGACAGGAAACTCAGTTTAAAGTAAGATTCTAACCATCAATGCTTGAACTAGATTTCAAACCCGGAAATTAAAGGATAGAGTGCTTATTTAGTAAAAGAAATATGATTAAAATTGTAAAAAAATACTTTCATTAGTATGCAAACTCACCTTCTGTACATAATAAATATTATTACTAAAAAGAAAACAAAATAACGCATTTTGAAGCTCTCTGGAACAGTTTTGCATTACATGTGACGTATAATAAAGTGGCTCCTTTTGGCAAACAGTTTCGACCGTTTTTTTCGCAAAAACAGAATCTAAGAACATGAATGGATCTAGCTAACACATGTTTTACAATTACAATCCTCTTCACCTTAGAATATGATGAGATATTTGTATTCCTTACATTTTAAAGCAATAATTTTACGAATTTTAAATTTTCCAAAAAAGTTTTCAAATGTTTATGAATTCAATTCGTCTGCTAGTGACTTTTTAGAATTCCATGTAACAATTTTTAACTATGTTTACTTCTCACCTTACAAGTATTAATAATTTTTAAAATCATTGAAAAGTGTATCCGAAAATTTAACGTGGCCCTGTTAATAACTCATTAATGTTTATCACATCATTTTCAATAAAAAACATTATTTATTACAACCAAAAATTTGTGTGTTGATTTAACATATTTAGAGCAGCAAAAATGTATTGAAATATGCTTATTAGAAATATGTCTGTTAGACCGAGTCCAAATTATTTTGTGAGTTTTACTCAATCCAGTGTATGTAAGATTTTCTACAAGGAAGCATTCTATAATAAAACTGAAAACCTCAATAGTATGTATCAGTTATATGAAATTTTAAAAATATTTATTGAAGATGGATGGTTATTTTGATAAAAAGTGTTCAAAAAAAAAAATAATAATAATAATAATAATAAAAATAAAATTATACAGACACGACATTATTTCATTATTTAAAACATGAAAATCTGACATTGACAGATTTTAATTTAGTGCCAGAGGCCTACTGCTAAACTTGTTAATATCGACAAATTATTCTTTAGTTAATTCGTGACGATCTAAATTCCATGATAAAGTTTTCATTAAATCAAACCAATGTGTTTCAGCTGCAGACACTGTAACAAATAACGTTGGAAGTCCAAACTGTCATATAGCCGCATAACAACGTTTTTTCTCTTTTTCCCAATGAGGGGGAGGTGTGCCTTGGGGGGGGGGGGGACTCATGTCAAAGTTGGGCCTGGGGGGGACTCATGACAAAGTTGGGCCTTGGGGGGGACTCATGTCAAAGTTGGGCCTGGGGGGGGACTCATGTCAAAGTTGGGCCTTGGGGGGGACTTCATTCAATAAATCCCCATTCAATAAACCGACTGAAATAGGCCCTTAGCACTATTAAGAGTGACGTATAAAAATTCGACAACGCTGTACCGACTGAAATAGGGGTACCATGGGGGGGGGACTCATGTCAAAGTTGGGCCTTGGGGGGGGGACTTCATTCAATAAATCCCCATTCAATAAACCGACTGAAATAGGCCCTTAGCACTATTAAGAGTGACGTATAAAAATTCGACAACGCTGTACCGACTGAAATAGGGGTACCTTGGGGGGGGGGACTCATGTCAAAGTTGGGCCTGGGGGGGACTCATGTCAAAGTTGGGTCTGGGGGGGGGACTCATGTCAAAGTTGGGCCTTGGGGGGACTTCTTTCAATAAATCCCCATGCAATAAACCGACTGAAATAGGCCCTTAGCACTATTAAGAGTGGCGTATAAAAATTCGACAACTGTACCGACTGAAATAGGCCTCTAGCACTAAAAAACTATAAGCTATTCTTTAAGAATTTACATCAACAAGTGAAAATATATTTCTTGAATTATTTTACGCATTCAATAATAATAATAATCTTATGTTTCGATTAGAGTAGTTTCTACATGTGCGGTAATAACGAGGAACAAATTACTACACTAATCGAGGGCTTTTTGTTGAAGGTGACCAATTAAAAATGGTGATAAATTGTTTAGCAGATTCAAATTAATACATTTTGTAGAAACAAGAGCTAGAATAGCAATGAGTTGGTTTAGGCTGTTGCTCTACGGTCATTAAAAAATAAAATGAAAAAAATAAGCTCAATAGACAGGGATCTACGGTTACTGTGGAATCCCACACCATTACAATAAAATAAAATGAAAAAAATAAGCTCAATAGACTGGGATCTACGGTTTAAAGTTGATTCCACACCATTACAAAAATACATGCCTAAATCGGGATTCGAATCCAGCATCTCAAGCAGCAATGGCGCTGGTGTTTGGGAATAAGGTCAACTGTCTAAACTTAGGACCTAAACCTAGCGGGAATGCTCTCTGTTGAGGTATTTCTAAGAGATCAGTCCACATTCATGCAAGTTTCGAAAAAAATCTAGGAAAACTTCAAACAGCGTGGTTGACAAGCGCGATCCGAGTTCGAACCCGGTATCTCCTGTTTTTTGGGAGACAATTTATCGTACATTAGCAGGGCCAAAAATCACCAAGAAAACTACACTGGAAAGTTAAGTAAAATGATCAGCTGAAGGAAATTCCAAAAACGTATTGAATTTTTTTAGGCACAGCTGCTTGCACGTGAGAACTAAATTGCACCGAACAGCCAAACCACATCAAACAAAGAAAGTGAGATTAAATTTCGAATTCGAATCGAGTATTAGATTTAAAAAAAAAAAAAAAAAAAAAAATGGCCGCAAATGCAGAGGCTTGAACGTTCATAAACAACTCATTATTAAAAATAATCTAAATTTTAGAAAAAATTTTACGATAGAAATATCAGATTTAAAAAATTTAACTTTGTGAAATGATCTCGAAAACACATAAAATATAACGAGTTTGGCGACGAGTGGGAATATGTTTTTAAATAGTTACTTAAGAAAGGCAAAAAGTAATAGAATAAGAAAATAAAATAAATATATTATATATATATATATATATATATATATATATATATATATATAATCTGAAAATTTTTTAAATGCTAGAAATTAAGATTTTAAAATTTATCACTCAAGTGTATATAATATTTAATTATTCATTTTAATTCCTGTGCAATACTACAAACCTTATCACGAAATTTATTTTTATTCCATATTCCATCCAAAGTATAGGTAAGTACAATGAACAATACATAACACTTTCAGGGGCGGTGGGATATGTTTCCTACCTAATTTTAATTCCCAACTGCAAAAATTCACCCAGGAAATTTTTTTAATGAAAAATTTTCTTTTATAACATTAAAAGAAAAATACATTTCTTTCTTCACTTCTAACATTTTTCGTAAATTCCGGTAGCAACTGATTTTAAATGAGCAAAATTTTCTTGCAACTGAAAGGGTTAAATGACTTCGGGTATCATGAAAACAATGAATAGAAAACACCCATTCTAAAAGAAAAAAAAGTTATGAATACAAAGCTAGATGGCGCCACAACAGCTAGAACTCTCCAATATATAACATGGGGAACGATATTTAAAAACAAATAATTCCCCATTTTGACATATTAAAATAACATACAGGAAATAAAATATATAAATATTATAAAAATACAGAAGTAATGTTAAGTAAAAAATATTTCTAAACTTCACATTGATTTTTTTTTTTTTTTTTTTTTTTTTGAAAGTGTACTTTAAACACACACACGCACACACACACACACACACACATATATATATATATATAGTGCGTGTTTTTGATTTTTAATATGAGCTTATATTGCTATAAATTAAAATGTCTTGTTAGACATTAGAAGCAAGCTCTTTACAATTAAACATCAAAAGCATTAATTGTTATCAAAGAACAGCAGGACTACTGCATTCAGACAACATAGAACACTTCAAAACGGTTTCTTCTGGTATAAAGTTAAAAAATAAAATAAAATAAAATTTTAAAAATATATTAAAAATAAAATTGAGAGAATGAATATAATAACCAAAGCTAAGTAATGAAACTTAATTTAATATATATGTATATGTTATTCTGAATGAACATCCTTATTTTTTTTACATTTCCGAACAGAATATCTCTAGAAATTAATGAAGCAATACTATAAATTTTATGTGAAGTTTAAACAAAAAATGAGAGGGGGGGAAATAAATAAGTAAAAATGTAATAATTATCAGGTGATGTGGACCCTAAAACGAACTATACAACAAATAAAAAAACCTAATGCTTATTAATTAATCAATTATAAATTGGAGCATCAATTAATCGAATTATGCAAAAGTTAAATTATCAGCTGCTATTAAATGTGGTAACACTTCACTCCACACCACACTCTATTCAATCATTACTGATTTACTTTCACGCATAAATAAGCAGTAATAAAATTTATTGATCAACATTTCCTGACTAAAGCTTATTTTTCTTACTTTTATTTCATAAAGTTTTAGAATTACGGACAAAAAATCAAAAGTTTGAAGGAGAAATTTTAATTATTCAAATGCACAAATCAATATTCTAAACTTTTGAACGCAATATACTTATAACGTAAATATTTTCTAATTTGAATCTGTAATGTTGAGCAATAACTACACATATTACTTTGTTCTATATTCATAATAGAAGAAAGTATTGGATTCGTAAAAATTTTCGACCTCGGGTTTTTCATGGATTTACACGTTTAGAGAGATGTAGAACACGATTCCACTATTTTTAGAAAATGCCTGTCTGTCTGTGTGTGTGTGTGTGTGCGACAAAATTTTGTGACAACTGTATCTCAGGAACTACTACACGAATTTCACACAAATCGGTATGTAGTTACACCTTGACATAAATTACAGTGGTAGACATAATTATAAGACACCTATCTAAATTTGACAAATAGTAAAAGAAAAGATTCAGAGCTTAAAAATGCTTTATCAAATACATCAAAAACATAAATTTATTCTGTTATCATATGTAATTATTTTATAATAATGATATTTTCATACAATTTAATGAAAAAACTATAAGACACCAACCGTTTTTTCCAAATACAGTGGTCAACATAATTAGCAGACACTAATGGTCAAAAAGAAAATCCTCTAACATGGTTATTTAATATTTGGTTGAACCGCCATTGTTTTTTATAACATGAACGATGCGATTCGGCATCGAATCTATAAATTCTAACAAAATATCGCAACACAGTCCTTCCCAAGCACATTTTATAACATTCTTTAGGTCTTCGACACATATAAAATGCCTCCCATTTCGGTAAATCGCACGAGCTAAGATCCCCTACAAGTTTTCAATGGGATTTAAGTCTGGGGAGCGAGAAGGCCACGGGAGAACATTGATACTTTGCTCTGAAAGCCACATTTTTGTTTCGTGTATTGCATGAATCGGCGCATTATCGTGCTGGAAAGTGTAGTTTTCGCCACAAAGAAGTTCACCGTATATGGCTAGTTGATCTTTAAGAAGATTTTTATACTTTTCGGAATTTATTCTTGAAAGCACAAAACAATAACCGTTTCCCTTGAGCCGAAAAACCAGCCTAAACCATTACTGAGCCTCCACCCATTTGGCGGCTCATTAGTACATGAGGAGACTTCCGTAAATCATGTCAATAATATTGAAACCCGTCAGGACCATCCAGGTTAAACTTTTTTTCATCAGATCATAGAGTACTATTTGGAGGTCCAGGTCATAGTTTGTTTAGCGAAGTTTAGACGCTCCATTTGTTTTTTCTTCAATTTTTTATATTTCACATAGAAAGCATTACGCAACACACTGCGAATGGTTCTCCTTGAACAATTCAGTTTCAAAGCATTTTTAATGCCTGTAGTGGTGATCTTATTCTGTGTAAAGAGTGAAAGCACATGTCGTCTGTCTCTCGAGGACAAACAAGGAGTACGTCCACATCTTTTAATCACCGATCCATAAATTCCTCTTTTCAAAACATTTCTAATTGCACATCTAGAGCGTTTAATAACTTTTGAAATATTATTAATTGAAGCACCAGTTCCATTTAATCTCCAAATTTCGCGAATTTCACTTTCTTTTAATTCTGTACCTCGTGGCATGTTTGTAAATGCGTGAAGCCGGTTATTGTCAACTTTAGTTAACTGCTGACGTCAGAACAGAGTGCAGAAAATTTGCATATTGCACATTATTTTCGAAAAAAAAGCAGGTGTTTTAATTAAATTGTAAGGTGTCTTATAATTTTGTCCATGGTATTTTTAATTTTTGTTATTAAACTCTATAAAAATATCATTTCTGTAAAACAATTACGTGTGATAATAGAAAAAAATTATGTTTTTGACGTATTTGATAAAACATTTTTAAGCTCTGAATCTTTTCTTTCACTATTTGTCAAATTAGATAGGTGTCTTATAATTATGTCCACCATTGTAGTGCCTATCAACTTTTGGTAAAAATTGTCTTACAGGTTGCGTTGCCATCCCGCTTTTTTAAAATTTTTAACATGGTGGTATAGGACAAAATTTTGTATAAATGTGCATAAAGAGAATTATTTTTTAATAATCATTGTGAAATTTACAAGAATTAATTAATTATAATAGCGATAGTCAACCGGGAAAAACTTTTTGTATATGTAGGAGAATCGCCCCCCCTCCCCCCCCCCCCCCAAAAAAAAAAAAAAAAAAAAGAGCTTGCCAAACCTTTAAAACGAATGGTTGAACCATCGATCTGCAATAATTTAAAATAAAATTGTCGATTAATTTTTTTTTTTTTTTTTTTTAATGTAATATCGAGAATAAAATTAACTTTTTTTGGATATTTATTGTTATGCTACTTCTCCAATATGAAAATCGTACTGCCTTATCATGAAAAAAAATTTTCCTAAATAATGATTTTAATAATTTTTTTTTTACTGAGTGAATTTGCAGAAGAAAATACAGAAGAAAGTAATGTGGTGGCCACAACAACCTAGTTTTGATATGGATTCGTTTTTGGGACACACACATTTTGAAAAAGATAATACAAACACAAAGGAACACACCTATAATTGAAAGTTTTTGAATGTAATGGAGTTTTATTTAAAAATAAGAAAAAAATCACGCGGTTCGCACAGATTATAAGAAACTTTCTAACAGTACTGACATGCTGCCAGTGGCGAGAATTCTATACACGAAGAAGGCAGACGGAAGGTGGGTTACTTTTTTTTTTTTTTTTTTTTTTAATAGTCTAATCTTTTGACTCGATGTAAACCCACATCACGCTAAACTCTTCATTGTTTAGTTTAAGATTAATTTGAATTAAGAGTATATCAAATGCTATGTACATTTTAAAGCCTAAGAAAGGTTACACATTCATGTCTGTTTTGTATTTATTACTTTCTTCTATATTCAATAAAAGAAAGTAATGAATTTGTAAAAATTTTCGACTTCCGGTTTTCGACGGATTTGTCCGTTTGGAGAGGTCTAGAACAAGATTTGACCATTTTTAGAAAATGTCTATGTGCTTGTCTGTCCGTCTGTCTCTGTGTGTGTGTGTGTTGTGTGCGTGATAAAAATTTTGTGACGACTGCATCTCCGGAACTACTGCTCAGAATTACATGTAAATTTATATGTATATGCATCTTGACCTAAATTAATGCCTATCAACTTTTGGTGTCAACCGCTCAACAGGTGGTGCTGCTATACAGCAATATCTGCAATTTCATGGGAGGCTATATCTCAGGTTTTATTGCGTATAACCGAACAAACTTGATATGTGAGAAGACCATTATGAGAAATTATGCTGATGCAATTTGAATGCTTATCGGCCAACAGGTGGCGCTGCTATACAGCTATTTCTGCAATTTAAAGAAAGGCTATACCTCAGGAATGACTGCACAGAATTGCATATACATTTGTATGTAGATGCACCTTAACATAAATTAGTGTCTGTCAACTTTTGGTGTCAACCGCTCAACAGGTGGCGCTGCTACACAACGATTTCCACAATTTATAGGAAGGCTATATCTCTTCTACTGCGTATCCTCAAACAAAACTTGATATGTGAGAAGGCCATTATGAGACATTACGCTGACTCAACTTAGATGCTTATCGGTCAATAGGTGGCGCTGCTATACTACAAATTTCATCGATAACGGGATGGCTATACCTCAACGTCTATGGCATATATAACTGTACGAAAGTTGATATGTGAGATAACCATAATAAAAATGTATTTTTTAAGATATTATTTATAGAGGATAAAACTGTCTTTTTTTGGATATTTAGCGTTAGATTTCTCTAAGATGAAAATCTTTTGCATTCATCATGTTAAATAATTGTAATAAATAATAGTTTTAATAAATTATTCACACTTACTGAATTTATACACGGAAAATATAGAAGAAAGTCTTGTGGTGGCCACAACATACTAGTTTTTTGTTAGACTAAACTTTTCCCCGAAAAGTGTAAGTATTCTATTATTTTGAATGTGGGTTACATATACAGGGTGTTCCAAAAGTCCCACACACCCCTCCTAACTCGGAAATGAGTTGGAATAGTGAAAAATGACGAAATTAGTGACGTATATTTAGTGAATTCGACAGGGACCTCTTAGTCTTTTAGTGAAAAAAGTTTTGGTCTGAGGCGGGGGGGGGGGGCTGCTAGGGAGGGCAACTTTAAAATTTCAAATGGGAAGGTATGTCTTGTGATACGTCCTTGAAACGTCTCTTAAAACAATTAATTTGATATAAATAGTTTCGCCCTACAATGAATATTAAAGGAGATACATTAGTTTTTAGACTTTTGAAATGTGGACTTTATACTTATGTATCCCATTTAATAATCATTGCGGGACAAAACTATTTATATCAAATTAATTGTCTTGAAGAGCCGTTTCCAGGGATGTATCACAAAACATACTTTGCCCAAAAAAGTTTGGGCACGGGCAAGGGGGTGGTGGTAGGAGTGCCGCTAGGGAGAGCAACTTTAAAATTTCAAACAGGAAAGTATGCCTTGTGATACATACGATTTTTTTCCTTAAGACTTTACTATAAATTTCATTGTTTATATTGGTTGTGATGTGCGGATTTCTGGAGTTTTCGGATTTTTGGGAGTCTATATATATATATATATATATATATATATATATATATATATATATATATATACAGGGTGTTCCAAAAGTCCTCCCACCCTCCTAACTCGAAAATGAGTCGGAATTATGAAAAATGGCGAAACATGTATTCAATGAATTCGAGAGGGATTTCTTTTGGTGTAAAATATTTGAGCCCCGGGGGGTTAAGGGGGCCGCTAGGGAGGGCAACTTTAAAATTTCAAATGGGAAGGTAAGTCTAGCGATACGTACTTGGATACGTCTCTTCAAAACAATAGTGAATTTCATATAAATAGTTTCACTCTACGATGATTATTAAAGGAGGTACATGAGTTTTCATACTTTTGAAATGTGGATTTTATACTTATGTATCCCCTTTAATAACCATTGCAGCACAAAACTATTTATATTAAATTCATTGTCTTGAAGAGACGTTTCCAGGGATGTATCACAAGACATACTCTCCTGTTTGAAATTTTAAAGTTGCCCTCCCAGCTGCACTACTACTAGTCCCTTGCCCAGGCCCAAATATTTTTGGACAGTATGTCTTGTGATACATCCATGGAAACGTCTCTTCAAGACAATGAATTTGATGTAAACAATTTTGTCCTTCAATGTTTATTAAAGGAGCTACATAAATATAAAATTCCCATTTCAAAAGACTAAAAACTCAAGTATCTCTTTAAATAACCATCGTAGGGCGAAACTATATCAAATTCATTGTTTTAAAGAGACGTTTCTTGGGATGTAGTGTTGACTCTAGGCCGATTTAACAAGGCGCAGCGCCCGTCGGCCCATTACTAACACATTTTTGCGCCCCGCGGCCCTTACTAACTTATTTCTAGCGTCCGGCGGCCGTTACTAACTCATTTTTAGCGCCCGGCAGCCCTTATTTGTATTTTTCACAGGTTTCCCAACTGCTCCGATTTCTGCGATGTTTCTCCGAAAAAATTTAAAAACGCCACGAGTTATTTTTTATGCTCCGCAAATTCAGCCTTGACCACCTAGCTAAATATATTTTATTGAATACATAAAATTGAATAGTGGCAGACACTGGAAAAAAAAAAAAAAAAAAAAAACTACTATTCTTTTTTCTTTTCTTTTTTGCCTTGCACACATACCGCGATCCAATCCTTATCAACTTTTGATTTTGCATTTCCAACAGTTGCCGCATAAACAGAATTCTTTTAATTTTATTTTTTTTATCTATGAAAGCCCTTCAACTCCTTTTGAAAAAAAAAAAAAATAACAAAACTAACTTTTGCAATCTAGCTGAAGAACCACATGCTTCATCCTACAATACTCATAAATAAATAGTAAAGAAAAAAAAAACATTCTAGTGCTAGGCATTGCGTAATCGAAATATTGCTGACTCAGAACGGGAACAATATTTGTTTACATTAGCTGAGAGTGTGCTTAATTAAAACCGCAAGCTGAAAGGGGGGGAAGAAAGAAACGAAATGCCATGATTGATTATCTTCATGGGTTATCTTCTTAATGCTTAATAAGTCGCTTAAAAATAATACTTTCTAACGAAAAAAATTGTTTATTTTAATTATTTATTGATAAAAATAATGGATTCAAAGCTACTGAATTTTAAGTACGATTGACAACGCAAGGAATCTAAGACCAGGAAGAGCTATCTTCCGTGGGAGACTTTCTAAAGTGTCTTAGGCCGTAATCACGCGAGTTTTGGAGAAAACAGTATTTAATCAGACTTTAACGGAGGAATTGTCCTCTGTAATAGGAAACTTTCTTAAGTGTTTTAAT
Source organism: Salticus scenicus (assembly GCA_963930645.1). Taxonomy (NCBI): domain Eukaryota; kingdom Metazoa; phylum Arthropoda; class Arachnida; order Araneae; family Salticidae; genus Salticus; species Salticus scenicus. Next base: position 319,595,004 of record OZ005654.1, read on the forward strand.
ATACAAGTTTCTGAGAAAATCATGGAAAATTTCAAACTTTATCGTACCAAGTATCTACCGTTGGAGAAAGAAAAAGAATATTTTCTGTGCTTTTTGTTGGGGTAACTGAATACGCGATAACTTAGTTTTTATAGTGCGTGGGTGATTCTAAGAAATTTTCATATCTGAATATGGGACTTTCACAAAAATCGTCGGATTTAAAATGGATTTGTCAAGAAAATTGCGTATTTTATAAACCAGCCGCAAAAAATGACATTTCAGTAATCAAATTAAAAAAAAAAAAAAGCTGATTAATGACTAAATAATTACACATTTTTAGAAAAATAACATCTATTTTAGCAATTAGTTTACGATTACGTAATTTTAAAAATTAGCTGTAAAATAATTCCGTATTTTTATTAGGGCTGTGCCGATTAATCGGTTCGGTTAATCGATCAATGCTTAGTCCCGATCAATTTTTTTAATCGAGTTAATCGGATCGATTAATTCGATTAAAAATTTTCAAAATCCGATTAAAATTTTCAAACTACGAATTTTCAAACTACAAATTGCTGTTCTGCAGACAAAATATTTTTTCGCATATTTTGCTAACAAACATTCTAAGAAACATCCATCAAATAGTGAAAAAGCAAAAAAATAAAAATAAATAAAAACGAACTATAAATAAATAAATAAAACCTCTCAGAAGAAGTTGTTGCACTTTTGTTGATAGAGAAATGGGAGAGGACAGTTATTAAAAAAAATGCCGCTCCATGCGCATGCTGGAGCAACACCACCTGTCTGTAGCCTTCTGCTCTGCAGAAAGTGATGGCTAGGGTAATAGCAGGGCCCAAAATTTCAACTCAAATTACACTCGCCAAAAAAAAAAATTTTACTCGCCATAAGATAGGGTTGCCTTTTTTTTTAAACGCATTTTGGGTTTTTTTATTTTTTCTAACTATTTGAAAGGCTTTTACAAATATGTATAAAATTATATATATTAAAAGTGTGTCGTATATCATCATGTTTCATAATCATCTACAATTAAAAATCATTATAATTAAATGTATTGTATTTGAGATTTGAAAAATATTAAAATATCTAATAACATAAATGGAAAGAGCCATTAAAGAAAAAATGAAGAAGAAAAATTTCTTTGTCAAACAATATCCTGTGAAAATCTTTTTATTATAAAAGATTAAGTTTCCTTATTTATCTATTTATTTACTTAACTTTTTATATTAGAAATGTCTTTTTCGTCCATTTTATTTTTGTAATCAGACGGAATGTCGATGTGTACAACTTGTTCAATGTTGTCATATGAAATAGCCATTTCGGAATAACTTTTTCGATAAAATCATTTCTTACAAATCATTACAAACGCAAATCATTGGTGTTTCAGTAAAAAACTGGAAAATATGAACAGTTTTTTTTATCATTATTCAACAAAATAAACATAGGCAGTATCTTCAAAAGGGCTCGGGCTCATTTTCATGTGACAATATCAGATAGGCAAACTTTCGCATATCTCTTCTCTCGGATAGTGGGCGACGGCCAAAGAGGCTCTCTGCTCGTCTATTCTCACTCTGCTTGGAGAAATAACAGTGGGAGAAACGAAACTGACGAAGAGATCAAAACTTTTATGTCACAAATTTCCTTTCCCAGTCTGGGGCAGTCTCGAGCAGCGCACAGACAGACTCGGCTCTCCGAGAATCTAAAAAGGAGAGGTTAAATATGAAGTTATAAGATAACAAGATTTTGCATAATGTTTTCTGTCACCGTATCGTATAAGAATTCTATCGATAACAATTATTACTCGCCACAGTAAAATTTCCACTCGCCAATGGCGAGCTGGCGAGCGGAAATTTCGAGCCCTGGTAATAGTATTCTCAGAAACAAGAAGCTTTCAAAAAATGGAAATGCTAAAAAAAAAAAAAAGAAAGAAAGAAAGAAAAGAAGGAATTGAGATTTCCACTATCCCTCTGATGGGGAAAATGTCAACAGAGTTTCACAATATCTTCAAGCGTTTATTGTCTGTGCAGAATTGCTGATAGTAACTATTCAAGTAGAAACAGAAAATAACATTCTGTGTTCTAGTCCGAAGTGACAAAGAAGTACTAAAATATAAGAATTTGAGATTTTTATGATAATGATATGGAATTTTGAGAATTCATTTAAAAATAGTGACAAGCGAGATGGACAAGGCCTGCAAATATAAAACTAAAATATGGGTAAATTCATTTAATGTTTCTTTCAAAATTAATTGAAAAATTAATTTATTAAAAAAAAAATTGAATAAATGAAAATATTTTTATAAAATTAACACTTAAAGTCACCAATTATTACTCTGAAAATTGATTTAAATTTCAGCTATGAAACAGATATAATTGATTTAAAAAAAAATTTGAAAAAAAAAAAAAAAATTCTCAGTCAAACTTATGAATACTATATATATATATATATATATATATATGTATGTATGTATATATATATATATACACACACACAATATGATAGTTTTATTCATCACTGAAATAAAATTATATAAAGAAAACTGAAAACCGATTAAAAATCCGATTAATCGACCGATTAATCGATTAATGAACTACGATTAACCCAGTTAAAACTCTTAATCGATTCCCACCCCTAATTTTTATAAAAAGCCACAAAATTATACGTATAATGCAAATCATGTTTGAAAAAAGCAAGAAATTCATTGATTAGCATCAAAAGCCTTTTTCAGCGATTAATTGCGATTAAACATAAATTTTGTTAATTAGCGGCGAAATGATTGCGTGTTTCCGTTATCGGCTACTAATGTATCGCGATTTACTGAAATCAACTAGAGGATTAAAAAAAAAAAAAACTTTATTGGCTAGCAGTCAAATGATAGCATATAAAACGTAATTTATTTTTATTATTATTAGTGGGTAAGCGATCCCGTATTTGCGAAATCTACTTCAAAATTATTCCCGATTTCCGAGATTCCGCTTAAAAAAAATAAATAAATAAAATAAAAAATGCAAATTTCATTGATTAGTGGCAAAACAGTTGAATATTTAAGATTCAGCTTTCAGAAGAACGCATTTTTCATAGATTAGTAGCTAAATAATAGCGTGTTTTGACAATCGGCCGCATAATAATCGCGTATTTCAGAAATCTGCTTTGAAAAAAAAAAATGCGCAATTTTTTACCTATTAGAAGAAAAAATAATTTAGTTCCGAGTAAACGTAATTTTTGACAATTAGCTGTGAAATAATCCGGTGTTTTTTAATTCATCTGTAAATTTTCACATATTTCTGGATTAGGTGTTGAAAAAAGTGTGTATTTCATCGATTAACAGCAAAGTTTGGTATTTGGGGGATGTAGCTTTAAAAAGGGCTCAAATTTCATCTACTAGCAGCCAGATAATTGTATATTTCGTTAATAATTAACCCCATTTTCGATATAATTAACCGCAAAAATATCGCGAATTTTAGGAATCATCGTTGAAAGAAGAGTGAATTTTATCAATTAGATTCAAAATTATAGTATATTATTAGCAATTATTTGCTATTAAAAGTAGATTTTGTAAATTTGCAATGAAATAATTACAAATTTCGGCAATCGGTCGTAAAAATATCGCGAATTCTGTCAAATACGGGAAAAATAGCATATTTATTTAATTAACGGTAAAAACGAAATTCTACCTCCCCCCCCCCCTCTCCTCTACGAGAAACTCTCGATTTTTGAGGTATATTTAGCAATAATCTTAAGAAAGAAAGAAAAAAAAAAAGTTTCAGAAAAGTTCATGGCTGTTAGTTTGCACTAAAATTGAATTTAATGTTGTACAATTTCAATTATTTTATTGTAGATTCAGTTTTATTACATTTTCTAATATCCAAACTATTAAAATTGTCCATTATTTTGACTTTATTATTACTCTAAAAATTTAAGATTTTGTTTAAAAAAATTCATTTTTTTGTATCTGTTTAAAGTATAGCATTGAAATTATTTTCACATCACTTGTTCTTGTAATTAAACAAGTTTCTTTTGAATAGGCATGCACTAAATGTTTGATTATTACTGAATAATGAATATTCAGTATACCAAATAGCAACTAAAAATTCGGGGCTACATTTTGTAAGTGATATATTTCATTCAAAAATGTAAACAAATTTCAAAATTGTTTCTCATAAAAATCTGATTTTGTCTTGGTGCATTCTATGATATAATATTATAAGCTTGTACAAGCTTTTTTTTTATATCTGATTTTTCTTTTCTTTTAAAATTTCATTATTTTGTTTATTTATTTATACCTTGGATACATTGCTGCTATAAAAAAAATTAGTAAGTTTTTTTTTTTTTTTTTTTTTTTTTTTTTTTGGGGGGGGGGGGGGGGGGCTACATTTTGTAAGTGATATATTATGAAGATGTTATAGTGCCCTTTTTGAATTATTGAGATTATTATAGTGCCCCTTTTGAGATTATTATAGTGCCCCTTTTGAGAGTATTAAAGTGCCCTTTTATAGAGTTCCCCCCAGCGGCCCTTTTGTTCTAGAGTCAACACTAGGATGTATCACAAGATATAACTTCCCATTTGAAATTTAAATTTCAAAGTTGCCCTCCCTAGCAGCCCCCCTAGTCCCAAACTTTTTTCACCAAAAGAGGTCCCTCTCGAATTCATAAAACACGTGTTTCGTCATTTTTCACAATTCCGAATACATATATACACAGGGTGTTCCAAAAGTTCCACATCCTTCCACTTAACTCGAAAATGAGTCGGAATTGTGAAAAATGACGAAACACGTGTTTTATGAATTCGAGAGGGACCTCTTTTGGTGAAAAAAGTTTGGGACTAGGGGGGCTGCTAGGGAGGGCAACTTTAAAATTGAAATTTCAAACGGGAAGTTGTATCTTTTAATACATCCCAAGAAACGTCTCTTTAAAACAATGAATGTGATATAAATAGTTTCGCCCTACGATGGTTATTTAAGGAGATACTTGAGTTGAAATGAGTCTTTTGAAATGGGAATTTTATATTTATGTAGCTCCTTTAATAAACATTGAAGGACAAACACACACATACATACACACACAGTGCGACAGACTCTGTACGTGACCCTTACATCACTTAAACTGCAACATAATTTACGTCCATTATGACTAGCTTAAGGCCAGTCTCGGGTATTAAGAAATCGGGTTCGGGTAGATGAAAATTGTTTTGTGGAGTTCGGTTTCATTCAAAATTTACCTGTTGGGTTCGGGTAAACTTGAATAATATGTATCAGTATAAACACATTCTAAGAATATTTACGAAAATAATAGCGCAAACAGAATAGAGAATAATAAACTCTTTTTAACTTTGTTATAAAATGTTTATGATTTCAGTTCAACACTGTTAGAAAGTGTTTAAAAAAAAAAAAAAAAAAGAGAGAGAGAGAGACATTTTTTATTTATAATTCTTTAAGATTAATAATTTATTTATACTTTGAATTAAAAAAAAAAAAAAAATCATAATTTTTCTGCATTAATGATAATTTCAACTAGTTTAAAGAATAAACTTCTTTAAAATTCAGTCCATTTTGCACGAAGTAGCTTTAATGGAATTCAAATTGCTCTTCAGATCAATGTCTTCGCTTTATCGGATTTAAATTAAGCTTATTCTTTTTACGGACTTCGCCGCCATTGATTCTCTATAAAAAGACTATTTTGGCATCTTTTAAAATCAATCAAAGAATGACTTAGATCTTAAAACGACCAATTAAGGAAACCAAAATTCTTTAAAATAAATCGCCTATCCATTTTTATAAGAAGAAAATAAAGGTATGTTAATTAAACTTAAAGCATACATTCAGAAAATAACAACAACAATAATAAAAATAAATACTTTCTTTCATCAAATATTTTTTTAATCATCTAAAAATTAAATAATTAAATTTAATTGGTTAAACCTCTTAAGCAATTCAATTTGGCAACAATATGCACAAAACCAGATGTATTAAATTTCGTCAAAAATATTGCGTGTAGTAATAAGTTTTACTTTTAGCGTCTAGTAGTTACACTTACACTGAACTCCAAGAGTTTGCAATATAGGTACTCTTCATATTCCCTCAGATGAATAGAACTTTTTGTAGTGAATGGCTCATTTCGACGTCGGAGTTGTTGCTTTGCCGGGATTCATGTAATGATTTTTGTGTTTTGAATTGTTAGAACATATCCATTTTCTTTATCTCCTGTTACAATTTTCTACAATAAAGGCTTTATCTATTGCTTAGTGAATAGATTCAGGCACTTCAAAACACGTCAACTTTGTTCCTCTGGCTCATTGCAGGTGGTAGCCAGTTCCCCACCATCTGAAACTCCGTCATTCAATATAAACGATTAAAAATCGTTTTTGTGATACTACGATTTGTTTGCCAAGTTCTTTTTTGATTTGAGATGAAAATTTCCTCAATCAGTGCTTACAAATTCCCATGCCTAGTCTTCAATGGAGCGCCGCTTTGTTCTCGATCGGAAACATCAAAATCACCATCTTTAAACTGTCAAAGCTAAAATCTACATGTGCTTTTTGACATGATTTTCTCCCCTAGAACAGAACAGATTGACATGCTTTTGCCGGATTTTCTGCTTGATGAAATTTATAATGAATGCAATGGTGAATGCAGACTTATCGTATGATATATTTCACCTTCTAAATTCCAAATTTAATTTCCATTTTCACACAACCTCTGTGTTGATTTGAGAAATACCACATAACATAAACGCGGACCACTAAATGTTAAGTATGTAGCTGTATGGAAAATTCTAGGTGATTAATAACAGCACTACCTGTTAACTGATATGCATCCAATTAAGTAAGCATACACTTTCATAATGGTCATCTCACATATATCAAGTTTGGTGTATTTATACGCCAAAGAAGCTGAAATAAAGCCTTCCTGTACACAGAGAAAATTACATCACAGCAGTGCCACCTGTTGGCCGATATGCACCAAATTGAATCTATATTTTTTCTAATCGAAATCTCACATGTCAAAAGCAATTATACATTTTGTACATTTATACACTATAGACGATGAGTTATATATTTATGTAAATGGAGGATATCGCAGCATAGCAATGTCATCTGTTTGCGGGGCAATATGTACTATACGTTACTAGACATCAATTTACATGAAGGTGCAACTAAATATAAATTTTTATGAATGTCTGTGCATTAGTTCTTGTTCTTGATCTAGAACTGTCACAAAATTTTTGTCACAGAGCCAGATGGGCATTTTCTAAAAATAGTCAAATGATGTTCACGACATCTTAAAATGTGTAACTCCATCGAAAACTGGAACCGAATTTTTTTACGAATCTAATACATTCATAACAGAATCAATAAAACTATAAAATAATAAACGGTACTTAACTGTGAAATGTAAACTTTTACATTTAAAGGAAAAAAAAAAAAAAACTTTCAACTATTAAACAGGGTATAGTTAAAATAATAGAAAAACATTACGTCTCCTCTAACATTATTACCCGTTTCCCCACCAGGTATAAGATGCTATTAAATCCTTTTCATTAAGTGTAACTAATGCGCTCCGTACTAAATTTCAAAAAGATTGACACGCTGTAATGGCCCACGTGTTGTTTACAAACCTTCATTTTTGTCACAAATGATGTCGAAAACGGATCTCATTACGGGCATATATATATTTAAGCGTTCTCTTTAAGACCATTCATTTTTATTTACAGCTTACTCCTGAGAACATAAATGAACGAAATGTTGCTAAGTCTCCTCGGATGATTTGTCTTTAACGGGAGAAAAAGGAATTCTAAACGATGTGAAATTTTGTTCGCTGCAAGGTTTTCCCTGACATTCATTAAACTCAAACGCGAGTTCACTTAAGGGCCATTAAAGGGTTCCAAGATTTGGTAGTTGTTAGAGGAATTTTCCAGTTTCTCTCCTTAAAGTACTATTGGCTTTTCCTTAATTTCAGGAGATGAAGAGGGGAAGGGAATTTTGTGGGGAAAGAAAAAATGCGGCTCGAGGGAACATTTTATCATCATTTCGATGTGAATCTTGTACGAATTGCAAGTCGATCTGACAAGTAAGTTGGTTGGTTGGTTGGTTGTAGGATATAAGGCCGATTGACTCCTGATGTGTCCTAGGCCTAGGGGGGTTGCCCTCCGTGGGGGTCTTTCTAAGGGGTCCTAGCCCGTATTTACGCGAGTTTCGGAGGAAACCACGGAAAACTCCGAACGGCTAGGTCGATGAGCGCGACCTGGGATCGAACCCGGCACCTCCCATCTACCAGCTTTGAGCGCAGAACCGCTCGGCCGCTGGTGGGCCTCTGACAAGTAAGCCATGATTGATATGAAAAGAAAATTAACGTATGCAAGGCAGTCGCTGAAATGGTCTCCAGATCTTGAAAAATTGATGAAGAAATTTTTTAAAGAACAACGTGATTTGTGACTCTGACTACATATTAAAAGATCCCCCCCCTCCCCTCCGCAAAATAACTTGCATGCCTTTAAAGGTTGGTAAAATTTTACGTGAGAAAATTTTTGCAACCGTGCATAAATTTAAATTTATTTCTAAGCACTAACATGATTATTAATCACAGATTTCAACTGGTATAAAAATTGAGCTGATAAAGTACTTTAATTGTGTAGGGCAAAATAAAATGAGGGGCATTTTTATCCATTCACTCTTTTAACTTTCTGCTATATTCAATAGAAGAAAGTATTGGATTCGTAAAAATTTCCGACCTCGGGTTTTTGATGGATGTACACGTTTTCAGAGCTGTAGAACACGATTTGACCATTTTTAGAAAATGTCTGCCTGCCTGTCTGTCTTTGCGTGTGTGTGTGAGAGAGACAGATAAAATTTTGTGGCGACTGTACCTCAGGTACTACTGCACAGAATTTCCTACAAATTGGCACGTAGTTACACATTGACACAAATTAGTGCCTAACAACTTTGGGTGAAAAATGTCCATCAGCTTGCGTTGCCATCCGGCGTTTTCTAAATTTTTAACATGGTAGTATAGGACAAAATTTTGCATTAATGTGCATAAGGAGAATTACTTTTTAATAATCATTATGAAATTTAAAAGAATTATTTGTAATAGAGATAGTCAACTGCGCGAAAAAAATTGTGTATGTAGGAGCCCCGCCTCTCCCCTGGGGAGGGAAGTCCCCCCCCCCCTCTTCGAGGGGAGTAAATTTTCATGATGGGTATATTTCAAAAGAGCTCGCTAATATTTTTAAAACGAATGGTTGAACCATCGATCTGCGATAATTTAAAATAAAGTTATCGATTTTTTTTTTTTTTTTCCACTATCGAGAATAAAATTTATTTTATTTTATTTTATTTTATTTTTATTTAGTGTTATACTACTTCTCTAATATGGAAATCGTCTAGATTATCATGGAAGATAATTTTTTTAAATAATACTTTTAATAAATTATTTTTATTGGGTGAATTTGTATAGGAAAATATAGAAGAAAGTCATGTAGTAGCCACAACATACTAGTTTTCCCGAGTTTTTTAAAATTATTTCATAAATTTCTACAGTTATAAAAATCTGTACAGTAAACGCAAATTCCATTCTTATTTAATTTTAAAAATTGCTGAGATTTTCGAATTTACAGTGCAATTTCAATATGGCAAAACTTTTACACTTTTTAATAGTACACAACAATTTATGCAGTTATATTAACTAGGTTTACTCGCTTTTCTGATCACAATATTTAATTGGATGCTCAAAATTTCGTATCCTTTATTATTATAAAATTTGTAAAATAATAATAAATAAATAAATAAAAATAGATAAATTATTCAAATCGGTCAAAACCTGAATTTCAAGATATACCTAAAAAAAGAGAATTTTCTCGCTTTATACAAACTCCTTTTTACAAACATAACTATTAAAATAAAACACTACATTTACCCGCCAAACCAAAACAGTTCACGACAATTGCGTAAAAGTGATGCTGTTCTCTTTTAACTTTTCCAATAATCTTATTATATTGAAATCTTTCCAATTAAAAATTTTTGACCGTCTTCATATAGATATTTACTGTGTCAAGTTTAATGAAATCATCATCATCATCATCATCATCATCTTCTTCTTTTTTTTTTGAGTTTAAAGTTTTCAAGTGGTCATTACTTCGAAATTAAAGGGTGGATTTGGCCAACGAATTCATCCAAGATATTATTTATAAGATAGCTTCGATGCCCAAGTTTGGTTCGAATTCATTTACTATTTCGGAAGTTATCATGAGTGAAAAGTTTCCATATATAAATAAATAACGTTACAATAATGAGGAATGCAAGAGAAGCATATTATCAAGTGCCAAATTTAACCACGAGAACCAAAATAGAGACATTCAAGAATAATTAAAAGAAATATGAAAATAATAATCCAAAATGCTCCCGTTACAATGAACCAGAAATACCCACACTCACCATAAAAGGAACAGATTAAAAATATCAAACTGACGACAAAGAGAAATGTCCATCCATACCGAAAACTGTAACATCAGAAAATAAAGAATGATAAATCCTATCAAAATTTGAAAAAGCACTCAAAAAATAACGAATAATCTCCCCTATGGGCAGTATATGCTTCACAGAGAGAGAAGGGGACGGGGAAACAAGATTTCGATAACTATAGTTAGCTGTATTCCAAGCCAAATTACATAGCATACGGCGGTTTTTTTTTAAGTGTTATAAGATCTTGCGATACAATTTAAAAATGCTTGAAAGAAATGAAGAAAAAATGAATAAATAACCAAAGGGAAGACAGCACATATAATCATAAACCACAAATTACATATGAAAACCGTATCCAACATACACATACTTGCCAACCAATTTTAATAATAAAAAAAAGGAAGATTTTTGTTGAAAAACCAGAAGATTTCATTTAAAAAAAAAAAAAAAAAAAAAAAAAAAGGAAGATTTTTTTTTTCTCTTTGACGTAATAAACAATACAGTTTTACAATTTAAATTTCACACGCAACATTCATTGAAAGTTATCAATCTTGATCAAACTTTTCCAGCAACAAACTTATATTAACTTCAAAATACATTTGGATCTCCTAAAATTACTTGTTTTTAAGTCATTTGGATCTCCTAAAATTATTCCTTTTTAAATTACTCTTAAGAGACACAGACAAAGATCAAACGTTTTCAAGTCTAATTTATTCTCAATATTACATTATTTTATTTTATTTATTTATTTATTTTTGGGGGGAGGGGGTTAAAATTGAAACAAATCGATAACTTTATTTTGAATGATCGCAGATCGATGGTTCAACCATTCGTTTTAAAGGTATTGGCGAGCTCTTTTGAAAGATACCCATCATGAAAATTTACTCCCCTCGAGGAGGGACTTCCCACTAGGTCAGGAAAGCGAGGCTCCTACATACACAAATTTTTTTTCTCAGTTGACTATCTCTATTACAAAAAATATATATTCGTTTCATTTGTTTTAGTGCAATCTATAGACGTTAAACTTTATTTATCCGTAATTTCCCCCATAGACGTAATGTATTTGAATACTTTAGAGTGTCTCTGTACACGAACCATTTGTTTCATCTCAACGAAAAGCTTAGTGTAGCATCCCTTATATGATACACATTTAGAATACAGAGTTTCGAATTTCTGCTACTATTTGTTCTTGAGATATGCTGATAACACAAACACAGGCACACAGACAGACACACACAGAGACCATTCGCTAAAAACATGATTTTCGTATTCAGGAGACCTCAGAACATGTAAATGTAACAAAAACTCGCTTTCGAAAATTTGACACTAAAACAATACTTTCTCTACCGTAAGGGTAAGAGAAAGTAAAAAAGTACATTTAATACAGTTTTGTTAAATAAATCCTAGTCGAATCCTGATCCTAGTCAATCTAAAAACAGGATTCGACAGGACTTATTTAACAAAACTACATTAAGTGTACTTTTTTTATATAGGAATTTCTACTAGTGTTCAGAGACTTTTGTTACCGACTGTATATATATATATATACATATGTATAAATTTTAGATCCCTGAAACCAAATAGACCAATAGGAATAAGATTTCATCAAATTAAAATTATCTGTGAAGACTTTTTACTTTTCGAACACTATAGTGAGGAAAGTATCGTAATCATGTCAAAAATCCGAATTTGAGATTTTGATGTTTCTATACGTTTCGAGGTCCCTGAGTTCGTTTCCACTATTTTTACGATGATATATGTATGTGTGTATGTCTGTGAGTGAACACGCTAGCGTCTAAACGCTTTGTTCCAATAAGCTTAAAGTTGGTAAGTCACCATAGTACGAACCCTATACATTTTGGTGAATCTAGCACTTATAGTTTTTTTACAGGGACTCCAGGAAAAAATCTTTATCATTATGGCCTATGGGGCCAAATTTTTAAAAGTGCGATAGCAGCTAAACGCCTCATTCAATTGAGTAAAAAAATTATACACATATTATATATCACAGATACTCAATCTGTATAGATTTTGGAGAATCTAGTAGTTAAGGTTTTTTTTTTTTTTTTTTTTTTTTTTTTTACAGGGACACAAAGAAAAATTATTTATCATTATGGCCTATGGGGCCAAATTCTTAAAAGTGTGATAGCGTCTAAACGCCTTATTAATCTGAGCAAAAAATTTGTACACATGTTATAGGTCCCAGTTGCACCAACTGTATAGATTTTGGTGAATTTAGCACTTACAGTGTTTTTACAGGGACATAAAGAAAAAGTCTTTATCGTTATGGCCTATGGGACCAATTTTTTAAAAGTGCGATAGCATCTAAACGCCTTATTCAATTGAGTTGAAAATTTATATGAATATTATAAGTCACTGGTGCACTAACTATAAGCATTTTTGTGAATCTAGCATTTATAGGTTTTTACAGGGACACAACGAAAAATTCTTGATCATTATGATCTATGGGCTCAAAGTTCAGTAGTGTTAAATAAAACATCGTGTAATATATGGAGAAAAATACTCAAACACTCTATTATGGTTTTCTCTCTTTTGTTTGTTTAATAACTCCTCTTTCTTTACTTTATCTACAAAACTGTTAATTACTCAATGTTCGGAAAGTCGAGTGGAGTCACTCCAGATTTTTGTTAATTATTGAAATAATTTTACTTTTTGATTTTTGAAAAAATAAATTTTACTTATTTGTTTACTTATTTATTTTAAGGCTGCAAAATACATGTAAAGTGTGCTCCTACTTGATATACCATTCTTATGGAAATTTAAATGATTTACTTTATTTAATTTAAAGATTTTTATTTTTTCTTTTATTTATTTTTTTTTTTTAGTTATTGTTGTTGTTGTTGTTGTTTAAGTGAAATAATTTTATTTGACTGCATGCAAAATTAAAATATTAAGTGGAGACACTTATGCACTGCACTGCCGAGAAAAGCAGAGCATATATTGCTTTAATATGTTTTTCTATGAACTACCATTACAAGTATAAATTATGGTTCATATTACTAGAAGGTGTATGATATACCGGGTGATTCAAAAGTCTCTAGACTTTTAAAAACCTTATAATTAATAAACTATTTACAATAAAACGATCCGGTTTGCACAAAAATGCTCAGAAACATGGGGGGATTTTTGTTTTTAATGAAATATATATATATATATATATATATTGCATATTAGTTATAATTTTCGTCAAACGGTGGCGCGAGTGTTTCATGTAGCATACAATCTTGTCATGCGTTAAATAAGCAGATGAGTTAATTGCGCATTATCTCAAACAGTTTCTGTCATAAGTGAACGATATGAAGCGCTATTAAAATATAAAGTCATCTCTTACTTGCAAGAGAGGCAAGCACTCCATTCAATAACATTTATGCAGGATGGAGCGCCTCCGCACATAGCTACTCATGTCACGACACTTCTGAGGTCAACATTTGGAGACAACCATGCCCTTAGTCAATGTTTTCTATACGAATGGCCCTCAAGGTCTCTAGATCTTACACCTTGTGATTTCTGGTTATAGGGTTATTTGAAGTCACGTGTTTATAGAGATCGGCCTACGTCTTTGGTGCAATTAAAAGAAGCTATACGCCACCATGTGTCAGATATACCTTCTGACATACTTTTTAACGCTGTGTCTTCAATCGTCTGACGGCTGTAATTATCAGTGATGGGAATCGAATTGAACAGCTGTAGGTATTGAAACACTTTCATTCATATCAATGAACTGTATTATAATTTTATAAGTCTGTTAATTGAACTCCAGCGCCCCCTTTTGGTCAAAAATTTAACTAATATAAATATATTGTTTTTCATTAAAAACAAAAATCCCCCGTGTTTCTGAGCATTTCTGTGCAAACCGCATCATTTTATTGTAAATAGTTTAATAATTATAAGGTTTTAAAAAGTCTAGTGACTTTTGGATCACCCGGTATATTAATTTTAAATATATTATCAATATAATATATTCTAGTCAGAATATATTAATATATTATTCTGTTAAACCTGTAATTTATTAAACGTAGCAAAAGCCGAGCGAACAGAAGATTTAAGATCCCTGAAACCAAATAGACCAATAAGAATAAGATTTCATCAAATTAAAATTACATGTGAAGACTTTTTGTTAATTACTGAAACAATTTTACTTTTTGATTTTTGAAACAATAAATTTTACTTATTTTAAGGCTGCAAAATATACGTAAAGCGTGCTCCTACTTGATATACCATTCTTATGGCAACTTAAAGGATTTACATTATTTATTTTGTAGATTTTTTGTTGTTGTTGTTTTTTAAGTAAAATAATTTTATTTGACTGCATGCAAAATTAAAATATTAAGTGGAGACACTTATGCACTGCACTGCCGAGAAAAGCAGAGCATACATTGCTTTAATATATTTTTCCATGAACTACCATTACAAGTATAATATTATGGTTCATATTACTAGAATGTGTATGACATATATTAATTTTAAATATAATATGAATATAGTAATATATTCTAGTCAGAATATATTATTCTGTTAAAATCCATTATATTAAAATTAAAATAAAACAAATAAATATTAAAAATATTTTATTGAAATAAAACTTAATGCAAATTTACAGATTATATATTTATGTGTGTACGTGTGTATGTATGTGCATAGGGGGACATGTATGCAAAGAATATCTACTACGAGAAGAAGGAAAGCTTTATCAAAGCGTAACTATTGCCATCTGACGACGCGAATAAAGCATAAAGGAGAAACAAACATGCAGGCTGAACGGCTCGTAAGAACCGCGTAGTAGATATTCTTTGGCCGAGATGCTGTAATTCCGCGCGCATGCGCTCTCTAATCGTAAACAACGAGGCGAGAGGCAAGTGGTAGGTAATCCCTTGGTGGGTAACGTGTTTTCGCCGCCATTTTCGAATTCGGATTTCAAATCTTTTTCTTGTACAAGCTTCGTAATTTATTCAAAAATACTAGCGTGCGTAGTATGTATGTATTTCACGTGTATTAAATATTCATGGGGATTTAATCTTTTATTACTCACTTTTTCTGTAAAATACATTTTTTTTAAGCTGCATTATTTTATCGTGTATTGTTGGTTTTCGATTATTGCTCCTCAAGCCAAATGGATTAATTGGATTGATATTCTAAATCGGAAGAAGATATTTTTCAACAATCAAGATAGTCATTTACGCTAGTTGATATAATTTTGGAAGGCATTAAATATTATTGCTTTTACGCCTTCCAAGATGACTATTTGCTGGCTTCAGAGACTAAAGAATATTTAAAAATTGATAGTGATGATGGTTTCTCAAGATCTAAAAGGTATGTATTCTGCACCTTTAAATTAGGTAATTCATTATAAAAGTATGTCCACATGTTCTGAATTATTATTTTATTTTTATTATTCACATATCTATTAGCATATTTAAAAAATAACTTAGGTTTTGTATTAATTATTTTAACCCCCCCCCCCACACACACACACACAAGATATAATCAGTATAGGAATTAATGTGGCTATTACTTATAGCTCTTATATGGAAAACATAAAAAAAATTATGAGGAATAATTGATATTTTGATTAACAATAATGCCTAAATTTTATAAAACCATAATTTGTGATTTTCTTTTTCCTTTAAATACAGTGGCTGTATTAAAGAAATGACATTAGTAAAAGAAAAAAATATCACAGTCTTAGTATTTTAGGTAGGGGGGGGGGGAGCTATTTGTTGGAAAATGCAATTATCGTTAACTGGTTTACAGATAAATAGTTTTATACCGTATAAGTAGACAGAAAACATGATAAAAAATGATCTTTATTTTTTTATTTAAGATGGCAGGTATCAACACCCTTACTACATCTTAAAGTTCTTTCATTTGGTGACTAATATTAAACACAAATCAACTAAAAAAAAATGCATTGTAATAGTGGAAAATTTATGAATACATTTGTGATGTAGTAAAGACTGTATAAGTGGAGTTAATAAATTTTTAAGAACTGTTGATACAATCAAAGATTGGGAATAACATTAAGCACACTTCAATAATTATAAAATGGATTAAAAATAAATAATTAAATTAGAAGTATATATAAATTTAGATACAAAAGTATGGTATCCCATTAAAATAGAAATATATAAGACAGTAAAATTTTTTTTCATATGCCATCAATTCTTATTACACTGAATTTACTTTATTCCATCTTTACCTTATATCTGTACTTTTACATTAGATTATACAATTCTAGTTATAAATCACAGATGATTAAAAAAAAAAAAAGCAAAATATTTAAATTAGAGAGAAAGTCTATATAGCTTTTATTAAATTTTTTATTTCATAATTCTAACTTAATATAAACGAGATTTTAAATACATATTTTTTCTTAGAAAGCAGATTATAGTTTTAGTTTAAAAAACATTTTACTGAATGTAAGAGACAATAGTATAACTAAATTGGTTAATTACATTTTATAAACTTAAAACTGGAAAGATTTAACAAAAAATGCAGTATTTCATTTCCAATAATAACTGAAATACAAATAAAATTATGTTTTTTGAAACAGGATTAGTAATTAATGAGACATAACATTAATTTTTTTAACTTATATTAAAAAAAAAAAAAAAAAAAAAAAAAAAAAAACTTATTTCAAAAATTGTTGATATTGTTTACATTTAGATATACCATTTTTTCAAGCACTTATTTTTAAATATTTTTTTATTTTTTTCTGTGAATTATTTGAAAAGGTTTTTCATATATATACTCACACTGTATATATATATATTTCCAGGGGCGGATTAAGGGGTGTGCGAAGTGTGCGGCCGCACGGGGCGCTCACTCGATACGCAAATGGAAGGGTGCCAAATGACAAAAATTTTCTCGGACGATTTTATTTACAATTTTAAGAAACTTTTTTTTTTTTTTCAAAGCAGTACCAAACGTTTGTCTACGAACTACGAATCTTAATGAGAGCCTTCTCTCTCATTTTCTCCGTAGTCCGTAAAGAGAAGATGAAACAGGAATACCTCTAGAGTAAACCGCCCCCTCCCAATTCCTTATCTTTCTCTCTTTCTTCGAAACATGGATTTTCTCTTTGACAGTGTATCTGAGATGACCACCAATTGGGACATTGGGAGGGTACAGACTATCGTCTTTCTATCCCTTTCATTGTCGTGCTGATTCTTCATAGAAGAGAATGTTGTAAAATACCACAAAAGCGCCCCCCCTCCTCAATCCATTTAACGCCCCCTCTGAATTTCATCTGAATTTAGCTTGTTCTGAACAACTTTTCTGTTCAGCCTCGCAGGAAGCAAACAAAAGACTATAGGAATAGGAGATAGTTTTTAGGTTATTTATTTCTTTGTTTAAGATTCGCCTTTATAAATATGAATATTTATTTGTTTTATGATAAATCGGACATTGATTATTTGAAAATGAAAAATGTAAGCTTCCTAAAATAGTGGAAAATTTAAAAATAATGCTTTGGAAGTAGGAAAACGAATTTCCTGAATTTTTCCATTTTTATAGCGGTTAACCAAAAGTTGACTGTATTTATTTATTTATTTTTAATCGCTGCAACATTAAAAATATACATTTTTTGTTTTAAAAATATTTTTTATATCAGTTAGCAGGAAAATACATGTTAATTTCTATATTTTTGCCGCTTTTTAAAGCCTCAACAAATACATCCTGATTTTTCTTAAAAAATGTAGGGGCGCTTGAACAGTATTTTATGGTATTTTCTTAATTTTTGTATTAAAAAATAATTTACATTCACTTTATAAATCATTTTACAAACATGACAGATAAGGGGAAACCATCGCCCCTGGAGTAAAAGAAAAGTGCAAGAAAATCAGGAAAATGTAAAACAAGCTGCTGCATTAAAAAAAAGAGAGAGAGAATTCTAGCAGTGCAAGTCACAAAGAACTGAACATTTCTGCAAATTGATGATAAAATTGAAAAAATCATAGATGTAAATACTAAATATTATTAACTATTTCTGTTCTAAATTTTAAATTAGAACTGAAAAAAAAAGGAACAACGCAAAAAAAAAAAAAAAAAAAAAAAAGTGAAATATTAAAAAAGGTTTTTTTTTTTTTTTTTTTTTTCCCGTAACAGTGCAAGTCGCGAGAAATTGAATAGTACTGTAACTTTAAAGAACGGTGAAAATAAAATACCGAAGAAAAAGTAATAAATTACGTTGATTTATACCAGTTCTAATTTTAATATTCTGTGATTCGCAAACGTGAAACATTAAAGTAATGAATTAGTGGCTCTAGTGCAGCAGGGAGATTGCCGGTTCAGATTCCAGGTCATGGATCGTGCTCGTCGGCGTAGTTTTTCAAAGTTTTGTTTTCTTTAAAACTCGAATGAATATGGTCTAGGGCAACTTAGAATCCCCCTCACTACACACATACACCCATCGAAGGGCATCCCACTCACACCTAGGTCCCAAACGTGGCCTTAATTTAAAACGCCAACATTAGCACTCACTGTGTGTTGGCTCGACGCATATATCTTCCTTTCTTGTTCCCCATGTAATCCAATGAGATTTTCATTGCTTCGTATTAATAGAATATCTCTTTCAAAAATAATGTTTTTAGAATTACGTTTTTTGTATTCCACTCTTTGAACATTTCATCTTTTATCTTAGTAAGCAATTAAAAAATAATAATAATAATTAATTCAATATCTCTTTTCCAAACTGAAAATTGGGCCCTTAAGTTTGCTTAATGAAATAAAATATTTAAATTAAAAAAAAAAAAAAAAAAAAAAAAAAAAAAACTATCTGGGGGAAGGAGAAAGGAAGAGTATCTGACTATGACTTCGGCCTGCCTGCTCTCAACTCCCATTAATATTACTGAAATTTCTTGAAACTGATATATGATATTCAAATTTCATATCGAAAATGAAGTAAATACCATTATTGGTTTGTGTACAGGGACGCTCAAAAGTATTTCAAAGCATTGCGTTCTCTGAGAGGTATTTCTATAAACTATATTTTAATACCATTGCTTTGCATAAATCTTTATGAAATTGAAATATGTTATTCAAGTTCATTATCGAATGTTTCCAATTGAAAATGTATTAAATAACCACCACTGGGTTGTGTACAAACACCCAAGAGTATTCCAAAGCATTGCGTTCTAAGAGAGTTATTTCTAAAAACCTTATTTTAATGACTTTACTTTGCACAAATTTGGATAAAATTGAAATATATTATTCATATGCACGAAAGAATGCTTTTTATAGTTTAGCATTAAGATTTACATTTAATATTACATTACATTAAGATTTACAATTAGCATTAAGATAGAAAATATTTACAGGGCCACCTAAAAATATTCAGATATATCGAGGGCTATATAAGGAAACAGATGGAATTTCAATTTTATTTTCATTAAGCATTTTAACACTTCGTGACAATGTTTAAGAGTTAATATGAACTGAATTAGTAAAGCTATCTGTCTGAGAGTCGGTTTGTCTATCTATCCAACTGCCCGCCTCCAGCATCCATAAATATCTTCAGAATTTCTTCACAATAATAAACGTTATTCATGTTTACCATGGAATATTCCCTATTTAAAATGGCATTAATAGGCTAGCGTTCAGATTTACAGTAAAATATTCAGATACATTAGTTTCCTCGGTCTCACTGTAAAAATCATTCGCAGTAATTTATTTTTGGGAAATATATTTCTTGTTTGTTTGCTCCGGATGGAGCGTGAATATAATTTTATCCGTGATTTTAAAATAATAAAAATCTGGAGTGACTCCAAATAATTTGAGTCCATAAATCATAATGATAATGGATTTTTTGTTGTGCTCCTGTAAAAATCTAAGAAGGCTAGGTTCACCAAAATCTACACCTTTCGTGCATCAGTGACCTATAACATGTGTATAAATTTTCAGCTCAATCGAATAAGGCGTTTAGAAGCTATTGCACTTAAAAAAATTTGGGCTCATAGGCCATAAAGGTAAAAAAAATAGTTCTTTTTGTCCCTGTGAAAAGAAAAAAAAAAAAAAAACTTTAAGTGTTGGATTCACCAAAAACAATACAATTCTTGTGACAGTTACTTATAACATGTGTATAAATTTTCAGCTCAAGCGAATAAGGCATTTAGATGCTATCTCACTTAAATTTGGGCCCATAGGCCATATTGATAATAAGGAATTTTTCTTTGTATTCCTGTAAAAAAACATGCCCTAGAATCACCTAAATCAATAAGGTTCGTACTATGCTGACGTATAACATACGTGCAAACTTTCAACTCATTCGAACAAAGAATTTAGGCGCTATATCATGTTCACTCACACACATACTCACATATGCATACGTCATCGTAAAAATGGTAAAATAAACTTCGGAGACCTCAAAACGTATAGCCACAACAAAATCTCAAAGTCGAATTTATGACATGATTACAATACTTTCCTTACATATGTATGTTCGGAAAGTAAAAATAAAAGATAATTAAAAAAGAAAATCAAAACAAACATATCATTTTTGTTACACAGGTCTAAGCAGATTTGTATAATACAGGATTATTATAATAGAAGAGAAATTGCAATTACAGATACATATATTAAAAAAAATACAGTGATAAATTTATGATAAACAGTTTAAACTGGCATGTGAAAAAAAAAAAAAAAAAAAAAAAAAAATTGGGTCATTTATGTCTATTATCCCGTCAACTAATAAACTAGCAATGACTGTAAAGAATTTACTCTAAAGTTTATTTTTATAAATAATTAAATTATATTGCATTTCATTACTCAAATTCTGTTATTTTAATATAATAATAATAATAATAATAATAATAATAATAACACTTAAATTTTATGTAATTTTTTTTTAATTACTGGCTATTTATCATGGCATTTGACCTCTGTTTTTGATTTGGCGAATACAGCTTGACAGGATAATATACAAGGAGTAAATTTGGAAATAGGTTCATTTGGAAATATTGACCGCTAGGGAGAGGATGAGAGGCGAAGGTCGACTAGTTTAATAGAAAATGTTGAAAATAATATCTGAATTTGAGATTTGAAATTTGATATCACCCAATTTTTTAGCAGTAACTTTAACTTTCTTATTTGTACACTAAGTTTTTTGTTGGTATTTTTACACATAAAGAATAAAAGCAAATATATTTTTTAATTTACTATACAGTTAATAGTATTTTGAGGAAATACAACAAAATAGACGCTTTAAGCCGATTTATGCTGTTAAAAAAAAAAAAAAAAACTTGAAACTTTTAAGATGCATTTCTACAATAATTTTACTATGTAAACACCAGAGATTGTAAGTTGTCTTACCATATTCTGCAAAAATGAATAATTTTTTTTAGATTTTTTTGTCAACAAGACAAAAGATTTTCGAGAAAAAAGTAGTATAAATATATGCGCACAAATTATGACCATTAAATTGCAGCCACTTCCTTTTTTTTTTTTTTTTTTTTTTTTTTTTTGGGGGGGGGGGGGGGGGGGCGCTTATATAGATACTCGCACGGGTGCCAAAATTCATTTGGTCCGCCCCTGTATATTTCTCTCTCAAGCTATTGTTTCTACAAAATGATTAAAGTGGGTAGAGTTTAATATTTTTGACAATGATTCCTTTCATTAACAATCAAAATAGCTTAAAAAAAAGTACTTTTTATTATCATTATTACTATTTATTTATTTTGCAATGAACAATAAAACTAATGATCTAAAATTGGATGAGGCAATTTCAATATATTTTGTTTACAAAAGCATTCATTACTGCTCTCCTAATAACTTTTGGTATTTTAAGTTTTTTTTTTTTTTTTAAATACATATACACAAACACATGTATACATTTTTGTGTTTTACGGAAATTAAGTTTTTTTTCCCCTTCTATTTTTATACAATGTACACACACACCCATACATTTCTCTC
Source organism: Salticus scenicus (assembly GCA_963930645.1). Classification (NCBI taxonomy): domain Eukaryota; kingdom Metazoa; phylum Arthropoda; class Arachnida; order Araneae; family Salticidae; genus Salticus; species Salticus scenicus. Next base: position 319,617,379 of record OZ005654.1, read on the forward strand.
AAATTATAATTTTTACAAAACGATTAAAGTTGGTAAAATTTAATATTTTGACATACATTTTCATTCAATAAAAATGAAAAGTTTAATAAAAAAAATCACCCATTAAAAACATTAATAAATAAATAAATATATATATATATGTATTAATTTTCTTATGGTAAAACCATATTTTAAAATCATTTTATTCCAAAAGAAAACATTCCTAAAGTAATTTTCTAATTAGGAATGTTTCATAAAACCCAACGAAACTGGATCAAAACTGAAAATTCTACGAGAATGCCGTCACGTCACTTCCCTGTAAAGTTTGCGATACAACAGTACCTACACGGCGCGCTTGCTCAGACGCTCCCAGTTCGCGTTTACATTATTTCTACTGGAGCTTTCCTTCTTTTCGTAGTAGATATTCTTTGATGTATGTACGCGACTGGTCTTGGAAACTACATGCGACGATATTAAGGTTAAATAAATCACAACTTAAGGTTTTCGTTCCTAGAATTATTTTTAAAATTTCATTATTCCACACAATTCTGAAAGGCAAATTAAAAACAAACTTGTAGCGCAATAGCATTTTTCTCTCCCTCCCTTCTTCTTCTTCTTTTTTTTTTTTTCAGACTTTTTCATAACTTTTTAATAATTTCCATTTTTTTTCCTTCTCTCTTTCAGCTTTTTAAGTTTTCTAGCTGCCAACCCTTTTATAGGAATTCGTATCTACCACTGTTTAAAATATCTGGTATAAGGGTGAAAGTACCAGAATGTAAACTATTTTACTTCCAAAAAAGATTATTTATTTTTTAACAACAAAATATTGACAGTTCCCTACATTAAAAAACGCGTATTATTACTATTACTAGCAAACCCGTGCGAAATATTTGCATTTTATTTCTTTTATTATTTACCTTTAAAATTTGAAACTCACAAATGTTATACCGATTTCACCACCTAATTAAAATTTTAATTTACCAGAAGCCAAATTATTATTAAAACTAAATTAATATTGTACAATAATGAAACCAAAATCATTCAAAAAAAGGTTTCCATTTTATTATTATTATTATTATTATTATTTTTTAAATAAATAAATAAATAAAATAAACTAACTTTATTTTTATTATATTTTTTATGATTGTGTTTTTAAGTCAATTTATGACACAAAAGTTCATATTCTGTATATATCTTTAAAATATTGCTAGGTTTAAAATGACGCTTGCAAAGATTCTGAAGAAACATAACTGTTAAAAATACATTTTTTTGTAAAATAATCTCATCAGACAAATATCGTAATTTTTTCTTGTTAGTCCACTGAGCTAAGTCTGCGTCCTTAAATATTGTCCATGTATAAATATTTTTTTTATCCCCGCGTATCGTATCGTTTCGACAAAAAATAATTGAAACTGGTCTACGTTAGAGAAATATATAGATTATTATTTTCAGCTGAGCAATTTTTATAAATGTGTATGAATGACATACGTAAAAAACTTAAAAATTCTAATGCTTTTATTTTACATTTAATTTTTGAAAATTTGTTAAGGATGGTACATATTTCTTGAGAATTCATGAAATCGCAATGAGAATATCTATAAAACATACCAATAAATACGTTCCCGAATCGCTCACATCTCTGTAAAAATCTATCTCGCAAAACTGACGATTGTCTGCATCACTTTTTTCCCCACTTCTCATACTTTGTCACGTATTCTGCAAAAAGCATCAGGACTGATGGTCTTACAGTCATAAGACTTCACACAGTATATATTGTCCCTGGAATAGTTGTGGTTTTATTTGAGCCTATCTCCATCCCTACTCTTCTCTCCTCAGGTAAGATCTGGGGGATGAGAGAGAGAGAGAGGGGAAATCAGTAAAAAGGAATTCCTTTCTCCATTACCCTTCGTATTCGAGAATGGAATATAATTTTCCTTCTCGCGCGCGCTCTCTAAAAAGGGGGGAGAGAGAACATTTTCGGTAGGACAGTTAATCAAATGATTCATAGTCGTCATACATGATGGATGGTAGAATATACGAATATAACTCCATTCCTTCATTGTGATGGATGAAGGAAAAGTGACTTTAATACATAAAGAGAGACGGCGAAAAAGAAGAAAAAAAAGAGGGGGGACGTCACTTCAGGTCAGATGAAGGTATCTCCTCTGCATGCGGGTGCAAAAAAGAAAACAGGAGGTTCTCTAGATTCATCTCTTCTGTCCACTCTTGAGAAAGCTATTTGCAAAGCGTCCATCCATGAAATTTTTCATAAGACCTGGTCCCGACCCCACCCACGCTCGATTACGCACCCCGCCAACCGAATGAAGATCAGTTTTCCACGTAGTTCTGTTTTCATTCCCGGAGAAAACGGTTTTCTATCGAAAGAATTGAACGCTCTTGAAGGATAAACGATAGCGAAGATTTTTTTCCCCCCACTGGTAATAGTTGTGAACAAATATCTCTTTTTCAGAATTTGTTGTTAATCGTATTGTACAGTCATTTTAAAGACAACAGAGGTTTAAGAAAGTTTGAATAAAAAAAAGGAGGTACTAGTAAAATATTAATTCCTAGCAGAAATTATTAAAATTATAAATAAGTAATATTTTGTAATTATTTTTAAGCCTAAAAGTTTTTACTACTGTATACTTAACCCCCTTAACGATCTCGTTGTTTTTAAGTAAATGGTAAAAAAAAATGTGCTGGTTTTTGTCATTCAAGAAAATTGTATAGAATAAAGTGCATGAACAATATATGTATTCATTTTTAATATTTGGAATGTTTTGCAGCTTGAAATAAAAAAAATTAGATTTTGCAGAAAAACTAAAAATTATGACTGAATGTTGGTTTTCCAGTACATAGAAAAAATAAAAGATACGTGTTTTAAAAGAATTTTACGTATAATACAACACTATACGTATACTATTCTCAGATTCGTTATCCAAACTTTCATCAATATCACAAGCTGATAACACACACACACACACACACACACACACACACACAGACCAACCGCTAAAAACACGATTTTCGTATTCAGGGGACCTCAAAACGAACAAATTTAACAAAAACTCACTTTTGAAAATTTTACCCAAAAACAATACTTTCTCTACCTTATGGGAAAGAGAAAGCAAAAAAGTGTCAGAAACTATTTCGTGTATGCGTGCGTGCGGTGTTTAGCTATTTTTTAGTCGTCACAGAAGTTATTTGGTAAGGAGCTACATTATAATACTGATCCCCCCCCCCCCCCCAATACCCCCTCCATAGACGCCGAAGTCCAACTTTCGAAATTTTGACTTTTTATATATATATATATTTATCCTTAAAGTTTTTTTTTTTTTTTTTAATCCACTTTCTTCGATTTTGATAGTCATAAAAACTTCAAACAAACTTTCACCCCCCCCCCTAGGGTGGAGCTTAAAAGCCATGATTTTTTATTATTGTTATAAGTCTCACCCTTTTAATTTGTTCCTTTTGATACAAAAACACTATATGAAAAGTTTGAGCAATAAATTTTAATATTTAATGGTAGCTCAACTGACTCAAAATTTATAAACTTAGAAAAAAATAAGAATATTAGCTGTACTGTAACAAATACGTACTTACAATGTATTTATTGCTTTAAGTTTAACAATTTATATACTTTACTGTATAAATTATTAGCGTTTCATTATACAATAAAATTTTATTGCCTTTGAAATGGCAGAGACAGAGTTTTTTTTTTTTTTTCCTGCTATCTGGGTACATCTTGTGATGATCTTCAACAACTTATAGCAGGAACTGTAGTTACATTTCATCATGAGTTATCAAACCACTGTATTCTTGAATAAGTGCAACTGCATGCTCAGCATGGCCATTTACTACTTGTAGGGATTTTATTATCCCTTTAGCCTGTTTACAGTTCTCGCTTGACTCCCACAAGTCAGGATCAACTTCAATATATCCAACTGGAAGTTCCAGCAATTGAAACAATATTATTGTCTTGGCTGTCACAAAATCGTCCAAGTTTTTATTCTTGAATGAATGAAGAGCAATGCTGATTCACTTAGAGTAATTTTTAGCTTGATTTCCTGCATTAACATCATGCTGCAAAGCATTAACCATGCATCTTTTGGTTAATAAACTGACACAGCTATCAAATAAAGACAAGCCAACCAAGTCCTACTGATAAATACCACAAGTGCTTAGCAAATTTATGTGATGATGACTTGCAAATTACCGAATGTATTGATGAGTATTCTAGTAGTGATTTGAGAACAACAAGTCATTATAAGGGGCACATGCAGCTTGAGATCCAAACTTTCAAGTATACACGGACCATGAAAACACACACATCATGTACACCTTCTTTTCTTCTGAAGTCAGTTTAAATTGAGCCTTGAACATCCAAATCTTGAGGCAAAATATATCACTTTGGACATCTAACGGGCATGGTGCATTGCACCTGGTGACATAAATCTAACTCTCCTTACTGGGAAAGCACCAAGATAGATAATTACAAGTTCTAAAAATTCTTTATAATCCCCCCTTAGCTTTATTTCTCTTTTTTCTTCTGTGTACTTCTTTGTATAGTTGATCGTTGCTTTATATCTTCTACTAAATTTGCGACATCATCAAATGAAATTGCTGGTTCATACTTTTCTCTATCAATGAAGCTCCAACATTTTTGAAAGCGTTTAAATAGTGCAACTGCAGGAGAAGATTTGACTCTGATACATATTTCAAACACAGTACTAATTATTATTTCCATAATGTGATGCCCACAAGCAAGTGACAAGACCTCTTTTTTAAGACACATGCAGCAGAATTATGACCAGCATTTGAGCTGGTAGTGTCAAAGCATATTGTGCTAATATTATTTGCTATTCCCCAGTTTTGAATGGCTTCGAAGACAGCTGCTGCCTGTGCTTCTCTTATTGCAGACAAAATCTTGGCAACAATCAGTAGCTGAGAAACTCCTTTCCCAGGAACTAATACTGGTAACCTATCAATTTTTTCTTTTCCAGTCAGACCATAGACTAATTTTCCATCCCAATGAATGACAAAAGTAGTGTTGCTTTGAACCTTTTTTTTTTTCTTTTTTTCATATTTTTTAGTTCTCTCAAACATTCTTTGTTGACGAATCGAGTCTTTGTTTATAGTATATTCATCAATGCTCAGTCTTAAACTTTTGGCAGTTTCTGACAGTACAAAAACAGCCTTTTGGTCTGACACTTTACTATGACCTAGTGTCTAGTGCTGCTGCAGGATCTGGAGTAATTATGGTTTTACGCCCTCGTTTTCTTTTCCGTTCTTCTCCAACATGAACTGCATTGTTTTCAGTTTTTTCCAACTTTTCTAAATCCCTTTCTGCTGAGTTGTTTTCAGACTCATCATCCGTAGATGACATACTTTAAAGGGTAGAATTTAATTTTCTTTTCTGTGACGTAGTGTATGTATGTGAGTATGCATACATTTATCATTCCATACATTAAAAACGTCATCATTGAGCTACCTCTAAATAATGTTCAATTGTGCTAATATTTTGCCTGATTTTTTTTTTTTTTCATAAAAAGGAACAAATTTAAAAGGTGAGAAGATCATATTTTCAAACTTAAAAAATAAGCTCCACCCTACCCCCCCCCCCGTAAAAACATACATTATTTATCACATGTCTATGAGGAATTCAATTCCATTCCTCAGCAGCTTTCCTGAACATGGTAAAATATTATAGTGAAGCACTTCCACTAACAATAAAAAAGAATCGTTTAAATATTTGCAACCCTGTATATCTTTTGAAGAATGTGTACAAACCACATAGTTGTACCTAAATATAATCCTATATAGGATTATATTTAGTAATAATGTACAGCACAACCTGAAAAGCACTTCCATCAATTTTCAGCTTACTGTCGCACTATATTCTAGTTATTTTGTGTTGCCCTGTAAATGAACAGTGAATGATTTCCCTGCCATATTCTACATGAGGCATGCTTTTACGCATATAAAAAATATATATTCATTTCATTTGGTTTAGTGCAGTCTATAGATATTAAACCCTATACTTACGTGCAATTTCCCCCACAGACATAATGTATTTGAATAGTCTTGAGTGTTCCTGTACACGAACCAATTGCTTTATCTCAACGAAAACTTAGTGTAGCATCCCTATATGATACACATTTAGAATACCAAGTTTGGAATCTGCTGCTATTTGCAGGCCTCGCAGCGCTCCTATATTTCATGTATTTCCTATATATTTATGAAACCTCCTATTTTTCCTATATTTTTTAATTGTTGCTCAATATTTCCTATATTTTAGTTTTGACTACTTCTGAACACCTGATTGAATGCGCAGTATATGAATTTTAACTCTAAATCTGTCCCTAGGCAAAGAAAAATTTCGATGCCATTTATTAATATATTTTATTAACGCTCCCTATGTTGTCATTAAAAAAAAAAAAATCTGGTGTGAAACAACCACACGACTTCCATTACCCGCTATTATACGTATTACATGCACTTTTTGGAGATAAAGTGATCAGAAGACATAGAATTGACCTAATGAAATAAACAACTAAAAATTTTCCGGCAAGAGAAAGTTAGTACACGCGTAAAGATATATAAAACAGAGTTTACATAGCGAGTTAAAAAATAAGAAAAGAAAAAAAAAGGGTAGCTTTTTTTTTTTTTTTTTTTTAAACATCGATTTCAGAGATTTAAAACTTATCTATCTGATCAGGGTGACTATTAATTTTCCTGTAATAACCACGTAAAGCATGTGAAAGGATATCTAAAATGGGTTTATGTAACAATTTTTAAGAAAATCGTTAGAGCCGTTTTTGAGATACCAACTTTTACCAAAACTTGGCATATTCAGTTGTTGACAGGAAAACAACAATTACATACAAAAGGACATTTAAAAGAGGATTAATATTGGAAGTTTGAAAAAAAAATCCATACAGCCGTTTTGAAAGGAACGCACTTCCAGTACCTGAAATTCAGCTATTTATACAGGATGCCTATCACTTTTCCTGAACTAATCAACTATATTATTCAAAATGGCATCTAATAGAGTGTTTGTATAGTAATTTTGAAGAAAATCGTTAGAGCCATTTTTGAGATACGGACTTATGGCCCCACTTCCGGTTTCAGATGTCCCTGTTCCGGTTTTCTAATTTTCACCAAAATTTAGAAAATTCATGTGTACACCAGACTTGCTTCCGTTATGAAGTTTCGTAGTTTTATCTTTACTAGTATCGCCCAGTGGTTGAAACTCGACCATTTTTTTTGCAAAGCGAGGCAAAGCAAAGTTATTGCCTTGTCCTAAACGGAATGCAATTGCAACACAGCTGCGGCAATTGTTTGCCAATATTCACTCTAACTGAATCAGCAGAGTTTTACTTAATATAACTATTTCTCTCTGTAGATGTTAGCCTTTCCTGAAATGAGAGAAAATCGCAACGTGAAAACGCCCCTTGTTGTGTGATACAGCCCAGAAGCTAATAGGTACCATGTCAGACCAAGGCCCAACCAAGTATCAAATTCTGTTAAATTAATTCGATTGGTTCATAAAGTACAGTGTTTGAACAAAAAAAAAAAAAGATAATTTTCAAAAATGGTCGAATTGAGTTCGGGAAATTTCAAAACGTGTAACTTTATCGAAAACCGAAAATCTAAAACATTTCTGAATCTTATATTTTCTACTTATATGTGCAGAGAAAAGAATAAATCCACTTTTTAAAAAATAAAAATAAGCAGTCAATTTCACTAATTTCACTTAATTAAAATGCAAGGAAATCTCAAAACGTGTAAATTCATTGAAAACTGGAAAGCAAAAGTTTTTATGTATCTTCTACTTGCTTCTTCTACCCACAAAAGCTAGCAATAAAGACACTTTTTTAAAAAATAAGTTGCCAATTTCAGTTAATTGAAACGTAAAAAAAGCTCAAAACATGTAAATTCAGCAGAAAACGGAAATCGGAATTTTTTCCGTATCGTCTACTTATACATGCATCAGTTAGTAACAAATCCATTTTCCTTTTATTTAGTATATTAGTTGAACATTTATTGTTTAAATATCACCCTTTGAAATGAAATGTTTATTTATCGAAACTGGAAGTTTGTCATTTTTTTTTCTGGAGTTTTGTGATTTTAAATTAAAATTTTATCAATTTTACAGAAAAAATAACTCAATCAAACGCATGTAGACAGTAATTTATATATAACTATACCCAAATATCGGAATTAAAATCGGCAGATAATTTCCGTTATTTTTTAATAATTTTTTACAAAAAATTCAATGGACAATTAACGTAGAAAATCTTTTACATGGCTCCATGGACAGACAGTGATGTCATCACTTCGCTTGCGTATAGTGATGCTACATTATACAAATTACTGTGTCTATGGTTTTATTTGAGCTTTATGAAATTGCCAGATTTAACAACTTTCTACTTCTAGGTATTTTTTAATGTGAAGGAATGCGTGTATAAAAGGGAAAAATGGGGGAAAATGCATAAAAAATAAATGTATTTTTAAATACCTTCTTGACATCGTAAGAAAATAATATTTGTATTCGCACCTTCCGGCTAACCATACCTTTCGAATGATACCATTTTCAAGCCTCTACTCCCATAATTAATATGTTAAAAAGGGACAACAAATTTTATGCTTGCCTATTAATATATAGATTAGTTTCGGAGATATAATAGTCAGATTCCCCCCCCCCCCCACACACACACACGCTGACCAATTGACAAAAAACACTCTTTTGGACTCAGGAGACCTAAAAACATGTAAATCAGGTGAAATCTCGACATCGAATTTTTTGACCGAATGCAATACTTCCATTACCTACGGTAGTCTGGTAATGAAAGTAAAAAGGAACGTTGTTAAAATATACTTACATACACACAAATATTGCCAAACAAGACAAAAATAAATGTTTTAAAAAATATTTTGAGGAAAAAAAAAAAAAAAAAAATCATGCTTCATTATGAAACAGTTGCCAATACGAAAAAAATGTTATGTATAATCTTTATACTTTGTCGCGATTAAAGAAAATTTGTAAACAAACGTATCAGTTAGTGCTTATGTCATCTTCAAATTTTTGTGCTTTTAAAGAAATTTAGTTGTGCTTATAATTTTTTTTTTTTTTTTTTTTTTTTTTTTTTCTGTGGATAGTAAACAAGACTTACGGAAAATTTAACAATATTTTTTGGTGAAATACGTCATTACAGACAAGTATTAAGTTTTAACGTTGAACTTTTTAGAATGAAAAAACATGTGCATATATTAGTTATCAACGATAATTCTCGACGATACTTATCAATACCAAAATTGAACTTTATGGACTTATACTTCGATTTTTATCTTATATATTTTTGACGAAAATGTTTTTATAGTGTTTTAATCTCTGAAGAAGACTCTGCGAATATGAGTCGAAAGCTAAGAAATAATTTTTCAACTAATTTGAATTTTTTAATAAAGATATTTTGAATTAGTTATACTAAACATACATTGTTTTAAGTATCTATGCATAAAACAGAAATAATAGTCACATAAATTATCTATTTTTACCTGAATAGATAATTTTAAGGAAAAAAATTCAGTTTTAGAAACAGAACATTTATTTCAACAAGCACTGTCTTACACATAAAAAGCCATTAAAAATATAAACAGAATATGAAGGATTCTTATAAATTAATGAAAAGGTGCAACCGATAAAAGTATTAGCAGAATAAGTACTGAAAAAATTTTCCCTTATTTATACAAGTATACAAAAAAAAAAAAAAAAAACTCCAATATGAGGACAAAAATTCAAAAGCCACCAAGGAAACAATATAACAGAATTGTGTACCATGAGTTTTATTTATTTATTGTTTTATAAATCAATCACAACGCTAATTTAACATACAAATACTCGTAAATGAACTGCTATATGTGACTGCACTTGCACACTTGTCGGGCACAAATATTTGATTAATTCGAATTAATATTTAAGTAAATAAATTAAAATAAAAATGTTTTTAATGGGAAATATATATAACACAAAAACATTAGTTGTCTAAAATCTGGCTGAAATAGTGCACACAGTATATTGTATTACCGGGCGTATTGGCGTGAAATTACTGTCATATTATGATCGACAGGATACATTTAAATATGTATGTGTGTGTATGTATATAGTAAATAACATGAGGATAAATAATGTGTATAGTGCGTAAACTGCTGTTTATGTATAATTGTGATTTAAATATAAAAGTGCACTTCGATATTTTTGGATACTCTTTTCAGTACTATCATCCAGTAAACCCCCAAATTGAAGTTCACGGGTAAGGCGCTGTCGCAGACACCAGAGACAACGACACGAGATGTTGCGGTGGGGAAGTCTCTACCGAAAGCAAAGAGGACCCTAAGCGAAGATTTTGAGTAATTTCAATGTAATTTATTTTTCATTTCTATTTGTAAATCGGTATAAGAGTGATGATTCTTTTTTTTTTTTTTTTTTTTTTTTTTTATAATTCATCTAAATACATTGACCAGCGAAGCAGGCAAAGCGTGCTAGTTGTTTATAAACTAAATACACATGACTTTGTGCACGTAAGTTTAGTGTTAGATGCAAAACACGTAAAACAAAATGAAATACACTTCCAGTAATTCCCAAGTACAGCTCCAATATTTCTCAATACTCTGAGAAACCCTGTAAATGAATGATGAATGATTGCCTACCACAATCTACACAAAACATGCTTTTATGCGTATAAAAAATCTGTTCATTTCATTTTGTTTAGGGCATCCTATAGATGGATGCCACACTGTACTTATGAGAAATTTTGCTTACAGATGTAATGTATTTGAATTCTCTTGACCCTTTGTGTACAATGAATAGTTTTTAGTGTAGGTGATCTCAACTAAAAGTTTTTAGTGTAGCATCACTATATGATACGGATTTAGAATATCAAATTTGGAGTTCCTGCTTCTATTTGTTCTTGAGATATACTAATAACTAACTAACTAGCACTCTCTCTCTCTCTCTCTCTCTCTCTCACACACACACACACACACAGAGAGAGAGAGAGAGAGAGAGAGAGAGAGACCAACCGCTAAAAACATGATTTTTGAATTCAGCGGATCTCAAAACGTGTAAGTATAACAAAAGCTAATTTTCGGAAATTTGACTCAATAACAATACTTTCTCTGCACCATGTATATGGATAAGAGAATGTATACAGAAAAAAAAACGAAAAATGAATTTGAAAATTCACTTTCAGTACATAAATTATTCATAAATTTTATCTATTAAATAATGAATGAGTATTCTAGTGTGTATTCACTCGGGGAAAGACAGACGGCATTACAGGTTAAAATAACCGTCTTTCCCTGAATGAAAAAGAATCCCTCCCCTACGCTGATCAATCTATGCTTTATTACAAAATCTATAATAATTACAATTTCTCACTTTTGATACAACCCCTTAAGATTTGGAGAAAAATGCTAGAATATTCAAATTGCAATAACTCAGCGAAATTTTCACTTAGAAAGTTTTTTTTTTTTTTTTTTTTTAGACTGAGAATATTTTTTTTAAATATAAGTCATATGATAGAAGGGGCCATATAAAAATTGAATTTCGTATTTAATATGCATGCAGCCCCTAGTAAAAAAAAAAAAAAAAAAAAAAAAGCCATATTTGAAATCTACCCTTAATTTGCACCAATTTTGTAATTGGAAATATGTTTCTATCTTTCTTAGTTTACGAGATAATTGCTGGATCATCTATTTTGAATCGCCCGGTATATATATATGCACACTATATATTCTAGTTATATTATTATTATTAATAATTACTATTATTAATTATTCTTTGATCATATTTGCTACGTATATCATTCACTTATGTTTCAGAAACAATTCATATTAACTTTTTAAGTATATTTTGCCTTGTAGAAGGTTTCATTTTCATGTGTGATACTTTGTTTATTAATTCTCTTCCTTCCTGGTGTTTGATCATTGTAATGAATTATTATTATTATTATTACATTACACTCCAAGGCGAAGTCACTAAATTTTCTGTTCAAGGAAGCGCATTTAACTTGACAAAATCGAATATAACTGATTTTAACCTCAATATTACACTCAATAAAAAATTGAGAAAGAAAACACTTAGAAACAACAACAATAAAAAAAATTCACTTATTGAACACCCTAATCTGTTTCCTGTTGATATATGAAAACCATTTTTCACTTAGTATACGAAATATCAAAATCGGTCGTCATCCACTTCTTCCAAACTATTTTACAGAAAAATGACTTCATTATAATGACCCAGGACTTGTTTACAAACCTTCATCATTGTCGGCGATGCCGTCAAAACTCGCTCCCTAACGAGATTACTTTGAACTCATTCATTTTTATTTAGTACGGGCCCGTGGGAGCGCAAATGAATGCAATGTAACCAGTTTTCTCCGCTGATTTGTATTTAACGGAAGAAGAGATGCTCCAAATGACGCCGATCCTTGTTCAGTGTGAAATTGCACCGACACTCATTAAGCTCGAACGCGCCTTCACTTAAATGCCATTAAAAAGCCAGAGTTTATTAAATGTCTACTCGGTTCTTAAAAAAACAGAAAAATATTTACTTTATTTAGGATTTTTTATTCTTATTTTACTTTTGCGAAAAAAAAAGGGGGGGGAGTGGAAGAAATGTTACCCGTGGGTACATTTTATCATCATTTTCTTACAATTCCGACGTGTGGATGCTGTTTGAATTTACTTGGTGCGTGATTAATATGCAAGCAAATGTACTCCGTGGTAAGCTATAACCGCAACACTTCTAAATCTTCAATAAAAAATATGAGCGGGCTCTCTCTTTTCCCCGTGATAAGAGAATTCAGGTGTTTATAATCGAGCGGCTTTACATTCATTTATAATGCTATAAACACCACACAGACGGCTTTCATCCTTTCAAAAATGACATAATTCTTCACAGAATATGCTTTTTACCTAACCTATCACGGATGTCCTTAGAATATTATATTGATATTCTTTTTGACGTAACAGCAAGTAGCTACTCCCGTACTATAGTCGCATAGATAGTACTTACTCATGTATATTCATTTTACGTGTCCTAAATTGTTTTCTTCAATCCCTGCTAGACAAATAATAACTTATACTTACGATTTATTCCAAGATATTTCAACCACACCAGCAAGTGTAAAATATTTTCAAAGTGGCACTAGCGAATTTTACATGGGAGATTTATATAAATAGCGACAAACATCACGTGATAGAAAAATGACCATATCTAAAACACAGGAAAAAGGACTTATTTTTTTTTATTTTTTTTTTTTTTCATTTTGTAATACATGGATGACGTTTTAAATAAATATAAATGAATAAAGATATCGCGAAATTGTTGGAAACTGGTTAAAATGACTTGTAAAAATTATAACAACAATTAATTATAATTTGAACAGTCATAATCGTTTTTTAAATATAAATTTCGAGGTTTCTTCGAAAAGTTTTTTGTAATGTGGGAAATAATTTTAAATTTGAAAACAGCGTGTTGCATTTGGATCAAGACCGATCGACTATTCGAAAATCTTAGGCCTGAGTTGAATATCCTTCGTGGGTGTCTTTGTAAAGAATCAGAGTTCCGGAGAGTTTTGGAGAAAACAACGAAAAATTCCTCGACGTGGATTCGAACCTAGAAGTAACATTTCCCGTCTACCAGCTTTAAGTGCAGAGCAAATCCAAACAGAAAAAATATGAAATCATCGTTACATATCTTTTTTACAGTAATAGATAAAGGCTTCATATAATTTATTCTTAAATAATTTATAATAATAATTTTTTTAAACTATTATGATATGGACACCATAATACTTTCATCAGTATTATTCAATATAACACCACCACCTACTGAATAACATGCACAAAAATTTAATTAACGTAGCTTCTCACAATGAATAGTTTACATATGCAACTTGGTGCAATTATAATCAACAGATGCTCAGATATAACCATCTCAAAGATAGCAGAAATAGAATAATAGTAGCACCACCTATAGGTTGATATCCACCCAAACCAAATCAGTACACTGTTTCATAATGGCCATCTCACGCGTTTGGTTTCTAATGAACTACATGTTACTTCTTTTTAAGTACATTTTTTTTTTTTTTTTTTTTTTTTTACTATCACTTTTGTTATTTAAGTAATAAAAATAAAGCGTCGTATGTTGTGAAAGGTAAAGAGGATATTTGAAAAAGAATCTGCGAACAATTACAGTGTCAAAAATTTTAATTGTAAACACATCAAGAAGTAGAAGGGGGAAAAAATCAGTTTCAAACTATATATTCTGTTTTAGATCACTCTGTAATTTACCAAGTTTGAAGTTAATTATTAGCTTTTAAAAATTAATAATTAGATACAATAATTAGCAAATTAATAAATTCTGTCATAACATTTAGTCAGTGTAAATTAATAGAATTATTAATAACGACTTACCCCCTAGACACACAAATGGTCAGAAACATGATGGGTTAGACAGCAATCGAATGAAACAAGCATGAAAAAAAAAAAAAAAAAGAAAGAAAACATAATTTAGGAAACATAATATTTATATCATACAATAAATTAAATATTATTAGTTTTAAGAATTTATTTTGCCTACACATTTATAACACACAGATACGCACACATATACGTGATTATGCAAATTACACGTACATAACCAAAAAAAAAAAAAAAAAAAAAAAAGAACCTACATCAGAAAATTATCTTGAAAAAAAAAAAAATTCTAATAATTATATCATCTCTCTCTCTCTCTCTCTTTTTTTTTTTTCTGCCGTTACGTAAATAATATTAAAACATTAGTAATACCAATGAATGTAATGATACCAATGAATGATGATAATACCAATGAATGTAATAGAATACAAAATCTTTATCATTACTCTCAATTACTGGAAATATATATTATATTAGAAGCTTTTTATATAAAATTGACTTTGTCATCGTGTCTTCGTGTCACGCTAATAAGCAAGGCGCCTCCATTTTAAAGTAAATATAAGGTATTACGTTTGTCGCTCCTTGGCTTAGTTGGTTAGAGCGTCAAGTTAATAACACTATGGTCGAGAGTTCGATATCCGAAGGTGCGGCGAGTTAATTTTTGCGGATAACTAGTAGAAAAGGTGTCAATAGATAAAAAAACAGTTTTCATTGACTACACAGTATCCAAAGAATTTTTGAAGAGTTTTTTTGAAGAAGCTTTTTTTTTTTTTTTTTTTTTAGATGCTAAAAAACACAAAATATTTTAGATATTAAAAAAGCATAAAATAAAAAGTTTTAAGTAAAAAATACATAAATATATTTTTAGAAGCTTTTTATTGAAATTGGATTTTGTCATCGTGTCACCCTGGAAAACAAAATGCCTCCACTTTAACGTAAATGTTAACACCTTTTTTCATCGTTTATTAGCTCAATTGAATAGAACGTCATGTTGATAACGCGATGGTTGTAAGTTTGATCCTCGAAGGTCGATGTGTTGCTTTATCGCAGATAATTAATAGGAAAGATGTCAAATTATAAAATAAAGATCTTTTCTTCTCTACACACTAACCTAAAAATTTTTGATTATATATATATATCTATATATATATATATATTAAGAAGCTTCTTTTAGTTACTAAAACGCATAAAATAAAAATGTAATTAAAAAACAATTTAAAAATGCTGGGAAGTTTTTATTGTGCAGCCCTAAAAAGCATTAAAAAATATATTCTTGCAAGGACATGGCATAAAAAAATAAATGTTTCAACAATAAGAAAATTGTTGAAACAAAAACATAAATATTTAAAGAAAAATATATATATTTCACATTGCAAGAGATGAAAAATTTTAAATATTCAAAATACTTTAAAAAGCATTCGATGACAATATTCTTTTTGTATCAGTATTTGTTGATAACTTTTAGCAAGTTTTATGACTTTTCTTTTCTTTGATTTTCGGTTAGAGCGTATCGTGGGTTGGATTCTCCGAGGGCCGATGTGTTAATTTTTGCAGATAATTAACAGAAAAGGTGTCAATTGATAAAAGAAAATTTTCCAAAGTATGCACAGTATCCTTTCATTCATTTTTTTAAAGGTTTTTTTTTAACTAAACAGCAGAAAATAAAAATTTAAGTAAAAAAAACATTTTTTAACAATATAAGCTTTTTATTGTAAAGCCCTTAAAAGCATAAAATAAAAAATTACTCTTGCAAAGACATGCGATAAATAAATGAATTTCAACTACTAAGAAAATTTTAAATTAAAATATAGACATTCCAATTTTGCAAGAAATGAAAATTTTTAAATATTCAAAATATTTTAAAATGCTTTCGAGACCTTTGAAATTTATGGCTTAATAAATACTTATATAAAAACTAATGACTGAGAATATTGGTCTCGATAGTTTTTTAAAATATTTTGAATATTTAAGAAATTTCATCTCTGGCAAAACTGAAATATCTATATTTTTCTCTAAAATTTTCTTAGTGTTGAAACTTTCATTTATTTATAGCATGTCTATGCAAGAATAAATTTTTATTTTATGCTTTTCAGGGCCTTCACAGTAAAAAGCTTCTATTGTTAAAAAATGTTTTTCTTTACTTAAATTTTTATTTTGACATGCACTTGTTTGAACGGGTTTATTACGTTTGTTAGAAAGGGCCACTTCCAGATGAAATACTATTATGCAATATTAAAAAAATAATAATAACAGACTAAAAATTTAAAAATACACACTGTTATTTGAAAATATACTAAAAACTCTGAATCAGCGTAAGTGGGAGAAAAAGTAATGGAAAGATTTGATACAAGTAAAGGAATTTTTCTTCTGGAACCTGCACCATATGAAATAGGACTTTGGAAATATTTCTGCAACACATTGTTATCAACTACAGTAAAACCTCTCTAAGTTGGACACCTACGGTTCCAAGAAAAAGTGTCCAATTTAGAGAGGTGTCCAACTTATAGGGGTTAGACATAATGTTAATGGATACATTCCGTTCCGAGAAAAAGCGTCCAACTTAGAGGGGTGTCCAACTTGGGAGGTTTCACTGTATAAACTCGTGTCTAAAATTAGATTGAATCGGTTCTTCAGAAGTGTGTTAAAAATGAATATCAAGATTTGACACAGATACATACATTTTGACTTTTTCAGAGTTTTTTCAAAAAGGTACTGGGGTATTGTAAGATCATCGTGTGTAAAAACAGCACATTATACTGGAATAGCTCTCTTAGCACTCACAAGCTAAGGAAAAGAGATTTTTAAATCCACTGCTATAATTTCAGGCGCCATCTTCTCACCAGCTTCATGAATATATTCAACAACATTTACTGAGTACTTTTGACAAATAAATAATATAAGTTAACAGTTATTTTTTTAACCAAAATAACAAAACGTGTTACGTATAACTGACAAATTATGACACTTTTCGAAGCATTAGCATTAGTAATGAATAATAGTTCAAACCTTAAGTAATAGATATTTTATTTTCCTGCTTCAGATGCAAATAAAATGTAAAAGTAATAATCCAAGGGGCAAAAAATGGGGTCTTTTACTTGCTTCTTCACAAAATTCTACAACATAAAATAAGTCCCCATCACAAAATTGAAACCCATAAAACCGACCTTTTGAAAAGCGATCCTTTTTATAATTTCTTTTCACATTTTCAGTATTATTTCCAATGAACGTCTATGCTTGGTTCAATGAAACAATGTTCAGTGAGCTCGATATTAAACATTATATAGAATGACTTACTGCTAAAATGGAAAGCTTTATGTATTTCAGAAAAATGAGCCCTACAAATTATAACGTGGATTGTCTCTTAAATGCATTTATTTAATGTGTAAAGCATCAAAGTTTGTAGATAGCTTACATTTTTATTATATTGATTTAAAGTCGCTCTGCCGAAATTTTTAACAGAAATGCTAAATTAATTGTTAAGAGAAATCGTTTTGGTAGAACAATGGTAATTAGGATAGTAATTTTTAACATACACAACACAAAAGTATTTTATTAAAAAAAAAAAAAAAAAAAAGTATGTTGTGGACATTACAAAATCTTCTTCTACATCATTCTATAAAACAGCGCTACTTACTGTTTAAAATGTACAAATGTTAAACCATATCTCCTAACAATAAAGATTTTACAAAAGGACTTTGGTGCGGTTTTAATCAAAGATGCTGAGATGTAGTCATGCGAAAAATCACAATAGCAGCTTCACCTGTCGGCTGATATACACCTAAATTAAGTCAGCATTCGTTTTCATAATCGTTATCTCGCATAACAAGTATCATGCAGTTATATGCCATAGAAGTTTAAATTTAGACATATTATTCACGGAATACATTGCAGTGCAGTAGAGCAACCTGTTAGCCGATGTACACCCAAATTAAATCAACATAGTATTTCATAATAGCTGATTTTCTTATTCACCAAGTTTTGTGCAATATGTACAATAGAATGTGAGGTATAGCCTTCCCGAACTCGGAGAAAATTGCAGTATAGCAGCCCCACATATCGGCCGATATGTATCTAAATTGAATCAGCATAATGTCTCATAATGGCTTTCTCACATATCAAGTTTTTTTCGATTATACACAACACAACTAGAGATATAGCCTTCAATTAAATTTCAGAAATCGCTCTATAACAGTGCCATCTGTTGAGTGACTGGCACCAAAAGTTAATAGGCACTAATAGATGTCAAAGTGTATCTACATATAAATTTATATGCAATTCTGCGCAGTAATTCCTAAGATACAGCCATTTCTTAAACAGAAGTACAGCAGCGCCATCTGTTGAGCGATATGGATTAAAAGTTAGTAGGCACTAATTTATGCCAAATTGCAACTACATTTCAATTTATATGAACTTCTAAATAGTAGATCCTGAGATGCAGTTGGGACAAAAATTTTGTCACACACACGCACACATTTTTTTTTAAAGAGATCCAATCATGATCTGGAACTCTCAAAACGTGTAAATCCACCAAAAACTGCGGGTCGAAAATTTTTACGAATTCAAAAGTAAAATGTAGAAGAAAGTAAAAATCGAGAAGACAAGAGCGAAAAGTAACCATCAGATCAGGATACTTGTGATTCATCAATTATATAATTAAATTAACAAAGATTTATCTGTAACGCTTCATCTACATTTACAAAACAGATGAAAAATTTTCACCTTCCATATGAGTGAATAACACCAGCCAGATGTAACCTGTTTGACTCGGTAGAAGACGGTTTTTAAGTCTAAGGACCCACGTTCGAATCCTGGCATAGTAACTTATTGCTCTTGTTATAATTATTTTAACAAACACTTTGTAATAAATACACGCACATAGTTGGATGTTCTACCATAAATACCCTTTGCCATCTATCAATTTCGGAGTTAAGTAAATAAATAAAAAATATTCCCAATAGTACATTCACAAAGCAAATGATAAATTTCCAGCCTTCCAATGACTGATTATTTTCAGTCAGAAGACGATCATGTTAGCTTAATTGGTGGCCCATTGGCCCGTTAACGCAAACAACCGAGTTTGTATTTTAGCTTGATTACTTTGTTATTTATTATTTGATAGATTCCATCAAAATTCTGCGAAAATAATTCATTCAACCATTTTTTTTTTTCTCTCTCCTTTTCTAATTAAATATCATTTTTATTACCAGCGTTAGATAAAAGTACAAAGTTTTAAACAATTTGGAAACTTAAATAAAATCCTTTGAAATATATATATATATATATATAAACAAACACACACAAAAGAAAAAAAAAATAGCCAACAAAATACTTACGCTCTTCAATTCGGACAGTCCAGCATCAAGAAAGAAGAGGCGCAGGAGCAGGAGGGAGTAGGCGGAGAATCAGGTATCCGCAAAACGCAGCAGATGGACATAGGGAGAGAAAGAGAAGAGAGATTTATTAGATGTGGAGATTTCATTCACAGTGATTGACAGGTGAGGGAAAGAATCAGTGTCAGTGGGTATGGCAGCTGGCAAGAGGGAGTGTGTGTGTGTCGCAAGTATTGCAACAGAAAAGTGGTGTATGGTCGTGAGGTTTCACATAATGCGAATTGCGACAGCAGTTCTAACACTGAACATGAAATGACTTTTTCGATGTTCAGAATCGTCATTACTTTGGATACAGGTGCAGTGACTCTTTCCAAAAGTTTCGAAGGAAGATGGGATGGACAAAATAATTTAGTTTTAATAGCAGAATGCAATGAATGTGTTTCTGTAGCAATACCGAATTGTATTTTATATACATCTACAAAAAAAAAAAAAAAAAAAAATGTCGGAGGAGAAAAAGCTAAGCTCTTTATTTATTTTAATTACTTGTTAGTACTACAGGATTATTGCTTTCAGTCAGTCATTTTACTTTATCACCCTTTGCTGTATTTCACCTCGAATATGTCAGGTCTTTCGCTATTCAAAGCTAGATTGTTCAACGGATCACTACGAAAATAAGTACACTTATTAATGAAGTCAAAATCTAGCTAACATAGTATCTTTTTTAATTCAAACGGTTAATTGTTTAAAAAGAAATTAAACAAAACCCCATTTTAACTTCAAAATTACTTTTTTAAATCCCTCCTAGAAAAAAAAAGCCGCTTTGTTTTCATATAAATATAAATATATTTATTTGCAAGTGAATAATTAATGTATTATATAAAAATATATAGTAATTATATCAATTATAATGTGTAACAATTTTATTTTACATATATAAAAATCGATTGCTGAACATCGGATTGACAAGTAGGAAAGTAATAAAGTAAAACAAAAATCTCTTATTTCTTAAAAAAAGGGGGGGGGGAAATCGAACTATTCAAAAATTAGATTAAACATAATAATAATAATTAAAAAAAAAAAAAAAATGCAATAAAATGTTCGAATTAGCCATTTATTTGTTTATTTATTTATTTATTTATTTATTATTATTATTATTATTACATGCGCTCTTTTCATTAACTGAAGCTTTTTGTGGACAATTCGATTCAAAATCTTGGAGTAAACTATTTTTCACACGTTCTTTACAGTTAAATGAATAAATAAATTAACATAAGTAAATAAATTTGAATTTAATTCATTCGGTTTATTTGTTGGTGGAAGACTTCGACGTAGATAGCAATTCAAAAATCGGAAAAGAATTCACCGATAAATTAATAATTATCAGGGTCCGACAAATCCCCAGAGCCAAGTCGCCCGGACGACTAAAAGTATCTCATTGGCGATCAGTTATGGTACACAGAGGACATTTTTTCATATATTCACAATATTTTTTATTTATTTAACAATTCATTTGTTCAATGTAAAATAATACATGTATGTTCAGCATTAATTATAGAATAATGAAATATTGTCTCTAGGTTCAATACGTTTTGCCATCAGTGCTGTTATAGAAATAGTTTACTATCTTTAGCTCCTAGAAATTTTTGCTGATTCTTAAAGTATTACTACTTTTGTCAGTCCCTGATAATTATGCACCTTAATTTAAGAACTAATACAAAACACTATACGACTTTCCAATAAATATATGTGAACGGAGTGTGTACAGCTGTCACATACCTTTATGTGGAAGAATAAGTAACAAAAGAAAAAAATTTATATACAAAATATTATTTTCGTACTAAATTAAAGTTTATCTCAGACAGAATTTTTTATTTATATATTAATTTATTATTATTATTTAATGTCTCACAAAGTGGCATTAAATAATAATATTTAATGTCTCTCAAAGTTGCCATTGGAAATAAATAATAATAATAATATAAATGTCTCTCAAAGTTTGTAACTGTGCCTGTAAATGTTGTTTCACAATCATGATACTACCTAAGAGCGAAAACTAACTTTCTACATCCGGTATGAATCATTATCGAGAGAGTGGAAATAATACAGTGAAATCTCGATTATACGAACTAATTGGGACCGCTAGTACATCGGATACCACAAATCTCGGTTAATAGAAACTGTGTATAAAAATTCGCTATGTTTGCGAATTCAACAACTTTTAAAGTAAAAAACAACAAAACGTTTTTTAAATGATAAAAATAAACACATATAAAGTTATGTTTCACAGCTCAACAAACTTAAAAAGAAATCAACTACAAATCAAGTAGTAAATTTTAAAAAGCAAACCGAAAATTTTTTAAATTAAATATTGAAAGATGCATTTTCAAAAATAACACAAATCTCAAGAAAATATTGTATTTTTTTAAATTTAACATACACTAATTTGTTAAATTTACATTATTATTTTTTTTTAAGTCTGTTCAGGAAGGGAAAAAAAAAATCAGACTTCATTATTCCGTACTTTAATTCTGAAATTAAAATATATGTATATAGTATGTTAGCTTTGACTGAAATTTTTATAACTATACTAAGTTAAATATTGAAAGAAGCATTTTCAAAAATAACACAAATCTCAAGAAAATATTTATTTATTTATTTTTACTTTTTTTTTTTTTTTTTACATGCACTAATTTGTTAAATTTACATTTTTTAAATAAAGTGCTTGTTAACTTTATTTAGTTTGTAACGCTAATTCCTCTTTTTTTTTTTTTTTTTTTTTTTTTTTTTAAGAAACCGAATCATTTTAATTCACCTCTATATTTACATTATTTTTTTTCTTAGTGTTACTTTAATAAACTTTTACGGAAAGATTGATCTCCATATTTAATAACAGTGTGTATTCTATAACGCTATATATTTAATAACACTAGTCAAGTACTTCTCCTTTGTTAATAAGTGTATTCCAAAATCAATCTATTCATTTGTTTCACGTAAAATCGTGTTTTTCAAGGCTCATTCAGAGGGTCAGAGGGGGGGGGGGGAATAGACGCCATTATCGACTCGGTTAACAGACACCTAGGTTAATCTAGGTTCTACTGTACTTATAAATTCATGAGTGGTACTAAGAGCTCAAATCCCAGTTTCGGACCTGCCTACACACCCCCCCTCAAAAAATAAATAAATAAAAAAATAATAAAAATAAATAAAAAATAAATAAATCCCACTCTCAAGTGATTTTTTTTTTTTTTTTTTTTTTTTTTTTTTTATCTAATAAAATTGTTCACTTAATATACATGTATGTATGTATATATATATATATATTTATATATATTTACTTGGCATAATTATATACAATGAATATTTATGTAGTATAATAATTATGTTAAATATATAATTATTAAATTATTATGCATATATCTACATAACATAATATATCATATTAGTGACGTATATGCGAGTTTAAAATTATGTAATTATTTTTCAACTTTATTCGAAAAATTCCTTTAATTTCAACCATCTATCTACAATATTTTTTTTGAACGGAACAGTTTAAAACTAGAATGTTGTGGACACCACATGACTTTCTTCTATATTTTCCTTTGTAAATTCACTCAGTAAAAATAATTTATTAAATTCATTATTTAATAAAATTATCTTCCATGATAATGCAATGCGATTTCCATGTTAGAAAAGTAGTATAACACTAACTACCCAAAAAAAGTTCATTTTATTCTCAATATTACATTAAAAAAAAAAAAAAATCTATAACTTTATTTTAAATTATCGCAGATAAGTGGTTCAACCATTCATTTTAAAGGTATTGGCGAGCTCTTTTGAAAGATACCCATCATGAAAATTTATTCCCCTCGAGGGGTGACTTCCCCCAGGCAATACTCCTATATAGTATACAAAAAAATTTTCCCAGTTGACTATCTCTGTTATAAAAAATTCATGTAAATTTCATAATGATTATTAAAAAATAGTTCTCTTTATGCATATTCATACAAAATTTTGTTCTATACCACCATGTTAAAATTTAGAAAAAGCGAGATGGCAACGCAATCTGTTAGACAAATTTTACCAAAAGTTAATAGGCACTAATTTATGTCAAAGTATACCTACATACCAATTTGTATGAAATTCTCTGCAGTAGTTCCTGAGATACAGTTGCCACAAAATTTTGTCTCACACACACACACACACAGAGACAGTTCTTAAAAATGGTCAAATCATATTCTACAACTCTCCATCAAATCCATGAAAAATCAGAGGTCGAACATTTTTATGAATCCAATACTTTCTTCTATTGAATATAGCAGAAAGTAAAAATGAAAGATGAGAAAAAATGAACAAAATTGCAAGCCATTTTTGTATTTGTACGTCTTGATTGTAAAAAAAAAAAAAAAAGTAATACTTTGCTTAAAATTCTAAGGATTTAAAAACAAATATTAAATAACTAACAAATATAATATATTGACGCTGTAAGGTTCTATACAGGCATAAAATGGGGTTCTTTTATTGCCCCTCGAAAACTTGAAATTCATTAATATACCCTTTTTAAGAGGTTTAGTTTTATATGAAAATGATCTTTTTATAAAACTTTTCCTTGTTTCCAAAATTATTTTTAATGTTTACCTATAACTTGCTTCAATGAAACACTATTAACTTGATTATAAACATTTATATAGAACATCTGATAAAACAGACAGTGTTCCTTTTTTTTTTCTTCCTTTCAGAAGAAAAGAAAAAAAAAATTACAAAAAAATTTTGTTTTTCACAAAAAGGAGCCCCAAAAATTAAAACCTGAATCGACTCCTGGCATGTAAGTATAAAAAGTAGGCAGTGATAATTTTATTTTGTATTCCTTTATAATAAAGTTTTCAAATATGAATAAAATATGTCATTTATCAATATTAACAAAGATTAAAAAAATATTTGCACAACTTTTTTTTTTACTTTAACCATATAAAATGCATAATTATTTGTAACATGAAAATTGTATATGAAAGCCTTAAAATATTTTTCTTTTGTTACTAGTTTTAATTTTACACAAAATAACTTAATAATAAAAAAATTATTAAATTCAAAATTGTGATAAAATACTGAATAGAATGAAATAAGAATTTATTTTACAGTTTGGCCAAACTAAATATTAAGAATATGAAGGTCATTTAATTTTTAATTAATTATAATTACTATTATTTTGTAATAAATTTTCTTTTAGTCTTAAACTTCTCTCTTGAAATAAACTTAAAATTCAAATCCAACAATGTTCTTCTACGTTTAATATATATATATAAATCAATTAACACCCCCTTCCCCCCTTAAATTAAAAAAAAAAAAAAAAAAAAAAAAAAGGGGGTTTTAAAACTCTGGATCAAATACGAAGAGCATTTTATTTGCGTATTTAATTCATTTTTAAAACTTGAAGAACGACACTTTTACCATTTCATATTTGCATTAAATTTTCCTACATTCACAAAATATTTTCAGTTTTACTTTAATATTATAACGGTGATGACATTCTAATCGTTATATATTTCGTTATTAATTGCTACAGATATTATTATTGTACAGTTTGTCAGAAATGTACATATATAAACAGGCTGTTCACAAAACCTTCACCGGAGCTTTAATTCCATATAACATAACAATTACAAATAATCGTTAAAAAAAAAAAAAAAAAAAAAAAAAAAAAGCTACAAAATTGTGTAAAATTGATTTTGAAGGTTTTTCAAAATCTGTTTTGTAAAATACATAATTAATACATAATTTTTTACATAATTAATTGTTTATATGTATCCGGCACTTATTGTAACGCGATTTTAGGAATATTCCTCCTTACCCCATCGGGTTCGGTGGCCAATAAACACGTGTAAAAACATGTTTTCCCGTTTGAATTATCTTTAAATTATCTTAGAATGGCGAATTTTGGTGTGTGGATGTTGATTAAGTGTACGCATTATGTACTTTGGTGGGATTACGCAAAACTTCGAACTTACCCGCTGGGGAAGCGAGTAAGAGAAAGGGTAAGCAGCGGGTTGCTGCCGAGGGCAGTGGGGACCCGGACTCCTCACGTTGCGAGCGAGAAAAAACTCTACCGAAACAGCGAGAATTTAGGTTATTAATAATGATATGGGATTTTGACAACTCATTTAAGTATAATGTCCAGCGAAGCGGGCAAAGCCAGCTAGTTATTATATAAAATAAGTATTTATGATATAAAGTATTTATATAATAAATATAATACTTAGATATAACTTGTATAAAATATTTATTTTATAAAGTATTTTATTATATAAAATATTATATTTATATTGAATGTGAAAAGAATTTTAAAAAGCATTTGAATGTTGCTTAAAGCGAATTTCATGTGAAAAATTTGCTAAGTAATAGAACTGTCTGAATTTGTACGTAAAACAAGTGTCTAAACTGCAAAATGTCTAAATTTTTAACTGTCTAAATTGCAAAATGTCTGAATTTTTATGTATCTAAACCACAATATGTCTTAATTCCAGATATATAAACATTATTCAGACACTTATCTTTGTCCACTTACACGAAGACAAAAATGTGTATATATTCAGACGTATGTGAGGTTTGAAATTTCACATACTTACGTGTTTCACACATTTTTGTGTCTGAATTCATTTCTGAAACCCATTTTATAATGAATGATTTGGTCTTCGTTACATCTCACTGTGTGTATGAGTTACGAAAATGTGTCAAATAGCATGATGGTTTTTAAATAGAAACTTACATTTTATCATTATTATTATTTTTTACTTAGTTGAACAAAGTAAAACGAAGTGATGTAAAACCGATTTCAGGGTGGCTACAGAAATTCAGAAAAAATGTTCCCTGATTTTTCCATGAATTTCATAATTAATTTTGACAAATTTACATGATTTCCGTTATCTATTATATACATTCCATAATTTTATGTATATCACACTGTTATGTAACTCGCTAAACCATTGCAATTCAAAAAACTTTACTGATGGGCAAAAATATCTCAATTTTTATTTTTTCTTTGTTCACTTACAAAAAGGAAACAAAAATAAAAAACTCAAAATTTTGGAAAAATTAACAAAAGTATAAAAATATGACTCATTTTAATTGCACAACATATTAACATCAAGACATAAAATTATTCCTCAAGTTGTTGCACTAAAAATATTTTATTATTATTATTATTTTAATGTTAACTTGGTGAGATTTAACTAGAAAGCAGCCAATCATGTGCAATCATAGTTAAGATAACAACTGTTTAGCGATTTTTCAGTTACGCTTGCTGGGCAAAAATGAAAACTTCCCTGATTTTTGGGTGTTTTTACAAAATTCCCTGATTTTACCCTGACATTTCCAGATTGATAAAGTACCCTGATTTTTCCATGATTTCCCTGATTGTCGCCACCCTGGATTTAGATACGTATTCTGTATATCGAATAGTTTAAAAACGATCGGTCATAGAATGTTACAAACTTCCATTTATGAATATATATATATATATATATATATATATATAAGCAATACAACTACAATTCAGAAAATTTTACACGATTGCCATTTTCATTTTTTGATCTTTATTTTTATGGTTTTCATCCATATAATTAAATCTTTATTTCATTTACTAATATGAAATGTAATTAAATAATCATGAGTAAAAAAATAGTACATAATTAACTTTTGACAAAATTAATAGATATAGCGTTAAGCCCACTCTCAACAAATTGAATATGATGTTTAAAGTATGGTGCTTACGTAACCACGAGTGTACCATAATAGACGCAACATATAATATCTACTTTTAAATATTTTATTTATCGTGTGCAATTCGTATTTATTTATCGTATTCATCGAGCTTGCTTGATGAAGATTTTGTCTTAATTGACATATTTTTTTTTTTTTAATGAACACTCTATTAATGACATACGATGTGAAACTTTATTATTATTATTATTATGAAAAAAAATGAAAAATATAACATGAAGAAATAAAAGATTTTATTATAGAAGAAAAAAAAAGTGTAAGCATATACAGTACTTATAATGTTTCATGGTGGGGGTATTGATTGAATATCATATGCAAAAATAGGCGAATTTCTCTATATCTGTAAGCATATAAGCAAAAAATATATATATGCATATGTTTTGTCTAGTAAATGCTAAAGTTTATACTGGGTCAGGGTGTCCCAAAAAGATTGAAACGCGGTTTAATTCTTTACCTATTACAGATAAGTGGACAATGTAATTTACAAAGGTGTTCAAAATAAAGTTATGCAATCACAAATTTATTGAAATAGTTCTGAAAAAAGTGCGACGTCCAAACAAATTAGCTTCCGCACAATTTTGAAGATTTTGTCTTTATACAATCTGCATTTAATTTTTATTATCAGGTAACATTGTTGAACTAAAAAAATCTGGTGTGAAATAACCACACGATTTCCATTAAATACATGCATTATATGCATTTTTTGGAGATAATGTGATCAGAAGATATAAAATTGACCTAACGAAGTAGACACTTAAAAATAATCTATTAATTTTTATTGTAAAAGATTTTGAAATCATCCGAATTTCTTTTTTAATATATATATAGACCGAGATGCAAGTTTCCTGATGAATGATCATTTCTGGTTTTCAGCATTTAAAATTGTATTTTTCATTTCATGAATTATCTTTTCTTTTAACAGATCCTTTTGGTTAATTTATCCTTTTCCATTTCTATTATTTGATGAATGTTTCTATTGTATTAATGGATTATGCAAATTCTCTCATCATTACCCAGCAAAACCTCAGATGACGGCCAGCATGAGGCCAAGTGCTGGTTGCCAGCAGTAGATACAGTTGGCCCGCCGGTGGCAAAAGTTAACGTTGCCGCAGGGAATATGTTACGCCGGCCGTCAGTAGGCCGTATTCAACCGATCCACTGTTGGCAGCCAACAGTAAGTTAAAAATAAGTTAGTGGGCCGGTGATTGGATCGTTGCTGGCAGCTAGCAGTATGATGAAAATAGGTAATGGGCCACTGTTGGCAACGAACATTAGGTTTGAAATTGTTAGTGGGCCAGTGTTGGGCCATCTGGTGGCAAATATAGTTTTCCCATGTTGTTGCTGGCAGCCTACACTGGGCCAGCTGTGGCAAACATAAAAAAAAATATATTACTGCCAGCAGTCTTCATTGGTCCTTTATATTTTCCCATTAAGGGCCCACTTCACTCACCGTCGTCGGAAGCCGAAGCCAATGTTATTCTATGGGAAATTTTCTTTACAAATAACTTATTAACTAATACATATTTTTAAATTCTGTTTTCACATTCTAAAATTCCCAACTGTTAAATTGACGGACTTTTTTTTTTTAAATTATTTTTTTATTTTTTATATTTTATTTTGAAGCTGCAAAATACGAATTTTCAATATGTGAAATTTTTCATTTTGCAATTTTAAAATAAAATATTAAAAATTAAAAAAATACATTTTTAAAATGGTCCGACAATTTAACGGTTGGGAATTTTCTGAATGTGAAAACAGAATTTAAAATATGTATTAGTTAATAAGTTATTTGTAAAGAAAGTTTCCCATAGAATAACATTGGCTCGGACTTCCGGAGACGGTAAGTGAAGAGGGCCGTTAACGGGTCAGCAGTGATTTGGTTATAGCTAGTACATTCATTTTATTGGTGATACCTTTAATTTTATTAGTGCTTTTTTTTTTCTTTTTTTCTTTTTTTCTCTCTTTTTTCTGATGAGGTAGCAGCCAGTTTTTTCTATGCAGCCAATATTTAATTTGATTTTGTACATATTCATTTTTAAATACTATTTACAAGTATTTGATTCATACACTATGGTTATAAATTCAGGATTTCTAGTACAACATATAGGAAACATTCAGTTGATCCATTACATTTTTTGGAATGAAGGAGATTATGTTTTTTTTTTTTAAGTGTTTAAATTTCAATATGTTTAACTTTGTTAAGTTATTTGATGTAAATAAATGTAACTTTACATGTGAAAATTATAAAATATTGAAACAAAAATTGTTATAAAGAGAGCATTGTAAAAAACAAACACCATAAACTCAAAAAAAAAAAAAAAAATGCAGCAATTGTTTCCGATCGAAATAGCACAAAGACCCTTCATCAAGCGAAACAAAGTGGGCATGAGTGCAGCAAAAGTAATTTGCTGCATTCGTGCTTTTTGTTAGACTCACGAAGGGATGCATTATTATTTCAACCTGAAAGAACTGATGCATTTTTTTTTCATTGGGGGGGGGGGGGGGCAATGATTATGTTTATTTACAAATTTTTCTATTTATTACTATCAGGCTTTGCCCGCTTTGCTGTCCCTACAATTAAACGAATTAAAAAAAGAAAAAAAAAAGAAAAAAAAAAAGAAAGAAAGAAAGAAAGGAAAGAAAATCAATAGATAAATAAAATATAATTTTCTTTATATTACTTTAAAATTAACAACTAAAGCAAAGTCCATTGAAATCACATAAAGCAAAGTTTTAATTCTCCGCTGCATTTGGCAGCGTCTTCGTCTTTCGTGCAATGTTCGACCCGGGTCCCCACTGCCTTCGATAGAGCCTTAAACGACAGGTTCAATTTGTGTGTTTATCGGTAGACAGGTGGTGCTACTATTATTCAGGAACTACAGCTTTACTATAAAACTCAGCATCTATTAGACATCTTAGTTTTGGTACTATATATCATAGAATTTAGTTACATGAAATAGTTTTCCTAACCTTCTTTCTATTATATTAAATTTATATTTAGAATAAATTTATTATATTATAAATTTATAATATAAAAAAAATATATAATAATATTAATATAATTATTCTATATTTATGTATTCATTTGACAAAAATTCTGTCAGCAATTTCACGCCGAAGATAGTATTAAGATATGCCATTAGCACTATTTCAATCCCATGAGGCAATTATGTTTTTGAAATGTTTAAATATCACTTCCAATTTTTAATATTTCATTTTGAGTTTATTTTAATAATAGTTAGTGATATTTCCAAATGTATGAAGGAGCAATACTTCGCTGTTTATAACTACTTCACTCGTGCCTACTTTATTCACCTAATGAATGGTCATGGAATCATTTCGACCTGAAACTTATTATTATTATTATTAATGTTTTTTACAATTTTGTAAATTAAATTTACAAAGTTCTTTACTTACTTTTTTCAACACCAGTTCTTCATTAAATTTTTTGCTGTAATAAGTATATGTTTTAAAATCTGTCTCTCTCTTGTTTGTTTTAGATACATTTTCTTTTTTTCAATTTATTAAAATAAATTATGCTAGAAAGGTTTTTGAGAACATTTAGTAAAATGACAGGAAAATTATTGTTGAAGAAGGAAAAAAGTAAGTAAACTTTATAAATTATGAAACAACACACCAGCCGTTTCCACTCAAAATAATTAAGCTCGACCCATCATCAGGAAAAGATAAATTGACTACGAGTTCAGCATAATATCATCGACGAAATGTAGTAGCTTAAAAACAGCATGTCTTCAAAATCTTGAGGTCGATAACCGAGTTTAAAATTATACTTACCATAAAGCGAAGATTAGAGATCAAACAATCCGACCCACATTAAAATAATAATAATAATCTGCAGTAATTTTATCGGTTATTACTACACATATTTTACTCCTTTTATATTTTATTATTATTGTTGTTGTTGTTGTTGCTGTTGTTGTTGTTGTTTTTAAATGAAGTGGTCAGAAAACATAAAAATGGTTTGTCAATTTACACATCTAATAATTTTCCTGTTAAAGCAAACTGATACATGCGTCATAATATAACAAAGAGAGTTTACATAGCGAATTAACAACAACAAAAAAAGTTAGAGTAGTTTTGGAAGCACTCATTTCCAAGATTTCCAGTTGCTTCCACCTAATAAGGACTCTTGTCAATTTTCCTGTATTAAGCAAGTATTACATGCTAAAAAGGGGTTTATGTAGCAAATTTGAAGAAAGTTAAAGTCGTTTTTTGAGATATCGGTTTCTGTCCCACTGATAATTTCACCAAAACTTAGTAAACTGATCTGTTCATCATAAACTAACAATTGCGTACGAAATGATATCTAAAAAGGAATTAATATAGCGATTTTGAAGAAAATCCATAAAGCTGTTTTTAAAAGAAAGCACTTGTGAGACTTAAAATTGTTGTGTATTTTTATAGGACGTTTATCAATTTCCCTGAAATAACAAACAGGCCTAGTATTAGGGCTTCTCAAAATTTTAGGGAGGAATTTTAGGAATTTTTTTCAAAATTTTAGGAAAATTTTAGGGGAAAACCGATGAAATTGTAAAACTTCTAAATCCATAATGGGTAATAACTGACGTGTTAAAATTGGAAATGTTGTGTTGTTTTGTATATTCAGGTTGAGCCAAACAAAATTAAGAGTCCTCACTCCATCAAAATTTAAATAATCTATAAAACAGATGGCCCTTTTATAAAATAAATTTTATTTTATGTAAATCATGCTTTCTGCATTTTCAGTACTTGGTTCGATGAAACCCTTTACTTGATATCTCTAGTGGTTTAAAATTTTTATGCTTTCTGTGACATGTCTTGTATGTATAACTCTTTTGGGATGAGCATGTTATATATGATACTTAAATTATTTCTCTGGACGAGCATATCATATTTAAATAGAACGTTTGGTATGATACGCCTGCCCACAGAAAGAATTTAAAGGATGTGTCATATGTTAAACACCCGAGTGGGAAGGAACATTTGCAGCCATTTCATATGATACACCCGTCCCAAAACGGTTAAACCTTCTCTGCAAGATGATTCAATTTTTCTCTAATTTCCACACATGTATAATTAATTAGAAAGGTATAAGATCACTATACTGCAGAAGAATTCTGAATTATTAATGCAAGACATGAGTTTCTGTCTACCACTGACTCAATTCTATGGAAAAAAAAAAAACAATTTCGGCGACAATGTTGCATAAGTTCTGTTACTAGTAGCAGATATGTAAAACTTTTCGGAACATAAAACACATTTAGCAGAATAAATGTTGCCATTTATGGCTTCAAGCCATTCTCTCAGCAAAACACCGTCAAACTCTTTTTCCAACCACGAGTCTTGAAATTTCATTTTACCTTTAACCATGATAAGGATGCAAATGAAATGAAACGATATGCTGAGATTTAGTATAAAATCATTCAATGCAACAACGCTAAGAATTAATACAATATTAAAATAATCTACACATGCATGTGCAAGCGGTAAACACAATACAAGAGCATTCGATATGAACTGGACCAGAATGAATAATACTCTCGACCCTTGGATGCGTTTTTTTAGGATTCATGGAAGAAATGTAGGAGAATTTTATGAATTTTAGGAATGATTAAAATATTTAGGAATTTTAGGAATATTAGGGGGAATGCGAGCCCTGAACAAATACAAAAGACATCCAAAATAAAGTTTATATAACTTTGAAGACAATCGCCAGTTTTTGATTTCAGATTTCCAGTTTTCAAGAAAAGTTGGAAAAATCATCTGTACACTATACCTGTCTTAATTCAAAAGTTCGTCTTTCTTTATTAGTGATGATACTCAGATATGATCTCAGATATGATATGATTAGATATGATACTCAGAAAATTTCCAGAAACATATACACATATATGCAATACAGATACACAAACACACAGACTAATTGCCAAGAAACACTTTTCTGACTCACGAGACCTTAAAATATGTAAATCAGGTGAAAACTCGAAATCAAAATTTTTGACCGAATACAATGCTTCCATTATCTACGGTATTCGGATTATGGAAATGAATAATAATAAATAATTAGTTGACACAAATCCTAGCATAATTTCAGATAGAAATCATTATTTTATTGAAGAATTTGTTTAATAGCGTACTTCAAATAGTTTTAATCTATTAGCTGTTAATAAACAAATATATTTCTTTATAGAGCTGTAAAAAATAGAAGCACTCATTTAAAAATAATTGATGAATTGACTAATTTTTCTTCTACTTTTTTCGTTTATTTTCTGAACACAGTTCTTCGTTATCAGGATAAACAAATGTCCTCCCTGCGCAACCCAATGCTGACGCAGCAGTTATCAGTTACATCTTGTTGTTTTATGAAAGAAGTGCAGCTGTTTTCTGTTCTGATTTAATGTGTTGTTAGGTGATATAAGTATATGTGTGTAGGATTTCTCATGCATGCAAAAATTCAAGAAAATCAATTTCACTTGTTAATATAATTTATAATTTTACTTTATATTTAGAGTGTGCTTATTAATTACATTTTTTTAAAAATATTTTTAGAATTCCACAAAACTCATATATGTTATACAGGTTTTGCAGACTTATTGTAGGATGCTTGTCATAAAAAGATGTACAGGTAACACAAATGGTTTCAGTATAAAAATCCATAAAATAATTTGGATACATTACAGTTTACGAGAAACTTCTTATCAGCGCACGTAAAAATCTTTATACAGCGTTAAAAATACAGATCAACATAAATTTTATAGATGCAATAAAAAATGTTTTTAATCAAAAATGATAAAATAAATATTTGTAGCTCATTTAATAGTGATGCACAAACATATTCTTATAAGTTACCGCAAATTGGGGGGGGGGGGGACTATTTCAGTTTCGTAAAAGTGAAATTATTTTTCTTCCTTGCATTTAAAAAATAATAATTAACAAATAAATAAAATAAAACTGTTAGGGCTACCACTTTTTTTTTTTTTCCTATACTAGTTTATAGAAATTACGTATGAAAATTATTATTTATGAAAATTATTTTCTATGATGTAGGTAGGCGATTTTCATTTAAAACAAGTACAATATACTAAATTTCGAAAGAAAATCAATTTTATAGTAATATATATATATATATATATATATATGAAGACAATTTTTGACATTCGGTTTTCGACGTATTTGCATGTTTTGAGATTCCTGAACACGATTTGATCATTTTTAGAAAGTTCCCCTCTGTAAATGTGTATAAAAAATGTGTGGAAGCTGTATCTCACGAACCAATGGACGAAATTTAACCAAATTTGATATTTAATTAAAATAATTTGATATTTGATTAAAATCGTTCCCGATTACATTCGTGTATCATTCACTCAACACATGGCTCCATACTTCTACTTCTACGTAACTTTCAATATGACATAGTAGAGGAGGAAATTTCATATAAATGATTTCAATAAATGATAATTATTATTTTTTTAAATTTTTATTATGAATTAAAAAATAAGTATTTAAATAACTAACAACTAACCAGGAATTTTTTTTTTTTTTTTTTTTTTTTTTGTATAAGTTGAGGAATCGCTCGCCCTTCTCCATGAGGGGATAAATTTTCAATGGTGGTATTTTTCAAAAGAAACTCATCAATAACTTCCACATAAATGACTGATTTAATTTTGTGGTAAATGAAAACAATGTTATAAATTATTTTAAAAAAAGAAGAAGAAGAAGAAGAAAGCATTTTATTAGAAGTTGGCACAAAATTGATTTTATTTTTATTTTATTTTTTATTGACAAGCACTGTTCTAAAATGAAAATCGTTTCCATGCATTCAGGAAAATGATTTTAACAAATTATTATTTGCACTACGCGAATTTGCATAATAAAAAATATAGAAGAAAGTTTTGTGGTGCCACAACATACTAGTTTTTGTCAAAACTAATAAAATCAATAAACTTGCTTTAAAATATCACAGATATATAATATAATCGTTCGTTTAAAGATATTGACGAATTCTTTTCAAGAATACCCATATTGGAAATTTACTATATCGGGTATACTTCTCCCTTAGGGGTGGAGGAAGCGATGTTTGTACATAAAAAAAAAAAAAAAAAAAAGCGGAAGAAGTAAACTTTCTAGACTACTATCACTTTCATAAATATTTGAGCACACACAAAGAGACAGACAATTTTTCAAATTATGTTCATCAGAACAACTCAAAACGTGCAAAATCTATCGAAAAAAGGATGTCGAAAATTTTCCCGAATCTATTGCTTTCTTCTTAACAACACTGAAGGAAGAAAAAAAAATGAAACATAAACTATAAATATTTATAAGTGTTCTAATAACTTTCTCCCGTCCATATAACATAACTATTTAAATTAAGATCCATAATTTTTATTTTATTAAATCAATTAAAATAATAATAACAATGATAAAATACTAAAAAGTTAGCGACTATCATAATTTACTAAAACGGATCAACTGGATAATTGTTATATATTTCTAGAAATCCTTTTGTTATAACAATGGTTTTAGAATCAAACATTTAAAAAAAATAGTATTTAAAAAATAATACAAAAACAAATTAATAATTGAATTACTTACTCATATTCTTTTTACGAGATTTTCAATCTCGAAGACACATCCGCAGACTACACTAACGAACAAAAACTTCGTATGAAATGGCGGACAGCGAGGGAATTTCAAATCAACAGAAAAAGAATCACAGCGCCCTCTATGCATACAAATTGGTTATGGCTTAATAATTTGTGGCCACAACATGAAAAACATGATGTTGGCCTTGTGGTGATAGCTTGCATAAGGCCAACTGTGTTTATGCCACCTCTGGGCCACCGACCATTTTTCTTTAGGCTTCCATCACTGCTGGCAGCCATCAATGGCCCGCTGCTGGTGTTATATGGGGCAACCGGCAACTGATGGCAAGTGCAGGATGCCAGCAGTAGGCCATAACGAGCCCGCCACTACAAGTTTTGCTGGGTAGGCTTATGAGTTATGTGTGTCATTTCTCTTCTGCGTAAGTGCTTTTACATGTTTCTACTACTCAGTGTAATTAATTTAAATTATCATCGTGACAATAATTTTATTCGAAATACATTTCATTTAAAATTTCATATGTTGGATTTTTCATCTATCTTTCATTTGCCGAGTGTTGTAAAGGAATTAAATTATTCAAATTACATATATATATATATATATATATATATATATTGATAATCAAGTCAGTGAAATTTAAGGATTATTAAATATTATCAGTATTCAAACAATTAAATTGGTCGAAATCAAAGACCACCAAATCAAACAAAAATGGAATAAATTGGAAATAGATAAATACATATTTGCATTCTAACGTTATCGAGGGCCTGGTAGAACACAAATATGCAAGAAGAATGTTTTTCGTCTCAAAGATAGCAATAGCTAAGAATATCTTTGTTCCGGGCCCGAAACATATTTTGGAGCCAAAACAAGAAAAAACAAATTTCAAAATAAAACTAATTTCAAAGTGAACTCATCACAAAAAGAGATAGATATATATATATACACAAGATTCTCGGAATGTGGGGAAAAAAAAAAAAAAAAAAAATTCTGGTCGCCAGCAAAAATTTTTGGTTGTCAGTAAGAAAAATTAAATGTTATCCCGCGTTTTTTTTTTTTTTTCCCCAATTTTGAAATTAAAATTCTATGCATTTATTTATATATAGTATATATATATATAACTAGAAAAGAATGATACATCAGAAAAAACACCAGTTTAAATTTAACATCATGAAACCAGTTTTATTATTTTCACTAAAACGATGCACCATTGGCACCAATACATCATTACACCGGCACAGTGATTCAGCAGCAGGTCGCAAAGCACGCGCAGACAGGAGCAGAATAAACCAATTCTCTAAAAAGGTGCACTAACTTAACACCCAGTTGTGAAATTCACGGAGAAAAGTGGCGCATTTATTAATTCAAAACAGTGCCTCAAAACATGGTGAGAAGACAAAACAGATGGGAATGAAATAAAAGCCCAATTATGGGCCTTTTTTTTTTTTTTTTTAACCAACATTAAAAAAAAAAAAGTTGAGTCTCCTTAAAATTGAAAATATATTCGCCAGTTAAAATATATTGGTAGCCAATGGCAACCAGGCGACCGTATTTCACGAGCCCTATATATATATATATATATATATATATATAGGCCATATATAATTCATTTAAAAAAAAAATATCTGTCTACATCATAATTTTTAAATATTGTGTTGTGTCCCAGATACAAAGGTTTAAAAGTTTTCCAATATCATAATTAATTTACTTTCAAAATTATAACAATACGTGTTATTTTATTTTATTTATTTTATTTATTTTAATGGTTTCTCCTCGATAGAAAATAAAATCTTTCTAATTCACCACATTTGAATTTGGTGAGGGAGGCGGCAGGGGGGAGGGGGGGGGGGAATCCAACAAAATTTTAAATAGTTAACCTTTTGAAAATTAACGAACAGATATTTTCAACATTTTTTAAATTTGCATTACCAACTTATCTCCAAAAGGTAATAAGTTAATCCGCGTTTCAATATTTTTGAGACACCCTGTATCGTAACCATATTAATCAAAAGTTATCATTAAAAATATTTTCCTACATTTGTACAATCTTTTCATAATACGACAAGTAAAAGTAAACTTCAGATAACACAATAAATACATCAAACTTTCACTCTTAAGTTCAGTATACATTGAACGCTAGCAACAAACAACATCTGCACAATATAAAATTCTCAAAACTTAAAAATAGACAAAGCCCCCGGTGGGTCAACTTTGAAAGAAACAAAAGGAGAAATAAAAAAGTTTAATATTATACTTTCAGAGGCACAGCGCAATATGAAAGAAAACATTTTAATCTGAAACTGGAAATACAAGACACGAAAATCCAATATGAAATTGTTTGGGCACCTGGTCACTTTTCAACCGATCAATTTCAGACAAGGTCCACTTTTCTGGGGTTATGTTTCCGTCTTTTTATTTTCCCTCTAGTTTTTCGGCCCTTCAGAATTTAGTTCTTTATATATTTTCTGCTTGAATCTGAAATTGGACAAGCGTAAAGCTGTCCACGTCGAAATTTCAGCGTTTACGCGGGTGGTCATTTGGACGATACGCGTCAATCACAAAGAATAGGGAAAAAATCATGTTATTGTATTCATATATATATATATATATATATATATATAAAGTGTATGTTTGCGCGCTCGTAGAAAATTGAAATTTATCTTTTATAAATGTTAGTACTTTTTGTCCTACAAATATGGGAAAGTGTTTGATAATTTATGATTAATGTATGATTTTACTTCCTTGTTTATTTTTATTATTTAGTTAGTTTTTTAAAAAGTATTAATTCAAAGTTTACTAGTTCATTCTTTCTTTCATTATAATAATATGCTGTAATGCAAGAAAGTCTTTCATTAACTATGTATGTTGGATTATTTTAATTTTTTGTTACATTGTTACTGTTCTTTAACTTAAAAAAAAAAAAAAAAAAAAAAAACTTCAGCATTCTTTGACTTGCTCTCGTTTTTACTATAGTTTTATCTTTCAATAAAGGATACACAGCACACGATATTTCTTCCTTAGATGCGTCTCTTCTTCACAGGTCTGCGCTGAAAATCTGCGTGAAAGCACCTTAGTACATAATGATTTTCAAAAAAATTACATAAATAAAATCACTAAAATATTTCTTTTTCCCCTTTATTATTATTATTATTATTTTAAATTAATAAAAGATTTAAATCTTTTATATTTGCAATATTGTTTCAATTTTAGATTTTTTTTTTTTTTTTTTTTTTTTTTCCACTGCAAAGTTAAAATTTGTCAGAATTTAATCAAAATATTGTTACATTAAAGATCACAATTATTTCCTAAAATTTGCCGAAAACCACAATACATAACGAGAATTTCATAGTTAATGTATAATAAAATAAATAAATGAGTGTTCCATAATTGAATAATTATGGAACATTCATTTCATTTATGTTCATAAATGGAACATTCATTTCATTCATGTTTCATAATTGAAAATGAATGTCCCATAGTTAAATACATCAACAAAATGAATAAATGAAAATAAATTAACGTTAGTTCTATTTATAATAAATGAAAAATCTGGAAAAAAAAAAAAAAAAAAAAAAAAAAAAAAAGATAGAGAGATGGCGCCATTACCATTCTTACCTTCGCTAAATGCCAGATTGAACTGGCTTTAAATTCTTCAAAATACACTTCTAAATATGTAGTTTTCATCATATGCTTCAGCACAAAAAAAGTTAATATTTTTTTCAATTTCTTTTAGAAAATGTGCATTTTAAGTGTATTATTCTAGGCGAAATCTAAAGCAGCCGAATTTATAATTTCATGAATGAGATCTGGGTTGACCAATCAGATAACACTTTACTTCACTATCGTATCATTTTAACAAAATTTAATCATAACCAGTCCGCGCTAAAGAAAAAATTATATAGATAGATAACACAAACTACAAATACTATATAAATAAAAAAAACATTACTGAATGCTATTAATTTAAAATATTTAAAAGATTTTAATGAACAAAATATATTTACATGGTGTTCGAACAATATCGGCTTTCATTCCTTAACAATTTATTTTAGATACATTATCGTTTAATGATACAATACTGAATTCTTATATATCGAAAATTGCGTATTTTATCCATTGTATTTATTTTACTTTTTACTTTCTTATACAAAATATGAAGAAGTATTCTGGAACGGTTTTGAAAAACTGATTTTGTATTCGGAAATTTTACTTGGCGAGATTAGTGACCAAATTTGGCCGAAAATAGTAGTTCACGTTTGCTGGAATTAGTAAGCCCTTTCTCAATGACGGGCTTACCAATTTAATGAAGTTAAATCTTTAATATAATGTACCGTTCATCGCCACTAATTTTCGCCAAAGAGTATAAAAGTAGGTCATTAACACTCGAGTGAATTGCGAAAATTCTAGCTGTGCATTTGCCAATGAGAGATTCTGTAATATGCTGTGGAATACTTTTCCTGAACACGCGATATTCGTACTCTGTCGTATATATAATTGTATTATCGTGGCCTTTGTGGTTCCAGTAATAATTTTCTTGGCTCATTTTCGGAAATATTCATGAACTGAAACCTGCCTGTTTATTTACGAACCATTTACCACACACGGGAATGTTAATGTTTTCTTAACAGTAGGTTGTATAAGGAAATCATGTGGTACCCACATCAGACATTTTTAGTATGAGGGTAGTATAAAAATAAAAATTTTGTAATTCTTGAAACTGGATCCGAAAGTTTTCAATTATTTTTTATAAAATCTAATTTTCGAATTTCTGAACCTTATATGAAAGTTTTACCTTTATAAAAATTTTGTTTGTTTCACAACGAAAGAGGTAATTTTTCATAAGCAAGATTTTCCATAAACGACTTGTTCTTTTTGAAGATGTTTTAACAGAAAAACTAAAATCAAACTTTAATAAAGGAAACTACAATAAATCCTCAAATATGTTTCAGATGATATAATGGTTCAGGTCGTTTCATTTTTCTACAGTTTGTTGTTTTTTATCTGAAAATCAGTTTTAAACTTATCTCACCAAGACAAGGGCACCTATCAACTAAGACGAGGGCAAATACTGGTATTTCAAATAAAAGTGAAAATCAATAACAAATCAAATCCAATATTAGAACCGAAAGTGACAAATACGATTCGGCGATGGCAAAAAAGACGTCAAGAAACTTTGTTCAAAAAAGTAAGGGAGGGGGATTACATGACTTACAAAAGATACATTTCCAAATAAAATCAAAATACTGGTGAAAATTTTTCCAGCAGAGAACTATACAAAGAAGATATTCTATACAACGATATTCTGTACAAAGAAATGACAAAAAAAGGGTCGTTCGTTCTTTTTTTTTTTTTTTTTCTCCTCCCCCACAGCGAAAAAAAATGGGGGGGGGGGGACGTCCCGGACAACACATCATTCGTCCGTTTTTATCTACTTTTAATTATTTACGAGTAGTAAATTTAAAACTATCTTAATTATTTCCATGTGTGTAAGACATTTCTTAATTAGAATACGCGTGTATATAAATATAAAAAATCTGGTGTTGACTCCACTCGACTTTCCGAACATTGAGTAATTAACGGTTTTGTAGATTAAAGTAAGAGGAGTTGTTGAATAAACAAAAGAGAAAATTGTAATAGGGTATTTGAATATTTTTCTCCATATAGTAACACGATGTTTAATTTAACGCTATTGTACTTTGAGCCCATAGTTCATAATGATAAAGAATTTTTCGTTGTGTCCCTGTAAAAACCTTTAAATGTTATATTCATCAAAATGCTTATAGTTAGTACAACTGTGACTTATAATATTTACATAAATTTTCAGCTTCATCGGATAAGGTATTTAGATGCTATCGCACTTTAAAGTTTGAGCCCACATGCCACAATGATAAATAAATTTACATTGTGTCCCTGTAAAAAGAACCATAAGTGCTAGATTCTCAAATTTCATAAAGTTCGTGTGACGGAGACAGGAGACCTATAACATGTATATACACTAAGCGACCAAAAAAAAAAAAAAAAAAAAAAAAAAAAAAAAAAAAAAGCCGCACTGCAGAAAAAATGACTTATACCTTTTTATTTGTAATAACTTTAATGTTTGAAACAAATAAAACTGTCCTGCTTGCATAATACGAAAGGGATGAAAAGATATTCGATTTAATAATTCGCTTTATTGCCCTCTACGAAGTATTTTTAAAAATCTGCAAAAAATTTTCTTTTTGAACATAATGTAATAACCAGAAAATTTGTATTCTATTATGATTTTGTATTCCATACCACTTTTATGAAGATTGTGTTTTATTTCGAGTTAATTGGTCCCTTGAGCATAAAAATTTGCCCGACTGTTTGAAAAGTTATGCACCTCCGTACTATAATGTACGGAGAATGTGTCACTGTTTTAAAAGTGCGATTTTCATTAAGTCGGTCATATATTTTCGTTGTCAGATCTGCTTGTTTTCTTTAGCTCGAAATAAGTTAAACTTGACTTATCAAAGAGAACCAGTTCAGCCCAATAATTAACTAATCATT
Source organism: Salticus scenicus (assembly GCA_963930645.1). Lineage (NCBI taxonomy): Eukaryota > Metazoa > Arthropoda > Arachnida > Araneae > Salticidae > Salticus > Salticus scenicus. The sequence continues at coordinate 319,660,080 of OZ005654.1, forward strand.
TTTTAATTTTTTTAGCAATTTGAAGTCTTGTTTTCCTAACTCTCTTCACTAAAAATGGAATTTTTTCAAATTTTCTGTCATTTAAACCTGCTTCGTTTATTAGTTCCTGTACTGTAGTTAAAGAAATTATGCTGCTAAACACTTTTTCTTAATCTCTTTTATGTTCTAAATGTAATACAAACCGATTTTATAAGCAATGGCTTTTTAACTTAGGGTCATCTCGCTTGGACGAGCAACATGGCCGCTTAAAACCAAATTTCCAGTTTAAACGGCTAAAAAATCTTATATCTTGCTAAAAACACTTTTACCAGTATTTCGTTAATATTTAATTATTTTGCCATCTCACGTATTAAAATATTTTTTGAGTTTCTTTCAAAAATTAATACTTTTTGTGGCATCATTAACTGCCTTATTCTTATCATTTTTGAATTAATATCTAAAATTACAATTTTCCTGACAGTTGTATTTTGTTTTTAACACTGGACTCAAAGCTAAAGTGTATGTGGAGGACAACAAAATAAAATCTATTCGAAAATTTGCTTTTTAAACGATAAAATTGGCGGTTGTAGAAGCCAAAAAGGAAAATATCCAAGTGCAGCTTTTTTTTTTTTTTTTTTTTTTTTTTGTCGCTTAGTGTATACCTAAAATAAAATATTTAGATAAATAATTAAAAGAATTATCTTTATTTTTACATTATTTTACAGTTAAAAGAAAGCTAAATTTTAGTTTTATAAAAGAAAGCTAAAATTTATTTTTTAAGTTATTATTGTATTTTTTAGAAATATTACAAAAAAAAAAAAAATTTTTTTTTAAAGGAAATTAAATAATTTCTTATTAAAATTTTAAAATTTTGAATTGAATTATAAAATAAAGTATAAATATAGATAAAAAGTTTAGATTAAATAAATAAAAAAAAAAGTCCCGCATGTAGCATCAAACAGTCTGTGTCGTCTGTGTGACAACATTTTGCTCTACCGAGTACGCCACTGGAGCGCTGACTCGTTTAAGAAATAACTTGTATTTAAAGATTACTGAAACTTTAAAGGCTTTTTTCTCAAAATTGTGTGGCTAGTGCGCGCTACTGCTTTAATATGTTGTTACCTTCATAGTATACTACAATTCTGCGCAACTTCGTCCTGATTTGAATTTTCCATGTAGTAACCTCTTCTTGTAAAAAAATAAATAAATAACATTAAATATCCAAAGAAAAAGTTTTATTCTCTATAATTAATATCTTAAAAAATGTGTCTTCATAATGGTTACCTCCATTTCAAGTTTCGAACAGTTATAAGCCATAGAAGTTGAGATATTATCTTCCCGTTCACGGAAAATGTTGCAGTATAGCAGCGCCACCTATTGGTAGGTCGATATGTATCAAAATAGAATTAGCATAATGTCTCATAATGGCCTTCTAACAGATCAAGTTTACATTCTTCTAAATTTAACCACTTAACTGTCCCGTGCGTGTATATTCGTCTTTCCAAGGTACGATTCTTTGTATTGTACTGCTACCAGTGAAACTACTGACACGACTTGACAATGCAATAAAATAACTTTGGAAGTGATCTTTACTGTGTTTTTGAAAGATTTGCCCATTTTAGAGTTAAGAGAGAGAACGGTGGCATTAGGAAGCGGATTTCTTACATTTTCGTCGGCAGGTAAGGGGTAAATGAAGAAATTATTGGTTCCACAAATTTTTGTGACTTCCGGTTTTCGATGGATTTACAAGTTTTGAGAGATCCAAGACAAGATTTGACCATTTTTTGGAAAATTCTGTGTGTGTGTGACAAAAATTTGTAGTGACTATAACTCAGTAACTACAGTTAAATAAAAAGTAAATAAATTAAAAAATAAATTCATGTGTAAAACTGCGTCTCCCACAGCAGAAATGATGAAAAATCTCAATTTTCATACGGGCGATATTAATGTCGGTTGCATATAAGGTAGATAACTCAATTGGTAGAATTCTGGTGAAGAACACAGGGCTAATGAACTTAGGTTTCAATCTGGGTTGAGTCATTTTGAAGTTAAAGTTATTAAATCGGAATTTCCTGCAAAAATTATTCTGTTTCATATCCGAATTAAATCTTGTTGATTACAATGCAATAGTAAAAGTTATTAAATATACAACGGCTTTCTTACAATGTCCATCAGTCATATTGTATGTTTTTTATTATTAGAAGCATTTTACTTTGAAGATGGTGATATTACGAATGTCATATTATATTTTAGAAACAATCAAGGCAATATAAGACCAAGAACATAATTAATGAATAACAATGACATTATAAATAATTATTCTTCGAATGCTTTTAAAATATTTTTATTATAAATTAATATTTCGAAATTTCAATATGCACTGGAGTGCAAACTCGGAGAGTTAGTCTTATAATCGTAGCAATATTCTTTGAAAACTAAGTTAAAATTTTTTAACACATTATTTTAATTAATATATTTTTAAAGTCACACTATTATGATGTTTTAACAAAACTATTTCAATCCATTTTAAATATTTAAAATGTTTACAATATTAATTTTACTTTATTGCAGGAAAATGTACGGAAATACTGGTGTTGAATTATGATGAAAAAAACTTTAAATGCAAGCACCATAAATTGCAAAAACACGCACAAAATGTTTGAGGTCGGAATAACTACCTATGATCCTTCATAGGTGGGAGGGGGGGGATATACACGAGCGGTGAATGGGGAAAAAAAACATTGCTCTTGCTGTTACACTGCATTCATGCCTGTTTTTTCCCCCCTCTCTGCATGATAAATAGTCGTGTTCGTGCACGGTCGTTTAACAATGTTATTTATACGATAGTGATCAAATACAACATTGCAATGCATTTCGACAAAAGAAAACAAATTTGTATGTCATTAAATTTTTTTCGTGTTACTTTTATGAGAAATCAAATCTTGTATACATATAAAGGTAGACCAACAGACTTAGAACTTAAATCAAAAATTAAGCAGAAAAAAAAATGTTTTAAAGTGTTAGGAAAGACGGAGATATATAGAAACTGTTTGTTCTCGATCAGCTGTGCAAAATAAAAGTCATTAAGTGAGCTTCAGTTTCTTAGATTATATGATCGACGATCTACAATGAATTTCACTCGACTAGCAATGGCTTAACGGTGTCATAATGAATTAAGTTGTCATCGTCTTATACCTGTAGTTTCTTAGACTTAGGGCGCCATTGCGATAAAATGTTCTTATGATCAATCTGAGAGTTATCGGAGCATGCCAAGGTGGATACTGCTTATCTAAAAGAGAATATTGAAACATTTTCCATTCGGCTTGTTGGGGACCCAGCTGCCGTCATTTGATTGACAGAGTAGCGGGGAGGAGGGGGGAGTTTCTCGATCCATGTCACCCTGTGGGAAAATAATCACTGACGAACGTATCTAATCGCGGTTCCTGGATTTTTTTGATGGACGAAATCCAGCGACAAAGATGACATAGCAAGAGCAAAATCGTGACTGGCGTGAAAAAAGTTTTTCCCCTTTTTAGATGCTCGGACAAAAAAATATGTAAGCGACCATGTGATTGACAAGTGATCCGCTTGTCCAAATGCCCACTTTTCGTGCAAACATGCCAACATTAAAAAGAGGATGCTTTTGTGATGCCTTCGTTAATCCGCCTCTTCTAAGGGGCACCTGGATTGTTCGCGGTACCAATATATATAAGCAAGTTCCATTTTACACAACAGAAATCGTGAACAGATGTTCTAGGCAATGATAGTCACGCCTAAACCTTTATCTCGGACGGTTGACATCGCTGGTTGAGTGACATTACGTTTGCACAGGTTTAAATGTCATACAAAGCACCTACATAAGGCAGGATTATGCCACTGATGACTGCCATTGCAATATGTTTAAAGGTAAATGCCGTGTAACACTTGCAAATTTCAAAAGATAGGGACGTCAAGGCGTGTCTGAACATCGGTTTTCCTATAGGAAAGGAAATTCAGTAACAAAAATCTAATAGTGATAATCTGACACATAAAAGTAAATTCCTTTATTGCTGTTACAAAATGTTATTGTCGTCAAATTGCGGAAAGTTGAAAAGATTCATGTATCCTTCTTTAACTTTTATAAACTGATCATTTTGACAATGAGGTATAAAGATCGATACTGAAGAAGAAAGAGGTCAAGAAATTTCATAATATCAGTTTTAACACAGTAGTTAAAAAAAAATAAATAAATAAATATTTTCCAACAATAATAAAACACTGAAATTCCGCAAATTAGCGAAATTATCTTTAGTGATAGACTAATTCAGAAAATATTCGTAGCCCAAAAATTATTATCTATTTCATTAACAAACATAAAAACTGCCATTATTATTATTTTTTTCCCCCTTTAATTGTCAAATCTGCTTCATCGAGAGATTCTATTAATATAACAACAAAGTGATAAGCATAACCTTATACAGATCATTGTCCTTCTGATGTAAAAGTTGTACTTATTTTCAAAGAGTAATTCAATTGAAAAGCAGTAAATCATAAACTAATACAAATGGTGTAATTTTATAGCTTTTTTTAAAAAGAAAACCCTTGGAAATTATTATTATGTGATACAGAAAAATAAATGGCTTATGCTAACTGAACATGTGTACTATCTTTGTATTTTATTTTATTATTTTATTTTTATTTTTTATTTTATTTATTTATTTATTTATTTATTTATTTATTATTTTTATTTTATTTATTTATTTTTTTTTTTGGGGGGGGGGGTCGATGGAATAGCGTCTAAACTTAATGATTTTATAAAATTGTTCAGCAAAAATTTAAATAGCTAGTTGCATAAAATAAAGTCCTTATAAGGGATTTACAATGATGGTATTTTTAGAAGATCAATAGAAACTAATATGTTGTGGCCACCACAAGACTTTCTTCTAGATTTTCTTATACAAATTCACTAAGAATAAATAATTTATTAAAACAATTATTATATATATTTCCAATAATCTATTATGAGATGAATGCAAATGATTTTCATCTTAGAGAAAACTAACATTAAATATCCAAAGAAAGACAGTTTTATTCTCAATAAATAACATCTTAAAAAATGAGTTTTCCTAACGGTTATCTCACCTATCAAGTTTCATACAGTTATACGTCATAAAAGTTGAGAAACAGCCTTCCCGTTCTAGAGAAAAATTGAAGCATAGCAGCCCCATCTATTAGTCACTGAGTATCCAAATTGAATCAGCATGTCTCATAAAGCCCTTCTAACATATTAAGTTTTCTTTGATGATACACAATAGAACCTGATGTATAGCCTCCCTTCAATTGCGGAATCGCTGTATAGCAGCGCCACTTGTTGTGAGATTGACATCAAAAGTAGACAGCCAATAATTTAGGTCAAGGTGCATCTACATATAAATTTATATGCAATTCTGTGCAATAGTTCCGCCTTCACTTAAATTGCAGAAATCGTTGTATAACAGCGACATCTATAGGCCGATAAGCATCCAAATTGAATCAGCATAATGTCCTAAAACGCCCTTCTAACAAATCAAGTTTTGTTTCATTATACACGATAGAACCTGAGATATAGCCTTCTCTTGAATTGCGGAAATCGCTGTACAGCAGCGCCGCCTGTTGAGCGGTTAACACCAAAAGTTGATAGGCGTCAAGGTGCATCTACATATAAATTTATATGCAATTCTAAGCAGTAGTTCTGGAGATACAGTTGTCACAAACTTTTTGTCACACAGACGGACAGACATTTTCTAAAAATGGTCAAATCGTGTTCTAGACCTCTCAAAACGTGTAAATCCGTCGAAAATTTTTACAAATCCAATACTTTTTCCTACTGAATATAGAAGAAAGTAAAAAGTATTTGTTTATTTTCGTTTGTGTTTTTGCTGAATTCCTCATGCTTAAAATATACATTTTGACTAGATGTAACTCAAGCATGTTTTAATGTCTCCCCCCCCCCTCCCCAAATAAATAAATAAAAAAATAAAATAAAATAAAATAAATAAATAAATAAAATAAAATTAATTAATAAAAATTAATTAATAAAAATAAAATAAATAAATAATATAATATATATGGTGGGGGGTTAGACCCTCTTTTCTCGAATGTAAAAAAGCGAGTTTAACAATTATGCTAGTTTTATAAGGGCATAAAAAAGAAAAGTGCTTGCTTATTTTTGTTTCTGTATTTTCTAAACTCTTCATGATTGAAAAATATATAAATTTTGACTAGATGTAAGTCGCAGTTGGTTTCAATATTATGCATGTTCTAGCGTTACTCCCCGAACTGATGATGTATACATCAGAAATCGGCAGAAGTTAAATCGATTTAACTATACTGTTGTAAAATCCATATTAGCAAGAATCGGCGTAAGCTTAGATGGATTTAGCTAAACAGACATAAAATTCATATTTATCGATACATCGACCTGTCCTATTTGGGCCATTTTAGTTAAAAACAAAAAAAACAAAATATTTTTGCGAAATTTATTTATTTTTGTGGAAAAAGTATCATTGTGTAAAACTTTGTATTTCAGCGGTCACTCTATATATGATATTTAATATCAAGTTAATAGTATTTCATTATATAAAGTACAGTCAGCCATTTGAAATAATATTGAAAATATGGCTTTTTTTTTTTAATGATCATTAATATGGAATAGGTAGTTTAAACTGTTTAAACCATAGAAAAACTAATTAGACTTCATAAAATCATCTTCGGAGAATTTTCTGTGACAGAAGATACATTCGGCATCTTTATTTTCTGTTTCTTTAGTTGAATACATAAAGTCAATTTCAGATGATACTATGAAATACCTAGTATTCCATAATCCCCGACACACCATCTTTAAAAATGAACTTTTAAATTGATGGACAAAATATTTTCAGCTAAAAAACGACCAATGTATAACAAAATACAATTCCTTGAGCATACATTATGCTTAACTTCAATGTTCAAATCACATGTGTACTAGTAAGTTTAAATGTTTGAAAACTTACCTGCAAAAACTTTTAAAAATCATAAAACATACTTTGTTCTATAGAGAATGGTACGACAGCAACAAGCGGTTGCTTCTTACTGTATTGCTTCATGGGAATCCTTGAGTGATTCATAGTATTTTGAAGAGGTTAATCAGAGCCGAAACCTCGGTATTCCATATTTCCCGACTATTCCATAATACCCTCCTCTCCTCTACATAATAGACGATTAATTTTCCAAGTGATTAGGCAAACGTTACAATTAAAAATTATGGGTGATTATTGAATAAAAAATCCGCCAGATCTGGCCACACTGCCTAAATATATGGTATTTAATTATAAACTAAACAAACTTTAATACCAATTTTAAATATAATGCATAATTAAAAAGCAATTTTATATTTTGTTGTTTATTGGAAAAGTACGAACTAAATTTGTCATTCAATATTTGAACAACTTGGGTCCCCTGCTTTTTATTTTGTTTATTAATGATTTGTGTTCTATTTCGAAATTTTCTAAATATCTATTGTTTGCCGATGATTTGAAATTATTCAAGCAAATATGTTCTATTACTGATGCTGCTCTTTCTTTTACAAAGTGATCTTGATCGTTTGTATCAGTGGTGCATTAATAACAAATTATACTTGGATATTAAAAATGTAGTATCCTGAGTTATTCTCGTAATTCTCATGCTTTAATCTATTTTTATCAAATTAATAATCTTCCTTTATTTCGATCTGATTCTGTAGTTGATTTGGGTGTTACTTTTTATGTCAAACTTGACTTTTCACTCCACATCAATAGCATTATTTCCAAAGCATATAAAAAACTTGGATTTCTTAAGCGTAAAACTTAAGATTTTTTCCAATCAGCTTGCGTTAAAAATCCTATACTTCAGTATGGTTCGCTCCAATCTGGAGTATCGCAGTCTTATTTGGGATCCTTTTTATGATGATAAAATCAAAATTCTAGAGCAAGTTCAAACTAAATTGGCACATTATTTACATTTTAAAAGTAATCTCATTTATGCTCAGGTTATTTCTTCCTCGTATCTGCGAAGTATTTTTAATCTTCCTAGTTTAAAATCTCGTCGTGACCTTTTTTTGTTTATTTATTATTTATTATTATTATTATTATTATTAATAAAGTTATCAATAATATGATTGATTGCAGTGATATTTTTAAATGTATTCAAATTAATTTGCCAACCAAGTGTCTTAGAAATAATCATGTATTTGTCATTCCATTTGTAAAATATAATTATATTGGTAATTTTTTATTATATAAATTTTACAACATTTTTAATGAGCTTTCTGTGAATTTGGATATTTTTAACATGTCCTTTACAGTTTATAAAGCTAGGTGTTTTGAACTTTTAGTTTTATCTTGTTTTCTAATTTAGACAATATGTTTCGAAACTTTTTTTAAGCAGTAATCAATACATAAGGATTAATAAATGAAAATCACTTCTTAGTGCTCTTTTCTACAATTTACATTGACATAAATGTTTTCAAAATGAGATTTTGCTAGTAATTGACCACACTTACATTCAGCTAATGACCATAGTCATGTTCTTTGGAGGAATAATGTAAGAGGAATTGGCGTACGGTGTAACAGCATACACGGTCAAATGAAGCAACTGGTGTCTACTCTAAAAGGCCGTAGTCGCCGCAATAACAGCCAAGGCTTCTGCAGAAGCCACACTGAGTCTACAAAAACATTGGCTAGTACCAAAGCTTCCTAGATCTACTATCAAGCCTGAAGGTATCACTGCGGACAGCGTGTGACGTCACAACCCGGGTCCCTTATCTGTAAGAAACTGATGTCCATCGGGTCCGTTTATTATGTTTTACTATCTTATCTTCTGCTTGGAATGCATGTAGCAAACAATGTTCGTCTTCAACTCACACTTCACATACATTTAAATTACATTTTTCATGAATGAATTTTTAGATTCCATCATTTAATATACTTCAATTGAGTTAATTTTCATTTACATTGTATTGCGGCAGAATATGAGGAAAATTTTTGAAATCTGAAAATCAATGTTTTCTATTATGTGGATTGTCTAAAGAAAAACTAATGGATGACAGATTAGAATTTGAAGGAATTTGTAATTGTGATAAATCACTAACTCGTTAATTAATGAATGTATAAAAACAATGTGTAAAATTCTTTTGAATAATTATACGAAGACAAGAAATGATTAATTTCATAGTAGATCCTCTAGAAATTAGCAACTGTAAATAATAGATTTAAAAAAAAGGGTCAAACAGAGATTTTAAAAAGCGTCAATTAATTTCTTTTAAATTTTTGTAATATTTCTAAAAAAATTAAATATTTTTTTAGAAATGATAGAAATTACGTAAAAATTCTTTATAAATAACGAAAGTCTCTCACCAGTGGTCAAAAAATTCTGCTCTCGAAGACATTAGGTGCCGGGTTCGATCCTAGGTGACACATGTCAACCTATCCTTTCGGAGTTCTCCTTGATTTCCCCCGGAACGTTTAAATATAGGGCTAGAACACCGTAAAATGACCCCCAAGGAGGACACTTTCTCCAAAAGAAAAAAAAAAAAAACCTTTGTTTTAATTATCACAGATCGTTGCTCAATCATTCGTTTTAAAGGTATTGACGAGTTCTTTTAAAAGATATCCATATTGAAAATTTACACACTCACCCACGCAAGGTTGACTGTTATCCTGATTGACTGTTACTGTTATGAATAGTTCTTTCTTAATTTTACATTAATTCATTAAAAATTATTCTCATTTATACGAAACTTTGTCCAAAACGGGCACATTAAAAATTATGAAAAGCGGAATGGCAACACCACTCGTTAAAAGGTTTTAATTTTCAAATTTTTGTTTCATTTTTATTTATTTTTCTCTGTCTTCTGAATGCAATAGAAAAACGTCTTGGATTCGTAAAGATTTTCTATTTCTGGTTTTCGATGGATTTACACGTTTTGAAAGGGACAAACACGATCTGATCAGTTTTAGAAAATATGAATATATGTGTGTGTGACAAAATATTGTGGTATCTGTATCTCAGGAACTAATGAACAGAATTTCATAAAAGTTTAAGTTGCTTCTTGATCTATAAATGTCCTTCAACTTTTGGTGAAAATCGCCAACAGGTGGAGATACCACGACGTTTGATGATAATTATTAATATGGCAGTATAGGAGAAAATTTTGTATAAATGAGCACAATTACGATTATTTTTAACGAATCATCGTGAAATAAAAAGAAATACTTATAGGTTGGGTTGGGTTGTGAGGACTACACTAGGGTCTTAGGCCTGAGAAGATTGTCCTCCGTGGGGGTTTTTCTAAGGGTCCCTATCCCGTATTTACACAATTTTGGAGAAAACCACGGAAAATTCCGAACGGCTAGGCCGACGAGTGCGACCTGGGATGGAACCCGGCACTTCACGTCTACCAGCTTTGAGCGCGAAATACTTAAAAGAAACATTTGTATATATAGGAGCATCTTTGCATCCTTGGAGGAAAATCCTCCCGAATGTTGTAAACTTTCAATATAAATATTTTTTAAAAGAAATACTAAATACCTTTAAAACTAATAGTTGAGCCATGTATCTTCGATAATTTCAAACAAAGTTATCGATAAAAAAAAAAAAAAAGAAGACGAAAGAAAGAAAGAAAGAAAGAAACACTTCCTACAATCTCGAATGTAGAGCATAAAATTATTTTTTTCGAAATTTAGTATTGTATTTCTCTGATATGAAAGTTGTCTCTATTCATTGTGGAAATTAATTTTTATAAGTAGTACTGCGTGAATTTGTTTAAGAATTATAAATTTATCTGAAACAGATTTTTTAAATATTAATTTTTTTTCGGCCCATGTAATTTTAAATTGAATGATCCAAAAATTTCTTGTATATTAATTTGAAATATTTTTTAAACATCTTATATTTATGACTTCAAATTGTTTACTTTAAATGTTTTCAAAACAATTATAGTAACTCAAATGATATATTTATACTTTAGGAAGTAATCTTCGAAAGCCATCAATAAAAATTTCGCAAAATATGTATGTAAAACATTTTCAATTATTGTGCTTTGCAAATAGGGGATAATTTTAAATATAAATTTTTAGTGTTCTTTAAATATAAATTTAACATTTAAATTTCGATCTTCATATGTTAAAAATTGGAAATTTAAAAGTACTGAATGTATCTATGCATGTTAAAAATCCATTATTCCTTTGGCAGACATCATTTCAAATTTATTCGATATTACCTATAAACTGAATGATTTTAATTTTGCCTAATACAGACTAATTTGAAATAGTAATTCAAACATCTCATATTTATTATAACTCGAATTTTTTTTCAAAATTTACAAATCAGCATTTACTAAAGAGTTGTTGTATCTACATTTCAGAAAATAAACTTTCAAATTCATGTATAAAAATGATGAAAAATGTGCATACTTAATATTTTTCAAATATGTTACATAGCCAAAAATAGAGGATTTAAAAAATAATTTTTTGTACTTTTAAAGATTGAATATTCATATTTCAATTTTTATAAGTCACAGTTTGGAAATTTAGAAAGAGTGAATGCATGTATATCTAAAAATTATTAATACTTATTTTTTAAGTATTAATTTAATATTCTTTGTACAAAACTTCGAAGTTGAATGATCTTAATGAAATTAACATAATACTTTTTTAAATAATGTAAAAATATACAAAGCTTGATTTATTGCATTATATATTTAATTTTAAAATACACTTCTATATGTGAATATAATTAAAAATAAAATAAATATTTGGTAAAATATGTATAATAAAAATTTTCATTTATATTAATTTTCAAATGAGCACTATTAAATATCCTTTTTGTTGTTTTAACTCAAATTTAAATCTTTATATGCTAAAATTTGGAAATTTAAAATTAAAGAACGTGTGTCAAGATTTATTATTATTATTATTATTTAAATATTTTAAATTCCTTGGTGTAATAGTTATAAAATAAATTATTCCAATGGAATTCGGTGTATTTCCCTCGTTTATTAAAATAACATGTACAATCTTAGTTTTGTAACATCAAATATTTGATTTTAAAAAATACTTAATGATGTAAACACGTATAAACATAAATGAAAGGGAAAATATATCTATTTTAGCTGAAACTATGGGGGGGGGGGGAATATACATATACATATAATAAAAATGGTAGATAAATGCCAAATAATATTTTTTAACGGAATATTAATGAGAAATCTGTTTTTATGAAGAAGAAATGAAGCTTTAAGAGAAGATCTTAAGAGGTTTCAGGCGAAAGTAAACGATGCGGAGGGACCCCGGTTGTGACGTCACGAAGAGGACCTTTAGGCTTGATAGTAGATCTAGGAAGCTTTGCTAGTACTGTGATATTTGTCTGACAGCTTTTTCAGATCTATAGTTAAAATGACTTTCGTCTCGAATGATCCATATTACATAATTTTACAATAACAATTCACAATTTCTTATATAACTGTGTTACTTAAGAGAACTCTCTACTTATCGTCCCCAGAAGCTAAATCCAATGTTATTCTACAGAAAATTTTATGCCATTATAACTCATTAACTGATACATATTTTTAAATTCCGTTTTCACATTTACAAAATTCACAACTGTTAAACAGGTTATCGCTTTCTAAAAACTGACTTTTTTTTTTTTTTTTTTTTTTTTTTTTAATATTTTATTTTAAAGTTGTAAAATGCGAATTTTTACAATGTAAAATTTTGCATTTTTTAGCTTTACGACTCAGCAGTTACGATTTTGGCTTCATGTTTTTTCGGACATGTCATCCTCTCTTATATCATTCCTCTAAGGTCATGTTAGTAATTGACCATTTCAATTTTCAGCTTAAAAAATTGCTAAAATTAAAAGTTATTGGTAAAAATATATATTTAAATCATATTTCAGTGTAGCTATATAAAAAAAATATTAACGTATGCTAATAATTAACACAAATCGATTTCATAATCAACACTTTCCTTTCAGTTTATTTGAAGTGAATCTCAGACCGTCGCCAATTGCCCGTTGCCTAGCTCTAGTGCTACATTAAACGCACTCGCTCATTCATCCTTCTTTGATGATTTACGTTCGGGCAGCAAAATTATTGAAGCACTAGCAATAATTCGTATTTAAAAGATGTGAACCTTATACTGTTTTGTAAAATAAATATTTGCCCAGTCATGATCTTAGTCTTTATGATGCTGTGTATAAAAAAGTACGTTGATGATAAAAATTAGAGATCAAACTAAATATATATATATATATATATATATGTGGATGTGTGCTTCAATAATTTTGCTGCCGACTGCAGTCCAAAGAAACTCCACCTTCTTCCTAAACTATTTAAACTATCCAATACAAACACACTATGAGAGTCCAACACTAAAAACCATCGCAAGCTGAGAAATTCGCTGCGAAATTATCAGTAAAAGTCTAACACATTTAGAAATTAATTATATTGATCATTTACTAGCATTAATAATATTCTAATCGACCACTCCTTAACTGCAATAAAAATAGTTTATTAATAAAAATATAAGGTAATAGTAATAATAAGTGAAAATTTAAGGACAATTTCCAGCTATTTTTTATGCAATTTTCTTATAATTTTAGACACTCAAAAAGTAATTAAATGCTTCACACCTTCATTAACTCTTTCTCTACATAACTGTACTACGAAAATTGCTATTTGTAGCATTTATATGTGGGAAAAAAAAAAAAAAAAAAAAAAAAACGTAGAGCGTAAAATGAGCCAATAGGGACACTGAATTTTTGATTTAAAGTAAGGTTACCAATAGCAATTTGTCTTAATCTATATATTAATAGGCAAACATGAAATTTGTCGTACACCTTTAACATATTAATTATAGGAGCAGAGGATTAGAAGTGGTATCATTCGAAAGGTATAATTAACCAAATTTGCAAAATACAAAAATTATTTTCTTACGATATCAAGAAGGTATTTTAAAATACTTTTATTTTTTATGCACGTTTTCATTCTATACACGAATTCTTTTGTATAAAAAAAATTCTTAAAGAAGAAAGTTGTTAAATCTAATAATTTCTTAAAACTCAAATAAAATCATAGACACAGTAAGTTGTATAGAGCACTATACTCTCGACTGCAGATTTTTCATTCTATGAGACAATAGCCATTAGAGTGGTAGAAATTTGAGTACATGAGTAGCAGGTCGAAAGTTTATACAATTTGAACATATACGCAAATTAAAAAAAGATTTGATTTATGAAAGTTCTAATTTTTTTTTTTTTTTTCCTCATTTATTTAAAATCTAATTTCTTTCTTTATTATTATTATTTTTTTTTTCTTGTGATTTATGTTAGTTTTAATTTGAAGTCATATTTTTATCCTTTATAATGCATTTCAATTAACTGAGATTGACTACTTATTTATTATTATTATTATTATTATTATTATTTTTTTTTTTAATGGACTTATTACTATATCTTTCGCACATATAAGAAGAAAGTATAAGATTAGGAAAACTTCCTATTTCTGGTTTTTAATGAATTACACGTTTTGAGATTTCCTTGCATTTCAATTAACTGAAGTTGACTACTGACTTTTAATAAAAATTGACTTATTAATCTACCTTCTACTTATATAAGAATAAAGTATAAGGTTAAGAAAAAAATTAGATTTCTGGTTTTCGATGAAGCTATACATGTTTTGAGATTTCCTGATCTCAATTCGACCATTTTTAGAAAATGTCTGTCTTTATGAGTTCGAACACTTTACTTCATGGACCAATCGACTTAATTTAACCGAACTTGATATTTGGTTGGATCTTGGTTGAATTGGTTGAATTGGTTTTTGAGCTATATCACAAAACAGGGGGCGCTTCCACATTGCGATTTCCTCTCATTTCAGGAAAGACTCAGCATCTATAAAGTATCAAACTTAGAGGTATATATTAAATAAAACTTTGCTGTGGCGCTGTTATAAAATGATGCAGAGGAAAGTATTAAATTCCTGAAAAATTTTCACTTCCAGTTTTCGATGAATTTATACATTTTGAGATGTCCTAAACATGATTTCTAGCTGGTGTGCTGCAATTTAATTCCGTTTACAAGAAGGCAATTGTTTTGTTTTCCTTTGCAAAAAATGGTCAAGTTTCGAGCACTGAACGATACTAGTGTACATAAATACCCATTGGAGACCACATTTAGGGTTGAGATTTGAGTGGGTTTTAATTCGCAGTATAGTACTACGCGAACTGCACTCGGCGACATTTTGGAATGGCCCATAAAGGTAATCCAGAGACATGTTATCACGATCATCCTCCTACACAGAGTGGATGGCTCGGCCGCTTCGGTGACCCCCATAGCTATTATTTTGGATGGGACATCAAAATAAAGCATTTCGGTTAATTAGAATTCATTCCTTAAAATAAATCGTCCCTTTTTCCATGGCTTGATGTCATTTCAGATTTTTATTTTACATTATTTCTGTTAAGCAAAGCAAACGCATTGCTGACAACAACAAATAAATGAAGTTTAATAATTTATATTAATATTGATTATGCTAGATTTTTGAAGCGAAATATACCTAATAAAACGTCAGTAAGGTAGATATTTTTAGTCTCTCAACGGCTACGTTGAGATTGGGTGTATGTAATGTGTCATTAAGTATGCATTAGGTTATTGGCAACAGTCTAGGAGACTGCTCAGAGTGGTCACAAGAAATGCCAACACAATTTTGATCTTCCATGGATGAGATAGCTTCCCCGCTTAGGTGGTCCGATGACCTGCAAACAATATCGTGTTATTGACAGCTCAGACCAGATAACAAGGAAAAGACACCGCCAAAACCTCGAACATTTTGGAGACTAATTGTAAAAAAAAAAAAAAAAAAAAAAAAAAAAAAACCTAAATTCTCGCTCAAACACTGACCGCAGATAGCATCTTTTCTTTTTTCATGTTCTGTTTTGAACTGAGTTTAATCAACCAAATGTCTGCAGCACGTATCAAAAATGTTTGTAATGTATCTCTACCGCAATCGCGATTAGAGAATTTGATTGACTTGAAATTTAATACAAATATTTGAAAAGTCCGAACATGAAATTTGATGCAAGTATTTAAGAATTACGCAGAATTACCTGCATATTTTTTGGTATGCATAGTTCGCAACAGCACATAAAGTATAATTTCGATTACGGTTTATGGACAGTGTTTCTTTTAAGTACATTTTAATCCATATGCATTGCTTTTATCACTAAGAAATTAACAGGAATCGGTAACAAGCTTTCTATAACAAATGATGTGCATAAAATTAATATTTAGTTCATAGAAAAACTCAAAATAATTTTGGTACGTTACGTAATACATGGTAATTACTGCATGTGATATTTCCGTTGTGTTTTACTCAAATTGCATAAAGGAAGTACATATTGAAAGGGAATTGAAGGGTCGGAAGATCCACTCATGTAGAAATATACCTCATAATTAAAAGAGTTAAATTTTGTGTGTATATATAAAAGGAAGTTGAGATGGGTTTTACCTCACACTAGCGCTATATTATGGGAAATTGGCGAATGCCTGGTGCTAACCGAACATGAGTGGTCCGGAGACATGCCATCACGATTTTTACTCTCCACGTAGGGGATGGCTCTATCGCTTAGGTGACCAACAGGGGTATAATTTGGATGACATATATAAAGAAGAAAAAATTCTGTAATGCGTTTAACAGTTCTCTTACAAAATTTCAAGACAGTCAGAGTAGAATAACTATAATTAAAATTATGTTAATTTAAATAAAGTTTAGCAGAAGCAGTTATTTTGATCAGATAAATAAAAAAGAAAAAAAAAAATCAAAATTACAAATCAAGATCATTATTTTTTGCGAAATTTTCACAAGGAAAATTAATTGATAATATGCAGACGGTAGATTCATTTATTGCATTGTTACATCGCATAAAATTTATCTAAACCAAGTTCAAAACAAATTTATTGCACTTCAAAATTTTCATTTAAAGTAAAATTCGCAATGTACTATTGCAATTTTAAAGTATTCGCCAATTTTTGAAAAATGCAAAGGGTTTGTAATTTCGGCATCTATAAGTGAAATTATTTAGAATGCTCATTATTCCAAATCCAATCTCAGCAATTTGGAGACGTTGAAGTTAAGTGGGTTTGACGTTACACCAAAGGTCTACGTAGTGGGCTATACGCGACGATTTGGAAGTCATTCTTAAGGGTTATCAGGACAGGAGACACACCATCACAATTTTGATGTTTTACGGAATGACTGGTTCTCCTTTTTATACTCACAGGCAAAAATTATACAAAATATTTTAAAAGTGACAAATTAAACTAAAAGAATCACACCAACACAATAAAACATGTGTTTAGAAAAAAAATAAAAAATAAATTAGCCAGCAATCAACATTTAGTAACATTGACTGGTGGTGGAAAATGGGAAAAGGGGGGGAGGGGTGTTAAAAGTATTTCATGAGTGAGAAATATTAAACACAATTCTACTTCTTTATGGGTTCTAGAATATCAAAGTAAGTTTAAAATTAATATTCACATTTTTGTTGTGGATGGATAAATGTTCAAAATTAAAAGGCTTCCCGCAGAATGTTTGACTGGCAATGGTTAAGAGATGAAAAAAAGGGGGGGGGAGGACAAAAAAATTACATGAGTGAGAAATATTGAATAATTCAGTTCTTTTATATGTTATAGAATCCGATAAAGCATGCTTAAAATGAATATTGACATTTATATTTTGGATGGAAAAAGATTGAGAATCTAAAGTTTTTCGTGGAGTGTTTGAACACTGATCATTATTGGAGTTTGATTTTAACAAAACAAAAAACCATGAAATAAACAAAAAGCGGAAAATCGCGGATCCGCGAAAAATTCTCATGCCTGTAATTAACAAGGACCCGTTAATGTCAACCCCTCGAACTCATCGTAAAGCAGTCAAGAGAGGTAAGATAAACCACTAAATACTGACCACAGTTAATGTTGTTTTACGGTCGATATTCAACTGGGAACCGAACTTAACCAGTTATCTAATCTGGATCTAGAAAAGGTTTCGTGGGAAAAATAAAAAAAGTGTCTTGAGATTATTTTACGATTCAAGTAAATTACCATTCTATTCCGCCTTCTAAAATTGAGGAAGCGTGGGAACCAAAATTTTGAAGGCATGTCTCCAGACCCTCCTAGGAGTGAGTCCCAGGCCGTCACTAATTGCTTAATGCGTAACTTCAATGCAATGTTAGAAATCATTCAACTCAACTCCAAATGTGGGAGATTACAGAACTACTGGTACGGTCTTAAAAGTAAAATGAGCCAGTAGTGAATAGGGCCGTCCATTACCGGTCATGATGACACTTTTTGGTATCAGTAATGAACGCGCATAAAAATACTATATGTTAACACAAAAAAAAAAAAAAAATTGCACTATAAATAAATTCTGCATACTTATTTTAGTCATATAAAAGCAATAGGTGGAAGAAATAAGTTAAAAAACAGGGGTAAAGAAAAAAAAATATTTCCTTATTCAAAACAAGAAAAAACAGTAAAATAATAATAATTTTAAAAAAAGTGCTTTTTTTTTTGTCAAGTTAAACTAGTGTTTTTCTAAAACTGATGGCCGGAAATATTTGTAAATACAGACATTAATTTTAGAGGACTATATCTTCCTTCCTGAACATCGCTCGAACTTACTAAGAATTAGAAAGTTTGTTTTCCGAATTTCAATTTAAAAGTGTCCGCTACTGTTACATAGACCATTACTAGTGTTTTTACCTTACTTATTTAATTAAAACTAATATAAGTAACTACATACCTCATTAATCAAACATTAGGAATCAAATAGCTAATACTGATAGTTATAAGTACAAAAATTTGAATAACCATAAAATGCAAGAACTTGCAACAATTGCTTCGGGTCGAAAGAAAACACGACTCTTCGTCAAACGAACAAAGTAGGCACGAGTGCTGCAAACAAAATTTACAATTTTTCCCTGTTCATTTAGAATCAAAACATCAGTTGCTAATGGAAATTGTAACAGAGCATTTCATTGTATGTTAGTTATGCATTAACCCAAACAGATTAAAAACTTTCACACATCATCATTATTATTATTACTATTATTTTAAGAATTTGGTGCTTCAGTGGTCAATTACTAGCCTGTGGCCAATTACTGACACATCGCCATACATTACTGAATATGCAGAAAATAAATCGACAAAAAAAGTATTTACTTATTTATTTATTTTTTTCTGTCTTTATCTTAAACTTCAGTATTAAAAAATAATAAGCAAACGATATATATTGTAGACGACCCTCATCATTATTATTTAATTACAGAGTACATATACCGAATGGCTCATAAATTTGTAGACAATTTAAAAAATTATAAAAATTGAAGGAATTGGCAGAACTGAACGCGGTCTGCGCAAAAAGTTATTCTCGTAAAGATGGATTTTATTTATTTTTATTTATTTATTGTAAAGAAAAAAATGGATAAAATTTTCGTCAACAGATGGCGCAGTACGTGAGCAAATAGCACATTTCCATGAAAAACAATATTTACCAATTTAAAATTATATTCACCAATAATGCTTTACCCACCAAGTCAGAATCGCAACTAAGATTTCATCTATTCGCAAAATGAATCAATATCGGAAACAAGCTGTGTTAATCGCAAAACCGTATAGTTTATAAGACTTTATTTCCATATTTTTTCCCCTTTTAACCCCCCCCCCCCCCCCCACGGAAAAAAAAAAAAAAAAAACTTTACGAGAATAAATTTTTTGAAAACCGCGTTCAATTCTACCAATTCGTTCAACTTTTATGAATTTTTAAAATGTTTACAGAAACTGTACACATTTACGGGACACCCGGTATATTTGGTATTCATAATTTTAAAACATATGTGGAAAATCATTGTTATTCTTAGATCTTCATTAACGGCCCTCTTCACTTACCGTCGCCGGAAGCTCGAACCAATATTGTTCTATAGGGGAATTTTCTTTACAAATAACTTATTATCTAATACACATTTTTAAATTCCATTTTCATATTCAGAAAGTTCCCAACTGTTAAATTGACAGACCTTTTTAAAAAATGTATTTTTTTAATACTTTATTTTGACTACTTTATTTTTAATACTTTATTTATGTATTTTTATACTTTATTTTGAAATTGCAAAATGAAAAAAATTCACATATTGAAAATTCGTATTTTTCAGCTTCAAAATAAAAAAATAAAATATTTAAAAAATAATTTTTAAAAAAAGGTCCGTTAATTTAATAGCTGGGAATTTTCAGAATGTGAAAACAGAATTTAAGAATATGTATTAGATAATAAGTTATTTGTAAATTTTCCCATAGAATAACATTAGCTTTGGCTTCCGGCGGCGGTGAGTGAAGAGGACCCTTAAAGCAGTATAAGCTGAATAATCAATAAATTTCAGGAAATGACACTGTTCGGCATGAAAATTGCTTCTGACACCACATCAGCATATTCTTGTGTAAAATGACCATCCGAATCCGAATTTGACGCCCATTTCGCCCTACCACGTACCGTTTTTTAAGGAACGACCCCCTATTTTTACCATTCTTCTGTGATTTTATGGCTATAAATTTTCTTTTAAGAAAGGGGGGGGGAGATTATTTTAACCGTTAAATATCTTCTGATGGGCTACAGAGTTGAAAAATTCTAAAGCACGGACATCTAAAGCAAGAGATTTTTTATTTATTTATTTATTTATTTATTTTTTATTTTATTTTTTTTTTTTTTTGGGGGGGGGGGGAGGGATTTGCCACTGAAATTATGCATTACATATTTGATATATTTTTAATTATTAATTAATGTTATTTTTTAAACTTTATTTTTTTTTGCTTTTAGGAGTTAAATTAATTCTTTTACATTCTTCAAATCAAATTCATGATCATAAAATTATCGAACAGAGAAAAAAATTGAGGGAGGGGGTGGTGTTTCTAGAAAACGGTGGGTGACTCGGCAGAATGGGAGTCATATTCGGATTCAGAAGGTCATTTTACATAAGAATTCGCAAAAATGGTATCAAAACTATTATTATTTATTATTATTATTATTTTTTTTTTTTTTCACAGCAGTGTAATTAAAAGAAAAAAAAAGTGAAACATTGTATTTTTTATTACAGTAATTAATTTAACTTTTTAATACTGGTACTATATACGTGTATCATTTTTACGATACAGTTCTCAATTTCGATACAGCAAAATAAATAATTTAAGCATTCTAGAAACAGAACCAGGCATATTAAAACGAATTTATGTAAATATTAAAGTTACTGAATATGTTTGTAAAAAAATGTTCAAAAGAATTCTTTTAATCTAAAAAACAGTTATTAAAATTTGAAATAAAACTGAATTTAAGATTAAAGTATATATTTGAATTAAAAAATTTAATAGATATTTAAATATGAAACTTAAAGACGGTCCTTTCTTTTTAGCAGCGCAACTCAGTTGTAGGGTAATTTAGAGAAATAATCATTCGGGCGCAACTCTGTTTTGGAGTGACTTTGGCTAAGATCAGTTCTGGTATAACTCGGATGTTTTTTTCCCTACCCCCGGAGCACGCAACTCGGAAAACCCCAAGGAAAAATTTGCTTTATTCGAAGAGTCGCCCCTCGCTTTTCCTGATCAAGTAATAAACATATTTTTACTTCCATTACCCTACTACCGTAGGTAATGGAAGTATTCTATTCGGTCTGAAAATTCGATATCGGGTTTTCACCTGATTTACACGTTTTAAGGTGCCCTGAGTCCAAAAAAGCGGTTTTTGGCAATTGGTCAGTGTGTATGTATGTGTGTGTATGTGGAGAATCTTCTGGCTATTATAGCTCAGAAACTAATAAAGATAGAGCTACGAAACTTTAAAATACGTCTGGTGTACAGATGAAATTTCCAAATTTTGGTGAAAATTGAAAAACCGGAAGTGGGACATCGGAAACCGGAAGTGGGACCGTAAGTCCGTATCTCAAAAACGGCTCTAACGATTTTCTTCAAACTTGCTATATAAACACTCTATTAGATGTCCTTTCGAATGATATAGTTGGTTTGTTCAGGAAAATTGATAGGCGTCCTGTATAAATAGCTCAATTTCAGGCCTCGCAAAGGCGTTCCTTTAAAAACGGTTGTACGGATTTTCATTTCTTTTTTTTTTTTTTTTTTTTTTTTTTTTTTTAAGCGTATAATACAAGTAATAATGGGTAATGGAAGTCGTGTGGCTGTTTCACACCAGATTTTTACTTATAATTTAAACACTTCCTTCATGATATATGTTAGGTATTGATATACTTTTGCCTCACTAGAGGGCGCCAGAGGTCCCGTTGAGATGAGATTCGAAGAACATTTTTTGTTTACTCTCCCGAGACATTAGTTTTAGTTCTGTTTTAGAATGGCGAGCAACGAGTCAACATGAAATAGTAGTTTGCTCTCGGGGCCTTTTTGGCCTGATTTTATTATTCAAGGAGCTATCGTTCAAGAAATAGAAAAAGTAGCTCATAGATTAGTTTAGTTTTAGTTTGTCTTCAATGAAGAGAGCAACACAATGAAATAGAATGCTCTCAGGCTACCTTTGGCCTAATTTATTTTTATGGAACCACCATTGTCATTACGAAATAGAAAACTGGTGGCGTAGTTATTAAAATATTACGAATAGAAAATTGTTTTCGTGAAATTTCGAATATGTAAATACTTTTTGTAAATAGTGTTATTTTCATCATGTAACTATTTTAGTTAATAAACTGTATATATTTTACCATCTTAAAGAAGAAGCTATTATTTCTAGAAAAACAAGTGTCCGTTATTAGTCTTCATTTTTTAATGTCGAAGAATTTTACAGGTAAGAAGAATATTAAAATATCAGTTTGAAGATTATTACTTTGAAATTAAAATGATTAGAAATTATTAAATAAGACATTTGATTAAATGAAAATAGCCTGCAATCTTTATATTTCAAAGAGTCTAGAAGACTCGCTTAAGCCATTCAGAAGAATGGCGTTTTATAACATAATTTTATGGCGTTCGCAGACAGGAAGTATTGTTTATATTAAATACAGGAAATATCGTTTATATTAATATCGTTTATATTAACTGAAAAGAAAAGAATTATTTTCATTTGAAACAATAAATGGTTTAAAATTTATTTTATTATTATCTGAAATGTTTTTCAAAAGATATCTAAGATTGAAATTATTTAGAATATAGAATATTCCTTTTTCAAAGTAAATAAAATTAAAAATATCTGATTGATTGAAATAAAACAAGATTTTATATTCGTTCCATTATTTGTACATTTAAAACGTAAATTTATCAAGGTCAAAATAAGATAGTTGTTTTTTATGATTGAAATAAATAAAACTAGAATATAAAGAAAGCAATTGAGTATTGAGTTCACCTTGAAAAAGAAGCATCATTTGATGAAGAAAATAATAAAAAGTATTTTTTCCATGTTAAATATTAGATGATGTCAAAATCTGATTGCAGTGAATTTTTATTGTTTTATTTTTTGTTTCGCAATGATAATGAAATAAAGTATTATTTTAGAATTTATGAATGAAATCAGAATGTGCAAGTGATAGACGCTTCGATTTTAATTTATTCTTGGATTACATTTTTGTGATTGTTTAATTCAATAAATTTTTACAGTTAATAAATAAATAAAAAATTTTATTCAGTTGGAAATAAATATTGCTATAAGAGTAAAATAAAAAATAATAAATGGTTATTTTCTTTTGTTTACATTTTATGAAAAGAAAATGGCTCTCAAAAATAGAATTTTTTACAAGTTGTTCTTAAAATAAAATCTTCTTGGTAAATAGAAAAGTGAAAGTTTTTACATTTAAAATTAAGTGCATAAATAAAGAATAATTGGTTAATTAACATAAAACTGTTCTGTGTTTGTTTAAAAATCAGAAATGGAAAAAATAAAAAGGCGAAGAACTCCATTACGATCTTCCTTTACTAAAACTTTAAATATTTTAAAAACTGAACTAGAGAAAGAAGATCTTGAGAAGGGTATACTTTTAGATAATTTAAATAAATTAGAGGGTTTAATGACAGAATTAAAAGCATTTGATAATGAGATATTGGACATTATGTCGGAAGATAGTAAATGCGATGAAGCTTTGATTGTAAAAGAAGCCGAAGAAAGCGAAGCATACTGTGATGAATTTATCACAGTTAAAAGACTAATTAATGAAAAGTTAAATTCAAATGTAAATTTTAATTGCACAGGCCAAAATAAAATAGAAAGTGAAACAAACTTGAAAACAAAGCGATATAAATTACCAAAATTAGCTATCAAGAAATTTGATTCAAAATTGATAAATTATTTGCCCTTTTGGGCCGAATTTAAGAAAATTCATGAGGGTGAAGAATTAGACAACGATGACAAATTTCAGTATCTTTTACAGTGCGTAGAACCAGGAACTCGAGCCAGAGAATTACTCGAAAGTTACCCCGTAACATCAGAAAATTATTTAAAGGCAGTAAAGGCTTTTGAAGAACGCTATGGGGATAAAGATATCTTAATCGAAGTATATGTTCGGGAATTTTTGAAATTAATTACAGCTAATGTACAGACTAGGGGAAATAGCAAAAATTTGTGTAATTTAGTGACCAAGATAGAAGCACACTTGAGATCGCTGGAAAGCATGGGTGTAAACATTGATCAGAACTCTGCGTGGCTGTACCCAATGATAGAATCCTGTTTACCCGAAGATATTATTAGAACGTTTCAAAGACATAATGTTGGGGCCAGAGACGATTCTGCTGAGTTAGATGATAAGGAAACCACACAGAAATCGAACTTGTCACTATTGCTGAATTTTTTGAAAAGGGAAGTGGCAGGGGAAGAAAGGTTACAATTAGCCAGGTCGGATTTTGAAATTAATTCACCCAGGGAAAATGTTAAAAATAAATTCCACAAGAGAGATAACAGGGTTCCCACTGCTACAGGCTTATTCGCTGCAAAAGAATTAAGCTGTATATTTTGCGGAAAAACGCATGAGAGTAAAGACTGCATAACAGCCAGATCGCTCTCCCTTGACGAAAAGAAAAATAAAGTAAAAGAAAAAAATTGCTGTTTGAAATGTTTACGTTTTGGACACCGGACAAAAACGTGCAAGGTTTTTATTAAGTGCCACGTTTGTTCGAAACCACACACAGAACTATTTTGTCCAGAGATAAGGAAAGGGGGTGAAAATAGTAAAAGCAAACCTCCCGAAGTAATACAGAACACTGTCGCCAAACAATGCTCCCAGGAAATAGCCCTTATGACGTTAGAAATAAATATAAAAGGGAAAAAAGGCCAAAAAAGGGTGCGTTGTCTTATGGACTGTGGTTCCCAGAAAAGTTACATATTAAAGAAAACTGCGAAAGAGCTCAAGCTCAAACCCATTGGAACAGAAGTAATTGCCCATACAGTTTTTGGGGGTACACAGATAGAAGCTAAACAGCATAATAAATTTAGAGTTACAGTGGGTGCATCGAATAATTGGGTCAGTTCCATACATCAGCTCGATCTTTTAGACCAAGAGAAAATTTGTGGTGAAATTCCTCGAATTCCAAAGGGAAATCTGTGCAGAGAAATCAAGAAAAATAAGCTGTGGTTGTCCGATATCGGCCCTGGTAGTACGGAAATAGAAATCCTGATCGGGAGTGACGTTTACGGTCAACTGTTAACGGGCCGAGTCAAGCAATTAGAAAATGGACTCACAGCGATAGAAACCAAACTTGGATGGACAGTTTGTGGAAAAACAGGGCTTCCATCTCAGGGTTGCTTGAATAGCGGTACAGCGGTATTGATGACAAATCTGTACATAAAAGATTGGAATGTTCCAGACTTGTGGCGACTCGAAACGATAGGAATCAACGACCCTGCACAAACCTTGTCCAAAAGAGAAGAAGAAGAGCAAGCCCACGATATGTTTCTTAGACAACTCACCAGAAATGAAGATGGTCGTTATCGAGTGGGCCTTCCATGGATTTCCAACAATGTCAATATTCCCTCAAATAGAAATGAAGCGGAAAGAAGATTATTCAGTACTACCCGAAGATTAAAGAAATTAAATAAATTTGAGGATTACGATCTAATTTTCAAGGAATGGCAAAGAGAAAATGTCATACAGGAAGTCCCTCAGACAGTACTGAAAGAAGTTAGGGAACACTACTTATGCCACCATCCAGTCATCAAGCCTGATAGTTCTACCACCTCCATCAGACCAGTTTTTGATGCATCATGCAAAGTCGGAAGAGCACCGTCACTGAATGATTGTCTCTTTAAAGGACCAAATTTATTAGAAGAGATTCCCGCAATATTGTTAAGATTCAGAGAAAAGGCAATCGCTGTTGTATCCGACATTAGAAGAGCCTTCCTTCAGATCGAAATAAAAGAGGAAGATCGGCATTTTTTAAGGTTCCTGTGGTGGAAGAAGACGAATGAAATTAAAGTCTATCAGCATAATAGAGTGGTGTTTGGTATTACTTCCAGTCCATTTTTACTTGGCGCAGTTATCAGACATCATTTGAATGGGTGTCCAGAAGAACTTAAGGCAATTGCTCAGAAACTTCAGAAGTCATTCTATGTAGATAACTGCGTCACACCTGTAAACAACACGTCCGAATTGGAAGAATTTAAATCTAAGGCAACAGAAATCATGGCTGAAGCTAAAATGGACCTAAGATTGTGGCAATTCGGTCCTGTAAAAGAAATAGAAAAGTTGTCTTTAGAAAATGAAAAGGAAGACTTCTCAACTCCAATTCCAGTTTTAGGAATTAAATGGGACAGAACAGATGATAGCTTGATGGTCTGCAATAAATTTGACTTAGAAATAGTGAATCCATCAAAACGTCAAATTCTATCCATAACTCAAGGAATTTTCGATCCCATCGGTTTTCTAGCTCCAGCATTGTTACCAGCCAAGATAATAATTCAAGAATCTTGGTCCAGCAAATCAGCATGGGACACTCCGCTTCCAGAAAAAATTCAAAGAGACTTTCAGAAATGGTACAGCGAATTAAAACAGCTAACAGAATTGAAGATCCCGAGAAGAATAGGTTATGGAAATAAAGAAGATTGGACCCTACATATTTTCTGCGATGCAAGTCAAAGTGCCTATGCAACAGTAATTTTTCTACGGTGCGAAGAAGAAAAAAGAGTTTCAATTCAATTTTTGGGAGCAAAATCGCGGTTGGCTCCAAAAAAGGCTCTAACGATTCCTCGTCTTGAGCTGCTTGCCTGTGTATTGGGATCCAGACTATCAAAGTATGTCGTAGAAGCTTTGGACATCCCTACAGTACCAACTTACTTTTGGACTGATTCTTCGACAGTTTTGGCCTGGATTAAAAGAAATGACCAGTGGGGTACCTTTGTGGGCAACAGAATCAGAGAAATATGCCAACTTACGAACCCTCAACAGTGGTACTTAGTTCCAGGAAGTCAAAATCCGGCAGACCTGCCTTCCCGTGTTTGTAGTCCTAAATACCTTCTGGAATCGGGATGGTGGGAGGGTCCTAAATGGCTAGCAGATGAAAAAAGTAACTGGCCCCAACCGAAGATTGTCCCTAATGAAGTCTTAGTTATGTCGGAAAGAAAGAAAACTGCAGTGTCATTATTTTCGAGTCAAAATGTAGATCCATTTATGAATTATGAAAGAACTTCGAAATTTAGTAAACTTGTAAATATTATTTGTTGGATAAGAAGATTTGCAACAAAATGTAGAAATAGAAATCATATTTTCCCAGCTGAACTTTCGGCAGAAGAAAAGGAAGAGGCGGAAAAATTTCTCTGGTCACGCATACAGTTAGAAAGTTTTGGTGATGTGCGAGAAACAATAAAAGGACTTGTTGTTATGAAAGATCAAGACAATATTCTAAGAGTCAAAACAAAGTTGTTAGATCGAGAAGACACTTTTTCTTTCAAGTATCCTATATTGTTGCCATCAAAACATCATGTTGTAAGGTGCCTAATTAGAGACTGCCACTTGAAGAATTGCCATGCTGGACTTCAGACAGTTTGTTCGATCTTACGTGAACATTACTGGATTGTTTCTGCAAAGCGTAACATCCGAAGTGAATTGATAAAATGCACAAAGTGTAAAATTTTTTCTTCCAAACCATTTGTTACTCCTCCCATTCATTTACCTTTTGACAGAGTCAGAGACTCAAAAGTTTTTGAAGTTGTTGGCATCGACTTATGTGGCCCTCTTTACCTGAAAAATAAATCCAAAGTATGGATAGTCATTTTTACCTGTGCAGTATATCGAGCCATACACTTGGAATTAGTGACGAATCTTTCCACAGAGGGATTCATACAAGCGCTAAGATTTGTTTCCCGAAGAGGAAGAATTTCAACAATCTACAGTGACAATGGAACTAACTTTCGCGGTGCCAACAATCTCTTTAGATCTCTTGACTGGAATCAAATTCAAAAGACGGATGACATAGCTCCAATAAAATGGAAGTTCATCCCCCCAACCGCTGCTTGGTGGGGCGGATGGTGGGAGCGTCTTATTAGAAGTGTAAAAAACCTCCTACTGAGAACTCTTGGAAAATCTTCCCTCAATTGTGAAGATCTCTCTACTATCTTGTGTGAAGTTGAAGCCATAATGAACAGTCGACCTTTAACATACCTATCAGAAGAACCAGACAAGTTCATTCCTTTGACACCTTCTTGTTTTATGCAAGACATTCAAGAAATTGGTGTACCAGATCTGGATGCCATTGATGCTCAAAAACTGAGAGCACGATACAAGCACTGCCAAAGTGTTCGAAGGCAACTATAAAGTAGATTTCGAAAAGAGTATCTAGCGCAGTTGGTACAACGAAGTAGACAGATATGGAAGCCTGTTAAACAAGGCGACATTGTGCTAGTAGAAATCAACAGTGTGAAAAGACTACATTGGCCAATAGGAAGAGTAGTGAAAATTTTTCCCAGCCGAGATGGCCGTGCCAGGGTTGTGGAAGTGAAAATGCATTCTGGGACATTGATTAGACCACTTCAAAAACTCTATCCCTTAGAGATATCAGATGCTGAGGATCCAGTGATACAAGCAGCAAAAGAGACAATAAATTGAAAGTGGTCAAAAACTATAAAAAACTTTTCGAAAGACAATCACAATTGTTTTAAAATTGCATTGAACTTTAAAATATTTTATTTTTTATTTTCTTTATTTTCATTAGTTTGTAACTTAAATTTTTACTATTTGTAGTTTATAGCTTTAATTTTTCTTAGTATGTAGTTTTATAAGTTTAAATTTTCTTAATTAATTAACTGTTTAATTTTTTAGCTCTCACCTAAAAAATTAAAGGTGGGAAGATGTTCGGTATTGATATACTTTTGCTTCACTAGAGGGCGCCAGAGGTCCCGTTGAGATGAGATTCGAAGAACATTTTTTGTTTACTCTCCCGAGACATTAGTTTTAGTTTTAGTTATGTTTTAGAATGGAGAGCAACGAGTCAACATGAAATAATAGTTTGCTCTCGGGGCCTTTTTGGCCTGATTTTATTATTCAAGGAGCTATCGTTCAAGAAATAGAAAAAGTAGCTCATAGATTAGTTTAGTTTTAGTTTGTCTTCAATGAAGAGAGCAACACAATGAAATAGAATGCTCTCAGGCCACCTTTGGCCTAATTTATTTTTATGGAACCACCATTGTCATTACGAAATAGAAAACTGGTGGCTTAGTTATTAAAATATTACGAACAGAAAATTGTTTTCGTGAAATTTCGAATATGTAAATACTTTTTGTAAATAGTGTTATTTTCATCATGTAACTATTTTAGTTAATAAACTGTATATATTTTATCATCTTAAAGAAGAAGCTATTATTTCTAGAAAAACAAGTGTCCGTTATTAGTCTTCATTTTTTAACGTCGAAGAATTTTACAGGTAAGAAGAATATTAAAATATCAGTTTGAAGATTATTACTTTGAAATTAAAATGATTAGAAATTATTAAATAAGACATTTGATTAAATGAAAATAGCCTGCAATCTTTATATTTCAAAGAGTCTAGAAGACTCGCTTAAGCCATTCAGAAGAATGGCGTTTTATAACAATATATTTAACATTCCGTGTTTACTTTTTTGTTTGTAAAATCTTTCCCATTTCTTCTTTTTTTTTTCTTTTTTTAATTCAATTTAATTTAATTTAATTATTGATTTTTATTTATTTTATTTTGTTCATTTATTTATTCTTTGACGTCCTACAAAACACGCTTCCATTTTAACACTTTCTATTGCCCCTAGGTTTATCCTATCCCCTTTTTGGCCTTTAGGACAAAAAACTTCACTGAAACATATGAGATTTTTTTTGTTATATACATCCCTAAAATTCCAAGATAACCCATCAAATATTTTTTTTATGTAGTTGACAAAACATTTAAATTTGATAGTTTAAAAATATTTATTGGCAGTAAATGTATGAAGCATGCTCACATAAGTACTTTACATACTATAATATTACTGCTATGAAATTTATACAAGTGGCGGCTCGTGGACCGAAAATTAGTGAAGAGACACTTCACCTACTATTTTACACTGTATTCATTCATGGAGTATAAATTTACATTTAAATAAAATGAGTATTTTTAGTTAACTTTTCGTTAAAAATATACTTAATAAAAATTGTGCATTAAAACTACTTAAATGTTATTTTTCAGCTCTTCACCTGTTTTAGGTTCACAAGCCGTAGCTGATTTATACCCCAATGACGGTTGATGAAAATTATTAAGGCCTCTTATACCGAAAAAGAAAGTCTACTTTACGTTGTATATACAACCCCCTGAATTGTTACACTGTCTGGATATAATTCTTTCAATACAAACTCCAAACAAGAACCCGGCAACATGATTTCGCCGGACTAGGGGTGGAATATTTTTAGTTCTTCCCATAATTGTAAAGGCGTCCAAATAAAGTCCAAGTTTGTTATATTTTTTATAAAAGTTCAAATCGAATGTTCTGACCGTTTTTCGCTTCTCCCACCCCAAACATTTTCCAATACTGAAAGAAAGAAAAAAAAAAAGTGAGATTCAAAAAGAATAAATTCTATTTTACACCACTACCGAAACGAATAAAATGTTGATTTGACAATAGTAAGTTTAATAAAGAACTTTTGTTTACAAGAAAAAAACAGGTCATTTATATTTCAAGAGCACTTTAACGAATGTCGGAAAAGGAAAGGAAATAACAAAAAAAAAAAAAAAAAAAAAAGAGGTAAACATTTATAAAATTTGAACACAAAAAATTTCAAAAACATTCATTTACATTCGATTCTAACATGAATGGGAAATCCTTTGTTCACACAGATTATCTTTTCTAAATACTTACACGTTACATCATTTAATTTCATTGGATTTTACCTTATGATCAGATGGCATTTAAATATTTTGGTTTGAATTATGAAGAAAGATATCTCACAATCTTTACAGCTTACCTTATAAAGCATAAAATAGATTACTTTTGTACAGCCTTGACTATTTATTAAAAAAAAAAATTATTAATGCTGAGCATCACCACAGATTCGGTGAATTGAAATCCCGTTTTGACCCCCCCCCCCACACACACACACACCTTCCGGGCACTGAATATCTAAAATTCCAGAAATTGAGTTTTAGGTATTTGTGTACACTGTTCGCTACATATATATATATATATATATAAACCTCACGGATATTTTTTTTTTTTTTTTTTTTTTTGAGTTGTGTAGGATCATGTAAAATCCCATTTTGCCCCCTCCTTCCCCTTGGAGGCCAAATTTTTATAATTCCCGAAATTGGTTTTTAGGTATTTATGTTAGCTTTACTTCAAAACAAAAACTTTACGGATAATTGTTTTCCTTTTTGACATACGAAAGTTTTTTGTGAAATCCCGTTCTGCGCATGTGAAATCACATCCCCCCTCCAACCTCCTCTTGGAGACCGAATTTCAAAAATTTTAGAAATTGGTTTTTAGAAAGAGATATACCTAAAATTTTTCTCTTAAATATAGTTTAATACAAATATCTAAAAATCAGTTTCTGGAATTTTAGAAATTCAGCCCCCAAAGTGGGGCGGTAAGGGGGGGGGGGGCTATGGAGCAAAAACAAATAGAAATACAGTTAGGCCGTTCAAAATTTGTACAGATAGGTTTTAAAGGCCTGCAAGTCGAATGGAGATATTTTCAAAAGTGTAAAGTTATTAGGAGGGGGGCGGAGGGGCAAAAAAAAAAAAAATAAATAAAAAATAGAGTTAGATCGTTCAAAATTGGTATATAGGGGTTTTCGATACCTGCAAATCGATTTCGGATATTTTTGATTTTGTAAAATTACTAGGAGGGGCGGAAAGGGGGAGGGTATGGGGCAAAAATAAATAAAAATACAGTTAGGCCATTCAAAATTGGTACAGATAGGTTTTAGAGGCCTGCAAGTCGAATAGGGATATTTTCGAAAGTGTACGGTTATTAGGAGAGGCGGAGGAGCGAAAAATAAAAATAACGACCAGCAAAGCGGGCGTAGCCTGCTAGTTGCCATAATACGCAAACAGCGACTGAATAATCTTAGCATTTCCGAAATCGGCAACAAAACATCTGTTTCAAGATATTGAAGACATGAACTCAATTTTAATAATTTTTTCTAGCTTTTCTATTGCGATTCAACAGTTAATGTTTCTGGGAAAGACTTTATTACGTTACATCTAATGACAGTATCCCCCCCCCCCCCAAGAAAATCGGCAATTAGCAATTGCAGGCATGAGAGTGCTGAAAATTAAAAAAAAAAAGGGGGGGGGGGACAAAAAAAATTACATGAGCGAGAAATATTGAATAATTCTGTTTTTTTTTTTTTTTTTTTTTTTTTTTTTTTGTATGTTATAGAATTTGATAAAGCACGTTTAAAATGATTATTGACATTCATATTTTGGATGGAAAAAGATTGAGAATCTAAAGTCTTTCGTGGAGCGTTTGAACACTGATCATTATTGGAGTTTGATTTTAACAAAATAAAAACCCGCGAAATCAACAAAAATCACAAAAAAGCGGAAAATCGCGGAACCGCGGAAAATTCTCATGCCTGAATTGAAAAAGTTTCCAAGTTGCCACACTTTTTTTCCCATTTTATAGAAATCTTTAAGCAAACTTTTTAAAACTGCATTTGAAATAACTTTATATTTTCATCATACAGGTACAAAAAAAATTATATTTAAACTATTTCCGTAAATGTTAAATATGCTAAAAGACATATATATAAGAAGGGGAGGGGACATAAATTTTATGTTTTGTATATAAAACCAACAATTATTTATTTGTTGTATGCGTTAATGACATAACTTTTGACATTAAAAGAGCGGGGGGGAGGGGGATGCCTTTAGATCACAATGCAACAATTACCTGCCTCGCCTCCTAAAAAGGGAAAAAATTAAAAAAAAAAAAAAAATCTAGACACAGAGAGAAAATACTGAAGAAAAATGTACAGCTTGCGATTCTTTGACTGCAGCCAACTGTATCAAAAGAATATCAGGATTATTCACACTTCCATAAAAAATCGTATTTTACAAATCATCGCTGAATTTGACACAAAAATATTCATATCATTTCAGTAGCATATTACAAAACTGCCATTTCTCACTCGGATGTCTTTTAAGTGCTTTATCTTCTTATCATCTCTTTTCCAGACATTTTAATTAAAATAACTCAAGAATCGGTTCTTTATTGCTGCATTCAGCTTCTTCGATAAAAGGAGCTTCCGACCCCTCCCCGTGTTCCCCTCTACAAAATTCTTAACCCTTTTAGTGCCATATCCATGACAGAGTATGCTCCATAATGAATTACAAGACGGGCCTTTTCTATTATTGTTATTATTACCAAACCGTCTGTGACAGGCTCCCCTAGCTTCTTGTTCGCTCTTTTCCATTAAGAATACGCAAGCTGGCGTCTGAATTGTATATATTAAAAGACAGGCTCCCGATAAACAAACTTATTAAAAGCTTGTTTCTCTTCGAATTTTTAACTCCGTGCGTCTCAGCTTTTGTGCTCGTGTAACTCTTGCTGTGTTACGTATGACTTTTGATCTTCCGTTCTCTTCCCTGCTCCCCCTTACCCTCACTCATTTGCGTTCAATTAAAGTCGCACCATCATTGTCTGGAGAGTCCCTTTCTCTCCAAAAGCATAGACCCACTGGGGGTGGAGGGTGGGGGAAGAAAAGGAATAAGGGCGAATGTGCATCGTGTTTTTTCTTTGTCCTGGAAAAGAATGTGATTAATCGCTATTTGCTATGAATCATTAGGTCTCTCTCAATACCTGTTGTGGTGAAAACATTAAAGGACAATGGTTATGATGCTGAAACTTTAAACATGTGATACAAGGAAGGGAAAAGGGGGTGTTTAAGAAAAACTTTCGCTTTTCATGATCGAAACGTGTAAAAGGCATTGAGTAATGAAGAAATATTTTCGTACACCAACAAGGATGTTTATAATTATGATAAACATTCATAGTAGAAGTTGTTGCGCACTCAAAAATAGAATTTAGGAGTATATTTATAGACCTTCTTACAGGTTTAAAAAATAAATTTTGAAATAATAAAAAAGAAACATCATGTAACAAAACAGATTCTACCTGCACTTTCTGGTTATAGCGTTTAACTTTTCAACTGTGTTCGAAAGTAATAGCAACACACAACAAAAATGAAAATGCACTTTAGGCTATTTCCACATCTGTTCTTATAATGTATTTGAATAACTTTGTGTGTCCATGTAAACCAATCATTAATGCTATGAAAATATCATTAAAATATTTTATAAATTAGAATATCATATATGCTTAATATGATATTCTAATTTATAAAATTTTCTATGCGAAATAGGCTGTGGTGAAACTGAATGTCATATATCATTTTCAATGTATTCTTAAAAAAAAAAAAAAATAAATAAATAATAATAATAATAATGAAAAGGCGAGCCAGATATAACAGAAGAGTCCAATCCAAATCTGGCCTTACTAAGTAAATAGAAATGCAATTTATTTTTACTTTGACTGTAAAACTACTTTCACAGCAAAAACACAACTGATGTGGGAAAGAAGATTTCATCCACGGCAACGGTATTCATTCATCAACATTCTTATTAATTTCATTCAAAATTTCTATAGTTCTTGATAAATTTAAGAATATTATTGTATCTATATTATACAACTGATTTTTAATTAATTAATATTATTATTATTTAATTCTACAATTTTCAAAGCGAAAAAATCCTTTGTTGTCACATTAAAAGATCTCGCATTCTGTTTACTGGAGGTTTTGCAGATGAAAAACAAAATTCATACAAATTAGTTAAAAGTTTAAACACACATTTTAACGTTATAATTCTTAACAGTTAATTTTTTCTTTTGATTTATCATTGGAATGTGTAGTAATAATTTTGAACTTTAACATTAAAGATGAAATTAAATTTTACTTAGTTATTAAATGTTTTATTTTATATATAGAGAGAAATTTGGGTTTTGCCACAAGATAGGAACATGAACTGTATTTTTGGCTTGAATTAGCTATACAGTTTTCGAATATCTTGCGATCTTTCTGCTCTTAGAAGGACAGGTTTTCTGACGTGTGAATCCTTCTATTTTTGTGCATTTCCAATTCCAATTCTCATTTCCAGTTATCTTTTTTTCACGTTTTTATAAAATTCTTGGTTTCCGTTTGATAACTTTCTTGAATATTGCATGATAAAAATCACACATTGTTGGACTTAGTGTTATGGTCCTAATTGCTAACATTAGCGTAAGTAATTTAAAATTAATTTATCTATTAATTGATATACTGTAAATGAAAATCTTAGAAAAAATGAGTGCTAACATTTAAATTGAATTAAAATAACTTTTATTTGAGTGTTGTTGGTATTATCATGTATTTATTAATTGCTAAATTTCATAACATTCTTTAATTCTTCACATTATATGATATATATTCAGGAACGATCTTTCATATCTTTGCTTAATTAAATGTTTTGTTATATATATATATATATATATATATATATTTAAATTCCTCTCGATAAAAAAAATAGGTAATGGATTAACTGTTAATATTTTCCACTATAAGCTTAACTGTTAGAAAATTTTAAATTTGTTTAGAGTAACGATCATTAACATTGTTATAATTTGTAATGTAAATGATTTTTTGCAAGTACTTAATTTTATTTCTTGATAATTTCTGCTTTCATGTATTCATTTCTTTTGGCAAGATTCGATAATTGCGGAATACTTAAATAAACTTAAAATATTTGCATATTATATTAAAACTCGAATAAACTACTACGCCAGAAATGCCAAAAGAAAATTTTTTGCGATGCATACCGCTGTTTCGGTAGCCTTAAGCGTACCGTCTTCAGTGCAAAAAGAATTCTTTTGCACTGCATCTATTCTTTTTGCACTGAAGACCGTACGCTTAAGGCTACCGAAACAGCTGTATGAATCGCAAAAATTTTTCTTTTGGCGTTTCTGACGTTCCAACGCCAAGTCTCCTGTGTTATTTGCATATTATAGTTTAAAATAAAGTATTATATACATTTTAAATTGTATAAAAAAATTAAAAAAGAGAGAGAGAGAGAGAGAATACCAATCAATTATTGGAACGCAACCAGTTCAGATCCACTGGTTTAGAACAAAATAAATGAATAAATAAATAAATTGATTAAAAGAATTTTTTGCTCAATATTAAAGCCCATTTTGTAGCACAGCATACACATTAATATTGAAAATATGCGCTATCTACCAATAAGTATTTGAACATTTTCGAATTTAGACGTTTTTTTAAATGTCTAGAAAAAATATTTAAGAATTATCTAGAAACTTTGGAATAAAAAGAACATGCTATATCATTTCAGGAAAAGTTTTGTTCTGACGAGGAAAATGGGATTAGTATAAAACGTTTTGGATCACCTTGTAAAAAAATGCCAGCAAATGCCCTTTTCACATGCTGTAGCATGTGATTTTAAGGATTTTTCTAATTATCTGTATAGATTTTTAAGAAACGACCACATATACTCATTAAAACATAACTTCCCCTCCCCCCCCCCCCCCCAAAAAAAAAAAAGGAAGAAGAAGAAGATGAAAAAAAAACACATTTTTTAAATTATAACACGTAGGGTATTAGACTCAGTGCAAAGCCATTTTTAGGAAACTTGGCGTACTACATTAGACACAATACAATATACTGCAATCAGAATGCAAAGATGATAAATATCTTACGAAATATGAGCATTTTTAGCAAATAATTTTTAACTACGCGTGCGTAAGCTTTTAAAAAATTCATTTACATAAAATAGCCAAAAGTATTGAGCTATTTAATCCCAAACATATGTAGTGTTTACAACTTCTTGGTAGTAAACAAATACTTCTTGGTAGACAGATAGTGTACAATTTTCCGGTCATTAACTTTTTATTTCACGAGTTGAATAAAATTTCTAATAAAATATTTTTGTAAAAAAATAGAACCGACTCCAAAAAGCAACTACTATACAAACAACTAAAAAAAAAAAAAAAAAAAAAATGGTATGAAATGAAACTGTAAATTGCGCCTAAAAGTATAAAATAATTTCCTTCGCCAAACAACCCATAACACTACAATTAATCATAACTTTTGAAGTCGGCGCAAAATTAAATAAAATTTAACTAGTTTTTAAACGTTTGTTTTTAGATCGGTAGCATGAAATGCTGTTGTCTCGAATGATCCATTTTCATGTTTCCTTTATTATTTTATGACTGTCTACAATTGGTCCATTAGTAGCATCTACATAGAACAGTGAACATTCTTCACAATGCGGTATTTATGTTTCTACGAAGTTAGAGTTTCCTTTGAAAATTACGTATAACTTTGATAACTATCATCCTTGGTGGCTTTTGGATTTGGCGATCAAAACGTAATGCAAAAATATACAAGCAAGATGTATATTTTCCTAATATATATCGTACGCAGTATTGTTTCATATTCTTGATTACTCTCTTAATAAACCTTATCAAAATAATCATGACATTCCAAAGAAATTAAATATGTTTGCCAGGTAATTTTGCGATTTTTCTTTCACCAAGGACGTCAGATACCAGCATCTTCGCCAACTTTTGCTGCTTACGAAATCTTATTTGTTTTCTTGAATTAAAGTAGTTTTCGGCTGCGTTTTGCAGGTGACAATGCGAGATGTGTATTTTGAATAGGACTTGGTTTTTGTATTGAATAAAGGTATCAATTTTTATTTAATTTTGCACCGACTTCAAAAGTTATGATTAATTGTAGTGTTATAGGTTGTTTGGCGAAGGAAATTACTTTATACTTTTATGCGCAATTTACAGTTTCATTTCACACCATTTTTTTTTTTTTTTTTTTTTTTTTTAGTTGCTTGAATAGTAGTTCCTTTTTGGAGTCGGTTCTATTTTATTTTTCTCATTTCAGTGAAAACTTATTCATATAGCAGAACATCAGAAGACGTTCGACGGCAGTTTCACAAATCACAACTTCCAAGAAAAGTGACATAACTCAAAAAATGGTTAATGTCACTGAAAAATACACGAAATGCACCCAATGTGAACAAAAAAGTTACATCTCCATCTAGAAAGTTATCCACTCAAGAGAGAGTTGTGCCAGTTTTATTGTAGTCAAGTTATTTTTAAGTTGATTTTTCTCAAATGCTGCATTTTTAAGTTGTGTCACTATTCTTGCCTTTATCGGATATGAGCAAAAAACTATCATATGAACATACGCATGAATGAACATGCGTTAAATTAAAAAGGCTTTGGAAATGTAAAGAGCGAATACGCTGTATTCGTAACCAAAAATTCTGTTACGCATATATATTGAACTTTGCAGTGAATACGTCTCTACTCGCTACGTTGGAAATTGCGCAGCGTAAAGTTCAAACAAAGAGCAAAATGTGCATTGCAGCTGACGGACAGAAGTTTCAACATCGATACTTACATACTGCTTTTACCAGTGTAGCTGCATGCGTTCAGCAGTTAGAGAGAGAACAAACTTTTGTGAGTATCCTGTAATTTATTTATATCTTAATGAAATCATAATGAAACCTATTTCAGGCCAAGAGCATTACGACAACAAAAAAAGTATTAAAATTAAATCATCTCTTACGAAGTTATAAGCTAACAAATTTGAACAACAACAAGGAGAAACATGGTTTGTATTGAGAACCTCTTCCTTTATGAGGACGGCGGCTTAAAACGTCTATGCGTTAATCGATGTGACCACGTACAATAACCATACTTTGAATTTTACATAGCATAAATGTCACCCGCTATGCTACAACATATGCAATGTCGTTCAAGTGTGCACAAAACAGGAAATTGTGAACAAACAAATGCACGTTTTAAGCGTTCTGTTTTTAGCATTAATGTCTAAACTATCTTTTCGTACTAAATCGATGATACTCTGCAATTTTATATTTCACTTTTTCCCCCTATTTTGAACCGTTCCCGAGATAGGAACGCTAACTCCATTGTTTTCCACCAGGTGGCGCTGTAGGCGGTTCAATCGCGTAGCACATGTCCACTTTACTATACCTACATACCCCTTTTATGACTATAGCTGCAACTGTTCAGCAGTTAAAAGAGTCGGGACTGACTCTTTTGGGTACCCTGAATTTTCTTTTGATCGTAAAGATATTACAATGGGATCTATTTCAGACCAAGACCTTTACAATAAAACAAAAAGTATCAAAATCGGATCATCCGTTCCGAAGTTATGAGCTAACAAACAAAAACAAAAAAACATACGCTTTGAATTGAGAACCTCCTCCTTTTTGAAGTCGGTTAATTAGAGTATCTCTTACGAAGTTATAAGCTTAACACCAACAACAACACATAGCTCGAATTAAGAACACCCTCCTTTCTGAAGTTGGTTGAAAACGACTTTGCGCTAATCTATGTGACCGCTTACAGTAACAGTACTTTGAATCACAGAGTATACGTGTCATCTGCTACGTTGCAAAGTGTGCAATGTAGTTCAAGTGTGCACAATGTAGGAAATTGCGAACAAACAAAACAATTGCACGTTTTAAGCGTACATTTTTAGTAATAACGTCTAAAAACTGTATTTTCGTAGTGAATCGATTATGTTCTACAACTTCGTAATTAACTTTTCTCCCATCTGGAACCGTTTTTGAGATAGAAGCGCTAATTACGCTGTTTTTCACCAGATGGCGCTTTATTTTCTTTAGATTGTAAAGATATTACAATGGGACCTACTTCAGACCAAGACCTTTACAACAAAACAAAAAGTATCAAGTAACCGTATTTTTAACTATATAGCGTATGTCGCACCAGCTACGCTACATCGTGTGCAATGTAGCTCAAGTATGCATAGTGTAAGAAATTGCGAACAAACAAATGCACGTTTTTAGCATCAATGTCTAAACTATCTTTTCGTACAAAATCGACGATGCTCTGCAATTTTATAATTCAATTTTTCCCCCTGTCTTGAACCGTTTCCGAGATAGGAACGCCAGCATGAATGTCTAAACTATCTTTTTGTACAAAATCGATGATACTCTTCAACTTTGTGATTCACTTTTTTCTCTAGAACCGTTTTCGAGATAGGAACACTAACTCCGCTATTTTCCACCAGGTGGCGTTACAAGCAGTTTAACCTTAGGGACCCTATATATAGAGAGACTGGACATTGGCGCGCCGGCTTTTTGACGAAATTCTCCATTTTAGTGCCAGTTGCTCCATTGCTTATCATCACGCTGAGAAGAAATTTCGATTATTTTACGTCATAATCGAAAAAGAACTTATTTATTACATTTTTACTTTGTTGGAAGATAAATTGCTTTAATTTTAGAATACTTTTAAAAGATAAAAATGCATAATTATTTATTTTATATCATGCTTTAAATACTTTGAATTCTCTTATTGTATGCTGTTTTACGTATTTATTTCCTAAATATGAGATTAATTACATTATTTATTTTCTAGCTATTAGTTTTTAAGTAATGTTTTGCAATATATTTAATATGTTAGATCTCAGTGTATTTTCTGATATATTTTAAAGTACATATTTAAAATAACTATATAAAAAGATATTTTTTAATTATTTGCTAGTACACAAAATGTATCAGATTTCTTAAAATAAATTGATAAAAATAAAGAAAATAAGGTGTATATTATTTGTTAGCATATGAAATATAAATTTCTTTTAAATAATAATTGCCATAATAAATTTTATAAATAATATTTAAATAAGTTATTATTTTTATTTACATAATATTTTTAAAAAATAAAAAATAAAATAAATAAATAAATAAAAATCAATGAAATAAGCAAATGCAAATAAAATAAATAAAAACATTTTTTTTTAATTTCTAAAGACATTAGTTAATATTTTTACAAACTATTATTAATTAAATTTTTATTTTTAATACTTAATCAAGTCATTATTATTAATAATGCGTAATTGAAATAAATAAAATATGTATTTTTAGCTTGCAATTTTTTGATTATTTGCTAGGACGCAAAATGTATCAGATTTCTTAAATAAATTGTTAAAAAAAACAGAAAATAACGTTTATATTATTTGCTAGCATATGAAATATAAATTTCTAATAAATAATAATTGCCAAATAAATTTTATAAATAATATTTAAATAAGTTATTATTTTTATTTACATAATATTTAAAAAAAAAAAATACAAAAATTAAAAATTAAAAAATCAATGAAATAAGCAAATGTAAATAAAATAATTAAAAACATTTTTTAATTTCTAAAGATATTAGTTAATATTTTTACAAATTATTATTAATTAAATTTTTATTTTTAATATTTAATTAAGTCATTATTATTAATAATGCGTAATTGAAATAAATAAAATATGTATTTTTAGCTTGTAAAAATATTACGTAAATATTTTTATAAAATAATAAAAAATAATTTCTGTTCTAGTTTCTAGTTTTACATTTACTCATGAATTACTTGACAAAAACTAAGATTACCATATATTTGTTAAAAATTTTTCTAACTTTTTATATAGAGAATGTATGTCCTCAGAAAAAATAAGGTAGAATTACTTTCACTAAGGTAGAATTACTTTCACAATCAACGTATTTTGCTTAATATAGAAATATACAACAAAAATTCCTCTGTTTTCCGATCGGAGTTGAAAAAGTAATCATGTCGAAGGTTAAAACAAAATTCGTTTTTCTTAAAATTCTTTTTTTCTAAGACGATAAAAATTACATATTTATATTCTGCATTACTTTCTGCACAAATTTAGTACAGTTTTCTTTCATTTATGTTGTATAGTAAAGCGTCAATCGCGAAGAAAAAAGCATTACGTTCTACGGGGATCGCTCCGAATTGGCACTAAGATGGCCGACTTTCGGTCAATGTCCAGTCTCTCTCTATATAGGGTCCCTATTTAACCTCGTACTGCATGGCCACTTTGCTATACTTACATACCATTTTTAACACTATAGCTGCAGCTGTTTAGCAGTTAAAAGAGTTTGGACTGATTTTTTGGGGGGCACCCTATATTTTCTTTAGATCGTAAAGATATTACAATGGAAACTATTTCAGACCAAGACCTTTTAACAA
Source organism: Salticus scenicus (assembly GCA_963930645.1). NCBI lineage: Eukaryota > Metazoa > Arthropoda > Arachnida > Araneae > Salticidae > Salticus > Salticus scenicus. The sequence goes on from OZ005654.1 coordinate 319,702,664, forward strand.
AACAAAAAGTATCAAAATCGGTTCAGAATCTAATTAACAGAAGAAAAAAAAAATGGTTGATGCTCTTTTCTTCTTATGCAGAGATTCGTCGTTAAAAGAAAACGTAACTTCAGCGAAAATATAAAAAATATTGCTTCTGTACTAGCCTTCATCCATTAAAGATTTTTATTTATTTATTTATTTATTAAATAAAAAAATAACTGATTTTTTACCTTTAAAGATGAAGTTGCATTTTTTAGCAAGAGTTAATATATTCATTTCTCAAAAAAAATTTTTTTTTGCTGGTTTTATTCCAATTTTAATCTTCTACACACACACACACACGCATATATATATATATCAACTTGCTGTTATAGGGGAAAACATTCTTTATATTCAAGATGAAACGCAGCAAACGATGACGAAGTAAAATGTCTGACCGAAAGCAATAATCTTGTAGCACTAAAAAAGCAGGTTAAAAGGCTCAATGTTTATTCTACCATAATCTTCAGCGAATCTCATCTCTCGAAACTTTTGAATTTATATTTTCTATAATTTTACGAAGAGAATTTGATGAATGAATAAAAGTAAGAGTTCATATTTCGAGAATTTGAACTCGACCTTATTTATTATCGACTGATCACTAAAGAAATATTGTGTGTTATAAATAATATAAGTTTTTCTACGCATGTAAATAGGAAAGTTTCGTGGGTTCGAGATAATTTATTAAAAATTTTTTTAAGTTTCAGTTTGATAAAATTATGTAAACTTTCCTAGCGTTTTCAGCTTTCAAAATCCCTAATTCAATTAAATCTATTATTTGAGCGCTTTATCAATACTTTGCAAGAATTCAAGGGATATTTGTAAGATATTGGCTGGCGTTCTAGTTAAGCTTCTGGGCTAGATGTAAGTTTAATACCAATTTACATTTTTTATTGGACATGTTACTGATTTAGTTCTCTTTATTAAGCAATTTAACCTATGTCATTAATACGCACACACACACACACACATTTATCATTCGGGGACTTGTAACAACTCAGGGATAGCCAGCATTACGGGGTTTAGCGGAACCGCATTACGCTTGCGCTGAAGCAATATAAAATCAGTTGTTTGTAATAACAATAAATTTACACAAAAATAAGATACTTACAGATTTCAAATTTGTGTTCATTTTGTGAGTTCCGGCAATAAGTTTGATGATATCTAAATTACCATGTTTGGCCGCCCAATGCAGTGCAGTCTAAGAGGGGAAAAAAATACATATAAATGTTTAATGAAATGTAATTAGAAACAGTAAAAAAAATAATTTAAAAAAAAAAGCAGTTAGACGTAAATATTACTCCAAAAGCATTTTAAAAACTAACACAGGATGCTCATTGCTGTTTTATAACGAGTAGGAAGACATAATTATACAAAGGCAATAATTGTTATAAAATCTGCTACCCATCTTATCAGCTGATTTCGGTGTGATTAAACTAAAGAGAAGAGCGGAAGGTCGTAAATGCTGGTAAAACAAACACAAGGCATTTAATGGCACTCTACAGAGTTAGTTACAAACTTAAAGTACACAGATAAAAATGTCACTGTGGTCTTAAACCGCATTTTACGACTCTGTCAGTCTGACCCAGACAGATTTCTAGCATACAGTTTTGGCGACGTAAAAACTATTATAGACACAGAATGGTATTAAAACGAGAAAGATATCTGAATGAATCGACTACTCGGTTCCAAAACGGTAACAAATCAGATTTATAAGTTTTGAAAAATAGGCAAAGAAAGGTCTAGTTGCTGTGAAAAATGAATTTGTGCATCAAAGCCATTTGAAACTCATATTTTAAGTATAAGATGTAACAAAATTTAGAATGATTTTAAATAATTTTTTTAACACTTTCCAACAGAGTTGTATTTTTCAGAATTTCATACGTCTTAAAATGCTCTAAGTGACAATAATTTTAGATTAAATAATTATAAGATTTAAAAAAAAAAAAAAAAAAAAAAAAAAAAAAAAACTTTTTAATGTTTTTAATTTTTCTGATGAATCATTAATAAAATACGCGAGGATAAAAAATTATATTTAAGCAACATCTAAGGACTCAATTCAGAGAAATAATAATAATACTGAAAAAAAAAAGTTGGTTTTAAAAAATAAAATATTTCTCCTTTTAGAACAACGTATATTAGCATCGTAAACTACATTAGCATTTATCAATGTGTATAAAATTTTTAAAGTGATAATGACGTCAATTTTTGTGAGATACATAATTTAACTTTTTATAATTTTTTAACGTTCACGTTGAATCAATAAATTCAACGCGCAATTCATAAATTCAACGAAATAATTAAATTTATTTATTTTTCTGTCGAAAGAAAATGAACTCGTAAGTTTTTTTTTTTTTTTTTTTTTTTTTGGCAACAATTAAATTATAGATAATATTATAATGGCTATTTTTATTGCTATTAGGAGCTTATTATTTTAATATTTTAATTAATTAAAAGAAAATTTTTCGAAAATTTGAAAATCTGACTTCGTAGTATTGTGTTGTCACCGGGTTCTGAGCTACTGTGAAAGTTTCAAATGTCTAGCTAGTAGGGAAGTTAGTTAAAAATAGATTGCAAGATTTGTACTGGACAAACAAACAAGAATCGAAGTTAATAAAAACATGGTAATATTATAAAAATTATACTGAAGGCTAATAATAGGCATTCGAAAGTATGCGAGTCCATTTTAGCTTTCGTCTAGATTTTAACTTTTTGCACTATAAGTGTTTTCCTAGCTAATTTATTCTCGCAACTAGCCACTCGTTCTAGTAACTCTAGTTTTGAGAGTTTAAACAAAATTTTAAAAATAAAATTGCTTACCACTAATTTGTTTCATTAATTATATGAGTTATGAGGTATCACGCCATAGGTGACTTAAGATTTTTTGGGGAAAATAATTTTTATTTAAACTTTAAAAATTCCTCACACAAAAATAATAATAATAAATGCAAGCGCTACTAGTTTCAAAAGAGTGTGACCTTACTTTTTTACAATCATTCGTTAAACATAACTCTATGTAAATTATGTAAAATTTTGTCCATGTTAAAAATTTTTGAAAAAAATAATAATAAATAATGGGATGACAGCGCCACCTGTTGAGCGATTGATACCAAAATATAATCAGCACCAGTTTATATGAAATTAAACTACATACCAAGTTCGGTTAAATTTCGGTAATTGGTTTGTGATATACAACGTTCACAAAATTTGTGATACATACACAGAGGTCAAATCGTGTTCGGGATATCCCAAAACATGTAAATCCATCGAAAATCGGAGGTCGAAAATTTTCACGAATTTAATACTTTCTTCTAAAATATTGTAGAAGGAAATAATTATGAAGAAAATTGAGCGATTGATCCCCAAATTCAATCACTATCGATTAAAACAATTTTGGTTAAATTTGACCATTGGCTCGTGCGATACATCGTCTAGAAAATTTGTGATAGACACATACACAACACACAAATATTTCCTAAAAATGGTCAAACCGTTTGGGTAAATCTATCGAAAAACAGAAGTCAGCAATTTTTAAGAATCCAATTGTTAGAAGAAAGTAAATAATGGTCAAAGCATTTTTAGAACAACACATAACGTACATCTATCGAAATCTGTGGGTCAAAAATGTCACGAATCCAATACATCCTTCTTTACGTATGCAGAAAAAAGGAACAATAAGTCAAATAATTTTTAACTGGTCCAACTTAACATAATTTTGTTTTTATCTTACAAAAAAAAAAAAAAAAAAAAAAAAAAAAAAAAAACCTATCGAACGTTTATCTAAACATTAATAAAAATATTCGAAATAAATAATTAAAAATGCGTCTTCAAATCAGATGCAATGCATTAACAACAATAAATCTTGGGCCTACTCATATTTTATGATGTTATACAAATTCACTTTTAATAATTTATATCTACTACAGAAAAACGATACACTCTAATATACTTGAGGATACACCCGACTTTATTTTAGTTTGAAGCAAGACATTTGTTCTACTCTACGGCAAAATTTTCATCAAAGGATAAAAGACATGTTCTGATAAAATAATATCGGCATTTTTTTTTTTTTTTTTTTTTTTAATATAAATATATATATATATACCATCTGCAATACAAAGCTTAATAGATTTAATTTCATAACCTTGTTAATAAATTCAATCGTAATTCAAAAATTACATCATCAGAACATTAACCTTAACACAAGTAAAAAGGTTATTTAATTTACATTAAAAAAAGAATTCTGTCGCCTAGGTAAAGTCAGCATACAAGGTGATCGAACGCTCAACCACATACTGCGAAGATAAAGATGTCAAACTTTCCATCGAAGGGAGATATTTTTCTCCAATTCCTTGTATCAAATATCCGCTACTGTTCTAACACCAGAGAAATTCACCTAATTGATACAGTAATCTGAAAGCACCCTCACGCGAAAAGATTATAACTATCAGGTTGTTCTAAAGGATAAACCTTGACATCATGTTTCAATAAACATTTTATGCGTGAAGAGTGTCAGATGGTATGCCTCGGGCTGTTTATCGAAGAACTCTCTTGTATCAAATAACCCACTACTCAGTTATTTACATGTTCCGACGAAATCACAGGGGGGAGGGGGGATATAAGAATCTTAGAAAAAGATATTCAATCACAAATACTAACAACAGTTGGAAAAAAAAAACTAGTAGGCTGCGATTATCACGAAACTCTCTTCTATACATAAATTCTAAAATTATTAGTGGGTCGGAAAGTTCCAGGGTGGAGGTGGAGATGCTAAAAACAAAAACCATTAGGTTTTTGTAAGAATTCACTTTCTGAATGTGACCAACGTAGCTTGCTTAAGTTTTTGGTAAAAAGTTTTCGTTTCACTTTTCTGTAATTTATACAATCTTTTTACTGTTAAACTATTAGTTTTTTCTGATTCATCTATTCATTTAGCAGTCATTTGCATAATATATCTTCCATTGGAACTATAGTTAACTCGCACGCGGATGATCCACGGTCTTTACTGGCTTTTTTGCGAAGATAAATTACGATGTATACAATTAGGTTCACATTTAAACGTTACAAAAAAAAAAAAAAAAAAGTAGAAAAAAAAATCTTGAAAAATGATAGTACTCCGAAGTTTTAACTGGTAATTTTTTTTTTTTTTTTTTTTTTTTTTTTCAGGATATTTCTTCTTACTCAACATTGGGGGGAGCTACCCATAACATAAGCATCAGACAATCTGTCGACTGAGCCAAAATTCAATCATCATGGTTTTGCAAAGTAAGCACCTTACACATCGTACTTGATCTCGTGCCATAAATTAGAAGTTAAGATATAGCTACTGAGCACATCACAGAAAGAGCAGCTGAACAGCGCCATCTGTCGGTCGATAAGCACCCATATCAAAAGCATAGTTTTCATTTCATAGTAGCATATCGCATATCAAGTTTCATGTAGTAAGTTACACTAAAACTGAGACCTGATTTGAGACGATTTCCTTTCAATAAATTTGGGAAATTGCTGCATAAGACCACCGTCTGCTGAGCGATATTCATCAAAATATAAAGCATCAATTTCTGCCAAGGTCCAAATAAATATAAAAATTTTTAAGTCCGTGCATTTTTGTCTTGAGATACAACGCCCAAGAAAATTTAGCAATATACAGACATACTAACACTTTCTAGAAATGACCAAATCCTGTTCCGGATATCTCAAAACATGTAAATACATCGAAAACTGGAAAGTCGGAATCTTTCACGAATCTAATACATTCTTTTTAAATATATAGAAGAAAGTTATAACAATATGACTAAATGTACCATGTACTAAAAGATGTAGTCACTTTGAAAATCTACTTTTTGACACGCATTTCTAAAAAGACTCCATAATTCCTGTTATTGAATTTTCAGCCCTTTCATAATCGTGCTATGACCATATGGTTCAGTTATACATCATAGCTAAATTATTGTTTTGAAAAGTATTAAAAAAAGAAGCTGGGGGAGATTTGCCCCCTCTCATACTTTCAATTTTATTCCTTGCAGTTTCTCTTTCCCCCATTTAAAGTGAAGTATGAAATCACTCTATTGATTCCTCTTTTATAGTTTCCTGAAGTCCGCCGCCACTTTTATTTTCAAACATTTGTTACGGGAGTTTATAAAAGTACTACTGTAGCTGACGTGTTATTGAAGTGGCAGGAAAGCGATAAAGATCTGGTTTATTAGTTGCTGACAAGGAGTGAACTTCTTTTTAATGAAGACAATTTGTCACAAAGGACAGCACATGACACTATTACTGTACACAGTGTTTGAAAAATACCACCTCGGTTTAATTCGTTCAATTCTGATTTTATACATACATAAAATATTACAAAGAAATTCTCAAATAAAATAATAGAATTTTGTAAAATTTATCAAACAATTCAGGTGATTCAATTTTAGAAATTACAAAGTTTGTACTTTTATATGGCATCAAAACAATCTTTTCCAGTCATTCAAACGTGCTGTTCTCCCAAACTAATCTATATTAATAAAATCAGACTTTTGTCTGTAAATTTATCGGAATCGAAAAATTTTGCGATATCTTCACGTTTCACACCCCATGAAAGCCGAAAATGACTTCAGAAAATTTTGCCTGTGTGTGTGTGTGTCTGTGTGTGTGTCATTGTGTCCGAATGTCGCTTTTTTGTCCGGGCATCACTTGAGAACGGCTGGGCGGAATTCAACGGCGCTTGGCAGGAATTTAGGTCTTCACCCAACTTAAAATTATATCTATCAACTTTTCAAAAGTTCCCCCCCTAGGGGGTAAAAGACTAAAACACGTTTGTCCGGGCATCACTCGAGAACGGCTGGACGGAATTCAACGGCGCTTGGCAGAAACTTAGGTCTTCACCCAACTTGACATTATATCCATAGAAATTTTCAAAATTATGATTAGTGTTTAAATTGTGGGCAAAAAACGCCTGCGCATGCGCCATAAATATTTTTTCACTAAAATGCTTTGAATGGAAAAATAAAATATACAAATAAATTTTTAAGTTAAAGACTTTTGTATTCACGTGATTCGCACTGCAAATTATGAAAAGATTGAAATGAAGTGTTGCCATCTAAGTTTCATATTTTAGTTAATTTTAAAAAATCTAATTGTCGTGTCGAAAAACTGTTTACACCCCAGGATTCAGAAAAATCACCTCTTTCATTTGGTACTGAATTTGTAACGATAGGTCTGATATTTCTAATTTATTTTTCCCTTTTTCCGTTTTTCCGTTGCCACTTAAATTTCATACTTTAGTTATTTTTTAAAAATCTAATTGTCGCATCGAAAAACTGTTTAAACCCCTGGATTCAGCAAAATCGCCCCTTTCATTCGGTATCAAATTTATAAATATAGGTCTGATATTTCTAATTTATTTTACCCTTTTTCCGTTTTCAACCCAGATTCGATATGGAACAGCTTTAGTATTGGATCCCTTTGGCAAAATTTGAAATTCGGCACCGAAGTAGCTCGGACGTTTCTCGCCAAGATCTTTAATTGCACAATTGAGATAGCCAATTCAGTTCATCGCAAAAACGGCTTAAAATATTTAAAGTCACCAACGGGTTCCGATACTTAAGCTGTGCTTTTTGTATTTATTTATTTATAATACTGTCTATTAAAGATTCCTGTGGTCACGAAATTTGGTGTGTAAATTGTTTGCATGCATCCGGCACTTATTGTAACTGCATTTCACGAAATTCGAAATCCCCCCCCCCCCCCACACACACACCCCTTCTCGGAGTCGGAGGGCAATAAACATGTGTAAAAACATGTTTTAACGTTTGAATTCGCTTTGAATTATCTTAGAATGGCGAATTTTGGTGTGTGGATATTGATTAAGTGTACGCATTATGTACATTAGTGGGATTTTGCAAAACTTCGGACTCACCCGCTGAGGGGGGGGGGGAGTAAGAAGTGGGTAAGTTGTGCCGAAGACAGTGGGGACCCAGGCTCCTAACATTGGGAGCGAGAAAACCTCTACCAATCACAGCGAGAACTTAGGTTATTAATAAAGATATGGCATTTTGACAAATCATTTAAGTTTAACGTCCAGCGAAGCGGGCAAAGCCTGCTAGTAAGTATATATGCAAAATATTAACAATGTAATAAAAAAGAAAGAGACAGAGAGAGAGAGAAAGATATGCTTACGTGGGGATTGCACGATCCCGTCCTTGAAACAGTGCGACATACTAGCCAGTATATTTCGAGAAAAAGTTCTTAAATTTTCCCTCGCAATTTATGTAAGTATTATTAAATTTTATAGCTACCAACAGTAGCGAAGCAGCTGAGTTAGCAGCCTACTTGCCTTACTAACTGCCCGGTCCGGGTTAAATTGCAGTCTTTAATAACTTTTCTTTTAACTATTTAGAGAAAATTCTGTATAAACAAGATTACTTTCACTCATTCACTCACTGATTGACTGACTCAATCAATGTACAGCAAAATCTACTGGAGCCACTGACTCGAAACTGGGTAAGATCATCGAAGAACCTCTAGTGTATAACCCACCCACTCACAAAAGATTTTAAAAATTCAGGACCCAATTAGGGGGAGGAATCGCAAAACATAATTTAAAAAAAACCTTCACATCTCCCCCCCCCAAAAAAAAAAAAAAAAAAAAAAAAGGTATCCGTAAAATTTTTGCTTTGCTTAAAAATATAGCCAACCCAAATGCCTAAAAACTAATTTATGGAATTTCAGAAATTAGGCTCCCAAGGATGGGGAGGGACAAAACGTGATTTAACATAATCTTCCATATCTCTAAATAAATAAATAAAACAGATAAACGTAATATTTTGCTTTAAAATAGAGCAAACACAAATATCTAAAACTAATTTCTGGAATTTTAGTAATTCATCTCCCAACCCAAGAGGGAAGCGGCAAAACGCGATCTTACACTATCCTTTTCATATCTCAAACAAAAAGATAGATATCTGTACGATTTTTTGCTTTAATATGAAGCAAACACAAATACTTAAAAACCAATTTCTAGAATTTCAGAAATTCGGTCCCCAAGGTTACGGAGAGGGCAGGGTGGCATATAAAAGAGTACATCCACCCACTGAGTCAACACTGCCGTAGCGATTCTGAGTGGCACACGAATTTTGGTGTGAAGGTCTAGAGCCCTGACACCCCTAAGACAGGGTTTTGAAAATTTTTCTCCCTTTGTGGGGGCCAGGCGACAAACGCACGTTTGCCTTCACATTACTTCACAGTAAAGAAATTACACAAAGGGAGACAGACCTGAGTACGAGGGGGGGGGGGAGAAAGAAAATCTCCCCTTTTTTGGGGAGGGGGGATTTGTAAAATTCGGATTTTCCAGTAAAACTCTACGAAAAATTGCATCTTTTGGAGCATGTTTTCAAAAACTTATTTTGGGTGTTTTACGATTTTTGATTTTTTGGGCAGGAGTGAATTTACAAAGAGGGCAAATTCGAGAACCCTCTTTCTGCGTTGAATTTGTCTTGGGAAATCTACAGATGTTGCGTTCATGAATTTAGATGTGTAGGTTGATTATTTTCATGAAACACAACTACGACAGGATTTTGCGAAATTCCCTTCCCCTTTTCTTCCCTATAGGGGTGGGGGAAGGGGACAAATAACCCTTTTCTAAGCTTGTAACTGTTCCAAATTATTTCCGGACGACAATTTTGTTAGTATATGGGTGTTTCCAACACGCACTATACAGGTATTTTGCGAAGTATCCTTTCTTCCCCTTTTGAGGTTGGGAGGCAAAAAACGTTTTCAACTGTAACTCTCTTCTAATTTATCTCAGAAAAGCAATTTTTCGGTGTATGTATTAGTTATGTGCCTATAACACTCTATAAATGGATTTTGCAAAATATCCCCAACCCCCCCCCCCCCCCCCTCTGAGGTCATGGTGGTTTAAAAAACATTTTTTTTTCAAGTGTAACTCCGTTTTAAATTATCCCAGGAAAGATATTTTTGGTGTGTGGGTTGGTTATATGTGTCTAACACACACTGACTATAAAGGAATTTTGTGAAGTTTCCCCTTTAGCTAGGGGAAGAGGGCAAAAACACATTTCCAAGCGTAACTCAATTCAAATTTATTTCAGGAAAGTGATTTTTGTGGTGTGTAGGTGTGCTATGCATACCAACACGCACTATGTCCAAATGATTTTAAAAGCAAATAAATTAAATTTTGCTTTCTTTTGAATAAGATATAGAAAAATTGATAATTATCCCACCTCCATATTTTAATAATTGTTATGATGTAAGCATTTACAAAGGGGTACTTATAAAATACTATTGTAAAACTGGATATTTACTGTATCAATTCCAAGGTTAATATATATATACATATATATACAGGGTAATTCAAAAAAACGTGGACAAAATGATATGGCAGACCAGTCATACAACAAGGATCAAAAATCGCATAAGAACAGGGGGTCGCAAACACCTGTAGAGGGCGCTAGAGCCACGAGAGAGCGTTGCGATACAAACACGAGCTGAGCTAGAGGAGACTGGCTTCATTCGAGCCGTGGATCCGTTGGGCGTAACATGGCTAGTTACACGCACCGCGAAATGACTGAAATGCATTTAATTTACGCCATGGCCAACTGCAATGGACGAGAAGCCATGCGAATGTATCGTGAGAAATATCCTGGTAGAAAGGTTCCTAGCAGCTCATTCTTTGCAACTCTGCATCGACGATTGTGTGAAACCGGTTCGTTCGACGTGCACAAGCCGAATGCTGGTCGCCAACGTATAACACGAACAGTGGATGCTTAAGAAAGAGTTGTCCATAAACTCCAGCGTAATCCTTTAACGAGTACACGAGTTGTATCCCGAAAGACCCATATCCCCCAAGCTACTGTCTGGCGCATTGTACACAATGAAGGACTACATCCTTATCATTTACAACACGTCCAGGCACGAGAACCAGGAGACTAATCGTATGGATTTTACGCGGGGATTTTTGCAAGAAAGTGCTGCGGACCGAAACTTTGCAGGAATGAGGCTGCGTTTGCATTGGAGGATGTGATGAACTTTCACAACCTTCGTGGGCGGATGAAAACCCGCATGCTACACGTCCGCACGGCGCACAACGAAAATTTTCCGTTAACGTGTGGGCTGGCATTGTAGGAGACTGTTTACTTGGTACGTACATTCTCCCATAAAGACTTAATGGTCCCTTTTATCTAACATTCTTGCAAGAGGTTCTGCCAGAAATGCTGAATGATGTTCCGATGCCTATTCGTCAACGTATTTGATTTCAACACGACGGAACTCCTGTACATTTCAGCACAGACGTCAGAGCACATCTCCAGGCTGCTTTTCCTGGCGGCTGGATTGGTCGCGGTGGACCAATCGCATGGCCACCACGATCACCAGATCTGTTTCCCTTGGATTTTTTCTTATGGGGATTTTTAAAAGGACTTTTGTATGAAACACCTGTTGCAACGCCGTAAGACTTGGTAGGAAGAATCGTTGTGGCAACACGATGTGTTCGAGATACACCTGGTATCTTTGAGAAGGTGCGGCGTTCTATGCAACGTCAATGCCAGGCGTGTCTCGATGCATCGGGCAAAAACTTTGAGCATCTCCTGTAGGCTCAACATTTGGCTTGCATTAGTCGCATGTGAGTGAGTAATTATCAATAAAATGATCTTCAATGGTTTTGTTTCTTCTCTTTGTGTTATGTATTATTTTAGACGCCCTGTAGCGGCTTCGGATCGCAGTTGCGACCCTACGTTCCTATTCGATTTTTGATCCTTGTTGTATGACTGATCTACCATGTCATTTTGTCCACGTTTTTTTGAATCACCCTGTATATATATGTGTGTGTGTTTATGTGTGTGTGTGTTGTTTTTTAAACTCTTTACTACAAGTAACTTTCATTTAATATGCTTTAAAGTAGGTATTATAGAATTTTAACAAAATAAATTTTAGTTCAGCTTATGAAATATAAATATTAATGAAGAAGAAAAAAGAAAAGAAAATATTAATAAGAATAAAATAAAAAATTAAATAAGAACTAATTAAATTATACTAGAAGGTAAGTATTGTTCAGTTTTAACAAATTGAAAAATTATATATATATATATATATATATATATATATTTAGGGTGCCTGAAAAAGAACTCCCCAACTTTGAAATGACATAACTGCAAAACCTTGAGATACAGAAAGGCGAAACAAATGGTATGTTGAACAGACATGAGTGGAATTTTCTATATGAATAAATTACGAATTATTTTCTGGTTCTGCCTTTTTTACATTGAATCTTTGTTGAACGCTTCGCCTTGTCATCATTGGACTTCAGCCTTGATAACAGTATTCCAGTACAGTAAAAACATATTGCTCCAAAGAATACGACATGATGTTCTTCAATTTCCTATAGTAAGTAATTCGATACAATTCTTTCACATGTATCAGTAATGAAGTAGACTGACGAATGAACTTTTTGTACTTCTGAGTACTACTTAAAGTTTCAAATGCTTGTGGCGCCACCTATTAGTTAATCTTAGACCTATTTCTGCAAACCCGTGCATAGCGAATTTCAGACCTGTTCTTCCAACATACCATTGTTTCACCTTTTTGTCCCTCACTATTTCACAGTTATGTCATTTTAATATTGAGGAATCATTTCTAAAACACCCTATATATTTATATGGAAACCTTTTCAAAAATATCACAATAAGAAATTAAACATATCACAGGAAAAAATTGAAGTTTTAACTGAAAAAGAATTAAAAGATAAACAAAATCCAAAAATTAAAAGCATAGAATATTCAACACTCTTCAGAAACATTAATTGAAATATTATTCTATGCGTGAATTCCTATATATCTGTAAGCATAGAGCCAAAAAATTACAGATATTAATGCTCTATATTCAACTATACTATACGAAATCGACAAGAAAAACAAGATAAATGTAATCAAAAAATATATATAAGATATAAATTAAATTCCGTTAGAAAATAATTTACTTATAGAAAACAATAAATAAAAGTTTTAAGTTCCGTTAACAAAACTAGTTTAACAGGTGTCAAACCGCGTTCATTAATAAACGTAAAATTAGCAATTCTTGCATAAGTAAGTGTAAGCTAAACATGACATCAAATAGTGGATAATTAAGGATTTTTTTTTTTTTTTTCAGCAAACAGATGTGTCTTCTTTACCCTTTTCGGCTGCCAATTAAGAGAGATTCCCGATGGATCCTCCCTCATGGCCAAACCCCGATATTCATTAGCGCCACGAGAGCTTTCAATTTGTAGCTCTCAATTTCCTTTATAGAGGCCCTTCATATGGCCACACATTATCGCAGGTAGAGAAACGGGTGGAAAGGCACTTTTAATGAATGTTTGCGTTCAGGGGCCGGCCGTGGCCCATCTATCAAACTCACCCAGTCTTCCCCGTGGAGTGGGGGAAGATCTGTTTGCTCTAACTCCCCAGACGATTTCAATTGCATTTTATTGTGCTTTACAGTATCCGTTGTAGTATGTTACGATGAAGAAAGCTTTCACGGTAAAAACGTACGCTTATGATAAATTTTAATGTTTCATCGATAAAGTAAGTATTGTAGATCAACAGACACAGTGAAATCTCCCGAGTTCCAATACTCCAAAAAGCTAGACATACTACTTTCTTGGAACAAAATAGCTTCACAGAATAACAGAATTAACAAATGTATAAAGTCACTTGAACATTCGACACTTAATTCAGTGATTACTTATTATTATTATTTTTTTTTTTTTTTACAGAATCCTTTTGATTCACATATATTTCAAAAATTAACAGAATTTATGTGGTGAACTGTATCTAACTTCAGTTACTTTGATTATATTCGCCAACAATTTTGTTGCATGAAAACGCAGGGGGAGGAGAGGATCAAGAATGACCTGCTTGTGCATTTTATTTATTCGTAATACGCTTTATTTATACAGTGGAGCATCTTTTATACGTTTCTCATTTATACGTTTTTCTCATTTATACGTTTTTCGACTTCAGTCCCAAATCATTCCATTGAATTCTAATGTTAAAATATTTCGTTTATACGACACGAGTAAATTCTTAATTTCACTTATACGTTTCTTTTCCTTTTTTTTTTTCTCCTTTTAGAATCCCATGTTTGAATTTCCTTCCACGATTAAAAAATAAATAAATAAAGATGAATGCTCTTTATGTTTTATTCTTATCTTTTCGATTATTTTTTCAGAACTATGGTAACAAAGTGCGACCTGCATCGATAGCCTGGGAGAAGGGGTTTTTTGAGAAATTTTCAGAGATAATCAGTTGGCGACTGGGTTGAATGTTAGGTATAAGAGTAGCCAGTGACCACTTGAAGACCTCCCACTTTCTCTTTTAATTGATTCCAGGGATAGGGTATAAAAGGAAAAAAAAAATACCACAACTTTATAGGCATTTTGGGAACTTGAAGATTTATTAAAGGTTAAAATCGAAATATTGAAAAAAAAAATTCTGAATTTCTATATTTTTAATTAATATTTAATTTTTATTCTATCTTTTAAAGATATTTTAAATTTAATTAAAATATCTCTTATTCGAATAAATGTTAAGGAAATCATGAAAATTGATTAGACTTTTATTATTAATATGGCACTTTATTGTGTATTAATGTTAAAACGAATTTTCACTTGTACGTTTTTTTCAGTTATACGTTTTTTAGCAATGGTCCCTTGAAAAACGTATAAACGGTGCTCCACTGTATTACTTTTTCCTAAATTTATAAGAAGAAAGTATCAGAGTTGTTAAATTTTTAGACTTTTTTTGTTTGGGGGGGGGGAGGATAATTTTTTTTTATAAAAGAAAAGGGGAAAAAAAATAGAAAGAAAGAAAAGTTTTTTTTTTTTTTTTTTAATTCTAACTGAGCTGTAGTAGGAATAGTGGGAGAGTAGTAGGAAGCCAAGGTCTTATGCCAAAAAGCCAGAGACGATTCTGCGGTGGCATCATAAATTAACATTTTAAAGGGAAAGCGGAAAGATGAACATAATTTTAACAATAGTGAAAGTCGTGCAGTACCTATACCTTATAAAATATATCTTGCAATTGTATATACCCGCTATATCGTCAACTTTCACTATCCAACTTTGTTTTAAGTATTAAAAATACAAAGCGCAACTCAAAACTCACTTTCAGCAATTTCAACTTATGTACTGAAATATATTCGAATATTTTTACTGTGACCCTGTAATCCAATCATTAATGAAAATCATAACATAGCATATTTTATAGGAAACGTGTTTCTCAGCATTTATATTAACATATGTTAAATTCTTTATATTTTACACAGTACATATGCTTCAAATAAATAAATAAATAAAATCTTCCCATAGATCTTAATTTATAAACTTTTTTTTTTTTTTTTTTTTTGAGCCCATGTACATAAATCAATGGTGCTATTTATATCATGCTTTAATTATTAAAAAAAAAAAAAAAAAAAAAAATCAAATATGAGTATAATTAGTATTGAGAAAAATAAACTTAATAGTACCGATAACATATTGACATGAAAGTGATACAATTGTCTCTCAGGCACATGCACGTCGTAGTCCTTCATGCACACATTTCAATTGCATAAACTAAAAATTAACATTTTTTGACTCGTGTCACTTTCTTTGCCGAGATTCGATACTAAAAATAATGCACTTAATTTCAATAACCAAAATATTTCGTTGTTTATAAATAATATAATGTTGAAATTTCTGTATAAAGTGAACCTAGAAACTAATTTATATGTGGACTTAATTCGTGGGATGATACAGTAAGAATAAATGGAGTAAAATTATCAATTTTAAATTTAGTAAATAATATGCAACACTGCCCGATAAACAGGGTGCCATGTTAATCAGATACAGATTTAGTTTTAGGCACGCGAGGCTCAGGTCTAAGGGCATCAATGATTTACAACACGGCGATTAAAATTTAAATGGTGAAGGAGATTAAAATTTGAAAGTGAACTCTGATTTAAAAGCTAATTAAAGTTGAAAATCGATTAAGTTTTTCATTGACTATTGTGAGGAAGTTACTCATATATTATTTACATAAATATAAATTTTATTCGAAACTTATTCAGTACCAAATTATCAACTAAATAATATCAGTCCATTCAATTCATTTTCCTTTTAATATTATAAGAAATACTTACTGAAAGATCACAATTTGTATTTTCCGTTTATCTCAAATAATTAAGTGTAAATTTATTACTTTGTTTGTTGAATAAATATCATTAACTGATGATATTTAAATCTTTTCCGGTTAATAAATAACTTATTACCAATCAAAAGTCAACACTGACAGTTAAGAGTATTATTTATTAAATAAATTACTCTTTAAAAAATCTCAGCGTCAAATAATATTGCACAAGTTTAATTTTATTATAGCTAAATTTAGAAATCCTTGGCAGTTAAATACATTTTTTTTTTTTTTTTTTTTTTTTTTTTTTTAATCTGGAGTGACTCCATTCGACTTTCCGAACATTGAGTAACTGACACAGTTTTGTGGATAAAGTAAAGAAAGAGGAGTTGTTAAACAAACAAAAGTGAGAAAACCATAATAGAGTGTTTGAGTATTTTTCTCCATATATTACACGATGTTTTATTTAACGCTACCGAACTTTCAGCCCATAGATCATAATGATAAAGAATTTTTCGTTGTGTCCCTGTAAAAACCAATAAATGCTAGATTCACCAAAATGCTTATAGTTAGTGCAACAGTCATTTATAATATTCATATAAATTTTCAACTCAATTGAATAAGGCGTTTAGATGCTATCACACTTTTAAAAATTTGGTCCTATCGGCCGTAATGATAAAGAAATTTTCTTTGTGTCCCTGTAAAAAAAAACTCTACGTGTTAAATTCACCAAAATCTATAAAGTTGGTGCAACTGTGACCTATAACATGTGTACAAATTTTTTGCTCAGATTAATAAAGCGTTTAGACACTATCGCACTTTTAAAAATTTCGCCCCATAGGCCATAATGATAAAGAATTTTTCTTTGTGTCCCTGTAAAATAAACTATAAGTGCTAGATTCACCAAAATCAATAGGGTTCGTACTATGGTGAATTACAATGTACGTACCAACTTACAGCTCATTCGAGCTAAGCGTTTAGACGCTAGCGTGTTCACTCACACACATACACACATGCATACACATATACATACACACACACATACATACATCATCGTTAAAATAGTGAAAACGGACTCAGGGGACCTCGAAACGTATAGAAACATCAAAATCTTAAATTCAGATTTTTTACATGATTACAATACTTTCCTCACTGTAGTGTTCGGAAAGCAACATATATGAGGTATATTTTTTTATAATCATGAGCATATAAAGGAATATATATATATATATATAATTTCTATAATTCTGCGCAATTTTAAGTGACAGTATTGCATAACACAATAATATACAAATTATACTATTATTTTCATATTTTTCTTTTCATTTTGAAGTATATTATGATTAAAATATGAATACAATTAAACATACACATTGTCTTAAATTTATTAGTAAAGTAAATATAGAGAATGTAATACTTTTCATTTTAATATTTTTCTACAAGTCTGCAAGGTAATTGTGCCAATAAAAATTATTTAAAAAAAAAATCTTATTTACATTTTTCTTTTTAATTTTTGCCAGACTTCCTACTTGTGTTCTATTATTTTTATTGATCGGTTTTTTTTTTCTCAATTCACTTTACAGAAACAAAAGACATTTAATTATTATGTTGTGTTGCAGAATGCTTGCTGTAATTTTATTTACACACAATATACTCCTCTTCTGCTTCACACCCAAACTCAGTACGTTATTTTTGGCTGTGGACTCACAACCCACAATGTCAGTTATAATTTGTATATTGATTAACACACTCAGGCTCAATTTGTATAAATTTTGGGTCTCCACATGTTGAAGGTTTGTCACTTTCTTTTGTGTTCTATATATCTTTTTCATAACAAAATGTCAGATTAAAATAATATAACATTAAAGTAAATAATGAAGTTTAGAAATAATAAACAATTTCAAGCAAATTAAGATACTGTACAAAGGTATGGATATATAAAATATTTTGTTTTTGTAATTATTGATTTCTTTTTTCCTTGCTTTCAATTTTGTCATACATTTTCAAGAAATATTTGTTAGTTAAATACATTGTCATATAGCTGTGAATTACTATAAATTTTACAATTTAGTGCTCATTTTATATTTCTATTGTCATGATTTCAAAATATAAACTGTTGCATTACATGAAATATGACTATGTCTTGTAATAACAAGTTCTAGTTAATTATTGGTTTTATACAATTAATGTGTAATTTTACATTATGAGTCACTCTATAATAGGAAAAATATAGTTGAAGTAATACTGATTTTTATATATAAAGTTATTTTCCAATTTGTAGTATGTATTTGTCTCGATGTGAGAGAGAACAATATTTTTTGGTTACCTTTCAATTTTTTTTTAAAGACCAAGGGGTGAAATATGTGAGGAAGTTACTCACATATTATTTAAATAAATGTAATTTTTATTCGAAATTTATTAAATACCAAATTATCAACTAAATAATATCAGTTCATTCAATTCATTTTTCTTTTTAATATTATAAGAAATGCTTATTGAAAGAGGACAGTTTGCATTTTCCGTTTAACTCAAATAATTAAGTGTAGATTTATTACTCTGTTGAATAAATATCATTAACTGATGCAATTTAAATCTTTTCCAGTTAATAAATAACTTATTACCTGTCAGAAGTCAACAATGACAGTTAAGAGTATTACTTATTAAATAAATTACTCTTTGAGAAGATTCAGCGTCAAATAATATTGCACAAGTTTAATTTCGTTATAGCTAAATTTAGAAATCCTTGTCAGTTAATGTCATAAAAAAAAAAAAAAAAAAAAAAAAAAAAAAAAGATTTAGTTTATAAATTATAATTATAGTGCAATCGTTAGATGTAGCAGTTTTTGATTCGTCTAATTTATTTTGTTGACAAAATAATTGCCTATAAATTTTTATAACGAACTTTTGATTTCAAAATATTTATATCATTTTATTCGAGAAACAAAGAAAGTATTTGGCACTATAATTTGGCTAATTTTTCTGAATATTGGCTTTTTACTTCAGATATTCTTGATCTGTTCTAGTAAACGGAACACAGATCTGCTCCAAATCATCGTATTAGCTACGTCGCAATTACATTCGCTCTCTCCCCCATCGTATTCGACAACCTCAACGTCTCACCAGGGCTTATTTGCATCATCATTAAATGTCATTCAACGCTCTGTATTAAATTATTGGAAATATTTATTATTGATATTTTTGGAGAGTTTCCTCAATAAAGACATCCTGATGTCTGCAATCAACTGTATTTCTGTAAAGTTTCTTGTTTACGTTTCCTTGCAGCTTTCTCCCTGCAGCAACAAACTTCATAACATAAGAATACTTTCTAAGGCACTTTAACCAGTTACTGATTTTCTCCTACTGGTTTGAAAAACATGGATATAGTAAACAAAATTTGTAAGATTGATCAGCCAGACCGGACAACGATCGTATGTAACTACGAGATGCACATAATGCTGCTACAAAACATTCATACAGCGATAAAATGACCAGAACTGGATTTTTGCTTCGGCTCGCGAAGCCTGTATGGAATGAGGAAAGATTTATAAGCCTACTGAGATTTGAAAAACGATTTAATTATAAACACGAATTCAAAGTGGAGTTTGAAACCGATTAGGTTTCGAGGGTACAAATTTCAAATATCCCTACGTTGACTCAAATATGTTTTTATTTCATAAGTAGAATTATTTTGTTAAAATAATTATGTATATATTTAAATATAACAATCGCTGTAAAGATATTATGAAGCATAGCAGGTTATCTATTTATGAAACAATATAATTTCGATATCAGAATGACTAATATTAGAACTTTTCTAAATTCCCTCATTTTTCTATGACTATTTTTCACCATTTCCCTGACTTTTCCCTGACTTATGTTTTTTTTTTTTTTCCCAAAAAATCTCACAATATTAGCGAATAATTTAGAAATTTACAATACAGAGTTCTCAATCTTTCCACAAAATTTATCAAAATTCCTGACTTTACATGAAATTCCCTGACTATTCCAGACTCACTTATATTTCTTGACTAAGTAATCATTCAAAATATAAATGTAACGTTTGTCTGTTTCGAGTAATTAAATAAAAATTTTAATTTTGTCTACTTAAAAATATATTCATAGGAAACACGAAATTAATTTTTTCTTGATCGCACTAAACTAATTTTTTCCCCCCAAATTCTTATGTACTTACTGTCATTCACTACGGTATGTTTGTGAATGTCAAGCTAATAAAAAATGCGCTTCCATTTTAAAGTAAATATAAGCTTTTTCATTTATCTCTCCGTGGCTCAGGTGGTTAGCGCGCCATGTTAGTAACGCGGTGGTTGAGCGTTTGATACCCCGAAGGTCCGGAGTGTTAATTTTTGGAGATAATTAGTAGAAAAGATGTCAATTGATAAAAGAAAATTTTTCGTTGCCTACACAGTATCCTAAGAATATTTTAAGTTTTTTTTTTTTTAAGAAGCCTTTTTTTTATTGTTCGAATGCTGAAATTTAAGGCAAATATTTAGTATTCAAACATAAAAATGTTTTATAAAAATTAACTCATCGATAAATTCACAAAGTAGTACACAAACGTATTTAAAATAGTTTTTAAAACTCAAAATTAAAAAATTGTTTGCAAGGAGCAACATTGTATGCATATTTTTATAATTCTAAAACAATTATGCAGTTATTTACAAAAAAAAAAAAAAAAAAGTTTTTATTCATATTTACGTATGTAATGGCCGACAGATGGCACAATCTGAGCAATAACTAACGGTCAATCATAGCAATGTATTGACCAATGGATCAAATGCGTCTGAAAATTATTTTTGGGTGATTTGATCCACAACCAGTTCACGGGATACATTATTTTCAAATCGAATTTTATTCTAACTTCGAAAAGATTTTTTGTGACACGATACATTAAGAATTTGGGTTTTAAAAGTTTTTTAAATAGATTATTTTAATTGTAAAATGATCATCATTGCCAGTGTTTCACAAGGACTGATCGAGGTGTCGAAGAATAATATAGTTTCTTAATTATATTACATTTATTATTACAATTATAATATATATCTACTTAATATTTCAAAATAGAAAGAATGGGGCATCATAGCGAAATTGGTCTACGGCTCAATTAACTGTAGGGCGCATTTCGTTAACGGAATATTTTGCAAAGGTTTGACAAACATGTGTTCATAAAACTTTGACCTCGTCTTTAATTCCTTAAATATTAAACCTCACTAGTGGCAGAGGAGTATTTTTCTCTAAATTGGTACACTCGAGATACCTGGTTAAAATCCAAATCACACTCTTCGGCGCACCCGTAGGAAGTTTCCTGTGGCTTTTTTTTTTTTTTTAACTCGCGTAAATACGGGCTAGAATCTCTAATAAAGCCCACTCCACACAGGAGGGCGCACCACCTAGGTTTAATACCGTACAGTAATCAATTGGTCTTAAACATACACCAACACCTTACATATTGATATTAGACACGTATAAATTGTAAAATTGCGTAAAAAAAAGATACGGTATTTTATGAAAATTATTACAATTTACAGGATTCAATTTCAAGAATCATCTTCCCGATGTGTTAAAAAAAAAAAAAAAAAAAAAAAAAAAGAGCGAGAGATTTTTTTTTTTTTTTTTTTTTTTGGGGGGGGGGGGGGATTCTAATGAGGGAAATGTGCCTTGAGTTAATAAAATAATATCGTGTAGCATATTTTATAAATATTAAAAATAATATGAGATATACATCTATATTTTAAAGTGACTTAAGCCACTTTTTTAGTGTTTCCACACAAGATTTTCAATATAAAAGCGTACAGTAAATCGGATTTCTGCGGTTAAAGACAAATTACAAGGGATAACAAAGATAACACGTTAAAACCTATAAATAAATGCATTTACACTTTAATTCGCATCTAACTGCTCAGCAAATTTACTTAAACATATTTCAAGGGCTCTATATGGATAGAATGCTGAAATTTTGTATATGGCCTACATAGGGCATATAAGGCACTTGTATTAATTGGACATTTTTTGGATGGGGAGCCATGTAAAATTAAACGTTTTCGAAAAGTATCTGAGATATAAACTTAAAATTTTTCTCAACCATACATTTTGACATAATGAATAAAAAGAAACTTTTAGTTCAGATTCTTAATTTGAATGTTTTCTTTCATTTAATGTAAAAATTATAAGAGTAAAAGGTATTGTAATTGAGATATCCTGCGTGCAGTGTGAAGGCACCCTTGAATTAAATAATAATAATTTTAATAATCTGCAATAAAAATAATTTTCTATTTTAAAGTAAACCAAAATAACATTTTTAATTAATAAAGTAATGTCATACTAGTTAACACATTAAAAAAAAAAAAAAAAAAAAAATGTTTGTACATGCATTCATTCTTTTTTCAAAAATTCTGAAAGTTGATCGAAAATTTTCATTTTCTTATTTTTAAAAGTAGTCTGTCCCCTTAATAAATACAGTCTCCACATGTAATATTAAACATTCACTGAGGGAAAACATAATAGAAATGATCAGCTTAGATATTAATAATACAGTGTAATACACATCTAAAAATCAGCTTATGATAGTAGAGACTTGGGGTCAGACTTAGATACTTTAGAAATTATAAAATAACAAAAAAAAAAAAAAAAAAAAAAATTAAAGAGAAATTAGAAAACCTGGTAACAAATTAATATATTATACGTTTCTAAACATTTAAAAACATTTTAAACTGGTTATATAATCAGTAAAAATAACCTCCAAAACGGGAAATGGGGGATGGGAGGAGAACAACCACGAAAATACATGCCGTTTGCCAGATAAGAATATCGTCTCCAATAATTTTAAGCCAAAATACCAGGGGTCAGGCATTCAGCTAGCTATCTATACCTGCAGAGCAGTAATGAACAAGGAAAAAAGGGCAGAAGACCCCCCGCAGATGTTAAAACAAAAAGCGGAGGGAATTATAAACGAGCTCCGAGGGCGGATGTGGACACTAGAAATGCGACGTAACACATTACACAGGCGTTTAGGAATGGGAGGTCGACAGTCGTAAAAATAGACATTCCACGGAACTATGTAATTTTTTAAAAGCTTCAAGACTGTCTTTTGTAACATTAGATATGGGTTAAAGGAAACATGTACGAAAATTTTTCTCTGCATTCAGTGTTCCATTTAACCGGTATCGCATCGCAATTCGCGATTCAAAGTGAAATGTTATAAAAATGTTTCTTTATACCGCAATCACGACGATACATTCTAATATCGGACATGTCAGGCATTTTTGTTAACCTAAAGATATTATTGAGTAACCTATATGGAGCATGTTAGACATATAGAACTGTATTTCTAAAATACTGAGTAAATTTCATTCCTCTAGAAATCCAAAATTTGTCCAATTGAAGCACATTAAAAAAAAAAAAAAAATGAAGGAAGAAAAAAAGGCCATGAATGCTTATTTAAAGTAACGAGCTACATATGCTATACAAAAATTTGGAGTTATTATACAAAAATTGTTACTGTTACGGAAAACTCTCTTTCTGTGTAGCAGTATCTGCTACACAAATCTTTTTTACTAAATCGAGTCCTATCTATACTAAACAAAGTCCTGTTTGTCTGTCGTCTCTATGTTTCCTGCATCACCAGACTAAAGGGAAAATACTGATACGTTAAACACGAAATAAATAAGCAAATAACAGATTAAATATATGTAATCACAACATTCAGCTAGCCCTTTTTGTGTTTATTCAATTTAAAACTTTCAGTGGTCAAATGTATTCTATTCCTTTACGTAAATGTGTAAAGTAAAATGACAACTGTAATAGCCAATTGACGAATCTGACTATGTATATAAGTAAAATGGTTTAATGTTATAAAACTATTAGTTTAACAATCCTAAACAATATTATGTATAAAGTTTATTAAGTTAGACTAAAACCTCAAGATCAATAATTATATTAATAGTTTTTCAGAAAAAAATTTAGTATTCAGTAAATTATAAATAACAGTTTGATATTTAGAAGTAATTTACTAAAAAAGCCCCTTTTTTTGTATGTGTGTGTATGTGAAGGGCCCCTTAAAGATTTGCGGGAAAGCCCCCCCCCCCCCCCCCCAAGTTGCTAGCGTCGTCACTTTTTGTTTCTCATAATAATCCAGGGGTGATTGTGACTCTACTTTAAAAATCCTGAAATTAAATGAAAAAAAAAAAAAAAAAGACCGGGATGCGATTAAAATTTTTTATGATTGTAATTAATAAAATACATGTTAAGTTTTTGTAAATCTAAAAAAAAAAAAAAATAGTAACTTACATGAGATATTCCTAAATTTTCATAATAATAATTCTTTTTTTTTTCTTTTTTTTTTAACAGTTACTGCAAAATAATTTTAAAAAATCTTGAAATCAGGAAAAATTCCTACACAGTTACCCCTGATTATCGATCAGCTACAACAGCTGACAGCGGTGTACCTAATTATAGCCATTAATAGTTATGTCACACAGTTATCGAATTGGTAAATAATGGTTATGTTAAACAATAATACGAGTGCAACATCAAACTATAATGCGAAATTTAACGACTAAGGCAATCTAACCCCTGAAACTAGACATTGTCATCGAACAACGAATACTTTATGAAAATAAAATTCTCTCCAGTTGAAAGTAGCTATCAAATTCATGTATCTAATTCTATTAATTCTGTATTAGACTACGAAATATAAGAGACGTTTACCGAAATCGTATTGCTTTATGGGGTAATGCGCTAAATAAATGTACACATGACAAAAAACTTGCATATTATAGACAATCCCAGGCAAATTTTATATTAGGTTTCCATCCTATTTAAAATTACGAAATCCGAATTTCACAAAATCGATGTAGTTCAGTCAGTTTTTTAGATAGATAATTTGTTAGTAGTTAGTCTATGCAATATTATTTTTTTAAACAAACAACGATCGTAAAGAAGACAGGAGTAGTGAGAGAATGTGTGTTCTACAACAAGAGGTGGTGAGGTAGGTTGCGTTGTTGCGTTAGGGGAATATGCTAAGGGAACGCAACATTCCCATTCACTACTACCTATTTGTATGATACAAGCTTGAAAGTAACCTTCTATAGTATATAACATAGCAATTTTAGGTATCGCATCATATTTTGTGTTTAAAAATAATTTTTAAAAACTTATAATCAATTATAAAGATTGTAATATTTAAATTGAGTCATAAAATTACTTTTCCTAATATATTTTTTCCGCTAAAATTTTCATAAATCAATTTCCCCTTTTCTTTT
This sequence comes from Salticus scenicus, assembly GCA_963930645.1. NCBI lineage: Eukaryota > Metazoa > Arthropoda > Arachnida > Araneae > Salticidae > Salticus > Salticus scenicus. The sequence goes on from OZ005654.1 coordinate 319,728,105, forward strand.
TATAATATTTCATAAATCAATTTCCCCTTTTCTTTTTTTATGATATTTCAAAATAATTCACACACACTCTAAAAAATGCTGACTTTGAAATAAAACAGACACAGTTTACAGTTAATAAAAAACCTTTATTTTTTACAATATTTACAAGTATTACTCATCTAATAAGTATTGAATATAATTTCATCAATAAAATTAAGTTTGCAATATTAAATCTTAATCAATTTCACAATGTCCATATGCTAAACTTGTTATTCCATCTTCAGCAATGTATCGTTTGTCATCAAACGGACTGAGACTGATTTTATTTTGACAGATAGTATATAGTTTATGTTTTTCTTGGCCTATTTTTAATTGTTTTTCTATGCTTGTTTTCTGTTGCAGTAAGCAATGTAAATAGTCTTCATGACTAATTTTATGTCTAACAACCCTGGTTGACACACCTTTAGCTCTCTTTTTTTCACTTTTACTTGATTTGATAGAGTACATTTTAGCCTTCAGTCCTACAAATTCCAAGGCTACTTCACCACTCAATTCATCTTTAAATTTCCCTATAACTTTTTTATTATCATCGGAATAAAGCGGGTGAGTTTTGGGATAGTCAGAAAAGTCAAATTCAGATGAATAATTTTTCATGTCTTTATATATATCATCGGTAGTAATATGGTATGTAAGCGAGTCTGTATCTGTAAATAACAGTACAGCTTGGTTGTTATACATTGGTTTTATATAATTATAATGAAAATTATACATTAGGAGTTTTGATAATTCGAGTATTGTAAACCCAACGTAAATAGGTCGGTTCATCAGAATGCTTGTTTTAAGTCTTTCTACAGCGGTTAAATCTTCATCGTACGTTTTAAACGATTTAAAAGTAGGTGATGCTATCAATTTTAATGCTCTCTTAGAGGTATTATTACAAAGTTCTATATTACGTCTTTTTCGCAAGTTTTCCATAGTCTTGCCGTATACACTATTATTAAGGAGTTTAAAAAAGTCCTTTTCAAAGGATGATGTTGCTTCTTTCCTTTTATTGGTGTTAAATAGTATATACTTTTTCAACCATGGTGCTTGTTTAAATTGAATGGCTTTATGCACTGCTGTAACTTTTAATCCCAGTTGCAGATAAAGTTTTAAATTTCTATAGTGCACAACATAATTCTTTTTATTACATAAGTTAGGTATTAACTTGGGTGTACCAACATATTTTCTGTTTTGCAGCATACTTTTAGCATAAGGTGATAGCATTTCTTCATTCAAGGTTAATCTTTCAGGGGCAAGCGGATAATCGTTATGTAATGTATGAAGGTGGTTAGGATAATGCAGATCAATTTCAAATATATACCCTACATCTGATTCATCGTCAAGGGATAAAATCCATTCTTCATTAATATTATGTATATCAACCCATTCAAAGTTGCCATAAGGTAGGTACTGGGACATAGCCCAACCGTAAAGGTTGTTCGCGTCCCAGTACATGATATAACTATTAGGCTCATTAGGGTTATAGTCGTTCATATAGGGATTATTTGCTCTAGCCAATCTTCGACTAATCATGCTAATACCACCTCGTATCCCTTTTTCTATAAGCAGCAACATGTTAATATCTGTTAAGAGCTCTAAAGGTGTTTCAGTCATTTTCAGGCACGCTTGCCATGCAAGTCCTGGAGTTGTAAAAAGATGCGCGCAATCAATTTCGTAGTATTGCTGACATAAAGTTCTAAAATTTTGAAATACATCCGCGAGTAACAAAACATCAGTTTTTACATATAAATTATGATAATCACCCAATGTCTTCATATTAAACGTGTTCCAAATAGTTTTGGCGTGTTGGTAATCGTCATCATCGATAATTTCATCATTCAATGTATTATAAAAGGCGCATGCTGGAGGTAGTTCGGTTTCTTCAAACTTATCAAAAGAAGTAAAGTATTCATATGGATAGACTCCTTTCCTCGTTAGCATATTCAACGGTGTATTAACAGGGAAATTCTCTTTCAAAATATTAAACTGGGATGAATCAAGATTTTTTACTAGTTTTTCTAGCGATGTGGGTAGGAATTGAAAGCTGTCTAAAAAGACTAATTGTACAGGATCCTTAGGTTTCTTCAATCTGAATGTAATATAGTTTTCCAAACTTGTAGCAATAACCTCTATCTGATGATTGTTATACTTGCCTAGTTTCGTCATGATGTGATGTCCATCATAGTTTTTTAAATTATGAAAGATAATCGGTATTTTTTTAGATAATTTGAAATTCAAGTTGCAGGCGTTATGAGCTGCACCCCTAAATTCTCCTGAAATGTGACAATGATCTCTTCGACGATCCTCAGCTAACTGTTTATGGCATATGTAACATACTTTAGCTTCTTGAAACTCCTTTTCCTGTGCTTCCGTTAAGACTATAGGCTTGATTTGTGATAAAATCTTGGTGAGTTCTTCCTTTTCAGTCATCATCTTTTCTAAAAAGTGTTCCACAGCGTCTTCTCCTCTATATACTTGAATTGGTTTAACGGAGCGTCCATCTGGCCCGATAATAACATATGCATATCCACAAGGTACATGATAGGCAATTTTTTCACTATGTGAATTATCAGATGACGGTGAAACCGAACTAACAGGAACAAGAAGGCTTTCGAAATCTGCATAAATACAGTAAGCGACAGGATGTTGTAAGTGCGTACCTGTAAATTTTAAAATGTTATTTTCCTCAGAGGGCATTTTAACAACCTGCACTTCATGCTCTTGACAGTACTGAATGTGGGTTTTCAATAAATCCTCTCTGCTAAATCGGTGTAGACATCTGAAACAGTAATGAGCTTTTAAACGATGTTGGGTTAAATCACCAAGTAGACGCGAAAAGTTTCGAATCAAGCAATAATGTTGCCTTTCTTCATCAGAAATTAATAATAAGCTGATAACATCACAATCATTTTTTGGAGAAATATAGAGTGGGCACACTTCATTGTCTTCAAAGCCAAAGACATTAATCCGTACATCATTTAATTTTTCAATAAGGGGTATCTTTGTTAACGGCACGGGGCATGTTACATTACCTAGTTTAATGGTATTTTCATATGGCAGGTAGTGAGATACACGATGGGGTTGCTGATTGAAATGCAAATTCAGTTTATGCGCGATCAAACACCAAACAAGGCATTTTTGATCTTCGTTTTTGATATTTAGCACAGCCTTTTTCAAAGCAAGTTTCTGTGGTAGTTTAATATAGCTACTAGCAGCTAACGGATGGTATTTGGCCATTTTTAGTTCCAGATAATGAATTTTCTTAAAAATCCATCCAGATCCTCTTTGGATAAATTCATCTAGGGACTTATTAATCTTTGCATATCCTTCACGAATATGATGTTCAATAGTATTATCCAAAAGGTCAGTAAAACAACAACTTCTAAAAAAAGTTTGAATTTCTTCCATTTCGTCATTACCTCTTTTACGCTCCAAACTCACTTTCATGATCATATACCACTTCAAAGCATTTTTTTCACGTATCTCATTCAAAAGTTTTTCATTTAATGCACCCTGTATATAGGTTTGAAATACTTCCATATCACATTCATTGCTTTCGTTTGGATAAAAAAGCTCTGTATTAAACGCATTTGAAGTGTTAATCTGTTTTTTAGCTCTTTTAGATTTTACGACAGGGGCAGCTATCTTCCGTTTTCCAGTAACAAGTTCATGCTTATGTCGCTTATGGCATGTTAATTCTGCTTTCATATCAAACATTTTATCACATTCACTGCATGAATATCGAAAACTTTGATGAAATTTTAAGTGCCTCTGCAAGTTGTCCTCGCGCGTAAATACTTGCTCACAATGCTGACACTTTATCGGTGTTACTTCATCTTTACTGCGATGTATTAACATATGTCGATTCAGTAACCATTTCTGTGAAAATTCCTTATTACAAGAAGCGCAATAAAAATTTTCTGACACTCTCTTATCACTCGTTTCAGCAGATGAAGATTGATTTTTACGATTATGAATCATCGTATGCCGAATTAAGCTTGATTTCACTCCAAATGTCTTTCCGCACGTATCACAACTGTATAACTTTTCATCTAAATGTATCTTTTCATGACGACACAAGTCCCATTTTCGCGAAAATTCCTTATTACATGTAGAACATCTGAAAACACTAAACATTTTCTTATCCGACGGTTCCATAACTTGACTCATTTTTTTAAGAACAAGAGATAATGCAGACAACATTCATAAAATTTTTCATGCAAATGACTTAAAATTACAATCACCTTCAATTTATAGCATCGGAGTAAATACTTACTATTCTCTCATTGGCTAATTAAAGCTTCAATAAAAATCAGAGCTTTTGATTGGCTAATGAAATTCACATAACTTTAAAAATATTTGCATCTCCAACGCGCATAATTTCATAACGTTAATAGTATGAATTAATGCTTCAATAAAATCACCGTGTGTGATTGGTCGAAAAAATCACGTGACCTCGAAAAATATTCGCATTCACAAAATTCTTAATTTCATAATGCTAATAGTATTAATTTACTTTTTAAAAAATCATTGCTTCTGATTGAGTTAAAAATGTTTACATAAAAAAACACATATGGCTAATAGCATGAATTAAAGCTTCAATAAAATCAGAGTTTGTGATTGGACGGTAAAAATCACGTGACCTTTAAAAAATATATGTTTCTAAACACCACTAAATTCTTAATTTTATAATGGTAAGATTAGGAATTCAAATCTCCCACATGAAAAACTTTCTAAAAAAATAAATAAAAAATAAAAATAAAGGCACCTTAAAAGTATCTGTATAAAAAAACACTTAATTTTATAATGATAATATTACGAGTTTAAGTTTCAGCTCTCTCACATACATAAGAATAATGAAAATGTTAGTTTTCGTTACGTCAGAAGGTTCTATCAGCGTATGATAAAACAATAGATAACTGTTATCTATCATTTCATCCTCCTCGCTAGAAAAACAAAGACGTGGTGCATCTACTCTAAAGGCAAGTCTTTTAAAGTCTTATTAAACATATATTATTTATTAAAATTAGGAATATAGTATCAAGATATTAATTTTAAATAAGCTTTATATATATATTTCATTTATCAAAATGCTTAACTTATAAGAATTTTTAATGAATATTCGAAATGAAAACTCTTTTAGTAGTCTTTTTAACTTCAAAAGTGAAGAAAATTTCCACTTGTTTTAATGGAAGTCCAAATTTACTAAACAACTTAGTTAAACAGAAAAGTTAATAATTTATTCCATTAAATAAAAAATACAAATTTTAATCATTCGTTTTATTAAAAATGAAATTAGATTAATATTTTTATTAAAAATGAAATTAGATTAATATTTTTATCATAGAAATTCTAGTATATTCTAGATACATTTTAAATTATAACCATAAGAATATATATTTCATTACCACTTTTGTTAATATTTAATCAAACTTGAAACAAAAAAAACATATATTAAATTTTCTTAAAGTACTCATTCTCTATACAAGTGGTTCAATGTTCAAAGATGGTATACATTTAAAGTTTTCCAAGGTTTTCTCCAAAACTTGTGTAAATACAAACTAGAAGCACTCATCCTCAAATCAAGGATCCATCAATCATGCTATTAAACTTTCTACACATTGAATTATATTATATCGCAATTTTTCTTTAAAAAAATATTAATAAAACTGCAAATTCATTGCTTAATTACTTCAATCATGCGCTTAAACAATCATGTTATTAAACTTTCTACATATTTGAATTATATTATATTACAATTTTTCATTAAAATTACTAACGAAACACCAAAAATAATGCTTATTTCCCTAAAAAATAATTCATTTCCTTAATTATACACTAAAAATCTACAAAAACGATGCTTAATCATACTGAATTAGCTTAATTGAACATAACTGACATAAAAAAAACCTATTGAAATTTAATAAAACTCATTCTTTATACGAGATTTAAAGTTTTCCGTGGTTTTTCTGAAACTTCCATACTAAAATCACTTAATTTTATAGTTTTCCATGATTTTTTTCCGAAACTTGTGTAAATACAAACTAGAAGGCAAGTCTTATTAAACGACAGACATTAAAAGTTTTCCAAGGTTTTCTCCGAAACTTGTGTAAATACAAACTAGAAGACAAGTCTTATTAAACATATATTATTTATTAAAATTAGGAATATAGTATCAAGATATTAATTTTAAATATGCTTTATATATATATATTTCATTTATCTAAATGCTTAACTTATAAGAATTTTTGATGAATATTCGAAATGAAAACTCTTTTAGTAGTCTTTTTAACTTCAAAAGTGAAGAAAATTTCCACTTGTTTTAATGTAAGTCCAAATTTACTAAACAACTTAGTTAAACAGAAAAGTTAATAATTTATTCCATTAAATAAAAAATACGAATTTTAATCATACGTTTTATTAAAAATGAAATTAGATTAATATTTTTATTAAAAATGAAATTAGATTAATATTTTTATCATACATGCATCCATTCTACACATCAAAATAAAAATTTTCCATCAACCACTTCGTTAATCATCTGAAAATAATTAATTTCCTTAATTATGCACTAAAAATCTACGAAAAAGATTTGTTTTTTCATTAAAATCATTACTTAATCATCTGAAAAATAATTAATTTCCTTAATTACGCACTAAAAATCTACGAAAAAGATTTGTTTTTTCATTAAGTTCATTACTTAAACATCTGAAAAATAGTTAATTGCTTTAATCAGTTTAGTTCATTAAACATTTAAATACTAATTAATTTCCTTAATTAATATTAAATATAGCTCTTAAACAACACCTTAATTAAGAAAATACAAAATTTTAATCTTTAATCTTTAAAATAAAAAAAAAATTCAAGAAATAGTTCTAAATTCTCGGGACAGATGGCAGCACATTTTTGCAAATATTTTCACATTAGAAAAAAATCTATTTTCCACAGATTTTTCTTATTATTTTCATCGCAAATTATCATTAAAAATATTAATTAAAATATTAATTATACACTAAAAAACTACATTTATCTATCTTTTAAGCAATTATTTCAAAAATCCTAATTGATATTAATTACAGCACTCAAAATAACTTGCATTTAAAACCAATTTCATCTTAAGACCGTACTCAATTTTATAGAAATAAAAAATACATTTATTACGAAATCATAAAATAAATTACATTTAAAATCAACTAAATACTAACTAACTTTTAAAAATTACAAGTTTTCAAACAATTATGTCTCATAAAATCCTAATTAAAACATCCATCTCTAAAATAACTTGCATTTAAACCCAATTTCATCTTTAATCTCTAAATAAATTGCCTTTAAAATCCAAGTTCAACGGAAAACGATACACTGAATATTCAAGAATCCTATTTACAAGTCTGGCTTGCTCAACGGTCAGAGCATTCGCTTGCTGAAGCTTAGGACCTCAGTTCGAATCCAGCTGCCGGCAAACGCTGAAAAACAAAATTTTTGAAAAAAAGAAGTTCAATAATTTCTCAATAGATGTCAGCACCAAACATATCCAGTAGAGAAGGAAGGAGAGTACTGCTCTTATCTACGGTGCAGGCTCTTATCTACGGAGGAGGGATCAGGCTCTTATCTACGGAGGAGGGATCCTCACTTCCGGTCCCTCCGTCCCTCCGCTGCCGCAGTAATCTCCTTCCTTCTCTACTGGATATGTTTGGTGCTGACATCTATTGAGAAATTATTGAACTTCTTTTTTTCAAAAATTTTGTTTTTCAGCGTTTGCCGGCAGCTGGATTCGAACTGAGGTCCTAAGCTTCAGCAAGCGAATGCTCTGACCGTTGAGCAAGCCAGACTTGTAAATAGGATTCTTGAATATTCAGTGTATCGTTTTCCGTTGAACTTGGATTTTAAAGGCAATTTATTTAGAGATTAAAGATGAAATTGGGTTTAAATGCAAGTTATTTTAGAGATGGATGTTTTAATTAGGATTTTATGAGACATAATTGTTTGAAAACTTGTAATTTTTAAAAGTTAGTTAGTATTTAGTTGATTTTAAATGTAATTTATTTTATGATTTCGTAATAAATGTATTTTTTATTTCTATAAAATTGAGTACGGTCTTAAGATGAAATTGGTTTTAAATGCAAGTTATTTTGAGTGCTGTAATTAATATCAATTAGGATTTTTGAAATAATTGCTTAAAAGATAGATAAATGTAGTTTTTTAGTGTATAATTAATATTTTAATTAATATTTTTTATGATAATTTGCGATGAAAATAATAAGAAAAATCTGTGGAAAATAGATTTTTTTCTAATGTGAAAATATTTGCAAAAATGTGCTGCCATCTGTCCCGAGAATTTAGAACTATTTCTTGAATTTTTTTTTTATTTTAAAGATTAAAGATTAAAATTTTGTATTTTCTTAATTAAGGTGTTGTTTAAGAGCTATATTTAATATTAATTAAGGAAATTAATTAGTATTTAAATGTTTAATGAACTAAACTGATTAAAGCAATTAACTATTTTTCAGATGTTTAAGTAATGAACTTAATGAAAAAACAAATCTTTTTCGTAGATTTTTAGTGCGTAATTAAGGAAATTAATTATTTTTCAGATGATTAAGTAATGATTTTAATGAAAAAACAAATCTTTTTCGTAGATTTTTAGTGCATAATTAAGGAAATTAATTATTTTCAGATGATTAACGAAGTGGTTGATGGAAAATTTTTATTTTGATGTGTAGAATGGATGCATGTATGATAAAAATATTAATCTAATTTCATTTTTAATAAAAATATTAATCTAATTTCATTTTTAATAAAACGTATGATTAAAATTTGTATTTTTTATTTAATGGAATAAATTATTAACTTTTCTGTTTAACTAAGTTGTTTAGTAAATTTGGACTTACATTAAAACAAGTGGAAATTTTCTTCACTTTTGAAGTTAAAAAGACTACTAAAAGAGTTTTCATTTCGAATATTCATCAAAAATTCTTATAAGTTAAGCATTTAGATAAATGAAATATATATATATAAAGCATATTTAAAATTAATATCTTGATACTATATTCCTAATTTTAATAAATAATATATGTTTAATAAGACTTGTCTTCTAGTTTGTATTTACACAAGTTTCGGAGAAAACCTTGGAAAACTTTTAATGTCTGTCGTTTAATAAGACTTGCCTTCTAGTTTGTATTTACACAAGTTTCGGAAAAAAATCATGGAAAACTATAAAATTAAGTGATTTTAGTATGGAAGTTTCAGAAAAACCACGGAAAACTTTAAATCTCGTATAAAGAATGAGTTTTATTAAATTTCAATAGGTTTTTTTTATGTCAGTTATGTTCAATTAAGCTAATTCAGTATGATTAAGCATCGTTTTTGTAGATTTTTAGTGTATAATTAAGGAAATGAATTATTTTTTAGGGAAATAAGCATTATTTTTGGTGTTTCGTTAGTAATTTTAATGAAAAATTGTAATATAATATAATTCAAATATGTAGAAAGTTTAATAACATGATTGTTTAAGCGCATGATTGAAGTAATTAAGCAATGAATTTGCAGTTTTATTAATATTTTTTTAAAGAAAAATTGCGATATAATATAATTCAATGTGTAGAAAGTTTAATAGCATGATTGATGGATCCTTGATTTGAGGATGAGTGCTTCTAGTTTGTATTTACACAAGTTTTGGAGAAAACCTTGGAAAACTTTAAATGTATACCATCTTTGAACATTGAACCACTTGTATAGAGAATGAGTACTTTAAGAAAATTTAATATATGTTTTTTTTGTTTCAAGTTTGATTAAATATTAACAAAAGTGGTAATGAAATATATATTCTTATGGTTATAATTTAAAATGTATCTAGAATATACTAGAATTTCTATGATAAAAATATTAATCTAATTTCATTTTTAATAAAAATATTAATCTAATTTCATTTTTAATAAAACGAATGATTAAAATTTGTATTTTTTATTTAATGGAATAAATTATTAACTTTTCTGTTTAACTAAGTTGTTTAGTAAATTTGGACTTCCATTAAAACAAGTGGAAATTTTCTTCACTTTTGAAGTTAAAAAGACTACTAAAAGAGTTTTCATTTCGAATATTCATTAAAAATTCTTATAAGTTAAGCATTTTGATAAATGAAATATATATATAAAGCTTATTTAAAATTAATATCTTGATACTATATTCCTAATTTTAATAAATAATATATGTTTAATAAGACTTTAAAAGACTTGCCTTTAGAGTAGATGCACCACGTCTTTGTTTTTCTAGCGAGGAGGATGAAATGATAGATAACAGTTATCTATTGTTTTATCATACGCTGATAGAACCTTCTGACGTAACGAAAACTAACATTTTCATTATTCTTATGTATGTGAGAGAGCTGAAACTTAAACTCGTAATATTATCATTATAAAATTAAGTGTTTTTTTATACAGATACTTTTAAGGTGCCTTTATTTTTATTTTTTATTTATTTTTTTAGAAAGTTTTTCATGTGGGAGATTTGAATTCCTAATCTTACCATTATAAAATTAAGAATTTAGTGGTGTTTAGAAACATATATTTTTTAAAGGTCACGTGATTTTTACCGTCCAATCACAAACTCTGATTTTATTGAAGCTTTAATTCATGCTATTAGCCATATGTGTTTTTTTATGTAAACATTTTTAACTCAATCAGAAGCAATGATTTTTTAAAAAGTAAATTAATACTATTAGCATTATGAAATTAAGAATTTTGTGAATGCGAATATTTTTCGAGGTCACGTGATTTTTTCGACCAATCACACACGGTGATTTTATTGAAGCATTAATTCATACTATTAACGTTATGAAATTATGCGCGTTGGAGATGCAAATATTTTTAAAGTTATGTGAATTTCATTAGCCAATCAAAAGCTCTGATTTTTATTGAAGCTTTAATTAGCCAATGAGAGAATAGTAAGTATTTACTCCGATGCTATAAATTGAAGGTGATTGTAATTTTAAGTCATTTGCATGAAAAATTTTATGAATGTTGTCTGCATTATCTCTTGTTCTTAAAAAAATGAGTCAAGTTATGGAACCGTCGGATAAGAAAATGTTTAGTGTTTTCAGATGTTCTACATGTAATAAGGAATTTTCGCGAAAATGGGACTTGTGTCGTCATGAAAAGATACATTTAGATGAAAAGTTATACAGTTGTGATACGTGCGGAAAGACATTTGGAGTGAAATCAAGCTTAATTCGGCATACGATGATTCATAATCGTAAAAATCAATCTTCATCTGCTGAAACGAGTGATAAGAGAGTGTCAGAAAATTTTTATTGCGCTTCTTGTAATAAGGAATTTTCACAGAAATGGTTACTGAATCGACATATGTTAATACATCGCAGTAAAGATGAAGTAACACCGATAAAGTGTCAGCATTGTGAGCAAGTATTTACGCGCGAGGACAACTTGCAGAGGCACTTAAAATTTCATCAAAGTTTTCGATATTCATGCAGTGAATGTGATAAAATGTTTGATATGAAAGCAGAATTAACATGCCATAAGCGACATAAGCATGAACTTGTTACTGGAAAACGGAAGATAGCTGCCCCTGTCGTAAAATCTAAAAGAGCTAAAAAACAGATTAACACTTCAAATGCGTTTAATACAGAGCTTTTTTATCCAAACGAAAGCAATGAATGTGATATGGAAGTATTTCAGACCTATATACAGGGTGCATTAAATGAAAAACTTTTGAATGAGATACGTGAAAAAAATGCTTTGAAGTGGTATATGATCATGAAAGTGAGTTTGGAGCGTAAAAGAGGTAATGACGAAATGGAAGAAATTCAAACTTTTTTTAGAAGTTGTTGTTTTACTGACCTTTTGGATAATACTATTGAACATCATATTCGTGAAGGATATGCAAAGATTAATAAGTCCCTAGATGAATTTATCCAAAGAGGATCTGGATGGATTTTTAAGAAAATTCATTATCTGGAACTAAAAATGGCCAAATACCATCCGTTAGCTGCTAGTAGCTATATTAAACTACCACAGAAACTTGCTTTGAAAAAGGCTGTGCTAAATATCAAAAACGAAGATCAAAAATGCCTTGTTTGGTGTTTGATCGCGCATAAACTGAATTTGCATTTCAATCAGCAACCCCATCGTGTATCTCACTACCTGCCATATGAAAATACCATTAAACTAGGTAATGTAACATGCCCCGTGCCGTTAACAAAGATACCCCTTATTGAAAAATTAAATGATGTACGGATTAATGTCTTTGGCTTTGAAGACAATGAAGTGTGCCCACTCTATATTTCTCCAAAAAATGATTGTGATGTTATCAGCTTATTATTAATTTCTGATGAAGAAAGGCAACATTATTGCTTGATTCGAAACTTTTCGCGTCTACTTGGTGATTTAACCCAACATCGTTTAAAAGCTCATTACTGTTTCAGATGTCTACACCGATTTAGCAGAGAGGATTTATTGAAAACCCACATTCAGTACTGTCAAGAGCATGAAGTGCAGGTTGTTAAAATGCCCTCTGAGGAAAATAACATTTTAAAATTTACAGGTACGCACTTACAACATCCTGTCGCTTACTGTATTTATGCAGATTTCGAAAGCCTTCTTGTTCCTGTTAGTTCGGTTTCACCGTCATCTGATAATTCACATAGTGAAAAAATTGCCTATCATGTACCTTGTGGATATGCATATGTTATTATCGGGCCAGATGGACGCTCCGTTAAACCAATTCAAGTATATAGAGGAGAAGACGCTGTGGAACACTTTTTAGAAAAGATGATGACTGAAAAGGAAGAACTCACCAAGATTTTATCACAAATCAAGCCTATAGTCTTAACGGAAGCACAGGAAAAGGAGTTTCAAGAAGCTAAAGTATGTTACATATGCCATAAACAGTTAGCTGAGGATCGTCGAAGAGATCATTGTCACATTTCAGGAGAATTTAGGGGTGCAGCTCATAACGCCTGCAACTTGAATTTCAAATTATCTAAAAAAATACCGATTATCTTTCATAATTTAAAAAACTATGATGGACATCACATCATGACGAAACTAGGCAAGTATAACAATCATCAGATAGAGGTTATTGCTACAAGTTTGGAAAACTATATTACATTCAGATTGAAGAAACCTAAGGATCCTGTACAATTAGTCTTTTTAGACAGCTTTCAATTCCTACCCACATCGCTAGAAAAACTAGTAAAAAATCTTGATTCATCCCAGTTTAATATTTTGAAAGAGAATTTCCCTGTTAATACACCGTTGAATATGCTAACGAGGAAAGGAGTCTATCCATATGAATACTTTACTTCTTTTGATAAGTTTGAAGAAACCGAACTACCTCCAGCATGCGCCTTTTATAATACATTGAATGATGAAATTATCGATGATGACGATTACCAACACGCCAAAACTATTTGGAACACGTTTAATATGAAGACATTGGGTGATTATCATAATTTATATGTAAAAACTGATGTTTTGTTACTCGCGGATGTATTTCAAAATTTTAGAACTTTATGTCAGCAATACTACGAAATTGATTGCGCGCATCTTTTTACAACTCCAGGACTTGCATGGCAAGCGTGCCTGAAAATGACTGAAACACCTTTAGAGCTCTTAACAGATATTAACATGTTGCTGCTTATAGAAAAAGGGATACGAGGTGGTATTAGCATGATTAGTCGAAGATTGGCTAGAGCAAATAATCCCTATATGAACGACTATAACCCTAATGAGCCTAATAGTTATATCATGTACTGGGACGCGAACAACCTTTACGGTTGGGCTATGTCCCAGTACCTACCTTATGGCAACTTTGAATGGGTTGATATACATAATATTAATGAAGAATGGATTTTATCCCTTGACGATGAATCAGATGTAGGGTATATATTTGAAATTGATCTGCATTATCCTAACCACCTTCATACATTACATAACGATTATCCGCTTGCCCCTGAAAGATTAACCTTGAATGAAGAAATGCTATCACCTTATGCTAAAAGTATGCTGCAAAACAGAAAATATGTTGGTACACCCAAGTTAATACCTAACTTATGTAATAAAAAGAATTATGTTGTGCACTATAGAAATTTAAAACTTTATCTGCAACTGGGATTAAAAGTTACAGCAGTGCATAAAGCCATTCAATTTAAACAAGCACCATGGTTGAAAAAGTATATACTATTTAACACCAATAAAAGGAAAGAAGCAACATCATCCTTTGAAAAGGACTTTTTTAAACTCCTTAATAATAGTGTATACGGCAAGACTATGGAAAACTTGCGAAAAAGACGTAATATAGAACTTTGTAATAATACCTCTAAGAGAGCATTAAAATTGATAGCATCACCTACTTTTAAATCGTTTAAAACGTACGATGAAGATTTAACCGCTGTAGAAAGACTTAAAACAAGCATTCTGATGAACCGACCTATTTACGTTGGGTTTACAATACTCGAATTATCAAAACTCCTAATGTATAATTTTCATTATAATTATATAAAACCAATGTATAACAACCAAGCTGTACTGTTATTTACAGATACAGACTCGCTTACATACCATATTACTACCGATGATATATATAAAGACATGAAAAATTATTCATCTGAATTTGACTTTTCTGACTATCCCAAAACTCACCCGCTTTATTCCGATGATAATAAAAAAGTTATAGGGAAATTTAAAGATGAATTGAGTGGTGAAGTAGCCTTGGAATTTGTAGGACTGAAGGCTAAAATGTACTCTATCAAATCAAGTAAAAGTGAAAAAAAGAGAGCTAAAGGTGTGTCAACCAGGGTTGTTAGACATAAAATTAGTCATGAAGACTATTTACATTGCTTACTGCAACAGAAAACAAGCATAGAAAAACAATTAAAAATAGGCCAAGAAAAACATAAACTATATACAATCTGTCAAAATAAAATCAGTCTCAGTCCGTTTGATGACAAACGATACATTGCTGAAGATGGAATAACAAGTTTAGCATATGGACATTGTGAAATTGATTAAGATTTAATATTGCAAACTTAATTTTATTGATGAAATTATATTCAATACTTATTAGATGAGTAATACTTGTAAATATTGTAAAAAATAAAGGTTTTTTATTAACTGTAAACTGTGTCTGTTTTATTTCAAAGTCAGCATTTTTTAGAGTGTGTGTGAATTATTTTGAAATATCATAAAAAAAGAAAAGGGGAAATTGATTTATGAAATATTATAAAAAGAAAAGGGGAAATTGATTTATGAAAATTTTAGCGGAAAAAATATATTAGGAAAAGTAATTTTATGACTCAATTTAAATATTACAATCTTTATAATTGATTATAAGTTTTTAAAAATTATTTTTAAACACAAAATATGATGCGATACCTAAAATTGCTATGTTATATACTATAGAAGGTTACTTTCAAGCTTGTATCATACAAATAGGTAGTAGTGAATGGGAATGTTGCGTTCCCTTAGCATATTCCCCTAACGCAACAACGCAACCTACCTCACCACCTCTTGTTGTAGAACACACATTCTCTCACTACTGACAGGCTAGTTTTAAAACATAGTGACCTACGACATAGTAAATTTTAACACTCTACTTTGACAATTTCATAAGTTATTGGAAATTTAAAACTTTCTTAAAGTATACTGAAAATTGTTGCATAAATCTACATTAAAAGGGTAATTTTCATCGTGAATAAGTCTTAATGGTTTTAAAATATCATTTATGACACTAGCATGGATATTTTTTCATTAACATTTAATTTAAAAAGCTCTCTAGCCGAGGCTGACCATTAGCCAAGTGCAATGGTCTGTAGCAGAAATGTGTGCGAAGAAATATGGGATAGAACATAGAACTCTGAACAAAGTCCACTATGCCAAAATAAATTTGCAATAAATAAATTTGCAATATGCAAATAAATTTCTATTAAAATTGATATTTTACTTTCTAGTTTACTTAAATTTTCAAAATTGATATTTAGCCAATGTAAAGTGAACCCCAAAATGTCAGGTAAAAAGAACTTATCAATCAAGGCATACAACAGCGAACACATAGTTCTTAAAAAAAAAAAAAAGCCGTAAAATCGCTTTTAGTCAATCCATCAACGGAAAATGATACTACACTAACATACGTTTTAAGATGTCCCTACATGAAAAAACACAGATACTTCCAAAACAAAGTGTACTTTCTGAAAGCCAAACTTATTACAAATCGTAAAACCAAACAATAAAACAAATAAAAGGTAGTATCAGTGAATTATGGCAAGACATCTCTAGGTCCTCCACAGGTGGGTCATTCAAGAGAAAATACTTAACACAAGCTATTTCTAACATGGATGGTTTAAGGTGCCTATATAGTTAATTGCTTTTCAGAAATAAAAAAACATTCTTATTCGTGGATAGTCGGCTCTTGGGGCGGGCGTCCTGCAGAGAGATAATTGAGTGCCACGAGCTAGAATATCATAATTGCAATTGGTAAAAGTAGTGGGTGTGCAAAAGGTGATTGAAAGTAAAATGTTTACATGGGCAAGGCGATAGCTATCCTAGAGGATCCATTTAAAACCTATCACCGAAATTAATTTTTCTGTAGAGAAAAGATTTAGGTGGCGACACATTTAAGCAAAGAAGAAATATACGTAAGGACAAGGCAACAAATCTTTAAACACATCATTCCAACAAGTAAAAAAAAAAAAAAAAAAAACAATGACAGGATGATGATGAACAAGATTCTTTAAAATAAAATGTGTTCGCGGTAATTTGAATATTTGTAAAACGAGAAATAAAATTACTATTACCTTTCGGTTTAAAAAATAAATTAACAAAAAACAGGAATGAAAAGGAAAAAAAAGAGAGAGAGAGAGAAAAAGAAACTTGTATGTTCCTGTAATTACAAAACTTTCTTCGATACTATTTATATGTAACAGTGCTACTATCGGTTAAAATGATCAAATGTTTAATCTTAGCTTCTCACAACAAAGAATTTACATATTACATATTTGGTATAATTTTAACTAACAAATGCTGCGATGTAGCCATAAGGAAAATCGCAGAAGGTGAGTAATAGTAGCATCACATGTTAACCCAGATACACCAAAAGTAAATAGGCATTCTTTTTCATAACGGGTATTTAACATATCACGTTTAATGCATTCATACACTACAGAAACTGATGCATAGCCATCCCAACATCGACTTCTCCTTTCAACACCTTAAGGGTTAAACTTCGTTAAATCCATTTATAGTGAGTCTCTACGTCATGAAATGAACCCACTATTCAAACAGCATGTTTTTAGTTTCAGCGATTTGGACTTAAAATTGATACATAAAGAAGTACATCATTGATATTTTGCGTTTGCATATATAGGTATCAGAAAGCTTTTCCACATTACAGATAAATATTTTATTCATCTGCATAGCATATGTGAGCTCTGTTCTTACAAGGAAGGTCTCCATAGGCGCATACGCAAAAAATTTTGAAAAAATTACAGAATACTTTCCTCATGAGGTTATGTATGTTTAAAAAAAAAAAAAAAATCTGGCGGAATCACTGTATATCGTCCGTAAAAAATATTGAAAATGTCCGATTCTTGGCTATTTATCGCTCGTTGGCGACACAATGAAATCTGATGCAAAACGGTTTTTGATAAATATTCATTACAGAAAAACATTTCCCATACTCTTCATACTGAACTAGTTTAAGAAAGTTTACTTTAAATAAATACACTTTTATAACTACAATTTTGCCATGTACATTTATAAGTAAACCTAACGATCAAATTATACAACCTTACAAAAAATTTTATCATAATAAGCAGAAATTTGATATAATTATAAACATACTACATATTCCCATGATTAAATGTATGAGTACACAAATTATTACATACATGTCACAGAAAGGCAGTACACTAAGAAAAATGAAATATATATAAACTTAAAGCATATTTTTGTACTCTTGAAGCACACTACACACATAAATAGTTAAAAATTATTAATCCATTTTTCAGATTTTTA
Source organism: Salticus scenicus (assembly GCA_963930645.1). NCBI lineage: Eukaryota > Metazoa > Arthropoda > Arachnida > Araneae > Salticidae > Salticus > Salticus scenicus. Next base: position 319,746,149 of record OZ005654.1, read on the forward strand.
AATTTTTAACTTAGTGTATCAGTTACTCAACTCCATTTAAAAAAAAATTTAAGTGATTTACTAACTCTGCGACAATGAAAATTTATTTTATTTTATAACTATAAAAAGTTTTGCATGATTTTCAGATGAATTATTAAATTTCATATAGTTTTCGAGATTCGGTTATAAAGAAATCGGGTTCAAGTCGATGAAAAAAACATGTTATTTTGTCCGTTTGATTCTAGTCTAAATTCATTGTATCAATGCTGCCGGGAGATGAACATTTCATAGGAATGCACACCCTACGCAAAATTAATGTTTGAATGATAATTTAACTAGTTTTCGGTGTTTTGTACAAGGAAAGGTACTGGCAGTTATGAAACAGAAAGGCTCATTTTTTAATAGTAAAAACTTTTAGTATTTAAAAAAAAAATAATATGGATTGCATGTAACTTTAAATGTTTAACACTTTATATTTTCTAAGATATTATAACTATGAAGAAACCCTATTTTTATCTGCAAAAATTCAATTTTCCCCATTTTTCCAGAACTCAAAATTCCTGGAAATTTTACATCTCTACCCCCCTCCCTCCACCTCTTAAAAATCCAAAACTCCAAAATCGCAGAAAATGTTTTTTTTTTTTTTTTTGTTGTTTTGTTTTTTTTCCCCTATTCAATTTTAGTCTCCCCATCTGCAACTTCTTCGCCGTGAATTAATTTGGAGCCGAGTTATGCTTATAAAAGTGTTTTGCCTTCTCCCCCTCCTCCACCTCCCAATGGAACAACGGGTGTATTTCGCAAAATCCTGTCTTAGTGAGGGTCAGGGTCCTAAAACCAACCTGCTCACCAAAATTTGTGACTGTATCTCCCATAGAATTGCCACGGCTGTGTTAGTGAATCAATGAGGTTACTCTTTTATATATATAGATAGATATTTTATGCAGGACTTTTTTAGATATTCATCTTTGTAATATCTTGAAGGTGGAACCTTTTGAATATATTGTATATATATATATTTTTTTTTTTCATTGAGAAATAAAGGAAATGCGAATAATGTTTTAATCCCGTTTCCTCCCCTGCCTTCCCCCTGGGGACGATATTTAAAAAAAAAAAAAATTATGCGAGAAATGCGGCATAAAATTTTATGCGGCACAAAAAAAATTGCATCAATGAGAAATTATCGCTCTTTAGATTCAAGTTTCCAATAACCATTGACATTTATGTCCTGGATGTGAGAATAGTTAAAAATTATATGGCTTCCGCGAGGCGTTTGATCGCGATCATCATCGCTAGCTTTTTAATTTTTTTTTTATAAATCACAGAAAGTGGCAACTGTAATGTCGATCGATACATATTTTTTTAATCGCCATCTTTTTTATTTAGTGGCGATTGGCGACTGTTAATTTTATCCTCTACCTTCGTACAAACCATTGCGAAGAGAGAAACACAACTTTTTTTTTTTTTTTTTCTGTTAACAGAACAGAATTTAATAAATCTATTTTGACTTTTCCGAGAGAAAACACCATCGTCAGTGTTAAACAAAAAACACTAACAAGGGAAGTATGAATGAGTAAAATTCCGATTTAAACCAAATCTAGCTTAAATTAAAGAGCATGGTAGAAAACATAGGATAGCGTTCAAATTTGCTGCAACAACTCCCCAGGGGGCAAGAAATGACCCTTAAACTTTTAGATGCTTTTTATGAAAATCGAAAAAAGAAGACTGCAGCTCGCAGAAGCGTGGTACTGTGGCAAGGTCTTGGATTCGTGTTACGTAGTTCCTGCGTTCGAGCCTCGGAACACTTAATTTTTTTTTTTTTCTTTCCCAAATATGCATATACAGATATATTATATGCATACTTTTTTTTTAATAAAATAAAGGAAAAAAATTAAGGAAGATAATTATTAAATTTAATTAAAAAATATATTTAAATGTTTAATTAAATTATTAATAAATTTTATTTACACATTTTTTTTCTTTCCTAAAATTTCAGTTAATTTTGTTTATCAATATTTTACGTCAAAGCCGCTAGTAGCAAATGATGATCGTCTGCTTTTAATTTTGTTATTCTTCGTACATAAAAATGAATACTATTTCTATCCGCGTTTGTAATGATCGATAGATGGCGCTCTCTGAACTGCAGTTGTTAGTAAATATAATAGCCACGTGTACTTATTATTGTTCTTTCTCCGCCATTACATCATGGAAAATCGATTGCATAACATGATGATATGCAGTGGTGTGATAATTTCACCTTAGCCCACCAGAGGGCGAGCATTTCATTACAATCGCGGATTAAATTATTAAAACATTTTATTTCAAGCGAAAAAATGCTTTTAATTTTACTTTCTGAATTAAATAAATGAATAATTCAAAGAAAAATATTACCTTTATTTATTTATTTTTGCTTTATATAAATTCTTAATATTTTTTGCCAACGCTGCTAAAGCATAAAGAGCCTCCAAAAGCTGATCGTCTGCTTTTACTTGAATTATTTTTCATGCGGAAAAAGAAAGAACTTTTACTTGTATAGTCGTTATTGTGATGAATTTTCGTTTATACGTTGCACTTATAAATTGAAAAATGCTTATGTTCTGATCATTTTTTACTTTCTCTTACCCATAAGGTAGAGAAAGTATTGTTTTTGGGTCAAATTTTCGAACGCGAGATTTTGTTATATTTACACGTTTTGAGGTCCCCTGAATAAGAAAATCATGTTTTTAGCAAATGGTCTGTGTGTGTGCCTGTTATCAGCACATCTCAAAAACAAATTATGGCAGAAAGTTCAAACTTGGTATTCTAAATGTGTATCATATAGGGATGCTACAGTAAGCTTTTCGTTAGGATCAAGCAAATGGTTCGTGTACAGGGACAATCAAGAGAATTCTAATACATTACGTCTATGGGGGAAATTGCAGATAAGTAGAGTTTAACGTCTATAGACTGCACTAAACCAAATGAAACGAATATATATTTTTTGTAATAGAGATAGTGAACTGTGAAAAAAATTTTGTGTATGTAGGAGCCTCGCCTCCCCCCTAGGGGGGGGGGAGTAAATTTTCATGATGGGTATCTTTCAAAAGAGCTCGCCAATACCTTTAAAACGAATGGTTGAGCCATCGATCTGCGATAATTTAAAACAAAGTTATCGATTTTTTTTTACTTTTAACGAAAAAAAACTTAGAATTTTTTTTTTTAATATTGAGAATAAAATGGACTTTTTTTTTTATATTTGGTGTTATACTATTTCTCTAATATGGAAATCGTCTGCATTATCATAAAAGATAATTTTTTTAAATAATAATTTTAATAAATTATTTTTTGAAAACAGAATTATTTTTTAATAATCGAATTAAATTCTATATAAATGTAGGTGCATTAATGAAACGGGGGGTTGAGGGGGCAGTAGCCCCCCTCACACAGAACTAATTATCATATAAAGCTCTTCAGAAGCCTAATATGAATTGTTTACCACAGGTTTACATAACAGTACTCGTTATCTTACCTTTTAATCTGCAACCTGTATTTATAGTATTAAATTTCTGGGTAAGAGAAAGTCGTGTGAGTGACACACCAGATTATTTTATTTCTAATCATGGTCATTATTAACTTGACACTAAATTTGTAAATTTAAGCATATGCATATATTTTCCGTAAAGAGATCATTTTACCCTATATTCCTTAATACACTACTGGCCATTGAAATTGCTACACCAAGAAGGAATAATAATAACGGAATGAAATTTGTTGGACACATACATTATAATAGGAAGAACAATTGATTAAAATTTCAGGAAATTTGGAGTAATATGTACTGAGAAAACAGTACATAAAGTAGCGACCTCTGTGAGCAATAACAGCACTTATCTGCCTAGGCATAGAATCGAACAGCGATTGGATGACATGTACGGGTAGAGCACTTCATGAAGTGCTTCATCGATGAATTGTGGCATCGTGTTAAAACTTCATGAAGTGCTCTACCCGTACATGTCATCCAATCGCTGTTCGATTCAATGCCTAGGCAGATATGTGCTGTTATTGCTCACAGAGGTCACTGCTTTATGTACTGTTTTCTCAGTACATATTACTCCAAATTTTCTGAAATTTTAATCAATTGTTCTTCCTACTATAATGTATGTGTCCAACAAATTTCATTCCGTTATTATTATTCCTTCTTGGTGTAGCAATTTTAATGGCCAGTAGTATAATATCTTTGTATAGAGTATATTTATTTTTAATTTTATAATTAAATTTCATAATTATATTTTCTCTAAAATTATTCATTTATTTTAATATTGTGTTTTATTTCATTTATATATATATTAATAATAATATTAAAAATAAAAATAAAAAAATACGAGCAGACGCCTGGGTTAGATCTCACGACCTTTCGCATTGGAATTGAATACTCTAACCACAGTCCCACACCGTCTTGCTAACGGAGTCTCTTTCGTAGGTTTTTACAGAAACAACTAAAACTTTTAGGGTCGTTTTCTCGCTCCATGGGGGGTTGTTGCAGCAAATTTGTACGCTACCGTATGTTTTCGACCATGCTCTTTAATTTAAGCTCGGTTTTGTTTAAATCGGAATTTTACTAATTCATACTTCCCTTGTAAGTGGAAGAAAAGAAAAATAAATGTCGCACAAATTACTGTAGAAAATATTATTTGATTGTTTTATTAAATAATATTTATACTAGTAAATAGAAGTATCAACGTTCAGTTTGCTTTACAAGTTAGTGAGCAGTTTATCTTTATTTATTAATAGCAAATATACGATTAATTTATCTATATAGATAAAGCTTAAATTTTGTCGTTGTATCTGTTCGGATTTTTAGTTCGCTGTACAAAGCTACATGATTCAACCGATCGTTACGAAAATTGGTACACTTATAATATTGATAAGGACAAAATCTAGCTAACGCGGTATTTTTTAGTTCAATCAGATAATTGATTCAAAAAATCTATATCTATAAAAATGTTAAGTTGGTTTGTGTACGCTTCAAAAACTCAAAATGTTCTGCACCGATCGAGCTCAAATTTTGACAGGATATACAACCCGCTTCAAAGATTGTTTTTAATCTATTTTTTGCGTCAGTAACATACCCGCGACCGCGAGCAAACAGCTTTTTTAACGGTCAGCAGTATACCAGTAAACCCGCCATATTGACACTGCAAATTTTAGGTAGATTCCTTATAGGAGATCTACCTATTGCAATGGTTCTCATGACACGACTTTTGGAAAATTTCTTCATATCTTCACCGATCATGACCCCTAGAACCCCAAACCACCCTCCGTTCAAAAGTTTATATATATATATATATATATATATATATATATATAGTATTTTGGTTTATTTCTTGCAATTCTTATCTTGTGTTGCTGAATTTACTCGATAAATGGATTAAAAAAACTATCTCATTGTTTTTAGGCATTAGTGATATCTACGTCATTTCTCTTCTGTGTAAGTATTTTAACATGATTTTACTAACCGGTGAATTTTACTTAAATGGTATTTGTGACAATAACTTTATAAGTAATCCTTCTAAATATTAATATCATTGTTGGTATTTTCATCTTTCTCTTATTTGCTGAGTATTGTAAAGGAATTAAATTATTTATTATATATATAGGTATATATATATATATATGTATAACGCTTTTTCCCATGTTAAGTTGTGAACACGATAACTGGAGTAATTTTTATTTAAATTTAACCAGCTCGGGATATGTTGTCAGGACAGTAAAAATCTCGGTCGAGTTCGTAGATGGGGTATCCTGCTCAAAGGGGGTGGAAATGGTGGGGGGTGGAAATTTTCATTTGCCCATAATTTCTTTAATATTAAAAATAGGAAAATACTTCAAATCAGGCGAATTATCGCTTTACCCTAAAGAACAACTTTTGTATTTAAACTTTTTCGATAACTTCAATTGCTTAAAAGTTACAAGTTTAAAAGTGATTTTTCATGTGATGAAGCCGACATATTCTATAGCTTTCATTGCAAAAATTTATAATCTGATGCTTATGTCACGTGCAAATGATAATAAAAAAGGTCACTGAAAATATAATAAAATTTTAATCATGTTTTTAAACAATACAATAATCTGATTAAAAAAAAAAAAAAAAAAAAAAAAAAAGTTTAATTGAACAGAAAATATGACGTCACAATTATAACAATGTACTCAGAAAAATGAAATAAAATTTTATCCGTGATTTTAAACAAATAAAATAAAAGTTAATAAAAAAAAAATATACAGACACGACATTATTTCATTATTTAAAACATGAAAATCTGACATTGACAGATTGTAATTTACTGCCAGAGGCCTACTGCTAAACTTGTTAATATCGACAAATTCTTCTTTAGTTAATTCGTGACGATCTAAATTCCATGATAAAGTTTTCATTAAATCAAACCAATGTGCTTCAGCTGCAGATATTGTAACAAATAACGTTGGAAGTCCAAATTGTCTTATAGCCGCAAAACAACGTTTTTTCTCTTTTTCCCAATGAGGGGGACGTGTGCCTTGGGGGGGACTCATGTCAAAGGTGTGCCTTGGGGGGGACTCATGTCAAAGTTGTACCTTGGGGGGGACTCATGTCAAAGTTGGGCCTTGGGGGGGACTCATGTCAAAGTTGGGCCTTGGGGGGACTCATGTCAAAGTTGGGCCTTGGGGGGGACTCATGTCAAAGTTGGGACTTGGGGGGACTCATGTCAAAGTTGTACCTTGGGGGGGACTCATGTCAAAGTTGGGCCTGGGGGGGACTCATGTCAAAGTTGTGCCTTGGGGGGGGACTTCATTCAATAAATCCCCATTCAATAAACTGACTGAAATAGGCCCTTAGCACTATTAAGAGTGTATTATAAAAATTCGACAACGCTGTACCGACTGAAATAGGGGTACCTTGGGGGGGACTCATGTCAAAGTTGGGCCTTGGGGGGACTTCATTCAATAAATCCCCATTCAATAAACCGACTGAAATAGGCCCTTAGCACTATTAAGAGTGTATTATAAAAATTCGACAACGCTGTACCGACTGAAATAGGTGTACCTTGGGGGGGACTCATGTCAAAGTTGTGCCTAGGGGGGACTCATGTCAAAGTTGTGCCTTGGGGGGACTTCATTCAATAAATCCCCATTCAATAAACCGACTGAAATAGGCCTCTAGCACTAATTAAGAGTGACCTATAAAAATTCGACAACTGTACCGACTGAAATAGGCCTCTAGCACTAAAAAAAAATAAGTAAATAAAATCAACATATCTTAGGGCTAAGCAGATTTAGACTTAGCTTTATGACATAGATACTATAATGTAAAAGATAAATGTCATTGTTAAAAAAAAAAAATCTTGTAAATCGATGCTAAACGAATTAAACTGACATGGTACAAAAGGTAATAAATTTGGGGACATTTAGGTATCCCTTTAACAAATGAACTAGGGGCGATTTTAATGAATTTTCCGTTGAAGTTTATTTTCATGAAAAATTAAATTTAAATTAAAGTATTTCATTACTCGAATTCCCTTATTTTGATAAATAAAATTATACCATTTAAAAAAAAAATACAGAACACTCTTTTATTGAAAAATGAACTAATAAATCTTTATTTAAAAAAAATTAATTATTGCCATTCGACATTATACAAATACATCCAAATCCTGTGTCACATACGATAGTTTTGTATACGTATAGATTTTTTGTTTGCCCTTGGAACCTGCCCCTGATGGGAAAAGTGCCTGGAACATAGAATAATAATAAAGGAAGAAGGAGCATATATGTTTTGGTATCGGTTATTAAAATCCAGGAATGCCGGGTATAGGGTTGTAACAATGTTTCAATCTCATTGGTTGGCGACTTATTGGCGAGATTTTTGAATCGTCTCATCTCTCTGTCAGTGAGACAGCACCCACAACAATCATCGATAAATGTGCCGAGTATGGGTGCCCTACTTTAAGGTTTTGAGTAGCAAAAATAGCTTTTGCTGGCAATTCACTAGAAGTGGTTTGTAAGCATTAGACTATTGGCGTGCTTCTTCTTCCTTTATTATTATTCTATGGCCTGGAAACACTTGTATCTAGTATTGTCATTGATTATGAAGTTGTGTGCAAAATTTCAGGCCCTTTGGACGACAAAAAGTTGCCGAAAATTGAATTTCAAAATTCCGTTACATACATTAATAGTTGCATCATTATCTAGTTAATAGAAGTGTGTTAATTAAAAACCTTGTTAAACGCTTTAATTAATCATTTAAAAATATAAAATTAAAATAATACGTCAATCTTAATACAAATATCGTTTGTGGTGAATAGTTTAGAATGTCAGTTTAGGCAAGAATTTAAAATTTACGATTGAGAGTAATACGTTACAGTTTCCTTTGACTTTTTATCTTGTCGAAACAAGATATTGGTCTGTGAAGAGATATGAGGTTTTCGCGTGGAAAGAAAATATAATGACGCCAAAGCTGCCTTTCTCCACCTCCAAGCTCGCCAAATTTTGTCGCCAAGTCAAAAATTTCGTCGTCAACTATCAACTTTTGCCGCCAAATCACAAATTTCATTGCTAAGTCGCAAGTTTTGTCACCAAAATCTCGCCAAATCATACAATTTACTAAATTCATAATAATTAACATTGAAATTCAGCGGTGCCAAATGGTCAAATGTTAACTGATGTTAATGTTAATGTTCCAGCTTATGTGAACCAAAACAGTTTCACTTTACAATTTTTACTCATCTGACAATAAGAATCACAAAAACACAACACAAAACTTTCAATAATTCAATAAAAATTACAATAAAATAACTATCTAAAAACCGTTACTGTATTTGACTTGACCATAGCAACGCCAGGCTTACCAGAACTAGTAAGATCAAAACTGCATTTTCACGTTTCTATTAGTTTTTCTTTTAAAAGAAAGATATTGAACAACATATGGATTTTAAATAAAAAATATAATTTTGATTAAGCTTGGAAGGGGGGGGGGGGAGGGGTGTAGCCCAATAGCCCCCTCCGGGATTCACCATTCCTGGGATTGTATATCTTTAAGGCTTTTATTTGTTGAATGATTATGAGCTTGAATTTTAAAAAAATTGAAACATTTACAAACCAATAAATTTAGCCTAAAATTTTAAGTAGATTGAATAAAACTTTGAATAATGAATACCCCTTTGTAGTTGAAAATTAAATTTCTTGAAAACAGAATAGCGACGTAAATGATACAATGTGTGGGAACAAAGCCATTGGCTAGGTATTAATGCATATGTAAAATTTCTTTACAATTGTAACATTAACGTAAAGGAATCTACCTTTGCCTTTAAGCTTGCCGAAAAGGGATTTTTTTTATCTTTACTATTTATTTTATACAGTGCGTGCTCAATAAAAAATGAAACAGAAAATAATGTTGATGTTTCACTTTTTACTTCTATTACCAGACTACTGAAGGTAATGGAAGTATTGCATTCGGTTCAAAAATTCGATATGGAGAATTTCCCTGAATTACATGTTTTAAGGTCTCCTCAGTTCAAAAAAGTGGTTTTTGGCAATTGGCCAATGTGCATGTGTGTGTATGTATATGTATATATGTGGGGAATCTTCTGGCTATTATATCTAGGAAACTAATAAAGATTAAACTACGAAACTTTATAACTTAAACAGGTCTGGTGTACAGAAGAATTTTTCAAATTTTGGTGAAAATTGGAAAACCGGAAGTGGTAGCATAAGTCTGTATCTCAAAAACGGCTCTAACGATTTTCTTCTAAGTTGCTACATAAACACTTTATTAGATGGCCTTTCGAATGATATAGTTGGTTAGTTCAGGAAAATTGATAGGCGTCCTGTACAAATAGCTGAATTTCAGGCCTTGCAAGTGCGTTCCTTTCAAAACGGCTGTATGAATTTTTTTCAAACTAGCCATATTAACCCTCTTTTAAATATCCTTTTGCATGTAATTGTTGTTTTCTGGCCAACAATTAATTATGCCAAGCTTTGGTAAAAGTCGGTATCTCAAAAACCGGCTCTAACGATTTTGTTGAAAATTGTTACATAAACCCAATTTAGATATCCTTTCTCATGCTTTACTTAGTTATGACAGGAAAATTAATAGTCATCCTGATCAGATAGATCAGTTTTAGATCTTGGAAATTGGTGTTTAAATAAATAAAAAACTCTACAATTTTATTTTTATTTCTTTTTGTTTAAAAAAAAAAAAAAAAAAAAAAAAAAAAAATCGCTGTGTAAACTCTGTTTTATGTTTTTGCATGTGTATTAACTTTCTGTTACCGAAAATTTTTAGGTGCCTATTAATTTCATTAGGTCAATTATATGTCTTCTGATAACATTATCTCCAAAAAGTACATATAATACGTGTAATCCGCGATTGTAATGAAATGCTCGCCCTCTGGTGGGCTAAGGTGAAATTATCACACCACTGCATATCCTCATATTATGCAATCGACTTTCCATGATGAAATGGCGGAGAAAGAATAATAATTACACGTGGCTGTCATATTTACTAACAACTGCAGTGTTCAGAGAGCGCCATCTATCGATCATTACAAACGCGGATAGATGGCAATGGAAGTTGTGTGGTTGTTTCACACTAGGTTTTTTATTTTTGTGAATGTATAAGCACGCGGTGGTTAATGTTTGATTTCGATGAATTTTATATTACAGCACGTGCTCAGTAAAAAATGAAAAGAAAAATAATGTTGATGTTGCAATTTTTTATTTTTGTGAATGTATGAGTACGCGATAGTTAAAAATGTTTAATTTTTGATGAGAATGGTATCTGTATAAAATTTTTAGTTTTTTAGAAAAGGAAATGACTTTCCCATTTTTTCTTCGAAATGTCTTGTTGCGATTAATGTTTATGTAGTCGGATTCTTCGCCTGTTACGCTTTGTGATTTCGTGTCGCAATTATTTTTTTCCTCACACTTTCATATCTCGGACTATACCTATCTTTCAATGTAAATACTTCTCAACTGTTTCTCTTTCCGTCAGTAATGTTAACATCGTAAGAAACGAAAATGTGTATGCTCTATTAACCCAAAAAAAAAAAAAAAAAAAAATGCTCGTCTGAAATGTCATGAATTTCTTTGGCCATTTCAAAATGAAAATTTTTCGTTATTAAACTTTCTGTCCTATCTCTCATTTTTTTCAACCTAGAGCTGTGAGAGCCATAAGAGGTTACAATCTTATCCCTTCCTTCTGTTCCTGTGAAAACCGAAATAATGCATCGCAGAAAAACGAATTTCGGTCGTCGTACTCGGCACACAGAAGGATCGAGAAGACAGCTTTCGAATATGACTGAGGAAGAGCAGGCATCCGTACGAGAGAAGAACAGACTAAGCACCATCCAGATGCGTAACACGGAACCAGCAGAAAGACGAGCAGTGAGGCGTGAGGATGCACGATTGCGAGCACGGCAGTCGCGTTCTGCAGCAACAGATTTGGTTCGTTCTCAACGGAATGAACGCGAGAGGATGAGGATAGCTGAAACACGAACCCAAAGAACAGCACATCTGAAGCTGCAATTCCATCGTCTTGCATTCCGGTACAATCCAGCTGTTCATTATAGTTCATGTCGGCATGTCAGCATTGGCCAGATGAGTCATGTCTGTACCTACTGCCAGGCTCTAAAGTTCAATAATGAACCGAAAGGGATGTGTTGCGCTGGCGGAAAAATTAAATTGCATCAACTTGAATCACCAGCAGAGCAATTGAAAGCTCTACTTGCTAAATATACCGCTGAATCGAAACATTTCCTATCGAAAATATAACTCTTGCTTGCACATGACGTCATTTGGTGCGGAAATTGTGACTGCTCAATTCATGCCAACTTTTAAGATCAGAGGGCAAATATATCACAAAGCTGGCTCACTGCTCCCGTTCAAAGATAGTGACCATAAATTCCTTCAAATGTACTCCATCAGTGATGATAGAGATGAAGTCGATGCACGTTGTGGAATACAAACGTCGCTAAGAAGATCAATCATTTCGCAACTACAGGTAGCTCCTTCACGAAAAAAACAATTTGGTGCGTTTGTTCAAAACGGCAATTGATATGATGCCATCAGATATCATTAATATTGTCATTCACGCAGGCAAAATGCCCGCTGGAGAACATGTCCGGAGATATAATGTTCCAACTATAGACGAAGTAGCAACTGTTATAGTCGGAGATCAGTTCCAAGTCCAACCGAGAGATATTGTTATCCATCGGAGAAACAATCAATTGATAAACGTCGCAGAAACTCACCGTTGTTACGATGCTTTGCTGTATCCATTTGTCTTCTGGGATGATGCTGGTGGATATCATTTCAATGTGAAGATGATAAATTCAGTAAATGGTGCAGAAATCAATAAAAAGTGCAGCGCAATGAATTTTTACACGTACCGCTTAATGATTTGGAGCAACGAGAACAATTATATTTTGAAATGCCGTCAGTTGTTTCACAAGTACATTGTGGATATATATGCAAAAATTGAAATGGAACGTTTGCTATTTCGTCGTTTGAATAAGATCAAAGTCCGCTCCGAAGAATACATTCATTTGCGAGATGCAGTTGTGAATGAAGGTAATACAACCAACGTTGAAAAGCTAACTTATTTGCCTTCTTCATACATAGGCAGTCCACGTCACATGCAGGAATATGCTCAAGATGCAATGGCATATGTTTGTCATTACGGGCGTCCAGATTTGTCACCTTCACATGCAATCCAGCTTGGGACGAGATACAGCAGGTGTTACTTCCTGGGCAATCATCCGTGGATAGGCATGACATCACGGCACGTGTTTTCAGACAAAGACTTAAGTCGCTGATGTATTTCATTATGAAACATGAAGTGCGCTGCTAGATGTATTCAGTAGAATGGCAAAAGAGAGGATTGCAACATGCACATATACTAATCTGGCTCTATGATAAATAACTTCAGACGACGTGATAGGACGAAATCGACGATGTGATATGCGCTGAGATTCCATGGGTCGACGTCGATAAGGATTTGCATGCAGTTATCAAAATCATGATACATGGCCCATGTGGTACACTAAATCCGAATTTGCCATGCATGGTAGATAGGAAATGCTCTAAGCAATATCTTCAAGCATTCACAGCCAACACAGTAACTGTAGACGATGGATATCCTCGATATAGGAGACGATCAACTAAAGATGGCGGGAATTCAGCAACTATACACATGCAAAATGGTGATATTGATGTAGACAACCGTTGGGTTGTTTCATTTTCGCCTCTGTTGTCAAAAACATTCAAAGCGCACATAAACATAGAATATTGCAATTCCGTCAGATCGATGAAATACACCTGTAAGTATGTGAATAAAGGCAGCGATATGGCAGTTTTTGGTGTCCAAACAGAAAATAGTGACAGGAATGTAGTACGAGTAATCGATGAAGTTGCACAATTCCAGGCTGGAAGATACACAAGCAGCTATGAGGCTGCATGGTGAATTTTTTCATTTACCATACATGACACCTATCCAGCTGTGGTTCACTTAGCAGTATATTTAGAGAATGGACAGAGTTGTCGTGTTTATTACGCAGATGAAAATGCGTAACAAAGAGCCCTTAATCCACCTTGTACAACTCTGACTGCTTTTTTCCCCTTATGTCAGGAAGACGCCTTCGCCAGAACACTGATGTATTCAAAAGTGCCCTCTTATTACACATGGAATGTAACTAAAAAAGAATTCGTACAACGCAGACGAGGGGAGCAGTCGACGGTCAACTTGGCATTTTCAGAGAAAATACAATTGGTAGACTTTATACAGTACATCCTAATCAAGATGAATGTTTCTTCCTTCGCATGCTGTTGGTAAATGTGCCTGGTCCTAGATCTTTCCAGCAATTGAAAATTGTTGACGGCGTCACACATGCTACTTTCCGCAGTGTGTGTCAAGCTCTGAATTTATTAGAAAACGATCAACAGTGGGCTATATGTATTAATGACGCATACAACACTGCACATCCAAACCAAATTCGCGCATTTATTGCTTTATTGCATTTATTGCTTTATTCGCGTATTTTAATTTGCAATTATATTGACCGCTTGCTTTCTTCATCTCCCACAGAGTTATGGGAAAGATATCGATCGCATATGGCTGAGGATTTACAGAAGGCATTTACAACGAAGCATTGATAAATACTGAAGACAAGTGCTTGGCTATTGAAAATAAAGTTCTTAGTCAATTGGGAATGCCAGTACCCACCCGAGCTGCGACTGCATCATTTGATGTGAATTTGCGCCGTGAACACAGTTATAACACCGGCGATCTGTAGTCATATATCCAATCAAACATTCCCAAATTAACGTGTGAACAGAAAGGCATTTATGATCGCATAATGCAAATGATAAATGACGGAGTTGGGGGAACCTTCTTCTTGGATGCGTCAGGAGAAACTAGGAAAACATTCCTTATCAGATTGATTTTGGAAACGGTTCGATCAAAAAATTACATAGCCTTAGCTCTCGCTTCGTCTGGAATAGCTGCGACATTGTTACAGATAGAAGAAGGACTGCTCATTCAGCTTTGAAGTTGCCACTGAATATGCACATCATCGAGACTACCACTTGCAATATTTCCAAAACATCCGGTATGGAAAAAGTATTACAAAAATGTAAACTCATTGTTTGGGATGAATGCACGATGGCACATAAAAAATCGCTTGAAGCACTTGATCGACCGTTGCGAGATTTGCATGAAAACGTTCAACCATTCGGGAATGCATTGATATTGCTGGTAGGAGATTTTAGGCAAACATTGCCTGTAATTTCTCGATCGATACCAGCGAACGAAATAAATGCTTCCCTGAAATATTCAACATTGTGGCGACACGTACATACATTGCAGTTGACCACAAATATGCGTATTCAGCTGCAGAACGATCAATCAGCCGAGGTATTCTCACGACAATTACTGGACATTGGGAACGGACAGCTACCAGTCAATGAGACATCAAGACGAATATCATCTCCTGATATTTTTTGTAATTTAGTAACATCGAAAGAAGAACTGATAGAAAAAGTATTTCCTAATATTCAAATTAATTATAGGAATCACGATTGGCTCAGTGAACGAGCTATCCTTACCGCGAAGAATAAAAATGTCTATCAACGTAATACTTTTATTCAATCCAGCATTCAAAGTGAGGAAATTACAAAGAAGTCGATAGACACTGTTGTGGAAGCGGATGAAGTAGTTAATTATCCTACGGAATTTTTGAACTCACTTGATCTGCCAGGGATACCACCACATACACTGATGGAAAAAAAAATCCCAACACCAGGAAGGAGCCGTGCTAGATAAACGAAATTTGGTAGGCGTGTTTATACATCTGAAAAATGACGTCGATTCAAATTTCGAGCTACGCGCATAAGTGTGGCGCTAGTAGCGACACTATGAACATGCAAATGAGGTTTGCTTTAAATAAGCGCTCTAAGGTTCGTGATCGTTATTTACAGTTGAGATTTGACGTAGTGGGTTAATGTTAGTCAAGGATGCCTCTAAGAAGACGAAGAAGCCATTATCAACAGCTCACTGAGTTTGAACGAGGTCGTGTAGTAGAGCTACGAGAAGGTGGGTTTTCTTTCCGCGATATTGCAGAAAGACTTGATGTATCCACTGTGCATGAGTGTTGGCAGCAGTGGTCAAGGGAAGGTACTGCCTCAAGAAGACCGGGTTCCGGGCGGCCACGTGGCACTACTGAGAGGGAAGACTGCCGTGTTCGGCGTATGGCTGTGGTTAATCGTACTGCATCTACAGCTGAAATTCGAGCTGGAGTTGGCACCACAGTGACACAACGAACTGTTACAAATCGGTTACTTCAAGGACAGCTCCGAGACAGACGCCCTGCAGCGTGCATTCCACTGACTCCAATCCACTGCCGTTTGCGACGTGAGTGGTGTCAAGCTAGAGCTCATTGGAGGACGGAGTGGAGATCTGTTGTGTTTTCTGATGAAAGCCATTTCTGCCTTGGTCGCAGTGATAGCCGTGTGTTGGTTAGAAGGAGGCCAGGTGAACGCCTGCTAGCGACCTGTCTGCGGCCTAGACACACAGGGCCTACTCCTGGAGTTATGGTTTGGGGGGCAATTTCGTATGACAGCAGGAGCACTCTCGTGGTTATCCCACGCACCCTGACTGCAAATTTGTACGTCAGTCTAGTGATACAACCTGTTGTGCTGCCATTCATGAACAGCATTCAAGGGGGTGTTTTCCAACAGGATAACGCTCGCCCTCATACCGCTGTTGTAACCCAACATGCTCTACAGAGTGTCGACATGTTGCCTTGGCCTGCTAGATCACCAGATCTTTCTCCAATCGAGCACGTATGGGACATCATTGGACGACAACTCCATCGTCATCCACAACCAGCATTAACCGTCCCTGCATTGACCGCCCAAGTGCAACAGGCATGGAACTCCATCCCACAAACTGATATCCGACACCTGTACGACACAATGCATGCACGTTTGCATGCTTGCATTCAAAATTCTGGCGGTTACACCGGTTACTAATGTACCAACATTTCACATTTGAAATGGCTCTTCTCGCCAATGGCTCTACCTGTGATCTTGAAACTTTAATCAATTAAATATGTTACCTAGACAAATGTATTGCTGAAATTTCATTACTGTACAATAATTTTTTCTTGGTGTTGGGATTTTTTTTTTCCCATCAGTGTATATTAAAATTGAAAATAGGTGTGCTAATTATCATGTTGCGGAATGTTAATCAACCAAAACTCTGCAACGGCACGCGACTCGCAGTTAAGAAATTAATGAACAACGTAGTGGAAGCAATGATTTTAACGGGGCCTTTCAAAAGTGAAGATGTCCTCATTCCTCGAATTCCCATGATCCCGACCGATACACTATTTAAATTTAAAAGATTGCAATTCCCAATTCGATTGGTATTTGTAATCACAATCAAAATCTCAAGGTCAATATTTAGAAATGTGTGGTTTAGATTTAGATGCGGATTGCTTCTCACATGAACAACTGTATGTTGAGTGTTCCCATGTCAGCAAACCAGATAGCCTTTATATCTATGCATACAATGGAATAACAAAAAATATTGTATACCCACAAGTATTGCAAAATTAAACTTCTATGAACGTATGCTTTGTTTTGTTCCTCATTTCTCATCCATGCAACCACAATGTGCCACAGCAAAGCGTGGCAGGGTCAGCTAATATTAAATAAAAACCCTATTTTAACTTTAAAATTATTAAAAAGAAAGAAAAAATGGTGACGAAAACAAATAAATTACACATCCATTGCTTTTTTTTTTCCAGACGTAAACGAAAGCATATTTATTCATTACACGCGGGAAGAAAAAGAAAAGTTTTTTTTTTTTCCCCAATTTTATTATTTAAGTGTCAGTATTTTTTTTTTTTTTTTTTTTTTTTTTTGTCAAATAAATAACTAAATGTAAATAAATAAATAAACATTCCTGAAATCAAACCAAGAAAACTATTACTTCTATCACAAAAATCCCGATAATGGTATTAAATACACCGCAGAGAGCGAATGTCGCTTACTTTATAGTCTTAGCGTCAAATACCATGACTTGGTGACCAAATTTGTCGAAAAATTATAGTTTACGACCCAAGTTTAAAAGCTCTAGTTTCAATAAGAACAGAATTCTGGATTTTTTTTATATGATTCATATGTTTCTAGCGCAGAACTAACTTCCTCGAAAGTTCTATAAATCATAAACAAGATTATATAAAGAAAATAGTTTGTAGACCTGCCTATTTCCTTACGTACAACTTTATGCATGTTATTAAAATAAATATAAAAATACGTAACACTTTTTTCGCTTTCATGAAGATGAGTGTTGGCGTCAAACTTTACTACATGAGGTCAAATTAGGCAATTTGAAATGCAAATTTCGTGGAATGTGGTGGTTTAGGATTTCTAAAGTTCAGAATATCAACTTCAATAGAAGCCGAGTTCAGGAATTTTCTGGAATGATTCGTCGTCTTTTATTACAAAACTGCTTCGAAAATTCTATAAGCACTGATAAGACTCGATTAATTAACATTCTATTTAGAGTTCAAACTGAAACTGAGAGGTTAATGATTGTTCCTGAATTAATGAAATTTCTGCTCTGTGACATGTTTAACGTTGTTTATTTGACATTTTTGGTACGAATAACTGTTTTGTTGGGTTTCTTCAAGAATATTAGTTGATTATTATTTTTTGTGGTACAAAAAAAGTTTTATTCAACTGTTTACAAAATATCCAATAACCTCTTACTTGCCGAGAAAAATTTACGAGATTCGCTTACGAATTCCACCGTTTTCTCTCAATTCTGAAATGAGTAATTCTTTCGTAAACACTGTCAAGATTGCTTTCAAGGTTATTTTACTGCATTATCAAACCGTGTCAGTTGTTTCACTGGTAGCAGTGAAATACAAAGAATCATACTTTGGAAAAACGTATATATATATATATATATATATATATATACCCGGGGCAGTTAAGGGGTTAAATAAAGGTGCATTCGTCGACTG
Source organism: Salticus scenicus (assembly GCA_963930645.1). Classification (NCBI taxonomy): domain Eukaryota; kingdom Metazoa; phylum Arthropoda; class Arachnida; order Araneae; family Salticidae; genus Salticus; species Salticus scenicus. Next base: position 319,764,664 of record OZ005654.1, read on the forward strand.
GAACCTGTTTATTTATTACAGAGTACTTTTTTACTCACAAAAAATGTCGACAACATTCATATCATCATCATTAAGTGCTCTATCATTAGCTTCTGTCGAAATCTCTATGACAGTAGGCCATATATAATTGTCAAACCCTTTGTATTTTCGGTCATTATGAATACAATTTTTGTAAATATCACAAAAACGGGAAGTTACAGAAAAACCAAAAAGGGAAGTGCGCAACTGGATGTTATACATACGAATTTGCAACGTTCTACATTCAACCGTTTTTGAGTTATGCAAGATATGCACAAATATACACACATAGACATTTAAAAAAAAAAAAAAAAAAAAAACATGTAAAATCGCAAATACCTGTAAAAAGACAGCTTGTGTCAAAGCCAGTGTTGGAGGTATAGAACTAAACATCATAACAGTCAAAAATATATATTTGTAACATTCTACGGCCATTCGTTTTCTAGCTATGCGAGATACAAAATCCGTTTCGTAAATCGGCATTACAATACTTACTTATATTTCGTAAAAAACAAGAGCATTTTAATGAAAGGGTTTACAAAGTTTGTGTTCAACCAAGAAATTTATAAATAAGCACTCGGCATTAACTACAGGCATATTAAGGTAGAGTTATTGGCTGAGCTTAAAAAATGCATTTTGCTTGATTTTTGTAATTTTTCTTCCACTTTATCTTAGTGTTGAGTACCCTTAATATGATTGTAGAAACTTAACTACAAATGATTAATTTTCGACGGACCTTTTTTTTAATATTTAATTGAAACAAAATAAAATATGTACATATATACAATAAAAACATACTTGAAAGAAATTTGGATTTCGACGTAAATTTGATTAATTATCCACATTTTTGATGGTTATATTTCTGGTAATGTAGTTTGTAATAGTAATTATATAACGCATCAACTCAAGTCATGGTGCTATCAGCACTCGTATCGTTCTGCTTCAGCGAGCACATTTTTTCTTATCCTCTGACAGGTGATCCGCGACGGGGTTGCGCGCATGCGTCAACATCCCGCCCGGCCTTGCTATGTTCTCATGCAAGAACTTACAATATTTTTTTGCAAAACTTTAAATTTACAATTTCACATAACGTAAATAGATAAAATAATAACAAATAAATGAATGTAACATAATATCAATATTTCGCACAACACATAGAATTAGAAAAAAGATTAACTGATTATAATAAACAGAAATTTTCATAATTAACTAACAATTTTAGAGTAATATATATAATACAGTAAATTAATATAATAAATGTTCATATTCATTTTTTTTTTTTTTTTTTACTCCTCGATAGGCAGCACGCACAATCTGGAGATGGATCTTTTGTAAATCCCTTTGGTAGTTTTTATATCTACCAATCTAACTTTATTATCCTGACCAGGATATAGCTTTATCACACGCCCTAAAAACCACTTGCATGGTGGAAGATTTTCTTCCCTGACTAAAACCATGTCTCCGATTTTTAAATTTTCTTTATCAATTATCCATTTTCTGCGCTGTTGTAAGTTATTCAAGTAAGAAAGACTCCATCTTTTCCAGATTGCCTGAACTGACTTCGTAATATTTTGCCAAGCACTTAGGCGATTTTTCTCAACATTAGTTAAAGAAGGTTCAAAAACAGCCGTTATTGGCCTTCCAATAAGAAAATGGGCTGGAGTTAAAACCTCTAAATCTTCAATACTTGAAGTTAGCGGAGTCAGTGGTCTCGAGTTCAAGATCGCTTCCACTTGAGTAACAAGTGTAAGCATTTCTTCAAATGTAAATTTTGAATTACCCGCTATGCGTTTAAAATGGTATTTAAACGCTTTGATATTTGCTTCCCATAGACCACCCCAATTTGGACTCCTTGGAGGAATAAAAACCCATTCTATTTTTTCCTCTGCAAAAAAATTGAATAAGGATTCTTCCTTATCTCTTACCAGTTTATACAAGGCATTTAGTTCCCTGTTGGCGCCTACCATATTGGTCCCATTTTCCGAAAATATTTTATGACACTTGCCCCTTCTCGAAATAAATCTTTTTAACGCAGCTATCAGAGCTTGTGAAGTTAAATCACTAATAAGTTCAAGGTGTATAGCCTTTGTTACTAGACAAATGAAAATACAAACATAAATTTTGATTTCTGGACCTTTCCTTCCATATTTATTTTTGATTAAAAAGGGTCCAGACAAATCTACTCCAGTTGAATTAAATGTTTTATCTGGGGTTATTCTTTGTTTTGGCAAGTTTCCCATTTTTTGTACACATACTTTCGGATTTGCTTTAAAACAGACTAAACATCTGTGCACAATTTTTTTACAAAGATTTCTCCCATGAATGGGCCAATATTTTTGCCTAACCTGAAACAGAAGATGTTGGGGACCAATATGAAAATATTTTTCATGATAATATTTTACAATTAATTCAGTTAATTTATTTTTTGAAGGAAGCACATAAGGATGCTTAATCGAATAAGATAACTGCGAATTTTGCAGTCTCCCCCCTACCCTTATTAAACCATTGATATCCAAAAATGGGGATAAATAAAAAATTTTACTCTTATGCGATACATTACCGCCACTTTTCAAGGCAGCTATTTCAGTAGGAAATTCTTCCTCCTGCAGCTGTTTCAATAAGAAGTTTTCTGCCTTTGTCAGCTCTTTAGACATCAGCGGTCCTTCCTTCTTTTCTAAAGGATTTCTTAGATTGTGAAGAAACCTGAAAAGAAAACTACATATACGTAATATTTTTAAAAATCTATTACTACGATTAATCAGATAGTTCAAAATGGTAAAGTCCTTTTTCAAATTTAGAGCCACTGCTTTTTTAGATTTTAATTCAGGAGTGTAGTCTTCCTCATTTGGTTCTGAAAAGTCAATAACAGATTGTTTGTTTTCGTCAGACATTAAAGAGGGTGGTCCATGCCACCATTGTTCACTATAAAGCAGTTTTTCTGCCGTGAGGCCTCTGCTCAGGTGGTCTGAAGGATTTTCTTTTCCAGCACAGTGAAACCACGTATCAGGATCTGTCAAATTCGTGATTTCTTGTATTCTGTTTGCAACAAATTGTTTCCATCTTTTTGTTGATCCTTTAATCCAAAATAAGACAATTTTTGAATCAGTATGATGAAACACAGAATAGCATGTTTTCTGTCCTATGATTTCTTGAACTTTATGACTCAATCGTGCTGCCAACAAGGCACCGAGGAGTTCCAGTCGAGGTAACGTAATGCTTTTTAATGGAGCTACTCTACTTTTTGAAGTGATGAGATTTACAAGAACTTTATCTCGTTTTTTAACTTTCATGTATACTGAAGCCCCATAGGCAAGTTTGGAGGCATCACAAAAAACATGTAATTGTATTTCATCTTCACTAGAAGAATCTAGAACAAGTCTTGGGACTCTAAGCTCTCTAAGAAGTGGTAACTCCTTACACCAAGCCAGCCACTTTTCTAATATGTCTGGAGGCAATTTTTCATCCCACGTGACCTTTCTGTTCCAAATTTCCTGCATTAGACATTTCATTCTGATAGTAAATGGTGTAAGCAACCCCATCGGGTCGAAGATTTTCCCGATGGTTTGTAAAATGGTTCTTTTTGTATTTTCTTTTGTGTCAACCACTTCAAGAATTCCTTTAAGATCTAGGGTAAAACAGTCATCTTTTGTTTGCCAACATATGCCTAATACTTTCGTGTTGTCGCTCCCTAAGTTAATGGCGGTTTCAGTTGGGTAAGTATCGAACCCTTCGTCGGCCCACTGTTTCATCAATGATGAGTCGTTGCTGATCCATTTCCTCATCACCATTCCGGCTTCCTTCATAATCTTCTTTGCAGAGCGGGAAACTTCTAGTGCCTCTTCTGAAGTATCTTGACCGGTAATCCAGTCATCTACGTACATGCATGAATTCAGGTGATGTACGGTAGTTGGATAATCTTCTCTATATTTTTCTATGTGATGCTTCACTGTAGCTGCTAATAAAAAAGGGCTAGAATTCACCCCAAAAAGTACTCTGTTAAATCGATAAATTTGAAGATTCGGTTTTAAGTCAGTACGAGGATTACTATTGGACCATAAAAATCTTACTACGTGCTTGTGTTTATCTGCTAAACAAATCTGAAGAAATGCTTGACGAATATCCGAAGATATAGCTATCTTGTTAATTCTAAAATTGATCAGCACATCTAATAAATTTGGGTTTAAATTTGGACCCGGCCAAAGACAATCATTAAGAGATAGTTCATTTAATTGATGTGACCCTGCATCAAATACTATACGTGTAGAAGTTGTGGCCCGACCTTCTTTTTTCACAGCTTGGTGTGGTAAGTAATATATTGGTTTATCAACACTTATGTTAGGTTTTTCGACTTTTTCAATTATTCCTTGTTTTATGTAGTCCTGAATTATCTCTTGATATTGATCATACAGATCATTATTTTTGTGAAACTTTCTCCATAAGTAAAAAAATCGCTGTTTTGCAACTGGAAAATTATTTGATAATTCTTTCCAATCTTTACGAAAGGGTAATTCTACTACATATCGGTCATTTTTATAATTAACTGTCTGTTTGAATATTGTCATAGCCTGATCCTCTTCTTTAAAACAGGGATCATCTTTAATTCCGAGGGATTCTAGATCGAAAAAGAGCTTAAGAGTGTTACTAAGGGAATCGTCTGTCAAAACGAAACACTGTTTCGAATTATTCGGTTCTGTTTCTTCAACCTTTCCACACGCTAGCCATCCAAATTCAGTTTCCTTAAAAAACAAATCGTCATTTATTTTATAAGTATTATCCTTTAAAACTTTGAATAAGATATCTGCACTGATTAACGCTTCTATTTCATTAGGTTCAAAAAATGTCTCGTCACTCAATTTCAAAATTTCTGGAATTTTTATGTCTGAAATGTTTAATTTATTGCATGGTGTGAGCCCAGTTATTTTATCTACAATCAAAAATTCTACTGGTTCACTAAAAGAACAATCTTCATTTGAAATAAAGGTATCTAATTTCCACTTAATATTTTGTGTCAATCCATTCAAACCTGAAACTGGAGTTTTTATTTTTTCTCTTTTAATTCCTAAACATTCACTCATCTTTTCAGTTAATACGCACACATTTGAAGCAGAATCCAGAACGCATCGTATTTTTATTCTTTTTTTATTTTCACACTGAACATAAATATAAGCTGTGGAAAACAGAATACTTTTTCTATTTTCTTTTAAATATCTGCTATTATTACTCAAAACGGAAGCATTTATTTGTGCAACCTTTTTGTCTACATCTGGTAATTTGGATGAATTTATTTCATCCGAGTCTGGAACTGGGGTTTTGGCGCCAGAAGAAAAACATATTAATCTGTTGTGCTTCATTCCGCAAGTGCATTTGAATTTCGATAAGCAATCATTTTTCTTATGGTTTTGCCTAAAACAAACCTCACAAAGCTTGTGAAGGCGTACTATACTTAATCTTTCGTTAATGTTTAATTTCAAAAATGCATCACATTTATAAATAGGGTGATAAGTATTTTTACAAACGACACAATTTTTGTTTTTATTTTCATGCATTAAAAGAGTTTTAGATTTGTTAATAGCCGGAAAGTTTTTGTTAGTATTTTTATTTCCGCTAGTCATATTCGTTCTATTAATAGATAATAAAACTGATTCTCGTTGTTCCAAAAATTTGATAAATTCTTCAAAGGTGGGAACATTTTTGGATTTATGGGACAACTCAAAATTCTTCCTAGATTCTCTGTCTAACTTTGCTACGAGAATATTTATAATGAAAACATCTGATGATTTATTCTGTACATATTTAAGAACTTTCAAGGCACGCAGATTTTTCTGAATACAATCAATCATGTTTCTTATCTCTTTGGGATTTTCAGTTTGAATTTTCTCAAAATTCAGAATATTTTGTACATGAATATCAACAATTAATCGCTCGTTATCATAGCGATTTTCTAATGCATTATATAAGGATTCAAATGTATCAAAATTACTAACTAAATTTTTAGCATCATATTTGAGACAAGATCTAAGATAATATAATTTCTGCGACTGATTAATATGAACATTATTGGTTATTAAATCATCAAATTGTTCTTTAAAAGAACTGAATTCCTCATATTTTCCTGAAAATTCAGGTAATACTAAAGGAGGAATTTGAGTTTTTATTTCAAGGGCATCTTGAGATGCATTTTCAGTCGCATTTATTTTTTTTTATGAGAATCAAATTTCTTATAAGAATTAATAAGAGTATTAATTCTTACCTCTAATTTTTCCAGACGTTCTTCACATGAGTCAAGATCGTCATCTATGGTTGCTTGTTCAGCATCTTTCAAGTCTTGAATTTCGTAGTATTTTTGTCGTAATTCATCGATTTTTGTTTGTAGTAGTTCGACGTTCTTTAATTTCACTTTTAATTCTACTACATCTATATCGTAATTTTCGGCATTCGTGCCTTCTACATAGTTTTCAATTCTAGTTATCTTTCCTTTTAAGGAAGATTTCAATTTATTATTTTTATCCATAAGTCGCTGATTACAAGCTCCTTTCTCGACGGAGCCACTATTTTGTAGAAACTTAACTACAAATGATTAATTTTCGACGGACCTTTTTTTTAATATTATTTAATTGAAACAAAATAAAATATGTATACATATACAATAAAAACATACTTGAAAGAAATTTGGATTTCGACGTAAATTTGATTAATTATCCACATTTTTGATGGTTATATTTCTGGTAATGTAGTTTGTAATAGTAATTATATAACGCATCAACTCAAGTCATGGTGCTATCAGCACTCGTATCGTTCTGCTTCAGCGAGCACATTTTTTCTTATCCTCTGACAGGTGATCCGCGACGGGGTGGCGCGCATGCGTCAACAATAATCTTAAATTGACGATCGTCCAATCAAAATAAATTTTAAAATATGAGGAGCAAATAGTACTGTATGCATGCTTTGAATTTATGCTTAACTGCTTTAGAAAAGAAAAATATATTGTATACAATCACAAAGAGACTGCTTACATAATTTTTCGGTAGTATTCATTTTTTAAATGAATAAACTCAAAATAGAAATGTATTAATAGTTTCATTCAAGCAAGCATACAATCTGCAATAAATTTATTCTCGTAAGCAGACATAATATGATGCAATAACCACGCGGCCACAGAAATCGGATTTGCAGACAGAGTTGTGTCACTGTGATCTGCTTGCAAAAGCTGTAGCCTCACACTTTGGGACAAATCTCATTATGTTCTTTAGATTAAAGCTAAAAAATTACATGCATGTAAGTAAGATTTTAGCATATAATTAAGACCCATATTCTTTATATATAGATGCTTTTTTTTTTTCGGGGGGGGGGCGGGGGGTAGAAAATTTAAACACACAGAAAATCAGAAAGATTTCATTTTCTGGCAGGAAGCAATAATAAAATATAAAAATCGGGAAGTATTTTATGAAGTCAAGAACACTTGGCAGCTAGGAATCGGTCACTTCCCATCAATCAGCTTAGAGAACAGAATCTCTTGGTCAATAGAGACTCCCGTGTGCATATAAATATTATTATTATTATATGTTGATTTCTTGATGTTTCCAGTAATTAATTTATATTGTTTAAATTAACTACTGAAATGTGAAATTAAACTTTCCGACCTTTGCGAGAAGTACAGTGAAACCTCTCTAAATGTCCATCACTGTTGAAGGTTCTTCTTCCTTTAGGGCCAGATTTCCCGGTCCAAATTTTCTGCATACGACTTAATACTAACGAGGGACGTTCCGAAAGCAAGTTTCATATTTTTATTTTATTAGTATTATTTTGTAAGAAACCATCGCCATAAGAAACCACACCTGTTGCTGGTTCAATGACAGGAGGAGGATGGGTGGAGAAAGAATGACGCATGCGCAATACGCCCAAAAAAGAGAGTAGCAGCAGACCGGCGTGCCCGAAGTTATTCGCGTGCAAATCAAAATGGCAGACAGACGTGTATTGGCAACGTGATCGCCAATGGAAGTACGTGCTGTTATCCGGTATGAATATGCACGTGGGACTAGTGTATCCATCATCAATAAACGACTACAGGTCGTGTATGTTGAAGAAGTCATATCTCGCCAAATGGTTGGTCATTGCTGTTGCTTGTTCAGTGTGTAGGGAGGCAGAATGTGGAGGATGAAGGTTGAAGTGGGCGTCCCTAAACATCCACGAATGAAAAAATCATTGAATATTATACATGGTGTTAGCGAACAGCCATCTCAGGAAGTCACTTCCGAAACAAAGCTGAGGGGCAGCAAGCTGTGCGACAATTCTTTGCATCACAGGGTACGGAGTTTTATCCGAATGATTTCTTCAAACTGATTACACACTACGACAAATGTTTCAATGCCAGTGGCAACTATGTTGCCACTGGTAATAATGCAAGATGCATAGTTCATGCTTACATGGTCAAATTATTTTTGGCAATAAAATTTCTGTGTGAAAAAAATGACGAAACTTACTTTCGGAACGTCTTTCGTAGTTTACCTTCATTTAAAGGCCCATGCACAACTGTGTACCACTCTTAAGGGACACATTTTGGAAGAGCAGATAATTTTATTTTTCTTTTGGCTTGAATGAAGCACTGTCCATCATAACTAAAATTAATCACCATGTAATATAAAACTTTGTGTATAAGAAAAACAAATATGTGATAAGACTTCAGATTTTTGAATGTGTATAGTATATTTAAAGCTGAAAATCAAGCGTGAAAAAAGGTGTACGTGTGTGTTTGATGTTTTCGAACTGAGGCCGATTCCATGAGATTCCTAGGCGTGGGTGCATGGAAAAGGAATTTTGTGTTGTACTGTTATTCAGCGAATAAATTTAAATACAGTGGCTTCCAAAGGGGTAACGTTAAATCATAAAATAAAAGATGTAAAACTAGCAAAGATTAAAAGCTAAAATTAGTATCTTCGGCAAGGAAACTTTAAACGGAAATTTATAGATTAATAAAGATGTTTTTTCCGCAAAGAAATTATTACACTGAACAATTTGTTCTGATATATATATAAACAAAGTCTTGAAAAACAATTATTAACAAAAAGCTTTCAGGCCTCTCTCTCTCTCTCTCTAAAGAACCAATTTCATGCTGTGTGATGCGTCACAGAATTTATGAAACTCAAACACATGGGTGTTTGTATTCAGAATATATCAAAATTAGAGTGTTTGATCTTGTTTCGCATAAAAGCATAAATATATGACAGGCGTTTGTATTTAAAATATATTAAAATTAACGTGATTGCGCTTGCTTTGCATAAAAACCTAAATATATATGCAAGAGAATTTTGTGTTAAAAATGTTAAAATTAATGCGATTGCGCTTGCTTGCAAATATACGAAGTAAAAATATGTATTAAAAATTTGTACTTGCAGTAGTTTGTTTATCATTCAAGTTGTTGGATCATTAAATTATAACTTATATGGTCTTTTTTGACCACAAATTTCTATTGCTTGCATGAACTCCACAAATAAGCCACTTGTATCATATACCTTTTCGAAATACTAAAAAGATATGTTATATTTAAAATTAATAGTTTTAACTACGTAATCAAACTACAGAAAACTATAGTTGGCATAGGTGGACTCTGCTCAGTTCCCCACCATATTTATGGTCTCATAAATTTCTAGTGCAAGACATATTACAATCATGTTAAAAAAAAATGAATTTGACCAAAGCTTGATACAGTGACAGAAAGAAATCCCCGCCTAATAGGCTATCCATCGTTCACTTCGATATATTTATCTCATTCTAATCTATTAATTTTTTTTTTTTTTTATCAGGGTCAATTCCGTTGTTTATGTTTCATGTTACTATTTCCAATGCAATAATCCTCAAAATTCATATTTATATGAAAAAATTACAATTTCGCTATGTTGATAAAATCGTAAATTACGAATAATTTACGAAATTTTCCTATTACAATATTTGTATTCAATCATGTTAAAAAAAATATCATTGGAAAAATCATAGTCTATGATATTCATGCCAGTAACCTAAATAATATTTCGAAAGTGGTTTGACATCTTCACGATGAAAATATCCCTCAAAATTGACGTTTATGTGAAATTTTGCTCTATTCTGCCATGTTAAGAAATTCGTAAATTTCCAATAACTTACGAAATTTTTATATTTGAAAATTCATAGTCATTAATATTCATGCCAGTGTCTTAAATAATATTTCAAAAGTAGTCTGACATCTTTACGATGAAAATATCGCTAAAAATTGACGTTTATGTGAAATTTTGCCCTATACTGCCATGTTAAGAAATTCGTAAATTTCCAATAACTTGCGAAATTTACAAAGTAGCATATTTATAGTTACTGATGTTCATTCCGGCATCAAAACGGATATTTTAAAACTGGTCTGACATTTTTATGGTAAAAAGTTTCCATTTAATGCACGTTTAAGTGAATTTTTGTCCTATTCTCCCATGTTAAGAAAATCGTAAATTTCTAATAACTTACGAAGTTTTTAAAATCGAATGTTGCAAATGAAAAGGGTTCTTGCCAGTGTCGAAAGTAATATTTTAAAACTGATCTGACCTCTCTGCGGCAATTTGTTTTTGAGATATCGTGTACACAGACTAACAAACTAACGGACTAACAGACTAACAGACACCCTACAGACAGACACCATACAAATTTTGTCATTTTCGGATTCCTCACACCTGAAAACGTGTAAAAAAGTCAAAAAACCGAAGTCGAAAATTTTCACGATTACCTAAGTTCCCCATACCTATAGTATGATGGGGAACTAAAAAATAACAAAATACTCCATAAACCTCACTTAATAATTAAAACATATACAGCAGCTTTATAAATAAAAAGTATTTAAAAAAGAAAGAAAACAAAAGTCGTACTTACATACTACATTTTATGGCGATCAAGAAAGCAACAAGTGAAGAAAATACATGTAAAACAAAAGGAAAAGTTAGAAGGCAAATCATTTAGAACAAAAGACAAAATTATATTTCAATATAAAGAGTACATATTTAAAATTTGGTGGTGAAAACTTGAGCTGGCCATTTATTTAACTGATTAAACATACTAAAACTAGAAACAGAAACTTTGAAACGTTTATGGTACTACACCAAAAGTTTAAATTAAAAATTAATTTTTAAATAAAATATACAATGAAATTGGTTATTTTCCAATATGTGGTTAAAATGTTTATAAATAAATAAAGCTGTGCTATCTCTACAAAGCAGTTTTCTTTCGATTAGGAGTCGGGTAAAGCTACTCAATGATACTACAGTTTCATTGTTGTGGGTAAATCATCTTGATTTTATCAAAAGTGAAACATAAAAGATTTTTGCTTAAAGGACTAGATTTAGAACCTGGTTTTTCTAGACGAAATATTTTTTATGTGATAAATTATAAGCTTCCTCAAAGTTTTGGACATTAATTCTGAATTAGCCTGCATATTAGGAAAAGAAAGAATATAAAACAGAGAAACATTTTGAAAACACACAGGGAAAATTTTTGACAATGGCGATAATCGATAATGGTGATTAGCAGTAATATTAATTATTTGATAATTTAAAAAATATATATTAAATAAACTCACCTTATTATGATCCTAAAGTGAGTGGCAGTTCAACATGAAAGAGAAAATAAAAACTTTAATTAGACAAGATTCAACACAATGGCTAACATATGTATGAAACCTTAAATAAATGCATAGGTAAATACAGATATATAAATATAGAAGTAAAAAAGAACTGATTTGATACTTATTAATGTAACGGCATTAAAGTTAAATTTCCATATATTATCGTGATTTATTTAAGATAACAATCATTAATAATAATCTACCTATTTAATATTTCTTTAACGTGGACCAGTTACAATTAAAATTTAATGAAACGATACTATATAAAATGGACGAAAATAAAACTCTAGTTGGCATAGGTGGACTCTGCTCTGTTCCCCACCATATTTATGTTCTCATAAATTTCTAGTGTGAGACATATTATAATCATGTTAAAAAAAAAAAAAAAAAAAAAAAAAAAAAAAAAAATGAATTCGACGAAATCTTGATCCAGTGACAGAACGAAATCCCCGCCTAATAGGCTATCCACCGTTCGCTTCGATATATTTATCTTATTCTAATCTATTAATTTATTTTATCAGGGTCAATTCCGTTGTTTAGTTTTCATGCTACAATTTCCAATGCAATAATCCTCAAAATTCATACTGATATGAAAAATTTACAATTTCGCTATGTTGATAAAATCTTAAATTACGAATAATTTACGAAATTTTCCTATTAGAATATTTGTATTCAATCATGTTCAAACAAATATCATAAATGTAATTTTGAAGTTGTCTAATGTATTTATGATCTTCAAAATGGAAGTTTATGCTCAAATTTGCCTTATTCTGACATGTTAAGTAAATCGTAAATTCCAAATAACTTACGAATTTTTTAAATTGGAAAAATCATAGTCTATGATAGTCATGCCAGTATCCTAAATAATATTTCGAAAGTGGTTTGACATCTTTACGTTGAAAATATCACTCAAGATTGACGTTTATGTGAAATTTTGCTCTATTCTGCCATGTTAAGAAATTCGTAAATTTCCAATAACTTAAGAAATTTTTATATTGGAAAATTCATAGTCATTAATATTCATGACAGTGTCCTAAATAATATTTCAAAAGTAGTCGGACATTTTTACGATGAAAATATCTCTAAAAATTGACGTTTATGTGAAATTTTGTCCTATACTGCCATGTTAAGAAATTCGTAAATTTATAATAACTTGCGAAATTTTCAAAGTAGCATATTTATAGTTACTGATGTTCCTTCCGGCATCAAAACTGATATTTTGAAACTGGTCTGACATTTTTACATTAAAAAGTTTCCATTTAATGCACGTTTAAGTGAATTTTTGTCCTATTCTCCAATGTTAAGAAAATCGTAAATTTCTAATAACTTACGAAGTTTTTAAATTGGAATGTTGCAAATAAATAGGGTTCTTGCCAGTGTTAAAAGTGATATTTTAAAACTGATCTGACCTCCCTGCGACAATCTGTTCTTGAGATATCGTGTACACAGACTTACACACTGACTAACGGACTAACACACTAACAGACACCATACAAATTTTGCCATTTTCGGATTCCTCACACTTGAAAACGTGTAAAAAAAGTCAAAAAACAGAGGTTGAAAATTTTCACGATTTCCTAAGTTCCCCATACCTATAGTATGATGGGGAGCTAATAATATTGATACATAGGAAACATATAAGCATGCGGATTCAATCAATATAATATTTCTCTAACGCGGACCAGTTACAATTAAAATTTGATGATACGATATAAAATAACCGAGGATAAAAAATAATAATTATACATAGGCAATATTTAAGCACGTGGATACAATTCGATGACAGTGGATACAATTCGATGACAGAAAAATGACGAAATTTGTCTGATGAGATCTTTTCACAGAAAAAAGTATTTAAAAAGTGACATCTTTGCAAGCGTCATTTTAAAACTAGCACTTCTCTAGATATAAAAAGAATATGAATTATTCTTATAAATTGACTAAAAATGGATTTACACGTTTTAAGAGCTGTAGAACACGATTTGACTATTTTTAGAAAATGTCTGTTCGTCTGTGTGTGTGTGTGCAATAAAATTTTGTGGCAACTGCATCTCAGGGACTAGTGCACAGAATTTCATACAAATTGGTATGTAGTTACACATTGACATAAATTAGTGCCTATCAACTTTTGGTAAAAAATGTCCAACAGCTTGCGTTGCCAACCGCTTTTTCAAAATTTTTAACATGAGGGTGTAGAACAAAATTTTGTATAAATGTGCATAAAGAGAATTATTTTTTAATAATCATTATGAAATTTAAAAGGATTATTTGTAATAGAGTTAGCCAACTGGGGAAAAAAAATTGTGTATCGCCTGCCCCCTCGAGGGGAATAAATTTTCATGATGGGTATCTTTCAAAAGAGCTCGCCAAAACGAATGGTTGAACCATCGATCTGCGATAATTTAAAATAAAGTCATCGATTTTTTCATTTTTAACAAAAAAAAAAAAAAAAAAAAAAATCTGTAATATTGAGAATAAAATTGACTTTTTTTTTTTTTTTTTTTTTTTTTAATATATTTAGTGTTGTACTACTTCTCTAATATAGAAATCGTCTGCAGTATCATGGAGGATAATTTTTTTTTTAATAATAATTTTAATAAATTATTTTTACTGGGTGCATTTGCATAAGAAAATATAGAAAAAAGTCATGTGGTGGCCACAACATACTAGTTGTCTTTGGTTTCATAAAAATGTAAACCATGGTTGGCGTTAGGTGCCGCATAATGAAGACAAGTTTTAAGTATTCGGAAGAACTGCAAGATCCAAATTCATTTCACTCAAAACCATTCATTTTAAGTGGGGGAGAGTAGGGAGGGATGGGAGAGTCTTCACAAAAAAATTTCTTACAAATTTACTTTTACTGGTACAACACTAAGTTTTCCAGAAACAAATTGAAACATTTTAACACCTTTTAAAAATATAAATTTGATGGTAATTATTAAAATATTAGTTTTATAAGCCAATTTACATAGTTATAGAAATGTCCCATCCTACCCTTATATGAGGGAGGGATGGGACATGTTTTTAAAGTTGAAATAAATACATAATATATAGACATGCTATGAAAAATGACAAAGACAGTGGGTCACTTATGTATGTAAGGTTAATCAAGTACTAATACCCTAATACCATCTATTTTATCCAACATTATAATTTAATGTACCACATTAAATAAAAATTTTCAAATGCTCGATTAGTTTCACCTATTTTTTATAATTATTTCTTTTTACTTTCTCTTCTAGCAGAGAAAGTATTGTTTTTTAGTTCAAATATTCGAAATTAATTTTTAGTTATATTTACATGCTTTGTGGTTCTCAGAATATGAAAATAACGTTTTTATAGTGGTTAGTCTATGTGTGTTATCAGCATATCTCAAGAAAAAATTTTAGCAGGAAATCCGAAATGCATATTCTAAATGCGTGTCATATAGAGATGCTACACTAATTTGTTTGTTTAGATCAAACAAATGGTTCATGTAAAAGACATCCAACAGAATTTGATACATATCATGTCTATGAGCGAAATTTACGGTAGGAACAGTTTAGCATCTATAGACTGCCCAAAACAAAATTAAATTAACTATATTTCGTTTATATGCATAAAAGCATGTTCTGTATAGATTATAATATGTAAGTCATTTATCATTCGTTTGCAGGGCTACACAAAAGAACTAGAATATAATGTGACTATTTCTGAAAATTACTGGAAGTGCATTTCAAATGGTGATGTGTTTCTGTTTTATTAATTTAGAACTATACAGAGGCTGTTCGCACATTTTTTAGACGATTTTGATGGAGTGTACTGAAACAATTTCACTCTTATTTCGTGTTTTATTTGTTCAGTTTGATAGCCCTTGTTCTTAACTAACATTCTACATCATAATTTCTATGATAATAATGCTTTTTATAATATCGAAAAGGTATATTTTTCTACTCCTCTTGAACGGCTTTCCAAAGTCCACAAAGCATTGTAGGTCGGTGTTTGGATAATGTTGATTTTAAGAGTCGAAAAACACAAAAATCCAACAGTGATACATCAGAAGATTTAGCAGGAATGTCAGTGAAGGGTATGGTTTTAATTCCCGTTTTTTGTTCCATTTTTTTCTAGAAAAGCAATTGCGGATTGCGATGTGTGGCTGCTTGTTTTGTCTTGATACAGTTCAACGGATTGATAGCATTGTGGATAAAGATCTGGATTTTCATTTTTTAAAATTGGAATTAAAATATGTTCTTGAGAGTATTTAGAGTTGATTTTGACATTTTTGTCACATTTCTTTGCTTTTATCTTGCGCCTGTATGAAAAACCAGTGGCAATCATAAATCCTTTAGAAAAACTTTCTTTTGATGCTTTGAGCCATGAAGCAAATTTTTTTTTTCCACTTTTGTGATAATAAATTGACCTTTTTTTATTGCAACTACTTAAATAGACCCAAGATTCATCTGTTGTTGCAACATTTTTCCATTTTTCTTCTGATAAATGCTTTTCATAAAGATTTCACTAAAAACTATCCTTGGAAAGAGCGGAAACATATCCTTCCATCCACTGCCATTTTAAAAGCGCATTTTTGCATCTAAACAAAAATTCTGAATATCAGAAGATAAATAAAACTTCCAAAAATATAACTGTTGTGAAAATAAAATTCTCCATGCAAACGATTTTTTCTTACTGCGAAATAAAATCGTCTAAAAAATGTGCGAACAGCCTCTGTATTTAAACACACGATGCGGTTTGCGCATAATTTATATAAAACATAATCGCTACCAATAATTAAGCAGAATCATTCTTTTTTATTGATTGTAATTGGTGAATGGTAATTTCTTTAGTATATTTTACCATGTCCTGGAAAACTGCGCAGGAATGAAAATTAATTCCTCATACTTATATGATAAATAAAGTATTTTTAAAAGTTAAAAAGGTAAGTAAAAGTAGTATGAGTGCTACACCAATTATTTGCCATGATTTTGAATTTGTTTTGGGCATTTCCTCTTCCATTTATTCATTCATTTGCTTCTTGATATTCTCTATGTAAGAAGTATCAGAATCTTCATTCCTCCTTCTTTTCTTACATGTCCCATCCCTCCCTGAGCTGCTCTGTCCCATCTCCCCCTTTTCTTTTTTTTTTTTTTTTTAATAACTTATTTTTAGACATGCTACTTTTAGGCTTAATTTAACTACTGATTTATAAAAGTTATATTATTAGGTATATAAAATATGAAAAGTAATTATGCTAACATCAGCGAGTGATTTTGAAAACTTGCCTTAAAAATTAAGTAATTATTTATATACTTTTAGTGCTATAAATGTTTTTTTGTTACATAAACTCGCAGAATTCTCCAACTAAAATTATACTACATAACAACAAATATGGGGCTTCACCTGGTGGAAGAGTCAGAAATTAAAAACAATGTCTATTTTTAGAATAATTCTCGGTGTCCCATCCCTTCCAATGTCTCATCCCTCCCTACTCTCCCCTATGCCACTACCCCCCCCCCTTCCCAAATTTTTCCAAAAAGAAACTTGAGATTTTAAAACACCGGAGTTCCATAAAGTCTGTAGACATTTTAAAATTTTATAAAATTTGTAGGATTTGGTAGAATTGAACGTGGTTTACGAAGAAATTATCATGAAGGGTAATTTTTTTTTTTTTTTTTTTTTTTTTAACAAAGAAAAAAAAAATGTTAAAATTTTCGTCGATAAAGGGCGCTCGCTGTACATGAGCAAATAACGCATTTTCACGAAAAGCTATATTTATTTGCAGCAAATGTTTACAGACATATAACTCCTACATGTTTGCCATCACCACAAATTAAAGTTTGCAAACGAGTTACAATCCCGCTAACTGTAACTTCAGTCGGTGGTTCTTAGCTGAGGAGAAATATCTTCACCATTAATATTTTATCCACCAAATACTAATTATCGCAATTAAAATTTCATGTATGCACCAATAGGAGACATAATAAAAAAAAGTTGTGTTAAATCGTAAAACCGTGCAGTTTATAGGACTTTGATGAAGGTCTTCGTGTGTTTCCTCTATCGCGGGGAAAAAAAAAAAAAAAAAAAAAAACTTTAAACAAAGAGATGGGAAAAAGATAAAGAGTAACAAGAATATTTCATATGTGTTCCCCCACCCCTAATTTTTTTACACAAAACGTTCTTTGCTTCTCCAAACTGAGTCAAAAAAGATCTCTCACTGTCACTACCTTGTGGGGGAGAATCCCAAGTAAATATCCTATGCAAACAAAAACATATGACATTTAACTACACTGCGGAAAGCTATGAAACAGACTTTGACAGGAGTCGTAAAAACCTGAAATGAGATTATGTTGATATGGGAGAACCCATCTCTCTCTTTTTTTTTTTTTTTTTTTTATAAGCCACCTAACTGTGAAGGAAAAATCTTTCGGTTTACATAAATTAAAAAATACTATCCACATCCTATCCACATCCTGATACACCGTGCATTAATCCTATATGGCTTAACATCTTCGTACATAATTGTGTTTCCCTATTTCTGTAAAACCCATACAGTGTTTAACGTTCAATGTACTTTACATCTGCAAGACACTTTAAAATATAGTGTTTATAATGTATTTATTCCACACAAGAATGACATATGAAAAAAGCTAAAACTGTGTGCAAAGGTAAGACATTGAAATAAAATACTACTAGAATTTTGACGAAAAAATCATTCATTATATTAGAGTAATGAATATACTTTTTAATTTTCAATCTATAAAAAGAACAAATGACAATGGTTCTAGTATTCAATCATTGACATGTACTAGAGTAAAAGATTTATTTAATGTAACAAATTGTAAAGGTGAAAAATTTGGAAGGCGAAAAAGCTAAAAAATCTCACGTCTCCCATTAAGAAAGTTTATAATTTCTAGAGGTTTTAAGATAGAAGAGTAAAATTATGTTGTACGTTAAAAAAAAAAAAATAAAAAAAAATAAAGAAAAAATAATAATAATAAAGAAAAATAACAAGAACGAAAAATCATGCGGAACACATTGATTAATAACACTTTCCAACTGTGTATACATGTTGTATCGTATTATAACTCACAATGTTCTTTGACTAAATTATCACACAACGGACAGACAGAAGGACTGAAAGGCATACAGATAAACTAATTGAATTTATAATCACATTTAAACATTGTTGGAAAGTGCTTATTGCAAAAGAAATTGCCGCCCTTAAATTCTAATTGTTGTGCGTAATGTATCTAAATATTTTAGCGTAGCCCTGTAAATCTGAAGGTTAATCATAACATTCTGTACAAAGCATTATTTATCATATTAACAATAAATTTCACTTTCTTTATGATTTTTGCAGAAGAAAGTTATTTAAATGTGATTTATAAATATGTCTGTCCAAAAAATGAAGGAGGGTTTTTTGTTTTCTTTTTTTTAAGGTTGGAGGAAAGTGTATTTGTACACATACCGGTTTCACAGAACCTATTAATGTCGTTTTAAATTGGAACATTCCATAGTGAACTTGAATATTGCATATCATTTTTGAAATAAATTGAAAATATTTACGGACGCTAAGAGGCGGGCAGAGAGACAGATGGACAGTCGGTCGGATATATACAAAAATTGAAATCATTTTCACACTTAAAAATTGTTAGAAAGTATAAAAAACGCCAAATATAGAAGAAAACGGAATTCTAGCAAATTTCCAATAATAACCTTTAATGTAACTAAATATTTTTGTAGGGCCCTGTAAATCAAATGCTAATCATACTATAGTCTACAAAAAGCATTCGAATCTACATATGAATAATCTATTTATTTTCATTAAGATTTGAGCAAAGTAAAGTTATTAAAATTTGGTTTATAGGAGTACCTCTCATACAACGCAATGCTTTGTAATACTTTCGGGTCTCCCTGTACACAAACCAGAGGTGGCATTTACTTCCATTTCCTCTAGAAAACATCCAATAGTGAACTTGAATAACATATTTTAATTTCATTAATTTTTGTGTAAAAAGTAAAGGTATAAAAATATGGTTTATAAAAATACCTCTCATAGAACATAATGCTTTGAAAAACTTTCGGGTGTTTCTGTACACAAACCAGTTGAGGTATGCACTCCATTTTCAATAGGGAACATCCTATATTGAACTTAAATAACATATATTAGTTTCAAGAAATTCCATGAATATTTACGGGAGTTAGAGCGCAGACATACAAACGAACGGACAGACAGACATACAAATCGAAGTCATTAACACATTTCAACCTAGTTAAAAAGTGTTAAAAATGAAATTCTCTTTAAAGTCCCATTAAAGAAGTCAAGGATATACAAAAATTTCTTCAACCACATCGCAAATTTTTTAACATATATTATTTATAATTTGCATGGCTATCAACCAATGCAATGCCATTTTTAGAATATTTTATATACTAAAGTAGAGACAAAATGCTGCAATCGAAATATAAAAGTATTAAACATCTCATGAAATACGGGCATTTTTAAAATAATGCTCAATTGCGTATGCGCAAGCGTTAATAAAATTTCTTTTGAGTAATTCATTAGCAAAACGTACAGACTTACTCTTATAAAAGATTCAAGCAAATATTGTGAAAATTCCTAAAAATATCATTGTTAGAATGAATTCAATTTCATGCATTCTCAATATTCTAGTATTGTTGTAAATAAGATATGCTAATACTATGTTGTTCCTGTTTGATTGCGAGTTCGATTATGAAAACTAGCCAATTAATTTCGGTATTTTTATACGTCATACATTTTTAAAAATAGGTATTCTTCGTGAAAACAAAATATGTTTTCGGATTCTTTATACCAGAATAATAATAATAATAATAATAATAAAAAAACTAAGACCAAAATTTCTTTAACACGTTGATCGCCATGTCAGCCATCGGTGACTGACAGTGTCAAATATGATATAAAACCGCGTCAACCATCGGTGGTTGACAGTGTAAAATATAATATAAAACTAAAAATATTACACTGTTTCAAGTAATTACTGAAAATTTATTTAAAATTTACTTAATTTTTGTTTATTACATGATAATATCATTAAGGAATTTTAATGGATTTTATTAAGAATTTGCGTGGCGATCAATGTGTTAATTTTACTCTATTCTTTCTTTTCCTACTTTCCAACTTTGACTTTTTAATGTTGCAGCCGTTGACATGAATGTTGAGCATTTGAAAAACCTGTCAAAGTCTATACAGATAAAGTTTAGGGGGAGGGGGGGGGGGGCTAGAGTGCTATGGAGCAAAAATAGATAACATACGAGGAGCAAACATTCAAAACGTGTTTCCTCCAAAAAAAAAAAAAATTGAGTTAGTGATTTTTCTTTTAATTTAACATAACATAGTATGTCTACTAGCTATCTATGTCTACATGTCTCTTTAGTAACTAGTAATAATTCTAAACAAACGATAATTAGGTTTTAAGTTTATATTTTTTTATTTATTAGCTTTTTGTGTTTTCTGAAAAACTGTACCCGAAGGAAAAAACACGGTTTGAATGTTTGCTTCTCATATATTATGTACCTGTGTGCGAGAGAGTGTGGGTGAGGAGGGGGAATCATCATCATATATATATACACACACACACTCATGTTTGTGAAAACTGCAACACCATGAAAGAATTGTCAGAAACTAATGAAATTTATTCCACATATTACTGATAGTGGTACGAATAAACGATCAAATGTACAAGACAATAAAAAAAAAAAAAAAAAAAAAAAAAAAAAAACGTCTGAAATTAGTACTTTGTGTGTCCGCCACGCTGAGCGATGAAAGCCTGTACACGTCGTGGCATTGAATCATACAAATTCTGAATGTAATCCTGGGGAATGGCATTTCAGATGGCTTCGACTTGGCGCCAAAGTTCAATTTTACTGTGCGCCCCACCAGTTGTACGAGGGAGTCGCCGACAAATGAAATCTCAAACGTGCTCAATGGACGACATATCCGAGAAATAAGAAGGCCATGGAAGAAGTGAAACCTGTTGTGCACTGAAGAAGGCTTGTGTAGTCTGAGAAACATGTGCACGGGCATTACCCTGGTGAAATACAGCACCCGAAATGCGTCGAAGAATGTGAAGGACCTCTGGCTCCAAAATTCCCCATATGTAGCGATCACTGTTGAAGTTGCCTGCAATGTGCACTAGAAGGGATCGACAATTATACCCATTAGGTCCCCACATCATGATGCTAGGAAGGCGTTTGTGCAGTATGACGCTAGATAACGATCTGTGGGACGTACTCTTCCATCATTGTACTCCAGATTGTAGCGAGATTCATTAGAGAAAACAATTTGTTGCCACTGGGCCCGCCACGTGCTGTGTTGCTGAGCGTATTGAAGTCGGAGGCATCTGTGATATAATTATTAATAAGGAAAGTAAATTCACTCTGAAGTTTAATCGTTGATTAGAAATTTTGCTTCATATAAGGTGAAGTGCAGCATCGTTTATTAAATTTATATAAATGGTTAATGTTTGATGCAATTCAATGTATTTTTACATTATGATCAAACAAGCCATTTAACGGCTTATTCGGTTAATCGAAACCATCTAGATTTACTAATGCTGCCTGCAGTCATTAAAGCTATGAAAGCGAAAGCTTATATTACCAAAAAGACAGTTAACAATTGAAAACATGAATTCAAATCTTTCATCTGAAATCCGCTATTTGTAAACAAGAAGCAGTAATATATAATTAGAAATTTGATTCTTACAAAATAACATAAAAAGTTAGTTGTAAAATCATTAATACCATTCAGAAAAAAATGTTCAATTTTTGATGTATATATATATTTTCGTATTATGATGAACAACATTATCCCAAATAGATCATTAAACGAAATTTACTGTATCTACTCAGTACTGACACACTAATACTAGTTACTGGGACTATCACTACAGATTCTAAAAGGACAGCTAACAATATGGGGAACAATTGAAAACATAAATTCACAGAGCTATCACAATTATCAAAACATTTCATCTAATCTACAACTGTCTGTGGTCCACTATTTGTAAACAAGAAGCACTAACATTATTTCACAGTGATTCAAAAAAAGAAAAAGTAATAACTAATAATCTTTTAAAAGCATCAACCAGACATCTAGTTTAACGAACCCAGATAACATCTTTAAATGTCCCTAAACGACAGATGACAGATTATACGAATACATAGGCCGACATGGCGACTCCTTACTTCAACTCGTAAAAACTATCTGTCCTAGAAAGCAACTGAAGAATTTGATGGAACTGATTTTCAAGTTCAGGACATTCAATTTAGTACATAAACGAGTGGTGACACTATCGTCGAAAATCTAGGCAAAATCCCAGAATCGTGGTTAAACATAAAGAAAAGTATAATATCACACTAAAAGAGCGGTCGATTACTTGTACTAGATATCTTGTTATAGTGTGTCAAAAACTAGTTCCAAAAATGTTTCGATCCAAAAATGACGATTTATCTGACATAGTAGATGGTTAATATTTAGCAAGGAAATGGGACTTTTTTTTTTAAATACTTACTTGATACAACGAATGTTTTAAATCTTCTACGGGAAAAAAATAGGATAGTAAACAAACAACTGTTACTTTTATATATTTATTTGAAGGGGGAGGGGTGAAGAGAAAAACACCTAACTTCAAATAGATATATTTGTTATACGAGTCTCTAAAGAATTCAGCAAAAAGTGATTTTTGACATTTAAATTGTATTTTTGCAATTAAACATTATTATAAAAACTAGCATGTTGCGATTGTCACAAAAGTATCTTCTATATTTTCTTGTACAAATTTGTATTGACTATAAATAATTTATTAAAATTATTTTCCACGATAAATGCAAACCATTTTTTCATAGAAGTACAACACTGAATGTTCAAAAAAAGTTCATCTTAAGCTTTTTTTTTTTTTTTTAAGGGAGGGAATGAAAGAAATTAATAACTTTGTTTTTAATTATCACACATACAGATCTATGGTTCAACCATTCGCTTTACAGGTACTGCCGAGTTTTTTTGAAAAATATGCATATTGAAAATTTACCGTTAGTTTTACGTCTTTTTTTTTTTTTTTTTTCCCTGTTATTTTTAACCATTACTATTATAAATAATGCTTTTTAATTTCATAATAATTAGTTACAAATTATTCTTATTGTGGATATTTATAGGAAATTTTGTCCTATTCCGCAAGAAAACAACGGAATGGCAACGCGCCCTGTTAGGCGAATTCCACCAAAATTTGAGAGGCACTAATTTATGTCAAAATACAACTACATGTCAATTTGTATGAAATTCTGTGCAGTAGTTCCTGAGATACAGTGAGTTACCACAAAATATTTGTCATACACTGAGACAGACGTTTTCTAAAAATGGTCATATCGTATTCCAAAACACTCAAAACGTGTATATACATCGAACACCGGAGGTCAAAAATTTTTACGAAACTAAAATAATAAAAAAGTAAAAGTAATATATAATATACATAAATTTTCAACAACCAAAACACAATCTTTTGAGAGGGGGGAGGGGGGGTGTTTAGGTGTTTGGAACACTTAAATGCGAATTTAGTGACCAGTGAAGCGGGCAAAGCCTGCTAGTGCCTATAATAAAAGAAGATGTTTGTGTGTGTGGTCATTGCGTATGTATATCCAGAGCTTTTTAAGAAAACGGCTGATCGCAGAGCTATACACAATTGCATGGAGGTTCGTAATAACCTCTCCTGATGCACCTCGTAGCCTTTTCGAATTGTTGATTATTATTATTTTTTTTTTTAATTAATTAAAATGTGAAAATAATAACCTTCTAATTTTTGATAAATTAGCCATTAAAATTGTATCCATAATTTAATTGTTGCCAATTTTTTTCGACAGAAAAAAAAAAAAATCTGGAATGACTCCCCTTGACTTTCCGAACATTGAGTAATTAAAGGTTTTGTAGATAAAGTAAAGTAAGAGAAGTTGTTAAGTAAACAAAAGTGAAAATTATAATAGGGTGTTTGGGTATTTTTCCTTATATAGTACACGATGTTTAATTTAACGCTATTTCACCAAACACGTAGATCATAATGATAAAGAATAATTCATTGTGTCCCTGTGAAAACCTACAAACGCTAGATTCATCAAAATGCTCATAGTTACTGCAACAGTGACTTATAATATTTATATAAATTTTCAGCTCCACCGGATAAGGCATTTAGACGCTATCGCACTTTAAAGTTTGAGCCCATATGCCACAATTATACAGAAATTTGTATTTTGTCCCTGTAAAAAGAACCGTAAGTGCTAGATTCTCTAAAGTTCATGAAGTTCGTGTGACGGTGACGTATAACATGTATATAAATTTTCAGGTAATTTGAATAAGAAGTTTAGTCGCTCTCGCACTTTAAATAATTTAAGCCTATAGGTTTTAATGATGAACAATTTTTAATTGTGTCCCTGTAAAACTCGTTAAGTGCTAGAGTCACCAATATCCATACAGTTTGTGCGATGGTCACCTATAACTCGTATATAAATTTTCCACTCAAACGGATAAGGTATTTAGATGCTATCGCACTTTAAATAATTTCACTCCATAGGCCATAATGATACAGAATTATTTGTTGTGTCCCTGTAAAAAAACTAGAAGTGCTAGATTCATCAAAACCTATATAGATCGTGAAACTGTGACCTATAATATGTGTATAATTTTTTTGTTCAATTGTATAAGGCGTTTAGACGCTATCGCACTTTTTAAAATTTGGTCCCATAGGCCGTAATGATAAAGAATTTTTCTTTGTGTCCCTGTAAAAAAAAACTATAAGGGCCAGATTCTCCAAAATCTATACAAATTGAGTAACTGTGACCTATAATATGTGTATAAATTTTTTGCTCAATTGAATAAGGCGTTTAGATGCTATCGCACTTTTAAGATTTTGGTCCCATAGACCATAATGATAAAGAATTTTTCTTTGTGCCCCTGTAAAAAAACTACAAGTGCCAGATAAACCAAAATCAATAGGGTTCGTGCTATGGTGACTTGCCAATTGAGTACCAACTTACAGCTCATTCGAACAAAGCGTTTAGAAGCTAGCTAGTATGTATGTGTGTGTGTTCACGCACATACATACATCATCGTAAAAATAGTGAATACGGACTCAGGGGACCTTAAAACGTATAGAAACACCAAAATCTCGATTTTTGGCATGATTACAATACTTTTCTTACATATGTATGTCCGGAAAGTAAAAACTAGTATGTTGTGCACCACATGACTTTGTTCTATATTTTTCTATACGAATTCACTCAGTAAAATTAATTTATTAAAATTATTATTTTAAAAAATTATCTTCCATGATAATGCAGAGGATTTCCAGGGAAATGTGTCTCCGTGGAGATCTTTGTAAGGGATCCTATCCAGATTTACGCAAATTTTGGGTATAACCAGAAATGAGCTCAAACGCGATTCGGACTCAAATCTGGCACTTCCCGTCGACCAGCTTTGACAACAGATAAATAGAGAGCCGGCGGTAGTTATAAGCAACTCTGTCACTAAATAATTAACGGCATTTCCTTTTAATTAACCTTTATAAGTTATATTGCAACCAGAAAGCATTGCCATTCAGCAGGGAAACTGAATGACAATGAAAGTGTAAATAAAAAAAATAATTAGACTGCTGCAACACATCAAGGGAATAAAGAAAAAGAAACGACGAAATACCAATTTAAAACAGTAACATAAATAAAGTGCTGATGTAGAATCATACTTTCTGAAATAAGTTCTCATATCGTGTATAGTGTCATCTCTCCCAAAATTTAGTACCTTCCCGTCGCCCAGGTTAAAGGAAAAAAGTTTTGTTTGATTTGCGGATGAACACCAACCGCGCAAAACCTTCACACTGCCTACTTACGCGACCATAACACTAAAAAACGATGAAAAAGGGGACTTGCTTTTGAATATTTTTTTATGGCTCAGTAGAGAAGAAAAGCAATAAAATACATGAAGAAACTTAAAGACCACCCGGTGTTCGAAGAATTTCAGCACGCGAGTGCATTAGGCTAAGAGCGGAAACTTGATGGGTGGAGATATACGAAGATTGTAAAAAAGACACACGTTTTAAATTCAAAGACTAATTTTTAGTAAATAAATTTCGGACAAAACCAATTATACCAACTATGAATGTTGCATGTAGCCAATTAATTTTGTTCACCAAACGTAAAATAGTTTGTATAATTGAAGAAATTTATTATATAAAGAGATTCCTCTGACGATACAGATTTTAATCTTAAAAAAAAAAAAAAAAAAAAAAAAAAATATATATATATATAGATGATTATTTATTATTAAAACTTACTTTTTAACATAAAAAATAGACACTCAAAATAATGTGCTACAAAAAAAAAAAAAAAAAAAAAAAAAAAAAAATTCCTTTCTTCTCCAAATAGCCGCTATTTTGAAACATGACGGCAGATTAAACTGATTAATGAACTTGGCTGAGACAGTGGCGGATCCAGAACTTGAGTTTTTGGGGGGGGGGCTAAGATTTTTCAAAGTGTTATTCTAGACCAATAAAAAATGTACAATTGCAATATTCAATTGTGAATGTCAGTGTTTTTTTTGGGGGGGGGCTTCAGCCCCCTAGCCCCCCCCCCTTAAATCCACCACTGGCGCTGAGACCCTGATATGGGTTATGTACATACGGAATTTTCAAGCAAATCCATTCATAAATACGTTTTTATTTGAGTCTAAAATTCTGAAGTGGACGCCGTTTTCAACAAGATGATGCGGATCGAGTTGATTAATAAACATGGTTGAGATCTTGATATGGGCTATGTATGTATATACATATATATTACTTCCTAGGACATGTTTGAATTTTTTCATCTATATACTTAAAGATTCAGAAAAATCAGTTCAAAAATACTAAATAAATGACGACATTCATATGATTAGATCATTCTATAGAAAAATTTATTTTTAAAAGTTGCATCTTTACTATCCTTGCAAGTGTCATTTTAAACCCAACAATACTTTAAAGATATAAACAAAATAGGAATTTTTTCATAAATTGACTGAATAACGCTATAATAATAATCTGGTGTGTCACTCACACGACTTTCTCTTACCCTGAAATTTAATACTATAAATACAGCTTGCAGATTAAAAGGTAAGATAACGAGTACTATTGGGAATTGTGAGTCAGTTTAAATACGCACCAGGCTATCGGACTACCAGATAACGAGAACTGTTATGTAAACCTGTGTTAAACAATTCATATTAGGCTTCTGAAGAGTTTTATATGATTAGTTTTGTGTAAGGGGGGGCTCCCCCTCAACCCCCCGTTTCATTAATGCACCTACATTTATATAGAATTTAATTCGGTTATTAAAAAATAATTCTGTTTTTTAAAAATAATTTATTAAAATTATTATTTAAAAAAATTATCATTTATGATAATGCAGACGATTTCCATATTAGAGAAGTAGTATAACACCAAATATCCAACAAAAAAAGTCCATTTTATTATCAATATTTAAAAAAAAAAAGAAAAAAAGAAAAGAAATACGTTTTTTTTTTTTTTTTTTTCGTTAAAACTAAAAAAAAAAATCGATAACTTTGTTTTAAATTATCGCAGATCGATGGTTCAACCATTCGTTTTAAAGGTATTGGCGAGCTCTTTCCTACATACACAAAAAAAATTTTCCCAGTTAACTATCTCTATTACAAAAAATATATATTCGTTTCATTTGGTTTAGTGCAGTCTATAGACGTTAAACTCTACTTACCTGCAATTTCCCCCATAAATGTAATGTATTAGAATTCTCTTGATTGTCCCTGTACACGAACCATTTGCTTGATCTTAACGAAAAGCTTACTGTAGCATCAGTATATGATACACATTTAGAACTACCAAGTTTGAACTTTCTGCCATAATTTGTTTTTGAGATATGCTGATAACAGACAGACACACAGACACACACACAGACATACACACAGACCATTTGCTAAAAACATGATTTTCGTATTCAGGGGACCTCAAAACGTGTAAATATAACAAAATCTCGCGTTCGAAAATTTGACCCAAAAACAATACTTTCTCTACCTTATGGGTAAGAGAAAGTAAAAAGCATAATCAAAATAGGTACTAAGTTTTTTTTAACAAAAAATTATGCTAAAATGAATAAAAAATAAAATAAATGGGATCTCGTCAACATAGCGGCAAAAATTTAAAAGTCGCCATAGGGGTCTTTTACTAAAGCTATCTGGCCTGAGGAAATATAAAAACTGGGTCTCCAAACATGAATTTTATTTTGAAACTTTTCTTTGAACGATTTGGTTTAACTATCCTTAGCATTTCATCCCACAAAATCTAATAATAATTTGGCTTCTGGTGAATTTAAAGGTAAAGAAAAAAAAAGAATAAAAAAAAAGAAAAAAACTGCGAAAATTTCGCATGGGTTTGCTAGTTGTTTTAAATTCATTCAGTATTTCGGAAAGTATTGCGATGTCATATACATAAACTGAATGATTGCAATAGATCGATTTCTAAATCAACTTTTTAAATGTATAATAATAATAAACTGTCACAGAAGGACTTGCTCAGTTTTCCATCACATATTTATTGTCATAAATATTACATGTTGGGAAAGAATATTAAAGCAAAGTTGACATTTTCTAATCATAAAATTATTTTCCAACGTTTGATTGAAACTTTAAAAAACTGCACTCAACTCAGAAAATAAAATCAGATGAAATTTTTTAAAGGGAAATTAATGGAATAAGAACATATTCCTCCTATTCAATTTCTCCCCCGGGTGCGGTGCGATGCCCCTACTCATACCAAAAACTTTGAGTTTGGTTGTTAGTTGCTATTATAAACAAAAGAGTTGAGTTTCATAATGATTGAAGTAAAAATATTCCCCAAAATGCAAGTTTATGTGAAATATTTATTATTATTATTATTATTATTTTCTATCTTGTTATAAGAATTCATTAATTTGAAATAACTTATAAAGTTTTTGAGGTAGAATGTTAATAATTTTACAGCCGGTGTCGAATTATTAATCATTCTAATGCACGTTAATGTGAAATATTGATCTTTAGCGACGTAGTAATTTAAAAAAAAAAAAAAAAAAGAACTCGAGGTATTTCTAAATAGAATATTGAAATTCAATAGGATTTTTGGCAAGTATCATAAAATAAATGATATTTTAAGACTAGTCCTAGTTCCTTAGGATCATTTCATTCTCGTGATAATACCTACAGAAACTAACAAATTAATTAACTCTCTAACCAGCAGATGGACATCGCATTTATTTTGCGATTTTCGGATTCCTCATAGCTCAAAATGACAAAATACCGAGGTCGAAAACTTTCATGAATACCAAAAAGTTCCTCATACCTATAGATAATATGGAACTAAAAACATAAAGATGATTTACTCTAATTATATTCCAACAAGTTACTACAGCATACAATACAATGTGCCCTTAATTATTTACACATATTGATATAATATGTATTGAATTCTAGAATTTACTACATATGTGTATCAATAATATGTAAATAATTTTCACAATTGAATGTAAATAATAAGCAATATTCAGATGCAATACAAACTGCTCCTTGTAAATTCTATAAACATTCAGCATGACGATTAAACTGATGGACATTTCTTATCAAAGTACATCTTAATTTATCAATCTCTAAAAGTCATTTAAATCTTTTTTTTTTCTTCTTTTTTTAATCCTACTAAATAATCTTTCAACGTTGTCTACATTCATGTCTCGAAATTTTGAGCTCAGTTTAATTCGCATATCTAATCTCTGTATTTATTCCTAGAAATGTCATTATAAATAATTTCTTGATTTACAGCATCAAAATTGCAAATATGAAAAAAAACAAATGCAAAGAGGGAATAACAATCAAAACTTTTCTAATAGTTCAGTAATAACTAACACTGAAATTTGCGCATTTTATTTTATTTTTTCAATAAATAAAGAATTGCTAAAATCATAAAAAAAAAAAAAAACTTTCGTGGGGACAACAGATCAAAGTCACTAATTCAGCTAAATTTCCGCATTGAGTGCCTGCAACAGGATCACATATATTTCTTCTGTTCATGTCTGTGGGTACTTTAGAATCCTGAAAAAGACTGCAATGCATCAAATCTATCTTCTTTAAAAATTAATAAATAGGGTAGGTGCTCCAGTGATTGGCATGCTCCAGTAATTGACATCTATCCCGAAATAATTAATAAATAAGAAAAATAATAAAATCATATATTTTATATATAAGAATTTTAACATTTTATGTCAAACACTGGACCATAGGGTGCTAATAACTGGTAAAATGAATAACTAGCAGTGTCAAACACTGAAACATAGGGTGTCAATTATTGATAAAATGAAAAACTGGCAGTGTCAATTACTGGAACATTGAGTGGGTGTCAAACAAAATTTCATTAAAAAAAATTTGCTATCAAATGCATATATCTTAACATATATGTGGTTCTGAATGTCTTTCATACCATATGTACTAACTTAAGATTTTAAAAAATATTTTCTGATGACTAGAACATTAAAAACATCAAAGATTGCTCTAAAAGTGTCAATCACTGACAACAATATTTATAAATATTAAATAGGATATGTTATTCAACTCAAAGAGAACATGAACATCTTTAAAAATATCAACGTATGCGTGCTCATGCATCATGTCATCAAAACAGTCGTGAAACAAATGCATGTACTTAAAGTTCAGCATATATTCACAAAGGGCATCCCTATTCTTCCCGGACTCGTATATGACAAAGCAAATACTAGCCTTTAACTTCAAGAATTAGCTCGGTGTCAAGCCAAACCAGCAGAATTTTTCTAAAGAAATTCCATCAAGAACTAGAAATGTCTCATCATGAAAATTCATATAAGGATCAGATTATAAATGAAGTTGGATTGGGCTCAATCAGAAGGAGTTTCTGGAAAAGATAGCTTTCCACTTGCAGACTTTTCTCAAAGACTTTTTTTTTTCCTTTGTAAACATATGTGTTCCGATCAAAATATTTTAAAACTATATAAACAAAATAATCTGCACGTCAAGACATCCATCACTCTAGCAGTTTAGTCCTTTTACCTTTGATAACCCACTGGATTTCCTAGAGAAAACAAATCTATATGTAATATAATTCATATCTAAATATGGTTTAAATTAGAGTTCTTATCGTTTAGAATGGTTGCGTACAGAGGACATTAACCCGTTAGTAGTCGCTAGTTGGTCGATTTGCCGCTCATCCTTCAATTTTGCCAGATTTTTTTATTCAATAGTCACCAAAAATTTTTAGAAGTAGCATTTGATATACATAAAATGCGAATAAAATCGAAGGAACGTCGATCACATCACTTCTTAAAATTATTGGTGAGAGTTAAATAAAAAGTGCGCAATCTGTAATAGGTGGCGCTGTCTGTAGCGACTACTAACGGGTTAAATATCTTATTAGCGACGGTCTTTGGAACTTGACACAATGCCATCTGTTGGGTTGGTAATTCTCTAAGAAAATACACATTAGGGTTTTCCTCTAATGTGCATAACACTGCAAAAAGTGTCCGAAAGTTTATGATGCTTAAAAACACTAGACTCTAGTGTTTCTAGGTCTAGTGACTAGAGCATAAAAATCTATCTTATACTGGAGCATCCTGATAAATGCCTTACTTAAATCGTAACGGCGGAAAATCCACTTCACTTCTAAAGGATATGTAAAATCTCTAAAGAAATCTTACTATGGTGTTTACCATGGGAATCAGATCTGCGTACGATGGTCAAGAATAAAATTTCAGAAAACTCATGGTAATGTGAAACATGGCACTAGTGAAGTTTCTTAAAATATTTTTCGAGGTAAGACTCAGATATCTTTTAAGTTATAGTAGAAAATCTTTCCCATAGATCTTCAAAATACATACTGCATAAGCAATTTGAGCATTTATTGATTATAGTTTTAATTTCGTATAGATTATTCTATTCATCAATTTTACCATTTTTGATTGAAAAGCACCACCTGATGGACATTTCTTGAAAAAAAAATTTTAATTCCTTGAGCACATCTCATAAACAGTCTACATACCAAGTTTGATAACAATCTTTCTGGCAATTTTATTTGTAGGATGCTGCATAAATCGCAACCCAACAGATAGCAGATAGAAATAAGCAATAATTTGGATTTTTGCCAGTAGATGGCAGGTCCTCTGTTTGCTCGCTAATCGTGTAGTCATTTTCAATGACATTATTATCATTTATTTATTTTTTTTTTTTATATGGAAAAAAATCATAATTACCGTCGATTATATCCTAGTAATACCAGTGAATAAAATATTAGTCCAAAAAGAAATGACCTCGGAAGGATAATGGTTGAGAAAAGATCTTTTTTATGATATCCCACACTGAACATGAACATTGTTGTTACAAAGATTAAGTCATGAACTTAAACTTTTGTCCCGAATTCTGGTACCCTTATAACTCGCATTTCTTTCTTCTTCCTCAAGCATGAGACTTGCAGAATTCAGTCAGTTTCAGCATGAATTTGTTTTACAAGCATCGCCTGGGTTTTTAGGGAAGGATCAAAACTACGAAATACTTTATCAGGTATTATAATTGAAATTCCTTCATATGTAATTAATGTAAATTCAGTGAATAGTTTTCAGGTTTTGTAAATCCTATGGAAATTAATACAAGCAGAGCCATTTGTTACAATTGAGATTTTAGTAACTGCACTGTTATTAAATAACTAGTTCTTTATTGATTTCACTTAACCTTTAACAGAAGCATAGAACACCCGTATCAGAGATCGTCCTTTGTTTTGCACAATGATATATAGTGTGTCAAGTACCACCATTTAGAAGAACAGGGCTTTTGCAAATGATTTAAACTACTATAAAAGTTTTTGGAAGTTTTTTGAGATAGTATGAGATCCTTTTCGGAATGCTGATGTTGTGTAGTTTCATGGCATTATCTCTGTGGAACGGTTCACGAATCCATACTTGGAATCTTTTAATAATATACACAGTTACTTTCAGACACTAAGATTAGTCTAATTTAATCTCATTATACTCAAATTTAGTTGTGCTTTTAGGAAGAATATCCAAAGTATGCATGCCTCAGAATTTTCGATGTTCTGATCAATATTCCTAGCATTAAAGGAATGTCTCTTCTCGAGATTTTGTTATTATTATTTTGCCTTCCCATCAAATACCGCTTTATAAACTTGTGTAATGTCTCTAAAATATCCAGATAATATTTTTTTTTCCCCTCTTTCTTTGCTCTTGGACTAGAGAGTTCTTATGCCAGAACCAATGACAAAAAGTTTTCATTCCCACGTACCACATAAAAATGTAAAGAAAAACATCAATTTTTCTTTAATTGGATTTTAATGCTAGTACTGCCTATATTTAGGCTAATTGGCCTAATAAATAAGTTATATAGCGACCAATAACGATTAGTGCCCAACTAGTGCACTAATCAAGTGCACAACTAGATGTCATACAAATCATAAAAAAGTTTAACCTTATATGACAAACTGTTTTTGAGTAATCATAAATATCCTTAAAAAAAGGAGGTCATACAATGAACAAAAATTGTGATTTTTTGTCATCTCTCTAAAATGGAATGCCATACCAGTGGCGGATTTAAGGGGGGGCTAGGGGGCTGAAGCCCCCCCCCCCCAAAAAAAAAACACTGAAATTTACAATTGAATATTGCAATTGTAAACTTTTTATTGGTCTAGAATAACACTTTGAAAAATCTTAGCCCGCCCCCCCCCCCAAAAGTGAAGTTCTGGATCCGCCACTGTGCCATACAGTGAAAAAAGGGTAAATGCACATCCAGATGATATAACAACCTAAAATACAAAATATCAATATTCTACAACTAACTAGTTTCAAATCATATGAGATATAACATACAGACATTCGGGAAAAATTTGTCAAATTTTGGTTATCTCTAAAGCATGAGCTCTCTCATGTAATGATAAAAAAAATGCGAGCGCACATCCATATGTTATGACAGTCCTAATTATAACATTTCAACATTTTTACAGCAGATAGTTTTTAGTTAAGCAAGCTAAATTTTATGTTTTGTTTTTGGCGATCACAATATTTTTTTCATTTCATACAAGAAGTAAAATTGGAAGAAAAAAAATGACTAGTAAGAGATATTTCATTCCAGATTTAACTAAAACCGATTTATAAAAATGGTTCAAAAATTGCAAATATTTAATTTATATTGATTTATATTTTAAAAGAAATGAAGGAATAATTTTCTCCCCCCCCCCCCAAAAAAAAAAAGAACAATCTCCAGAACTTTTTTTTAAATTTACTTCTTTAAATAATTCTTTTGTTATTTATTATATATATATAACTTTTTACTTTCTCTTACCCATAAGGTAGAGAAAGTATTGTTTTTGGGTCAAATTTTCAAAATTGAATTTTTGTTATATTCACACGTTTTGAGGTCCCCTGAATCTGAAAATCATGTTTTTAGCGGTTGGTCTGTGTGTGTGTCTGTCCATCAGCATATCTCAAAAACAAATTATAGAAGAAATTTCAAACTTTGTATTCTAAATGTGTATCATATAGGGATGCTACACTAAGCTTTTCGTTGAGATCAAGCAAATGGTTCGTGTACAGAGATATCCAAGGGGTGTGTACAGGGAGTTCGTGTACAGGGATACCCAAATACATTGCGTCTATGGGGGAAATTGCAGGTAAGTCGAGTTTAGCATCTATACATTGCTCTAAACCAAATGAAACAAATGTATATTTTTTATATGCGTAAAAACATGTTAGAATATGGCATAGAAATCATTCACTGTTCGTTAACAGGGCTACACAAAAGAACTAGATTATAATGCGACAATACTTGAAAATTCATGGAAGTGTATTTCAGGTTGATCCGTGTGTTATTTATTAATATAGAATTATATTTATGTGCACCATGTGATGTGTACATAACTTTCAGAAGATGTACATAGCTGCCAATATTTAAGCCATAACATTCTTTTTTATTTGTTAGTGGAAGTGCTTTACTACAATATACTATATCATATAATATTTTACCATGTCCAGGAAAGCTGCTCAGGAATTGAAATTAATTCCTCAAAGCCATATGGTAAATAATGTATTTTTTTAAGCTAAATATTCATCGATTGGTTTCTTGTATATTAACACGTTTTGAGGCTTCTTGAATACTGAAGTCAAGTTTTATAGTTTGATCTTTGCCTGTGTCTGTTAGAGAGTAAATAAAAAAAAAAAAAAAAAAAAAAAAAAATTCAGGCGATCCAAATGATGTATTTTGAAGTGAATACGTTTGTTACGAGAAAAGTTTGTTCAAGATTGATAAGTTTCAAGGAATGATGCGTGTGAAAGTTGTCTAAATAATTTGAAATGAACTTTTAAACTTAAGAACAGATTTGAATAACTTAATAACAGAATTCTCTATAAATATAGCTCCTATAATGAAACGGGGGATTGAGGGGGGCGGCAGCTCCCCCTTCCCTCATAGAATTATTTGTCAAATAAAGCTGTTCCGAAGCCTAAGTTGAATTGGTTTAACATAGGTTCACATAACAGTACTCGTTATCTTAACACTTAATCGCCAATCTGAACTTACAGCATTAAATATCAGGGTAAGAGAAAGTCGTGTGAGTGACACACTAGATTATTTTAAATATATGTGTTTTCTTTTTATAGCTGGCATGCTCTGAACTTGAATATCATAATGTTTTCTGAAAATTGAAAATAGAAAGCAGCTAAATTTCATTCAATTAAAAGCAAATTTTTACTTTTAATATAACTGCATTCATTACAGCGATGAAATAACTCTTGAGAAAATAAATGAACTATAACTTACTTTTACATGAACTAGTTTAGGTTCTTCTCTTAAAAGTCTGACTAATTCATGATAATCTGAACGGGCCGATTTAAGGATCCATTCTTTTCTCCGAGGATCCAACTGGATTAAAAAAAAAAACATTCACTTAAATGTGTATTAAGTATGATATATATATATATATAAAAAATAACTCGTTAAAAGAATTAATTTGAAAATTAGAAAAAACACTTACAGAGGAGACTGAAATTGTATCATCATCATCTCCATTCTGAAAAGAAAAAAAAAAAAAAATTTCTAAATCACAGTTAGAAAACATATTTATTTAAAAAAAATCATAGTGCAGAATATCACATTCCATAATATGCAACAAAGAAACCCTTCGTATATTTTTCAGAATACCATATGAAAAAAATATAATGTATAAAAAACATAACCTGAAAAAATGAAACTTTTCAGAAAAGTAAAATGGAATTGTCTTTTCTTTATTTCAAATCAATGTAAATTTATTTAACATCATTTACTTAAAATTGTGAAATGTATGATTCTTCACCAGCAAATAACTTAAAGATTATGAATTTAAGTAATGTTTTCTTTTTTAGCACTTTTTTTTTTTTTTCTTCGGTGAATTCAGCAATTAGTGATTCAAATACAATTGACGCACGCAAAACGCAAATTATTCAGATTATATTCCAAGATATGACTGAGTATTTAGTAAAGTTACAAACTTTGAGCCCCACAATGTGAGCTCCAAAACCCACGGTGAATAAAGACAATTTTTGTACTTTTTAATGAGATCAATACAAAGAGAAAAGGTTCATCCTCGAAGCAAGCATTTCTTAAGAATGACAGGTACAGAAGGAAGATTGTGGTTTGATCATGGACTCGCAGGTCAGTGTTGCCAGACTTGGGGACTTTTTTATTCAATAGACACCAATAATTTCGAGAAGTGATATTTGATGTATATAATAGACAATTTTCAAAGTGATTAGGCAACCAGTACAATTAAAATTTAGAGGTGGATATTGAATAAAAAAGTCCCCAAATCTGGCAACACTGTCGCAGGTTTAACTTTATTTCTACTAAGAGCATGAAACGAAGATTTAATCTCATTATGCTGAATTAAATTCATTTATGTATAAATACATAGTATCAATGTTTGATTTTAATTAAAATCTTAGTCGCATAAATTTCGCTGTACCTGTTTTTCCACCTTATAGGTTGTTTTGCAGGTTACCACAATATGCTATTTAACTGCTGCCCTTGTAGCAAAGCAAAATTTGTCTGCAATCTAGGAATACCAGACACAGCCTGGTATCACAAGAAGTACTAACAATTGTAATTGGCAATTAAAATATGTAAAATTTGCATCTATAATGAAATTATATTAAGAATATACAACATATCTAGACATAATGTAAATTATATTTAAATTGAAAAATTACCTTGTAATGAGTGTCTCGTCTCCTGGCAGGTGCAGAAGGTTTTTGTGCAGGCTCCTGTTCAGAAGCCATCTTGTTTAGTATATTCGCTTTCTCTTTCACACTGCCTGGACTTAAAATTTCCTTTATCTCTTCACTTGAAGTACTACCCTAAAAAAAAAAAAAAAAAAAATAGATATCCAACAGAATTAAACGATGTGGAATAATCCGGGCAAAACAGAGCAAGGTTGTACAACAAATTAATAAAAAATTGCATTACATCATATAGTAACCCTTAACCCTTTGAAGCAGATTTCTCATCAAACATAATTTTTACACATTTTTTATAGTTTTAAGTTATTTTAGATCTAAATAAGTGGAAAATGTTATATTTAAATTTTTTATTAATTTTGGTTCTAAAATATAGAGTGGGGGCACCGGTGTCCCTTTCTGCGTTAAAGGTAAATTCATCATGGGACACGGGCGTCCCATGAATAAATATTTTTACAAATTGCACTTATTTACAATTACTTAGATATAGGAGTAGCAATAATTCATTACTGATCTTTTTTAAATAATCAAATTTAATTAGAAATAAATTTTTGAAATTGGTTGATAAAATTTTTTCAAACTACTTTTATTTAACATTTTTATTTTAATAAAAAATTTACTCTGATAATCTAATAGATTTTTTATAGTAACTATTAGACTCTCTTTTATAATAAAAAACTATCATATAATAATAATATTTGTAATAAGAGCGTCAAAAAATAAATAAGCAAAAGGGACACCGGTGTCCCATCTGCGTCAAAGAGTTAAATGCCGAGTATTGATTTTCCTAATTTTGTCTTCTAGAGTATTATCAGAATACTATTGAAGCTCTAATGCCTCATGTTTGCCGATTGGCAACAAATTGCTTTTTAGCAGTAAACCATAGTTAAAATAAAGTATGAATTTTTTAAATATTTTTACCGTGATTTATTTAATAGAAGTAATAATAAAACCTTTTTAAATTGATTAAAAAAATAAATAAATAGAAGCATTTAAGGGTTAAAAGGGAATTTGCTTCAGTCAAAATTCCTGTTTATGTTACAGATTGGTGCCATTTTCCTTATTAAAGACAAATTTTTGTTCGTGAATTTCAGCTTTGAAATTTGGGAATTTTGATTTGTAGTACAGGGAATTATTTCGCACAGACAATATTAGAATGGTAATCGTAATGACACATTCTAACCCTTATACTGGCTGTTTCAAATTGTTTGATCACAGGAATATCTTTTAAATTATTGAGTAACATAAGCATTACATTTCCAATTAGGAAACGTTCTCTAATGACAGTTACTTTTTATGCCACATATTTAAAAGATTAGACAAAATATATATTTTTTTTTTTTAACGTGACCCTGTATACAAAAAATCGAATTAGAAAAAAATAAATCCTGTCTTTCAAAAGTCATTTACAAAAAACTGCACATATGTAAGTGTCAGGGAAGACTGCGAATTAGAGAAAAAATACCTGAAATGTTAGTGAGAAAAACTTTTTGTATGGGTTAGAGAGCACATAATTTATAGCAGTAAAGCCCAATCTTTTCGTTATGAAAAATAATTTTAATTAGGTTTAGCATTCATATAAATTTGTTATTTTTGTCTTATTTTATGAATTTAACTGTCAGAAAAACTGGAATTCTAATACTGAAAACTAGAAAAAAAAAAAAAAAACTTGAACATAATTATCCCTGAAATAATTTAGAGGTTTGCAAATATAGAACAATAAATCATAGAAAACAAAGTCGAAGGGGGACTGGAGGGGGGGGGGTCTATTTTAATAGGTTTTTAGTACTAAAAAATACTTAGAAATTGTAATCAGCAACTATCGACCAGACAATTTGAATAAATAAATAAAATAAAATGAAAAATAAAAGTTTGCGCAGTTTTTCTTGTAATATTTTCACAATAATTTCTATGCTATTTTTTAGTTATATTTAAGTATGCATAACGAACAATTAGTAAATTTTGTTTATTTTATATTTTAAAACTTAAAAATTATTATTATTATTCGATAATATATATATACATATATATATATATATATATGTATATATATATATATATATATATATTTCCCCTTCCATAAAAACTAATTGGCTTAAACTGCATATTAAAAATACTTTTTCTCACAGAAGCAGGTTTAGATTTTATAAGAGAAATAGATTATTACAAAAAGTGTTTAGCGATAAAATAAAATCATTAAATGTGTTATTTTTAAGATAAACAGCATGCTTACAAATATTCTGAGGGCTCATGAAATGAAGCAACGAATACTTACTACAACAAATATTAGTTGCGGTTATTCAAAATAAGAAAGAAAAATCCCACGGTTCACACAGATAATAAAACACTTTCCAACTGTATTTAACCGTTACATATACATCCCGTAACTTTTGAAAAACATTAAAAAGGGATGTTGCAACTAAAAATACCCTTCGACGAATTTCCACGTACATCAAACAATGTTTATGAAATTTTTTTGCGTTATCCTGTAAATCATCCTACCATATTTGACAGAAAAATCCGCTTCTATGCAAATGAATCATATATGTTAATTTCCTCATGTTTTGTACGCACAGAATGATTAAAATATGCTTTAAAAAAGAAATACTTCTCTTAGACCAGAAAGTAGCGAGTATTTTTATGAGTCCCTGTACACAATGCAGTAGTGGTATTAATACCATTTCCAATAAGAAACATGCTATAGTCTACGTGAATAACCTATCAATTTTAAAGCATTCTAAAATAGACCGAGAGCATGAACAGACAGACGAACCGAACTCATCTCTTGCTGAAAAACTAGTAAGTTGTGGTTAATTACAAAACTTTCTTCTGTATCATTTTATACCTAAAAAGCCAACTACCAAACAAATATGAAATACTAGCTTCTTGCAATAAAGATTTTACATAAGCAGTATGGCGCAACTTTAACCAACAGATGCTGAGATGTAGCCTTATGGAAAATTGCAGAAGGTGAATAACAGCAACGCCACTTGTCACCATTATACATCGAAATTTAGTCAGCATTCTTTTTTATAATGGTCATCTCACATATCAAGTTTGGTGTATTTATATGCTACAGATGCTTAGATATACAGCCTTCCATAGACAGGGAAATTTGCAGCATAGAAGTGCACCCTATCAGCCGATATGCAACAAAATTATATCAGCAAAGTGCATCATTATACATCTTTGACATATAAAATTTTGTTTAATTAAAACAATAAAAGCTAAGAAACAGCCTCTCCTGTATACTAGAAAAATTGTAGTATAGCAGGGTCACTGGTAAAGCGTTTTGCACAAATTAATGTCAAAAAGCAACTAAATACGTGTAAATTTATAAGAAATTATATGCATTAGTTCTTAAGCTAGAGATGGCAGAATAATTTTGTCACACACACGCAAATGGATTTTTTTTTTTTTATATATAAATGGTCATATCGCATTGTAGACTTCTCAAAACGTGAAAATCCATCGCAAACCGGAAGTCGAAAACTTTTACGAATCCAATACTTTCTTCTGTGAATATATAGAAAAAGTAATAAATTGGATATTACATATCAGTTTACACTTTGAACCACGAAAGTATATAAATAAGCCACTACCTGAATACATAATGTTTCACATCATCATAACAACTAATTAAAACATTTATAAATTAATTTACATAGACAGAAGAAAGTAGCACAAAAGAAAAACACATGCTCCGCGAAAAACTCTGAACCGTCAAATATTCCTTTTAATAGAGATTTCGTCACGTTTTCACAAGCCAGTCATTATGTAACCACACGAACGGTGGCTTAGGAAAAAAGACTGAGCAAATACAAAACCGCCAGCTAAGTAAATCAATCACAGAAACACACATGTGGAATGACCTATATTGTGCAACAGCTGTTTTGACCAGAGCTTTTCCTGCTGGAAAATGCAGGAAAAGATACGGAAAATCAAAATTACGAAGAAACAATTGTGAAAGGTTCTTTTTAACACTTTCCAAAGTCAAATGGTGTTTAAGATTTAGTTCGTATGTTTCCGTGCACGCTCTGTAAATATTTTTAGAATACCTTGTAAGTGATACAGTTTATTTAAGTTTAATATAATATATATTTTAATTGAAAAAGGTATAAATAGCACTATTTGGTTTGCGTACAAGGACTCAACCAGTGGCGGCTCGTGAACCGAAAATAGGTGAAAAGCTCAAAAATAACATTTAAGTATTCTTAATCAAAATTTTTATTAAGCATGGTCTTAACTAAAATTAACTAAAAATACTTATTTAAATGTAAATTTTTATTCTATAAATGAATACAGCGTAAAATACAGTGTGCCTCTTCACCAATTTTCGGTGCACGAGCCGCTACTGGACTCAACAAAGAATTCCGATATATTACAGTATATGAAATGCCATTTCTTAAAAACCTATTTCTAATACCTTTATACTGCAAATGCAAAAGGTAAAAACAAATTTTATTCATCATGCAGACGTACAAAAGCATATTTCCTACAAAATGTCATGATAAGCATTAATGGTTAGTTTATAGGGCCACGTGAAAATATTCAGATACATTATGGAATATACACAGAAATTGCTGAAGCGGAATTTCAATTCATTTATACTTTGCTTTATTGTCTTGCATTTTCAACGATTTCCAACAAAATTAAAGGCATTTTTGACTATGACTTGGTTTTCTGTCTGTCCATCCACTTTCTTATTTCCGTAAATATTTCTAGAAAGCCTTCAAACTAATATATATATATATATATATACTCTCCTTCTCATAATTATAAGGACACCCGTTTTTCTATATTAACTAAACACTGAACACTTTTATTTAAACAAATATATTTTTAATTAATTTGAATTTCATTAATAGACTATATTTAAAAAGTTTTATCGTTTTTCTATCTTAAAAAACTTTAAATATGGTCAAAAGATGATTTTTCAGGTGTTCACAATTATAAGGACGGCTCGAATTTTAGTAATTTTTTTTTCAGTTATTCTTTAAATTAATATTTTATGGGGTCTCTTTTTAGGGTTAAAAAGTCAGACATTCTCTCTGGTATATATATATATATATATATATATATATATACATTTTTTTTTCTTTTTTTTTTTTATTCAGTTTCATTACCATTTCATATAGCATATATGATATTCTTAATACATTAACTATTTAAAATGCTTTCCACTTGCATGCACTTTTCTAATATCATAAGTTAAGGTTTTTTCAACTTTTAGGCCATGGGAAAGGCAATAATGCAGAAGTTTCTTTCTTCAGACTATTTCCTATTGCTCTAAAAGTAGAGCAAAAATGTAAGTCTTGTTGAAAAAAATATTATTACCCACCAAAATCTAACAAAAATCTGATAATTCCACGTTTAAAATTTGCGGATATTCTCTTGATGTTCAAAATAATATAAAAAAAAATACTAAATTCATTCTGCCTTCAGTAGAAGCAGCTTCCCAGAGCACCATAGATCCTCCTTTAAAATACCCGATTCATATCTGCCTTTAAAAAATCTGCTCTGTCTTTCGCTATCTTTTGATCGTGCCAGTAACTGTTAAAACCATTTGGTTAATCAAGAATAAAATGTTTTTCATCCGAAAATGCAACATTTTACCATTTAATATTGTCTTTATTCAACTTTAACACAGACGTTCTTTCCCCCATTAAATGCTGATTGATTATTACAGGTTTTTTATTCATTTTAACATATTATTAATTATTGTAAACATGCATAATTGTAGACCCTAACCTTCCGTTAAAAATTACGAGCAAATTCGGCAGCAGTCATTATGAGTAGAACAGTAAGAGGAATTATGAGTCTTCGATCTCTGTAAAACAACTCTGATTTTGCATCAGATCTCTCTCCTATCGAACCACCAGTTCAATGTTTGATCACATTTCCTTCAGCAATTTTAGACCTTCGAATTCCATTAGAAATTCGGCGGATTGAAATTATCCTTCCACTTAAAAAACACATTTATCATACTTCACTACTTGAACGTTCTTTTTTTCGAGGAATTATCAATAATGTCCGTCCAAGAAAAATTGAAGGCTTATATATGAATTAATCTAGCCCAGTAGTTAACAAATTCGCATGTCAACTGTAATTTATCTGCTAGTAAGTTAAATAAAACGAAAAAATCTGGACTGTCCCTATAAATATGTACATCTAAAAACGTGGAGAAAAACACATTTTGCATTATTTTTTATTAATTTTGTTTTATATTAAAAAATTATAACAGTTTTGGTTTTTGGAATACCAGATATATTAAGTGCACTTAGTATAATCTTGTTTACAATTATTTTTACGTTAGTTATTTCAAAATATAA
Organism: Salticus scenicus; assembly: GCA_963930645.1. NCBI lineage: Eukaryota > Metazoa > Arthropoda > Arachnida > Araneae > Salticidae > Salticus > Salticus scenicus. The sequence continues at coordinate 319,808,968 of OZ005654.1, forward strand.
AGTGTCCTTATAAATATGAGAAGGAGTGTATATATATATATTCAAGTCCATTATAGCTTTTTCATTATTGAAAATGGTATAAATAGCGCGACTCTGTCTGTATACAAAGACTCACATAAAATAATTCTGATATATTACAGTCTATGTGAAGTCATTTATTTAAATTATATTTTATTATCACTATACTACGCTAAACATCACTATGTTGAATCTGAATAACGTAACATACATTATTCAGATTCAACATAGAATATTTAAATTTATTAAATAAAATTATATGATTATCACTAAAACTTCTCTTACGGGGTTCTACAAAATATGTGGATACATCATCGGATCGGTAATTCTCCAAAAATGTTACTATGCCACAAGATGTTCAGAAAAGTATAGTACTCATTTAAAAAATAAAATAAAATAAGTAGTTTTTTAAAACAGTTGAACCTCATTAATGTGAATCTGAAGGGGAATCAAAATTTTGTTCATGTTATCAACATCAGTAATTCATTGTAATCCGTAACTCAGAATCTAATCTCTTTGAAATGATGAGAAAAATACATATATAGCAAATACATTAAACAGTACCCCCTATTTGCTTAAAATTACATTAAGATTAATTAGTTCTGTTCAATCTGAAGAAAGTGAATAATAAACAAACAAGCAAAAAAAAAAAAAAAAACTTTTAAATTAATTATTGTTTGGTATCACAAAAAAAAAAAAAAAAAAAATACATCTTAAAAAAAAATCCATTATATGTGATTGTTTTCTTATTCACATATGATAGTTTGAAATTTATCTGCGACATTAAATGATTAACTAGAATTTGGTCTGCCTCACAATCTCACGATTTTTAGAGCGTTAAACATTTCATTTGATGTTGAGGAACTGTCCTAATTCTCCTCTCTCTCTGTTTCTGATGAATAGTACAAATCATTTACCGAATTAGTATGTTCTTTAAATTTAACTTCATTAACCATTTCATTATCCATAATGAAAGCTGAGGTTTTTTCATCACCTATTGAAACGCATGCCTCAATATTTTGAATAGAATTGGAAAATTATTTTTTCTTTTAGATTGGGAGAATGTTTGAACAAATTGATGGAAATGGTTCGTCTCCATCAAAGCAGGAAAATATTTGAAAAAGATTATTTATCTTCTGCAGTAAACTTGATACCTTGATAACATACACCTGGGACCCTAGTGCATTCAATAGGCCTTAATCCCCACAGCCCAACCCAACCTATAGTCCATTTCCTCATCAGAGGCACTTCAAGGCCACGGAATTCAAAGAGGGAGATCACGCGAATGAGACCACGTGCTCAATTCCATCCAGTGAGATATCGTTGTTTCTTCAGTAACATAGCAACGGACAGGGAAAGTGAAATCTTAGTTCATCTGAGCGTGGCCTTGAGGCGACTGCGTAAAGGAAATAGAGTATAACCCTTGATCATATGGCTGCAATTTTGAGATCTTCATTTTTGTAAAGTTTTAAATGAATTGCTTTACGTTCTAAATTGTCAAAATGAGCAGTAAAGTTATCTAAGATCAAACTAATAACACAGATGTACAAAAATAATATTACCAAAATTTGATTTGATAGTTTTAGCTTATACATATGTTTTTTGGTGTGCTGAAACCGAAAATAAAGCCAGTTTTTCACGTATAGATTTTTGGCAATACAGGGTATCAACCGACTCAACTTCTTCATTTTCGATAGTTTCTGGCATGTTTCCATGATTAGTTATTATAAATCATGGAAAACATACTATAAAAGTTACCACGTAGCTTCCAACTTGTACTTTTTTTTTTTTTTTTTTTTTTTTTTTGCTACCGGAAATTTTTAATAAGGTTTTATGCGAATAAACATGATACAAAATTTTGCGTAGAGAAATACTGGTGGAAAATAAAGAAAAAAAAAGTATAAGTTCGCACGGAAGAAATTGCATCGGTAGACACCCTGTATTAACAAAAATGTATTCGTGATAGAGAAAAACTAGCTTCAGTTTCAGCACACTAAAAAGCATAAAGATCAACCAAAATTATCAAATTAAAATTTTAGATGTAGACCTGTGTTCCTGTGTAATTTGTTCTTCTCTTTTAAAGTTGATATTTGAGATGATGTTTGATGATATTTGAGCCACTTACTGAACAAATCTGCCGTAGTTTACGCTTTCTTCTTGTGAAATTTATCACTGGTATTATTTCAATTCCTCTGAAACAGCGGAGATTTACAGTTTTTCCTGTGACTAAGGTAATTGGGCTGTCCAGATGATATTACCAGGGCTGTCACAGGCGACTTTTATTATTATTATTATTATTATTATTTTCGTACTACTGTTTACAAAAAAATAAAATTTAATATATATATATGCAGGTAAATATGCAGTTTCCCTGCATAAATTTACTATAAATTTTATGTTCTGGAAAGAGTAGTACGAAAATAATAATACGTTGCCTGTGACAGTTCTGTATTAATAGCAACCAAAAGGGTTCAAGTTTCTTTGCTGCGCATTCCATCGAAAATCTTAGTACCTTTTATGTTTAAAGTTTCAAAATATGACACGTGTCTTCCAAAACAAAGCACTTTTAACAGTAGTGAAGAGGTCTGATGGAGCATATTTCTTTAAACTGAATTTCAATTTGTTTGATTGTAAAATCTTTTGTTGTCTCATTATTTACTGCAACCTTTTCACTTCACATTTTCATGCAAAATATTTTATGTTAAAATCTCTGAAACCGTTCTAATAATTATAAAAATTCTTTTATGCCCAAAGCGTAAAATCATGCTTTTTCTACTCTAAAATTTCTGTAGAAATGATAAAATTCTGTCTGACTTTGTAACTCACTGATCTACCTAATTGATATTGTTTCTATTTCATTGTTAGTAGCAATTCTAATTATCTTTCGGTGCGTCTAAAATTCATTTAGAATATATCTCAATTTTAAAAAAATCATTAATGCAGTACTATTGTCAATTGCAGTTTTAGAAGTTCCTTCCCTCTTTTTTAATTTTTTCAAATTTGCGTCATTGAATGTACTGAACCTTTTTTTGCAAAAACAAAGATTGTTGAAATTTGGCACTCAATTTTAACGACATTATATATCTCTAGAAGAATTTACAGGGTGAATGGAAAATGAAATGTGTGATGGAAAGAGCCATCAAGGTTTATGAAGTTAATTTTATTCGTTAGATTTGTCTTCTGAGCACCGGAACACGATATATCTATAAACTATGCTGTTTATTTTATAATACATTTATAATTAAAATAATTATACTTTTATGAAATGTTAGAATACTTTATAAAAAAAAAAAAAAAAAAAAAAAAAAAAAAACTCTGAAAGTCATATTTAATAAGAACCTTCTTTTATTAAGACAAAAGGAATTGTTTATAGAACATATAGCGACCCACTCTTTGAAACATTTCTCAGCTGTTCGCAGTTTTTAAATTGTCAAAAAGTAAGTCAGGACTTGTTATGACTTTTGTGCTGTAAAAAATATTTCATTATTTTTAAGTAAAAGGAAACTTCTCACATTTTTATAAAAAAAATTTCGTTCATGCTAATCGTCAGAAATTTTCTAGAGGACAGGCTGAAAAAGTTCATCTTCAGTGTTAGAAGATGAAAACACATTACAGTTCGCATTCATTTTCAAGGGAAATAAAGAAACAGTTCGTGTTAAAAGTAATTCACATTAATGAGGTTCGACTGTATAGCTATTTACTTATTCACGAAATAAATTTTATGCAAAATACGGGAAAAGAAAATTTTGATTGAACAGGGATTACCAGAGTTAGTTGCCACAGATTTTGGAATTTTAATTATCTTCCTTTTTACTTTCTTCTATATGTAATATAGAGAAAGTATTGGATTCGAGAAAATTTTCGACCTCCCTTTTTTTGATGGATTTACACGTTTTGGGATGTCCAGAACACGAATTGATAGTTTTTAGAAAATGGCTGTCTGTGTGTATCACTTTTTTGTGGACGCTGTATCTCACGAACCAATGAATGAAATTTAACCAAACTTGGTATTTAGTTGCACCCTGATATAAACTGGTTCTGATTAGATTTGGGGATCAATCGCTCTACAGGTGGCGCTGTGATCGCATTTTATGCAAACTTTTAACATGGCAGTATAGGACAAAATTCCGTATAAATGTGCATAATTAGAATTATTTGAAACTTGTGATTATAAAATTTATATGAATTATTGATAATAGTAGTAGTTAACTAGGAAAAAAATTTTGTGCATGTCGGGGCATCGGGGGAAGTACCCCCCGGGGGGTAAAGTTTCAAGATGGGTATCTTTCGAAAGGTGTCGTCAATACCTTTAAAACGAATGGTTGAACTATAAATCTGTGATAATTTAAAACAAAATTACCAATTTGTTTTACTTTTAACGAAAAAAAACTTAGAAAAAGAATAGTTTTTTTTTTTTTTCTTTGTTACTGAGTGAATATGTATAGGAAAATATAGAAGAAAGTCTTGTGGTGGCCATAACATACTAGTTTTCACAAGAACTTCCAACAAGGCATTCACATTCATTTTTACTTTCTTCTATATTCAATAGAAGAAAGTATTGGATTCGTAAAAATTTTCGACCTTGGGTTTTTGATGGATTTACACGTTTTGAGAGCTGTAGAACACGATTTGACCATTTTTAGAAAATGTCTGTCTCTGTGCGTGTGTGACAAAATTTTGTGGCAACTGTATCTCAGGATTTACTGCACAGAATTTCATACAAATTGGTATGTAGTTGCACCTTGACATAAATTAGTGCCTATCAACTTTTGGTAAAAATTGTCTTACAGGTTGCGTTGCCATCCCACTTTTTCTAAATTTTTAACATGGTGATATAGGACAAAATTTTGTATAAATGTGCATAAAGAGAATTAATTTTTAGTAATCATTGTGAAATTTACAAAAATTATTTATAATAAAGATAGTCAACTGGGAAAAAAATTTTGCATGTGTAGGAGCCTCGTCAACCCCCCTGGAGGGAAGTCCCCCCTCGAGGGGAGTAAATTTTCAAGATGGGTATCTTTCGAAAGGTCTCGTCAATACCTTTAAAACGAATGGTTGAACTATAAATCTGTGATAATTTAAAACAAAGTTATCGATTTTTTTTATTTTTTACGAAAAAAAAAAAAAAAAAAAACTTAGGCTCAACAGGTGGCGCTGTGATTCTAAATTTTTAACATGGACAAATTCTATTTTTCTAAATTTTTAACATGGCAGTATAGGACAAAATTTCGTATAAATGTACATAATGAGAGTTATTCTTAACCTGTGATTGTAAAATTAATATGAATTATTGATAATAGTAATAGTTAATTAGGAAAAAAATTTTGTGCATGTGGGGGCATCGCTTCCCTCCCGGGGTTACTTCCCCCTCGGAGGGGGGGGGTGTAAATTATCAAGATGGGTATCTCGTCAATACCTTTAAAACGAATGGTTGAACTATAAGTACGTGATAATTTAAAACAAAGTTATTGATTTTTTTTACTTTTAACGAAAAAAAAACTTGGAAGGTTTTATATATATATATATATATATATATATATATATATATATGTGTGTAGTCTCCAGTCGATTGTGGGCGTTTAAGAACAATTAAATACTAATTCTATTATTTACTAATTACTTAAAATTTAATAAAGAAAGTTAAAATATGTTACAATATATACAGAAAGGCGTTGGTAAATCAGGATGTTACTTTGGTAATGTCCGTCGACGTCGTACTGTTCGTGACATAAATTATTTACGCCTTCGCTTTCTAAATACGTCAAAACATGAAAAACAAAGTTATTAAAAACAGGCATTGCATCCGTCCAGTATGCAAGATTCGTCAACTCTCCGTCGAATCTAATTTCTATCCTCCAACGCTCTTAGCAGCTGCGTATTCAGGAAGTAGCGTCACTCACGTCATAAGCACGCATTTCTTCTAATATTCTGATACTCCGTCAATGATCAGCTGGCTAGGATTCTGGATGCGGGAAACAGAAACTAAACTACGTAGCTTTACATTCAGCAGTCGCGGGAAAGCAAGGTTAGGGGGAAAGAAGGGCTTGTCCCTACACACACACACACACACACACATACACATATATATATAGTTACTCAGTGAATTTGTATAGGGAAATATAGAAGAAAGTCTTGTGGTGGCCACAACATACTAGTTTTATTTTTATTATTTAATATAAAAAAGAATCATCGTTTAATAATAGCTCGGGCAAATCCATACGGATCTGAAATATGCTGCCAAGAGGCAGTGTGGAGCCCGATTACAGTCCTGCATCAGCTCGGGTACCCACGGATTACCCGCTTTGCAAGTCGGGTTAGGTTTGTATTTGATCCGTGCGTAAACCCGCGGGTCTACCCACAAATAATTTTTTCTTCTATGATTTCTTTACGCTACTTTTTTACTTCCATTACCCTACTACCGTAGGTAATGGAAGTATTGTATTCGGTCAAAACTTCGATATTGAGTTTTCACCTGCTTTAGACGTTTTAAGGCCTCTTGAGTCCAAAAAAGTAGTTTTTGGCAATTGGTCAGTGTGTGTGTATGTATGCATGTATATGTATATGTATGTGTATAATCTTCCGGCTATCACATCTCCGAAACTAATAAAGACAGAAATACGAAATTTCAGTATTGATACAGGTCTGGTGTACAGATGAATTTTCTAAATTTTGGTGAAAATTGGAAAAACCAGAAGTGGGTCATCGGAAACCGGAAGTGGGACCGTAAGTCCATATCTCAAAAACAGTTCTAACGATTTTCTTCAAAGTTGCTATATAAACACTCTATTAGATGTCATTTCGAATGATATAGTAGGTTAGTTCAGGGAAATTGAAAGTCGCCCTGTATAAATAGCTCAATTTCAGATCTCGCAAGTGCGTTCCTTTAAAAGGGCTGCTCGGATTTTTTTGCCATATTAACGAGATTTTAGATATACTTTTGTATGCAATTATTGTTTTCCAGTCAATAATTGGATATGCCAAGTTTTGGTAAAAGTTGGTGTCTCAAAAACGGCTTTAACGATTTTGTTGAAAATTGTTACATAAATCCATTTTAGATTCCTTTTCTCATGTATTAAGTGGTTATATTAAAATTAACTGTCAACCTGATTAGGTAGTTTAGTTTTAGATCTCGGAAATTTGTGCTAAAAAATCTTTTTTTTTTTTTTTCTCATTTTTTAACTCGCTATGTAAATTTTGTTTTATGTCTTTATACGGGATCCGGACAATATCTCGCGGGACAAAATATCGCGTCAAAAAAATAATATGATCTATTTAAAAATTTGAATATGTGTTACGTGTGATCTCTGGAGGGAGACACAGGGCCTTACAAATATTTATTAATTAATTAAAATAAATAAATAAATAAATACATATTTATATCATAGAGTTTTATTTTATCTATATTTAATTTATTATTTGCTTTTCACCATTCAAAATACACTTATTTTTTGCGGTGGGTTTGTCTGTATGTCAGTGTTCTGACTAAGGTATGTGTTTTCGTGAAATTTTATACAACATTATTAATAATTACCAACTCCTTTTTGCTTTCCATTCATCGCTGTAGGCGATATTTTGTCCTCGCGAGATTTTGTCCCCAACCCTGTCTTTAAAGTTTCTCTTACTGGAAAATTCCAAAAATTACACATAATATCTCAAAAACACTGATCCAGTTTAAATGTATTGTTTGAATTTGGTCACCAGCAAATTGGCCGAAAACTGCTAAGTAGTGGATTTAAATTAGTGTGAGTGTAAACCAATGTTCTAAATCTAGACTATACTGCTTCATAAACTACACCACCATCCAACAGAAGCCCACAGTGACGTCAGCAATCACTGACCAGACCAGACCAACAGTGATGCTTTCATTTTTATACGGCACTTTTAGATAGTATCCTAGACAAAAAACATCCATTCTTAAAAAGTCAAGTATATGTTATAAATTAGAACAAAGGAAATGAAACATGATCATCGCACTTTCAGAAAATAATAGCATTTTAAAGGAAGAAAGGCTCATTACAAATTTCCAGCGAATGAATTTAATAATAGTAACTTTCATGTTGTGTAATAACAGATTGAAGTTAACTTTTTTTTATTTTCCTCCATTTTTGTTTCGTTTTTAGGAAATCGACCTATTGCAATCACTTCGTTTATCTACATACACTGCTCGACATAGAAAATGCAACACCAAGAAGGAATGATAATAACGGAATGAAATTTGTTGGACACATACATTATAGTAGGAAGAAAAATTGATTAAATTTTCAGGAAATTTGGAGTAATATGTACTGAAAAAACAGTACATAAAGCAGCGACCTCTGTGAGCAATAACAGTACATATCTGCCTAGGCATTGAATCGAACAGCGATTGGATGACATGTACGGGTAGAGCACTTCATGAAGTTTTAACACGATACCACAATTCATCGATCGAAGTTACTGGTGGGGAGGGGGGGCAGTCGCTTTTCAACGATTGTTGCGAGATCAGGAGAACGCGCTGGCCAGAGCAACAGTCGAACACATTCGGCATCAATGAAGGTCCAGACAATATGGACAACTTGCGGTCGTGCACTGTCCTGCTTAAATGTTGCGCTTCGGAGGCCTTGAACATAGGGCAGAGCTATGGGCCTTAACTCGTCAGAAATGTAATGGCTGGTATTCAGAGTGGCGGGAATGAAAACAAGAGGAGACCGGGACGTGTATCCAATGGTACAACATACCATCAATCCAGGTGGTGACTCAGTATGCGGCTACCAAAATTCTGATTACCCTCAAAACTGCATCACTGCTATCGGCGCCATTAATGTGTGATCAACGATGAACCTGGACGCAGGAATGGCGTGAAGTCACTTTTCAGACAAATCACAATCATGTTTACAGCATCAAGATTGACTTATCTGTATTCAACGGCATTATGAATAATGCACATTGCCAGCTGGGATTCGACATCATCATTTTGTCCATCATTTGCAATGATGTTATGGGTTCCCATTGGATACACGTCTCGATTACTTCATGTTCGCATTCCTGGCACTCTGAACAGCGGCCATTAAATTTCTGATGAGTTAAGGCCCGCCCCTTAGCCCTGTATTCGAGGCCTCCGTAGCGCAAAATTTACGCAAGATAATGCACCACCGCAAGTTGTTTGTATTGTCCAAACCTTCTTTGATACAGAATGTGTTCCGACTGTTGCTCTGGCCAGCGCGTTCTCCTGATCTCGCACCAATGAAAATGACTGTTTAATCATTGAAAAGCGATTGGCTCCCCACCACTCACCAGTAACTTCGATCGATGAATTGTGGCATCGTGTTGAAGCTTCATGAAGTGCTCTACCTGTACAGTCATACAATCGCTGTTCGATTCAATGCCTAGGAAGATATGTGCTGTTATTGCTCACATGGGTCGCTGCTTTATGTACTGTTTTTTCAGTACATATTACTCCAAATTTCCTGAAATTTTAATCAATTGTTCTTCCTACTATAATGTATGTGTCCAACAAATTTCATTCCGTTATTATCATTCCTTCTTGGTATTGCATTTTCAATGTCGAGCTGTGTATATAAAATCGTTTGTCCTGAATGAGTGACTGACCGATTCATCATCGCGCAGCCCAAAACCCCTGGACCTAAAAGCATGAAAGTTTGCGACAATGTTCCTCTGTTACGTAGACATCCACTAAGAAGCGATCTTACAAAACGAAGGCAAAACGTCATTTCACAAAATCCTTCATATATCAAGAAAAAAAAAAAAAAAAAAAAACAGATGCATAAAATTTTTGCTTTAAAATAAAGGGAGCTAACACAAATATCTAAAAATTTCTGGAATTTTAGAAATTCGGTCCTCAAAAGGGGGACGGGGGCAAAACGTGATTTCACATAATCCTATATATCTCAAACAAAAAAAAAAAAAAAAAAAAAAAAACAGATATAGGTGAAATTTTTGCTCTAAAATATAGCTAATACAAATACCTAAAAACTAATTTCTGGAATTTTAGAAATTCAGCCCCTAAAGGAGGGGGGCAAAACGTGATTTCAAATAATCTCTTATATCGAAAAAAAAAGATTACGTGAGACTTTTGCTTCTAAAATATAGCTCACACAAATATTTAAAAACCAATTTCTGGAATTTTAGAAATTTGTCCCACGTAGGGCGGGAAAGGAGGGCAATGGGAAAAAAAATACAAATACAGTTAGACTGTACAAAACTGGTACAAATAAGTTTTAGAGGCCTGTAAGTCGAATGAGGATATTTTGAAAGTGTAAAGTTATTAGGAGGGGCAGGAAGGGGGGCGGTGGGGCAAAAAAATAAAAATAGAGTAAAAGGGTAGGTTATGAGGATAATAAAAAAAAAAAAAAGAAAGAAAAGAAATACACAGTTAGATCGTTCAAAATTGGTACAGACAGGTTTTAGATGCCTGCAATTCGAATGAGGATATTTTCCAAAGTGTTAATCAATTAGGAGGTGCGGGAAGCATATAATGAAAGACTAACGGTTTCAGCACCTCTTTGGCGCATTGGCGAAACCACTAAAGCACAACCAGTTCTATCGCCAATTCCCATTCCGCTTCCGCTTCGTAGTTTTTTTTTTTTTTTTTTTTCTGTTTTGTTTTGACCTTGATCAACGTATCGTTTCTTTTTCCTTTCTATGACTTGCTTATTAGATGAAATTCTTATAACGAAATACATTAGTGAATAAGAAATGATGAATTGAAATAATGAAATACATTAGTGAATACATTAGTGAATTAGATAATAAAAATGAAAGAAAGAAATTTCAAATTTATGTTAAAATAATAATAAAAACAAGTTTTAACTTTTCTTTTTTCTGTTCTTTTCTTTCTTTCTTTCTTTCTTTTTTTTTTTTTTTTTTTTTTTTTTTTTGTATTTTATTTAATAACCAATCACACATGTATTTATTAAAACTATTTTATAGAAAAGTTTGATATATTTTATGTTTATTACTCGGTGGAAAAAAAAAAGAAAAGAAAAAAGAATAAATGAATGAAAGTGGAGGCGACAACTTTTATTTTTTCGAAAATATTAAAATTAAATATGTCAGCTAAAGTGAAATATAATACCTAAAAAGGGAAGAAAGTATCATCTGACTTGCATAGAGCATAATTACTTTCCAACTGTGCTTACTCATTACTCGTTACATAGTTTAATCTATTTTCTTTAGTATATTTTACCTCACAAGTGACACTTAGAAAACATTTTATTTTTAATTACGAAGCAAGACAACTCGCAACAGTTATTTTTACAGCATTACTTTTAAAGAAAATCGTACTAGAGCTTAGTTAGGTGCAGTCCTGTACGTTATTTAAAGACAGCAGGTACACAAAATTATATTTGTTTTTAACTGCAGAGAAAAAAATATCATAAAAGCATATTTGCCAACTTGTACTTTTTTTCCCCTACTGGTAATTTTTAATAAAAATTTTTAATAAGTAAATTTTTAATATAATTTTTAGTAGTTTTCTGTGATTAAACATGATGAAACTTTTTGCAGAGAAATAGTGGTGCTATAAAACCGTAGAAGTTGGCACCTATGTGAAAGAAATATTTTATAATTTTATTTCCAGAATGAAAGCTTTTAAAAATTTCTGTAACCTCTATGTCATCTAAAATTTTCATATGCCCTATTGTCTATACGGGGTACTTGAAAAAAATTCTTAACACTTTAAATCTACTTTGAACAATTACCATTTACATGTCACACTATATCTAAACATAAATGAATAATTTACGCTAATCATACCTTATTCTACAAGAGAAATAGGTTTGTGCATTTAAATAATGTGTAATTTTTTAAAAATATTTCTGACAATCCCCAATGCATCGTAAATCTTTAATAAATATCAGTACACAAAACGGTTGCGCAGTTAACGCAATATTCAAATGAAAACACCTGAAAAAAAAAAAAAAAAAAAAAAATCGATGGTGTTTTCCAAGCATAAAAATAACTGCACATTCTGATACAAGAATGAAAGAAGCTAGAAAAATTAAACTGAAGCCTATTTTTGTTTTCTAAGTAATCAAATATAAAATTTCCTACAAAACCAAATTTAATTTAGGACGATAATTATTATTTTTTTTAGTGCTTTTTTTTACATAAAGATATGGGGTAACTGTGTTGCGTTCCTTAGCAATGTTTGCTATATTCACTTTTAAAAATTTCTTTCGCATGTTTTCTTTGTTTCTTTCATTACTTTTTTTTTTTTTTTTTTTTTTTTTTTTTTATGTTACAGAACACACACACACCCAAAAAAAAAAAAAAAAAAAATAGCTGTTTTAAATATAAAATCACTGTTTAAAAAATAAAATAAAATAAAATAAAAATTATTTACTTTAAAATTTGAAGTTGCTTTCCTTAACAACGGTTAGATTCATTTCTTGAAAAAAAAATAGTTTGGCGCAAGATAAAAAAAAAAAAAAAAATCTCTTTTCTGCCAATTTTATATTTAATTATAATTTTTAAACTTGTTTTTATTTTTTATTTATTTATTTATTTTCATTTATTTACTTTTTCTTACCCATATATATGACAGAAAAAGTATTGATTTGCGGTCAAATTTTTGAAAGTGAGTTCTTATTGTATTTACATGTTTTAAGGTCCATTAATCCAAAAATCAGGTTTCTAGCGATTCATCTGTGTGTCTGTCTGTGTGTGCCTCTGTGTGTGTGCTTGTATCTCATCAGCATATCCCTAATAATATTATAGTTTTAAAAAATTAAAAAACACGCTTTTATAGAAATGTGAACTAAAAAGCACAAAATATCTATCTTAGTGTTAAAATGCTGGGTAAGAGAAAATCGTGTGAGTGATACACCATAATATTTACATACATTTAAATCTTTAATTAAAATAATTTAGAATTAAACAAAAACCATTTCAAAAAAATCTCTCCTGACTGGGATCGAACGCTAGACCTTTAGGTTCGTAGCGCGAAGCTATACCTCAACGCCACGCCGTTCACGGAGGTAGAGTCTTTTTTTACAATATAAATATTTGTTTGCTTCCAGAGCGGTTACAAACATACATACATACTTACGGGAGAATCTAATAAAAGCGTGTTAAAAATGAAGTAGCACTATATATAACAATAGAGAAAGTATTGTTGTAAATCAAATTTTCAAAATTGAGGCTTTTTTTTTTTTTTTTTGGGGTATATTTGCATGTTTCGAAGTCCTCTGAACCCGAAAACCAGCTATTTAGCTGTTGATCTCTCTCTTTCTTTCTCTCTCTCTCTGTGTCTATGTGTTGATTAATATCTAAAAATAAATAGTAGCAAAGTGTACAAACTTAGAATTCTAAATCTATATCATATAGAGATGCCGCACCAATTTTTGATGAGATTAAACGAATGCTTCGTGTTTAGGCACACCGAAAAGAATTTCAAATGCATTACGTCTGTAGGTGACATTTTTGATAGGTGCAGTTTATGTTATACCAAACAAAATGAAACGAATATGCATTTTTTTATATGTATAAAAACATGTTTCGTGAAGAATATGGTATGAAAATTATTCACGATTCATTTACAATGCTATCCAATAGAAATAGAATATAATGGAATTATATTTGGAAATTGTAGAAAAACTACTCAGAGGTATGAAAATTAATTCTTCTTACGCATACGGCAAATAAAGTATTTGATAAATGAAATTTTATGTGCTTTTTTTTTTTTTTTTTTTTTTTTGTATAACGCGTTTCGAGTTTCTTTGGACACTAAAGATTAAGATTTTAAGTATTTATTCTTGTGTATGTCTGTTATCAGCGTAACTAATGTAATAATAATAATAATAATAATTGTAGCCAGTTTACATGTTGAATTTAAAAGTTCATGTGAGTTTGCTACTTCAAAAGCTTGATTAAAATTGAATTCCATGGAGTGATGCAGGTAATAGTTCTCTGAATAATTTTGAGTAAACGTTTAAATTTAATAACAGTCTGAATTCTACATAAATATAAGTAATATATTCAAACGGCTCCTCACACAGAATTATTTGTGAAATAAAAATATTCCTAAATTCTTTTTAACGTAGGCTTACATTACTCGTTAACTTATTATTTAATGTGCAATCTGGATTTATTTACTTGAAAGGCAAGAAAAGAAGTTGTGTGAGCGTCACACCGGATTGTTTGACTTAAAACCAGAATTTTAACCAGACTGTAAAAAAAAGAGAGTGTGTGTGTGTAAAACCAAAACCACTTTCAAATGGTGTATTTTGTCTGAAAGCAATATTCCTATAGCCTTAATAAATGTATTATTTTTATTTTATTTTTAATATTCGGTAAATATAATAAAAACAATTTATTCAAATTGTAACTGGCGCATTATTTTGAACCTGTACACAAATTTACAAAAATGAAAGAATTTTTTCGTAAAAAACACATTGAATATTTTATTATGTTAAAGAAAAAAAATATATATATATATACGAGTAATAAGATAATTTATTGCTTTTTAGTAATCTAATCTAATCTCCTATCATTTTATGATTACGTTCACAAATTGCTAAAGATTAGTAATATCAATTCGTATGATTATGACCTTTAAAATAAGCTTAAATAATAATAAGATTCCTTTAAAAAAAAAAAAAAAAATGCATTTTGTTTCAATACCAATTAAAAATAAATTTCATCTTTTGAAAAGACTTTCTTTTTATTGCATCCTCATTTACAATTTACCAGATAATTGCAAAAGAACCCCCTTCTTCACCTTGCTTCTTCCAAGAACGGAATAGGGTTGTTATGCGCTGCATATATGAGGTAGGGATAGGAGAGTGCCATATTTAGTGTGACGCATTTCATCCTCGCCAACGAAGTTCTCGCGCCAACAGGTGCTGAAACCGTTAGTCTTTCATTATATGCGAGCGGGAAGGGGAGGCGCAAGAGCAAAAAAATAAAAATAGAGTTAGATCGTTCAAAATTAGAGGTTTTTGATACCTACAAATCGATATCGGATATTTTCGAATTTGTAAAAAATTTAGGAGAGACGGGAACGGGGGGGGGGGCGAATGGGTATAACAACAGAATACAGTTAGACCGTTCAAAATTGGCACGTATTGGTTTTTGGGACCTACAAATCGATTGCAGATATTTTCAAAAGAGAAAAATTATTTGGATAGACGGGAAGAAGGGGTAAAAATATAGAAATAAGATTTAAATTGTTGAAAACTAGTATATTTAGGTTTTAAGGCCCGATAAATCGATTGCGGATATCTTCGAAAGTGTAGAATTATTACGAGGGGCGAGAAGGTGGGTGGGCGTCGGAGCAAAAATAAAGAAATTCAGATAAAACGTTGTAAATTAGTATTATTAGGTTTAAAAGCCCGAGAAAACGATTGCGGATATTTTTTGAAAGTGTAAAATAATTAGGAAGGGTGGGAACGGTGGGCGAAGAAACACGCGCGCTGCGCGCACGTGTATACGCTGCTGCAGGAAAAGGGGGCCCAGACCGATTATTAAATCAATGAGAGAAGAATTTTTGTATATTTTATATTTATGTTTTTCCCTTACGATAATATATTGATTCCTTAAGAGTGTCGAACATAAATGCGCGCGTGCAGCGCACAGTGGCCTGCGTTGCCGAAGTTAGTGGGGACCTGGTGCGACATTTTTCCCAACCAGATTTTTTTTTCCCACGTGATAAAAATTAATGCAATTTTGAGAATTCATTAATTATAGTAATTCATTTAAAAATAATGAACAGCGAAGCGGGCATAGTCTGGTAGTCGATATAGATATTAAATGAAAATTTTTCATAACGATAACCCCCGAAATAATACTCTAAATCGAACCAAATTTGGACAGCGAACTTATCTCATAAATATTTTTGACTAGTTCGTTAACCAAGTTGCTATGTCTATTTGTTTTCAAGTGGCGCCACTTGAAAATTTCAAATCCACATTCTAAAAAACGTATTTAAGGCTGGATTTACTTGAATTTTGATGTAAATATAGACCACATAGCTTTTATCGATAAAATTAAACGTTTGTTACAGTTCGAGGGTCTGTACTTCAAATCAAATCAAAAGTTCAGTAATAGACTAACTTTCTGCACTTTATTTACACACCAACACACTCACATTTAAGCCTTCTCCCTATCTCGCATTCTACTAAGTTTCTTCATTGCCAAGACACACATCTCTCATAAGATTTATTAACTTAATATTGATCTCGACTTGCCGGACACACCTACCAACTCTCCTTTGTTGTCTCTAAATGCCACACATACTGCTCACTTTTCCACTCCCTCCTAACTAAATTTCAGGTAGTTTGTCAAAACTGTTCTAAAGCATTTACATCTGCTTCATCAAACGGTTAACCGTTCAGTGATGCATTAAATTAACTTGTTAGCCCTACAGAGAGCGGGCCCATTTAACAACTAGTAAAGCCGCCTGTTCACCTTTCCAGCTCTTTTATTTACACATCATCTTACTCACAACTATTAACATCTAAATTTTGATTCGCTGTCCTCTTTTTACGATTAATTTTAACAATTGTTACAGCCCAAAGGACTGTGGACTGAAATTAAACTCTAATTCAGCTACCATACCAACTTTCCGGCACTACGAACATACAGCATCCTGCTCATATTAATGCTCATTTCCCACATAGCTCAGTTTTCACATTTTGTTAAATTTGTTCTAAAGCATTTTCCCATAGACCAACATGGGATTTGGTTGTTGAAACGATTCATTACACTGGTCTACAGTGGTTCGGTAACAACAGTCAAATTATTATTTTTATTAATTCCAATTTTTATTTAAATATCTGCAAGTATAAAAGTCCCACCACGTTACATTTTTCTGTTAGAGTATCAGAAAATGGTAATTTTCCCGATTTTTTATTATTTTCACAGTATCTCAGGTCCCCATCCTGCTGGCAACCCAGAGTCCCGGCAATCATGTCTGTTCCTTTTTTTTTTTTTTGTTAAAGTATTAGAAAATGACAAATTTCACTATTTTTTATGATTTTTACGATACAGTCGACAGCAAAAGTGTCCGAGCACTAGCCAATAATTCCGATGTCAAAAAAGTACATTTAATACTATTGTGTTACATAAATCCTTGTCGAATCATGTTCTCAGACTGACTAAGAACATGACTCGTCAAGGATTTATTTAACAAAGCACTATTTAGTGTACATTTTTTAGACAGGGATTATTGCTAGTGCTCAGATACTTTTGCTGCCGACTGTATCACACTTCACACACGGTAACCTTTCATGCTATCAACCCTGCCTCCTAGCCATCCTCTCTGCTGGCAACCCCTGTTTGGTAATCTTGTATTCGTACTTTATCTGTTTTTTTTTTTTTTTTTTTTTTTTCTGGTATTCTAGTTAACAGATGTTCTTTGTTAAGTATGATTGTGCTGTTTTATAGTTAAAGTTTCATGTTCAAAATGGCAAGTTTTCAGTGTAGAACTTGTAAAACAGTACCCGATAAGTTTTGCTGTATTTGTGAACTATTCATATTAAAATCACAAGGTGGACATTTAACACAAGACGTAAAAAAGCCTATTTTTTGTATTACGGTTTTAAAATAACAAATAATAACAATTCAATCATTTAGTGTATTTTCCATGTTTTTATGTTCTACTTAGTCTACAATATGTATATAATCTCCATATTAACAGTATTCCATGCTAAATTAATAATGTTGATAGTAATAATGCATGTCTTCTAAAGACTTTTGTACACTGCTTCCAGTACAGATTAAATAATCATAGCAAAAAAACTGCACGTGTTACAGATTTTTCACCATTATTTTTTAACTAGTATATAACCCAGACAAAAATGACGGAATGTGAAATCAGTTAAGGTAGTGAATCAACGAATGCTTTGCCAGCTTCGCTGGACACTATATTTAAAGGGGACTAATGTGCAAGTTGCACCTGACGGGACTAATATGCAAGTTGTACCTGACGGGACTAATATGCAAGTTGTACCTGACGGGACTAACGTACAAGTTGCACCGAACGAACAAACTATTTCTTTTAACGAAAATACCTACTAACCCTGGACGATAGATCTAATATAACGTATCATATTACATATCGTATTTAACGTAATATAACTCAGTACTTATTTCGCTTCCTTCTTCAACTCGTTTTAATAAGTATTTTTTATATGCATGGGCAAATTTAATATTTTAGTTCCCCATCATACTATAGGTATGGGGAACTTAGGTAATCGTGAAAATTTTCGACCTCGGTTTTTTGACTTTTCTACACGTTTTCAGGTGTGAGGAATCCGAAAATGGCAAAATTTGTATGGTGTCTGTCTGTAGGGTGTCTGTTAGTGTGTTAGTCCGTTAGTTTGTTAGTCTGTGTACAAGATATCTCAAGAACAAATTGTCGCAGAGAGGTCAAATCAGTTTTAAAATATTAGTTTCGACACTGGCAAGACCCCTATTCATTTGCAACATTCGAATTTAAAAACTTCGTAAGTTATTAGAAATTTACGATTTTCTTAACATGGGAGAATAGGACAAAAATTCATTTAAGCGTGCATTAAATGGAAACTTTTTACTGTAAAAATGTCAGACCAGTTTTAAATTATCAGTTTTGATGCCGGAATGAACATCAGTAACTATAAATATGCTACTTTGAAAATTTCGCATGTTATTGGAAATTTACGAATTTCTTAACATGGCAGTATAGGGCAAAATTTCACATAAACGTCAATTTTGAGCGATATTTTTATCGTAAAGATGTCAGACTACTTTTGAAATATTATTTAGGACACTGGCATGAATATTAATGACTATGAATTTTCCAATATAAAAATGTCGTAAGTTATTGGAAATTTACGAATTTCTTAACATGGCACAATAGAGCAAAATTTCACATAAACGTCAATCTTGAGGGATATTTTCATCGTAAAGTTGTCAAACCACTTTCGAAATATTATTTAGGATACTGACATGAATATCATAGACTATGATTTTTCCAATTTAAAAAATTCGTAAGTTATTTGGAATTTACGATTTACTTAACATGTCAGAATAAGGCAAATCTGGGCATAAACTTCCATTTTGAGGATCATAAATGCATTAGACAACTTCAAAATTACATTTATGATATTTGTTTGAACATGATTGAATACAAATATTCCAATAGGAAAATTTCGTAAGTTATTCGTAATTTACGATTTTACCAACATAGCGAAATTGTAAATTTTTCATATAAATATTGCATTGGAAATAGTAGCATGAAAACTAAACAACGGAATTGACCCTGATAAAATAAATTAATAGATTACAATAAGATAAATATATCGAAGTGAACGGTGGATAGCCTATTAGGCGGGGATTTGATTTTGTCACTTTATCAAGCTTTGGTCAGATTCATTTCTTTTAACATGATTATAATATGCCTCGCACTAGAAATTTGAGATCATAAATATGATGGGGAACTGAGCAGAGTCCACCTATGCCAACTAGTTTTTAACATGATTATAATATGTCTCGCACTAGAAATTTATGAGACCATAAATATGGTGCGGAACTGAGCAGAGTCCACCTATGCCAACTAGATTTAATTTTTAATTTTTCGCGTGAAAATATTATTTCATCTTATGCTACCCATAGAATAATAATAAAGGAAGAAGGAGCATAAGTGTTTCTACATAAGCTGTTGTGTTGCCACAAAAAACAGCGATTATTAACAAGCCTTTATTAACAAACTTCAATGTTGAGAGGAGCAAAAGTAGCTTTCGCTGGCATTTCACTAGAAGTGGTTTGTAAGCATTAGCGTATTAACGTGTCCTTCTTCCTTTATTATTATTCTATGATGCTACCCCCCCTTCCCCCCACCTCAAAATATATATATAACAATAACTGGTAATTTTTTTTTTTTGGCAACAATCAAATTTAAATGTCCAATTTTGAAATTATTTTCATATTTTAATTAATTCTAAAATATCTAATCAAAACTTCGTTACAAATAAGGTACCAAATGAAAGGTACCATATTTGTAACGAAGTAACCTTAGGTACCTTATTTATTTTAACTAATTTGATAAATATGACGTCACAATCAACTGTTTGTTTATACCAGATAAGTACATTATCATCATTGCAAGAAAATGATGTAATAACTATTAGCCCATAATTTTTATGATTGAATTTTCTATTACATTTTAATTTTATTCTCCATGGGTATTTTAGAATAGCGTTCTAACAACCACGTCACTTTCTTCTTAGCAACCGTACTTTGCTGAAGGACAATGCTAATTTTTCCATGCCTTTGGAAGCGTAGTAGTTGAATTTTTTTATGATTTTACAAGTACATTTACAACACTGTGTTACAATAAATTTGTAACACTATTCCGCAATGATAAAATGGGTCAGTGGGGTCAACTGTCCCTCAGCAAACATGCTCGTGACGTCATCTGTTAGAACTCTATTGCAATGGTAGTTATAAACTTTCGTTGAAATCTTTTTTCATACTGAGATTAAGGGAAAGGTGTAAACACAAAAAATGTTCAGTTTTGAAAGATCTTTCTGATGTAACATTTATGCAGATTAATTAAAAAAAATAAAAAATAAAAATACATAGCATTTCTAAGGGGAAAAAAAGGCTACCAAAAGTCTATGTTTTGAAGCGGTCTAACCGGAATTGTTCCTGACAGAAGATGGTCATTATTATTATTAATTCTGCAATACAAAATTAGTTGAAAATATGCAATTTCATTTCTGTTACACCCCCCTCCCTCCCCAATTTTTTTTTTCCGACTAGTGTTATTGTCCGCTCTTAAGAGCTTATGTTTTTTTTTTTTTGTTGTTGTTGTTTTGTTTTGTTTTCTTCATAGTAGTCATTTTGCAATAAGCAACTTGGCCAGCTTAATAGGTACATACAGTTGCATGCAAAAGTTTCAGGCCAATCACTTTTTCATTAATAATTATTATATGAATAAAGATTAAAAAAATTGTAGTATTATCATACAAAGTAAATCAATTATATTGTTGAGCTAAATGACTTACAAATTTTGCTAATAAAAAAATATTAAATTATAACAAAACACATAAAATTTTTATGTTCAAAAGCTTCGGGCCAGAAAAACTTATGGAAAAAAAACTAGTAAACAACATTTTTTCTAACACATCAGAAGGTCAAATAATATTAATATCTTGGTCACATGCCCTTTGAAACTATCACAGCAGAACATCGATGAGGCATTGACTCTATTAAAGTCTTAATTCCATGCACGATGTATGGTCATTTTTTTTTTCATTTCTCTTGAGCTTTTTCCAATAATATTTTTCATTTGAAGAATTAATAGCTCCTGCCTTTACTTTTAGCTATTCCTATAAATGTTCAATGGGATTTACGGCAGGAGGTTGACTTGGCCATTCAAGGATACAAAATTTTTGCCGTTAAAAAGTTTTAAACGAATCCAGATCGAAGTTTGGGGTCATTATCTGATTGCAAAATCTGTCCTCGTAGCATCTTTCGGAGTGCATAAGGGAACATTTTATGTTCGTGAAGATGTTTTTGTATATAGCTTTGTCCATAGTGTCTTCTACTGTCATTAAAGGACCAACGTCTTTAAACGAAAAAGCTCCCCATGCTATGATGTTTCCCCCTCCATGTATTACAGTCAACATTTTCTATCTAGAATCACACCTGGCATTGTTTGGTTGTTGAATGTATTTCTTTTCGTCATTTTCAAAAGATTAATCTTTATTTCGTCTGAAAATAACACTTTTTTACAATCTTCAACTGTCCCATATTCATGTGCTTTAGCAAATTTTTATCTTGCCTTCTTATTCTTTGTACAAATCAACGATTTCTTGGCTCTGGCGCATTTAGAACGTCCAACTTGGTTTAATCTACGCCAAACAGTAGTACGATGAACATCAACTAAGTTTTCCTCCAATAAATCACGCGCTATAATAGCAGCATTCTTCTTTGGATCTACAATTGCCTTTGTCTTAATAACTTTATCAACTGACTTATTTTTTTTTTTTTTTTTTTTTTTTTTTGGAGGGGGGGGGGGTATTTCCGGTACTGATTTGTCTGCCAAAGTGTTTGTTCAATTCCATGTTTTAATAATATTATCAACAGTTGTTTTTCTAATAGTTGAAGCAATATCACGAAAAACTTCTTTAATCTGCTGTAATTTAATAACAGTTTTACGGTTCTGTAAATGAGTGCACTGCAGCATCTTGACATCACAGTACTGACACACAAGTGTAAAAAAACTCGATCGCCTTCTATATAGTCGTGTTTCTTCTTAACTAGACCAATTATTTCCGGGCATTAACGTCACTCTAAACTTTTAATTGCTTGGCCCGAAACTTTTGATCAACGGATTTATATATATTTCCCTATATATTTAAATACCTTCATTGTAAAAATTTGCTCGTTATATATTTTTAATGTACATTTGATAAAGTTTACAGTAATATTTAAATTCTTTTTACCTTAATTTATTCAAAAGCTATTGGTAAAAATTAGTTTGGCCCGAAACTTTTGCACGCAACTGTATGTCATGGCTGGTGCTATTTCTACTTTCTCCTTGGATGTTCCACCTGTTTCAAGGTTAGCATCAGGGATATAATACCATACTTTCAAGGTGGTTAAAAAAAGGGGGGGGAGTGAAAAGGTTAAGGCATGGGACTGTTTATAAAATTAATAGAAAATATTTCTTTTTGAAAGATTTTCCTGATATTTCTGGAAGAATTTTGCAAAAGGTGAAAAATAGTCTCCCAATAGTTGCCTTTTTGTGAAAATAGTTGCTTTTTCAAGCTTTTGGGGGGGGGGGGTCTCCTCAGGCTGAAGATAGTCGCAAATACTTGCCTTTTAGGAGCCTGTGGCAACCCTGGATAATGCTAAAGCCTTTAAAAGGGCAAAAAGTGAATTGAAAAAATGGTGGAGTCAAATTGATAACCCTGAGGTAAAAAAACCTGTTGGCCTCTAAAGGTATAGAATGGAAATTCATCGTTGAAAGGAGTCCTTGGTGGGGAGGTTCCTGGGAAAAGCAGATACGTACGATTAAAACGATGTAAACTTAATACGTACGATTAATGCTTAAAGAAAATTATTGGTAAATCCTCTCTTTCTCTTAAAGAATAAGAAACGGTTTTTCTATATATTGAAGCAATGATTAATTCTAGAACGTATCTGTACAGTGAGCCATCAGAACCTTCCCCACTCACTCCTTCTCCCTTTCTAGTTGGAAAAAGATTGATTAATTTCTTTAACTGTAACTAAGCTTAACAAAGACGAATTAAGTGTAAGCAGAAATTCTTTGGTAAAGAGATATAAATATCAACAGACTCTTTTAACTGATTTTTGGAACAGATGGAGAAAAGAGTATTTGCTTAATCTAAGATCTGCTTATATATCTCCACAACCAATAAGATTTCATCCTTCAAAGTAAATGATGTGGTTTTAATTAATGATGAACGCTACCCTGGAAACGTATGGATGATGGGTAAAATTCGTTCCCTTCTTATCAAAACACCTAAAGGGAACATTAAGCGCCCAGTTCAACTTATATATAATTTAGAAATTAACCTTTAAATAATAAATTGAGTAAGTAAAAATTGTTAACTTATGTATAATGTTGATTATTATTTGTGTATACATTGCTATTTGATTACTGAAAACTTTTATTTAGGCTGTTTGAATATTATTTGTCAATTTCTGTTAATGCTTAACATTATATTTTTCTTATTCTTTTAACTAGATGTTCAAATTATTTTTCAATATGTGAATTTAATAATTGTTTATGATTGTAAATTTTTTGGAAAGTGATGGTGAACTCATTCAAGTTCAGTGGGAAGTGTTACGAATATTCTCTCCACCAGGGGTCGCCGTGTGTCAAGACACATATGCGGTACATGTATTGTTGTTTTTCTCTGTCTTGTGTGGCAGGCAACGGACATGGAAGGGTCGAAATGGGACACCCGAAGTTATGTTAATCTTGTAAATTATGTATATAACTGTACATTTAATATGTAAATATGTGTTCAGTAAATCGTAATTAA
Organism: Salticus scenicus; assembly: GCA_963930645.1. Classification (NCBI taxonomy): domain Eukaryota; kingdom Metazoa; phylum Arthropoda; class Arachnida; order Araneae; family Salticidae; genus Salticus; species Salticus scenicus. Next base: position 319,832,988 of record OZ005654.1, read on the forward strand.
GAAATGTGGAATATTTATTGCACCTTATCTTATATCATCTACCACTGATTCATCGTTTATAATTACTGAATCAGTTCGTATCAAATTTGGGTAAGTGAATTTATCATTCAAATATCTCAGATAAGTTCGCTAGCTATCTCCCTCCGCTTTTTTGTTTCCAAGTGGTGGACACTTGATATCACGGTGCCACCTGAAAATTTCTTATCACAATAATTTTTTAAATACTGAATTAGTTTGAACCAAAGTTGGACAGTGAACTTATCATACAAATACCTTGGATGATTTCGCTGGGCAAGTTGCTCCGCCATTTTGTTTCCATGTAGCAGCCATTTAGACTGCCACTTGAAAATTTGTCATAACAATAACTTTTTGAAATACTGCACTGATTCAAACCAAAGTTGGACAGTGAACTTATGCTTCAAATATCTTGGATGAGTTTGCTGGGCAGCTTGCACCGTCATATTGTTTCCCAGTGGTGGCCACTTGAAAATTTGTTATCACGATAACTTTTGAAATACTTAATTAATTCGAACCAAAGTTGAAAAATGGATTTATCATTCAAATATCTATGATTTCGGAAGGCAAGTTTCTCCGCAATTTTGTTTTCAAGTTACGGCCACTTGAACGCTGCTGCTTGAGAATTTGTTATCGCGATAACTTTTGAAATATTAAATTTATTCGAACCAAAGTTGGATAGCGGACATATCTTACAAATATCTTGGATTAGTTCACTGAGCAACTTATTCTGGCATTTTGATTCAAGTTGCAGCCACTTAATTTGTCAACGCGATAACTTTTGAAATTCTGAATTAATTCGAACTAAATTTGTACAATAGACTTATCTCAAAAATGCATTTGATACATTGATTTGCCAATTTGGCCCTCCATCTTGTTTCCAAGTGCCAGCCACTTGAAAATTTCAAATTCACATAAAAAGGTACTTATAAACCGATTTACTTAAAATTCCATGTGTACATAGCCTACATATTTCTACCAAGTCCATTAACAGTTTCTAGCCGCCATTTTGAAACAAAATGGGGGCTACTTGATAAGAAAAGAGAAATCAACCTACCCCTCCGAATGAGCCGAAGGGACTTGTTTGTATTTGCAAAGAATCATTATCATTCATTATTATAAGCTAAAGAATTTAAAATAAGTTTTTATTTACGTGGTATAAAAGGTTTACATGTACATTTTAGAAATTTCTTCATTAATAAGCACCTTATACATCTTAAGATTTGCTTTTTCTTAACAGTAATTCTAACTAAAAATTCATGCTCTAAAAATATGAACTTTTTTTAATAACTTAATTAGAATTTTGAAACGTTGCATAAACAATAAGCTGTGCAAAATTTTCATGCCTTTAAACCAAAGGGTTTTTTTTTTTTTTTTTTTTACTTTTTAAGATGCTTCATTGAGCTAAGTTTAAAAGAATACGGGAAAAAAAAAGTAATTAAATTAACATTTTATAAAAACAAAGTAATAACGACGTCGAAAAAAAGATGCAGAAAAAAAAAAAGTTTCAAAATTATTTTTTTTTTCTCCTTTTAAGTGTACAGTGACAACTATGATAATAACTTGGACCATACAGAATTTTGATAGCCTTACGCGTAAGAGACTCAATTTTCTTTAATAACGTTTCATTTATTACCCCACACAGAGAAAGAGAGAGAGAGAGGGAGAGAGAGAAAAAAAGAAAGAAGTGTTATAAGTTTAAGGAATGTTATAAGTTTGAAGCCATTCTCTGTCTTGTCTATGTGAGACACTGTAATTCTCAAATAAATAGACAATTTCAATGCTTAATTAAAAAAAAAAAAAAATTATACAGAAACGACATTATTTCATTATTTAAAACATGAAAATCTGACATTGACAGATTTTAATTTAGTGCCAGAGGCCTACTGCTAAACTTGTTAATATCGACAAATTCTTCTTTAGTTAATTCGTGACGATCTAAATTCCATGATAAAGTTTTCATTAAATCAAACCATTGTGTTTCAGCTGCAAATACTGTAACAAATAACGTTGGAAGTCCAAACTGTCTTATATCCGCAAAACAACGTTTTTTCTCTTTTTCCCAATGAGGGGGAGGTGTGCCTTGGGGGGGACTCATGTCAAAGGTGTGCCTTGGGGGGGACTCATGTCAAAGTTGTGCCTTGGAGGGACTTCATTCAATAAATCCCCATTCAATAAACCGACTGAAATAGGCCCTTAGCACTATTAAGAGTGACGTATAAAAATTCGACAACGCTGTACCGACTGAAATAGGGGTACCTTGGGGGGGACTCATGTCAAAGTTGTGCCTTGGGGGGGACTTCATTCAATAAATCCCCATTCAATAAACCGACTGAAATAGGCCCTTAGCACTATTAAGAGTGACATAAAAATTCGACAACGCTGTACCGATTGAAATAGGGGTACCTTGGGGGGGACTCATGGCAAAGTTGTGCCTTGGGGGGACTTCATTCAATAAATCCCCATTCAATAAACCGCCCTTAGCACTATTAAGAGTGACGTATAAAAATTCGACAACGCTGTACCGACTGAAATAGGGGTACCTTGGGGGGGGACTCATGTCAAAGTTGTGCCTTGGGGGACTTCATTCAATAAATCCCCATTCAATAAACCGACTGAAATAGGCCCTTAGCACTATTAAGAGTGACGTATAAAAATTCGACAACTGTACCGACTGAAATAGGCCTCTAGCACAAAAATATATATATATATATCTGTTAAAGAGAGAATTTAGTTAAGTACGGAGAACTATTAATTTCAATCTGTAAAATTCTTCAATATTAACACAACGTTAAAAACGCCAATGTAAAAATTCAGACTGCAGTTTCGGTAGCGTAAAGCGTACCGTCATCAGTGCAGAATGACGAAGTGGATTATTGTTCATATATATATACATATAATTAAGGGAAGCGAATTATAAAGTCAGAGTAGCAACCAACAGGAATTTATTAAACTGGAGCTGTCAGCCAATAGGAATTTGGGATGAAGAAAGCTATGTAAAAATTAAGAAAATGTGGATTTTTCTTAATTTTTACATAGCTTTCTACATATTCTTAATTTTACATAGCTTTCTTCATCCCAAATTCCTATTGGCTGACAGCTCGTTTCCTAAATTCCTATTGGTTGCTACTCTGACTCTGTAATTCGCTTCCCTACTTATATTATATATGAGCAAAAATTCACTTCGTCATTCTGCACTGATGACGGTACGCTTCACGCAACCGAAACTGCAGTCTGCACTTAACAATTTTTACATTCGCGTTTTTAACGTTATGTTAATATTGATATTTCTGCTCTGCGCCAAGTCTAGTTTATTCAATTTGTAAAATCCCTTTATAAAAACGGCAAACTGCACTCGGATTAGCAAACGCCTCATGTACCTGAAACCCCCGTTATGAATTTGGATCGTTCCCCTTAAAGTAATGGAAAAGAAAACGAAAGATGTAATGGGAAAAATTATTGTACTACATCCTCCTTCTCTTCTTTTTTCAAGAGTATTTTTATGAGCACTTATGTATTATCCGCATGCCTGTGAATTATCGCCAACGACAGAAAATTTCATATTTATAAAAATATAAATAATACGGTAAATTTATAATTAATTATTGTAACATATTTTTTTTTATTTATAATACACTCAATGTTTGTGAAAATTGCAACACCAATCGTGTAGAACACGATTTGACCATTTTCATAAAATGTCTGTCTGTCTGTGTGTGTGACAAAATTTTGTGGCAACTGTATCTCAGGAACTACTGCACAGAATTTCATACAACTTGGTATATAGTTACACCTTGACATAAATTAGTGCTTATCAACTTTTGGTAAAAATTGTCTTACAGGTAGCGTTGCCATCCCGCTTTTTCTAAATTTTTAACATGGTGATATAGGACAAAATTTTGTATAAATTAACATAAAGAAAATTATTTTTTAGTAATCATTATGAAATTTACAAGAATTATTTATAATAGAGATAGTCAACTGGGAAAAAATTTTTGTACGTGTAGGAGCCACCCCCCCCCCCCCTCCTGGAGGGGAAGTCCCCCCTCGAGGGGAGTAAATTTTCATGATGGGTATCTTTCAATATAGCTCGCAAATACCTTTAAAACGAATGGTTGAACCATCGATCTGCGATAATTTAAAATAAAGTTATCGATTTTTTTTCATTTTTAACAAAAAAAAAAAAAAAAAAAAAAAGAATGTAATATTGACAATAAAATTGACTTTTTTTGGATATTTAGTGTTATACTACTTCTCTAACATGGAAATCGTCTGCATTATCATGGAAGATATTTTTTTTAAATAATAATTTTAATAAATTATTTTTACTGAGTGAATTTGTATAGGAAAATATAGAAGAAAGTCATGTGGTGGCCACAACATACTAATTTTATGTTGTTTTTGTTTTGTATTTTTAGTATGGCCGCCTGCAAGACCAGTCGATGATGGATGGCCGATGTGTAGTATCAATATTCCCTACTCTGTGAAGTCCTGTCCCACAGCCGATGATGCAACCTAGATGAGCACTGACGAAACCGTGACGTCAAACGAACATCACATCGTAAACTACACCTTTTCGGCATGCGCAGTCTCCTCCCACGGAATGTTTGAGTAAGAGATAGAACAGCGCAGATGGAATAGGACTCTTGACACAGTAAGACCTCAGTTTCTCTCATCAGTGTGCACGAGCAGTAGAAGACAATCTGCCGTGATAGAAACTGTCCTTTTTAGACAAAGAGAGAGAGAGAGAAAGCCATGCTCTCTAATTGAGATTAATACTAACAACTTTTTTTTATAGTAGCGTTTACATTGTGCCTATAGACACTTTTGAATTGATGTGGATTAGATATTATCGACTTTATGTGTCCATAAATTTAAATTCACTATTTCAGCTTACCTACTTTCCATTGTGTATATATTGTAACATATTTATTTTTCATCAAACTAATTAGATAATATATAAAGTGCTCTCAATTATTAGTTATAAAAACTCAACTACATATATATATATATCATCAAATGTCTACATTATGAAGTACTGCATGCACAAAGTTTAGTTATTGAAGCTATTTTGAAAATGTTTTGTGTTAGATTTATTTTAGTTTACTTTAGATGGCTGCAGATGTACTTTATTCTCCACCACTATTCGAGGGGAGACATTACAGTGCCGAACTAAAAAGACGAATATCTGAGTCTAAAGATCATTATCTAAGGCGGAGAAATTTTAAAATTTCATTTGAGAAGACTTGGTAAGCTCATAAATACATAGGTAATTGTTCATTCTAAAGCAATAATATATACAGGGTGATTATAAAAAAACTACCCTGATATATGAGACCATAGCTATCATACCGTTCACAGAAACTGAATAAAATTTTGGTGGAAGGTATTTTGAGGTGTGCGCTCAAGAATCATATAAAAAATAACAGTTAAACTCTAACAGTTATGGTCACAGTGACAAAATTCCGAAAATTTCAAATGGCAACATCTTGTTTTCTCGAACACCTGAAGACATCGAAGAACGAACATCACCCAGCACAGAATTGACACAGGAAACCATCCTCCAATCAAGCAACATTCAAGAAGACTTCGAGGTGGCTGAGCTACAACATGAGATTCAGCGTAATAACATCATCAAACTATCAACGGGTCCTTGGGCGTCTCCCATAGCTTTGGTGCGAAAGAACGATGGTTCAACAAGATTCTGCGTGAATTAGCGCTATTTGAATGACATCACAAAAAATATTTTTACCCTCTTCCGACAATGGATGACACTTTAGACACACTTTCTGGTAATAAATGGTTCTCGATTTTGAACTGATCCCGAGAAGATCTCTGCAGTCAAGAACTGGAGTCGCCCTGAAAACATCCCTCAACTATAAAGTTTCCTGTGATTATGCATAGAAAACAGGAAGTTCGTGAAGGACTTCTCGAATATTGTCAGTCCTCTCTGATAAACAGAAGCTGAACAGAAGTTCCTGTGGACAGAAATATGTGAAAAAGCATTTAAGAGACTTAAAGCTCTCTACACTTTAACATTTTCACCTATTTTGACATATCCCCAGTCCAATAAACATATTGGACACTGATGCAAGAAGCCATGAAAGTATCGGTAGTGTTCTGTCGTAGAAAGTTGATGGCGAAGAGCATGTTGTTGCCTACTGGAGTAAATGCTTGTCTAAACCTGAATGAAACTATTGTACCACCAGGAAGGAACTACTAACCATTGTAAAGGCCACAGAACATTTCCACCATTATCTCTACAGCAGAAGACTCCTGCTCCGGACTGATCACACATCTTTAAGAAGGTGTCTTAATTTCAAGAATCCAGAAGGTCAGATTGGCAGGTAGATACAACGTCTCCAGGAGTATAACTTTAAAATACATATGTCTTCTCACGGAAGCCTTGCTTAGAAAGTTGCAAATACTGCTCTAGGGCCAAAGAGAAATACCTGCAGATAAATCCAGTTGTTTGCCAAGCTACAGTTTCAATGCCATTGAAACTGGACTTGTGGAGTGATAAGGATGTTAGACAAGCCCAGTTGGAAGATCCTGACATAAAGCCAATACATCAAGGACACAACCAGCAACAGACCTACCTGACAGGTCATTTCTACACTTAGCCCCATCATGAAATGTTACTGGGTTCTCTGTGACTCTTCACATAGAACAGTGATGAAAACTCTCCAGAAAGTTCAAGAATGCTTCTATTGGTTCAAGGGTAGGGAGGACGTGAAGAAATGGTGCATAACCTTTGATGCTTGTGCAGCATGTAAAGGCCCAAAGAAGCAGAGCCGAGGAACACTACATTGGTATGTTGTGGGAGTACCATTTGAGCAGATCACACTCAACATCTTGGTCCTTTGCCACAGACCTCCAGACGCAATAAGTACATCCTCGTCATGATGGAATTTTTCATCAAGTGGCCTGATGCGTATCACATTCCCGATCAAGAGGCATGCACAGTTACAGAAATTCTAGCGCAGCAATGGGTGTGAATGTATCAGGGCTTGAAATTAGCAGACGTTAGTTGCATTTTACAACTAAATATTTTGTTTTGACGACCACAATTTTATCCTAGTTGTCATTTTGACACCTACCATTTTTTTTTCCTCTTCAGTGTGCAGTTATAATGTGTGATAAAAATAAGGACACTAGCTACAAAGTAGTATAATTAAATCCCTAGCTTTCTTGTAAAATTACAAGCACTATCACATTTTCAAAATGGAAAAACTAACTAGATAAAGTATCAGTATTTTAAATAATTATAACTTATGTACAATGTTTACACATATGTTTCTATGAAAAAATAACAATTTTAAAATGAAAATGGCACCTTCGTACAAAACAATGGCAACTAAGAAAATAATGTTAGTCGCCATTTGGCACCCAACTTGCTGATTCTAATTTTGACCCCTACAAGGTATGTCACACCTCTACAGCTTCATAGCAACCGAGACACAAACTTCACCTCTACGGCATTCAAAGGACTGTGTCAGCTACTCGGCATAGACATAACCCAGACAACAGCCCCTACATCCTAAGTCAGACATCATGGTTAAAAAGTTTAGCTGCACCATCTTGAATAACCTCTCTCTTCTTGTATCAAGGAAACAGCAAGATTGGGACTTGAAGTTGTCATTGTTCCTGCTGGCTTGTTGAAGTTCTGTCCATGAAACCACTGGCTATACTCCAGTTCAGATGCTGTTTGGACGTGAACTTTGTCTTCCATGTGATTGTCCACTAGGTGCACCTTTATCGTCAGAGAAGTACATCCAAGATCTCCAGGTTCGATTTGAAGATATACACAACTTTGCTCGGATGGGGGATTCACATGGCAATGCAAAGAATGAAGACAAGATATGACCTAAAGTCTACACAACATGAATCCAAGGAAGGAGACAAAGTTTGGTTGTGGAACCCTCTTTGAAGCAAAGGACTCTCTCCTAAGTTAAAGTGCAACTGAGACGGTCCCTATGCAGAAGTAAAAAACTGAATGATGTTGTAAAAATTACCAAAACACCTTCATCATAAAAATTTGTACTTATTTGTAAATATTTCAATCTCTTAATTTTGCAATCTGTATTGTTATTTTATTGTCATACCAGCAGGCTTTGCTGGTCACTAAATTTAAAGGTAACTCTTTTCTATTTAGCTTTATAAAAATAAAATACTGAAATTGCTCAAAAACTGCTTCAGGTCCTCTGCTGAAACTCGGGCACCTGTCCTATTACCTGCAACAATGGTTTACCAATGGGCTTCCATTTAGGTGCTTATTAGATAACAGTTTCGAAATAGAAAGTATCAAAAAAATTGAAGTATCTCTTTTATATTTGAATCCCAATTACATATGAACAACACGACACGTGGTGCACATAACACTTGCTTTTACATTATTTCCTATGTTTATTTGCTTATCCGATCAACCATAAAATAACAGCAATTTCACACCAAGTATTACAATATGCTATGACTGGCTACGTCTGTCGCATGAGACAATTTTTTGTGGTTATATACAGGGGTGCAGAATATGTCCGAACGCGCGAACGATGTTCGGGGGAAATTCTGGCTGTCTGGGGAAATTTTGAATATTTATTATCTTAGGAAAAAAAAAAACGGAAGTAAGAAAAAATTACTGAAAAAACAAACTTTCTAATATTAAACTACAAATTAACAAATTAACAGCTGTATTCTTCTGTTACAAGTGTATTCCCTTTAAATACCCATTACCCCCCCCCCCCCCAAAAAAAAAAAAAAAGTACTAAGTATTTGAAATTTGATGATAAATATTTGGTGATTCATTTAAGCTAGAGAAAATATCAAATATAACTTTTTTTTCCTATATAGTCTTGCTAAAATGCTACAAACAAAAATAATTACCCAGTCCACATAAATAAACAAACACTTTAATGACAGGACGCTGGGAGAAATGATGTGTTTGTTTACTTTAGCTGATAAAACAGGGAGGAAAGAAGGGGAAAGAGAAGTAGGAAAGACTTTTTTTTTTTTTTTTTCATGATTTTGAGTCTCATTTACAGAAGTTAAGTTATGAGTTTCAATTGTGCATTCAGCAATTGCCTCCCCTCCTCCCCCTCCCAATCGGACCACGCACACACACACAGACACAAAAAAAAAAGAAAGAAAAAGTATTTGAGCAATTAGCCAGTGATTAAACGTAAGTTTTTGAATGAGTTGGTTCTTTTGTGTCTTAAAGTTTAGTTTCCACATAACAATATTAATTTTAGCAATTAATTAAAACTTCTGTTGTTCTTTTATGGATATTTATAGAAGCCTAATCATTTCATATTAATTGTTAATAATCTAAAATTATGCTTAAGATTCTTTGCATTATTTTCTCAATTTAAAATTACTTTGCATTAAAGTAACATACATACTATTCTTCAGTTTTTTCTTTTTTTATTATTCAATAGAAGAAAGTATTTGATTCATAAAAAAATTTTGAGTTACGGTTTTTGATGGATTTGCATGTTTTGAGAGTACCAGAACACAATTTGACAATTTTTGAAAATATCTGTCCATTTATGTGTGTGTGACAAAAATTTTGTAGCGACTGTATCTTGGGAACTACTGCACATAATTTCATGTAACTTAATATACACACACACCTTGACATTAATTACTGTCTATCAACTTTTGGTGCCAATCGCTCATTAAGAGGCACTGCTGTACAGCAATTTCCGCAATTTCAGAAAAGGCTCTATCGTAGGAACTTTTGCATGAAATTGCATATTAATTTATATGCAGATGCACCTTGACATAAGTTAGCGCCTATCAACTTTTGGTGCCAATTGCACAACAGGTGGCGCTGTTATGCATCGATTTCCGCAATTTCAGGGAAGGCTATATCTCAGGAACTACAGCATAGAATTGCATATAAAAACTGTATGTAGATGCACCTTAACATAAATTAGTTTATGCCATCTTTTGGTGCCAATCGCTTAACAGGTGACGCTGTTATACAGCGATTTTCGCAATTTATGAGAAATCTATATCTCAGGGTTTATTGTGCATAATTGAACAAAACTTAATATATGGAAAAGCCATTATGAGACATTATTTTTTTTTTAATTGGGTATATATATGCGAAAGGTGATGCTGCTATACTGCAATTTTCCTTGAGAATGGGAAACATATCTGCACAGTAAAAATTCACTTCCGTTGGACATTTCGACTAGTAATACATCTCTGAAATGAAAATCGTCTCTATTAATAAAGGATTAAAAAAAAAAAAATTCTATTGCAGGAATTTGTATAGGAAAATATAGAAGAAAGTTAGTTTTGTGATATCTTCAACATAAGTTTTTTTTTTTCCTCCCTGGGGGAAAAAAAAGGCAGGGTTTAAAACTCATATATATATGTATTAATACATATCAACAAATGTCTTAATTAGCTGTTGATTCTGTCATTCTTTGAGCACTATTTTCTCGGGCTATATGACTCATATGCTCAAAGTTAAAATTTGCCCATTTTGTATCTCTATACCAATTTGTCTCCTATTTATAGCATATAACTTTTTTTTCTGTTTGTACAGATTTTGTTCTGTTTCGTGCATATCAGTTAAGTCATATTGCTTACTTTTCTTATACCGTGTCCCACAATAATTCATCTTGTAAGCAGAAAATTACAGAATTTTTATTGAATGATTATAGTTCATACATGTTTGTCTTATTCTTGTTTTCGTAATTCTGTAATAAAAAGGTATTTTAAATTTTCATAGTCAGCAAAGTGCAATAAAACAAAGCAACATTAACTTATGTATAATTATGTACTATTATTAAGAATTATAGCCTTAAAAATTATGTTAGTTAATAAATCCAATTACCTTAAACTTTTTAATTTTTCATCTGGTGGACATTAATAGCAACATTAAATTTAGATGTAGTTAAGAAAAAAAAATGTAATATAGTAGCATAAAAAATCTCCCTCAGTATTTGGACTAAAGAAAGATTTCCCCTTCCTCCTCTACCCCCCCCCCCCCCACCAACAAGAACAAAAAAAAAAAAACTTTCAGATAATAGGTTGGTGCGTTATTTTTGGGGAAATTTAGAATGTGTTCTGGGGAAATTTCAGAGGTCTGAACATTTTCTGCACCCCTGGTTATATATAGTTCATGTTTTGTATACCTGATCATAGTACAGCCTTAATATAGTTCTCATTGGCAACTTTTGAATTTTTGTCACCATTTTAGATTTAATCTCTTGTAACAATAAGACTTAATCCCTTGTAACAATATAGTATGAGTGCTATTTCTGCTGTATTTTAGGCAACTAATCTTTTTATGGTTATATATATTTCCCATTAAACATATTTTTATTTATTTATTTAAATATTAATTTCAATTAATCAAATATTTCTGTTCGACAGTGTGCAAGTGCAGTCACACACAGAGGCTCATTTCTTCGTATGATAAATTAGCATAGTGATTAGTGTGTAAAAAATAAATAAATAGGTAAACATTATCGTGCTACACAACTTTACTATGTCGCTCCATTGGTGGCTTTTGAATTTTTGTCGCCATATTAGCAATAGATTTTCTTTTCCCTTTGTATGAAAAGGGGAATACTATTTTGCTAATAATTTTATCAGATACCTGTTGTTTATATATAAGAATCCTTCATATTCTGCTTATATTTTAAATGTTTTTTAGGTTTAAAATAGTGCTTGCTGAAATAAATTTGCTATCTTTAAAACTGCATTTTTTTATAAACTTTCTATAAAAATAAATCATTTATGTGACAACTACTATTTAGGTTAAAAATTTTGTTTTTCTTTTTGTAATACTTTATACATTTTTTTATATTTTTGATGTGCTAATAAGATTAAAATGGGGCTGTTGATATATAATATTAAACTTCTTGTCGAAAAACATTCGGTGTACTACAACACCAAAATTTAGAAATTGCTCAGGAGGATCTATTAATGAAACTGATAAAATAAAAATATGGTTCATAGAGTTTAAATAATCTATTTTAAAAAACTTTTAAAACACAAATTCTTAACATATTGTATCACAAAAATCTTTTCAAAGTTAGAAAAAATTTAATTTGAAAAAAAAAAAAAAAAAAAAAAAAAAATGTAACTTTTTTGTTTATTAACTAAAATTGATGAAATTTGAATTTGAACTGCAAGTTGGTCTTGTGTTGTACAGGCTGTATATTATAATTTTGTGTTCATGAGAGAATTTTTAAAAAAATTTGAAAACTGCAATCTTTAATCCCACTTCAAAAACATGTGACTTAATGAGTAGCAAATATTTTTTTTCCAAACGATTTCCATACAATCTTGTGCTGTTGCCACCTAAAATTCATATTTTAGTTCATTTAAAAAAATCTAATAGTCGATATGCTGTTTAATCCGTCGAATTCACAAAAATCGCCCCTTTCATTTGTACCTTATTTGTAACGATACGTCTGATATTTCTAATTTATTTTCCTCATTTTAAGTAAATGTACTTTTTTTTTTTTTTTTTTTCTGACGAAAAAAAAAATGACGACAATTACGGCTAAAATTTAAATGGCCAATTTATCAGAAAATAGGTTATTAATTTTCATATTTTAATTAATTAAAAGAAAACTAGTCAAAAATTCGAAAATCAGGCTTCGAGGTGCATCAACAGAGGTCATTACGAACCTCCATGCAAATGTGTGTAACTCTGCGATCAGCCATTTTCCTAAAAAGCTCTGGATATACATACTCAATGACACACACAAACATCTTATTTTATTATATGGATGGATGCAACTTAATTTTTGTATTCTAGATTGTACAGTTTGTTTAGTTTTTGCCTCCTGACCAAGGGTTGTACTGCCTGGAACGTGCAGTCCTTGGGAGTGGGGGCAATGTGACGAATTTGGAAATAAAAGTACGTATTTCTATATAAAATCTTTCAAAGAGGCTTAGTCAGGTTATAAAATGTTAATTTTCAGCATTTCTAGCAGGTTTTGCGTTAAAATAGCTTATTTTCCTTTTAAAACTCGTTAAAAAGCTTCATTACCGCAGGTAATGGCTTTGGTGAATTTTGGCGACCTTGGTGAAAAAATCCTTATTACCGATACCTCAAATATCTAAGCTCTAACTTAATTGGTTGAGAAGTTTCTGGAACATTCTCAATTTTCTACATGGGTATTTAAGGAATTTCATTGTGCCAATTGAGAGTTTCACCAGGACATTGATTACTGCATAAAGAACCACTCAGCCTCTTTGGATTACAGCTGATTGCTGTGTGTTAATGTAACGCTATGGTTTATGGTGTGAATTTGATGCTGTCATCTGTTATTTAAGCTATGTTTTCTGGTATTATTGAAGTTGATAAAATTGGTTTATAAACCTGTAATCTTCTAGAATTTTCTGTAAATAAACTTTTGAGCTCCTGCAAGATTTGCCTGTCATTCTCAGACAATTCATGAACCCCAAGCAGGGGCCAATCCAGGATTTCAAAATTAATACCTATTTTTGTGAAAAATCTTAACTATATTTTATTTTTGTGAAAAATTGCAGCACACTCTTTTTCTGTGTGTGTGTGTGTGGGAGGGGGGGGGGGAGTTCAAACTAAGTAAAATAATAAAAATAATGCTTAACAGTTGGTGTGAGGCTTATAGCAGAACAGAAATCAAAACTCAGTAGAAACAGTTCAGTAGACAGAATTTAAGTAGGATTTGTTTTTATTTGTGCTATTATCACTGCACTACACATGAATTGTACAAGGGAGGATAGACACATCACCATACAGTCATCAAAGCGTCAAGCCACCTGACGAATCAGCAAACAGTACACTATGGCCACAACTCCAAAGCGTATCTGTACAGATACATGCAAGGATCGTTTTGTTTACATATGCTACACCATTTCTCGCCTGTATAAAACACTTGTGTGTAGATTAAAACAAACATTGTGTATGATTCTTGCTTTGTGAATCGCATCAACAGAAATGCACAAATAAGTTACTCTTCTTTGAAAATGTGCTCATTTAAGATGCCAGATTTTGCTGGAATGACTAAGATTTTTGTGAAGGTACCGATTTTAGCTGAATGATTTTTGTGAAGGTACCTTTTTTGCCAGGTTGATTTTTGTGAAGGTACCCATAAAAGGTAGTAAACTCGACCTGTATTAACCCCTGCCAAGTACACAACAGTATATATGTAGAACCTCAGTTAGAAAGGGCCCATTTTATGAAATAGAATTTTGAAGGGGCAACAAAAGGGCCTCAATTTTTGCCTGGATCAACACCTGATTGCATATATAGCCAAAAGCAGAGACTGATAAAAGTTCCAATATCTTAGAAGCTAGGAGCCACACAAAGCAAATGTATTTCTATGACAATACTATATTAAAAAAAAAAAAAAAAAAAAAAAAAAAAAAGTTGCACTCCGGGAGTGCCGAGAGAAGTGAAAACTTGAACAATTACATGTGTATTTCTTGAATCGTCAGGAAATATTTTATTGTGCAGGAAATACTTTTTAATGAAGTGTTTTTTATTCATTAATATAAATTACTACTACAAAAATTATATTACAATTTTTATTTAATGCGCTATTGTACATGAAAAATAATGCATATTATTTTACATACAAAAATTGCAATCTATTGCTTAAAACGTAAATTTACAAATACATGAAATATGAAATTTAATTGGTATTCTTTGAAATGAATACCAATGAAACTCATGAATTTTCATCCACAATTTCAACAATTGTTTACTTACGTGATGATGAGCAGCAGTTCTATTAATTTATCAGCAATGATAGATTTACAAATTCAAACTCAAAAGCACTGCAGTACAATATTTATTTAAACAATATACAGTATATAATTATTAACACTTCACATTAGTATGTTAATTGTATGATACATTATTTGTAGCTAGCTAAATCAAAGAAGAAAAAAAATATTTTAATGAATTTCAAGAATTGTCACATTTATAATATCTATGTTGAATTAACAGAAATGTGCGTTGAATTGTATACTGAACTGTTACGTGACTCTCGCAATCGAAAGTGTGTTATATCGTTCATCGTCGGTAAGGTAGAAATTCATTGCATGGGTGCATTTAGATAGCATACGAAAAGGTGCGGAATTTAAAAATTTTTTATTATAACAGGAATTTTTTTTTTCATGAATGTATCTGTACTGATAAGTATAAAGGATTTAAGTCCAAAAATGTCGATTTTGAGTTAAGTACATAGTCAGACTAAGAAAAAAAATTCTCTATCGATTGGTATAAAGGATTTCAATCCATGTCATTTAGTCTTTGAGAAAATCCATTGGTAAAAAAAGATTCAAGTTAGAAATTTAGCATTAATCTTTAGTATAAAATATTTAATTCAATTTTTTCCCTTTATTAAATGAAGATTGACAATCACTGAAAGGTATAAAGGGTATAAATCAACCTAATCCCTTTTTCCTAATCGATTCTTCTGATTAGTTTTTAGTTAGTTTAACTTTATTTTTCGTCTCCTGAAAAATCAAGAATATGGACTTAAATCCTTTATACTTATCAGTACAGATATATCTATGTTGTACATATACATACAGTATATATTTATATCATATATAATTATATTATCAATGTATTTAAACCCAAACTCAACTCTTGTGTAAACGGGGCCAATATATGTAGATAAAGTGCGGCCACATATCATAAAATTAGTAGTGAGGATGCGTCCAAAATGTTGGAGGGATGCCAGCTTGAAATTTGGAAAACATCCAGAAATTCCGCACTCTATTACTGCTCATTTTCTCTGAGTTAGATGACTGTCACCCCTATTTTAGCATTGGCGTCGTTGAGTTAGCACATGCACAGATACTTCCATGGTTTCATGAAATGTGGTCGAAGAATACTTATATACAGAGGTGTCGGTTATGGTAACAGTGTCACGAGTTCAATGGTTTTTTCCCATCTCAAAAAATATCAACATGCATGTGTATCTATGTACGTACATACACAATATATGTACATACTTATATACAGAGGTGTCGGTTACGATAACAGTGTCGCGAGTTCAATGGTTTTTTCCCATCTCAAAAATGCCCAACGCACCTAAAGAAGTTTTCACTTCAAAAACATAGAGAAGCTAGGGATAATAGTTTATTGTTTTATAATTAATACAGTTCATTCACGTATTATTTTACATTGAATAAATGAACCATTCAGTTAAAAATTTAAACTAAGGAAAATGTTAAGAAAATAACAGATTTTTAATTATAATTACATAGAGACCTTATAAAGCTCTATTACCTTCTTGGTCATAACAGCTTTCAGGGCACTCCACCCTTTCTTCAGCGACCATATCGTGGCTTGCAGCAGTCGAAACTGAAGCATTCTTTTCTTTTTGTTGATCCTTTAGAAGATGGCATTGTAGTAAATCCAGTCCTGCGTGCGGCTCGTGCCTGTTGCTACGTTCTTTACTATGGTACTTTATACCATCTTCTAAAGGATCAACAAAAAGAAAAGAATGCTCTAATTTCGACTGCGGCAAGCCACGATATGGTCACTGAAGAAAGGACGGACACACCCTGAAAGCTGCTACAATTAAGAAGGTAATGGAGCTTCATAAGGTCTCTATGTAATTATAATTAAATATGCTCCGATTTTAAAGGTTTTAAAAAGTTTTTAAAGATTTAAACGTATTAACTGATTTTTATTTAGAAATAAAAGATAAGAACAAACTATGGAGGGTGGATGAAATATCATTCTTGCTTTAAATATAAACATCAAATATATTAACAGTGTCTAAGTTTTGGCTTTAAAATACTATTTGTCTATTGATTTTTTAAAGCTGAAATCCTCTAAAGAGGTTCCATTTAACTTCGATTTAGTTAAAAAGAAAGAAAATGCAAGATTTACTTAAGAATAAAGTTTTTTGTTGGTTCCAATATGTAGATGATGTTTTTACAATAGTCCATAAGATCTGTAACATAGATGAAATTACGCAGTCATTAGCCTAGACCATAATGTTAAGTTTACTTATGAAACTGAAAACAATAACCAGATTAATTACCTCGGCATTTATTTATTCGTTAGATTAATTACCTCGACAACAAACTCTGAAAATCCTATGAATATGTTCCACCGTGAAGCTGTTGAAATCATCCATAATTTTGATTCATGAAATGGCAACGAACCAAGGGCTAATATTGACCACATCCCTGTGTAGCACCACCTGTTGGAGGTTGGACCAAGAAGATCCAGAAAATATCCCATTAAATATCCCATAAAAACATCAATCACAAAGGTGACCACTGATGATTCTGTGAGCTTTCAACAAAAGTTACTTTGGATAAAACCTAAAGTTTTTTTTTTTTTTAATTAATTCAAAGTCACAAAGTAAATTTCATGTAAATCTAAAATTGGGTCCATTTAAATTGGTGAATATTATACTATATCACACTTTCTTGCTTTAAGTTCGAACAGAATTTACTTTTAATAGTATTACAGAGTTCCCCCTACGTTTGAAAAGAAGCAAGATGCAGGTATCTATGATAAATGGGGTAAAATGTCACTAGTAAAAGAGGGCACATTTGTGGAGTTGTAAAGAGGCAACTTTTTACAAAAAAGGACATTTCAATTTGTGAGAAATTTTCATTAATATTGCAAAAAATTTTATGTTTATAAATGTCCTTAAACAATTATTGCTGCCATGGTAATTGGTGCCTTTTTTTTAATGTATTTATGAATAATTTGTTTCTTTGTTACTGTTGGAGATTTTAGATATCTGTCAAATTATTTAAAAGTAAAACATTTAAAACACTACTTTTAGGAAAAAAGGGTATGTTTTGATGGTAAGGAGGGTATGTTTTGACAGTAAGGAGGAAATGTTTTAACAGTAAGGTGGGTATGTTTTGATGGTAAGAAGGATATATTTTGATTCTTTAATAGACATCTAGGATGCTTATTGAATTTCAGTGGGATTTGTCAGACCCTGATCTAAAAGCTTTTTCGGTATTTATATCTCCCTTATTACCAACTTTTTTTTTTTTTTTTTTTTTTGGAGGGGGGGGGGGGGTTATGGGTATGGGCCACTTAAATAGTTTTATCAAATTCAGTTCCTCTTTCAGGTTGATATAAATTATTTTTAAAGATTTCAGTCAGGTTGACTTTAAATAAAGTTTTTGTATTCAGTTCAGGAAAATTCTGGTGTACCTAGGGAATGCTTATACACGGAAATCAGATATACAGAAAGAGAGAGACAGACATCACCCTGAAAATTAAAAACACTTTGCAAATTACTAAAACTTTATTGATATAACCTGTGAAATATTTTTAGGGTGTTTATGGAAGAAAAAAATTACAGCAGGATAGAGGCAGAAAAAAAAAAATTAAATGAGTAGAAATAATTAAATATATGAATATTAAATATGTTTTTTTACTTACAGGTGCTTCTTTTTCTTCACTAATTTGCCTAATACTTTCTTCAACTTTAGCTCCCCTATTTTCTTTGCCCTTCAAAGAATGCTTACGCCTTGGTGGTGGTTGTGGTACATGACCTGGAGGCAAATCAGAACTCCAAAACGCACTCGGTGATTGAATTCCAGGTGTCATTGGGCTATCAGGAGAATTTGGCATCATTTCCAAAATGGACGGACTAGAATGACTATGAAGAATGCCTGTTTGAGATTTAGCAGAATCTTCACTCAGTTTGCATTTTTTAGCATCCATGTTAGAAGAATCACTGGAACTATTTGATGACAATAAGCAGCCACTTTGGTTATCATGAGCACGTTTCTTTGCAATGACATACTTAACACCCTAAAGGAGATGAAAAAATATTTATATATATACATATATTTGATCACTGTAATGATGAACTATTATTATATACAGTCAACTCTATGAAATCTGCAATTCTGTGTAAATTGCACTTCTTTTCCAAATGTAAACAATAAAAAATCCCAGTTAACAGTTAAGTAAATTTAATTTCAACAATAATAACAGAAATTTACGACAGGGATTCAATTGAATTGTTTGAAATCGTATATATATAAAAAAAAAAAAAAATCTATTTTTAGCAAAAGTTTTGTAAAATACACATTTTTTAATTAAAGTTTTTTATAATTGCAAATAATCTCTGGGCAGTTATCCTTAGAAGTTTGTAAATTCATAACCAGTAATTAATATGTATATTCAATCTAAATTGTCTTTCATATACACATTATAATTTTTTTTAGACTTCAATTTTCATAATTACTGAATTTTATATTTTATCTTTAATATAACTGCATCACAGGGTTATTCATAATTCCCTCCGGAATTTCGAAGCACTACAGTAAAAAAACTGAAACGAATACAGCAAAAAAGAACTTTTGAAAGAACACAGAAACAATTCAAGTTTTATTTACATACCCAACAGGTGTTCTATGAGCTAACCGTCTGTCACACAGCATACATCAATATGTGGTCCAGTTCGTGCCAAACTGTACTTAACTTGATACTATCAACATTATTGAAAGCACATGTTATCCTTTCATGCAGTTCTGCTTGATCATGCAGCAAAGGGGATATGCAAACTTGGTCTTTTACAGACTCCTCCCACAAAATAAAGTCGAATGGTGTTAAACCCAGCGAGTATAGGGGCCATTGCAAAAGAGATGCATCATCTTCGGAAGCTCGCCTAATCCAACGATGAGATAAGTGTGTGTGTGTGTGTTAAGGTACTCACATTACACAGAAAATGGGAAAGAGCTCCATCTTGTTGAAAAACAAACACCCTCACGTTCCTGTAATTGCAACAGATGGACCAGCCAACCACTTTGTTTCTTATCACACAAGCATCCTGTTTCTTTGAACTTTTTGTACCACACCACACATGAATTGTCTTGTCAGTTGGTCCCTGTGTTTGATATTTCGTACAAAATGTCTGCTAAACCAACACTACTGATTCAGATTTTGCTAATTTTAAGACACAAAAATAAATGCCATTTTTATTTACTAACTGCCTTCAGTGGTATGAGCAGGGGTGCAGAAAATGTTCAAAACTCGGAAATTTCCCCCAAACACAGTATAAATTTCCCTCAATAATGCAAAAATCTACTTTGCTATACAAAGTCATTTGTTCTATGTAATAAATCTTTAAGAGAATAAGTATACAGTGTAACATAAAAATATCGCTGTTAGTGTATAAGCACTTCAAAGTAGCAAATTGTTATTTTTGATTTACATTTTTATTTTCTCTTAAAAAATTATTCAAATTTCCCCAGTCAGTTTAAATTTCCCCCGAACCTTGTTTGGGCGTTCGGACATATTCTGCACCCCCCTGGGTATGAGTACTGCCATCTACCGGCAACTGTTGACAATAAAACTTGAACTGTATCGGTATTGTTTCAAATATTCTTTTTTGCTGTATTGTCTTAAGTTTTCTTACTAAAGCACTTCAAAACCTCATAGGGAACTATGAATAACCCTGTATAATTTGTATTTCAATTTTTTACATTGACATTGCAAATTTGCACTCTAATTAGAAGAGAAATATATACAGGGGTGAAACAACTTAGCTTGCAAAAACCCTGAAAACTGTTCCTTACATGCAGACAGGGGACATTTATTAATGGTATATCATATGGCTACCTATATTAAAGTAACATTTACAGACTTTGTAATACATTATAAGGCAAATTAAACATTCAAAAGGAGAAATTTCTGTAAAAACAAAGTAATTTAACATGAAATTCAAAGACAGCAAAATTTTCAAAAATCCTGAATTTAGGGGTAGCCCCTGAAAAGTTCCACCCCTGTATATATAAACAAAGCAATGGTCTATAATTCCCAAAATTTTATAATCTCCAAAAGCTTTGGTCCTAACTACTATGTATTTCAGTATTAGAAGTAGAACAGTGCAATACAGCTTTAAATGATTAAGATAATAGTTATCAGAAATAAATAATTTTGCTTATTTTTTATATATATTCTCAAATTTTTCTTAGAACAATGAGTAACCACAAAGTACACCAATGTCCAAAAGTCAAGCACAATTGCTGCTTATGTAAAAATTTCAGGACATCTACATTAAAACAGAAGAAAACATGGAATGCAAGCATTTATAAAATAGTTATATATATATAGATACATACACGGTCGACTTGTGTTATAACGACTCAACACGATATAGGCACCTTTTGAAAAGTCCTGATTGACATCCAATAAAGGTAATGTTATTTCATATTTCATATAATGACCAGGAAAAGATCTCTCCAGGAAAACACTCTTTATATAACGACCCAGTAAATAACAGTACTTCCTTCAATTTATAGTTTAAGATGTGATCTTTACTTAAATAAAAAGAAAGAGAGAAAGAACCTGACGAATTTTACTTCATCGGGAAAATGAGATGCAATTTGATGTTAGCCTTTTAAATGCAATTCAAACCACATAAGCTGTTTGATAAGAAATTTCCAAAGAAACCATCAGAAATCTCTTTGAACAAACAGATTTTCTCAAATTCAGGGAGTGTGAAGAAAATTCATTGAATGTTCCTCGTGAAGATTATTGACAGTGAGAGGAAAAAGGGATATTAAATGTAGAGAATAATAAAAACATCAATTATATATTCCAAAAATCAGTAATCCCACAATTCAATAAAAATGAGCTATGAAAATATGTAACAAACTTTCGGATGCTTTTGAAAATCAAAATTATGGAAATGAACAATCTGAAAACACCATTCGTTTTAAAAATATTTCTTTCCAATTTCAAAATTACATCAAAACTCGATTATTGCTCTCTTCATAAAATATTAAACATGTAATTAGTTCTTCATAAATAATAGATAGAATTTGATTTTTGTACAGTATTTATCCTACAATTCATACCCCAACTTTTCTTTTTTATTATGTAAATTTTATCAAAATAAAATTATCCTTTCATTTAAAATTTTTATGGTATCATTTATACTTTATGGTACACATATACTGTATAATTAATTCAGATGGTCATCTGGAATCATTCTCATTTTCATCAAATTTGAGAAAATTAAAATGTTTTTCATTGGTTAATATTTTTAATTGATTTTAACTTTAAATTTTTATTTAATTTATAAATTCTTAATGTAATTCATATTTTACATGCAGTATGTCATTTGAAACCAGATTTAATGAAAAAGGCATCATTTGAAAAATTATTTTCGATTTATTTGATATAACGACCTACATTGAGTGTTCCCGATGGGACCGCTGTAATGCGAGTCTACTGTGTGCACAAAACAAAGATTATGATTTTATTTACAAAAAAAAAAAAACAGACTTTTTAAAAATGTTCATAAGATTTAAAAAATAATTAAAAGAATGTGATGTTGCAGTTTAAATATGCAATATGAAGAAAATCTCAAGTGACCATTATACTGAGCACAAAAGTCCTGTAAAAAATATTGTGTACATATTTGATATACAATATTCTTTTATTTATAACCTATTTACCAATAATAATCTTTAATTACTCATTTTTGCTTTTTATCTTCTGTGTTTATCTTTTTTATTTTATTTATTTTCTTTGTTACATACAAATTCATACAATAACAATTACGTACAGAATATTTCTCTTCTTTAACTAATATTTTTATTTTTTCCACAATGCATGCAAATTTTAATAATTTCTTTCTACAGATTTGGCATCTTTTCCCTTTTAATCTGTTTTGCTTTTATAGTGAAAAGTTATGCTTTTATATGATTAATAAGTATATAGTTTTCCTAAATATACTGTATTCTCTTAAATTTTTATGATATTTTTAAAAAATTTAATTTTGATTTTGTGTTTTGCATCTGTTATTAAAAATAAAATTAATGTATAATTGTATCAGAATACAGAATATCATTAAGATTCAGAATTATATAATTTTTTAGTGTCAATATAACAGACATTAAAATCATTTATAATATTACAGTGCTAAACAGATACACAGTTAATTTTGCTATAAAAATAATACTACAAATTCAAAATCAACATTCCAATTAAGCCTAACAAAAAATATTTCCCAGAGAATACGTAATTAAAAGACCATATCAACCGTTAGAGACAGCTGGAATTAACAAAATCAATTATAAAAAAAGAATAATGAGCTTGGTGCATGTATTAGAATGATGGGAAGAAAAATCAAAAAATAAATTAAAGAGCATCAAAATGATATATAAAGTTTATAAAGTTTGGAAAAATAACAGCACTGACTAAAATTAATCAAAATGAATTAATAAAAACACACTTTAACAACTTAAAAAAAAAAAAACTTTCAAATTTCATTAATATTCAATATACATTGCGATTTTGCAATGGAAAATGATAGAAGTGCTAATGGGTAAAAACACAACATCTGTAAACTAATCAGATCCTATCTATATCAACACCAGATGGGGTGATCATAAACATCCCCTTATGAATAATAACAGGAGGCTTAGCGTTGGAATATTAAAACCCGAATAAACTACTACGTCAGAAACGCCAAAGAAAAATTTTGGAAAAGCATACAGCTGTTTCGGAAGCCTAAAGCGTACCGTCTTCAGTGCAAAAAGGATGACTGAAGACGGTACGCTTTAGGCAGACTTTTTGCACTGAAGATGGTACGCTTTAGGCTACCGAAACAGCTGTATGCTTTTCCCAAAATTTTTCTTTGGCGTTTCTGACGTAGTAGTTTATTCGGGTTTCAATCCCCTTATGCTCAGTGATAGACTATCTGAATAGGAAATAGTTTTTAAGCAATTTATTTTGTTTATAAGATACGTCTTAAGCCACTATCAAACAAAGAACCATAAGATAGTCTCTAGCACAAAATACCTCATAAACAGGTTTCTCATGCGGGAAACTATCCAAATATGGTGCCTGATACAAATTGCCAAACGTATGTTCGTCAATCACGCATTTTCGACTGTTTAAATCACATATGGTAGTCTTTAGAACGAAATCCTCCAATCAGAGGATCGCGATTACAGAACTCCCTCTATTCTTTTCCCTTTTAAACACCATTGGGGTGGAATAATAGCCAAATGTTGGGTCTGTTGTTTACATTTCTGGATTTTGTTCTTCCGTTTATGCTTAAAAACAACCCTACTGAAGTCGTTTGGTCGCTTTTGAGCGGCAATAGCTTATATTTTAGAATATATCGTCTTCCGTCTGATAGCACTTTTAGTATACACACACACATATATATATATATTAACAACCTTAACAGTAGGCATATTTTCCTATTTTGAACACAGTAAGTCCCCCCCCCCCTTCTGGTGTTTCTTTAAAACATTACACATACACATGTTAAAAAAATTACATTTTATCATCAGAAGAATACCTTAAGTAAGGCATTATTCCTTTTTTATAAATACTGCCATAGAAGTGGTATTGGCTTGCTAAGAGTTAAATCAGACATTGTGATTACTGGAAAATGAATTTTAACATTAGAACTTAAATATATATAGTATGTGCGTGTTTTTTTTTTTTCTTTTCTTTTTTTTAATAATTTTTATGCTACTTAATTTCAGCAGAAAAATGCCTGTCAATTTTAATATTTTTGCTAATTTTTACCGTTTATCTGTCCTTTCCCCAAATAATCCCAATTTTCCTTGAAGATTAAGCTGGCACTTCAATGGCATTTTACAGGTAAACCTCTTCAATTTAAATTACTATTATTTATTTATTAAACTTTCATTTTGGAAAAGTTAAAGTGTTTCTAAACTTAAAAATTTAATTTAAGCAGGCACTTGAATGGTATTTTACACATAAATCTCTTCAATTCAAATTATTATTTATTTATTTATTAAACTTTTATTTTGGAAAAGTAAAGTGTTTCGCAACCTTAAAATTTAATTTAAAGTCGAAGAACAAAAATGCATTAAATTAAAAAAAGAAATACATAATAAGTTTTAAATACTTTTTTTTTTCTTTCCCAATAAATATCATCTGTTAACTGTTTAAATACTATAATGTTTTCTAGTAGTAAGTAAACATAAGGAAAGAAAATAATAAAAATAACAACATTAAGTAGGAGATAAAAGTAGCACTTACATCTTCAATTTTCATGGTAGCCACAGAATTCACATATTCTTTAAATATTGTTTTTGCATCTGTAAAATAAATAAGTAATATATATAAATAGAAAATAACATTTTTCACTGTTTTAAGAGTCATACAGAAGTGAAAAAAAAATAATTTAAAAAATATATATATTAATTAAATTACCCAATACAATAAACATAACTTTCTCAAAGCTTTAAAAAAAAAAAAAAATTACTAAAAGCAAAAATGACATGATATTACTGACAATTCAGTAAGAAAAAAATCATGCAAACTTTTTTTCATAAATTTTTAAGTAAATTATAGGTTTGAATCAGTGAATCTAGAACTAAAGTATCCATCACTAGGGCAGAAGAAAAGTAAAATGGTTCTTGAATATATAAATATATATACACTGATGGAAAAAAAAATCCCAACACCAGGAAGGAGCTGTGCTAGATAAACGAAATTTGGTAGGCGTGTTTATACATCTGAAAGATGACGTTGATTCAAATTTCGAGCTACGCGCATAAGTGTGGCACTAGTAGCGGCACTATGAACATGTAAATGAGGTTTGCTTTAAATAAGCACTGTAAGGTTCGTGATCATTATTTGCAGTTGAGATTTGACGTAGTGGGTTAATGGTAGTCAAGGATGCCTCTAAGAAGACGAAGAAGCCATTATCAACAGCTCACTGAGTTTGAACGAGGTCGTGTAGTAGGGCTACGAGAAGGTGGGTTTTCTTTCCGCAATATTGTAGAAAGACTTGGCAGGAATGTATCCACTGTGCATGAGTGTTGGCAGCAGTGGTCAAGGGAAGGTACTGCTTCAAGAAGACCGGGTTCCAGGCGGCCACGCGGCACTACTGAGAGGGAAGACCGCCTTGTTCGGCATATGGCTGTGGCTAATCGTACTGCGTCTGCAGCTGAAATTCGAGCTGCAGTTGGCACCACAGTGACACAACAAACTGTTACAAATCGGTTACTTCAAGGACAGCTCCGAGCCAGACGCCCTGTAGCGTGCATTCCACTGACTCCAAACCACTGCCGTTTGCGATGTGAGTGGTGTCAAGCTAGAGCTCATTGGAGGATGGAGTGGAGATCTGTTGTGTTTTCTGATGAAAGCCGGTTCTGCCTTGGTCGCAGTGATAGCCGTGTGTTGGTTAGAAGGAGGCCAGGTGAACGCCTGCTAGCGACCTGTCTGCGGCCTAGACACACAGGGCCTACTCCTGGAGTTATGGTTTGGGGAGCAATTTCGTATGACAGCAGGAGCACTCTCGTGGTTATCCCACGCACCCTGACTGCAAATTTGTACGTCAGTCTAGTGATACAACCTGTTGTGCTGCCATTTATGAACAGCATTCAAGGGGGTGTTTTCCAACAGGATAACGCTCGCCCTCATACCGCTGTTGTAACCCGACATGCTCTACAGAGTGTTGACATGTTGCCTTGGCCTGCTAGATCACCAGATCTTTCTCCAATCGAGCATGTATGGGACATCATTGGACGACAACTCCAGCATCATCCACAACCAGCATTAACCGTCCCTGCATTGACCGCCCAAGTGCAACAGGCATGGAACTCCATCCCACAAACTGTTATCCGACACCTGTACGACACAATGCATGCACGTTTGCATGCTTGCATTCAAAATTCTGGCGGTTACACCGGTTACTAATGTACCAACATCTCACATTTGAAATGGCTCTTCTCGCCAATGGCTCTACCTGTGATCTTGAAACTTTAATCAATTAAATATATGTTACCTAGACAAATGTATTGCTGAAATTTCATTACTGTACAATAATTTTTTCTTGGTGTTGGGATTTTTCTTCCATCAGTGTATATATTAAAAGGAAAAACAAACACAGCTAAAAATAAATAATATGCAGTTAACATTTTTCTTCTGCAATGGAGAAAAACATCTCATTATCGATATACAGATATATATTTTCCCCCCTTCTAAACATTTAATTTAGTCACAAACAAGGGCCATTGCCAAAAAAAATTTTTTTTTCTTGGGGTGGGGGGTTCAAATTTTAGTACGTAATGTTGAGTGTTAAAAATGATATAAAAATGAAAAACTTTTGACAAATCTACAATAAGTATTTCAGAAAAATGAAGGGGGGGAGAGAGACCGCACCTTGGCTTGCCACAAAAGAAATCTCACATCTCAAAATTTAAACTTACCTTTAACAAGTACCAATTAAAATATATATATATATATATATATATAAAATAGTTATAAATAGTTGCAACTAATAATGAAATAAAGTATGGTTGCCAGTTTGTGAATCTAGGAGAGATGGGAAATGCTTAATGCTATGTTCATTCAAACTGGAAAACAAAACTTCAGCTACTGTTCTCGCAGAAGACTCAATTTTACTCATTGCTGGTTCGATAGATTTTCTAGCGTTATTGGTACTGGAACAACAGAGCTTCAAGGAATTGGAGTGTTGAAAACTGATACACTGACTGATATTTGTGATGCAACAAATAAAAAACAAAAGATACAGTAAAATAAACAATATCAAATTTAGTTTGAAGTCACAAAAATGCTAGATAAGCCATTTTTAAGGAAGAAATGCATGTAATTTAAATTAATCTAAATTTCATGCTCAATGTTTTTTTTTTTTTTTTTTTTTTTTTGTTACATCACAATTTGAATTTGATTCGAATTTGATCCCCCAAAATACGCTAAACCAAGGTTGCATATATACAATATATCGATACTACATGAATTAACATAAAAAAATTCCATAAACTAAATCATTACAATTCGCTGATTATCTTTAACCAACTCAAAATCAGTTTATGAACATACTAAACTTTAATTTCTACTGAGCTGGGGTTAAAAAAAACAGCCAGAAGATTAACATAGATTAATAACTACAAATATTTGAATAAACACCATAAAATGCAATAAACTACTTGCAACAATTGTTTTGGATCGAAAGAACACATGACCCTGCATCAGGTAAACAAAGTAAGCACGAGTGCTACAGTCAAAGCGGCAAGGCACAAAACCGTTTCATAGAAGAGCAAAAATATATAAAGATGAATATAAAGATAAATACTGGCGTGAGCAGAATTATGAAATGAAAGAAGAAAACAAATACGATTAAAGCATGTAACAAAATCTAAAAAATATCAAAATTAAACGAAAATTGAACTTATGTGAGTAATTTCCAAGCATCAGACAAAAACAGAGTGGAAGAAATATATCATTAACCAGGGGCCAATCCAGGATTTCAAACTTAATACCTATTTTTGTGAAAAATTGTAGCACACTCTTTTTCTGTGTGTGTGTGTGGGGGGGGGGGGGGAGTTCAATCTAAATAAAATAAAATAATAAAAATAGCAGTTAGTGTGAGGCTTATAGTAGAACAGGAACGAAAATCACTTCTCTCTGAAGTAAACAATTCAGTAGAGTGAGTGTAAGTAGAAGGCAGGGGTCGATCCAGGTTTTAATTTTTGGGTCCCTTTTTTGTGAAAAACAAAATATTTTTGTGAAATTTTTATTTATTTTTGTGAAATATGAAATATTTTTGTGAAAAAGTAAAATATTGTGTAAAAACTTCCGTTTTTACAATCACTTTATGTAATGTTTAATATCAAGTTAATAGAGTTTCGTTAAGTCAAATTAAGGCATTAATTAAAAATAATACTGAAAATATGAAAACATTCAATAAAAGGATCATTTTTATAAAACAAAATCTTGTGAAGGGACTCATTTTATAAATTTGAATTTTGTGAAGGGTCCCTTTTTATGAATTAGAATTTTGTGAAGGGCCCCTTTTTATGAATTAGAATTTTGTGAAGGGTCCCTTTTTATGAATTTGAATTTTGTGAAGGGTCCCTTTTTACTATGCGGAATTTTGTGAAGGGGCCGCAAAAGGGACCCAAATTTTGCCTGGATCGACCCCTGGAAGGTGTTTTTATTCATGCTAGTATCACTGCACTATACATGAATTATACCAGGGAGGATAGACACATCACCATACAGTCATCAAAACGTCAAACTACCTGACGAATCAACAAACAGTACACTATGGCCACAACTCCAGAGCATGTCTGTATCGATACACGCGAGCATCATTTTGTTTACTTATGCTACACCGTTTCTCACCTGTAGCAAACGCTTGTGCTTAGATTAAAACCAACATTCTGCATGATTCTTGCTTCGTAAACCGCATCAACAAAAATGCACAAATAAGTTACTTTTCTTCGAAAATGTGCTCATTTAAAATGTCAGATTTTGTTGGGATGACTAAGATTTTTGTGAAAGTACTGATTTTATCTGTATGATTTTTGTGAAGGTATCTTTTTTGCAAAGTTGATTTTTGTGAAGGTACCTATTTTGCCAAGTTGATTTTTGTGAAGGTACCTTTTTTGACAAGTTGATTTTTGTGAAGGTGCCTTTTTTGACAAGTTGATTTTTGTGAAGGTGCCTTTTTTGCCAGGTTGATTTTTGTGAAAGTACCCATAAAAGGTAGTAAAATTGACCTGTATTAACCCCTGTTAACAAGATTAAATTATCTTATCTTAAAGATCTCATTCCTACTGAAAACCAGGGTTGGCAAAGTGCGCCCAGCCCAGAAAAACCCGCCCGGGTTTTTTTGGGCGGGCCCACCAACAAAAACCCACTGGGTTTTTGCAAATAGGCGGGTTTTTGTTAAAAATTAATTATAATTTACAAATCCCATCTATAAAGTATAGAAAACACCTTACCTTTAAAGAAAAAACTCTTATTTTTATTTTCTAGAAAATAGTATTAAACATAAAAAGTAACTACAGTTATAAATATAATAAAAGCAAGTTTATCTTCTATAATTGGTTCAATTTTCCTTTTCCTGTAAAACCGAACAATATTTTTTTTTTCTTTTTAACAGCGGACATAAATGTTGTCCAGAATCAATATTTAACTAATTAAATTGTTTAGTTTTAAAACTTTATAATAATTTTATTTTAATTTTAGTACCAACATAATTATAAATCTAATAAAATAAAATTTTCTTCTATAACTGTTTCAAAATTAAAACTAGTTAGCATAAGTGGACTCTGCTCAGTTCCCTATCATATATATATATGTTCTCACAAATTTCTAGTACAGGACATTCTCTTAACATGATTATCATGTTAAGAGAAATGAATCTGACCAAACACTTGACACAGAGACAGAATGAAATCCCCACCTAATAGGCTATCCACTGTTCATTTTGATATATTTATCTTATTCTAATCGATTAATTTATTTTATTAGGATCAATTTCGTAGTTTTGTTTTCATGCTACTATTTACAATGCAACTATCCTCAAAATGCATATTTATATGGGATATCCCTCCTCCCCCATTTTGCTATGTTGATAAAATCTTAAATTACGAGTAACTTGCAAAATTTTCCTATTAGAATATTTGTAGTCAATTATGTTCAAACAAGTATCATAAATGTTATTTTGAAGTTGTCTGATATATTTATGATCCTCAAAATGGACATTTATGCTGAATTTTGCCCTATTCTGCCATTTTAAATAAATCGTAAATTCCAAATAATTTACGATTTTTTTAAATTGAAAAATTTATACTGTATGATATTTATGCCAGTACCCTAAATAATATTTTAAAAGTGGTCTGACATCTTTACAATGAAAATGTTCCTAAAAATTGACATTTATGTGAAATTTTGCCCTATACTGCCATGCTAAGAAATTTGTAAATTTCCAGTAACTTGCGAAATTTTCAAAGTAGCATGTTTCTAGTTACAGATGTTCATTCCGACTTCAAAACTCATATTTTAAAACTGGTCTCATATTTTTTCAGTAAAAATTTTCCATTTAATACACGTTTAAATAAAATTTTGCCCTATTCTCCCATGTTAAGAAAAGCATACATTTTTAATAACTTACGAAGTTTTTTAATTCGAATGTTGCAAATGAATAGGGTTCTTGCCAGTATCGAAATTAATATTTTAAAACTGATCTGACTTCTCTGTGACAATTTGTTCTTGAGATATCAAGTACACAGACTAACGGACTAACACACACCATACAAATTTTGTCATTTTTCTGATTCCTCACACATGAAAACATGTAAAAAAACTGAGGTCGAAAATTTTCACGATTACCTAAGTTTTCACATAGTTGGTAAATAAAAAAATATCAACCTTTACACTCCAATTTACCTAAAATGGATATGTATTGTATTTAAGAATTTAAATTCCTTTATTTTATCAGTTATTGTCATTAAGAATATTTATTTTGAATAAGCATACATTAAAATAAAATATAGCTTAATCTTACTAATTAGCACTATTTTAATATTAGAATCAAACCAATTTTTATTTCTAAGATAAATATTAGATTAATTATTAATTAGTAGTTTAATGTAATTAGGTGTATTACAACTAATATGCTAAATAACATATATCTAACATTGCAATGCAAATGTATTCAAACAAAAACCCACAAAAACCCGCAAAAACCCAAATGGGCTGGGTTTTTCTAGAAAAACCCGGGTTTTTGCCAACCCTGCTGAAAACTGCTCTGGCATTTATTTAATCATATGTTCGTTGTGCAATTTAGGTTACATTGATCAAGCTAGGAGGCGTTTGAAATACAGATGAGCACCGTCATAATGAAGATATCTCCAAATCCTCTATTGCTTCCCAATGTTGGACTCATAGTCATCAACATCATTTTGATTTTTCTAAAATTAACATAATTTCATCGCTTGACTTCTCTTCCTATTTGGATATTCATGAAGCTTTTTACATATTTAAAAATTCGTGAAATCTTGTTAATGTAATTTATTTCACTCCGTTCTTGTCTGATACTTGAAAATTACTCACATAAGTTCGATTTTCGTTTAATTTTAATAGTTTTAGGTTTTGTTACATGTTTTAATTTTAATTAATCATTTATTTTATTCTTTATTTCATAATTCTGCTCACACCAGTATTTATCTTTATATTCATCTATATATATTTTTCTCTTCTCTGAAACGATTTTGAGCATTGCCGGACTGCAGCACTCGTGCTTACTTTGCTCACCTGGCGAAGGGTTGTGTGTTCTTTCGACCCACACAATTGTTACAAGTTTATTGCCTTTTATGGTGTTTATTCAAAGTTTTGTAATTATTACTTTAAAATGCCAGTTCTGTGCTGCTTTCTTATTATTAACACAGATTGTAATTAGAATAAACATAGCTCGCTCTAAACATTGAACGACAGTTCTTAAAAATATGTTCAAACTACTTAATTATTCTCTTCAGTTCATAAAGGAAATTTAATCACTGGCATGAAGTCAATAAAAAGCAGCAGCATTGATTTCTTTTTTCTTTTTCTAAGGGAGAGGGGGGCTTTTCACATTTATCTTTTAAACAAGTAAAAAAGATAAGGAAACTTTATATTAGGAAGATTTTATTTTTGCCCATTATGCAGGATGTGTTGATAACATAAATTAAGGATACTGTTTACAAGAGAGACCTATGTCTAGGGAATGATGGTGGAGGCATAGGGGTTAAAGCTGATTAATTGCACTTCGATGCTAGGCCTGGGTGGAATCAAGGCCGTAGCCAAAAGGGGTTTGAAGGGTTAAAACAATCCTCGAAATTTTACATATTGTCGAAAATTTTTCAGTTATTCTTCATTTATACTCTCCACATTAAGTTTTAAAGTTTCAAACCCTTCTGAATTTTTTTTCTAGCTACAGCCGTCAGTGAAAGGCCTTCTGTGGGGACCTTTTAAAGAGGCTCTAGCCTGTACTTAAGAGTTTCAAAAAAAGCAGGGATAAATACCCTCCATGAAGGGGGTCTTTTTACAAGGTCACAGCTCATATTCATACAACTTTTAAAAAAAAAAAACCAAAATGACTGGATGAGCATTGACTTAAGCTAGCACCTCCTGGCAACCAGCATTGACAACAGAGTTGTGCTGCACCGAGTAGCACTTTGCCCGAGTAGCCGAGTACTCGGCCGAGTACCGAGTAGTTGTAAGAAAGAATAATTGAAATTGACGTATATGTGAAGAATTTTGTACATCTTGAAATTTAAAAAAGGCTTTTTGAACACAAAATTAAGTTAAATGGCAAACAGCTACAGCATGTTTACATGAAATGTTTCAGAACTTTTGTAGTGTATATACACAATGGGCTCTTCCCACCGCCGTCTGCTCAATCACGTGATAGAGGAAAACGAATAATCGAATTTAATTAAATATTGTTCTTAAGAACAAAAGTGTTAATATTTAATATAAAATAAAAGTAATATTGTGCATTTGTAAACAGTAGAATAATTGTATTTGTAAATTTAATAATTTTTAAAGAACACTTTATGTGTAATGTGTTTATTTATTTTCACCTGTAAGAATCGATTTTTGCATGTTCTAGTTTAACTGTTACATTAACTGATCTAGCAATAAATAATAGCTTGTTCTTGTGGAATATTTATGGATTATAAAATGTTTTCATTTAATTTAATTGCATAAAGGTGTTACAACAAGTTAATTAACTTAGTTACTGGTCTAAATGGATTTACGTAGTACGATATTGCACTGTCACTGATTTAAGTACCAAAAATCAGAGTATTTAAACATGGTCTTCATGAACATCAATAACAGGTATAAACTAAATGATGACTGTAAATGTATACAGCAAACAAAAGATGATGAATAATGATATAAAATGGATTAAAAATGATGATGTATAAAAAAAATAACACAGATTAAATACGATTGATCAAAAATAAGAATAGAAAATATGCTATTTCAGCAATCGCTCTAGATAAACAAGACTTCATCTGCTATTTGTTTTTCCTCTATCATGTGACCTCTGACGTCAGGTGGGAAGAGTCCATTAGGTTCATTGTTATATTTGATACTTAAGCTTAGTGGATTATGAAAACCATAATAACTGATAACTTCATTCTTTATTATATAGTCTTTCTCAGATGTGAATCATTCTCAGATAATTCTTAGAGAATATGAGTAAAAAGGTAGGTGGTTTCGGGCCATAATTTGCAGAACAACTAATTTGATAATATATTTTTAATAACATTTTAGTGTATTTACGTTTTTCATAATTATTATTTTTAAAATTAAAAATCAATCTTTTTTTTTGCAGTTTTAAAAGTGTCTTTCTTTTATTTGCACAAATACGTAACTAAAGTTTTATCTACTATAGTAGTATTATATAAGGGGTTCTTTTTTCTAAAATATTTTATTTTTGACTGTTTTATAGATACAATTTTATGTACAAAGTTTTTGTAAAAAAAAAAAAAAAATGCATATTACACACATACAAGATGGTTATACTTAAATTCTTGTAACTAAAATGGATAAGCTCAAATCATGAATCGTCTCTATATCGAGTTTAGTGGCAATCTACTTGCCCGTTTTAACTGCAGAAAGCTGTTTGCAGCAAAAGTTTAATGACTATGTTTATACTTTCATATTTTTTTAGTTTAGTTATTAAAAAACAACTCTTATGAATACATTTCTTTCAATAATACATAAAAATAATGAAATTCTTACAACTACTCGGTATTGGCCGAATACTTAGTCCATATTTGGCCGAGTACCGAGTAATCGGCAAACTGGCCGAGTATATAACGAGTACTCGGTACAGCTCTACAACAAAGCAAGAAGAAAATGTAAAAATTTGAAGTTCTGCCTGCACATTAAAAAAGGCAAGCATTTATCTTACTTTTAAGTTTAAAAAATAACTCTTGACATACAGCATCAAAAAGCCATATTACAATTTTGAGTCTGCAGAGTAGCATAACAAAAATTTATCTAATGCTATGTTATTTAATATCTCTGTCACTGTCATGTTATGTTAAACCTAATTTTAAAAATAAATTTGATATCAGCTGAAATAGATACAGAAAATCTACATATTAGATTAATGAATAGATGGAAAACTGGGTGAAATTATAAAAAATGGTACACTATTTTAAAGAAAATATCCTTTACTTAAGTTGATAGAATACAATAATATAACAACAGAAATTACTTTTAAATAAAACACAGTTAGTTTCTTCATGACAACCCTGCTTTTTCCTTTCTTTTAATTGCTCAAACAAACAAAAAAGTAATATCAATACTATGCAATTGACATTTTCATTGAACTATTCTTTAGATTAAAAAGTTACAGCCAGTTTACGATTGCTTAAGGAGGAGAAAAAATCCAAATATATAATAAAACAATGTTTGTTATTAAAATACTACTCTGTAAAATTAACTAACTATTTATTATAGTCTATCAGAAATTATTTTTAGAGTACAAACATAAAAGGAAACATCGATTTTCTAATTAAGACAAAAAAGTCTTGTTAATACGATAGATTATTAAATATTAACATGACGACGATGAGATGAGTATAAAATTTACAAACAGAAAAATGTAAACAATGATTACAAAGCTTTTTTAAAACAAAATTTTCAATGAAAAATGTATAAAGAATGTTTTCGTTTAAAAACAATGATTATACAATGCAGTATCAAGATAAACATTTTGAAAAATGCCTCAGCATTCAATCTAGTAAACTTGCTTTATAACGGGATTTGTATGTCAACATTTCATCAAACACATAAAAGATCTTTTAAATGCAACTAGAAACAGAAAAGGGGCAAAATACTTACGCTGACTGTCAGGTACATTCAAGAACTTTTTGAAATGCTTCACTAAATCATGATTACTAACTTTACCACCGTTAGATATGAGATATTTTAACACAGATTCTGCTGAAAACGTCAAGTCGTCCGCCATGATAACAACAAATCGTGCCTCGCGCGCTCCCTTATTTCCGGTTTACATTCAACTAGGCTATGACGTCATAAGTCGTCTGCTCTTTTACTTTTGATTTGAGTTTTACTGTGAAGGAACGAATCACTTGTGCGAATGAATCACTACGGTTCTCTCTAAAGCACTCGTGCTCCCAGTTTTAAATAAATCGACTTAAATTGTTTGCATGTTTTAATTTTAATGAAATTATTTAAAAAAATTACAGTTATTTTACTTTTAAATTGATTTTGATGACTAGTATTTTTTCTTTTAAATAATAAAACTGACACTGTCTTTCAGTAAATATTCGTTGATTTAAAAGTAATAGAATTAAGTTAAAGACTTAATAATGATAAATTCAATTAATTAAAGTAAACTGATGGGTTAGTTGGTTTGTTGGTTGGGTTTTACGTCGCTCTAGTTCTGCGCAGATGGGCAATTGGCGACGGTCTGGGACTCACCCCTAGTGGTGGTCCGGAGACATGCCATCGCAATTTTGATCCTCCACGGAAGGGATGTAAACTAATGGGAAGTGGAGCATGAAAAGGGGTACTTCTTACACGTTTACGCCGGCGCATTCTTCTTAAAAGTATCTGAGCACTAGCCAATAATTCCGATATCAAAAAAGTATACTTAAAACTGTTTTGTTCAATAAATCCTTGTCGAATCATGTTCTTAGACTGACTTAGATCATGACTCCACAAGGATTTATTTAACAAAGCAGTATTAAGCGTACTTTTTTTGGACAGGGATTATTGCTAATGCTCGGATACAGGGGCGCGCCAGCATTGTCAGGCGCCTGTGTGCAGAGTTTTCATTAGCGCCCTATATTAACTTTTTTTTTTTTTTTTTAAGTTTTACGAATAGTTATCCTTCAGAAAGTCAACTGAATCTTGAACCTTAATAATAATAAGTTTAATGAATAGCTAAGAAGAATAGAAATGTATAAAATAAAGTGAAATTTTAAGAGAAACAAATAAAAAGGGCATCTTGCAGAAAGAGAAAAATCTTCTACAGGGAGTCTCGAAAACGCGGTACAATTATGAAGGCAAATAGAGGAAGCCAAAATAGGCAGATTTAGTGTTGATTTGGGAATAGAAATGCTGAGTTGAGGTATTAGATAGATGAGATCTGTAAGTGTAAACGTTTCTATTTGTTTTGGTTTAATTTTTGAGTAATGTTAAACAAATATTTAAAACATAAAATGTATTCTTAAACTAAACTTTCTCTCGCTTCATTACAAATTTTGCGAGTATTACACATATCATATTGAGCCAAAATATCCGTCTGTCTCTATCTGTATTCTTACCAAAACGTCAACTTTCTTGCGTGAAAAAAGTAATTCGTAAAGAATCAGACAGTTTCTTGTCGACTAATGCACATTATTCAAGGATTACTCTCGAAACAACCCAGTAAAATTTAAATACACCGTAGAGCAGGAATTTCACTGATTTAGGAATAAGTATAAACCGTTTAAACTGAAAATATCTCAGAGACGCTAGTTCAGAACAGATGTCTGAACACAACTGAACTCTTTGGGAGTGTCTCTTCTCTTTTTATAATCTCTGCCGGGATTTGGAGAACTTTCGAGGTTATTCAGCTCCAGAAACCAATTGACATATCAAGAAAATTCCAGAACTCGGCATATTGATGATAGAGCTTCTAACCTTTGGAAACATTGTTACTTCTCGTCAAGCTTGTCGCCATGTCATTAAGTCTGTCTCCAAGGCTGACTATCACCTCCCACCTAGGGTCGCTGCGTTCCTATGTTTTTAAGATCATTTTATTATACTTTCACCTCAGTTTATAGAAAGTAAACTTTCTTGAAAACCTTAGTGCTATTATAGCATAGAAATCATTAAGAAAATTTTCTTTTTGAAAATTATGGTGACAATATAATAAAACGATTGTAAAAAAGTAGGAACCTGCGACCCCTGCTCCCACCCCACTTCCGTTAAAATTGAATGAACTGTCTCTTATTTGCACTTTAACTGAATATCTGCTTTTACAGCAACAACACCTTTGATTTATGAAAGTTGTTTAACTCTTTCAATAGTGACAAAATTTTAAAGTTAGTCGTACTATTGCAGCATATTTGCACATATAAATGAGTTTAACATTTTGTACTTGTATAGATTAAAAAAAAAAAATTATAAGTATATAAAATTAGAACGCATAATAAGAAAAAAATCCCGTAGTGAGCTTTATTTTTCTCACTTTCATTGTTGAAAATTCTCGAATAATCTTTAAAATCAAGTTTATAGTATATAACTATCGATATAATGACAAGATTTGTCTTAGTTCATTATGGAGTTTTTTTTTTTTTTTTTTTTTTTTTTTTTTTAAATAATACATTTATATAAGTAATCAATAAACTTATAAGTACAGAAAACAAGTACGAACATATAATAAATATTACTTGGTAAATATGAATAATAATAATAAAAAAAAAAATACTTAACAGGGAAAAAAAATAGTATAAGGAATTTTGCCCATTTTTATTAGCTAACGATTTTACGTAATTTGTATGTAAAATTGACTAAAATTGTACGTGTTTTTTCCATATAGTAAATCATATATTATGGTATTATTTAGTGAAATGTATTTTATTTTCTTGAGTTTTTGTAAATTCTGGAATAATACACATCTATTTGACCCAAAAGTCTTATACTATCGATATAATTGCAAGATTTAAAAATATGTATTGTGTCATTGTGGAGCATAAGTATTTTTTGGATTATTTTAACTTAAGAAAAATATTGTTCCACTGATGCTACTGTTGGTTATGACAAAATAATCTCCAAAACAATTAAAAATTTGGACACATACAGCTAAGTTGATAAAAATAAAACTTCTGAATTGTCTGATTAGATGTGAATTTATCTTTAAAGATTAATGGTTGACAATATAAATTTTCCTTATACATAAATGGTCTCTGTCAATGTATATTTGATTCTTCTGAGGTAAATCTTCTTGTAAATTTTATAATAAAAGAATATAAAAAATTTTTAAATTATTTTATTTTATATTTTGTTAACTAGCATGATGTGGCTATTTACAAAACTCTTTTTTGTATTTTCCTATAGAAATTCATGCGATACAAGTTGCTTATTAAAATAATTTTCCGTGATGGATGTAGGCAGTTTTCATCTCTGTAAAGTTAAAAAAAAAAAAAGAAAAAAGTAAATTTTGTGCCTTAAAGACATCTTAGAAAATTCAATTTTTCAGAAATTTTTGTTTGTTTGTTTCATAAAAATGAAAGGAAATGCTAACTTTGTTTTAAATTATCACAGATTTATTGTTCAAACATTCATTTTAAAAGTATTCACGATCTTTTTTTTTTTTTTTTTTTTTTTTTTTTTTTTAAATACTCAAACTCAAACGTTACACTTTCTGGGGAGAGGTTTCGATATTTCCATTCCAGGGAGAGTAATATTCTACATAAAAAAAAAAAAAAAAAAAAATCTATTACAATTATTAATAAATCTTTCAAATTTTAAAATGATTTGTCAAAAATAATTCCTATTGTTCACATTTATAAGAAATTTTGTCCTAACTGCCATGTTAAAAATTATGACGAAAAAGTGTGACAATGCTTTTGGATGATTTTCACCAAGAGTTGGTAGACACTCACTTGTGTCAAGGTGCAACTCTATATAAATTTGTGTGAAATTCCGTGCATTCGTTCTTGATCTAGAGCTACCACAGAATTTTTCTCACGTGCACACACTTAGACATTTTCTAAAACTGAGGAAAACATGTTCTAGATCTATAAAAACGTGTAAATTTATCAAAAACAGTAAGTCTAATTTTTTTAGGAATCCAATGCTTTATTCTATTGAATGTATAGAACAGGCCTGTCCAACTCCAAACTCTTGATGAGCCGCATTGGAAATCTATTTTATTCAGGTGGTCCGCACCGCATGCATACATGTGTATGTGTATATATGTTTGTGAGTGTGTAAACCATGTATGTATATACATTTTTCCGGGGTGGGCAGGGTTAAAATTCTGAATAGTATGCATTAATTTAAATTCTTTTCATTCATAAATAAATAATAGAATCTTGAAAAATTTATGATTTATACATTTATAACTATAATAAAAAATAATGAATAGTGGATCTAATAATATTTCATTACAACAGTGTGATTCTTTAACTACGATAATCGTTGAAAGGCATTTTCACTTCGAAAAGTCAGAACGGATTTATTAATTTTTAATCTATTAACCAAAGTTATCAAGCATTAAATATATTTAGTGTCCTCGCGGGCCGCGGGTTGGCCGCTCCTGGTGTAGAAGAAAGTAAAAACTATAATAATATACTATTTTTCTAAAGAAAACCTCTCCTCAATAGAACTTAATGTTACACCGATGTTGCGAAGAGGAAAAAACTACTCTAAATAAAACCTTCTGGGGTCTCGGTCACCCTGTCGGTAGAGTACCAAGCTCGTAATTGGAAGATTGCGAATTCGAACTCGAGCTGGCCAAATACCATCGTGTACACTAATGGTGGCTGTTGCACGTAAAATACGTCGTGGCCGCAATGTCCTCCATGTCCCCATCTGAATTATACCTCTGAGGGCCACCGAAGCGGGAGGAGCCATCCTCTCCGTAGAACCCCAAAGTTGTGATGGCATGTGTCATGACCATCTTTAGGGGTGCGTCCCTGACCGTTGCCAATTATCCACTGCGCAGCATTAGTGCGACGTTAAACCCATCCCACCAACCAGCTAAATAAAATTCCTGGATCTATTAAATTTTCATTTTTGAAATTGAATTACGTTGTCATTTTTACTCGCCCCAATGGCCTTTTTTCGGTAGAAGAGGGGGAGAGAAGAGATAAAGGTGCGCTTTTAAGTTTCAAAGGAATCCTTTGATATGTTAAAAAAGACAAAGAAAATTTTGCTGAGGGTAGGCTCATCCTCACCAAGTAAATCCACTTTTAACGCGCCTTTTTGCAATAAATCTCCAAAACTCTTTCCGGGCTTAAGTTTTGCCAATACAGTTTCCAAGGCGCCTCATTTGGCCACACTAGTCACATGGCTTCAGACCAGGCTTATGAAATCCAATTCAATGTAGATATATATATACATTTTTTTTTTTTTTCAAATAATCTATTCTCGGCTGGCGCCTCTTTTTACCTGGCGCCTGTGTGCGCCGCACACTTCGCACACCGGGTTGGCGCGCCTCTGCTCGGATACTTTTGCTGTGAACCACCGGTGGACCACGCCGGCGTGAACGTGTTAAGGACTGCATCCAGTTATTCGCATGTTTAAATTAAAATGCTCGCATGGCAACTTAAAGCATCAGAAACTATCTCGGATAAGAAAACTATGGACATTTCAAAATTGAAACTAATAATAACTAAAGCAACTTTGTGATAAAAGGTGTTTAAGGCTGAGATTACGGTGCCTCGTTTAAGCCTATCGTAAGCATAAATTCTGTCTTAAGATGTAAACACAAGTCATATTGCAGTGTCTCTCTATCTTACGACGACCGCAGAGCTATCTTAAGTCGAGTCGTAACTGGATGCACGAGCAATCACAACATAGCTCGCTCTGCGTCTCCAATTGACTGACTTGTTTCTCCCGTTGGGGCAGAGCCACGGTTAATCCGTGGGCAGAGTCGTCACTAGAAAAAGCGAGGCCCGGTGCGAAAATTTTTTCGAGGCCTTTCTTCGAAAATTACTCACCCTGTATTTTTTCACAATTATTACATTTATGAATGATATATATATATATATGGACGTCGTTAAGATGTGGGGGGGGGGGGGGGGTGAGGGGTGAGGATAATTCTTAACCTGCACTATTTAATAATAATAATAACAGTGACAATAACAATAACAATAACAATAACAATAATCCTGTAAACTTAGGAAAATTACAAGTTTAAACTTCTTTAGGTTCATTACATATATTTCTTCTTTCACGGTGAATGCATCTGATCTTTTTCTAAAATAATTTTACGTTTTGAGTAACGTTTATTTATGAAACAAAACCCGTGAACTGTTATTTTTGAAGTACAAATTTTTTAGGTACAGTCGGTAACAAAAGTGGCCGAACACTAGCAAAAATTCCTATGTAAAAAAAGTACACTTCACACGGTTCTGTAAAATAAATCTTTATCGAATCATGTTCTTAGACTGACTAAGAAGAGGATTCGATAAGGATTTATTCAACAAAACCGTATGAAGTGTACTTTTTTTACATAGGAATTTTTGCTAGTGTTCGGACACTTTTGTTACCGACTGTATGTATCGTCCATCAAATTGAATTCATATGATCATTTGCTAAAAAAAATTCTCTCTGTCTCTCTCTCTCTGTCTTTTTTTTTTTTTCTTTACATAAAAAGATTTTTTTTTTTTTTTTTTTTTTTAATTGTTATTACTATTATTTATATATGAGTAATGAACTGAAAATCAATTTTAATAAAAATATAAACTTGCACATGCAAGTTAAACGACTACATTTTTAACGAGTCTTTTTTAACAAGCATATTGTGTCCATCACAAGACTTTCTTCTATACAATCTTATACAAATTCACGCAATATAAATTATTTATTACATTATTATTTATTAAAACTGTTTTCTCTGATGAATGCAGACGATTTTTATCTCAGAAGTATTATAACACTTAATGCCGAAAGTGAGTAAACATCAATTTTCGTTAAAATTGGGGGGGGGGGGGGGGGATGAAGAGAAAAAAGAAAAGAAAAATCGATAACTTTGTTAAAAATTATCACAAATCTATGGTTCAATCATTCGTTTTAAACATATTCACGAGCTTTTTCGTAAGGTACTCTTGTTGAAAATTTACACGACACCCAGTGGTGGAATGAGTAATCCTCCTACATGCACATACATTTTTCCTAGTTTACTACCACTATTATCTATATTTGCCATTAATTTTGGAATCATACTGTAACTTTCATTACGTACATTTACACGGAATTTCATCCTATATTGCCATGTTAGAAATCCCAGCGAAACTTGTGGAACGATTGATCCTCACATGCAATCAGCATCAGTTTAGGCCGGGGTTAAACTAAATACCAAGTCTGGTTAAAGTACATAAGAATACAGCGAACACAAAATTTGTAATACACACACAGAGACAGAAAGACATTTTATAAAAACAGTCAGATAGTGTTCAGAACGTCTCAAAACGTGTATATCCGTTGAAAACTGGAGTTTACGAATCCAATACTTTCTTCTTAGAATGTAGAGAAGAAAGTATAAAAATATATTTTTAAATAGCGAAGTATTTTAAAATACAACTAAATATTTACATATATATGCATATATCTTTATGGCTTTATATTATGGCTTTATATGTATTTCTATTTAATTATCAGTAGACAAACAGCAACATTGTAGCAGTTTTATTACTTGAAAAATTTGTCAAATAGCACAGTAAATTTCTAACAATTAGCTAAGTAAAATCCCGTTTGCAAAGCTAATTTATCTGATCTTTTGTTAAAATAATTTTACGCGTTTATTTATGAAGGGGAGGGGGGAGAAAGAGAAAGAAAAGTTAACTGGCCTATATTTATTTCCATACAAACAATTCTCTAACTAAACATCAATAGAAATTCTTCCAAATCAAGACAAATAATCTGTTGTGTCACTCACACGACTTTCTCTTACCCTGAAATTTAATACTATAAATACAGGTTAGAGATTAAGAGGTATCATAACGACATAACGAGTACTGTCATGTAAACCTATGTTAAACAATTCAAATTAGGCTTCGGAAGAGTTTTATATGATAATTATTTCTGTGTGAGGGGGCTGCTGCCCCCCTCATCCCCCAGTTTCATTAATGCACCTACATTTATATAGAACTTAATCCTGTTATTAAAATTAAAAGTTTACTTAAAATTATACAGACAATTTTCTCACGCAACATTCATTGAAACTTATTAATCTTGATCAAACTTTTCCAGCAACAAACTTACATGAACTTCAAAATAGAACATTTGGATCTCCTAAAATTAATCGTTTTTGAGTTACTCTAATTGCCGTATTCACCATTAACTTCAACTCCCGGTTCAACGCAGAAATATGAAAAGCATCTAAAAGCAGGGTGCAGCTTTCCACAAAATTTGGCACTCTGTCTCTGCCATCTAGCGTCGAAGATTTTATATAACCTTTGATTGGTTATTTTCACCTAAAAAATCTGAAAATAACTATATCGCTAGATGGCAGAAAAGACGCATCGAAATTTGCTGAAAATTTGCACCCCGCCTTTATACACTTTTCAAATTTTCGTGTTCAACTGGCAGTTGAAGTTTTTGGTGAATAACAGCTTCAGAGACACAGACAAAGATCAAACGTTAAAAAACTTGACTACGGTAATCAGGAAGCCTCAAAACGTGTAAATATACAAAAAACAAGCGATGAATATATAGCTTAAAACATACATTATTTACCATATCTCAATGAGGAATTTATTTCAATTCCCGAACAGCTTTCCTGGATATGGTAAAATATTATTAGTAAAGCACATCCACTAACAACAAATAACTATTGTGTTGTGACCACCACATGTCTTTCTTCTATATATTCCTGTACAAATTCATTCAGTAAAAATAATTTATTAAAATTATTATTTAAAGAATTATCTTCCATGATAATGCAGACGATTTCCATATTAGAGAAGTAGTATAACAC
The DNA here is from genome assembly GCA_963930645.1 of Salticus scenicus. Classification (NCBI taxonomy): domain Eukaryota; kingdom Metazoa; phylum Arthropoda; class Arachnida; order Araneae; family Salticidae; genus Salticus; species Salticus scenicus. The sequence continues at coordinate 319,877,438 of OZ005654.1, forward strand.
TCAAAATTTTAAAAAAGTATAATTTATTCTCAATATTACATTAAAATAAATATATATATATATATATATATGTTAAAAATCAAAAAAATCGATAACTTTATTTTAAATTATCGCAGATCGATGGTTCAACCGTTCGTTTTAAAGGTATTGGCGAGTTCTTTTGAAAGATGCCCATCATGAAAATTTACTCCCCTCGAGGGGGGACTTCCCCACCCAGGAAAGGGGGAGAGGCGAGACCCCCTACACACAAAAATTTTTTCTCAGTTGACTATCTCTATTACAAAAAATATATATTCGTTTCATTTGGTTTAGTGCAGTCTAAAGATGTTAAACTCTATTTACCTGCAATTTCCCCCCATAGACGTAATATATTTGAATACTTTTGAGTGTCCCTGTACACGACCCATTTGTTTCATCTCAACGAAAAAGTTTACCTCTGTCTCTCTGGGCCAAAGCATGTGAAACAGTAGTCTACCTTCTAAACCATATCGGTGTATCTCCAGAAGAAAACAAGAGCCCTCATGAGCTTTGGACTGGTGAGTCAACAATTAAATTAGATCATATGAAAGTGTTCGGAAAACTGAATGTTATTCACCTAAGAACTGTCGACGTAAATTTGATAACAAAAGTGTTCATGGTCATTTTGTGGAATATGTGAACAAGAAAGATGGCTATAAAATCTATTTGCCTTTACAGAACAAAATCATAAAACCTCGTGATGCATACTTCAAACCTGAACGTTTATGTACCACTCCGGTAACAGTGGAGGTAAAGGAAGACTTAATTGAGAGATGTGAAGACATTCAGAGTGAAGAAGCTAATCATTCATAAGAGAAACTACAAACTGTCGGAAAGTCTGAAAGAAACAGAAGCTTACTTGCATGGATGAGATCTGGAGAGACTCTTATCGCAAACATGGCTACGTAGAATATTCCGAAAATAGTGAAAATCCCTCTTCATACTCTGAAGCTCTTTCCTCGAATGAAAGTGATTTGTGGCTTAAAGCCATGAGAGAAGAAAGGGATGCCCTGCATAAAAACGAAACATGGGAATTATTTGAAAGGCCTAAAAGTTCCAAAGTCGTCAACTGCCGATGGGTTTTAAGAAAGAAATTCAAATCTGATGGTAATGTGGAACGATACAAAGCTCGTCTTGTAGCCAAGGGGTATGCTAAAAAAGCAGGTATATTATGATGAAACATTTAGTCCTGTGACAAAATATGATACTGTGAGATCTGTTCTTGCAGTAACTGCAAAGAAAAGTTTATACTTGCTACAATTTGATGTACAGACTGCATTGTTATATGCAACACTTAAGGAGGAAGTCTTCATGACACAACCAGATGGCTTTCATGATAATAGTGGGAGAGTCTGTAGATTACATAAAAGTTTATATGGACTCAAACAAGCATTTCGTTGTTGGAATCAGTGTTTTGTGAATTTTATGAAAGACCAGAGACTAGAAGTTAGTGCAGCTGATCCCTGTTTATTTATCAGACATAGAGATGACAAGAAACTTTTTGTTGTTATCTACGTCGATGATGGCCTTGTTGTTAGGATTGATAAAGTTAAAGTTGAGGAATTCATGAATCAACTTAGTCTATGTTTTCAAATCACAAGAGGTTCTTGAAACCAATTTTTAGGTATGAACATAAAAAGATTGGATGAAGGTTCAATTTTTGTGAATCAGTGTTTTTTTGTGAATCAAAAAAATCCTCTCAAGGTTTCATATGGATGGTGCTAATCCAGCATCAACTCGAAGTGACAATAGCTATGTTTCTGATGATGTTGGAAATATATTGATAGGAAAAGAAGTTCCCTATCGTCAGGCAGTTGGCAACCCAATGTACCTTGCCATTGTTACAAGATCAAATCTTGCTTACGCTATCAGTATACTTTCTGAAAATCTGGAAAATCCAAGAAAGTCTGATTGGTGTGCAGTGAAACGAATTTTCAAGTATCTGAAAAAAACTACTGTAGATTTTGGTTTGCTATATCAAGCTAAGAGCCATCCCAATGAGCTTGAAGTGTACAGTGATACTGATTATGCAGGTGATTTAAAAACAAGACGCTCAAGAACTGGAATGATTTCAATATTTGCAAGTGGAGCCATATCATGGATGAGCCAAAAGCAGAAAAGTGTTGTATTTGCTACGACAGAAGCTGAGTATGTTACTCTTACTACAAGTGAGAATGCGAAAGAATTAATTTGGCTGAAACACCTGCTCAGTGATTTAACATATGTTGAAACACCCTCTCTTCTGGTAGATAATGCAAGCGCTGTAAAACTTGCCAAAAACCCTGAATACCACAAACACTCCAAATATATTGATGTCCGTTTTTCATTTTGTGCGAGAAAAGTTCATTGATGGTGAACTACATATTAAACATGTTCCCAGAAAATTGCAGTTAGAGGACATAATGGCGAAACCATTGTCTAGTGTTAGATTCAAGGAACTGTGTACTCTGTTAGGACTATTTTCATTTAGTAGTCTAGTTGGAAATCAATATTAAATTCATGTTAAGTAAGTTGTAGCTTGCGAAGGAAGTGTTGCGGTAAGTTGCAAATCAACTCTCGTAAATGACAAACTACAACTCAACTTTATCACAGTTTAAAAAGAATTGTATTCCCCGACTGTAGTGTGTGATATTAAAACGGTTATATTGCTTACTCTTAAAATGCTTTCCAACTTTTTTTTTGTATGTTAGCTTTTTGTTGTTTAGACAATTAATTAATGATAACCATAATATTCTGTGTATTCTTAGCTTTGGTACTGTGTTACTTCATGATTATTCAAAATCACGTTTGTATTGATAGTGACCTACGGACGGAATAATTTGTAAACAAGCATGCTCTTTTCTAATTAATAAAACTCGCCAAAAGAGCGATAAATGGCCAAGTAAAGTAACATTAAGGTAGTTTTCTACGCATACGCGACGGGAGCTTTTCTTCAATCTAGGAGGCAGTAAAATATTTTTCCTTTTAAAGCATTTTGTAAAATTTAAACCAAGCAATGTTAAATATTTAACGGTTTCAAACTGTTCATAATGGTTTCAAAATTACAGTTTGTAATCTTTATTTTTACTTCAATATGAATGTGTTTGGAAAAATGTATTTTTATATAGACATTATTAAAATTAATTTTATTTCTTAGAAAAATAGCTCTGAATGTTATGAGTATGGTTTTGTGAAATCAAAAATAGTATAAAGTGATAAAAAAAGAAAAACTTTACATAATAACCTGCTAGTAACTACACACAAAATAGAAAAAAAGTTTTTTTTTTTTTTAACGAAAGATGCTATTAATGTAGACCTAACATATGCGAAAATTCTTAGTTCCCCTCAGTTGACACAAGTGGCGCTATCATCGCTCCGGTTTGCGTTTTAGCTTCATTGTCCTATCTGTATGGTAATCTGTGCCCTAAGGATGGTCTGGAGACCGAGTTTTATAAGGTTTTGCACAGTTAACACTTTCAGGTCTGAGCAATTTGACCACACATCTCCCTGTGGACTGAGGGTTTTTGGTACTTTTCATGTTTTTTTTTTTAGATACCTGTGTGATATTGAAAATCAACACCCAGATCCATTATTAATTGGCCGTGATAAACTGCTTAAAAATGCCGAAGGAAAATTACTCTGCAGGCAAAGCAAAAGAAAAATAATTTGAACAGAGTCCTTAATTAATAGCATGAAGATAAATGTCATTTTAATAAATCAGCTACATCTTGTTCTTTATTGAGAAAAAGAATAAAATTCCACACAGTATATGGTACGGAGGGAGAGGACGAGATCGACAAAAATAAACTTTTTTTTACAAGTAAAGCAAGAAGAGTTCTCCAAGAAATTTGTCAGTCTCAGAGTCAAAAAGTGCCAACCGAAAAAAATACGCCACGTGTCGATCAAAGCAACGAAGGAAGTCGGTTACAACCTCCGCGCCAGACAGTCGGCAATAATCCATCAAAAATCTATTTTTAGAACAGTAATGATCATCTCGAAAAGTAATAATAGCTTTTTATGTAAACAGAAGCATTATAATTATTAACGGAGATTCCTATTTTTTGCTTTATTAATACAGACATATGCTAGAAATAAGCTGGTAAGGAATTTTGAAATACATTCTCAAATAAATAATTATAGCGAAAATGATTTAATTCTTTCGAGGAAGAAGTATAAATAAAATTACTTTTTAAAAACCCCGATATAAAAATTGCTTTATTTTACTTAAAGAACAATGTGCTTGTATCTATTGAAAGACAAAGAAACGCTATTTAATGAAACAGTTTTGATTTAAAAATGAAAGGGGAAATTCTATTTAGTTAATTAATTGTTTTTTTTTTTTTTATTAATTATATTAATCTCTCTCTCTCTCTCTCTCTCTTTTTTTTTTTTTTTTTTTTTTTGTTATTATAAAATTTGAAAAAATAAATTAACTTTTAAAGAACATATCTGTGAACACACACAACCTGACAGATATGTATTTTAATATTTTTTTTTTTTTATTATTATTATAAACTTCTAACTGTTCTTATTCATAATGAAGGAACTATTTAAATATGCTAAAAATTAAAATTTAATGAGAAATTATTGAAAAAAATATGTTTTAAAGTAAAAAGAAAAGTTCCACATAAGAAAATACCATTTTTTTAACATAAAATTTTACATAGGCTTGAATAAAAATTTACCCAAATGTTGTAAAATTGCCTGAAAATAGGTTTTATTTGTAAATAAACATTATTTAGTAAAATTTACTCAAAAATAACAACACTCAAAGTAATCAAAGAAGTAACTCTGATTCTAGATCATTATTACTTCACTCGGTTTAGTGCTGCCATTTATGTATATATATTGGAACTAAAAGGTTCGTAGATGATATTTGAAAAGTCGGCGAACGATTTTAGTCGGTACTTTTATAGTACAGAGAGTTAAAAGTTGGCCCCGAGAGAATCTCGGACTTAGTTCGCTTCTCTGAAAACGGCAACCCGAGTGACGCTCGGGCTTAGACCTCAAAGTGTTAAAGTAAAGGGACATTTAGCAATTCCTAACGACCAGGGCTGCTAGAGAACAAAGAATAAAAACTTTCAACATTTTATGAAAATGTCACAACAAGGTAATTCAGTTTAGCAGTACTGATAACAACTCTGTTCAGAGAATGTGCTACGCAGGAAAAATATCTATCAGGTTTGTTTTTTCAAGTATTCTTGGCTGAATACCATTAGTGTGACCCCGTAAGTTGGAGCCAATGTCATAACTCTGAGCTCGACAATCTCCAAGTAGTACTCAAAAAGTTTCTAATGAGGACAGTATTTCGTTAGTTGCGGCCTTGCATGTTTTCCCGCTAAAATTCATAAAGTCAAGGAATCTTTCAGAAATTTAGAATGACATTTTTCTGTACTTTGAAATAGGTAATGAGTACATTCTGCTCCAGATGGAAAATGTCACGTTGATTGGTTGCTTGGTTGGGCTTAACATCGCACTAGTACTGTGCAATGGGTAATTGGCGACAGTCTAGGACGCACCCCTAAGGACGAACAGTTATGAATAAATATTAAAAATAGGCAAATAGGCTCACCTTTTAAGGCGTGTGTCCCTGGTGAGAAATTTAATTTATTCACAGCATCTTCTTAATTTTTGTTTCAGAAAGAAAAATTGAATACATTTTTGACTAATCATTAATTTTCTACTGTAAAAATAAAGAGCCTTTGGTTTTATAATTTGCAACGTTTAATAAAAAAAAAAAAAAAAAAAAAAAAGGGGGTAAAGGAAGAACTATATAGCGTAACTATATAGCATTGTATTTTTAGCATCATTGTCTAAACTATCTGTTTCATTCCCCCCATCCAGTCATATTCGATTCTTAACATAATCGAACTCCGCACTCAATGACACTTTCGATTTAACTATTTTCATCTCAACTTTACTTTTTTTCTGTTAAACAGGTACGAACATCTCAACTCTACTAAAACAGAAACCGCAAAGAACAGTTTAAGAAATGTTCTTTTTTCATCCGCACGGTAGCTTGCATGCTATCTTTCGCATTATTTTCGCATTGTTACTTAACATTGTATTGTTTATTATTCAATCGCAATGTTTTATCACAACTTATGTTTCCAAAGCATAAATCTGTGTATTGTATGTTTAATACAGTTTTGGTTTGTGAATGAAAGAACGAGTATTTATTGTTATCTTCACATCACGTTACATAACATTTTTTGGAGGCACCGGCGAGATATTCTGTGTGAACTTTGGCTAGCTTACAAATTTGGATATCCAAGAGCAGCTTTTAAGGAATAAAACAGATAAGTACTTATTTTCCTATTTTACAAGTTTGACTTTGTTTTTTCGCATTATTCCATTACGTAGTAATGGCAAACAAAAAGAACAATGACGATGACAGTAATGAAACTGTCGCTTTAGAAGATGCTGAAGAAATAGCAAAACATTATCGAGGCAGAGCGAAATCTGCGCTTACTAGAATTATGAATTTCATAAATAATGAAAATCAAATTTTTCAAAAACATGATCTCTTAAATAAACTTGGAAAGATTGAAATTATTTATTCTGATTTTGATAAAGCCGATTCTGAATTACCTGATGAAGTATCAGAAATAGAAGAATTTGAGTTAAAATATTATGAAACCAAAGCCAAGCTTCAACAAAAACTTGAAAATTTATCTGTAAACATGCAATCTAATGTTTTAAATTTTCAAAATCCATCCATTAACACAAATGCTATATCTAGTAATTTTCGATTGCCAAAATTAAATATTTGCCCATTTAGTGGTAATTATAAAGATTGGATGTCTTTTAAGGATTTGTATATATCATTAGTTCACGAAAATGTTAATTTGTGTAATGTACAAAAATTCCAATACCTAAAGGGTTTATTAAAAGATGAACCGGCTTCTATTATTAAACACATTCCAATATCTGAGAATAGTTATCTAGAAGCCTGGGAAAAATTACTTACTAGGTATGATAAGAAAAAACAAATTATTTCTGCACTTATTAAAACCTTTATGGATTAACCAGCTGTAACTCAGTCTAATGCATATAACTTACGTAAGATAGCAGATACTTCAGATGAAGTAATTAGGAGATTAAAGACTATTGACACTAAAGCTACTGAAAGAGATGTATGGTTAATTTATATTTTATTACAAAAACTTGACCATAAATCACGTAAAGAATGGGCACAATATTCGGCAAAAATTGACTTTCCTACTTTAGAGATCTTTTTACAATTTATTAATGATAAATGTGCATCTATAGTATTATGTAATGAAAATGAGAGTGAAGAGAATGAGTGTAAACAGAATAAAGATAAACAATTTAAGTTATCTAAGTTTCATTCTAACGTTAATTACTAATGTATTTTATGTAAAAACAATAATCATTTCTTGTTCAAATGCTTTAAATTTAAAGAACTTCCTGTTAAGGATAGAAAACAATTTGTTAGAAAGAACTCATTATGCAGCAACTGTTTATCTAATAAACACTCTCTCGCTCAATGTAATTCCACTTATACCTATCATTTTTGTAATGCAAAACATCATTCTAGTATATGCGATAATAATTTGAAAACTTATACCGCTTCGGCTTCCTACTTTAGAGATCTTTTTACAATTTATTAATGATAAATGTGCATCTATAGTATTATGTAATGAAAATGAGAGTGAAGAGAATGAGTGTAAACAGAATAAAGATAAACAATTTAAGTTATCTAAGTTTCATTCTAACGTTAATTACTAATGTATTTTATGTAAAAACAATAATCATTTCTTGTTCAAATGCTTTAAATTTAAAGAACTTCCTGTTAAGGATAGAAAACAATTTGTTAGAAAGAACTCATTATGCAGCAACTGTTTATCTAATAAACACTCTCTCGCTCAATGTAATTCCACTTATACCTGTCATTTTTGTAATGCAAAACATCATTCTAGTATATACGATAATAATTTGAAAACTTATACCGCTTCGGCTTCATCTGCTGGTAATAATTTTGAAAATTCTGAGAATCGTACAGAGCCATCTGGCATATATCAATTGCAAACAAGTACTCATAACCATTCTATACAAACATCTTTCGCTTTACTTCCTACAGCTAGCGCTTATATTTATGATTCAATGGGTCAGAGACATGTGATAAAAAATTTATGCGATTCAGGATCTGAAAGTTCTTTTATCACTGAATCATATATGAGTATGTTAAGTTATGAGAGAAAAAATGCAAGATTTCCCGTCAAAGGGTTGTCAAATTCAAAAATTGCAATAACTAAAGGTTATACAGACATTAATTTAATTTCTATTCACGATTCCGATGTCAAGTTATCCATGCGAGTTTTTATATTAGATAAATTAACAGCTCCATTGTCATCAGAGAAAATAAACAAAGAACATTTTTCACATTTAAAAAATATGCAACTGGCTGATCCCAAATTTGAAATTCCAAGTAAAATTGACATGATTTTGGGATCTGATTATTTTTTCTTTCTATTTTACTTCCTGGTCAAACAATTTGTACTGAAAATGGTTTAATTGCTCAAAATTCAATTTTTGGTTTTCTCGTATCCGGAAAATTACCTGAATCTCAGACAAAATCTGATTCGATTTCAAATTTACATATTTACGGAACTAATATTGACATTGAGTTAAAACGTTTTTGGGAATTAGAAGAAGTTTTTAATCCGAGTGAGAAGTTACTTTCACCCGAGGAACAGTTTGTGGAGTCCCATTTTCAGGAAAATTATTCAATTAATCCAGAAGGCCGTTTTGTGGTAAAATTACCATTTTATAAATGCAAATCTGAATTATATAATACAAAGCCCGCTGCACTTTCCCGATTATATGCAATGGAGAGGAAATTTTCTGAAAATCCGGAATTCGAACAACAATATAAGAATTTTTTATATGAATACGAACAATTAGGACACATGGAGGTAATTACTCAGAATTCGCTAAATATTTCTCAAAGGGAACAATATTACCTACCTCATCACGCAGTTATTAAACCTTCTAGCACTACCACTAAATTAAGAGTCGTTTTTGACGGTTCCTGTAAAACTTCTGATGGTAAATCATTAAATTCAGTTTTGGGTGTTGGCCCTAAATTACAACGAGACATTTTTGAGATCTTACTTAATTTTCGATTACCGGAGAAGTTTTTTCTGCAGACGTGGAGAAAATGTACCGCCAGGTTTTAATTTCTGAGAACGATCAAAATTATCAAAAAATCCTTTGGAGATACAACCCCAATGAGAAAATAAAGGAATATAAATTGAAAACTGTTACATATGGCCTTTCTCCTGCATCCTTTTTGGCCACTAGGTGCATTAAGCAAATCGCTCTAGATTATAAGCAAAATACACACGTCTCGCGTACTTTGTTAAAAGATATATATATGGATGACTTGATATCTGGTTCAAGCTCGGTTAATAGCGCAATAATAATTGCTAAGGAAACTGCTAATGTTTTGCAGGAACATGGGTTTCATTTGAGAAAGTGGAATTCCAATTCGAATGAATTCCTTACGGAATTTCGAGAAAATTGCATCACAGATACAGACTTTAAAATAATACCAAACAACAATGAAAGTTCTAAAGTTCTAGGGCTTTACTGGAACTCTTTAGCAGATACATTTATTTTCAAAACTGCACTTACACTCAAGCCACCACTAACAAAAAGACGCATTTTGTCTGAATCCGCACGCATTTTTGATCCTCTAGGGTTAATTTCACCTTGTAGAGTAGTGTTAAAAATATTTTATCAAAAGCTCTGGTTAACAAAAGGAGACTGGGATTCTCCTATTCCGCAACATTTTGAAGAGGAGCTCATTAAATATGAGAATTCATTCAATAAAATTAGCCAATTTTCTGTTCCTAGATGCGTCACACTTTCATCCGATAGTACATTTGAATTACATGGTTTCAGCGATGCGTCAACACATGCTTACGCCGCTGCAATCTATTGTCGACAGACTCATGATAACAAATCAAAAGTCTCACTCTTAGTTGCCAAAACTAAAGTAGCTCCTATCAAGCAAATTTCCGTTCCCAAATTGAAACTTTGTGGTGCTTATTTATTATCTAAGTTATTTTGTTCAGTCATAAAAATATTAGAAAATTATAATTTTGACATTTACGTATGGACAGATTCAACAGTTGTTCTTTCTTGGTTATCCGCACATCCACGTAAGTGGAAAACTTTCGTTGCAAATAGAACTTCACAAATATTAGATGTTCTTCCCACAAAACATTGGAGACACGTTCCATCTAAAGAAAACCCCGCTGATATCGCTTCTCGGGGCATCGATCCTAAAAGTTTACCTGAATGCAACTTGTGGTGGAATGGCCCAAGTTGGCTACTTTTGGATCCTACACATTGGCCAAATGACGCGCCTAAGTCTAAGGAAATCGAGGATCAAATTTCGGCTGAAAAGAAAGCTGATCCCATTTTGTCTTACCATATTGATACATCTAATGATCTTTATGATCAACAATTCAATAAATTTTCTTCACTTTTTAAAATCAAACGCATTCTGGGCATATTGCATAAGATTCATAAATAACTGCAAGTCAGCAAGTAAAGTTCATGTCTCAACAAATGATTCTTGTTCCCCTCTTACATGTAGGGGAACTAAACACGCCGAAGAGAACATCATTCGATGGGTACAAAATAAATACTTTCACGAAGACTTAAAACGCATCAAGAATCAAAACATTTTGTCTGGAAAAAGTCATTTACACTCTCTACACCCATTCATTGACCAGAACGGTCTGTTACGGGTGGGAGGTCGCTTACAAAATGCTCAATTATCATTTAACGAAAAGCATCCGGTAATATTGCCGTCTAAACACAAATTGAGCGACCTTATTATACAAGAGAAACATATTGCACACTTGCATGCAGGACCATCATTGTTATCCCACTTTATAAAACAAGCATATTGGATCATTGACGGAAAAAGATTAATCAAAAAGCTTGTTAATAAATGCGTGAAGTGCTTCCGTTTCAAAGCTACTTATACACCCCAGCTCATGGGAAACTTACCACCACATCGAGTAAATCTCGAGCGACCTTCCTTTGCATGTGGTGTGGACTATGCTGGTCCAAAATATATAAAATTTAACAAGGGTCATGGCTCTAAAACAACAAAAGGATACATAGCTTTATTCATTTGCCTTGCTACAAAAGCAGTACACATCGAAGCTGTCAGCGATTTGACGACTGACGCATGCCTTATGACGTTTCAGTGCTAGACGTGGTTCACCTAGTCATATTTACAGCGATAAAGCAACCAATTTTGTTGGTGCTAAAAGGAAACTCGATGAAATAGAACAAATGTTGTCTTACCAAAAAACGAATGAGTAGCACATTATTTAACACAAGCCGCAATAGAGGGGCATTTTATTCCTCCCGCATCACCTCATTTCGGAGGAATTTGGGAAGCTGCAATACGTTCCTGTAAATTTCAGATTAAACGAGTAATCGGTGATACACGGTTGACATTTGAGGAATTGAGTACTTTATTAACACAAATTGAATCCTTATTAAATTCACGTCCCCTCTTTAAAAGTACTGATTCTGATACAGACTCTATTAATGTTCTCACCCCATCACATTTTCTTACAGGTGATGTCATGCTTTCACCTGCAGATGAACCATTATCCTGTAGCAGGAATCTCAAGAACCGATGGCAACTGGTGCAAAAAATGAGACGAGATATCTCTAGGGCTTGGAAAAAGGAGTATCTCAGTTCCTTGCAATTAAGAAATAAATGGCAACATCCTGCAACAAATATCAAGGAAGGAGAATTGGTGGTTATCATAAACCACAGCTGCTCACCTTTATCCTGGCCAATTGGTCGAATTACAAAGGTTCACACCAGTAGCGACGGACTGGTCAGAGTAGTATCTATAAGAACTAAAGACTCTGTTTTTAAAAGAACAGTTAACAAAACTGCTGTTCTCCCTTTATATCAGGACTAGCGCCCTGATAGGGTGGGAGTCATGTTCGTTTCCCACCATCCAGTCATATTCGATTCTTAGAATAATCGAACTCCGCCCTCAATGACACTTAAAAATTCTCAATTTGACTGTCAAGATGAAGTTAATAAATGTACACTCAAAAACAAAGTGATCATTCCACCGCTACAAACAGTTTATGTCTTTGTTATGTGCAAACAAATATATGCTGATAAACACGTAATCTTTATTCCCACACTGAATAAAAACAAAGGTATAGGTTTGTACACTGCAATTGTCAACCTTGAAGAGGGTTCACATAGTAAAAATATTGAAGTAATGTCATTTTTAGTTCCGTTAACAAATTATTCTAAAGTAGATCAACATTTAAATAAAGGTACCAAGCTTGGAATAATTCACCAAATTGAAGAAATAGAGGAAATTAAACAAGAGCCCAGAGCACAAGTTAATCTGATTCAAGCATCGGATGAGATCATTCAACTCCGAAAATCTGAATTTAGTATTGATAATTTTTCCTTACACCATTTGTCTACCAAAGAAAGATTGACTATCCAGAAATTGCTTATGGAGCATCAAGTGGTTTTTTCCTCATCACTTAAATCACTGGGACACACTGACCATGTGACCCCGCATATACAATTCACAAGTGATGTTCCTGTAAGAACGTTGCCTTATCCAGTTCCTGAAGCTATGCAGGAGGAGATAAAGAAACAGATTGATGCTCTACAAGAGGCTGGCATCATTGAAAGGAGCATTTCTGAATGGGCGTGTCCCATGCTTGCTGTGAAGAAAAAACCCACATCTCCTGATGAAAAGCCATCTTTTCGCCTAGCCCTTGATCTGCGACTCATCAATGCCATGATAAGGAGTTCATCGTATCCATTGCCCCGAATTGATTATATCATTAATAACATTTCAAAGTATAAATACTTCACCACGCTGGACTTCCCGTCTGCATATCATCAAATACATCTCCCAAAGAAGTTCAGAAAAAGGTTATCATTCACAACTCAGTGGGGGACCTATTCATTTAGTCGTTTAATGTTTGGACTAAGGTCTGCAGCAAGCAATTTCCAAATGTTCATTGATGCGATAATTGAAGAAACAAAATGTCTTGGTATCTTTGCATACCAGGACGATATCATTGTAGGTAGCAATTCATTTCCAGAAATGTTAGAAAAACTGACTCAACTTTTCAAAATTTTACTAAAGTATAACATCACCTTATCTCCGAAGAAATCCCAATTTTTTAAGAAGGCTATTGATTACCTTGGATTTCATATACAAGACCATACTATAAGTCCCATATCATCAAACATCACCAAAATAACAGCATTTCCAACTCCCAAAACAAGAAAACATTTAAAGAGATTTTTGGGTTTATGTGGTTTTTACAGAAAAATTCTTCCAAATTATGCAAAACTAGTGGATCAACTAACACAGTTAACTTCAACGAAGATCCCGTTTAAATGGACACATCAACACACAGAAGTTTTTCAGAAAATTCAAAAGATATTTTTTACTAAACCATTTCTAAATTTACCTGATTTTGACAAGCCTTTCTTCCTGAATACCGATGCTAGCAATGTAGCTATAGCTGGGGTTCTGTTGCAAGAACGCAACAATGTATTACAACCAGTTAGCTATTTCAGCAAAACACTTTCTAATTCTGAGAAGCACTATCCGGCACTCAAGAAAGAACTTATGGCAATTGTTAAATCAGTTCAAGCATTCAGGTTCTACTTATATAATAGACAATTTACAATTTTAAGTGATAGCAAACCCATAGAATTCTATCGCAGTACTACTTCACCTGTAGATCTTACTACAAAATGGCTAATAGAGTTGTACACATATGATTTTACATTTCAATACATTAAAGGTCAATCTAATGTTCTAGCAGATTATTTTTCACGTGATGACTTTTCAGAATCCACCCAAAATTTGACAACAAATCCAGAGTTAATAAATGATGAAAACATCTTACCTGTATCATCCAATTCACCCAGCATACAGTTGCACAATATAAATCACAGCAACCTAAACCTAACTAATAGAAAAAATAATGACCCAGAACTACAAGTTTCACAAGATACTTTATTTATTGAACAAAAACATGATGATAATTTATTGAAAATAGTACAAAATATTACGTCTGAAAATCCAAAACAGAAATTCAAAAATTATTTCATTCATCCAGATACAGGTCTATTGATGATAAGAAGAAAATTTAATAGCAAACAAGATAGTAATTCCTCCAAGATTCTTGTACCAAATTCACTAAAACCTAAAATTTTAAAGATAGCCCATATGCCACATTTTGGAATTTATAATACATACCGTAAAATCCTGAAGTCATATTACTGGAGAGGAATATACAGAGATACCAAAAATTACGTGCTTTCTTGTAAACTGTGTATCAGAAATAAGCCTCACAAAATTCCTGCAGCTCCCTTACAGGAAATGTTCATTCCAAATAAACCTGGTGAACTGGTATCTATGGATTTTGTTGGACCATTCTCCAACAAAATGTTTGTACTTACCTGTTTTGATCACTTCTCCAAATTCTTAGAACTTTTTCCAATTAAAAAACCCACGGCACAGTCTGTTGTAGACTCCCTAACAAAATATATCACATCATATGGACGTCCTGCAGCATTAATGTCTGACCTTGGACCTCAGTTTACAGCAGATATTTTCAACCATTTCACCAAAACCATGAAAATAAGCCTTGTTCATGCTTCGTCTGCACATCCACAGACGCAAGGATCTTCTGAAAGAATAAATACTAGCATCAAATCATCTATTGCTTCATTAGCAGGTGAAGGCTTTAACTTCAAACAAGCCTTGATGATACATAAAAGTATATACAACGCTTCTATACATTCATCAACGGGGTATTCACCAGCATTTTTACATTTTGGTAGGTCAGTTTCTAATATATTTGATGTATGTGAATTGCATGAAATGTCAAATATGGAATTCCCCTTTGAGTATTATCAATACATGAAGTCGCTAAATAGAGTTTATGAAAAGGTACATAGAAATATGAAGGATGCTCAAAATTACAGAAATCAGAGACAGCACCAGAGGGCTTCCCTCAGAGTGTTCAAGACGGGCGACCTTGTTTACATGAAAACACGAGACACTTTCAAAGCAAGGTTTATCGGGCCTTTTATTGTCACTAAAGTAATTTCTAAGGTGCTGGTTCAAATTAAAGAGTATGAAAGTGTTACAGCAAAACCGTTCCACATTAATATCGATAGACTTTTAATTGTCCCAAAAAGGAAACAATATCTTATACAAGACAATACAAATTCTCTGCTTACAAACAATAAATTACCAGTTCTAGAAAATAGTCAATCTCCTGCTCCTATTGTCAACAAGAAAAATAACACTTGTATACCAGATAGCTCGGCCTCCAGGTATAACCTGAGGCCCAGGAATAAAAAATAGTAATCTTTAACAATATATATATATATATAAATATTTTTTTTTTTTGCTTTCTGTGTCTTTCCGGGAGTGCTTCAGAATAGGACTGATCAACCTGCTTGGGAGTACTCTTAGAGAGTCACAGCCAGTAAATTATGTTTTATAAAAGAGTGAATTTTTGAAAATATAATATTAATATCTCAAGATTATCATAGTAAAGTATACAAAAATTAAAAAAAAAAAAAAGTGTTCAATGTGTTAGATGGTTGGATTTTGCTGTACCACACTTCTGTTAAATAATTCCTCATTCATATATGTATATATTTTTTTTTAGAGTATTATTCAGATATAGATATATATATGTGAAAATAATTGTGTAATAGTAGCAAGTCAATTGGAAATAGCATTTTTTTTTTTTTTTTGTAAAGTACATTCTTTTATTTTCATTTTAGGGTTATTATTTTAATTGGGTTTTAATTTCGTTTGATATTTTCTTGGTCTATTTCCAAGGGGCTTTCTCACATGTAATAATTGGGCCCAAATATATTGCTATTTATTTTATAAACAATTCTTATGTTACTGGTAACAAATATAATATTTCTTTCATGACATGTCACTTGTGTAATATGATTTCATGTTTATATTCATACTTATATATATTAATAGATATCTATTTTCATGTGCTGTGTTTACATTTAAGATATTACATTTATATTTTATGTATATCTTAGTTTTCTATAACAATTGAGATTATTTAATTTTATGAGCCATGTTATTGTCATTCGCATGATTTCCTTTAAGGAGAAATTGAAAGAAAAAAGAAAAAAAGAATTTTTTTTTTTTTTCTCACGTGAGTGTTTTCAAATAACAAGCTCATGTGTTCAGTGATTTTTTTTTTTTTTTTTTGTTGATATTATGATTATATTATTTCTTCTTATAACAAGTTCGTATGTGTAATAACGATAAGTTTCTTTTAGTTGTAAAATAATTGATATATATGTTATATTTAGTAATGTTTCTGAATTTTTTTTTTATATTATTCTTTTATACAATTTATTCACAAAAAATTTTATGTCTTTTGTCAACAAAAACCGTCTCTGGCTCTGTTCACAATTTCACCATATCCGGTTCATGTTTCCAGTGCCATAAAATTTTTTGTAATTGGTCATGTGGGGATATGTGATGTAAATACATCACCTCTTGTTTAATTCCTATGCCAAAATACATCGTTTTGCAGGCATCTCATCGCAACCGTTCGTTCCTGGCTCAACGCACCCTGTAAAGTTTGCTTCCCGCGACACTTGTCAACGGGAGAATCGGCGATTGTTTCTCTTGCGTGCGCGTACTGTTTAATTGGTTACTTTTGCAGTCCGATTAACGAATCCAAATCGCGTATCCGTGATTTTAGGTGTGCGGACCTGTTTTTTCTTTAGGAGCGATTTTTGAAATTTAAAAATCAGTCAGTTGGTGTTCCACCTGTGTGCAGAGAAGAATGGCCGGGCACTTGCGTCCGTACGTTGTATTTTACCGTTATTTTTATATATGTGGTCCCACACGGTTATTATGACTTGAAACGAAATTGTGACAGTGACCGGAGATGATTTTTTTTATATAAATATTTTGTGAAGTATCTTGAATTTATTTTAAACAAGCATGGCTATGTATTAGAGATTTGAGATTTATAACAGTTGTCCGGATTCTGCATTCTTGAAGTGGGAAAGCAAATTAATCTTAATAAATACTATTAAGTTGGAATTGAAGACTGCCTTTCCTTTTTTTTCAAGACTGGGTATGTTTTATTTTAAACTTTAAAATATCTTAAAAAAGTAAAAATTGAATTTATCTTATACTTGGTATGTACCCATGTATGATCAGATCGAAGCCTAGGGTAATTCATCATTATTTCATACGATCACAATTTGTTAACATATTTTGTTTGAAATTAAAGGCAACCTCTATCCATTATTAAATAAAATAAAAAGTACCACCACAATTATTTTCATATTTTAAAAAAAAAATTGAAAAATTTAATCAAAAATTTGAAATATGGGCTTCGAGGGGCATCAGAACAAGTCATAACAAACCATCGTGTACATTTGTTTTAAAAAAAATAAATCACAACAAACCATACCTCTCTGCGATTAGCCGATTTTTTATTATTTTTTTAAAGCTCCGGATATATATACACATTGACACACACCTCTTATTTTATTATGTATATATAGATAGATGATTCGTAATTTGATTCATATCTATATATATGTCAATGATTATTTTTAAAACAAATAAATTTTTCAAGTTTTAATATGGTTTAACATATGAAAGCTATACTGATTATGGATTGCATTTTTGATTAATTACAAGCATTTCGAGGCAAAAATTATTTATTACTACAATTGAAAACTATTTCAAAAAGAAAACTTAATACTATACGATTGATAATCACAATACATCAATAATACATACTCTGATTAAAAAGTATTATTAAACAACTGATTTAGTAACTTAAATACGAACGCGTGGAATATTATTAAAAAATGATTACGAATAAAACAAAATTAGGCTTAGTAAAGCTTTGTAACCTATAATAGATATAAATTTTACATTAAATATCATTAGCACAAAGAACATAGGCATATTTAACTGTATTTAACATTTAAACTTTATTTTAATAAAATAATATATAAATATACGTACCTTGGGACATGCAAAGTTAAAAACGGTGTTTGTAAGTTTTTCATGTCGGCGGAAAAATGGTATTTCAAAACAAAACAACAAACTGACGTTGCCACGAGATAGTTTTCAAACGAACTCCAAAATTGGTGTTCTGAGATCGAATGTGCGTTTACGCACAAAATATGTGGTGTAAGAGTACACCGGCAGTGGTGTTTCACGCAATATAATTTTAATTTACACCATTTAAAATGTATCTGAACGCTTGATTCGGTGTAAACACGAAATTTAGTGCTTGTTTACCCAATTTTTGGGTATTTGAACACCAATTTCTGGATGACATTACTGCACACTTTTTTCAGTGTGGATAACGGAAGTCGTGTCGTTGTTACACACCAACGTATTGTTGCAATCAAGACGTCATTTTTTTTCCCCCGGCTAAATTATTTTTTATCCATTATTCTATTCATTCCTCGAAACCATAGGGGGAAAATATTTTCTTTATTGCTGTAAATTGTTTTAGAATGGCGTCAGTTTCACGGTTAATTTCGGAAAACTTGGCCTTTTTTTATGCAGAAGATATGAAAAGTAATTATTCTATGTTTATAGGATCATCCAAAAGAAATCTAATATATTAGTGCTACGTTTGGAAGTAGTTTGAAGTGCGATTCTTTTCGCTTCTTTTCTTTTCTTTTTTTGCTCAATTTAAATACTATGTACGTTGTTTGATGCGCATATAATTTATAGGTAGTATACAAGGCTATTCAAAATTAGTCGTATAAATTTCAGAGAGTGGTGTAGACAGCACTTATTTCGAAGGAAAAAAAAGAAAATTTAATAAATAAAATTTAATATCAGTGTTAAATATTTTATGAATAAAGGGAGATAGAGGGGAGGGATTGAAAGAGTGGTAGTCTCTCATACACAAATTTTTGTGAACTGATTTTTTTCTAAAACTATTTTTAACTGTTGCTTAACGTATACATGTAATATATTCAAATAAAGTGACTCATATATTACACTTCAAACTGTAACAATATGCTTGTAATGGTGTAGGGTAAAAGAAAGTTGTGTGAGTGCAACATCAGATTATTTATTTATAAAAGACTACGTGCTTTACAAGTGAACATAATTAACAAGCAAATCAAATTAGCTATTCCATATTAGTAAACCAAGGTTTCATAAAACTAATTCCAATTTTTAAAATTGAAATAAATATTTAATTGAAGCAAAATGATGTAAATTTCCCTACCACATTTCTTCTGCCAAAATTAATTTATATTTAGAATATTGATCATGATATCTAATTATAAATTTAAATCTAATTATAAAGTTTTCTAATGAAATAAAATGAAATGGAAAATAAACAACTACTAGCTGGAACCCGTCGAATTCGACGATCACTTTATTGACCGTAATGTTTCAAAAACTGTCGCATCATTATTTAAATGTATTTCATGTTAAAACATCTAATATACTTTACGACATTTCACTTAAAAAAAGAAAGTCTTAAAAATGCTTATAAATCGAAATACTATGTATGACATCACTTTCTACAAAGTACTCTCAATGTGACGTCAAACTGACTTCAAATAAACAGATGCTATCTTTTATTTTCTATTTCGTTTAATACTAAGACTATATGTTAGCTGACCCGTCCGGCGTTGCCCGGGCCCATGATACCTTAAATGAACCTTAAATTTGTATTATTTCATACCTTTAACTCGATTTTGTTTGAATTTCTGTTTTTAAATGAAAGCATCACGAAAAAAATAATCATCTGTAACAAAACAATTACCTCGATCCGAACGAAACTCTGCCTTGTGACCTCGGTGCTTGCAGCAGCGCATACACGGCGCTAACAACATAAAAAAATTCCTAAAAATTAACCTGGAACCGAACGAACCCGCCCGGCAATGCCCGGGCCCTTGATAATAACCTTAAATGAACCTTAAATTTGTATAGTTTTATATCTTTAACTCGATTTTCTTTGAATTTCTATTTTTAAATGAAAACATCACAAAATAAATAATCATCTGTAACAAAAAAAAATTACCTCAAACAGAACGGAACTCGGGTTCGTGACCCAGTGCCTGCGGCACGTATATGCAGGCCGCTAATAACATGGAAAAATTCTCAAAAATTAACCTTGAACCGAACAAACCTCTGACTCGTGTTACCGCTGCCTGTGGCAGCAGCACCGTATAGCAGGCATGCTACGCACGCGCTGCAAAATCCACTTTCCTCCACCAGGGAGCGCAGTATGTTGTACACGAACATCACCAATCGCCTTGAATTTCCAAGACCTTTCAAACAAGGTGTCACATGGTGTTGTCAACTGCAAAATCCTTTAGTTACACTTTTCACCGCCAGGGGGCGCAGCGTATTCTATACATAAACACCGACGGTCAGGAAATATCAAGACCTTTAAAATAAGTTGTAACATGATAGGGTCTACTGCAAAATCACCTAGTTCCATTTTTCACCGCCAGGGGGCGCACTATATTGTATACAAACATCCCCAATAACATGAAATTTCAAGACCTCTATCAACAATGGCCTTGAATTTCCAAGACCTTTCAAATAAAGTGTCACATGGTGGTGTCAACTTCAAAATCCTTTAGTTACACTTTCTACCACCAGGGGGCACAGTGTGTTCTGTACGAAGATCACCAACCGTCAGGAAATACCAAGACCTTTAAAATAAGGTGCAACATGATATGGTCTACAGCAAAATCACTTAGGTCCATTTTTCACCCCCAGGGGTCGCACTATGTTGTATACAAACATCCCCAATCGACATGAAATTTCAAGACCTTTAAAATGAAGTGCTACATGTGTGGGTCTAGAACGGATTTCCCTCTCAAACTAATTTCCCCCCTTTCCCCTCCCCTCAAAATCTACTTTCCCCCTTTTTCCCCCCTTTAAAATCGAAAATTCCAAATTCGCAGATATCGATTTTTTAGTATTCGACTCTAGTCCGCATATGTACAATTTCTTCACCGTGAAGTAATTTGAAGCTTAGTTAAGCTCGTAAACGTGTTTTTAACCCAAACGGGGGGGAAACCGTTCTACTTTTTTTTTATTTTTCTCTTCTCATAGCACATCTACAGACTAAGACCTTTTTTTAGACACCCCAACCAAATTTTTACACCAAGTAGTTCTCTCAATATAGTGGAGACAGACAAAAACATGTTTCAAATTAATATATAGACTAGTTGGAACCCGTCGATTTCGACGGTCACTTTATTGACCGTAATGTTTCAAAAATCGTCGTATCATTATTTAAATGTATTTCAAGTTAAAAAATCTAATATAATTTACAACATTTCACTTAAAAAAAAAAAGAAATTCGGAAAAATGGTTATAAATTGAAATACTATATATGAATTCACTTTCTACAAAGTACTGTCACTGTGACGTCAAACTGACTCCAAATAAAACAGTTGCTATCTTTTATTTTCTGTTTATTTTAATACTAAGGCTACATGTTAGCTGACCCGCCCGGCGTTGCCCGGACCCATGATAATAACATTAATTGAACCTTAAATTTGTATGATTTTATATCTTTAACTCGATTTTGTTTGAATTTCTATTTTTAAATAAAGGCATCGCGAAAAAAATAATCAGCTGTAACAAAAAAATTAACTCGAACCGAACGAAACTCAGTCTTGTGACACCGGTGTCTGCGGCAGCACATACGTGAACCGCTAATAACATAAAAAAAAATTCCCAAAAATTAACCTGCAACCGAAAGAACCCGCCTGGTGTTGGCCGGCCCATGATAATAACCTTAAATCCACCTTAAATTTGTATGGTTTTATATGTTTAACTTGATTTTGTTTGATTTTCTATTTTTAAATGAAAACATCACAAATAATAATAATAATCTGTAACAAAAAAAATTACTTCAAACGGAACGAAAACTCGGATTCGTATCCCACTGCCTGTGGCACGTATATGCAGGCCGCTATTAACATGAAAAAATTCTCAAAAATTAACCTCGAACCGAACGAACCTCTGACTCGTGTTACTGCTGCCTGCGGCTGCGGCACCGTATAGCAGTCATGCTACGCAAGCACTGCAAAATCCACTTTCCTCCAACAGGGAGCGCATTATGTTGTATACGAACATCACCAATCACCTTGAATTTCCAAGACCTTTCAAATAAGGTGTCACATGGTGGTGTCAACTGCAAAATCCTTTAGTTGCACTTTCCACCGCAAGGGGGCGCAGTTTGTTCTATACGAACATCACCAACGGTGAGGAAATACCAAGACCATTAAAATAAGATATAACATGATAGGGTCTAGTACAGAATCACCTAGTTCCATTTTTCACCACCAGGGGGCGCACTATATTGTACAAAAACATCCCTAATCACCTTGAATTTCCAAGACCTTTCAAATAAGATGTCACATGGTGGTGTCAACTGCAAAATCTTTAGTTGCACTTTCCACCGCCAGGGGGCGCAGTTTGTTCTGTACGAACATCACCAACGGTGAGGAAATACCAAGACCTTTAAAATAAGATATAACATGATAGGGTCTACTACAAAATCACCTAGTTCCATTTTTCACCACCAGGGGGCGCACTATACTGTATACAAACATCCCCAATCAACATGAAATTTCAAGACCTCTATCACCAATCGCCTTGGATTTCCAAGACCTTGTAAATAAGGTGTCACATGGTTTTGTCAACTGCCAAATCCTTTAGTTGCAGTTTCCACCGCCAGGGGGCGCACTGTGTTCTGTACGAACATCACCAACGGTCAGAAAATACCAAGAACTTTAAAATAAGATGTAACATGATAGGGTCTACAGCAAAATCACTTAGTTCCATTTTTCACCACCAGGGGTCGGACTATACTGTATACAAACATCCCCAATCGACATGAAATTTCAAGACCTTTAAAATGAGGTGCTATATGTGTGGGTCTAGAACGGATTTCCCTCTCAAACTAATTTCCCCCCTTTCCCCTCCCCTCCAAATCTACTTTCCCCTTTTTTCTCCCTTTAAAATCGAAAATTCCAAATTCGCAGATATTGATTTTTTAGTATTCGACTCTAGTCCCCATATGTACAATTTCCTCCCCGTGAAGTAATTTGAAGCTTAGTTAAGCTCGTAAACGTGTTTTTAACCTTCTATATGTAATACAGAACTAGTATGTTGTGGCCACCACAAGACTTTCTTCTATATTTTCCTATACATATTCAATCAGTAACAATAAAAAAAAAAAAAAAAAAAAAAAAAAAAAAGATTTTTTTTCTAAGTTTTTTCTTTTTTTTTTTTTTTGGTTAAAAGTAAAAAAAATCGATAACTTTGTTTTAAATTATCACAGATTTGTAGTTCAACCATTCGTTTTAAAGGTATTGACGAGATCTTTCGAATGATACCCATCTTCACAATTTACCCCACCCCGGGGGTGGGGGGGAAGCGATGCCACCCCATGCACAAAATTTTTTCCCTAGTTACGTACTACTATTATCAATAATTCATATTAATTTTACAATCACAAGTGTTAAATAACTCTTATTATGCACATTTATACGAAGTTT
The DNA here is from genome assembly GCA_963930645.1 of Salticus scenicus. Classification (NCBI taxonomy): domain Eukaryota; kingdom Metazoa; phylum Arthropoda; class Arachnida; order Araneae; family Salticidae; genus Salticus; species Salticus scenicus. Next base: position 319,901,085 of record OZ005654.1, read on the forward strand.
TGTCCTATACTGCCATGTTAAAAATTTAGATAAAATGCTATCACAGCGCCACCTGTTGAGCTATTGATCCCCAAATATAATCAGCAACAGTTTATGTCGGGGACCAACTAAATACCAAGTTTCGTAAAATTTCGTTAAAAAAAAAAAATATATATATATATATATATATATATATATATACGATTTTTTTTTTTTTTTTTTTTTTTTTTTTTTTTTTGTTAAAAGTAAAAAAAAATCGATAACTTTGTTTTAAATTATCACAGATTTATGGTTCAACCATTCGTTTTAAAGGTATTGACGAGATCTTTCGAATGATACCCATCTTCAAAATTTAACCATCCCGGGGGGGTACTTCCCCCCCAGGGGGGGAACCGATGCCCCCCCATGCACAAATTTTTTTTCCTAGTTAACTACTACTATTATCAATAATTCATATTAATTTTACAATCACAAGTTTAAAATAACTCTCATTATGCCCATTTATACGGAATTTTGTCCTATGCTGCCATGTTAAAAATTTGCATAAAATGCGATCACAGCGCCACCTGTTGAGCTATTGATCCCCAAATCTAATGAGCACCACTTCATGTCAGGGTGCAACTAAATACCAAGTTTGGTTAAATTTCATTCATGGGTTCGTGAGATACAGCGTCCACAAAAAAATGATACAGACACACAGACAGACAGACAGACAGACAGACAGACACACAGACAGACAGACATTTTCTAAAAACTATCAATTCGTGTTCAGGACATCCCAAAACGTGTAGATCCGTCAAAAAACGGAGGTCGAAAATTTTCGCGAATCCAATACTTTCAGACATTTTCTAAAAACTATCAATTCGTGTTCAGGACATCCCAAAACGTGTAGATCCGTCAAAAAACGGAGGTCGAAAATTTTCGCGAATCCAATACTTTCTCTATATTACATATAGAAGAAAGTAAAAAGTAGACCTGTATCTTTCCTGTATAGACCTGTATCTTTCTAAAACTTTCTGTGAATAAATCACTGAATTTTTGCAAGTTTCGCCTTTCATTATCGGACAACTTACGAACCCCCAAGTACGAAACAATATATATTCTTAATAAACGACGGTCTTGTATTATTTCCCTGAAATTCATAAATACCAAATTTCATAACTATCAAATTTTATACAAAAAAATTACATAGCATATCGGAAATATTTTGCGTAACCTTTAAACTAATTATCAATTCTTTGCCCACAATATTCAACAGGAAAACATGCTTTTAAAATTCTAATAAAATTTCATTATATTTGATGGGGATGTAACCATGTTAAAATACACTTTTAAGAAATACCGACTATAGACCGTAATAGTGAGAAATTCTTTATGTATCCCGGAAAAGTAGCCACAGTCATTACAAACGCCAATAATAAGAATAAACCTAATTAATTATAACTCAATATTTTTTCAAACTAATTTGACATAATTTGGATGATTACAGTACATACTCGGAATTATTTTGTGTGGTCCCATAAATTATTTAGTCTATACATAACCTTTTTTAAAAGTAAACATGATTTTAAGCATCTTTATAATGTATGTTAACTTTATTAAGTTCAATTCAGCATAAACGCATTAAAGTGCGCGCTTAAATTAAAAATTTAACCATAGGTTACGAAAATCTTTCGTGTGTCTTTGTAAACGAACCATAAACATTGTATACACCAGTAAAAAATTTCAGCTTATTTTGCGTATAAAATTAATAATTGTTCCAAATGTAACATCGTTTGGATGACTACGTGACATTGTCAGAACACTTTTGTAAGATCCTGTACATTAATTAGAAAGCTTAAGAGCACACATTTTCTTCAAACATCATAAGTTTAAGCATCTTACTCACGTACGCTAGTTTCATTTTCTTCATTGCAAAGTAATGATATTAAAATGCGTTTAAACGAAATTCCCCCCCATACGCCGTAATGTTAAGAATTTTGGCGTGTCCCTGTACACAGTTTATAAAAAAATATAGCAATAAAAATTATACAGCTGCTTATATGCAAAACTGGAACGCGTGCGCCAATTTGCAAGTCAATCGAAGGAATTTTGCGGCCGCTATTGCGGTACATAAAATTTCTTCCCATAGGCCGTAAAGACAAGAAAAACTTTGGCGTGTCCCTGTACACGAACGACAAATGGAATACACAGCACCATACAGCTAATTCCGTTGGGCTCATGAATATGTGTACCAAATTGCAAGTCAATAGCTTGATTTTTGCGGTGGCTATCGCGGTACATATACAGATTCTTCCCATAGGCCGTAATGATAGAAAATCTTTGGCGTGTCCCTGTACACGAACTACAAATGGAATGCACAACCAAAACTATACAGCTAATTTCGTGGTTATCATGAACATGTGTACAAAATTTCAAGTCAATAACGTGAATTTTGCGGCCGCTATCGCACGACAGACAGACAGACAGACGGACAGACGGAACCCAAAATCCTTTTGAGCCTCAACAGAGGGCCTCCATTCACGTTTCGGCAAAAATTGGAAGTCAATAGCTTGATTTTTGGGGTGGCTATCGCGGTACATACAGATTCTTCCCATAGGCCGTAATGATAGAAAATCTTTGGCGTGTCCCTGTACACGAACTACAAATGGAATACGCACCTAAAACTATTCAGCTGATTTCGTGGGGCACATGAACATGTGTACCAAATTTCAAGTCAATAGCGTGATTTTTGTGGCCGCTATCGTGATACATACAAATTTCTCCCATAGGCCGTAATGATAAAAAAAACTTTGGCGTGTCCCTGTATACGAACTACAAATGGAATACATACCAAAAACTATACAGCTGATTTCGTGGGGCTCATGCACATGTGTACCAAATTTCAAGTCAATAGCGCTATTTATGCGGCCGCTATCGCGCGACAGACAGACAGACAGACAGACAGAAAGACACACAGACGTAGCCCAAAACCGTTTTGAGTCTCAACAGAGGGCCTCCACTGACGTTTCGGCAATTATTTTCTCCCGTGATATAATAAAATTCGGCATATTTCTTTTAATAACTTCTCTCAAAAAGAAATCAAATTTAACATTTTTGCTTTGCAATTATTTTGCTTGAGGTATTCTGTCAGAAAATAAGGACGACTTTTATTTTATTTTATTTATTTATTTGTTATATCTAAATGGATATCAAGTTATTGTTTCCTAGATTTAAACGTTCTCCATCGTTTATCAGTCATTGTTTACTTCCTGTAGACTATTTTTGAAATGACTGATGAGTTTTACAATTAATTAATGAAAATTATGTCACAACAGTCTTTTACTTTCCTTTGTCGGCATGTAAACACCAGCGTTTCATTATTTTCTTCCGGTGTTATATCTCTCTAGAACCGTTTAGTATTTAAGTATATCAAAGAGTGGCATGTAACCCCCCCAAGTTCACATCATTCTTTACTGTCATCTTTACATCATCGCCTTTAGGGGGCTTTCCCGACATTTGGTATTGCAGTATGATTAGCACATAAACCCCCTGCTTACTAGTATCCGCCTGTCATAACTTGACGGTAACACTATCCTGGGCGCCATCTTAGTAGACGAATTCTTTTAGGCCGCCGCCTAGTCGACGCGCCGCCCCAGTCTATCGGCGGGTGGGCCGGAATATGAAAAATATCGTTTTACTACATGAAAAAAAAAAAAAAAATGAAAGGCTGTGGGAGAAGAGACTGTCATCAAGGATTGAGATAAGTAATCAGAAAAATATAATAAATGAATATTTAATTTTAATTAAACCCTTTATTAACATCATATTCATTTAGTGAGGGTATGCCCTGAATCAACTAAGGACTGTGATGAATGATATTGGTCATTTTCAAATAAATATACCGCTTATTAATTTTAAATTTATTCAGTAATCTTTGCATGAATATGATGAATTGGGTGTACAAAAATATGTTAGAAGTGAAAACAAATTTTTTTTACAGTTTTTCATATTCTTTTCGCAGGTTTGTACGAATGCCTTTCATTAGTGATTTGACGGTCTCTTTTGGGACCCCTTTGATAGCTTTTTCGATCAAACGAGTGAAATGTTCTTTGCTGGTGACACATTTCTTTGAGGATCTTAATTTCTTTTTTAATAGAGCCGAATATCTCTCAAGGGGGCGACACTGTGGGGCATTTGGGGGGTTTATGTTTTTTGGCACGAAATTGATGGAATTTTGTTTCATAAAATTTGTTGCATTTTTTTAATAATGAGCTGTAGCTAAATCGGGCCAAAATATTGTAGGCATATCGTGTTTGTTTAAAAAATGCAGTAAACGTTTCCTCAGGCATTCATTTACATAAATTTATGATCAATTGTACTTTCTGTTACAAATGGCTTACTGTCACACTGACAAATTGCGATCCAAACAAGATATTTTTTTAAAATTTTTTTCCAAACTAATGGATGTCTCTGATTCAGGCAGATGTTCAAAGTTCTTTTTTGTATAATACTGAAGGCCAGGAGGAGTAGAAAACTCACCTTTGACGTAGGTCTCATCGTCTAAAATCCAATGAAACTTATTCTTGCTTATATATTCATGCAATTTCTTAGCTTTTAGTTTTATAGATATTTTATTTTTTCTGTCACTTTAGGCATTTTTTATTTTTCATACGTTCTTAAGTTCAATCATTTTTTAGCCCTCTGAACGATTGATATATTTGTTTCACATTTTTTTTGCCACATATCTGACTGACATTCCTCGATTTCGACATACTGCTTTTTCTATATTTTTGTCAAGTTGAATATCATGAGCTCCAAAATTTTCTTTACAACGAGATTTCCTTTTAGTTCGCAGTGTTTCATTAAATCTATTTAATACTCTATTTACATTACTTCTGGGAATTTTTAAGTTTATAGCAATGTTATATCATGGTTTCTGTGGATTCTTTAAGAATTCGGCGCAATCCTTTCTCTACGTTCATCTTTATTCATTTCTTTTTCTCAAACTACTGTAATTTATAGTATAAATATCATGAACTTGTATTCTTCAAGGTTGATACAGGAAAAAGAAATTTGTTTTAGATGCATAGATGTAGAAATAAATTAATTATATATTTTCAAAATTGACCAATATCATTCGTCACAGTCCTTATAACAAATTTTGTTAAAAGCCAAAAGTAAAGTTCATGTAATTATTATTTTTTTAAATTGATATCAATTGTTTAATTATATATGACGTTAGGAGATGGAATAAAGATTTATTTATATAAATAAAAAGGACAGAAATAAGATTCGATGTAACTTAAACAAATCATGCAAGGGCAAAATTCGTAAGTTTCTGAACTGTTATAACATTGCTGTAACACACACACAAAAAAATAATCAATGCATTCTCTGAGTAGATATAAAAGGAAAGTTCAGCCCCAGTGGCGTAGCGATACTGTACCTAGGAAGTATAGTACAGAGCCGCGCTTTCCCCGCTCCGCTGTCTCCCTTCAGCTGTCTGCGTGCCACTTTCGCCGTGTACCCTTCTGCTGTTAATTAATTAATATTTTAAGTTGTGATTTAAACTGATTTATTATTATTATTATTATTATTATTATTATTATTATTATTATTATTGATTTTATAAGTGAATTATGATGTTTCTTACATCTTTTGGTTATATTTTATCTCTGAACAGAAGTCAAGAGATGCTCTATAAGGTGGCAGACGAGAGGTATCAATTTAAAACCAGCTCACGATAGTTCGTATAACAGTTCACTTTTTTTTTTTTTTTCTTTTTTTTTTTTTTTTTACGAAACTAGCGTGAATACGGTCTAAAACTACTTAGTGTATACAATCGGCCTTAATCCTTCACATAATCACTTTAATCTATATTTTTTAAACACTTTAATATATATTTAATAAAATCATATACTAAAAAATAAATAATAATATATTCTGACTTCATAATACAATCACCAAACTTTTTTTTTAGAAAATTAATTATATTAAGTTTTATTTTCTTAAAGTATTTAATATAAATACAACTTATAACTTTTTTTTTTCTTTTTTGAGTATAAGAAAGTTATATATTTTTTTTATAATATTAAAATTGAAATTGAAAAACTTTTATTGATTTTATAAAAATAATCTCAACATTTTAAACTAATATATATTTATTTTTGAATTGTATAAAATATGTCAGTTTCATATTACAAAATTAAGTGAATGATTTTCACGACTTATAGTTTTCACATTTACTTAAATAATTTTATAGTTGTTTCTAGTACGATTTTTCTAGTTATTATTGAATGCAATCAATAATACACTTTTCTAAATATTGTTTCATATATTGAAATAAAGATGGACGATGCATTGCGAACAAAGCCACTCAGCAAATTTAAGTTTCCGTGCAAATTTAAAACATTTACTGAAATTAAGAAGTTTAAATAATTTTCTTACATTTATTGTCATATTATATATAAGTCATATTATATCATATTATATATAAGTTTCTATACTTTTTTGAAACATTTACTGAAATTATTAAGTTTAAGTAATTTTCTCACAATTATTATACTTAAGTTTTCATACATTTTAAAACATTTACTGAAATCATTAAGTTTAAATAATTTTCTCACAATTATTATAATTAATTTTCCATACTTTAAAAAAACATTTACTGAAATAATTAAGATTAAGGCGACTTGAAACCTCTGGAGGTTTATATAAAAGCTTATATTTCAATTTAATATGTATAATTTGGACTATATTAAGTTTGTTCGATAAAATATATAATCAGGCAGCAATTCTTAAGGTTTTCGATATATATATATATATATATATATATTACAGATTAGAAATCTTTAAATTGCGTTGTCTCAGCATTTTTTCATGAATTCATTATCTTCAAAATACTAAAACTTTTACAGATATTTAAGAAAAGACTTAATATATTTTTTGAATGTTTAATAGAACGCACTTAAAAGCATAGAGATGGATTTTGCAATATTTTAAAAAGAAAAAAAATACTAAAAATAAAAATATAACAAAAATCATGTTTTTTTTTTTTTTTTTTTTTTTAATTTTTTCATATTCTTCGACCACATTTCATGAAACCATGGAAGCATCTGCGCATGTTCTAACTTACGGAGTAGAATGCTAAAATGGGGGTGACAGTCATCTAACTCAGAGAAAATGAGCAATGACAGAGCGCGGAATTTCTGGATATTTTCCAAATTTCAAGCTGGCATCCCTCCAACATTTTGGACGCGTCCTCACTGCTAGTTTTAGGATATGTAGCCGCACTGTAGCCATGCACATTTAAATTTCAAAAACCAATTAATAAATTTCAAAATCTATCACTCATTCTTTTAAGTAGCTACTATTAAACATCCAAAAAAGTATTAAGTCTTTTCTTAAATATCTGTAGAAGTTTTAGCATTTGCTGAAGATCATAAACTTATGAAAAAATGCAAACTGAGAAAACTCAGTTTAAAGATTTCAAATCTGTAAAAATATATATATAAAAACCATAAGAATTGTTGTCTGAATATACGGTTTTAGGTGATCAAATTATTAGTTTTTTTTTTAACATTTTTTCGATTAAAAACAACAACAACAACAACACTGGACGAAATGGTTTAAAACTTCATATATACAAAGAAGATATAAAAACAGTGTAATTAAGGAAACAACCATAAATTGACGAAAAGTGCAAACACTTTGGATCACCCTGTATCATAAAATGCTACAAATGACTAGGAACTTTAACACATTGTTGAACATACTATGTATAATATCTCTATGTTTTGTTTCGAGAATTGCACAATTATTTAGGCAGATTTAAAAAAAAAAAAAAAAAATTATTAATTTTTTTACAAGTCTTTTGCTTATGCAGTCGGCCCCGCATAAACGAATATCTACCGTTCCAACTATATTAATTCGATTAAGCGAGGTATTCGATTATGCGGGGAGGACTGGAAACGCAATTACATGTATTATTATAATGATTTTATGTTTAAATTAAAAAATAAATGATTAATACCACTTTCTTATTTAAATATTTAACCAAATTTTACCAAATTAAAATATTATAATAAATTTATAAAGGAAATTAATGCTGGAATAAATAAAAAATAAATAAAGTATACTTACAATTTTATTAAAAAAAAAAAAAAAAAAAACAGTCAGTTATGACTGATTACTTTGACTTAACTAAACATTTTTCGATTTCTTTTTCTAAAGCATATAAATAGATTATAATCGCTTCTATGTGACTCAAAATGACGATAAATAATATTAAACGATTTTGCAACTTCATTTATCGTTGGAGGACAATCTGCTTGATCTTCTTTATCACTTTCATTTAAAGATTTTATTGGAATATTAAACTCTTAATCTGTTTCTCTTTCTCCATCTTTATCCACATCTAAGAGTTAAAAATTCTGTTTCAATCATCTGAAAACTTTCAAAATTTGTGATTTATAATTCCTGGAGATTATTTGTATTTTAATTTATAATTTCATCATCAGTTGCTGTTTTCATAAACTTGGCTTTTGCGAAAATAATAATAATAATAATAATAACTTTGGCAGGAAACCGTCTCATGTTTAAAGGGCATGCCTTAGTTATGCAAGGTTTTTAAAAAGAGAACGGATTTTATTTATTTATTTATTTTTTTAAATTAAATTAAATTAAATTTAATTAATTTTTTTTTTCGGGGGGGGGGGGGATGAGAGGAAAAATCTGCCCAGAAATAGAGGAATTTTTTTAAGACACTTTGACTTTGAGTGTTTATGCGATTAAGCGGGGTGGCGATGTAAAAAGTATTTCTTTAAACGAGGAAATTTGACATTACTTCGATGGGGAAAAAATGGTTCTATAACTTTATATTCCTATAAGCGAGGTATTCGATTATTCGTTACCCGATTAAGTGGGGACGACTGTAACTAGAACGGATTTCCATAAAATTTCATAAAACGTGTAGAAAAATTGACTAAACATTAGAGAAACATTATTCTGAAACGTAAAATTCATACGTGTAATATTTGCTGAGATATGAGCATTTATAATAACAGGAGACTTGGCGTTGGAATATTAAAACCTGAATAAACTACTACGTCAGAAACGCCAAAGAAAAAATATTGGAAAAGCATATAGCTGTTTCGGTAGCCTTAAGCGTACCATCTTCAGTGCAAAAAAGGATTCTGAATCTGGAGAAGTGCTCGTATTTATAGGAGAGGGGCCGAATTTAGTTCAACCAATAGGATAAGGGGAAAGGTGGGGAGAGTGGCCATTAGGAATTTAGGAAAGTAACGCAGTCTTAAATTTCGTCTAAAAGAACATATGAATTATGTCCGCAAACAAGAAACCAATAAATCGGCTATTTCTAAACAATGATGGAAGGAAAATCATAATTTTAAATTTAATTCAGTTAAAATAATTTGCAGACCTAAATCCATTCATGAACTCGATTTCTTTGAAGTTTTTCATATTTATAAAAAATTTAAAAACCTTGTAAATTGTGATTTCGCTGTTCCCTATTTGTCTGATTGTTGGAAATTTCACATTCAGGCCACATTTTCTTAATTTTTCTACTGTTTACACTGCTAACATTCCTAATTTTCTGTTGGCCACACTACCCACCTGTCCCGTAATCCTATTGGTTGAACTAAATTCGGTCCCTCTCCTATATATACGAGCACTTCTCCAGTTTCAGAATTCTTTTTGCTCTGAAGACGGTACGCTTAAGGCTATGGAAACAGCTGTATGCTTTTCCAATATTTTTCTTTGGCGTTTCTGACGTAGTAGTTTATTCAGGTTTTAATGAGTATTTATATTCATCCCCATGAACAAGAAGGATGAATCTTATTTTTCACGGGATATAAATGCAATTAACTGTGTGTGATATCACAACTATGAAAACGAATGCTGACTTAATTTGGGGATATATCAGCCACGGGTGAAAATGCCATTCCTACCCTTCTGTGATTTTCCATATTACTATACATCTTAGCACCTGTTGATTAAAGTTGCACTAAATTTCATATGTGAAATCTTTATTGTGATAAGGTATGATTAAACATTTGTGCATGTTAAAGAGTATGTGGTGCTGTTATATAGAATGACATAGAAGAAGTTTTGTGATGGCCACAACTTACTAGTTTAGAAATGTCTATCTGTCTATCTGTGCTTACCAAAAATTTTGCGGCACCTCTGACTCAAGAACAAATGTATAGAATTTTATGTAAATTTGTCCGTAGTAAATATATCTATTCGTAAGAAAAATTGAAAATAATTTTTGTAAAGTGTTTGTATGTTGGTGTTCTGACTAAGGTAAAAATACAAGTCTTGTCACGAAATTTTATTTATATTACTCATAATTACCACATTATTTTAAGAAAAATGATCTAAAAATATATGTCATTTTATTTGTATCAGTCATGACTCACATTATTTTACCCTCTGTTCATTTATCGGCGAAATTTTGTAGACGCGAGATCTTGTCCTCGCGAGATTTTGTCCATTTGGAGGCGAGATATTTTTCCCTACGAGATCTTGTACTAGCTATATTTTGTCCCCGCGAGATTTCGTCCGGCGAGAGTTTGTTGAGCGATATTTTGGCAGTGAGATTATGTCCCCAACCCATTGTCAGGCGGATTTTTACGGGAAATTTTGTCGTGAGTATTTTCTCTCATATGACTAATGTGTACTACAACAATTTTGTCGAGGATATTTTGTTTTAGAATTAATTTGTTCTGGGATTACGGAATTTTTTTTTGTCGGGACAATTTTGTTCTCAGGCTATTTTGACCTAGGGTTTATTGTGCTGGGGCTATTTAGTTCTCGAGCTATTTTGTCGGACTATATCGGGGATATTTTGTCCTAGGTCTGATTTGTACTAGGATTGTATTATGACAGATGTTTTTTCAGGGCTATTTTGTTTACGAACTAGTTTGTCGGGGCTATTCTGTCCACAGGCTAATATGTCGAAGCTGTTTTGTCGGGCCTTTTTTGTGAGAGATATTTTGTTTTAGGGCTATTTTCTTGGGGATATTTTGTCCTAGGGCTAACTTGTCCTGAGACTATATTGTCGCAGCTATTTTGTCGAGGCTATTTTATGCTGAGCTAATTTTTCGGCGCATGTTTTGTCGGGTTTGTTATGTTGAAAATTTAAAAAGTGGTATTAGAAAATCTTAAGAGTTGGCAGCTGAACAAGGTGGTGTATTGCAATTGGTGACGATGTTTTTTCTTCTCTCAAATAAATAGGACTGTGATTCTAAAAATTCAAAATATTTTTTTCTGCCCACGTTTTAGGTATTCATAATTATAAGGACAAGGAATATTTTTGCTGTTTTAACTTAAGAGAAAATAAATTATAGATTGGTATGTAAATTTGTTAACTACGAGCCGAACTTGATTCACATAAAAACTTAAAAATTCTCTGGAACGAATATTAGTTAAAATGCTTCGAGGAAAAGCACATAATGCATTGAAATGTGGAAAAGTGTGATTTTTTAATTTATTATTTACCTTTGTTCCAATTTTGAGATGTTACACCTTTTATTATTTTAGATAGTGCATCAGTTACTGTCCCCAAAATAGGACGATCTGTAGTAGGACACTTAATTGTTTAAATTTCTTGTAATCCTTTTTAATATTCTTTACTAAAACTTATAACATTTACTAATTAAGGGAAAATTAAAAAAAAAAAAAAAAATAGTTTTGACAAATAATGGGTTAAATGAAATGGAAAAATCAATTTATTATATAGGTCACTAAAATTGTGTTCTATAAGCTCTTGAAGTAAAATTTTTTGGAGAAGGGTAGACCGAAGCTAGTTGCCACCTCTTCATCATCCTCATCAACTTCAAGGAGTAGTCAGGATGCCTGTTCCGGCTTCATTGGTCAATCCACCACTTTCTCGGACGTCTTCGGTCTCTTCTGCCTTTCGAAATGTAGTCAAAGGCAGCTCTGGAGACTCTTGTAACTGGCATGTTTTGTACACGGTCTTTCCATTTAGTACGATGGTCTTGTACTCTATTACATAAGTTGAATATTTTCAATTCATTCGTGATGTCTTCATTTCGGATCTTGTCGGTGGTTGTGACGCCCTTTATTGATCTTAGATGTCTCATTTCTGTTGCTTGAATTCTACTCAGATCCTGGCTCTTCAAGGTGTCCGGTGTATCAGATCTTTGAAGCTTACGAGTAGTTATGTTTTTACAAGATAAAGGTACCAACCTTACGCAAAATACCCAACCTGGAGCACCAGGGTGTCTCTCTTAGTCTGGCACCTACTCTTCGACCTGTCCGGCTTGGGTGGCCCTACCAGTAGCTACACTACCGCTAGCATAGCTCTAAGAGTCGTTGGTGCACGCAAGCCCCATCCACCACGACAAGGTGGAGACATCAGCGGGGGGTTGAGCAGCTTTTATTCCTAAATATTTTTTTTTTTAATTGAAGCTCATCATTTTAAATTTCTTTTTACGTTAAACAGCATCGGTATGCCTTCAAGAAGATGTGACCATGATTGAACTTGAAAATATTAATTTAGAAGCTGAAACTGACACCAAGCCCCTTGGACCAACCTACCCCGATATCACAGTAAGTTAGCCCACGCCACCTATTTAACGTTTTGAATTTGTAGAAATTAACGAAATTTTATAAATTTGTATCAGATTTTAATTTTTATATTATGGAAAAAAACACAATATAAGCTAAAGAAAATCATTCATACAATATTCCTTAATGAAGCCATAAAATTATAAAAATGTAAAAATATGTGTGATGAAAAAGAAAGAAAGAAAAATAAACTTAAAATATCAATTGAAGTTATAAGTAGAATTAATTCATTTTAAGTATCAACGAAGATAAACATAAATTAATGTTTCTTCAGTAGTAACACATGATGAATATGAATAGTGTTTGCAGATAATACACTGTGCCCTTTTCTCCCAATTTACTGCTTTTTCAAATGGATAGTAAATTCGACAGCAGAACGGATTATCTTGATTCTCCTCATTTTCGCTCTTTACATACTTCTTGTTTGTCTTTATTGACGATTTTTTTTTTTTTTTTTTTTTTTTTTGTTCCGGAAAAAAAAGACTTTTTTGAAATATTTTCTTCTTTTTTGTAGCAAATATTCTGTTTTGCTTTCATTTGCTTTTCCTGCATTGCTTGTTTGACAAACGTATTAGTCAAAACAGCAGAAATCAGTTTTTCATTTTCGCAGCAATTTTTTCCTGGATTCTGCCATCAGAAACAAACCTCATATCCCCCGAAGAAGAAAATTATTTTGTACCAAAGCTTTTATTTCAGAATTAGTGTGGTAACTTCCGTGGTTTTCGATGTGGAATTTGAGTTAAGTCGAACTCCGTCTACTGTGTAAATTTAAAAATCTTTTATGCTTCCTTATTTTGCAAAATCATACACAATGTTCGTATAACCATAGCCTCCTAAAGTAGATGCTTTCCGCGTGGCTCCGATACTTGGTTGTAGACAGCGCCACCTGGTACAGATTGCGTGACTTTTTTATTCAACAGCCACCAAAAATTTTTAAAAGTGATATTTGCTATACATAAAAGGTGAATAGAATCGAAGAAACGTCGACTATATACACTGAGCTGAAGGACACCTGGAGGAAATGCTATAGACCGGTTTTCGCGTGCCGTTTTTTGAAGGTTTGTTTTCCGAGCGTTGCACGGCAAAAAGCATTTGATATATTTATATTTCAAAGTAAAATTGTGTAAAGGTTGTCAGTTCGAACTACCATATGCTAAACATGACATTACAATTTTAAATTTTAATTCTTTAAAGATTATAATAGTAATAGACGACCCGACAAATGTTGCTTGCCGTGCAAGGCAGGCGAATGATTGCAGAAAAACTGGCACGCACTAACACTGTGTAAAAGCATTGGAAGAATTTGCTTCAGTTGTTCTTCAGCTCAGTGATTATGTATATCATATATATTACTTCTTAAAATTACTGGTAACATTTGAATAAAAAAGTCACGCAATCTGTACCAGGTGGCGCTGTGTACCGCTTGAACTGTTGCCAAGTTTCCGAGCCACGCAGAAGGCATCTAGCTTAGGAGGCTATGGTATAACACTTTCATGACCGCATGTTTTTGTCTTTTTGGAGCTAAGGTCAGCCTATTGGCGTTATTCTCTCAAGTTACATTTCTTCAGAACAAAATTTTCTGCATTCACATTTATATTGCAAATGGATATACATTATAATCATACTTTCTCTAATCAAAGTATTTGTATCCACAATATAATGATTGCACAAGTATGAATATTGTGTATATTTTTAAGAAACAAATAACATACAAATTGGAAAAGAAACGCCCACTGGTGGAGTTAAAGATTTTCAAATGACGTGAATCTGCGTCAGCGGTCGTGAAAGTGTTAATACAATTAGTGTGATTAAATACATGTTTAAAAGCAGAATTATTAGCACGTATATTTATTTATGTAAACATTAGCCTGTAAAACCCTTTTATTTATTTATTTAAATGCAACATTCGAGAGCCACGCCCATATCTGGATTTTAGCGTTAAAAAATAACCCAAAACATCCGGCTCTTAAAGGGTTAACCCTTTCAGTCGCAGTGTTCCCGCTGATGGAACATCTAATTTTAACTCTGAAGTGCAAAAACTCATCCCGGAAATTTTTTAGCAAAAATTTACATTTATAACATAGCAGAAACGGCCCTTTTTTTAACGTGAAAGTTTAAAATTTCTTGTATTTTAATTATGTTCGTAAATTCCGGTGGCAGTGTAATTTAAATGATCCGAATTACTTTGCGCCGCAAAGGGTTAAAATACTCCGGAATAAATTGAAATGTTGGGATCTATGCAACTTTTGCCAGTTTTTGTTGTCGATAATGTTTACTTATAAAGTGATTTATTTATTAAATTAAATAATATTTGAATTTAATAAGGTTTACTTACAGATGTTTCAAACCGAAAATTTCTCGAAAAGGAACAATGCTATTTTTTTATTTTTTAAATATTTATGATCAGTTATATGTGTCTAAAAGCCATTTTTAAAATTAGTTTAGCAATTTTTAAAATAAATTAAGTAGTGAACGTTAAAGGGTTAAAATAACATGTGCAGCAATTAGTTCCTATACAATTCTGAATCCTTGCGATGCTCTCTACCTCCCCTGAAAGTTTGCACCACGATCTTAGAATCACCCTGTATAATATTATTATATAAAAGCGAATAAAGATTTACCAACACAAACTTTTCATTATTTGTAATTTTTAAATCGTTTAGCAAAACTAAAGTAAGACTTTTATTGTTGTGAGAAATATTACAGAAAAAGAAAAAGGATATTATGAAAAAATATTACCTGCAATAAAATAATTAAATCAGTCTTATTGTTTGCTAACAGGTTATATTTCGCACCTGTGAGTCGGAGCATTTTTGTATTCTTCGATTTATACTAAAAGTTTTCTTGAACATTCTCTCTGTAATTTTGCTTGTTGGAAAGAGCAATAATAAATATTATATTTCAAGATAAAAAAAAGAATTTAATATTATTTATTTCAAAATTCCATCCTCATATATATATATAAATTCTTAATGAAATTTATTTAGCATTGAAATTGAAAGAGAAATTCAAAAATTTATAATTTTCAAATTTCCAATTAGGTTTTAATTTTTTAAGTAAAAATACATGCTGGAATTCAAAAATAGTTCACTCATTCTTATTATCGTTTCATTTCACGCATTCAATTATATAGAAATTTTATTCAATTGAAGAAATTTCTTTAATTATTCTCGTTGAAGTCGATAATTTTTTATTTTATTTGAAATTGAATTACTGAATTATTTCAATTATTAGAACAGTAAATAAAATATTTATTCACATGATCAGTAAATGAAAACATTCAATTGAAAAATTTTTTTATAGGCTTAAACAGTTTTGAAAAGCATTCAAAGAATATATTTGTAGGGATTTATTTTTGTGGAAAAAGAAAAGATCAGGGATGAATCTCCCCCCCCCCCCTCCCCAGTATCGTTTTGTTGAGGGAAGAAATTTTCTTACATGATTACGTATAGAATATTAATAAGAAATTGACAAATTTTATCATTCATTTTACCTAAGTAAGACTTATCTTACTAAAAAATAGGATTTGAAAATACTTAACCTGTGAGTAGTGGATTAGGTAATTTTTAGTTTTTCATTGAAAAATTAATATTGCATAATTTTTAGACATTATGAAAAAGGGGGAAAAAAAAAAAAAGGAAAATAATGTTTTTTAGAAGTTTGGTTTTGAAAAATGCTTAAGTAATTCATCAATAACGTGTCGTAATTCCGATTTCTTTCTTTTTTTTTTCCCATGAATTAACCAATTACGATTAGAGTAAGGGAGGTTTTTTGGATACATTTAATAATCGAATTTTATCTTTTAAAACTATGTTATCAACATTTGATTAACCTCATTTAATCCTTGAAGTCATATGATTAATAAGAGGACTAAGCGTAGACAGGGCCCGACTTAGACTACCTGGAGACCAGGGCAAGCCTATTCTGGGGGGCCCCCTTGCAGTGGCATAAGAGCTCTTTAGGTTGCAGAATTTCTGCGTACGCCTGTAGGGGGGCCCAGGGCATTTGCCCTGTATGCCCTGCCGTTAGTCAGGGCCTGAGCGTAGAATAAACCGAAGAATAATCAAATAAACTTTTATCGCTTAATTGAAACACTTTTATTTGTATCAAAACCAAACGGATAAATAATATTATATTTCATAGTAAGAAGATTCTAAAAAAGGCGTGCATTTTTATTCTTGTGATTTTTATAATTTCATTTGCCGTATTATGAAGCGAAGAAGATGAAAATGCTGCAGTCGCATTGCACATTTTTTTGGTTTTACTTTTTCTCTGGCTCCCATAGGTACCAATTCTTCCGTTTTTCAAGAAAGATTTTATACCGCATTTCTCTTTTCTTTATATATGTACAGTCGGGGGAAAAAAAAAAACGCAACACCCGCAGTAATTTCGTTATTAATTGACGCAGGAACATCTAATAGACATAATTCAATACGAAATTAAAAGCACTTTCTGAATATGTCGTCAAATTTTGAATTAGGGGTCATCTACATATTGAAATGAGCGCCAACTTTGATTTTTTCAATAGCATTACCCAATTTTGACTTCATTTTCGAATTTCTGAGAGTCTGGCAGTGCGGAAAAGTATACTGTTTGTATACTTTATCTTTAGTATTTATAGAGTTATAATCAAAAATGTGTCAGGGGGTTATCTGCAAATATAGAAAAATAAAATTAAGATCTTAGAAGAAATAGACAAATTTTAATGTTTTACACCGGAAATCTTTCAGGAAAAAAATAAAGAAAAAATTAATAGAACGTTACATCTTTTTTTCCTGTTCCTTAATTATCCTGAATTCAATTTTTAAGATTTGTATACATTTCAGTACTTTTTTAGTTAATTTTAGGTCTATTTAAATACATTACACTTGCGATTAGTCCATACAGTACTCTTTCAAAAAAGTGCAATATTTTTCAAGTAAAAGTGTATATTATGGCTGTACTGATCACCATTAAAGCTTAAATTTTCTTTCGTAGGTGTAACATAATATACGAAATGAAATAATATATATATATATATATATACAACAACGCATAAACAAAATCTTTTCGGATAAATTATTGTAAGGATTCATGAAGTAAATATTAAACTATTCTAATCGCACTTACTAGTTTTGGGTCAGTAGAACTCTTTGGAACTGTACGATTGATTTTATAATTTCTATGAAAATATAATATCATAATTAACACTTTCGCGACTGCTGACGTAGATTCACGCCATTTGAAAATCTGTAACTCCGTCAGTGGGCGTTTCTTTCGTAATTCGTGTGTTACATTTTCTGAAGTGTGTACCCAGTGCTCATAATTTTGCAATAAAATATACTATGGATAGAAATATATTGATTAGAAAGAATATAATTATAATGTATATCCATTTGTAATATAATTGTGAATACAGAAAATTTGTTCTGAAATATTTCATTTCGAGAGTAAAACGCCCGACAGACAAAATCCTGCGGTCACAAAAAGTGTTAAAATATATTTATAAAAGTTAAAGTATGTTTTTAAAAATGTATGAAGTTCAAATATATTAATAAAATTTTAAAGACTAAAGTGCCCTTAAAATAATAATCCTTCCCCCCTACAAAATATATAAATAAATAAATAAATAAAATAAAATAAAGCAATATATGAAGCAAATGATTAACCTTTTTTAACTAAGACGGTAGTTAAGAAACGATTTTACAAGTCTGTCTTGCATTCCAATTCCATTCGTTTTTTATCATTGACAATTTCACATTAAAGATATTTTTCTATTTAAAACACTAAACCCCGCCTATTTAGTTAATTTTTTTTCTTCCAGTGTTTGTTTAAAATATTCAAAATTTATCATCAATTAATCGATGAAGTAAATACCACTTGTGCATATTTTTGTCAACATAAATAAGGGGTTTAACACGAATACTCAATGTCACATTTACTTTTCCATTTCTGTATTGTTTTGTTTTGAAGAACGATGAAGGCGTGGCTTGTCTTCTTTATAAAACAGGAATTCTTGATGCTAACACTAATGTCTAAAAATCATTATTTTTGTTTCATTCTTTGCGTTTGACGTTGTTGTTATATAATTTGACCCGTAAATAAAAAATAAAAATATTTTGTTTAATTTTCTTTGTTATTTTTTAAGATTTGATTCGTTATCTCATGCAAAACTCTATAAGAGATGGCCCCCTAAACCACTCCAAAAGAAAGATTTATTTATATCTCGAAAACTAATAACTGGAATGAGCTGCGAATTTGCACACCCATATTTTTCAGCATTAGGATTCATTTTATGTAAAAATTAATATAGGTCATAATTCATAATTTTTATGAATATGAATTTATTAATATTTTTCAGAATCAAAAGTAACGATGGATTTTGTTTGGGTTTCTTCACTGTATCTCGTAAAACAAAAATTTTATCGATCAAGTTATTTTTTGTGAAGATATTAATAAAAGTTTGAAATATGAATTTAACATTAGCACCTTCAAACTTTGAACGCTTATAACTCTGTGAAAAAATAAGTAAAATATACAACCAATATACTTTTTCGCGTTGTCGCGATCCCAGGAATTCAAATATAAAATAAAAATAGGGTGTTACTATTGAAAAAATCAAAGTTGTTGCGCGTTTTAATATGTAGACGACCCCCAATTGAAAATTTCAGTTCATTTTCTGAAACTACTCACAATTCCCCGTCGAATGATACCTATTACATTTTTCTACATCGATTAGCAACGAAGTTACGTTGAGTGTTGCGTTTTTTTTTCCCCGACTGTACATAATTAATTAAATATATATAATTAATTATATTTAATTACTCGAAGAAGATAAATATGTCTGATTTCATTTTACAGGGAGTGGTGATAATTATGTTTTAAAATTTAGAAACGTGTCTTACTATGTCTTACGTGCAAGAGTTTTCGTCTCAAGACTGCATATGTAATTATTTATTGATACCTTGAGTATTCTAGTCTTCTTGCTTTCTGATAGA
The DNA here is from genome assembly GCA_963930645.1 of Salticus scenicus. Lineage (NCBI taxonomy): Eukaryota > Metazoa > Arthropoda > Arachnida > Araneae > Salticidae > Salticus > Salticus scenicus. Next base: position 319,920,635 of record OZ005654.1, read on the forward strand.
CCATTATAATGATAAATTATGTATCTATATATATAAAATCGTTTGTCCTGAGGAGGTGATTCATCATCGCCCAGCGTAAACCCCTGCACCTCGAACTATGAAATTTTGTGAGAATGTTTCTTTTATGACGTAGGCCTCCATTAAGCAGCGATTTTACAAAATTCGCCTTCCAAGGGGGGGGGGGGAGACGTGATTTCACAAAATCCTTCATATCTCAAACAAAAAAACAGATATCCGTAAAACTTTTGCTTGAAAATATACCTAACACAAATGTCTAAAAACCAATTTCTGGAATTTTAGAAATTCGGTCCCCAAGAAGGTGGGGGAGGGGCCAAAACATGATTTCACACAATCCTGTATATATCAAACAAACAACAACAACAACAACAAAAAAAACAGATATATGTGAAATGTTTGCTCTAAAATATAGCTAATACAAATATCTAAAAACCAATTACTGTAATTTTAGAAATTCAGCCCCCAGGTGGGGCGGTAAGGGGCAGGGAGAGTCTATGAGGCAAAAACAAATAGAAATACAGTTAGGCCGTTCAAAACTGGTACAGATAGGTTTTAAAGGCCTGCAAGTCGAATGGGATATTTTCGAAAGTGTAAAGTTATTAGGAGAGGCGGGAAGGGGGGGGGAGGAGCGGAGGGGCGAAAAAATAAAAATAGAGTTAGTCGTTCAAAATTGGTACATAGGGGTTTTCGATACCTACAAACCGATTGCGAATATTTTTGAATTTGTAAAGTTATTCGGAGGGGTGGGAAGGGGGTGAGGCGGTAAGGGCGGGCTATGGGGCAAAAACAAATAGAAATACAGTTAAGCCGTTCAAAATTGGTACAGATAGGTTTTAGAGGCCTGCAAGTCGAATGGGGATATTTTCGAAAGAGTAAAGTTATTAGGAGGGGTGGGAAGGGGGGGAGGGGCGGAGGGGCAAAAAAATAAAAATAGAGTTAGATCATTCAAATTGGTGCATAGAAGTTCTTGATATCTACAAACCGATTGCGGATATCTTCGAAATTTGTAAAATTATTAGGAGGAGTGGGAAGGGGGGGGGCAGTGGGGCAAAAAAATAAAAATAGAGTTAGATCTTTCAAAACTGGTGCATAGAGTTTTATGATACCTACAAATCGATTGCGGATATTTTCGAATTTGTAAAATTATTAGTATAGACGGGAGGGGGAAAATAATGGAAATAAAAGTTACAGTGTTGAAAATTAGTATTACTAAGTTTTAAGGCCCGATAAATAGATTGAGGATATTTTCGAAAGTATAGAATTATTAAGAGGGGTGGGATCGGCGGGCGCAGGAACAATCGCGCCGTGCGCACCGCTGCCGCAGGCTGTGGGAGTCCGGACCGATTATCCCACCGATGAGAGAAGAATTTTTTTTATATTTTATATTTTTTCCCTTTCGATAATATAGTAATTCATTAAGATAGTAATTTATTAATGTATAGTAATTCATTGATTTATAGTAATTCATTAATAGATTAAAACTGCGCAATGTTGACTAGTGCGAAAATGAAGAGAAGTAGAAGTTTCACAAATATATTTCATGCTACAGGTGTGTTTGTCTAAATAATTTTATACAGGATGTTCCATAATATATCAACAAACTTTAAGTGGACGTGGAGATATGGCACATCATCAGAATTCAGAATTGCATAAGGAACTAGTGTTGATTTTAGATACTTTTTTATTCAAAATCACCAATAATTTTGCGAAGTGTTTTTAATATACATGATAGACGATTCAATTTCGATGTGATTTGGCAAACATTACAATTAAAAATTAATGGAAGATATTGAAAAAAAAAAAAAAAAAAAAAAACCCTAAAATTGGTAACACTGATCTTAATCCTGTAAGAACCGGGCGTTTTTAGCTATTTTTTAACACTTTCGCGACCGCTGACGATTCACGTCATTTGAAAATCTGTTACTCCGCCAGTAGGCGTTTCTTTCTCAATTTGCATATTGTTTATTTCTTAAGAATATATCCAATATTTACATTTGCACAATCGAAAATACTATGGATGCAAATACTTTGATTAGAAAGATTATAATTATAATGTAAACCCATTTGTAATATAAATGTGAATATAGAAAATTTTGTTCTAAAATATTGTAAATTTGGAAAACAAAGCTCACAGGCGGACCTTACTGTCAAAAAGACAAAAGCATGCGGTCGCGAAAGTGTTAATACATGTAGGCGTGGCTTTTAATTTTTTTTTTTTGTGTGTGTGTGTGTGTTTGTATGAGTGTGCAGATGGTTACCTAAAACGATATACATAGTAATATTGCTGTTTTTAATAGATTTGTTTAAAGTATACGAATATTGCGTATGATTTTGGGAAATGATGAATCGTATACGATTTTAAAATTTACAAGGAAGGTGGAGTTACATATAATAAAAAACTATTGTACTAGTGAGCAATGCTACCAGATTGAAGGAAATTTTTATTCAAATTCAACCAATAAATTTCAATATTAACGATAGCCTAATCATTTCGCATACGTTTTTGTAACATGTTTTATGTCTTATAAATGATTAGCCAACCATTGCAATTGAAATTTTGTGGTGGCTATTGAATAAAAGATTCGTATAATCTGGCAACACTGACAGTGAGCTGTCAATTTTGCACACAGGTGGTTATTTCAAATTACTTAAGGAAAATTATTCTTTAAAAAAAAAAAATAATAATAACACCTGAGAAAATATTTAGCGCTTATGGGTTAACATGATGTCGGTGGTCATGGTTGGTGGTTATGCAGGTTGAGGCAGTTAACTGATAACTATATCGGAAATAGAGTTGTCAGTTGAATACTACATTTTACCATGTTCTTATTAATTTCGATTCTTGTTTGTATGTTTGTTTGTTTGTTTGTGTTTTTGTCAGGGACAAATCTTGCAATCGATTTTTAACTAACTTTCCGACTAGCTAGATATTTGAAATTTTCAGGACAGCTCACAACACGGTGACAATACATTTTTTTAATAATTTTAGTCAACTATTTCAGGTCCCGCTGCCTTTGGCAGCGCTTATATGATTCGACAGAAAATTTATTTAACTAACTTTCCGACTAGCTAGACATTTGAAACATTCAGAATAGTTCAGAACACGGTGAAAATACATATTTTTAATACCTTTAGCCAACTGTTTCGGGTTCCTGCTGCCTTCGGCAGCGTTATCAGTACAAAGCTAGCAATCGACTTTTCACTAACTTTCCGACTAGCTAGATATTTGAAACTTTCAGGCTAGCTAATAATACGGTGACAATACATTTTTTAATACTTTTAGTCAACTGTTTCAGGACCCTACTGCCTTCGGCAGCGTTTATATGATTCAACAGAAAATTTATTTTACTAACTTCCCGACTAGCTAGACATTTGAAACTTTCAGAATAGTTCAGAACACTGTGAAAATGCAATTTTTAAATATTTTTAACCAACTGCTTCGGGTTCCTGCTGCCTTCGACAGCGTTACCAGTATAAAGCTTGCAATCGATTTTTCACTAACTTCCCGACTAGCTAGACATTTGAAACTTTCAGGATAGTTCAGAACACGGTGAAAATACATTTTTTTAATACCATTAGCCAACTGTTTCGGGTTCCTGCGGCCTTCGGCAGCGTTATCAGTACAAAGCTTGCAATCGATTTTTCACTAACTTTCCGACTAACTAGACATTTGAAACTTTCAAGCTAGCTCATAACACGGTGACAATTTATTTTTTTAATACTTTTAGTCAACTGTTTCAGGTCCCTACTGTCTTCGGCAGCGTTTATATGATTCAACAGAAAATTTATTTAACTAACTTCCCGACTAGCTAGACATTTGAAACTTTCAGAATAGTTTAGAACACGGCGAAAATGCAATTTTTAAATATTTTTAACCAACTTCTTCGGGTTCCTGCTGCCTTCGACAGCGTTACCAGTACAAAGCTTGCAATCGATTTTTCGCTAACTTCCCGACTAGCTAGATATTTGAAACTTTCAGGATAGCTCAGAACACGGTGACAATACATTTTTTTAAATACGTTTAGTCAACTGTCTCAGGTCCATATTGCATTCGGAAGCGTTTATATGATTCAACAGAAAATTTATTTAACTAACTTCCCCAGTAGCTAGACATTTGAAACTTTCAGAATAGTTCAGGATACGGTGAAAATGCATTTCAAAAATATTTTTAACCAATTACTTCAGGACCCTGCTGCTTTCGGCAGTGTTACCAGTACAAAGCTTGTAATCAACTTTTAACTAACTTCCCGGCTAGATAGCCATTTGAAACTTTTATAATAGCTTAAAACACGATAGCAAGGAATTTTTTTAATACTTTTATCCAATTTCTCCGGGTTCTCGCTGCCTTCAGTAGCGTTTATATGATTCAACAGAAAATTTAAAAACATGGTGTATAAAGTTCTTTTTATCTTGTAATTATTTATTTTTGTGCACCACTAATTTTTATTATTAAAATCGTTTTAAATAAAAAACAAAAATTTATGATTAAACTAATGGATTGACATTTTTAACTCACCGCGTACTGTGCCCATGATTTTGACATTTTTACCTTAAATTTCATTTACAGCACAATTTCTAAAATACTATTTTTAACAGATAAATTATTGAAAATTATTATATCACTAAACATTTTCACCACTAGTTGTAAAAGGCAATATTTGATATTTATAAATCCTGAAAAATAATGAAACATGTTTTTATTCAAAAATAGTGGTATTAAAAAATAAGATTATTTGCAACCTGTGTATGTAAACACAGTGAATACAAAATAATCTACCCGTACGCGGAGGGTTAAGAATTAGTGGTGCTAAAAATTAAAAATGTAGTTGTTGTTCTCATTTGGCAATCCTGGCCCGAAATGAGAAACCTGCAACCAGAAAATCCGTTTTGTAACATTATAAATCAACTGGAAGAGCAATATCTAGAAGTTTGCGTGGTTGCTAAGGGTTCAAGAGGGATGTTTATCGTCAGCCGATGTTTATCGTCAGCCGATTAGTAGTCGCGATGGAAACGCATTGAACATGAAATAAATGAGAACAGTTAAACAGACACTTCGTGCATGGCTTGGCATATGGCCAGTGTTGCCAAATTTAGGGATTCTTTTATTCACCTTCCACCAATAATTTTGAGGAGTGATATTTGACATATATAATGGATAAATAACCTTCAAAGTGATTAGGTCGCCTAATTTAGGCGACCATTAACGTTAAAATTTAGTGGTAAATACTGAATAAAAAAGTCCCTAAATTTGGCAACACTGCATACAGAAATGCACGAAGAACCGAATGAATGCATCAAGAATTATTCCCACAGAGAAAAGAACCGAGCCACGCTGTGGTTTCGTGTGAGCATCACAATATGGGCCTATAAGGGCTGAGAGTCATGGTAAACAGCAGGTCATGAAAGATTTGTACAACCACTATGGAAGATAATGTATTGAATGCCGTACAGAGAAATCCAAATACCAGCGTTCGTGTCGTCGCTGCTACCGTAAGAGGGGCTCGATCTTCTGTGCGTTGTGTTCTGCAGGATGAATCCATCTACCCATATCATCTCTAAAGTTCTTCGCCTCACAGATCATCCTGCACACGAACGTTTTGCAAAGTGGTATCTCTAAAAATGTGCCCAAGATGTTGATTTCCTACAACTTGTTTTATTTCTGTACTTCACAAGAGAAGTTGTTGCTTTTGACCAACAGAATACACATTCGAGGACATAGGGAAATCGCACATCTGAGACTGTATCGTATGATGTAGTACAACATCATTTCGCCATCAATGTTTGGGTTCGTTTGGTCGGTGATTGTATAGTCGGATCTCACATTTTTGTCATTATCTATGACATCAGCAAAATATCTCATATTTTTTAAAGAGGTCTTACTAGGCTTCCTGAACCCGGTGCCATAAAATGTCAAGACGCCAATTGTGGTTTTAACGTGATGGAGCGCCTCACATGAAACATGTGTTCGGAGAGCCATTTGAATCCAATGTTTGTTCAACAATGGATTGAGTGAGGTGGATTGGTTTCTTGGCTCTCAGCTCTTTGGATTTAAGCAGCCTAGATTTAATTTTTAGGCCGCGCTGAAAGCTGTTATGTACGAAACACTATTTGAGGCGGAAATAGATCTCATTGCAGGAATTTTCTGCGCAGTTTCAAACATCTAAGCAAAAACTGATATTTTTGAGAGTATCCGCCAATCCATGATCAGTAGGTGTAATACAATGTTTCACATATAATGGGGGAAACTTCGAACAATTCCTCTAATATTTTGACACAGAATCATCTTAATATAGCAGATTTATTTATGTGCAATATGCGTCTTGTGTATTTAATTTTCTGTACATCTCCTACCACTTTCTAATGATTTACTGGTAATAAGTGCTTTTTGCAATTCTCAATCCTTTTGATGCGAGTTACCTTCTCTTAAAATGTGTATTTTTATTTAGTCCATACATGGAGATGCAAACCTTAAGTGGATGTCGATAAGACGACACTTGAAAAAGTGAGAAATGTACATAAAAATCCATGACGAGAAATATCATATTAACCCTTTAAGGAGCGGATGCATTCTAATTTTTTTAACATTTACCTCCATGTATGTGTATTAACGACTGCTTAGGCGTAGTCTAGTTTTTCAGTTATTTGTAACTCCACCTACCTTGTAAATTTTAAAACTTTGTGCCTTCCACCATTTCACAAAATCATACTCGATATTCGTATTAATACAATCAGTGCTTTAAGTTTAACGATGAGAAACAATATTATTACTATATAAAGCTTTTTATGTAATCATTTGACGAATATATATACATATATGTGTGTGTGTGTGTGTCAAAAATTCATTTAAAAGGCACGCCCATAACTGTTTAAAAATAATCAAAAGCACCTTATTCTTAAAGGGGTAAGATGACATTTGCGGTTATGGATTCTGATACAATTCTGAATCTTAGAAAAATAATTAATAAGATGGGACGTTACAATACTCAGTTGCTTACTACCTCCGACTAGCGAATTGCTAGCGCTTGCACCCAGAGCCTGATTAAGGGGGAAGCACAGATTATATACACTTACACTTTTTAACAAGTACTTTCCTCCTATAATAAACACAAAATTCTCATTAAAAATTATTTTAAAAGAATTCTGGTGTCTGAGTAAATTGGATTGTTTTACACCGTTCATTTTTTATAAAAAATATTTCCTCGTCAAAGCGTGGAATTTCCATGACATGAAGTAAAAAATAATTGTAAAAATATTCCGGTGAGAGCGGAGATAATGTGTGCTTCCCCCTTAATCAGGCTCTGCTTGCTGCAGCCACGCACCTATCTTTCTTAAAGTAGGGTATCCATCTGAGGTACAGTCAGCCAAAAAAAAAAAAAAACGCCATCCCCCCACCTAATTTCGCCGTAAATTATCGTAGAAACATGCGACTGGTACCGATCAGTTTGTAATAACGTCTAGTTTATAATGTTATAGTTAGATTTTACTTAGGGGGTCGTCTACATATTAAAACTGACATCAATTTCATTTTTTTCAATGGTAACCCCCCTTTTTTATAATTTATTTGAATTCTTTGGATCAAATCATCACGGAAAATGGTATAGTCAGAGCCTGATTAAGGGGGAAGCTCGCTCTTCACACATTATTTATACTTACACCGTTATTTTTTAACAAATACTTTCCTGCTATAATAAACAGAAAATTTTCATTAAAAATTATTTTAAAAGAATTCTGGTGTCTAATAACGGTGAGTAAATTGGATTGTTTTACACCGTTCATTTTTTATAAAAAATATTTCCTCCTCAAAGCGTGGAATTTCCATAACATGAAGTAAAAAATAATTGTAAAAATATTCCGGTAAGAGCGAGCTTCCCCCTTAACCAGGCCCTGGGTATAGTTTATATATTTCGCTCAATTTTTCATAGAGTTATAAGCTGTCAAAGTTTGGGGATGCTAATGTTAAATGAATGTGACAAACATTAAATCATATCTTCGGAAATAATTATGATATTTAAATTCTGTTTTTTTTTTATTCGTTAGAATGAAGTGACCCAAACATATTCCATGCAAATTTTTGCTAAAAAAACATTTTTTGAATTATGAAAATTATTAATAAATTCATATTTGAAAAAATTATGAATTATGACCTATGTTAATTTTTGCACGAATAGAACGGGCATCATCAAAAACACGGGTTTCCAAATTTACAGCTCGTTCCTAACATTATTTTTTGAGTTACAGTGATATTTCACTTTTTATTCCTGTTAGGGGGCCGTCACTTGTTATAATCTGTATCCTCTATAAGCAAATGTTTGTATATAATTTGACGGAAAACTATTTTAATTTACCTTTATGTTATTTTTATTGTTTCCTAAGCAATATTTCGATGTTTATTATACAAATTGGCATATTTTTGTAAAGTTATCCCAATGTAGGCGAGGGATTTTGAAAGAATTTCAAAAGAAAAGAAGCCCGCCTCTGATTTGCTGAAACACTATTTAGAAAAAAAGACTAATTTGCATATTCCTATTTGACTCTATATGTGACGCTGGTATGCATAAATCACAATGGCATTTACTACATCGATTATTGAAGACAAAACTTAAATGATTTAATTACAAATATGCAAAATTATTTTGTTTTATATTATAAAGTTTTAGAAAATTTGTGAAAAGGCGTGGCTTACGGTACAAGAGAGGAATATATCGGATCCTAATATGTTAAGTCTTTCTGCATAAGTATTAAATATCTTTTTCTAGTTTTTCGCTGCTAAAATTCTATTTTAACCCTGTTACACTTTTTTTCGCATTTCAATATTCAAGAGTACGTACACTTTTACTTAAATATCATGTTTTAGAAAACACGGTACAGCGAAACTGATTGCATGAAACAGCAATTATGCATTCGACAATCGTTTTATTATTATTATTATGAATATTTAATAATTTTAAAAAGATTTTTACCATGAATTTTCTGTTTAAATTTTGTTGTGACATATTTGCATTTGGTTACTGTACCATTTGTAAGCTTTGTGTTATTTAAAATTTATCCCATAATGTAACATAATAAAATATCAAATTTCTATTAAAAGTTTTTTAATACAGAATCAAATAGTGAAAAATTGCTTTTTTTTTTTTTTTTTTTTTTTTTTTTTTTTAAGTTTATAAGATCTATTATTGGAACATTGCTCAATAATATTTATTTTCAATTTCCTAATCACGAAATCAAAGTCACAGTTATTATGGAATAAAAATTTAAAACAAAGGCATAGTCTTATTACTTTCAAATATATAGATATTGATCTTACAGAATCCTGAAATTTCATTTAAAAGACTTTAATCGTCTAAATTTAAAAATTCAAAATAATATAAATTAATCTAAATGCTTTTAAAGTTGAAACGGGAAGATTTCAAAATATATGAAAATTGGCATTTGTGTTTTGAACATTTTGGTGCGACAGATATTAAAAACAATATTTTAATGATGAGCTGAACCTGAGCTTAAGAGAGGGCGGATCCAGCTATTTAGCACAAGTGATATCACCTGACTAAAACCAGAATAAACAACATTTTAATTTATTCCGGGGTATTTTTAGCCCACTGTTATTCCCTTTTTTTTTTTTTTTTTTTAAAGAGAAATTTATCTTACTTTAACATAGATTTTTTACTTTTTACCGCTATCCACATGTGACCTTCAGCATTAGCATTTAAATGAGGAGTCATCATCTTCTTCCAAAGCAAATTTTAAATAAGCTTAAAATCATATATATTTGCGAAAATCCAAACAGATTTTTCCTACTAAGAAAGCCATTCCACACTGAAATACATGCGTAATCGGTCACTTATATGCCAGTTCACACCACAGTATATTGGTAGGTAGGTAGGTTGGGTTTAATATCGCACTAGTACTGCGCTATGGGTAATTGGCGACGCACCCCTACGATGGTCCGGAGACACGCCATCGTAATTTTTATCGTTCACGGAGACGATGGCTTCCCTGCTCCTGTTCCCGTAGTTTATTATTCATATTTTTTATTTATTTATTTTTATTTTATTTATTTTATTTTATTATTATTATTTTCTTTCTTTCTCCCCCCCCCCCTTTTTTTTTTAATAGAGTAATGTAACATTTTGACCTTTTCAACTGAAGATTTAGATTAAGGGTAGTCAGCCTTTCTACACCCACCGTCCACTTCGGTATCTGTGTGTCGGTATCTGTGTTCGGTATCTGTAGAATTTTAGAACATCCCATTAAGTAGTAGGATTTATTATTTTGCATATTAATTTGTTACACATTATAAAATATAAAAGCAAAAGAATATCGTGGAGATTTATGTAAAAGTTTTTAATAATGTCATGAAAAAAAAATAAAGAAAGAAAGAAAGAAAGAAAAATAAAAAAATAAAAAAATCTGTTTTAATATTTTTGAAAAGTCAATTAAATTAAAGAAAATGAAAGTACTGCAGTATCAGAACAAACTCCCATTGTCACTGTGAAACGGCCGTGGGAACCAGGTTGAGTGCCACCGTTTCAGACAATTATACGGCAGATTGAGTTAAAATAATTTTGAATTTTCAAACAAATTTAAAACCATTTTTTTTCTTTTGATAGATATTTTAATATCTATTCAAGCTATTTAATTTTTTTCGTATGAAGTGAACTATTTGATGTTTAATCAATAGAAACCAATAAAAATCTTTTAATTTATAAACTAAGTCAAAGAATTTCTGTGAATTTCTGTCATTTTTTTATTTTATAATTAACATTTCTGAAATTTTTTTCCGGTGTGAAACTTAATAAATAATGTACACTGTGTGGTAGATCATGATTTATATTTTCTAAATGTACAGACGGACCCCTAATACATTTTCACGTGTAACTCTATTTAAAATTGATTTAAAGTATATATATGTTTTCCGAGCCGCTATGATCTCAGAAATCTGAATATGAAGTCAAAAATAGTATAAATAATGTGTGAAGAGCGAGCTTCCCCCTTAATCAGGCTCTGACTATACCATTTTCCGTGATGATTTGATCCAAAGAATTCAAATAAATTATAAAAAAGGGGGGTTGCCATTGAAGAAAATAAAGTTAATGCTAGTTTTAATATGTAGACAACCTCCTAGGTAAAATTTAACTATACCGTTATAAACTGGACGTTATTACAAATCGATCGGTACCAGTCAAATGTTTCTACGATAATTTACGGCGAAATTAGGTGGTGGTGGTGGGGGGGCGTTTTTTTTTTGGCTGACTGTACATTTATCGATATTTGTTGTAGGTGTTGCCTCGCTGATTGATTGACAAAGAGACGAGACAATTCAAAAATCTTGCCAACAAGTCGGCAATCAATCAGATTGCAGCATTGTTGCAACCCCAATACCCGGCATTCCTTATTTTAACAGACCGAAACCAAAAGACATACGCTACATCTTCTTCATTATTTACACACTCTCCAACATCCTAATTAATATTCCGTAGTATTGTTAGCCCCGCCCTATTTTTTCCCACCAATAAATCTTTAGAGTAATATTCTGCAAATGCTATTGCGATTAAATAAATAGAAAAATACTCTAGAAAGATACAGGTGTGAAAAAGAAGGCGGGTCTAACAATACTACGGAATATTAATTAGTGTGTTGGAGAGTATGATTATTTATCTAAGTTCTGAATCCTTATGATGTGCCCAACACCTTAAGTTTGTCGCTGTACTTACGGGACACCCTGCATCAGCGTTCCCAACTTTTATAATTTATTCACAATCATTTTTAGCCCCGCCTCTTTTTCAGGAAATTTTGAAAAATGATTTTCTTCTTAATTAATAGTTGTCACCATATTAAAGAGAAATAATCTACTAAATTTCTGGTACGAAAAGAAGGCGGGGCTAAAAGTTATTGTGAATAAATTATAAAAGTTGGAAATGCTGCCGTGCATACACTTTAAAAAAATTCTGTAAATTTACTGATATATTTAGAATATACTGTAAAAACATCAGCATTAGCAGCACAGAGCTGCCAACCTAATCCGGCAAATTGTTAACGCCCATTGAAAAACGCCCTTTTTTCTACACTACTTAACTTTTAGAGCAATTCTCTTCAAATGTATCTATGATGAATTAAGTAGAAAAATACTCTAAAATATGACTGGTGTAGAAAAAGGGGCGGTACTAACAATTTGCCGGATTAGGTTGGCAGCTCTGGCAGCAATAATTCTATTTGCAATTCTGTAAAAGCATGTTTGTCCCATTTCTGGTGTTTATTTTTTTAAAGTTTTTTGTTTGTTTTATTTTATCAATTTTGTTCATTTTATTTTATTTAAATGCCAAATAACATAAACTGATAAAATATTTTTGATATTATCTGGAGGAACAATTTATTTTTCATAAAAGGGAAAATCCATTCACTTAGCATTCTTTACTGCCGTATTATGATGTTTGGTTTGGACTTATGAAATAAAATTGTCCATATTGAGCTTAATAAATTTATAGTATATTTTCTAATTACTATTGATATTATTATTTATAAAAATGTAGATGAATATCTAAATTATTGAATTATTTCTCTATCAGATTTGAAAGAAAGATCATTTCATTTTCACCACATTCTGTAATATGAAGAATATTTATATTACTATACTACTGATTGAAATTAGGTTTATCACATCACATTATTATTTAATAAAAAATATGTTAATATGTTTGTTTTAATAAAATGAATGCATATATCATTAAACTATTGATAAAACAAAAAATATTTGATTTCTTTTTACTATAATGTTACATATTATAACGCAAAAAGTAAAATTATTGCTTATTAAGTACATATATGACCAAAGCCTCCTAAACTAGATGCCTGTCGCGTGGCTCAGAAACTTGGCAACAGTGCTAGCGGTAGACAGCGCCACCTGGTACAGATTGGGCGAATTTTTTACTCAAAAGCCACCAAATTTTTTTTAAAGTGGGATTTGACATACATATAAGGCAAATAGAATCGAAGAAACGTCGATTATGTATATCATATGTCACTTCTTAAAATTATTGGGGACAGATGAATAAAAAAAATCACGCATTCTGTACCAGGTGGCGCTGTCTACCGCTTGAACTGTTGCGAGGTTTCCGAGCCACTCGACAGGCGTCTAGTTTAGGAGGCTATCATATGACAAAAAAAAAAAAAAAAAAAAAAAAAAAAAAAATCATCAGATTTTCCTATTAACAGTTGAACAAAATGTAAAATGGAATAGAATTTTCCCGAAATATAGATTTTATGATGAGAGAATTTTATTAAAAATAAAAAAAATAATATGCATGTATATTATGCAGAGTTGCCAGCATTTTAATTTATTCAGGAGCATTTTTAACCTTAATTCCATACTACTTTTTCTTTCTTTCTTTCTTTTCTTTTTTTTTTTAAGTAAATTTTTCTTATTTTATTGGAAACATATTTTAACACTTTCACGACCGCTGACCTAGATTCACGTCATTTGAAAATTTCTAATTCCACCAGTGGGCGTTTCTTCCGCAATTTGAACGTTATTTTTTTCTTAAAAATATACCCAATAGTCATATCTGTACTATCAGTATACTATGGACATAAATTCTTTGATTAGAAAGAGTAAAATTATAATGTATATTCATTTGTAATATAAATGTGAAAACGGGAAATTTTCTTCTGAAATATTGTAACTGGAGAGAATAACGCCCATGGGCGGACCTTACTGTGAAAAAGACAAAAACATGCGGTCGCGAAAGTGTTAAAACTAAAGTGATGAGAAATAAAGGCGGGGCTAAAAATGCTCTGGAATAAATTAAAATTTTGGTATTTCTTTTAACTACTACATGTTTTCAAAATTTATTTTTAAAGAATGTATCAGAGTCAGACCTCTCCTATGGAGAGAGGAAATGAAGTAAAAATAACACACTTTTTTGTGATTTGTTCTTTTTCTTTTAAATGCTAAGTGTTATACTCTTTTAAAAACACCCTTTTGTACACCATTTCTTTTTCTCAGAGATATTTATCAGCATTGCGATAACTCTAAAGATAAGTCTCCGTAATTGGGCGTTTACAGATAGATTGCTGAGACATTAATCAATATCATAGATGCCAACATTTTGATTTATTCCGGAGTATTTTTAGCCCCGCCTTTATTCCATACCACTTAATTTTTAAAAAGTTTTTTTTTTTTCTTATTTTATGGAAGTTGTATATTGGAGAAAATTTTTCTGTGAATAAAGTGGTGCGAAATAGAACAGGGGCTAAAAATACTCCGGAATAAATTAAAATGTTAACATCTATGTCAATATATTGGCCATAAAATTGAACTGGTTTGCATCGCAAAGTTCTTGTTCAAAAATTGGGATAATAATATATATATATATATATATATATATATATATATATATATATATATTTTAGATGTAGAAAATTTGAGACAAAGTACATTATATATTAAGTTTTACAAAACACATAATATATACGTAAAATTGTACATTAGGTACAATATACAAATACTTAAAAAATAAATAAATAAATAAATAAAGCATTCAGAATAGCTTTATTTTCCTTCTTTTTTTATTCCATTCGTACAATAAATGATTTATTCAAAATAAGAAATAGAATTTCTGGGGGGAAATTGCTAACGGCGTTTATTTCGCAACAGAAAGTAGCAGGGACGAATTTTTCGCGGAATAAAAAGTAATAGGTAAAAATAATAATAATAATAATAATAATAATAATAATAATATTACGGAGACGTTTTATAGGGGACATTTTTTTCTGATGTCCAAAACAAACATTCATTAAATTCATAAGAATCCTAGATCATATTTAATATATTTTCTTATAACATGTGGGGATTATGCGGAGTGCGAGGACATTATGGTATAAAACAAAAAACGTAAGAAATTTTATAATGCTTTAATATCATAGCTAAATTAAGCGTTGCCAAATACGGAGCGATAGTGAAGAGAGTGTAAAAAAGTTTGTTCATATATGGATTACCAAATCTGTGTACATTGTAACATGTACCACAAAAATTATATTACTTTTTGTGTCATACATCATCATATGGCAACATCATTTCGAAATTCATTTAAAAGGCAAAAAAATAAAAATAAAAATAAAATAAAATAAAAAAATAAATAAAAATAATAAATAAATAAATAAAATAAAATAAAATAAAATAAAATAAAATAAATAAATACGTAAGTAAGTATAAATAAAATAAAAGTAAATAAAATGGCGATTGGAGGAAAAACAATCGTAATTGAAAGTAACAGAAAATGAAATTAATAAACGCAATTAATTACATTTGATGAAAAAACTTTGTGTTATGCATGTTATGTGTTATCTCTTGTTTTTAAAGAAAGACTTTATACCGGAAAGTTTTTATAAATATTTTCCGTTTATATAATCACCGAAAATATATGCGTTGGATTCTTTTTTAAAAATTGTGATGATAAATCTGATTTAAAAATTAAAAAGGTTGACAGCTGTATGGATACATTAACTAACTGCAAACAGATACCATATGTAGTTTCTAAACATCCATTAACATAACTATTAAGACTCATCTAAAAGAAAATGGAATAAGGATTAAAAAAAAGGGGGGAAAAGGAAACTTTGCATTAAAATAATTTATTTTTTAAATACATTTGATCGTAACTTTAGATTTACAAAATACTGAAAGGTTTAATTAAAAAAAAAAAAAAAAGTAAATAAATGAAACAAAAGAGAATAAAGAAATAAAGAAATAAAAATAAAATAAAGAAATACATAAAAAAAAAAGAAAGAAATTGTAGTTTTCTTTTTAAGGTCTTAGCAAATATACTTACACAGCAAGCAGAAAAAAAGAGTATATCCATTTCATGGTTATTATATTTAAAATCTTCTATTAATAATCAATAAATAACTAAAATACAGTACCTGTTTCATCAGTCTATCTTTTAGTAAAAAATATTAGACATGAGTCATTTTTTATCCTTTTTGAGATACGTTATTTCCCCCCACCAGGTATGATGAAGCAACACAGTTTTTATATTTTAATCAGAATTTACTCATTAACCCTTTGCTGGTCCCATTTAATTTTACATCTCTGGTTCAAAAGGGTTGAATATTCTTTTTATTTTATTCTTTTTATGGAATAACAATATCCATTATTCACACCGGTATAAACTTTTCATGGAAGTACATTTATATTAACACATTGCAGTGGGTGTTTACACGATTTCAAAGTAAAACTCCACCCATTTTAAATTACAAAAACATCTGTCCCGATATGTGTTTTATAAATAAGATATAAATGAATGTATAAAGTAGTATACAAATAAATATAAAATTCTGATATGTCTAATAAATAAAACACTCAATTATACGTACATAATTATTGCCTATGAATTGTGTAGAAGACGATAGGAAGAGTGCAAACTCCTACCGAGTACAAACAGCGTAAAAATACAAGTTCCGCTGTTCCGCATACTATTTGTTAAATACACATATACACTAAGGGCCAAAAAAAAAAAAAAAAAAAAAAAAAACGCATTTGGATACTTTCATTTCTCATTGCAAAAATCACCTAATTTTGAAATTTACATGTAGGGATGTAACAGATAATGATTTTTTCGGATATCAAATACCTGAAATACTAACGTCTGCTGGATACGGGTATGCGGTATCCGGCAAAATCACTATCCGTTTCATCAATATTTTTAAGTGATTATATTGGACGTTTTTCAAAGAAAAAAATAAAAATTATTCAAGTGTGGCTTTTTTTTTTTTTTTTTTTTGTCCCTTAGCATAGATATAGCAAAAAACATATTCTCTAATCAAAAAAAAAAAAAAAAAAAAAAAAAAAAAATCACAACTTTTAAATTACAAACAGATAATAATTCTATAATATATATATTTAATCATTATTATTTATTTTCACAAAAAAAAAGAAAAGAAAAGAAAAATCTTAATCACATTTAGAGCGCTTTGCAGCGTTAGGGCCAGCAAAGGGTTAAACGAATTATTACGAAAAAATATGGAAACACATAATTTTTATTATTATGACAATGCGATGCACAAACACATTTAATGCTATACTGTCATTTCCTACGTATAATACGCAGGTCAAATAAATTTGATTAAAACTAAAAATTTCAATTAACGGATAAATTAAGACTTTTCTTCGTAGGGAACTTAGCTTCTTCTGATAATTAAAATTTCTGGTATAAATAATTTATCTTACCTGTGGATTATATGCAGGAAATTACGGTAGTTATTACCATATTTGTCATAAAAGCACTCTTCCATAGTGTTTTGCTATTGAAAATGGGAATAGTGCCATTTTAATTTCATACTATTAATCAAATAGATTTTTCTGCAAAATTTTTGGGAATGTATATAGTCGTCATTATGCTGATGATAAAATGTCACAAACATATTTAATTGTTGCATGTCGTATCCTTTTTGTCACAAGAATATACTTTTACCGTTTCACTCTTTCGCTACAACAAATACAAGGTACACCATTTTGCGTTAAAAATTCAAATAAAAATGTTTCTAATATTTTTGTAAAGTTAGGATCGGATTATATCTATGAACGTTATATTCAATCACTTATCTGTTTCAGAAAACAACCTACGATTCAAGGATAATTTCAATTGATTAGTTTTAATTTGATGAAGGCAAAAAATTATATTTTATGTTCTCAGATAATACAACAGGATTTCATTAAAACGAAATTAGTGGAACCATCAATATCTGTTCACGCATAAACTTTGTTATAACGAAGAAAATTCAACTTTGTATTTATTTATTTTGTTTTATTATTTTGAGGAAATTTATCGGAATACAAAGTATTCTTGGCGAACATAATTGTATATTTTTAGGTTAAATCCGATATCCGAATATGATACTCAAACCATCATGAGTTTCTATAATAACATTCATAAACTGAGAGGTAATTTGGACTGACTAATTTCAACATGATGAAGGTGAAATAATTTTTATGCTCTCAGACTAAGATAATACAATAAAATTCCATTAAAGCGAAATTAGTGAAACCTACAATATATTTATTTATAATAACTAATAATTAATTCTAATAAAACAAATTAAATTTATTTCAAATTTTGAGTAAATTAGTTGAATACGATGTATTCTAAAGAGCCTGGTCAATCAGAAGCGTATTCGAACGTATGATATGTTTATATGTTAAAAATATATCAGGATTACTTTTTAAGAGTTAAAGTTTTATAGAAAATTTTGTGTCCTTCTAAGGAAAGTTAAGAATACTTTATTCGGGTAAATTTCGAAATGGTACACAATTCATCACTTGTTTGCGAAAACAAGCATAAATTGAAGGGTTGTTTGAATTGATTAGTTTTAATTTTACGAAAGCGATTTTTTTTTCTTTTTATGTTTTGGGTAATGCAATCGGACAATCGGATTTCATTAAAATGAAATCAGTGTAACCCCCAATATCTTCTTATAATTAATTAAACTTTGTAATATCAAAATAAATTTAACTTTGTATTATTATTAACGAATGTTAAAAACACTTTGGCACACTCATTACTGCATCTGTTCCGGAGAAGATATGTGAAACATTTTTTATACTTTCAGGCAATGCAATCGAATTATATTAAAACGAAATTACTCAAACCGCCAATATTCGTTCATTAATAATTAAACTTTTGTTATAATGGCATAGCTGCCAAGTCTCACTTTTTTTCAATGGAGACTTCACATCGGATTCATACTGTACCAATTTTCCATTTATATAATCGTAGAAAAATCAACGTGACAGATTTTTATTCAGAAAATAACGGCAGACAGTCGGATTAAAAAAGAATTCAAAGTGCTGGCAGCTAAGGGAATAAAATGTGGCAACAGTATTAATGGAATGGAAAAGGAAACCTCAAATACATATAAATATTTTCCTTTTGAGGAAATTAGTTAAATACAAAATGCTGTTAGTATAATAAGTTATAAAATAAACATAAATTTTTAAGCACAGATTTCCCTATGCGTATTCGTCTGTAATTACATTTCATTGAAACTTATCGTAATTTCCCGCGCCTGGTTAGATAAATCAGTTTTACGCGAGAAATTTTAATTAACAGAAAAGCTATATCTCTATAAGGAAATACTTCGCACAAAATACTTAAGTCTGTTCTATTCATTCAGTCGTGCACATGAGGGTCCATCCACACCCAGCAACCGTACATGCTGTCTCATATAAATATAATTTCATCTGTTTAATAAAAGTTTTGGTGTGATACAGATTTATCTATTATGCGAATTATAAGTAGAAAATTATAGCAACTATATACGATAACTTCGAATTCCAAAGTGGAGGGACGGAAGCACATTTGATAAAGATCTCGCACCTTCCTCTGCGTAAGGATGAAAACTGAACGGGGTGGGATGTCCTGAAAATCAGTTTCACTGCCAATGGGGAATTGGAAACATAAAAGAATAAAAATACAAATAGGTGTCTGCAGCTAAAACAGAAAAAAGAAGTACAAATTGTAATAGTAAGAAAGTTACAAAATTCGTAGTAAGATTAGTGATAGGAAAATTATTTTTGGATTTCATGAGCAAATTATATATATATACATACTTGCCAACCATCTCATTAATAACCGTACAATTGTTAACGCCCCCTGAAAAAACGCCCCTTTTCTCACACCACTATATTTTTAGAGTAATTCTCTCCAAATTTTGTTACGATTAAATAAGACTAGAATTACTATAAAAAATTATTGGTGTGAAAAAAGAGGCGGGGACTAAAAATTGTACGGTTCATAATGAGATGGTTGGCAAGTATGTATATATATATATATGATAGATATCATAATAAATTTTAACATTAAAATTCAAGCATTTAATAGATACATGCCAATACCAACACACACATACACTAGTGGCGGATCCAGAACTTAACTTTGGGGGGGGGGGGGGCTAAGATTTTTCAAGATGTAATTCCAGATCAATGAAAAGTTTGCAAATGTACTATTCAATTGGAAATGTCAGTACTTTCGGGTTCAGCCCCCTAGCCCCCGCCCCCCCTCCCTTAAATTCGCCACTGACACACACACACACACACAAAAAAAAAAAAAAAAAAAAAAAATAATAATAATAATAATAATAAAAATAAAACTGATTTTAACACAGTAAAAAACTATCTCAGAAATGTTACCATTCATATTTAGATCCAATAAGAGACAAAACCAATTTAAATTACTTACGCCCACAGGAGTAAAAAGGACCATTATACCAATTGACGGAGAAAGTTGATGAAGGTACTCATTAAATGTATTAAAAGTGATTCAGGAATATATATAAAAAAATAGATATACATATATATATTTCAATTTTTAATAGAATCGCAAATAATTAGCACCCACCACTCGACCCCGATTCCGGCAGTGTTGCCAGATTTGACGGAATTTTTATTTAATATTCACCAATAATTTTTAATTGTAATGTTTGCTTAATCACTTCGAAGATTGATAGTCTATTGAGGCCTCGCAGCGTTCCTAAAGTTTAACACTGATTTAATTATACTCGCACCACTATCGTAAAATAATACTTTTTTGTTTAGTGTTTAGACATGTTTTAGCATCAAAACATTCAAGAATTTTTTTTTTTTTTTTAGTTACGATAGTGGTGTCAATATAATAAAATGAGAGTAAAATTTTAGGAACGCTGGGGAACGAACTGTCTATTATATGTATCAAATATCACTTCTCAAAATTATTAGTGACTATTAAATAAAAAATCCGACAGATCTGGCAACGACTGTTAACGATCGTTGCTTTGTGAGAATATAAATTCTTATCTTAATTAAAATTTTTGGGGTTAAACTGATTTATTTCACCTACGAATTACATGTAAGGAATTACGGCAACTGTACACGATCACCGTCTTGTATAAATATATAAATTCGTCTGTTGATTAAAACTTTTGGTGTAAAACTGATTTGTCTGATCTGCGAATTGTAAGCAGGAAATTACGACAATTATACGAAATTTGACTTTAGTTAATAGTATTTATTAATTAAATTATTATTTTAGTTAATAAAATAATATTTATATAACTAAATAATATTTTATTGACTAAATTATTATTGTTGATTTTAGTTAATAGTAATAATAAACCCGTACGGTTTTTGTCTGGCTTATATACAAACTTGCATGTTTGATTCAAAGTTCGATTGTAACTTTTTGTTGGCATGATAATAGGACCGACACAGAGGAATTTGTACAACACAGAAGAGCTGATAGAAAACACATAGTTTTGAACTCACTGTCATACACTCAAATGCTATTAACGAAATAATAAATTGAATTACTTGGCTATGACGGACCCATTTTTTTTTTTTTTTTTTTTTTTTACAAAGCAGACATTGGGGGGGGGGGGGGGTAAAAAAAGTTAATATGAGAAATACATCTGCGCTTTTCAGCTATTTTTTTCTTTTATGAGAACTGAAAAAGAAGATGAAGGAAAGAAAGAAAAGAAAAGAAACGCACTTTTTATCTAAAGATAATAGTATTCAAACATGATCTAGCTCTTTAATTACAAATATTTCAAAACCCCGTTTCAAGGATGGAACACGGGTTCAGAATTCATACTTCATACCACAATCAATATAAGGAAATTTTCTACTTCTTAAATCAACGATATTATAAGTAGAGAAATTTCTTAAACAAATACCGGTATGAATTCTGCACCCGTGTTCCATTCCTGCGCTTTCCCAAAATAGTGATTCATCCAAATCGAATCGAAACACATCTCAGAACTTATATTTAAAACAGATAAATAAATATTAATAATAATCTCTCCATTTTTTGTAACCATATCAATGAAACAAGCACAAGCACAAATGCGTCTTTCTAATATGGAGAGCTGAGTTTACACAGAGACAGATGGCTGGAGAGAAGAACCGAATTTTTGAAATACTTTCTTGAAAATTGTTAAAAACTGTTTTCCGCCCATACTTTGAAATTCGATTCAATATCTTGTCTGGCTATTAGAATTCGAAATTCTTCACTTCTGCGTGAATATTATTCTTTTTCTCCTTATTTTACAATTTTTTCCGTTGAAAAACTAAATTTGCGAAATCTGACATGCTGATGCTGTAAGGTAGAAATTAAACACTTTAGAATCCTGGGCCATTTGTAAAACCATTAACAATAATTGCCAGGCCGTCAAGAGACTTAAATTGATTTAAGAGTTGACCAGTTAACACTTGTAAATTTTGTTCATTGTAACACTTGTTTAAATATTGTAATCGAGCGTTAAGAGAAAAATTTCTTTCAAGCAGTTTCTGGATTTTATTTCTCTACGGGTAATACGTTACTAAAAAACTCGGAAATTAAACAATAAAGAACCCATATACATTACTGCTTACATTTGCATCGTATCCATTTCGAAATATGTCATCATGTGGATACATTTCCTCAATATGTCAATTGTTGACAAATCCTTGTCACCATGTCGTACTAATGGTCTGATGGTACGCTTTCCTCAAGAGAAAATCCCGAAAACAAATCGAATTTCATTCGCTTGTACTATGATGTTTCTTTTCTCCTCCCAAGCCAACCTCCTTTTATTACTTTTTTATTTGTAGGCAAATAATGAATGACGACCCTCAGATCACGTAAAAAAAAATGGTAATAATAAGTCCTCAAATCACGAAATCCTGTCTTACATCCCATTACAAGCTCAAGCTACTCCATTTCCACATCGGCTTCTCTGTCTCCCAAAACTCTTGCCTAAGGTTCAATAGGACCGCCGCTCTCTTATTGGATCCTATTGCGTAAGGCGGAGTTGAAAGCCTGTCAATCAACGAGTCATGGGCGGAGAATTGATGTGCCATCTTCTTCCCACCCCTTACGATGCAAGGAGGCGGAGTCGAACGTTTGGGCGCGTGTCGCAGCCTGGTCAGTGAGTATTTGTTTCCCGCTAGAACTAGAACTCGAGGTTCGGTTATCCCCAATCTTTTCGATTATACCAATGATTTGATCCCCCCTTTCCCTCCCGAGGGTCTCTCAACAAGGGATCGTAAAGGGGATTAACCCAGTGATTGTTCGATTCTTTCAAGATTTTGTAATGCATTTGATTTTGGAAAAGTCTGGGGTTCCCTGAGGAATTGGGTGACTTCGGTAATGGAGAACAAGGTTTAGAACTTAACAAAACTCTTGGACACTTGTGGAGAACATGTCATACGCGCAGTTTGGATACGCTGCGTTTACTCCCACAACCCAGGTGAGTTTGGACTCTTTTCCTCTTTTAATAACAATTAGCTGTTACCTTCCAACAGGCTTAATTTGGGTTGTTTATCACTGTTTCGTATTATACTAAATAATTATATCAAGCTTGTTGCTTTAATTGGAAAACTCTATTAAATTATTGAGAAATGAGGTCATATTAATCATATTAATTTACAAATGACCTATGGAAAAAATTCTTTAACAAAAAATAATTGGAAAATATGTCTGGAAATAATTAATATGCATTTATTAATTAACTTTAGCAATTATTATCTATCAACTTGTTATCGATTCAAAAGTCAGATAGTTTCAACTATAAAAGAAGTCACTACTCTGTAATAATTGTGGCCTTTTAAAAAAGATTATTAATAAACAATTTATTTTAAACTTTTAAAATATTGTTTATTTATTTATTTTTAATCTTTACAGTGGGAGGTACATTGAAGGGTCAGAATATATATATATATATATATATATATTATTTTATTGTATTATTATTGTTATTCGTCTATTTAATTTTTTAAATAGTAATAATGAATCCGAATTTGTATACATCTTGTACAGATAATAGGCATCGTAATAAGCTCATTTTATTAACATTAACATTAACATTATTATTATTTTATTTTGTTAACTTATTTTTATTTGTTAACTTATTTTTATTTATTTATTTTTTTTTTTGCTATAAATTAAACCGGAATTAAAGATTTCAATTTCGTATTTTATTTTGATTAGTTTAGTTTAGAAGGTGTTACATTGTAAGTTTTTTCCCCCAACTTTTTCTAATTAGCCCTTTTACCTAAGGAATATATATATATATATATATATATATATAGAACTACAAAAAAAAAAAAAAATCGATTAAAATTAAAAGGTTTACACCGGCAATTTACACTCGGCAATAATTTAAAATGTTTGTGAGCTGGTTAAAATATCGTTAAACAAAAATTTCCGGTATAAGATATATATATATATATTTATTATTATTGTTATGTAGACGGACAGAATCTTCCGCTGGACCTAATACATTATGCAAAATATTTTTTTTTTAATTTAATTATCACTTACAAAAATAAATTAATAGTAATTTCAGAAGAAATGTAATGTATAATTCCGTTTGGTAGTTGTTAGCTTTTGCTATTTTATATACAAAGAAAGCTATTTAACATTATTATAAAAATAATCTTGTATTGGGAAAAAAAAAAAAAAAAAATCTTAGTTGAAAAATTGTATTAGAAATTATTAAATATGAAACTATGATATAGTCTGAAATAATTTCTTTTTAAATCACACCACAGGATCGTAATCAGTACAAATACTTTTATCTAAAGTTTTCTTGTTTGACTTCATATGTTTTATGGATATGTTTATGTACTTATTTTATCTTTAACCGAATAGTTTTCTGCTTTCATAGTATTGAATTTAATTATAACTTTGTCCAAGAATAAATTATACACAAAATATTCTTTTTAATGTTAAATCCCAGTATAGAAATTAAAAGATTTTGTCAACAATTTTTTTTTTATTCATGAAAGCAAAATATTTCATTGTTTATTACTAATCGCAATATTTATCGCAAAAATTTAAGTTAAAGAGAAACAATACTACATCAGAAATTTGTAAATAAGTTAAAATATATATATAGTATTAGAGCTAGTATTATTTAAATGTTCACTGTTTATTAAATGATTGATTTAAATTTAAAAAAACAAACAAACATATATTTGCTTTATGAAATTATCTGACGAGAAATTTGTTCATCTTTCTAATGAATGTATGTGTGCTTTACTTGTAAGCAAAAACAATGAGCAGGATGATTTTCTTTATTGTAAGTAAATTTCATTCACTTGAAAACAAATGGAATGTGGATGAGGTTTTTAATGTCATTTGGAGAGAATATTATTTCTCGCCTACAGATTGTATTTTTTACTCATTGTTGTCAACTTTTACGCTTTTTAGCTATCGGAAAAAAATTATAGAAATTTTTATTTTATTAAGTCAGTCAGAACTGTTTTAGAAATATATAAAAACTTTCTATAAATACTTTCCGGTAGTTAAAAAGCATAAAAGTTGTCAACCACACTGTTAATAATTTCTGTAAATTTAATGTAAATATTTATCCAGAGTCTCTGTAAATTTACAGTAATTCTTAGTTAAAAGCGAATAATCGAGAATCTCAATATTTATTCTGTATTTTTACGTAATTTTATTATTTAATTTTTTAATTAAAATTAAAAATGACTGTTTCTACTTTAGCAAAAGCATTCCAAGTCCGAAATATATTCTCACCATTAATTAATTAATTTAATATTAGTTATTAAAATGAATGTATAAAATAAGTTTTTTAACATCCCCGTTTATTTTTCTCTGTAATTTTACGTAAGACTTAAGATAATAGATTACACAGAGGTTTTTTTTTTTTTCTGTTGAAATTTTTAACAGTGCATGTATTATCAGTAGACGGGACCAGTGCTCTCAGATTGCGCGACTTTTTTATTCAAACATAATTTCACCAATAATTTTGAGAAGTGACATTTAATGTACATAATCGACAATTAATCGTCTATTATGTATATCAAACATGACTTCTCAAAATTATTGGGGACTATTAAATAAAAAAGTCGCGCGATCTCGCAACACTGGACAGGACCTTTTTATTGCAAATTCATGCAAAAAAATTGGCCTCTAAAGAAGCCAATTTTTTTGCATGAATTATTTATTACTAGCAGGCTTTGCCCGCTTCGCTGGTCTCTATATCTAAATGAATTTTTTTAAAAAATAATCAATATTTTTTATGCCGTTCTACAAATTAAAACTAAAAAGAAAGTACATTGAAATTGCTTAAAAACTTCGCTTCGAGCCCTCGCTGACTTCGGCAGAGACTTCTTCACCACAACGTCTTGGTACTGGATAATTTAATTTAATCTAATTTATAGAAATTTCAATAATACAGGAAAAACTGCATTAGTCTTTTTTTTTTTTTTTTTTTTTGATAATAAACAGAACGCACAATATTTTACATGGAGATATTTTGTATAATTAGGCCAATTTAAAAAAAAATGCTTTTCCTTTTTTTTTTTTTTTTTTTTTTTTTCCACTCGCATTACAAAAATATTTAGAATAAAATTGAGAAAATTTGTGCAAAAGCATTGAAACAGCTTGGACCTCTTGGCGGAATTTGAAATTTGGCACTGAAGTAGCTCGGACGTTTCTCGCCAAAATGATTACTTATGCATTTGCAATACCCATATCAACTCATCGCCGAAATGACAACAAAATTATAAATAATTATAAGATTTAAAAAAAAAACAGAACTTTTTATATGCCATGTTTTTAAATTTTCTGTTGAATCTTATAGCTATAGAAATATATTAGCACTTTATCAATGTGTAGAAAATTTTAGAAAGATAATGACGTCAGTTTTTGTGAGATGCATAATTTAATTTTTTACAACTTTTTAATGTTCACGTTTAATTAAATGTATTTATTTTTATGTCGAAAAAAAATAAAAATAAAAATAAACTCGTGTTTTTTTTTTTTTTTTTTTTTTTGGGGGGGGGGACAACTATTAAATTATAATTAATATTCATTTTCATATTTTAATTAATTAAAAGAAAACTTTGGAACGTAATATCTTTAATAACTTGATATAAATAGTGTCCACACAAAAAATGAACAATTTTTAGAGCTCTTTTAAAAAGTATAATATATATGCAGTATTAAAAAAAAAAAAAAAAAAAATCATCAGTTTTTTACTAAGTTTTAACTAGTAACTCTAGAACTCCTAATATCTCCCACACTAATAACCAGAATTTCAGTTCTATAGGTTGAAATGGAGGCGAAATGCAGGTTAATACTATGTTTAAAACATAAGGAAACTTTTTTTTTTTTTTTTTTTTTTTTTTTTTTTTTTTTCGAGCCTACATTTTATAAAGTCTATACGATAATTCTTATGACTTGCATAAATTTTGCTATTTATTTTAAATCTCAGATTTAAATGGGAATAGTGTTCTAATGTTTTTGCATTCGAAAAATTCACTGGCACTGCTAATGTGCTTCTCAGGTACCCCAACAATATGCTATATTGAAAGCGAAACCGTTTGAATTTATTTTTTAAAACTTTAGTTGCATGCGATTTCATGTGCCATTAAATTTCAGTATTTAATCCAGTATTTATTAATTCAAATTTTTATTTATAAAATGTACATGTTATGCTGATAAAAAAATAACTTTACAAATAAATTTCCTTTATAATTTTATATACAATTTTGCCTTCAAATAAATGACCTGTGATATAGCTTAGATAAATCTAAAAAGTCCGAGCTTTTGAAAGAAAAATATCGAGTACTAAAGGTTAAACTAAATTAAAAGAAGTTTTCTCCCTTTTCATAGCAAGAATAGCTTAACTGACAAACAGGGGTAACATCTCCGTAAGGTATACAGCAATATTCATAATGTAGTATTTTAGTATCTTTAATTTTTCATTTTTATACAAACTTTTCTTTTCTTTCAACCTCAACGGTCAAAATGAATTATGTACATATAAGGTATCTGGAAAATTAAATTTTTAAAGATGAAAGCTCCGATTTAGAGCTAAATTTTAACAGGGTAATACTTAAATGCTATTCTATGATATTCTAAAATTTTCTGATGTAAATTAAAAAATAAGATAAACTGAACTAAATTATACATTTCTTATCGAACTGTGTAATTCTGATTGTGTCAAAAGATACAATCACGACTGTAATCTTGATTTACATTGAAATATGTTTAAATAAATCAAATTTTAAAAACAGCTTAAATTTTGAGATGAAACGAATCTACATTTAGATGAATAAAAACTATATGTAAGCAAATGTCTAACCATGTTTTTGCAATTTTACCGTGGTTACTTACAATGTTTTTATTCATTAGTGTTTAACATTTGTATTTCGCTGCAAGACATTCTTCAATGTTTGCGAACAGTGTTCCCAAATTCAAGGATTTTATTATTATTATTATTATTATTATTATTATTATTATTATTATTTAAATTCAATAGTAACCATTAATTTTGAAAAGTGTTGTTTGATGAAAGGTTTGTATATGATAGGAGATTAATGTTTGAAGTCAACAGAAAAACATTACAACTTAAAATTAGTAATAGATATTAAACATAAAACTTTCTAAAAGTTGGCAATACTATCCCTGTTCCGTGATGCAACTCAACTTTTGCGAATGTGATTTGCAGACGATATACACATCCGGATATTCTTCTTCCCTTCGGCGCCTTTTAGCCTCCGATGCTTTGTAATTCGAATCTTGTGTCTTTCCAAAGCAAAGCTTAATCTGTGTTATACTTTCATTTCACTGGCTTTTTGAGGAAAGGAAATGAATTTTATACTAAGAAAATGATGAATTTTAATTCTCTATTGTCTGTTTATTTCTTTCGACGTTAAAAACAAGAATAGGAACAGATAAGATATAAATGAAAGAAATGAGGCCATGTGCTAACCGAAAACACTAATCCGATTTATTTATTTATTCCCAAAAAACAAGATTAATATTAATAAAAACAATGAATATTATATTTTTTCTGATATATTTGTTTAGAAAATAATGAATTTAATAAAAATCATTCGATTTTATTTAACAATTATTGTATTCGATATCAGCTTAAGTCATTTTCTTCCGAAACTGTGTAACATTTACTTTCTTTTCTAAGAAATAAATATGCAAAATTGAACCAGAAAAACAAAATTAACAGTTATTTATTACATTTTTTTAGGTCTTTTTAAGGCAAAAAGATTTTTTCCCCCACTTGAAGGGGGAGGTGGGGGGTGTAAGATTACATTATTCTGCGTAATAAATTTCTTTTTTGATGATTGTATTCTTATAAACCTTTTTATTCTTATAAATTTTATCTCTAACACACCCCCACACAAAAATAATATATATATATATATATAAATAGATTATCATATTTTTAAATTGGTGCATAAGGTGATTCGGAACCCTCAAATTTAGTTTTAGTCATCAAATTTATTTTTGTTAAAGATATAATTTCAATAGAAAAGCCCATTAGCGGAATTTTTTTCGAATGTAAAATATACTTTTAAATTATATTAAAAATCTTTTAAAATATATGTAGGTTTAATTTAGTATTAGTCAATTTTTCATTTTAATACTTTTAAAATTTTCTAGCAATTGTTTCTAATGTCCATTAGAAATTATTGGAAGACTTCAACAATTTCTTATTAAAATGCACGTTTATTTATTTATTCTGAATTATTATTATAAAATAGTAAACTAACCCTTAGGCAGAGGTAGGGCTATATTAAATTAATATAACCCTGTGTGCTAAAACATTCTAATATTTTACCCTATTTGTTGAATGGGATAAAATATTAGAAGACAAGACTAATCATTTATAATTTCATTTACCTAAAGTAATAAAGAAAATTAACTTTAAATATAAATGCATTGATAAATAAATGTAAAATTGTAAATAAAATGTCGTTCAGATTTTTGCTACATTAAACATTAAACAAACAAACAACAACAACAAAAAAAAAAAAAAAAAAAAAAAAAAAGAAAGAAAAAACAGATTTAAAGTAAAAAAAATCTGGCGTGGCTCCACTCGACTTTCCGAACATTGAGTAATTAACAGTTTTGTAAATAACGTAAAGAAAGAGGAGTTGTTAAACAAACAAAAGAGAGAAAACCATAATAGTGTGTTTGAGTATTTTTCTCCCTATATTACACGATATTTAACGCTACTGAACTTTGAGCCCATAGATCATAATGATAAAGAATTTTTCGTTGTGTCCCTGTAAAAACGTATAAATGCTAGATTCACCAATATGCTTATAGTTAGTGCAATAGTGATTTATAATATTCATATAAATTTTCAGTTCAATTGAATAAAGCGTTTAGATGCTATCGCACTTTTAAAAATTTGGTTCGATAGGCCATAATGATAAAGAATTTTTCTTTGTGTCCCTGTAAAAAAACTCTAAGTGCTAGATCCATCAAAATCAATAGTGTTCGTGCTACAGTGACTTGTAACATGCGTACCAACTTACAGCTCATTCGAGCAAAGCGTTTAGACGTTAGCGTGTTCACTCACACACATACACACATACATACACACACATACATAGTACATCATCGTAAAAATAGTGAAAACGGACTAAGGGGACCTCGAAAAGTATAGAAACATCAAAATTTCAAATTCGGATTTTTGACATGATTACAATACTTTTCTCACTATAGTGTTCGGAAAGTAAAAAAACAGTACTGTTTGTTTTTAGAAGTTAACGACTTTATGATGAATGTTTTCAAAATAGAACATTTAAGTAAGGGGATGCTATTGCAATATTGTACTTTTATTCGATTATCTAGTTATAAATCTGTTGTGTATGTATAAGGGTGCTCAAATAATTTTACAGATAAATGGTTCTTTTGAATTATTTTAGAAAAATTAATTTTGAATTTTTATATAAATTGATGCTATTATTTAATTAGCCCTTTATATTTAAATTCATTCTGTATTCACTTATTCATTTAATTTTTAGTTTCTGATTATATATATATATGTGTGTGTATATAATCGTATAAATATTGTAGTATATATAATATGATTTTTTAGAGATTTAGAAACATTTACACGTTAGCTCTTTTAAAAGAAAACAAGAAATTTCCCAAAATTAAACGAAATATTTTTTTAATCCTAGCTTAACTGAGCACGTATATGAATGTAGTGGTAGAAAAATCAGAAAAAAAAAAAGTACTGAGAGTAGATACCCTAAAAATTAGTCTTTTCCTATCAGGGCAGAAGCCAGAAAATATAATTTATTGTTCGTTTTTCAAGTAATGTCAGATGGACTCGGTAATATTATTTTCTTAATCTTTTTACCCTCTTTACTGGTATAAAATATTTTACCATATAACATTTTATTTAATCAGTTAAAATGCTCTTATTGAGAGTGAAAATATCAATTTTTTCTTTAGGATTTTTTTTTGATAAATAAAAAGTTCTTTCTTTTGACTTTAATTAACTCTTTCTGTAGCATTTCTATCGGTAATATAATAAAAAGACATCAATACTGGTGTAATCTGCATTCCCGAGATAGATTTTCAATCACCTTGAGCTGGTTTTCTTTTAGAACTATGATTTTCATAAGAATTGATTTAGAGATCATAAATAAAATTCTAGAATTCATCTTTCAATTTCCATACATATAAACATAATTCTTCAATTCATCTATCAAAGTCCATAAGATATAAACGCAGTTCTTCAATTCATCTTT
Organism: Salticus scenicus; assembly: GCA_963930645.1. Lineage (NCBI taxonomy): Eukaryota > Metazoa > Arthropoda > Arachnida > Araneae > Salticidae > Salticus > Salticus scenicus. The sequence continues at coordinate 319,952,199 of OZ005654.1, forward strand.
CAAAGTCCATAGATATAAACATAATTTTTCAATTCTTTATTCATTTTGAAATCAAATGCTTCTAAAGGGAAGTTTATTGCTTATTTTTGTTTAGTTTCGTTGACATCAATGAAAAAATTGCATATTTTACAACGCAGCAATGAATCCAGACAGCGGAACCTAAAAAGATAAGCGTAAATAATTGTATAACAAATACATTTCGTTTTGCATTTATAAGATGCAAAAATTTTATCTCGCTATGATTATTGTAATAATTAGAAACAAGCTTAAAGAAACAAAGTAAAAATTCTGTGTTTTATTTTATAATTAGAAACAGCATAAATATGTAATGAACAGATTTCATTTATTTTTGTTTTATTTTACCATAGATCATTTCCAAGGACGATTTTTGAAGTTAATTAACAGCTAGATTCCGAACTGCTTAGTTTGATTACTAGCTTTTCTCTCCACAAATATATAAAAATAGTATTAAATTCTTCTTTTTGTCATTTCTTTTCCGGTTTTGCAAGGACGCAAAAAATGACCGTACAGTGACGAACCAAACCTGTTCACTATCGACTTTAAATAATTTCAATAATTGACTGACAAATTGTTGTTCACATACTTCCACATTATTTGTTTCTTCTGATTAGAATTATATATCTTATCAATATATCAAGTTTCATCAACACGTATTTCCGGTCTTCTTCTCGTAATCAATCGTTTGGCATTGTAAAGGAGCGACTTAACAATCTCCAGCACATATGTTACTCTTCTAAATCCTGTAAAGCTCTTCTTACCCCATACTTTATTCAAATCACCAACAGCTATCCTTTCTTTTTTTCTATTGACATTAATTCATTTTAATAATTGAATGACAATTTCTTCCCCCTTCCCATTCTTCTTCTCCTTTTCTTTTCTTTTTCTTTTGTTTAATTAGAATGATATATCTTAGCAAGATATCAAGTTTCAGCAACACGCGTTTACGGTCTTCTTCTCGTAATCAACCGCTTGGCATTGTAAAAGTGCGACTTAACAAACTCCAGAACATATACTACTCTTCTAAATCCCGTAGAATTCTTGTTACCCCATACTTTATTCAAATCTCCAACAACTACCCTTTCTTTACCGCTATTAACTTTAATTCATTTTAATAACTGAATGAAAAGTTTTGACCACATTCCCATTCTTATTATTTTTTCTGATTGGAAGGATATATCTTAGCAAAATATCAAGTTTCAGCAACACGCGTTTACGGTCTTCTTCCCGTAATCAACCGCTTGACATTGTAAAAGTGCAACTTAACAAACTCCAGAACATATACTACTCTTCTAAATCCCGTAGAACTCTTGTTACCCCATACTTTATTCAAATCTCCAACAACTATCTTTTCTTTCTATCAACATTAATTCATTTTAATAATTGAATGAGAAGTTTTGACCACATTCCCATTCTTATTATTTTTTCTCATTGGAAGGATATATCTTAGCAAAATATCAAGTTTCAGCAACACGTGTTTACGGTCTTCTTCCCGTAATCAATCGCTTGACATTGTAAAAGAGCGACTTAACAAACTCCAGCACTTATACTGCTCTTCTAAATCCTGTAGAACTCCTGTTACCCCATCCTTTATCCAGATCTCCAACTTCTCTCATCTATCTCAACCCATCGGAAATCAAATGGCCAAATAATATAGCGGATGAAAATATACCCCTGCTCTTTACTCAACATTCAATTCAGCTATCGGCAGGGGCTACAAAAACGCGTTCGAGGGTATAATAGCCGCCTGTTTTCAATAACCCAGGCTATGAAAAGCAGGGTGAATTAGCGATAAATGGAGCGGGGAGGGTAGACTTGAAAAGCGGGGTTACGGAATAGAAAAGGCAGTGTGAAAAGTCATTAGAGTGTCAGAGTCGTCGGTTTTCTGCTCTTCAGGGGGTTGGTTTCGGAGGAAGATGGGGAGAATCATTTTCCCTTTTACGTGGATGCGACACCAGATGAAGCGAGGCGAATGTTTGTGATAAGGTGTTTCGATTTTCTTGTTCATTTTTGGATTTTAGATGATGTCGAATCAAAAAAAAAAAAAAAAAAAAATAGATGGACCTGTCTAAATTACGTCTGATTTTTTTTTTTTTTTTTTTTTTTTTTTTTAAATTGAAAAAATGAATTGAATTGGTAACGTAGCTTGTATTTGAAACAACAATGGTGAATAATTTATATGAAATTTTGTTCCTGTTAGGATTCGCTGCTTTGTTTTTACAATGCAAGTAAAAGCAATATTTTTGATAGAATGAATGTATTAGAAAACTACAATTGTACTTTTTCTCACCTACAATAAAATTTCGACAAAGGAAGATAGATCGTTTTATCCTTCTGTGTTCAAATTATTTTAGGTTGTTCTTCTACTCAATTCTTTCACACTGAAAAAATTGTTTTACTGCGAAAATCGAATTTGTCTTGCTGAGTGATTTAGTAGATATATTTTTTTCATTTTAATAACAATTCTACAGTTAACCAAGACCAAAATAATATGGTTGAAAGAAGATGAAGAGTCATTATCTCAGGATAGTCCAATAAGCTACGTCATAGATATTTTTGTTCTCTTCGATTCTGGTAAAAAAACAAAAAACAAAACAAAAAATAGAATGTTGAGGATATATCAACATAAAATTTAGTTGATTCAACAAAATTTTTGATGTTTCAACAAAACATTTTTTTTTTTTTTTCTGTGTTCAGGACTACTTCTTTTTCTGCTTATTTTTTAAACCAATTATTTCTTCATCAACATATGGTTGTCATTCTATGTCATTCTGTCTCTTCCATGGACAAACAAACAAAAAATAAAATCGAATCAAATCTTTATACGATCTTTTTCAGTGGTTTATTACTGGAGAGAGTAATAGATTTAGTAAAAGAATTTTGCATAATTTGACATTCTAAATGAAAGTAATCGGAAATAAAAATAATTTTCATGCATAGTAGGTTAGGTCTATATGTGAAATGAAATTGAAGATTAAAATGAATAAAGAAACATTTTGAAAATTTACACTAGAGTACTTTAAATATTTGAATCATCTTTCTCTCTTTTTTGTTATGTAATAGCTGAACTTCAAGAATTAGGTGTTATCTGTACAAAAATTTTAAAACTTAACTACGTTCAAATTTTTCCTATTACATCTTATGTAATAGTTACCTACATAAGGTTTATAAACAGTGCATGTTATTACTAGTTTCAATTGTTAGCCTACATATTGATCTTTTGCGTGAATATTAAAGAAATATTGAAAAAATATCACAACATGGCTATAGGAATATCTTCGACTTTTTAAAAACTATAATAAGAAGTTAGCGATTACACTTCAGAGTTTCAGAAGTTTATTTTTATTTATGTATTTATTTTGTTTATGGAAAAGTTTAGAGAAAACCTTTTGCATATAAATACTGTTTCAGTGATTTGTGACAAAGTGTAGTTATTGTCACAATATTAAGAAGTTATGAAAGCAAGCAATATTTAATAATTTCAAAAGTGATACCACATTTATTATTATTATTATTATCATTATTATTTTCGTGAAGCCGCACAATTGAGAATGAAGAATTGAGAATGAAGCAATGAATTTTAGTTTTTACACTTTTGGTACAGTTAGATTATACTATTTTAATTTAAAGGTTCATTTTACATACAGTTTTAGATTGCATATTACTTTTGTGCAACTTTCTCAAAATATATGTATTTTTATTTATTTATTTATTTATTGCACATTATTTTGATTTATCTTAAAAATTCAAGCAGGTTTTTAATTTTAGAATATTTTTAACTTTCTTTTTAAAATAGAATGTTAGTATCAGATTAAATAAAATTATTTTAAATATCTCACTGCACTGCTATTAAAGATATTTTGATTCTTTGCTGTTTTTTTTCTTCTGCTTGAAATGCTATTTATTTATATATTGTTTTGGTACATTGAAAATCACTAAACAAGATATTTCTAATCTTTATTTTCATTCAGTTTCTTCACGAATCTCTATGAGTTATTTATGATAATAATATTATACATATGCACACACATATACATACCATGTTATTAAAGTAAAATGGTATGAATACGCATACATTGATACTATATGTCATGAAATTATTAATAACAGTATATTATGATTTAAAGACTTTTAAATGTCGTTACGTACAAATAAGTGTCAGATGTTATGCTTTGAGATTTATATTCGACAGTTAGTTACGAAAACCTTTTTTTAAGACTTCAATTAGATGTATTCCTTTAGCAAGCTTTTGTACTATTTTGTACATTAAAGGGGTGTGTGAGGAGATTTGGTTAGAATAAATCTTATTATAATAAATCTTATTTTTAAAAATATTTTAATTTGAGAATTAACACTTTCATGTATAAAAAATGTTTTTAACTTCATTAAATAACAACAATAACAATAAACGCATTTTTAAGCATTTAAAATTTATTCCATCATAAACAATTCAGAGTAGTTTTTTTTTCCCCCTTAATTAAGTTAAGAAAACATACTTTGACACACAAGAGAAAATTTTTATTTATCTATATTATTTTACAAGCATTTTCAAATGTACCATTAAAGAAATGTTTTTGATTTTGATTATGTATTATAGTAAAATGAGTAATTCTTTAGATGCAATTACATTAAATTTGAGAATGTTAATTATTTGAATTTTTCTAAGCACAGAAATTTCAGCCCGTAATTGATATAAATAACGCAATGAACAACTTGTACTTTTAAATTTTCACTTACTGGAAATCTTTTAATTTAAAAGAATTTATATTCACAGGATTCGATGCAGTTATTATTATTTTTTTTTTTGACTGGCACTATTTTTATAAAGAAATCTTTGTATTATTCAATTGAAGAAAAGTAACGCGAACGATTATTAAACATTTATATTAAAAATAACATGGTATTAAAAAAAAAAAAAAAAAAAAGAAAGAAAGAAAAAGAAAGAAAGAAAGAAAAGACTTAGTCGAGTCCTATATTTACGTAAAAATTTGTTTTTCTACCCCTCATAGTTGACGTTTAAATTATTTAAATTTATTTATTTATTTATTTATGCAGTATGTGGCAATAATACTGCAGTACGGGTAAATTTTTCTGAATATACACCCAGAGCCAAATTTATTAATAAATAATTACAAGATAAAAAGAACTTTTTATATACCACATTTTTAAATTTTCTGTTGAATCATATAAACTTGACGAATCTATGTATTAATAAATACTTAAATTTTTTTTTTTTTTTTTAATGAATTATCCCATCAACTTGACAGAAAATGATCAAACGCGCAATGAAGAGAGCAAGTATAAGAAGTTTCCAAACATTTTTTAATTGAATAAAAGTATTAAAAGAATGTATTGTCGTCGTGTTCTGAGCTATTCTAAAAGTTTCAAACGTCTAACTAGTCGGGAAGTTAGTTAAAAATCGATTGCAAGATTTGTACTGAACAAACAAACAAGAAAGCAACTTAATAAAAACGTGGTAAAATACATTTCAGGGATTTCTAAAATATCTTTTGAGAAGGTTTTTTATTAGGTACATTTTTAATACTCAGGTCCTGGGATAGTTAACAAGCTGAATGACCTCTCATAAATCAGGTTCTGATTGCAGTGCATCTAGATGATAGAGACTGAATACAAAATTTTAAAAGAGCAAACTCTTGTTAAAAAAAAAAAAAGTGTCTCTCACACACACACAAATGTGTTTTTCTTAAAGGTCATAAATTATTTCTGCTTTTACAGGTAAAGTTATTTTTCTATATGATAAGATAACCAACTATACTTATACAAAATATAATCTGACACGATGCAAAAGCACGAATGTTCTTTGAGCACATTATATTTTTTCGGGTCATAATCGATTCAATTACAGAAAACTACTTTTACTAATAAGGGAATAAGATCCCTTAAAAAAGAAATGTTATTTATTTATTTGTAATTATAATAATTATTATTTTACAGTATAGTTATAATTGTAAAGCAAGTATAATTTTAACTTGAATTCTCTACATTTGGATATAAAATGAATAAATAAAATAAAGAATCGGACTAAAGGAATGTTGAACATTTTGAATAACTTAACTTGCAATACTATTAAAAAATTCAAAAAGTACATAGAAACGAAACATTAAAGTACTCTTTGATTGTATTCAATCATAGAGTACTTTAATATATGTGCTTTAAAAGATGGACATTGTAAAATTTACAAACAAAAGTTTTTAAGTGTATTATCAGTGCGAGTCACTTTTTTAATTATGCTATCACAAATTTTCACAAAAAATAAAGAACATTTCTAATATTGTCAAAGTATGGTGAGACTTTTCTGCTATATGAAATAAAGCCAAAAGAAAAAAATATAGATATTTCTATATTTTAGGAAAATCAATCCATTTTACTCAATAAGTTGGGTTTTAACAGTCTTTGAAAATTCAAATTGAAAATTCTTTTAACTTATCTTATAACACGTATTTTCCATTTTCTATATCATTTCTTGACAACCATATTTATTTATTTATCGTTCTTTTGTCAGAAAAAGTCAAACATAGAAATATCATTTCAAGCATTCTTTGGCAGTTTGTTTGACAGTTGTTTGACAAAAGAATGAAATGTGTGCGTCAGATATTAAAATATTGTAAACTAAATATGAGTCATGTGCTACAGCACTTGGCGTAACTTTAAAGCGCAGACCTTCTTTTTAGTTTTTCAAACGTATGTTATGTAAAGAAATTATTGCAATCATGAAAGAAATTTAACTATGATGCTATGGTTTATCATACACTTTTTGAGGCATTTTTTTTTTTTATATGTGATACACAACTAAACATACTTTAAAAACTAAGCGGTTTTGTTAAATCAATCAATATTTGTTTAAGTCAAAAAAAAAAAAAAAAAAAATTATTTTGTTAATTTAAAAAAGTTTTTTGTTATTTCAACTAATATTTGTTTAAACCAACAAAATTATTTTGTTGTTTTAGCCATACAATTTTGTTAATTCAACTAATATTTGTTTAAATCAACAAAATTATTTTGTTGATTCAGCACATCGCTCACTCATTGGCTGTTTACAGAGAGGTCTATGACGTAGCTTATAGAACCAGCCATAGTGAAAGATACTCATTATTTCAACTATATTCTTTTGGTTAATCGAATGAAGTTGATTTGGTTAACCGAATAAAATTTTTTTTAAACGAAAAAATAAATCTAAAAATCAGTCAACAAAATATTTTTTTTTTCAACAAAATATTTTTTTCTATTGTAATTTAGAAATAATTTAAGCATGAAATAATTTACACACATTATGTCTACGAAACTTGTTTGTGTGAAATAGATTGATTTTTTAAAATTTATTTCTTTATTAACAGTAAATGAAACTGTTATATTGACTTTTTACACATCATAATCATTTTCGGAAATCGCGTATGTGTAACATTTATTTTTACAGGAGCACAAATGAATTCAGATACATTGCAGACCATTGTACAAGCATACGAATTTGTGGTGTAATATTGAAGCATTCTTCTATTATACTCTTCACTTTTGGGTATTTACTGAATTATCTACTGGTTCTAATTTTATTTAAATGCCTGGTATAATTATCAAATGTTATAATGTCGAGTAGAATCGCTGCAGAATATAATTTTTTTTTTAAATTATTACACACCAAACTATATAGGAAAATCTCAATTGAATATTGACATAACAATTTTAAGTTACTCATTACATGTAACATTTATAAAGTTAATTTTATTAGTGGTTTATATAAATAAAAGGGTAAAAATTAAACTTAGTAAGAATTGCTTGTAGTCTTAATATTTCGAACCACTATATTTCTTTTTTTAATTTAATTCATTCAATCTCAAACCTATAAAAAAACCTTTTCCTGAAGTCGATTTTCATTTATAAATATTTAAAATTTGAATACCTTCTCTTTGAATATTTATTTGAAATAACTTACAAAACAGTTTATAGGAGGCAGCTATAAAACTAAAAAAAAAAAAAAAAAAAAAAATATACTTTTATTTAAAAATTCGAACTGTAAACTCATATAGTTAACATATCGGATACTCTTCGTGTCTGGAAATATGATCTGACTTTTCGGCATGTTGAACTAATTTAGATCTAAGATAACTTCTTTTGAAGGCCCTATGATGTTATGTAATAGAAATTCCTGTAGTACGCCAAATTTCTCCAGTGTGATTTTTCAATTTAATTAGAACAGCATAGGTGCCAAGTCTCCCGTTTTCCAAGGGAGATTCAATACTGAAAAATTTTTTAAAGTGTTTTTGATTTATTTAATTGACGAAAATGTATAGGGGCAGATTTCTTTTTTAAAATACTGGTGATAAATCTGATTTAAAAATTAAAAACTTTGGCAGCTATGTCACAGTATTTAGTTTACTCTAAACTTTTTCTTGCACAGATTTTTCTTTATAGACTTTTCCTATTGTTAAATTCTCATAAATATTTTAGCATGATGCTTAGATGTCAAAGTTAAAATCCTTCCTTAATGTATTTTAATTTTCCTTTTAACTAATCCATATACATTTACTATTATTATTATTATTATTATTATTATTAAACGTTAATGTATTTTTATTTTTTGTATATGTTTTGAAGATTATATTTAGGTCAATAGAAAAATAACGGTTTCTTCATTTCTATAAAATTGACATCCACAATCCCGATTCACATACATACTGAAACGTTTATATGTTTTGAGAGTAGAACCTTTCGGCCGCTGATGAAGTAAAAAAGGTGGGGGAGGGGGGGGGAATTCCCTAGAATATAGCAATGTTGAGAAGAATCTGATGCATTCTAGATGGATATCTTTTAACGTTATTACAAAGTTAAAAATGAAGTGTTCAAAAATGAGTAAATGAACATACGTATTTCAAAATGAGTAATTTTGTTTCAGAAAGGAAAACATGCTTGTCTCATTTATGAGATATTGCATGTTTTCAAATTACTATCTCTTCACTTCATAATTTATTATAAATGTGCTGAACTAAAAGAAGTTCTTTAACAGAATTTCCGCATTTTTAAACAGAAAGAGTTAAAAAACACAAAATTTATTCCTTCAAATCTACAGAACTATATTTCGCGGCGGTTCCATGATTTGCGGAAGAATACGTCAATGTTTGAGATACTGCATGTAAACAATTTTGGTAACGTTACTCTTACACATCGGATACGTTCCTGGTTTTTAGAGGTTTGGTGCAGGTTACTGAGAATAATAGGTTTCCGTCCATGAAACCTTCCTGATTTTAGAAATGTAGAATTATTTTGGATGAGTGAATATTTGATTGTTACTGATAAATTCAAGGGATATTACTGGTAAATATTGGGCACGTTAGCCGCCCAAAATTTCCCAGGAAAGTGCTGGAATTTTCTTACAGTGTGGGATTCACGATGGTAGACGTAGACGCCAATTTTTGAGCATGTGAATATACTCAATTATTTGAGTATATTTATTTCGGAACTATCTTGAGTGTGTAACGTACTCAAATTTAACACAATTTTACTCATTTTTGAGTAGTTTTACTCCTTTAATTTTTTTCAGTGTATGTAATATATATAGTTTGTTTCTAACTTGGTTTTTTCCACATATTGTTTTAAATTATTTTCAAGTGTTTTAGGTGACCTCAGGCATTGCATGCTGTAAATTTTTAGCAGTTTGCATACAGCATGACAGAAAGATCTCCTAATTTGCATACAACATTCATTCAATGCCCTTGAAAAAGTGGTGAATTTGTATGCTTCAATATCGGGTAGCTTATTGTTTCTTTTCGTCAACTTCATTTATTTTTTATAGTTCTTCATGTGATACTTGGTTTCATATAATGCAATGTTTGAAAGGGTTTTCAATATTATATATATGTATATATATATATATATTTATGTATATACATAATATACATTATATAATTACGAAGGAGAAAAAAAGATTATAAAAGAGAAAACATAAGTTTAAATTGATTGATATATTTCTGATCGGGATATTTCAAGAGATAAAATTTTAATTCATTTTATTACAAACTGATACGGATGGATTTATTTTACTTTATTTACGTAGTCTGTTCTCTCTTCCTTTTGAGTGTTTTTTTTTTTTTTCTTTTAAAGATCTTTCTTATTATTTAAACGAATGTCATAAAAGTTTCGTTATTATTTGTGTAAAATCAAGATTAAAGTATTATGACTATAAAATACATGTGTACCTTTTTATTCAAAATCGAGCAAATTGCTTTGCTAATATTCGTCTCTCACCCTTTGTGTTTACAAATGATAGATTTAATTACATTAAAATTCATTTGAAACAACGAGGCATCGTTAGCGGCTAAAATATCAGGAAGAACCTATGAAATTATTTTCCTTCATTCGTTAAAAATGGAGTTTTCTGTAAATTTATTAGGTAAATCCCGTTATAAAATGGGTATAACATAAATATATGAGTTTATTCTTTTAAACATGAAAAACTGAAATTTACCGTAAAAAATAGTTGAATTTCACCTTTGTTACATCATTATTTTTTCTTTATGGTGTATTATCAATCTAGAACTTATTTAATGTACTCTTAAAGAAAAATATGCGTTTAATAACAGAATTTAATTATTTAGCTTGAGTATATTCGTTTCGATCCAATAAATTTTTATAATTGTAAAAAAATACGATTTTAAATTGATTTAGAGGTATATTGCATCCTTTTTCTTTCTTTCTTTTTTTTTTTCAGTTTTTAAAAATCGTCTTTAAAACATGTTCCATACAGAAATAATGGTTTCATTGTTCGTTATTTAAAGACTATTTTATATATTTTTAAAAACATACTGTATAAATATGCTGTAACAACTATACCTAAATGGAAATCTATGAAATAAGTATAACTTACTAATTAAGTTTAATGCGTAATTTCATACGTTTATATTGATATGTAATGTATATATGTATATATGTATATATATATATATATATATATATATATTGTATATATATAATATAAATTTGAATTCAACTGCAGGTTGTAATAAATTCTAAATAAATAAAGTGCCTATTTGATCGAACTTGAATATCCATTCGATAAACAAATAATATTGACTTAAAACTTATTCATTTCCTTTTTCTTTTCAATATCTCCCCTCTCATCATCATCTTTTTTTTACACCACGCATAAATTGACGGTGAAACTGTGAACATTTCAAACATTTTAAAAATGTCATGTCTGTGTGTTTTTACATGGAGGGAAGAGACAGAAATAATGTTAACTTGGGGTAAAAAATAAAGAAAGATAAACGCATGTTTTTTAAGAAAGAGCTAATTCAATTAATTTTTTCGTCATAAAAGTGGAAACATAATATTATTTCCATATATGTGTAACAAAATATTATTTAATGTTAATTTTTTATATTAATTACTCCTTCACTGCCATTTTTTATGTGTCGATTAATTGCTGTAACGTTATGGTTAATGTAATAAATTATTTCAACAACATTGATTTAACTGTTTTTTATTTTATTTTGTTTTATTTTTATTTTCATTTTACGTTCTATCATTCATATTTATAGTTTTTTCAGGAAAAAATACTGCTTGGATATTTACTTTAAACAGTTTTTTAGAACCTTATTATGTTATTTTTTAATGTAATTTTTAAATAGCTGTAAGGTATAGGTTGTAGACTGAAATAATGGTTTTTATTACAATAATAAAAACTACTTGATACATTAAAAAAAAATATATTCTAAATTAATATAATTTCAAATAGAAATCTGTAAAAGAGATGTAAATCACTAAAGTTTATTAACAGATTTTTTCTTATTAACAAGTCTGTTGTTTACTTTCTCTTTTCATTCCCAACCTCCTACTCTTATAGGCCTAGGACCCTAGAGTAGCCAGTCGGCCTTAAACCCTACAACCGAACAACCAACCCAATCTTTTACTACCATCAGCACTTTAATAAACAATGCATTCGTGAACTAACAATGAAACTGTGAACTTTTAAAACATGTTTAAAAAGTTGGGTCATATGTAGAGAGAATATATATATATATATATATATATATATAACATAATCTGCTTAAATAAAAGTTTTTCTTAGTAATAAAAGTAAAAAAAAAAAAAAAAAAACATTAAATGAAATAACACCCCTCTCTTTTAAAATACTTTATTATTTTTCCGCTTTACAGTATATATGTAACAGAATATTATTCAATGTTCACTTTTATATTAATTTCTCCTTCCACCCCCATTCTTTCTCCGTCTGATTAATTGCTGCAAAATTACGGTTAATAAATTGATTCAACAACATTCCTAAATGCTAATGGTGTTTAATAGATGGATTTATTAAATTTTGGAACTGTTTTAACAACGATCAACATTTTATGTTGTCACTTTGCTAATGATGATATATCGTGGCATGAATTTGGTAATTTTCTGGTACGCAGAAAAGCTGATTCTTTTGGGAATAACTAGGGTGAATATTTGTGACTGATAATATAGAGTATCGTTGTGGTAGAATGTAACATATAAAATAAATAAATTAAAAATAAAAACCTTCATTTTTAATATGCATTTATATAAATAATCATCCATTCGCATATGCTTTTTATTGCTTTCATATTTTTTATTATTATTTATTAATATTTGGATAATAACTTATCTGAATAACCTATTTAATTTTCTCAGTTCTTATAGTAATATGCAAAAATACAATGTTAGTTATGACTAATATTATTTCTTAACTAACATTATATTTTTGCCCTAGTTTATAATATATCCTCTTCCCTCTTTTTTATTAAAAAAGAAAAAAACAAAATCTGCAGTTTGATTCGGTTTATAAAATGATTGCTCTGTTAATGTTGGAGGAAACAATTGGCTACAATATTAACAATATATTTACGTTATTTCTATATTCTACATTTTTATTCTTCCTACGTAAATTTAACACTACAAATATTTAATAGAAAGTAGCAAGTTTGTCTTAAATACAGGTAAATATGCAACACATGCTTAAAGGAATAGCATGTTTATTGACATATCATGCACCTCCGTCTTCCCCTGTCACACTTCGCTACAATTACTGGATTCTTTTCCTTTCCTTTTTCAAATACAATGTAAGATATCGGGGAACCGTGAAAGGAGAATTCAAGCCTATTTTTCTTTTTTCTTAAAAGTCCCACGCTGTACAGGCTAAAGGATGGTATTCTCGTCACAGATGATATTATAAATTTTGTGCAATGAAGAAAAAGATAAGAACAAAAGAGATATATAATACAGTTCATAAAAAAGAAATTAATTTTATTTTATAAATAAATAAATCCAAAATTATATTATAAAAAAAGTTTTTCAGCATTGCATATTTCATTAGAACAAACTGGATAAACTTTTTTTTTTTTTTTTTTTTTTTTTTTTTTTAAACACTAAATTCATATTTATTTTCAGGTTTAAAACATTTAATTTCAGACAATCAGAATAATCATAATCTAGTTGTTAAGTACATGGCTGACCGAGTTTCACCCCGAAACCATTTGTAGAGTCCGAAACCATTTGTAAAAAACATTTGTAGAGTAAATAGAGCTTTAATTTGTTTTCGAAAATTATCATTATAAAGATATTTCTTTACTGACTGAATTTTTAGCTTTATGTATATTTATATTTCAGATAACGACAATAAGACAAAGTCAGATCAATTTCAAATTTAAAAAAGGCCCTTGTCAATGATTTTCACAAAAGTCATTAGAGTCCTTTCCAAGAAAATCAGATTTCTGACAAATTTTGCTCCAAGCATAGTGCGGGTTGAATGAACGCTAATTTTCGGGAAGATAAGGGTAATTCAGATTGAACTGTCAAAATTCCCTCAAATCTAAACTTTTTTTCAGAATTATTTGAGCAGTTTCCAAGGAAACCAAGTTTTCACATATTTTGCCCCGGGTGACACACCTTTTACCATCGAACGTCAATTTTTCTGAAAGTGAGAGTAGTTGAAATCTAGTTGTCATTTTAAAAAACCACAATCTTAACTTTTTTCGTAATTGTTTGACCACTTTCCTATAAACCAGGTTTTTTTTATACTTTGCCCGGGCAGACCACGAGCTCACCGGTTGGCAAATGAACGCTAATTTTCCTGAAAAATGAGGATAAGTCAAATCCGTTTGTTACATTACAAAAAGAAAAAAAAAAAAAAAAAAACTTGAAACCGTTTTTATTTATTTATTTTTTAAATCAAAATTATGTTATAGATCTTTCTGAAAAACTTAGAACATATATGCATAAGGTTAGTTCATTTAATAGTAAGGAGAACAAAAATGTTCATTTTATAAAGTAATAACTACAAAAGTACGTTTTAAGTAGTTTTTTTCGTCATTGCATAAATTATAAGTATGAACCGAAACTTTTTTTAAAAACAAAAACTACACATCTATTTTCAATTTCAGAGCACCTACATTTAAAATAATGATTTAATAAGTTCTCTCAACCCAGTAATATCCTTTCACCTGCATAATTCAGGAATGCAAGAGCTCCTATCGATAAACAATCCGTTCTTCAATGTTAAATGCATTAGCTATAGACATATATATGCATGTAGTTAGGTATGCTGCACGAAATCTCTCTCCAAGGGCGCTGGGAATCAACACACGGAGACTTGTCGGGAAGCGGCAGGGTGCTGCAGCAAGAAATTGAATCCAAAAACCCACAAACAAAGGGGGTCACCACAGGGCCCAAGTTCCCGAAGGCCCCCCTATAGAGGTTTGTACAACAAGTTCATTTGCCACCTGCCCAGTAACGAAATGAGTGTTGTGTCTTTATGAGGCAGTTAGTCAGAAAGTGCACCATAATTTAGATCCTGGTAGCTACTGTGAATTAATTTATCTGTGTTCGCAGTGAGAAGATGCCTGCAAAATGGAAATTAAGTGCGTTTTTTTGCTAAATTTTTCCGATTTTCGCATGTATTTTATCGAGTAAATTTGTTTTATGAACGTCGTGATAAAAATTATTAGTTCAGAAAGGTAAACCAAACTTTCCTTTTTTTCTTTTTGGAAAATAATCTATGAACTTAATAAGATTATTATTCGACTGTGAATTTTAATTTTTATCAGCTAATATGGTTTAATTCTTGAAATGACTTTTTTCTTTTCATTTTTTTGAATCGCTTTTAATTTATATTGTTCAGTTTCCACAGAAGAAAAAACAATGGAAAGTACATTATGTTCTTAATGAGAATATAGTATAATATAATATAATATAATATTTTTATGTTTTATAATTACAAATTCCATGACATTTGTAATTTTCTGTGCAGCCCATTGATGTGCTTGTCGTTTGGTGTTCTGTGTTACAGATGTTACTGTCGTGACGGTCAGAGCTTTAAATATGAAGGACTAACAACAGGACCGAATTGGGCTCACTAGAGCCTGGGACGGTTGGTGGTGCTGGACGCTTGCTCCGTAACCATTACTGCAAAATGAAATACTCAAAATTTCGATGGTATATTAAAATATTTCTTTCTTTCATATATCGTATATTTTTTAATTCCTCATCGTACAACAGGTAGGGGAATTTAGGTAATCAAAAAAATTTTCGACGACGTTTCTTTGACATTTTTACACGTTTTGAGGAATGAGGATACCGAAAAATCAAAAATTGGTGTGATGCTCGTCTATAGAATATCAGTTAGTTTGTTTGTGGGTTAGTTTGTTAGTCTGTATACACGATGTCTCAAAAACAAAAGGTCGTAAAAAGGTCAAACTAGTTTTTAAATACCACTTATGACCTTGGCAAGAATACTATTGATTTGCAACCTTCTAATTAAAAACTTTTTAAGTTATTGGAAATTTACGATTTTTTTAACAAGAGAGTATAGAGAATTCTTTAACTAAAACGTGCATTAAAAGGAATATCTGTGCTGTAAAGATCTCAGACAAGTTTTAAAACACGAGTTATGATGCTGGCATGAACATAATTAAATATGAAAATTTAACTTTGGAAACTTCGTAAGTTATTTTAAATTTACGAATTTCTTAACATGGAAGATTAGGGTAAAATTTCGCATAAACGTCTATTTTGAGGTATACTTTCATCATAAAGATTAAAATAACTTTTAAAATATGACTTCTGATTTTAAAGAAGCTAAAATTCTTTAAAATGTAAAAAAAAAAAAAAAAAAATATGGCACATTAAAAACGTTCTAGCTGTCATTAAATTTTCTATTTTATTATAAAATGGTACATTTTAACTTCATGTATATCATCGCGATTTCCACCTCCACGATCTAACAGCTTTTTATGATTATGTTCTTGTTTCACATTTATTTATGGTAAATAATCCTTTTTATCTGTATTTTCCTTTATAAGTTTTCCATTTTTAGCTAGATATATTTAGGGATGGAGTCCTACGTCTGTCGTGCATAATTATTTCGAAGCCTAATTGCCTGGTTCTTTGATTGTGTGCTATTTTGCGATCGGAACCCAATGAAACCAAAAATGGCCCCAGGGTTTTTATAATGTTAATTCGAGCTTTCTTTCCCCTACCTCTATATCTATTTAAAAAAAATAAACATTTCTGATGCTTTAAAATACATTATATGAACATTTAAATCAATGTATTTAATTGATGTTTTTCAACATCTTCCTAAAGCAATTTTGCCGTGGTGTTTTAACTACTCTTTGAGGAAAAAAAAAATCTCTATTTTACCGGAAATTAATAATCTATAGATTAATAGGCAAGCATAAAATTTGTAGTACAGTTTTAACATACTATGGAGTAGAGGGTTGAAAAAGGTATCATTTGAAAGTTATGATTAGCCAGATTCGCAGAATACAAACATTATTTTCGTGCAATGTCAAGAAAGTATTTAATTTTTTTAATGCATTTTTTCACTTTATAGCACGTATTCTTTTGTATTAAAATATCTCTCAAGTAGAAAGTTGTTAAATCTCGCAATTTCTTCAAACTCAAATAAAACCATAGATATAATAATTTGTATAGATGTAGCAACACTGTACTCTCGACTACAGATTTTTCATTGAGACAGCTGCCATTACAGTGGTAGAAATTTGAGTGAAAAAGTGGTAGTAGAAAGTTTTTACTATTGAATGTACACGGAAATAAAAAAAAAAAATAAAAATCTATTTTTTCTCTAATTTATTTAAGATATAATTTCTCTCTTTATTTTATTTTATTATTTTTTTTCTTGTGTGTGTATGTGTGACCAATGCCAGCTCTAATTTGAAGACAGATTTTTAAACTAAAACAAAATGCATTTCAATTAACTGAAATTGACTACTTATTATTATTTTTTTTATATGGATTTATTATTACATCTTCTGCATATGAAGAAGAAAATATGATTTGGAAAAACGTTTGATTTCCGGTAATCAACGAATTTACACGTTTGGAGATTTCCTTGACTTTCAATTAGTTGAAATTGGTTACTTCATTCTAAAACAGGGGATTTATTACTAGCTTCTACATGTATAAGAAGCAAGTAGAAGATACGGAAAAAATTTCGATTTCCGGTTTTCCATAAATTTACACGTATTGAGATTTTCTTGCATTTCAATTAACTGAAATTGACTACTTATTTTTTAAAAAAAAGAATTTAACATTCTATCCTCTGCATATATAAGAAGAAAGTATAAGATTCAGAAAAATTTTTAGATTTTCGGTTTTCGATGACGTTGCACGTTTTGGGATTTCCTGAATTGGTTTGCCATTTTTAGAAAATATGTGTCTTTTTGAGTTCGAACACTTTACTTTATGAACCAATGGACTTAATTTAATGCAACTTGATATTTGCTTGGACCTTGGTTTGAACTAGTGCTGATTAGATTTTGGGATATATCACACAACAGAGAGCGCTTCCACGTTGTTATTTCCTCTCATTTCAGGAAAGGCTCAACATCTACAGTGTACCAAACTAAGAGAAATATATTAAGCTGATTTAGTTTGAGTACATATCAACAAACAACTGGCGCATCTGTGTTGCAATTTAATATTGTTTAGGAGAAGTTAATTGTACTTTGCTTCGTTTTGCTTTGCAAAAAAAGTGGTCGAGTTTCGACCACTGGACGATACTAGTTTTTATTATTATACATTAGACAAAATTATAAATATATCTAAGGACATATTACAGTCATTTTAATAGGATATAATTCTAATTTATTTGTCTTTGTAAGATATATTTCATTAACCGGACCGCTAATAATATACGATTATAAAAAGAAATAGTTGTATAACTTACTACAATCGTATCTTTGTACTGTTGTATGTAAGAGTGTAATTATAAGAATCGACAGTTATAAATTAATAAAATTGTTCTGGGGTATTGTTTTTAGAAACCATTTCAGATATTTTTAACAAAGTTGTTAGAAAGGAAAAGGAAATTTTTAGCCTAAAAAATTCAGAAAACCAGGACCCCTGTTTAGTCAGCCAGTGCGTTAATCTGGTTTCCAAAAAATTGAAAGACTGATTCCTTGTAACATCAAAATAAAACGGAATACCGGCATTTTGGACTTAGATGCCTCTGACATCGCCTACCTACGTTGCCGTCCACAGAAGGGAATAATCGCCAGATAACTGCATGATGATCACCCACTTCTACAAGCACCCAAGTGTCACAAAGAAATGAAATGTGTCTACGCGACATCGTGCAATCTTCAAAGAAAAGAACTTGCTTGATCTAGGAGTTTCAATGATTTTCCTGTTCACAAAATTGTCGAACGGCACATAACACTACCTTCTTCTCACATAAAGCATGCAAAAATATGTCGAACGTTTAAGAAATGAAAAAGTGGGAACAACTTTAACCCTTTAACGTGTAGCATCCTCGCAATGAAGACGCAATTATTAATTCCAAACTGCAAAAAATCACTTCGGAATTTTTTAGGAAGATTTTACTTTTATATCTTAGAGGATAAAATAATACTTATTTCCCTTCTTTTAGATTTGTTCGTAAATTCCGGTGATTTTTCATGTTAAATGTGCATAATTACCTTGCCCCACAAAGGGTTAACCCTTTAACGCGCGGCGTCTTCGCCACGAGGAAGCAATTACTAATTCCCAACTGCAAAACTTCATCCTGGAACTTTTCTGCAGAATTTTACCTCATTAACTTAGCGTGAAAAAGTCATTTATTTCTTTACTTTTTACTTTGAATGTAAATTCTGGTGGCTTTCGATTTTAAATAAGTGTAATTGCCTTGCATCCTGAAAGGGTGAAAGCTGTGTAAATGTATAGTAATGGTGAGAAACATTTTAGATATTTGAGAGCTTTCATTTGTAAATCCAAATTATCCTTCTCAAGAACACAATTCTATTACAAAATTGTAATTAAGTACACAATTATTCTTTTCAAGTACACAATTTTATTAAAAAGATTTGAAAGGGAGGAATTATAAATCGTTGTGTCTAATATAATAAAGGAAAAAGGCAAAATATTAAAAAATAGTAAGAAATGCCTTGTTTTAAAGTGTCTATTAAAATATTTCTTTCTTAATATAAGTAAAGTGAACGTGCGGCACAAAAAGCTATTTGTTAATCCGAAATTGTCCTGTCTGTGTTATACTATACGAAAGAGGAACTGATGTGATAAAACTTTAAATTAGCAGATGTATGTTTAGTTTATTCTATGCAGAAGTCACAATCAGTTTTTACACCAATAATTTTTTATAGTGGTCTTTTAGCATAGATTTCTGCGATTCTGTAAAGGAAAAGTTATTGCTCTTAAATACCGGCGCAAAAACTGCGTCAGAGTACTCTCTCTGTACATGTTTATTCTTCTTAAGCTGATTTTAAAATGTAATTTCCTAGGGGCTTAACTTCATACATATCTCTTTCGATGTATTAGCTTTTTCAGTTATGAATGATAGATACAGAATAAGTTGCATAAAAGTTGTGTATACATAGCTTTATCTTTTTATTTCTCCATTATACTATGTATATGAGAACTTAGGTAATCGCGAAAATTTTCGTCCACGGGTTTTGGTATTTTTACACGCTTTGAGATGAAAGGACTCCGAAAATCACAAAATCGATATTGTGTTCGTCTGTAGAGTGTCAATGTGTGAGTCTTAGTATGTTAGTTTGTTAGACTGTGTACATGATATCTCAAGAACAAATAATTGCAGAAACCGGACGAGTTTTTAAACATCATTTATGCCAATGAAAAAAAACCCCATCAAGCTGCACACTTTAATTAAAAAACTTCTTAAGTTATTCAAAATTTGAGATTTTCTTAACATGGGAGAATAGGGCGAAATTTCGCTTAAACGTGTATTAAAAGAAATATGTTTATCGTAAAGGTGTCAGATTAGCATTAAAATGTGAGTATAAATTAATTACATAATTAATTATAAAAATTCTGTTTTGAAAATTTCATAAGCAATTCGAAATTTACGAATTTGTTATCATTGTGGAATAAGGCAAAATTTAGTTTAAGTGTCCATTTTGAGGGATATTTTTATCGTAAACGTGTAAGAAAACTTTAGAAATTGCATTTATGATATTATGATGAACATCATTGATTAATAATGTTCTAATTTATTAAAATTTCGTAAATTATTCGAAATCAAAGATTTCTATAACAAAGCAGAATAGAACAATATTTCACATAAATGTGAATTATTGGTTTATTGCATTTGGAAATAATATGGAATTGCTTGAAAATTAAATTACGAAACTGATTCTAACAAAATTAGTCAGCATATTACGATAAAATAACTGCATCAAATTGAACGGTGGGTTGTTTATCAAGGAAAAAAAAAATGTCTTTTGTGAGGACATTTGTTTTTTCGTTTTCACCTAAAAGTGCTGACTTTCTGTTTCATAGTAAATAGATAACCTTTTTAATTAGCCTTTTCTTTTTCTTTTAATTCAAAGAACAAGTAAATGCTCGATTTAAAGGGTTTAAACTCTGCCTATATGTTGTATGTCAGTTTATCTGTGTTAAAGATGTATTTGTATTTTTAAGTTAAAAATTTTATCTTTTTATTATTTCAAGGAAAAAAAAAAAAGATTAAAAATTCTGATATTTTAAAGTAAAATCCTGCGTCTGTGAGTGTGTTATTAGCATAATTCAAGAACAAATATTAAGAAGAAGTCCAAATTCGGTATTCTAAATTTGTATCATATGGAGACGCTACACATGAAATTTTTATTGAGATCGAAGAAATAATTTCATGTACAGGAGCATGCAAAAATATTAAAATACATTTCGTGTATGACAGAAATTTCTCGTAATTTCGGTAATTTTTTATATCCACAAAAGCATGTCTTTTCTTTCTTTCTTCTTCTTCTTCTCTTACCTTAGAAAAAAAAAAAAAAAACATGGTTTGAAAAATGATTATTCTTTGTTTGCAGGGCTACGCACAAAAAAAAAAAAAAAAAAAAAAAAATACAGATATTCGAGTACTATGCGTGAGAGAAACTCAAAGCGCTTTTTTTTTTT
This sequence comes from Salticus scenicus, assembly GCA_963930645.1. Lineage (NCBI taxonomy): Eukaryota > Metazoa > Arthropoda > Arachnida > Araneae > Salticidae > Salticus > Salticus scenicus. The sequence goes on from OZ005654.1 coordinate 319,973,640, forward strand.
TTTTTAATTATTATTATTTTTTTTTTTAAGTAATAGTAGTTGTAGTTGTAGTAAATTCGTTTTTTACGAGAGCGCTTAAATAACTTTATACATTTTAAGTGTTTAATATTAGTTAACGGTTAACGCAAGACTTTATTGAAAAAATGAAAACCTTGGCTTATCTTTCTACTCCCTTTACTTCTTTTTCCTCAAATTTATAACCATTGTTCTTATCAGCATAGAAGCTTTTCTTGAAGTTAGTAAGATGTTAGACATCAAATGAAGAAGAACCATACAGATGTTTTTAAAATTTTAATCAGAGGTAAAAGATATATTCACTCCAATTAATGAATAAAACTCACTTCCATATATAAATCTTTAAAACTATTATTTTTATTACAAAATAATTTAAAATATAAATTAAAGTATTAAAGATAACATTCAATTAAATAGTCGTATAGATATGAAAAATTACGTAAATCAGACATATCGTTTTTAAATTGCTTTTTACAGTAAACACAGATCAGTTGAATTGTCCACATCTGTCAGTAAGTTCTAACAAGTCGCTTTGCATTATAAACAGATAAGTTCAACGTGAGGTTTATTAAGTGTTTGTAAATGTTTGTTTTTGTGATGAGAGATTACTATTCCAATAAAATTTAAGGGTATTATTTAATGCGCACATAATTTATAGACAATGTACAAATTTGCTCAAAATTCGAATTGGTTCGATTTAAAATGCAAAGATTTAAATACAGTACCTCATTCATTACACCTTAAATTTTAATAATATTATATGTGTAGCAATGCAGGGTAAAATAAATTAGTGTGAATTATTATTTTAGTATCAATCTATCTACATATCTACATATCTATCTATCTACATATCTACATATCTATCTATCTATATAGATAGATAGATATAATTTAAGATAAGACTCGTTTACGTTGTTTATTTTCTTTGATTCTGTTAAAAACGTTTAATTCAAGGAAACAATAGTTTATCGTAAAACTACAATGATCTTATTTTACTCAAAGGAGAAATATTGCATATTTATGATTTTCTCCATCAAAAATTTATATATATATATATATATATATATATATATATATATAATATTTAAAAAAATATTTTTGTAAAATTATATTAATACCAATTCAATTGAATAAATAATTAAGTTTAAATATGTTTTATGTCATTCACAGATAGTGAAATAATAAACTCTTATCATTGTTTTGAAGATGCTAAAACCTGATTTAAAAATGTACGTAAATTATCTTAGATAACATTAAACTTTATTTTTTTAACAATGTATAGGAAAATAATTTAATTTTTAGCTTGTCTAGTCGAAATATAATATAAATCCAAAATACCAGTCCGCTCCTGGCGTAAATCCCTTACTTTAGTTTCGTCACTTCAGTACGGGGATCAATAAATTTCATTGTCTCCGGGGGATCCCAGGATAGCAATACTGAACATTTCGTATTTCCTCATGAGAATAGAGAATTTTCCGTGAGACAAAGCTTCCTATATGGAGATGAATTTGGTAGACACGCACTCCCCATGCCCATCAAGGGAGTTTCTGGGAGGGAAAATTCCTACGGACTAGGGGAACCTTCCTTTAAACACCGTTGCATATACATCTGCTTATCCTATTTCTAAGGAGGTAGATCTTCCTATCATTATCATTGATATCACGAAACCGATTTCTTTCAGATTCTTTTATTCTTTCCTTTTTATTTATTTATTCTTATTTTTTTAATGAGAAAATATGTTCTGAAATATGTATAAACAATTAATGCAATACCTATTTAATGCTGAGAATAAATGCAAAGATCCCACCAATTTTTAACATGATTAATCAAATAGGTATGTAACACACACACACACATACACACACACATATATATATGTGTTATGCTAAAGACACCAGTTTTCGCCACCCTTAAAATTTACACCAGTGTTCGCTACCCTCACAAAAATTTTTTTAATAATATCTATGAATTTGAATCCGCCTGTACTAGATTCCATGGAACCATAGAATCTAGATCGAGCAGATATAAATTTATAGATGTTAATTAACATTTGTTTTAACACATTTTTTGTGTGGGTGGTGAACACTGGCGCGAATTTTGGAGGTGGTGAACACTAGAGTCTTTAACTTACATAGGTTTAAAACTTACGAAATATTTATGATTTAGAAAATAAAGTTAATAATTCTGGAAACATAAGTATATGTGTATATATATATATATATATATATATATATGATAATTTTATTAATGTCCTTAATTATTGTTGCTTATTGTATGCTTTCCTTTCCTTGTTTATATTACCTTTCTTTCTTAATTAGATTTTCCATTCCTTCCCGTTATTCTCTTATACGAAACGTCTAAAATTTAAATATTAGTTTACAAACAATAAAATATTCATATTTCTTTTTAATATTTATTATTTAACTGTTTAGGTATAAAAATTATAAGTATTAGTTTTATTTAATTACTTTTTTATATTTATGTTATTATTATTATTATTATTATTATTATTATTTTTTTGTAAGTACAAATTTAAATTTGATACTAACTGCAATTTTTAATTGCAATATTAGCTGTCTTAATTTTAAAATTCCAAGATTTTACCTCATGTCTTTTTTTCTCCCTGAATTATTTCTCAGGACTAAAATTTTTTCTATTTTTCCTGTTTTATTTTATCTTCTTATGAAATTTTGTTTTAAATCTCTAATCTGTAATCATTTGTAATGCCATACTAGGTGTTAATTTACTTATCTAACATTCATTAAAATTCTTCATAATTTTAATCTTTATTCTGATAATTTTCATTTAATTTTATTACGAATTTCATTTGTAAAGTCTTTTTTGGTGTAATTGGGCTTTGTGTTCTGTAAATTGTTTGGCAAATACATGCAATAGAACAGAATGTACACATATTTGCATGCAATATTTAATCAATTCCTCGGACCACCTATTAATGTTGTATGTCTTCACCATAAAGATTCACATTTTTTTTTTTCAGTTTTTTTTCTTTTTCCTTGTTATATCATTTCTTCCTGTCTAATGTTTGAAAATGTTTTCATACTCACACACGCATATATATATAAACGCACTGAAAATTACCATAACTTGAACTGAGAAAAAGGAAAGAAATCGATGTGATGCAATTGATGAAAAGACTGAAAAAATTAAAATGAGACAATGAATGAAAGCATGCGATTCCTATTTTCGCCAGGAGCATTTTAGGAACTGTGCTAACAAATTATATTTATTCTGTTCATTAATTTTATTGATTTAGATCCTTTTATAGTATTTTGCTAATTTTCTGTAAGTTTTCGTTTATGTATATATGATTTATATATATACATTCGATACATATAACATGATTTAATGTTTAACGAAATCTTAGAGAAATTTCTATTTAATTATCATGTGTGTGTGTATGTCCAATATCTAATTAAAATAAACATAAACAAATAGCAAAAGGATAATTTGATATAGCATGTTTTCGTTCAATATTTGCCGAAATTTGACCATTAATTAAAAAATTGTTTTTTTAATTATAGAAAATATTGGGGTTCAAATTATAGGATGCTGCGACTCCTGTTCATATGACACTTGTTTATGTCTTGATTTAAAACAAATAATGCATGTGTGAAGTTAAAAAGGTTTTCGATCCAGTAATTCTCGAACATTTCGAAGTGAGGGTGAATTTAAAATCCTATAAATAAGTGTAGGCACACTATATGAAAATTTCATAGAAATTTATTATAATAATTTCATATAAGGCCAGAATTATTTACTCGCCAATTCGTTAATGCGTAAAAAAAAAAAAAAAGAGAGAGAGAGAGAGAAAGAAAAAAAGAAAACCTTTTCTCATTTAATTAAGGCGTGTTCAGAAAATCCTAATTTGCATAAATCCTAATATCCTAGCACCTAACACATCCTAATAACATCCTAACTTGCATTATGTTGAAAGTAACTTTGAGCAGGCTAAGACTTTTATTTTTTAATGACACTTAAGTTTTCTTCGCACGAGAAAAGAATTGTTCAATATAACTTTTATTGGAAAAAAAAATTGCATTTTATTTAGGTGTATTTATCTAAAAATAAAAATTATACATATAGTATCCACTTCCTAAACTTCCCAAAGTAAGCAACATACACAACAAATCAAACAGTTTCTTTTAAAATCGTTGTTTTAATCAACATAAAGTGATGTGTTAACTAAAAAGAGTCGTCCACATATCTTCCATGGTATAATAGAGTAATTTTGTTTTTGCACGTAGACAAATTTCTCTGGAGTTACTACAGGACACAAGCGAAACTCTTCTGAGATGCACCAATGCGCCCTGGTATAATCTTTGCGAATCACTGCTCTATTGCTACATTACAATAAAGCATGGAAATATCGAGGAATAAAATCTGTATGTTCTATATTTGATACGAAAGCAATCATCGATTTATATATGATTGATTGATCAATTGAACCCTTTAAAATCAAGTCACAATAGAAGTTAACGACGCCTCCCTCCTCTCCCCTTCCCCTAAAAAAGTAAATAAAAAGAGAATATTTTGGTGGGTTCATATGAGGAATTTTCACACGCGCGTCCTAATATTTCAATTCAAATGGAACAGTTAATACCGTACGCAAGTACAGCGAGGTGTTCAAGGAGTTAATTTACACTTCATTTTAAATGTTGACATAATTTCTGACACGATAAATATTTGTTAAATGCAACTTGTTAAGGCTGTTTGTAAATAAAAATCTTCTGCCTTTTTTAACGATTAATTATTTAAATGATTAAAATTTGCAGAATGTATTAAAATGCTTCAAAATTGATTGGTGTCTTCCACGTCTTTTAATCGATATTTATTTATTTACTTATTTTAAATGCATTGATTTTTAAGGAAGTAGGTTTCAAGTACTTTAAAAAAGAATGACATATCGTATGTTTTCTAAAACCCATCTGTTTAATCTAAACTCGTGAAAATTTCAGGAATGGATTCGGATTTGGCTTTGGGACGTCGCTCGATATTTACTTTTTTGGACATTAAATCCTAAATATACTTATTCTAAATATGCGGCACTTATGATTTAAAAGGGATTACGAACCACTACGTATATTCATAATATTCATGCATTCACTTGGTAATTCAGTACTTGATAATTAAACCCAGTTTAATTCAGTACTTGATAACGGAAAGATATAGCTGTAATCATTGCAAGAAGCTAGATTCAGATTCTTTAAAATCGAATATCTCCCATATTTCGTACAATAATAAAAGTATTTTCAGAAAAATCGCAAGCATGCAGCAGATTTTGCACCATTTTCAATACACAGCAGTCACAGATACGCCATCATAAAAGTCAATTAATGCTTCGTACATATACACAGTATGAGAGATAATCAACATATATTGTATAAAGATAAAATAGAAAACGCCATTCAATTCATTACCCTGTCAATATCAATCGTGAAAGCTTTCGGCATTATTCTCTCGAAATGACTTTTAAATGCACCAGAGAATTTCGATTTCTTAAACTGAGAGTCAGAAAGAGGAAGGGGGCACAGAAGTGTGTTTTGTTGACTTTTTAATGTATTACTTGACAAGTGACATTTCTATTTGTACTACATGGCACCAAGTGTTAATTTATATTTTTAATGTTATCTCGTGTTTACTTATTGTTATTTTAATGTTCTAAGCAGTATATAATCTTTTCTTGTATTTTTAGTGATTATTTTAAACCAGAATACGGCATTCAAAAAATCCCTAAATTACACCCCCCCTTTAAAGTTCTATATATTAATCTATTTTTCACTGAAAATTTTCTTTTTTAATTTCTTTTGCAATGACAGGTCTATTAAGAATATTTTATTCATATTTCTTATAAATATTCATTAATGGAAATAAAACAGGCAATTTGTCAAAATCAAGGCCATCTAAAAAAAAAAAAAAAAAAAAAAAAAAAAAAAAAAAAGATTTTATTTGGTGCTTAGTTAAACGCTTCTTCTTATAATGTCTAGATTGTGGAAATGCTTTTGACTTTCAGTTTAACTATAAGGATACGTAAATATTTATTAAATATTTATTAGGGATACAACCCTATTCCCTTCAGAAAGGGAAAAATTCTCGTCAGAATTTGGGTTGATTACGTTTAATTTTGCATAATAATAATGGTCTACTTCAGAATCTAAAAGTTTACAAATAGTATATAAATAATCTGGTGTGTCACTCACACAACTTTCTCTTACCCTGAAATTTAATACTATAAATACAGGTTGGAAATTAAGAAGTAAGATAACGAGTGCTGTTATGTAAACCTATGTTAAACAATTCAAATTAGGCTTCGGAAGAGTTTTATATGATAATTAGTTCAGTGTGAGGGGGGGCTATCGCCCCCTCAACCCCCGTTTCATTAATGCACCTACATTTACATAAAATTTAATTCGGTTATTAAAATTAAAAGTTTACTTAAAATTATACAGACAATTTTCACTCGCAACATTCATTGAAACTTATCAATCTTGATCAAACTTTTCAGCAACAAATTTATATTAACTTCAAAATACAACATTTGGATCTCGAAAAATTATTTGTTTTAAAATTATTCTAAGAGACACAAACAAAGATCAAACGTTAAAAAACTTGACTATGGTAATCAGGAAGCCTCAAAACGTGTAAATATACAAAAAACAAGCGATGAATACTTAGCTTAAAACATACATTATTTACCATATCTGTATGAGGAATTTATTTCAATTTCCGAATAGTTTTCCTGGAAATGGTAAAATATTATTAGTAAAGCACATCCACTAACAACAAATAACTAGTGTGTTGTGGCCACCACATGCTTTTCTTCTACATTTTCCTATACAAATTCACTCAGTAAAAATAATTTATTAAAATTATTATTTAAAAAATCATCTTCCATGATAATGCAGATGATTTCCATATTAGAGAAGTAGTATAACACAAAATATCCAAAAAAGTTGAATTTATTCTCAATATTACATTAAAAAAAAATGTTAAAAATGAAAAAAATCGACAACTTTATTTTAGATTATCGCAGATGGATGGTTCAACCATTCGTTTTAAGGTATTGGCGAGCTCTTTTGAAAGATACCCATCATGAAAATTTACTCCCTTCGAGGGGGACTTCCCCCCTACGGGGGGGGGGAGGCCATACTCCTACATACACAATTTTTTTTTACCAGTTGACTATCTCTATTACAAAAAATATATATTCGTTTCATCTGGTTTAGTGCAGTATATAGATGTTAAACTCTACTTACCTGCAATTCCCCCCATAGACGAAATGCATTTGAATGCTTTTGAGTGTACACGAACCATTTGCTTCATCTCAACGAAAAGCTTAGTGTAGCATCCCTCTATGAAACACATTTAGAATACCGAGTTTGGAATTTCTGCTACTATTTGTTCTTGAGATATGCTGATAACAGACACACACACTGACAGACACACGTACACACACACACACACACACACAGACCATTCGCTAAAAACATGATTTTCAGATTCAGGGGACCTCCAAACGTGTAAATATAACAAAATTTCGCTTTCGAAAATTTGACCCAAAAACAATACTTTCTCTACCTTATGGGTAAGAGAAAGTAAAAAGAAATAAAAAATACCACTTTGCCGCATAATTAAATTCTCTTAGAATATATATATGTATATTTGACTCAAATGTGAAAAATTTCTTAAATATTCACTCAAAAAGTCGATCTATTTCATTGTTGATCTAAATAACCTAAAAGTATCTAATGTATCTAAAGTGTCATTGTTGATGTAAATAACCTAAATAGTAACAAATATTAAAAAAAAATGTCTGTCTTTATTAATTTTCGCCTCATATTAAGTTTAAATTTCATTACTGGTACATGAATTATCTGATAACCGCAACGTTTGTTAATTATTTTTACTGTAAAATCATTATTTGTTAATCTTGTTCTTAAATTCATATAAAACTGTCATTTTACTGTACGTGCAATCATTCAAACAAAATACAACGTTCAAAATATGGGAAAATTTTGAATGTTTTATAGAAAATTCTTTAGATTAATTTTTATTTCTGTATTTGTATCTATATCGATATCTATATATTGCAAAACTAATTATTTAGTTTCCCAATGAAAGTTTAATGACGAATATTCCTTGTTTCTTCCTTAAATGTTGAATAGTAAAAATGAAACACTTACATTTTTTTTTTTTTTTTTTTTTTTTTTTAAGTTAAATAAATAAAAAGAGGAGGAACGGAGTTTGAGAGGGAGAGAGAGAAACAGTACAATAGCAATTTCATTTGGTTATAATACATTCTTTCTGCCAGTTTGTTTTAGGTTCGAAGAAGGTACGTTTAGATTTGTTTTAGGATTTTCAATGCAGATATGACACAACATAATTTAAACTCTCATCTTATCTATTTATTAAATAGACTATAACTATACGGTGATTAAAAAGAAGGTACTTACCCATATTCATGCCCTTTCCCGGATAAATCGCCAATGACTGTTACAATCGGTAATAATAACATACGTAATAATAGTACATATTCTATATAATACTTATTAAAACACACTATTTTACTTATATATGTTTACAGATATTTTAATAAACAGACGTCCCCAAACCCATTTTAAAATAAAATACATGCATATACATATTTTAAACTGAAATACACATGCATATTTTTTTATATGTATACAAATGCACAGACATTACACTCATTTTAGTAAAAATGTACATATGCAAACATTAAGCAAAATTTAATAACAGTACTTATATACATGTATATACACAGGCATTTTAATACATGCATTATCTACACATTTCAATTTTACTAAACACTAATTTTGAAAAAGTAAACCGCAATTTGTTGTTGTTTTCTTCTTTAGAGCATTAAAAATAATAATAATAAAATAATAATAATAATAATGAACATATCAATTCAAAATTTGGATGCATGTCGTATTTTATATATTAGGCGTGCTAGAATGTTCTGTCCTTTTCATTTAGTTGTCTAATTATAAATGACAGGACTTTACAGCACACCTAATAACTTTTAACACAACGAATAATTTGTAAATTGATAATAATTCAATTTTCTTTAAAAAAAAAAAAAAAAGATTTGGAAAAAAATAAATATGTAACGAAATTGGAAAATGAAAACTAGATGAGAAATAGTTATATTCATTTTATTTTTCTCTCATAACTGACTTTTTGAAACTGACTTTTGAAACTGACTCTGACCTTGAACATAGCCAGAAAAATAATAATGTAAATTGATAATTTGAAATGAACGTGACATCCAAATTTTATAATCGTAAGAATATATATATATATATATATATATAAAAACTGGAGTGACTCCACGTGACTTTCCCAATATTAAGTAATTAACTGTTGCATAATTAAATTCATGTAAAAAAAGTCGCTAGATAATTTTTTCTCCACATAGTATGTTGTTTAATTTAGCACAATTTCCCTTCAAATAGTCTGAGCGCACAGATCATAATGATATAGAAATTTTCGTTTCTTTAAATAATTAAATGTAGGAAAGAGAAAATCTTTGTTGAATTCTTTAACTGTCAATGTGCTAAAAGTGCTACCTTAAAGCATCAGAAAAACTCGTAGTTTTGAATGAAAAAATAAATAAATAAATAAATAAAAAACTTTTTAAAACTTTTAATGTTTAAAAAAAAAGTAAGAGTTTATATAAAAATGTTTACATTTTATTACGTAAAATAGTTTACATACTTCTTTGGAGATTTTCTTTTAAACTATTAGTCTGTAAATTGCCCCACAATAGCGGTACTAGCACATCTAGTTGAAGGAATTTTTTTCTTTAAAATTATTGAAAATTTATTTTTTTTGAACCCGACACGATCACAGATTTTTCTGTCGGTAGGAGTAATTATTGAACAAAATTATTAAAATGGTCTTGTTCTTAGTAAAATACGACGCTTATACAAGTAAACATATGAACATGTATTACTAAAATAAAAATAAATAAGTGAATAAATAAAGTTAATTGAAAATAAAAAATAATGATACACTTAAAAAAAAAAAAAAAAAAAAAAAAAAAAAGTATAAAATAAGAATTAGAAACATTAAAAGAAATAATCAATAATGTTACAAAGCATGGTACAGTTGGAAAGTCAAGAGATATTAGAAAGAGATAGATTTCCATTTTAACTTCAAGTTTCAGTGTTGCCAATTTTCAGCGACGATATTCAATATACATTAGTACATCCCTAATTTTTATTGTTTTTTTTTTTATCTCATTATGTGTTTTTTAATCGACTATCATATGTTAAACAACATTCTTCAAAATTAATGGTAATTATTAAATCAAAAAGTCCCTACAAGTGCAGCAATGGCGAGCTCTCTTTTTGTAGTTTTGCATAAGAAATAATCTGGTGCGTCACTCACACGACTTATCTCTTACCCCGAAATTTAATACTTTAAATACAGGTTGGAAATTAAGAAGTAAGATAACGATATTATGTAAACCTATGTTAAACAATTCAAATTAGGCTTCGGAAGAGTTTTATATGATAATTAATTCTGTATGAGGGGAGCTACCGCCCCCCTCCCCCCGTTTCATTAATGCACCTAGATTTATATAAAATTTAATACGGTTATTGAAATTAAAAGTTTACTTAAAATTATACAGACAACAGAGTTCTGTGTGAGGGGGGCTACCGCCCCCCTCAACCCCCCGTTTCATTAATGCACCTACATTTACATAGAATTTAATTAGGTTATTAAAAAATAATTCTGTTTTTAAAAATAATTTATTAAAATTATTATTTAAAAAAATTATCTTTTATGATAATGCAGACGATTTCCATATTAGAGAAGTAGTATAACACTAAATATCCAAAAATAGTCCATTTTATTCTCAATATTTAAAAGAAAAAAAAAAGTCGATTTTATTGTCAATATTACTTTTTTTTTTTCGTTAAAAGTAAAAAAAATCGATAACTTTGTTTTAAATTATAGCAGATCGATGGTTCAACCATTCGTTTTAAAGGTGTTGGCGAGCTCTTTTGAAATATACCCATCATGAAAATTTACTCCCCTCTACAGGGGACTTACCCTCCAGGGGTGGAGGCGAGGCTCCTACATACAGAACATTTTTTCCCCAGTTGACTATCTTTATTACAAAAAAAATATATATATATATATTCGTTTCATTTGGTTTAGTGCAGTCTATAGACGTTAAACTCTACTTACCTGCAATTTCTCCCATAGACGTAATGTATTAGAATTCTTTTGATTGTCCATGTACACGAACCATTTGCTTGATCTTAACGAAAAGCTTACTGTAGCATCTATATATGATACATATTTAGAATACCAAGTTTGGAATGTCTGCTACTATTTGTTCTTGAGATATGCTGATAACAGACAGACAGACACACAGACTCACAGACACACAGACTCACAGACACACAGACATACACACAGACCATTCGCTAAAAACATGATTTTCTTATTCAGGGGACCTCAAAACGTGTAAATATAACAAAATCTCGCGTTCGAAAATTTGACCCAAAAACAATACTTTCTTTACCTTATGGGTAAGAGAAAGTAAAAATTGGATGCTTTACATTACACTGCACAGATTTATTGACATCATATTAATCCATGCAAATATGAACTGGATTTTCAATGCATCTAATTAATGTCATATTAGAAAAATGTTTCCGGCCAGTCTATGAAATATTATTAAGAAAAAGAAAAATTTTCAAGTAGAATTTATAGATTACAGTACACAGAATATGTCACATACTCACCAAAACTAAATGCAAAACTGGTGTACAAACGATAAATAGACAAAAAGACTTCTTCACACACCATAAATTTTAAGCCAGCACAACCGGTTTCGAAAGGACGTAGCCTTCCTTCATCAGGTGCAAAAAAAAAAAAAAAAAAAAAAACACGTGCTACTGCCTTGGAGGCAAAAGCAAGTCTTGCTTTTGCCTTTTGTAGTTTATGTATATTTCTCTCAATTTTTCATCGAGTTATATTTTTTCAAAATATGGGGATGCTAATGTTAAATGAATGTGACGAACATTAATTCATATCTTCCTGAAAAATTTTATTTTTTTCTCTTTATACGTTAGAACGAAGTGACCACTACATATCCCATGCATGTATTTTATTAAAAATCACTTATGAAAATTATTAAAATTATTAATAAATTCTTTTTTAAAAAAAATATGAATTCTGAGTCTGACCTATATTAATTTTTGCACGAATAGAACGGGCATTATCAAAACTATAGATTTCCAAATTTACAGCTCATTCTTATCATTATTTTTCGAATTACAGTGATATTTCAACTTTTATTACTCTTAAGGAGCTATAATTTGTTTCATTTCTGTCATCTATAATTTTGCAAACAGATGATTTAAAATAGTTACTCAAAATAGTTTAGATACGACTTTTATTTATTAATTGGCATTATTTTAGCTTATTTTATATTTAAAATTGTTATACTTTTTTTTTCTGATCTTATCTACATGGACATAATACTTCTCTGTGTGAAATCTTAATTTAATTTTTATAAATGTAGGGATTTACCTCTAACACAATATCGTTTGTAACTCTATCAAGAATTAATTTAAAATATATAAATCGTACCTTTTTTCAAAAATAGGTGTTACCATTCAGAAAAAATAAAGCTCGGGTAAATTTTAATATGTAGACGACCCCCTAAGTAAAATTTTTACTATTAAACAAATCGATCGGCACCAGTTGCATGCTTTTACGATAATTTACGGCAAAATTAATCGGAGGGTGACGATTTATTTGCTTATTAATTTTCAAACTGCACATAATGAGAATCATTTTAAACTTTTCAATGTAAAAGGGGTGTAAATTTTCAAAATGTTTATTTTCCAAAATAGCTCATCAATACCTTTAAAACAAGTGCTTGAAGCCTAGATCTGTAATAATTAAAAAAAGAATTATCGATTGTTTTCATAAAGAAAAAAAAAAAAAAAAAAAAAAAAAAGGAAGAAGAGAAAGGAAATCCTTGGGAAAAAACCATTTTTTCTGATGTCGGCACGAAGTCGGATAAAATTTATAATAAATAATTTATAATGTATGAATTTATCTAGCAAAATATAGAAGAGAGTTTTTGAGGGTCGCAGCATACTATTTTTTAAGACATTCATAAGTTAAAAATGTAATATATTGTTTGCAGATTAATTCACTAACGTTGAATTTAAAAATAATTAAAAAATAATCTGGTGTGTCACTCACACGACTTTCTCTTACCCCGAAATTTAATACTATGAATGCCGATTGGAGGTTAAGGGATGACGAGTTCAATTATATAAACCTATGTTAAAACAATTCGAATTAGGCTTTGGAACAGCTTTATTTGACAAATAATTCTATGTGAAGGGGGGCTACCGCCACCCTCAGGCTCAACCCCGCTTTTTATTATTGTGCCTACATTTATACAGAATTCAAATCTGTTATTAAATTCAAAAGTTCATTTACCATACAACTTTCCATTCATACAACTTTCACACAGAACATTTCTTGAAACTTATCAATCTTGAACAAACTTTTATAGTAATAAACGTATTAATTTCAAAATACAACATTCGGATCGCCTGAAATTATTTTTTTTTTTAATTTACTCGGAGAGACAGAGAGAAAAATCTAACGTTAAAAACTTGACTTTGGTATTCAGGAAACCTCAAAGCGTGTAAATATACAAAAAAAAAAAAAAAAAAAAACAAGCGATACATATTTATCTTAAAAAAATACATTATTTACCATATGGCTATGAGGAATTAACTACAATTTCCAAACAGCTTTCCTGGACATGGTAAATTATTATATAAAGCACTTACACTAACAATAATAATAATAATAAGAAAAAAAAAGTTATCGTTTAAATATTTGCAGCCCTGTATATCTTCTGAAGATTATGTACACACCACATGGTGCAAATAAATATAATCCTAAATTAATATCACATGGCGCAACCTGGCGTACAGTTCCATCAATTTTCAAATATTGTCGCACTATAATCTAGTTCTTTTGTGTAACCTTGTAAACGAACTGTGAACGATTTTTATACCAACTTCTACAAGAAACATGTTTTTACGCCTATAAAAAATGTATATTCATTTCATTTGGTTTAGTGCAGCCTGTAGATGTTAAACTCTACTTACCTGCAATTTCTTCCTTAGGCGTAATGCATGTGAATTCTCTTGGGTGTCCCTGTATACGAACCATTTGTTCAATCTTATCGAAAAGTTTTATGTAGCAATAATAATAATAATAATAATAATAATAAAAAGTGTTATCGCTTAAATATTTGTAGCCCTGTATATCTTCTGAAGATTATGTACACACCACATGGTGCAAATAAATGTAATCCTAAATTAATAATACATGCCCCAGCCTGAAATACAACTCCAACAATTTGCAACTATTGTCGCACTCTTATCTAGTTCTTTTGTATTATTGTGTAGCCCTGTAAATGAACAGTGAATGATTTTCCTACCATATTCTACATGAGACATATTTTTACGCATATAAAAAAATATGTATTCGTTTCATTTGGTTTAGTGCAGTCTATAGATTTTTAAACTCTACTTACCTCCAATTTCCCCCATAGACGTAACGTATTTGAAATCTCCTGGGCGTCTCTGTACGCGAACCATTTGCTTAATCACAACGAAAAGTTTACTGTAGCATCTCTGTATGATACATATTTAGAATACTAAGTTTGGACTTTCTTCTACTCAAGGACTTCAAGGACCAAAGGAGGCCGCTCACCACAATACAGCAGTTTTGAGCGATTTTAACCTTTAGAGAGGTGCTCTGACGACAATTGTCAGACTACACTGCGAATTTGAAAGAGCCCGTCACTAAAGGTTAAGCCTACCCCTTTGTTTATTGAATAATAATAATAATAATAATAAAGGAAAAAATTACGATCTCTGCCGGATTCTACGCGACAGAGGGCTGAAGGCAAAGTCACGTAAATGTTTATGATGAAGGTACAGTTACTATTTACAGAGTTCTGTTCTTGAAGAGTTGATAATTTGAAAAAACTGATTAGAAATTGTTTGCAGGGTTCTTATTTGTTCTTGGGATATGCTGATAACAAACATACACACAGACCAACTGCTAAAAACATGATTTTTAGATCAAAACGTGTAAATATACCAAAAATTCAATTTTGTAAATTTGACCCAAAAACAATACTTTCTTTACCATATAAATGGGTAAGAGAAAGTAACAATTATATACAATACAGTTGTGATTGCCAGATCCTATCTTAGATATATTTATTTCTATAAATTGAATGTGATTCAAATTTATGTCTAACGACTTATTGGTTAAAGTTTCTTTAAATTATTTGTGACTCATTATTGTGAAAAGTTATTAGTCTTATTTGCTAGTTTGTGAACTTTAAAACTAATCACAAATAATTTTAAATTAATAATATTAAACTATAATTTGTATATCTAGACTACATATGTATTACAGGCGTTTTAAGCGAAATAACCTTTCTAGAGTATCATTCCATAATGTACATTGTTCCTCGAGAAATCCTTTTAAACTGATATGTTTAGAGAATCTTAAAATTGACTGTCATATTATTAAAAAAGCATTTTTCAAACTTTGATGATAATTTTAATTGTTTACTATACATCGCATATGTGTGTTTGTATAAATATTCACCAACCATTTTTAAATAGTTATATAAAGTTTAATAAAATGTTTGAATTTAGTTTACTTAAATTAAAAAGTACATTTTGTATGTTAGTTTATAAAAGTCTTCATTATATTAGTTTATCAGTTTAATAAATGAAGTCTTCATGAATATCAGTCCATTTACAGTCGGCAATATACACATGCTAAACAAATATTACACATCAAAATAAGAAAAAAAAAATTCATTCATATGATTTTTAAAGAGTACATTTCATATTTTGTATAAAAAGAAATGTCGTCATCTAATATGAAATTAAAATCTTTTCTATCACACTCAGTTTATTCTTGTTAAATAAATGAGTCAACTTAATTAGTAAAATTTCAATTTGAAACGGAAATTTAATTACGTTGAAGAATCTCCGACGAAGAAAAGCCAAATTACTTGGCATGTGCGTCATGAGGTATTACTGACAAAAATTATTTTTATAGAAGGATAAAATTGTATTAATTCGCTTTCACATTCCCTATGTAAATAAGAGATTATTTTTCTACTAGTTGAAAGATAAGGGAAAATTTCTCTAAATATAAGATAATTATTTGCATGATTATTCTTTTGTCAAATATACACTCAATTTTCCTCTTCTTTTTTTTTCTCTCTCTTTTTAAGGAGTTTTATCTGTAAATGCATATGCAGATTTCTGCTCTCTTCAAAATGAAATATAAATGCACTTTTTTTTTTTTTTTTCATTTCTAGATAACTTAATAATTCCGAATCTCAATGTAAAGTCCTAAACACAAGGATTAATTGAGGAAGTTTTAATTAAATTTTCTCCGAGTAAAATTTTAAGAGAAGAGAAGCAGCAGAAATTATTAACTGTACCCTAATGCTTATATTTCTATTCTTAGTGAAAGTTAAAAAATATGGATAATTCATAACGAGACAGAGAATTTGTTACAACCTAATAAACAGAAAAGATTTAAGTAAGATATTATTATTTTTTTCTTTCACAACTTTTTATGAGGAAAGAATTTGCATTCTAATTTACTTAAAATATTTTTATTTATAATGAATGTAATTGTTTATTCTGAAACAGAAATTTGTAAAGAAATAATCGTACGTTTAAAAAAAATTATGTAAGTCATAGCAGGTGAAAAATATATTTTAATTAAAAGTTGATAAAATTTTTCAAATAATATAGTATTTTTTACTGTTTCTTATTTCTTCGTTTAAGTTTGGAAGTATAAAAGTTTTATAGAGGTTTTTTTTTTTTTTTTTTTTTTTTTCTGGTTGTTTAATTTGAATACATTAAAATATTTATGGACAATTTTTTTTTTTCAAGTACAACAATATTTGCTCATTCTTAAAATAAATAAATAAACAAATAAAAATAAAAAATAAAAAAATTAACAATTAAATAAATAATATTATTAAAGCTAACAACGCCATATATCTTTTATATTCATCATAAAAAATAATATCGTCATTTTAATTGTTGATTCTGCAGATGTGCCAAGTTATTATGGATTGTCTGTAACTCTCATACCGGAATTTGGAAGTAGAATTGTAAATAATTATCTTTGATTAAATAGAGCAAAGATACTATATGTAAATAGTGGTAAGAAACTTATTTTTCGTTGGTAGGAACAGGACACCTTTGTTTCTGTTTACTGTAAAATTTATTCCAGTTAACGAAAAAAACGAATTTCTTTTAATGCTGTTTTTTTTTCTTACTTCCAAAATTGTAAGTTTTAAATTCTGTAAATTCGTGAGTCCTAAAAATTTTCTTTTGCAGTTTCTTTTACTTTTTACTTTTTACATAAGTAAAATTTATAAAGTTAAAAGTCTTTTGCCATTAAATTTTTGGAAGGGAATTGGGAAAATCTTGTTAGAAAGTAGAGATATACAGTGTTTTATAATATATATGAATTGTACAATTTTTAATTACTTTTATCGATATACGATAAAGAATTTGTTTATTCATTTATTCATTTATTTTTTTTTTAAATCAAATTTTCGTAATTGAGGTTTTGCTATATTAACACGTTGTGAGAATTGATACTATATCAAGTTTTTAGCAGAACGTTCTATGTGAATCTGTTTTCAGCATATCTCAATAACAAATATTAGAAGAAAGATCAAACTCAGTATTCTAAATCTGTATCGTATAGAGATGCTATACTAAATTTTTAATGAAGATGAGGAAAATGGTACGAGTGCAGCATTATCCAAGATAATTCAAAGACTTGAAGTATAGAGTCAAAGCTTATGCAGGTTCAGTTTAACATCTTTAGACTGCAGTAAAAAAAAAAATGAAATGAATATATATATATTTTCATGCATAAAAGCCTATTTCGTGTACAGGGATTTTGCAGGACTACTCGAAAGAAATGGGATATACATATTAGAACTATACTTCGAAAATGCTCTAAGTGTATTGTGTGTTTTTTATACTATGCTAATATTAAGTTCAATATAGTGTGTGTATATGATTTATAGAAAATACACAAGGCTATCCAAAATTTACTAAAAACGTTCTTTTCTATCAAATGTAATTGATAAAAGGGCTTTACTATATTTACCCAGTTCAGGAAAACTCCTTAGGAACATTAATTACATTAAGATGGACAAAATACTGTTCGAATTCCAATTTTCAACGCAGGATTTTTGTTATAATTAAATGTTTTCAGGTTCATTTAATACGAAAAATCAAGTTTTTAGTGTATAGTTTGTGTGTAAGTCTGATATCAGCATAATTTGAACAAAAATAACTGTGGTAAACTAAAATGTGGTATTTTTGAACTTATGAAGTTGCCACTCTACAAGGTGGATCAAGATTGATAAGTATCAAGGAGAGGGCGGGGTGAAAGTTGTCTGAATAATTTTGAATACTCTTTAAAATTTAACAATAGCCTTAAATTCTTTATAAATCTAGGTACTATATTCAAACGGTGGTTGTGGTTGGTGGTTTTCACCTCTCTTTCACAGACGACATAAAAACATTTATTTAATAAAAATCTTGCTAGATATATTGGGAAACTTTTGTCAAAAGTTCATTTGAATAGAGTAAAAATTAAGCAAATTGTCGTCAAAAGAACGAGCTAGATTTTAAGTAATTTCCAAAAGTTGAAATTTCATAAGGGGGTTTTCGCATGCCGTGTAATTAATTTGAAGATTCAATTTTTACAACCACACTCCAAAAGTACTTTTTTGTGAAAACCATGTTATAAGCTTGTATGTAACTCAAACATATTTTTTTCATTTACAAAGATTTGTGAGATCATAAGGGGATAAAGAAGTTTTGCAAAGTTGTTGAAATAGTTGGATCTTTAAATTAATTACGTAGCATGTTAAAGAACCCTTACGAAATTTCAATTCTTAGAAAATACTTAAAATCTAGCTCGTTCTTTTACCGACAATTTGCTTAATCTTTACTCTATTCAAATGAACTTTTGACAAAAATTGTCCAATTTATCTAGCTTTCAACCTATGTAATAAAATGTTTTCTACCTTTCGCGCATGCGCAGTGAAACCTTTTTCACACAAATACTCATATTTCATGATATAAGATATTTCTATTCCAATTGCAGTATATTGTTTTAAAAGTGTTTCTTCAATTTATTTGAAAGTGGGAATAATTTTTGTCTAAAACTCTGTATATTATAAATTAAAAACCTGCTGATTACTTTTGGAGTTTTAGAATAAAGGTTTAAATCTCCGTTATTTAACATGCTGTCGTCACAGAAATTGATCCACAAATTCTAATGGGTCTATGTGAACATATCATAAAGTTACATGTCATTTCATTCCTTTAACGATACAGGGTGAGCACGAACATTATTGATTTTGCTCAATTTGTTACCGGCCCCCTAAATGTTGTTTTAAACCAATCTTCACTGAAAAAAATGAGGAAGACCCAGTTCTTTAAATACCGAACGTTTGAAAACATTTCATCGAGAGATAGGTTTTTAAATTGAAAGAAACTGATCGTTTGTAAATCTTGCTAAACTTTTGAGCAGGAGTGTATATTGAAATGTTAAATCATACACCACAAACTTTAGTGAAAAAATATAAAAATAGGATGTATCATAAAATTGTCAGACTAACTTTTAGATCTTAAAAAATAAAGTTAAAAGAAATTTTCGTAAAACTAAATTCTTGTATCATTAAATAGGTAAACAGGAACATTTTTTGCTTTGCATTTAGTAATATTTGAAACAATGTTATTATACACCAAACATGATATAGCAAAGTATTTTTGTTTTTAACTTATTTATGTTTTAATGATATGTCGGATGGTATTTCGTCAACTAACACTGTAAAATATATTTTGCGTAACTGTACACAAAAAATGGTGGCAACTACTTTACAACAATAATCGTGTAATGAAACGCCAATAATTTTTGGTGTTTCCCTACACCAAAATTAAAGGTTAAAAACCATTAAAGGTTAAACCATTTTTGTTGTAAAGTAGTTGCGACCATTTTTGGTGTATAGATACACAAAATTTTTTTACAGTGTACATAACATTACAGAAATTGCTCAAATGTGTACAATATTCCTATTAATATTATCAGTGCTTTAAATACAACGATTAGAAACACCATTATTACTATTTACATCTTTTTATGTAATATCATTTGCATTAAAAAAAAAAAAAAAAAGTTAAAAGTTCAATATTTAAAAGTCACGTCCACATCTGTTAAAAAATAACAAAACAAGATCAGATCTTAAAGGGTTAAGATGACATTTGTGTCCATGGACTTCTGTGTAATTCTGAATCCTTATGATGTGCCTTATCTCCCCTTAAAAGGTGGTCCATCAATTTAGAGACATCCTGTATATACGGGAAAAAAATAATAATCTAAAATACTGAATTAAAAAAAATGATTGTATATTTAATGATTAAATTTTAATGAATTATTATCGGCATTTATATTTTAAATATGTAAATCTGAGTTAGATGTGAAAAATTCATGATATGATGATATAATAAGCTCATTTAATTCTAAATACATTCAATAAAAACTTATTTACTCGATATTTTTACTGCTATATTGTATAGAGTTGAGATTGGGAATTTGTATATCCATTAATTACATTTTTTATATCCATTTCATGTTATCACACTAAAGATCTATTCTATTTTGTAGCATACAAATCTGCATTTGTCACATACAAATTTTTCCTTTATTGGTAGGAAATCACCGTGTTTTAATTTATATATATATTACCTATTTAACACCTCTTCATAATTGTCTTTTTTTACGTCATTCCCTTTTAATAAAATTCATTATGGTGAGATCATTTTAAAAAACAGGCAACAACAAACCTTGCACCGCATTTGCTGTACTATGAAATTGGAACAGATAAAAAAAAAAAAAAAAAAAAAAAAAGTCGAAGATAAGAAAAATAGTTAAGTAATTGTAAATAATGATAAATCTATTCTTTTGTACCATATAATACTCAAAAGTAATGTCTCATTCAAAGGGTATTTTAGAATTCTATCGATTCAATCAATGAAAATACGAATACATGCATATGTTATCAAACCGTTATGTTATACCTTGTAAGGGGTGTTTAAGAATGAAACAGGTTATGTGAGTTTGTCAGCGCTTTATTATGCTTAATTTTCATCAATTAAATTAAAAACAACAACAACATCAAAAAATCTTAACCCAGTTCTAGTTTGAATTGCATGTTTATCACCAGACACGATAAATTATCTAGGTATTTCCGTTTACAAATGTTTATACCATAATACCTGTTAAATAGTTGTAGAACACATTCTGTTGGTATTTATTTTTTTAAACTAACAAATTAATAAAAATGGTAATATAATGATAATAAGCATTTTTATTAGTTTTGACATAATAAAATATATTTATCTCGCTTTCTGTATATGTGTTACCTTGGAATAAAAATCACCGGAATACTGATGTTGAATAATGACGAACCTGCATTTTGCAAGGGGAAAAAATTACTAAATTGCAAACACACAACAAGGAGTTTGCTTACAAATCTTTTTATTGATCAATATTAAGATTTATTTCATTCAAAATTTTAGCGATTTATAAAAATTTTATTTACTTAAATATGTTTCAACATAGCTATAAATTAATTAAATTTATAATCGTAATTACATTTCTGAATAATTAATTTCAATAAAAAATATATGTAAGCTTTTTTACTTCCATTACCCTACTACCGTAGGTAATGGAAGTATTGTATTCGGTCTGAAAATTCGATATCGGGTTTTCACCTGATTTACACGTTTTAAGGTCCCCTGAGTCCAAAAAAGTGGTTTTTGGCAATTGGTCAGTGTGTATGTATGTGTGTATGTGTGTGTGTATGTATGTGGAGAATCTTCTGGCTATTATAGCTCAGAAACTAATAAAGATAGAGCTACGAAACTTTAGAATTCAAATACGTCTGGCGTACAGATGAAATTTCCAAATTTTGGTGAAAATTGAAAAACCGGAAGTGGGACATCGGAAACCGGAAGTTGGACCGTAAGTCCGTATCTCAAAAACGGCTCTAACGATTTTCTTCAAACTTGCTATATAAACACTCTATTAGATGTCCTTTCGAATGACATAGTTGGTTAGTTCAAGAAAATTGATAGGCGTCCTGTATAAATAGCTCAATTTCAGGTCTCCCAAGCACGTTCCTTTAAAAACGGTTGTACGGATTTTTTTCAAACTCGCCATTTTAACTCACTTTTAAATATGCTTTTGTATGTAATTATTTTTTTCCGGTCAATAATTGATTTTTTGTGAAAGTTGGTATCTCAAAAACGGCTCTAACGATTTTCTTTTTTGGTCACTTTTATGTTTTCTGATCACATTATCTCTCAAAAATGCATATAATACATGTGATAGCGGGTAATGGAAGTCGTGTGGTTGTTTCACACCAGATTTTTTTTTTTTTTTTTCAAATTTTCATGTTATAGGAAAAAAGTAGATAATAATAGAATATTGCCGTAGGTTGTAATCGAAAGGTTGTTAAAAATTGAAGTATCAGGAAAAACTTCCGACTGTAACGGCCAGAAAAATGGAAATCTTTTAAAAGATTAAAATATCTGGAAATCATAGGACACTTGATTTCTAATAGTGTTATGCTTCAAGCATGTTAGCGGGAGCTGGGAATAAACATAAAAAATTATGTATCATAAAGTTGTTATGTAAGAATAAAATGTACAGTTATTTCTCAATATATGTATATATACATATATACACACACACACACACACATATATATATCATGTTTTTTTATTGGTCTGATGACTGAGTGGTACATAATAATTTTAACACGAATTTTTTTTAAATTTTTTTTTTAATGTTCGACATTTACTTACAAAGTATTTTATTTATCACGTTTTATAAATTACTTAAACGGCTAATTTTTATTTAGGATAATAATAATAATAATAATAATAATATTATTATTATTATTTTGACTTGAACAAATATTAACACTAGTAGATGAGCGATTTCAACCAGTAACCAGTGTTTTGGTTCTCTTTTTTTCAAACAGTAAAAAAAAAAAAAAACTGCTGATTTTATTTTAATTATTTTTAAAATAATGAAACTCCAAGTTTTTATAATTTTTTTATTTTAACATGTACTTAAAACCAGATGGGTCATCAGGATCTCAAACCAATTTTGTCTTCATTTTTCTCAAAAAAAAAAAAAAGTGCCTGTTTTATATAATCACTATGGCAATAATTACCTATACCTAAAACCACTGAATGGGTTATTCTGTGATTCTCTTAAAGAAATTTTTCATATTATATTATCTCCTTATATTATTAAAATCTGTGCGCATCTGTCTGTCTGTCTGTCTGTGAGAAATGCCTTGTGACCACTAAAGCTCCGGCGTTAATGGTCGCAGCGCCTCGAAACCGGCGTCGACAAACGCAGAATTTCTTCATCTCGACATCGCGATAATTCGCTAAGCGATGCGACCTTAATTAGCGGGGATATTAATTAAAACGTCGACCCATGTCAACCGAAAAATGACCCAGAATTCATGATTAAATGCTTAAAAAGCGACATTTTTACGGAAAAAGTGGAAAATAAATTAGAAATATCAGTCGTATCGTTACAAATAAGGTATCAAATGAAAGGTCCGATTTTTCTGAATCCGACGGTTTAAATAGCTTATCGATAGGACAATTAGATTTTTTAAAATTAACTAAAGTATGAAAAAAAGGTGGCAACAAATCACAAAAGTTTTATTAATTTAGCGAGCGTCTAGACGTATTTCGGTTACCATGGCGCCGGGCGAAAGAATAAATAGATTTTACTTCCTGCTTTACTGATTTTGTACTGGAAATAAAAATTGCAAATTTCAAAATGCATCATTTTCTTCAAAATTATTTCAAACTTGCTACACACTTTTAACATAACAAGACGAAGTTGCAGTTCAAATTTCCTCGGGTTTCGAGAATAAATAAAAAATGTACAATCTAATTGCAAATTAAATTTTATTCTAATACGCGTATTCCAAATTCTAACTATGATTAAATTATTTTTAATGCATCATTCGAAAGATATTTTAAAGTACTTTTATATTATCGAAAGTGGGATTGAAGATTTCGCTTCATTTACACGTTTTGAGGTCTCCTGAATCGGTTTTCTTTTGTACCTCAGCTACTAACTAAAATAATTTCATGAGTAATACAACATTAGATAGCTTTGTTGATTTGGAATCGAACAGTAGATTACAGAAATTTCTACCGCCAGATGGCGCTGTAATATTTTAAAATTTCAATATTTCAATTTCTAATTATGATTAAATTATTTTTAATACATCACTCGAAAGATATTTTAAAGTGTTCTTTTATATTATCGAAAGTTTTAACCAGATTTGCACGTTTTGAGGTGTCCTGATTAGGTTTTCTTTTGCATCTCAGCTAGTTCTGTTAGACCGTTCAAAATTGGTATATGTAGGTTAATTAGGAAGGGCTGAATGGGTGGGGAAGATATAGGCGTGCACCGCGTGCACGGGACAGCGCTGCCGAAGGCAGTGGGAACACGCTGTGAGTTTTTACCCGATCAGAAATGATTTTTTTTAGGGGGCACGAAGGGTCAGAGAAGGAATATGCGCGCGCAGCGCGTGTATTCCTTAGCTTGAGCGCGCGCAGCGCGCACGGGTCTGCGCTGCCGTAGGCAGTGAGGACCCGGTCCGACTTTGTACCCGATGAGAAAGGATTTTTTAAATTTCCTTTTCTTAAGAATAAAAATTTGATTTGAGAAGGAATATGTGCGCACAGCGCACGTATACCCTCACACGTGCGCGCGGAGCGCGCATGGGTCTGCGCTGTCGAAGGCAGTGGGGACCCGGTGTGAGTTTTTACCCGATCAGATTTTTTTTTTTCTTTTTTTTTTTTGAGGGGGGGGGGGGGCACGAAGGGTCAGGGTTTGTACCCGATGAGAAATGATTTTTTTAATTTTCTTTTCTTAAGAATAAAAATTTGATGCGAGAAGGAATATGTGCGCGCAGCGCACGTATACCCTCACACGTGCGCGCGCTGCCGAAGGCAGTGGGGACCCGGTGTGAGTTTTTACCCGATCAGAATTTTTTTTTTTTTTTTTTTTTTTTTTGAAGGGGGGGGGGGGGGCACGAAGGGTCAGGGAAGGAATACGCACGGGGCAGCGCTGCTGAAGGCAGTGGGGACCCGGGCCGACTTTTTACCAAATCAGAAATTATTATTATTATTATTTAATTTCTTTTCTTAACACTAAATGTTACTGTTAGTGATTCATTAATTTTAGTGATTCATTTGAAAATACTGACCCGCTAGCGGGCGAAGCTCGCTAGTTTAATAATAATTTTTGTCTTTAATGCTCTATTAACATTAGAGTACACAAGCAGTCGAAAGGTTTGCTATTGGACAGCGTAGTTATTAGAATCAAAGGCGGGAGAGTGGTAAATATAACTGTAACTTGTATCATGTATATAATTATATACTACCACATAAAATTTAAGACATCGTACCAAACGAAATTTTGAAGAACTCAAAATGACTTCCTTGGAAAATCAAATGTCAACCTTAATACAAGTGTTAAAATAAAAAAAATGAAAAATTTTTTAGCACCATCTAAATATAGCTTTATTTTTGCGTTGCAAGTTATCTTTATAAATCGTGGTCATACTGACCCAGCCGACGATTTTCTGTATATATATAAAATGCCGCTATTCGACCGTTAAGTATTATTTCATACTAATTTGTTTTAAAAAAATTAGACTTTTATTAATTTTCTAAAATAAATGAATTAATAAATTAATAAATTAATAAACATTGTACACGAACTTGTTTGCAACTTGCACATACTTCTATTAAATTTTGCATCAATATTTTATTTTAAATGCAAAAGATATTTTAAAAATAATTCTGTCTTAAACGTAATTTAAAATATAGTACGAGTTCCCTATTTGACTCTTGTTTACATATCTGTAAACTTTTAGGTTCTGTAATAAACTATTTCTTTTCATATAGAATTCAAGATGGTCTACTGCAAATGGTAGCGATGTTGAAAGAAATAGGACTCTGGTCCTTAAAATGATTAAATATAAAAGAATTAAAAAATTTTACAAAAATGAAAAAGAAATGGCTAAATCTGAGTTTTTTTTTTTTTTTTTGTACTAAAATACTTTTGTACAGTGCCTTTTTTAAAGCTATATCAATCAAACCAATTCCGAATACCAAAGAAAGGACAAAGAACTCTTTTTATTTTAATCCAATTTTAATTGCGGTAACTTTTCTTGGAAATATTAAGAGAAATTCAATCCTATTTACTCTTTATCGGTCATTTCGAAACCCTACAATCCCTAATTCTTTGAAACCTTTTCAATCCATTTAAATAAATGGTATTGGGCCTGAATGCATAATCAAGCTCAGAGATAAAAATGCAACGTTAATAAGAGGAGATAAAATGATAAATAGTAAAATGAGATTTAAATCTGTCTGATACAATTTTTTTGTTAAAATGTTGCAACTAAAAAAAAAAAAAAAAAAAAAATTAAGACATTTAGTAAGAAAAAAAAAAAATGCTTAGTGACAAAAGGGGAAGGAAAGCGGAAAGACTTTAGTACTTTAATTATCATATTTTAGACTGAAATGCCGAATTAATTTTAGCAAAGGTGAAAAATGAATTAGCCAGTTACCGAACCTAAGTACTTGCTAAAGTGCCGTACTATTTAAAGATTCTACCCAAACCCTGTCGGATATTTGACCGACTGTATTCGCTCACATCATGAATGTTAGAAATATTCATATTCAACTCAATTAAGAATCTAGTCATACATCTAAATTTATTTAATATTTATTTATTTATTTTTTATTTTAATTATAATTGCAATATTGTTTAATTTTATAACTTTAAGTCTTTACCTCGTTTTACACAATTTTGTACTTTTCATATCTCCTTATACCATTAACACATTCAGCCCCCTTTTCTCCCTATTTTTTTTTCTCTTAAATTAATATCTTTGAAAGTTACTGTAGCGGGGGAAGGAGTACATCTCTTCCCCAGAGGATAAAATTTGGGATTTTCTATCTTCGGATGCCCCTCCCCTCTCACGGAGTGAAATTCAGACCCTTGCCAAATGGCTATTCCGTATCCAGAGTGAAACAACAAATCCACTCTTTATTTTAGCATAAAAAGGTTAATATCAGTGGGTCCATAAGATAAACCTTCAGTCATTTTTAACACTTTCCAACAAAACTGAAAAGCATTTGTGATATTTTTTTTCCCCCGCAAATTTTAATGAAATTGATATTTATTATTCATATGCACACACACGCACAGACACACACAAATGATAGAGGAATGATAGCGCCCTCTGTTAGAGTGAAATAATGAAAGAAGGTAATGACCCAAATTGTTTTAGATATTGCTTAAGGAAACGTAAACAAATGGTAGCTTTTAATTATCTTATTAGAGAATCGGACACTTAATAAAAAAACACCATGCAGTATGTAATTAAAAGTTATTAAATAAAAATTATTAATTAAAACTCAAAATCTTAGAAAATTTCTTTAGATACCCGGACTAATTAATTTTTTTAATTAAAAAAAAAAAAAAAAAAAAAAAACCTTTTATATATATTTTTATATAAAGTTTTTGGTAATTATTACGAGTTTTAAAAATTAACTCATTTGAAAGTTAAAAATGAAATATTAAAAACTATTAGATTTCTTTTTTAAGCTTTTAAAATATGCTTAGATTTAAATGTTAAAATTTAAATTTAGAATCCAATTAGCAATAAGTTTTTTTTTTTTTTCATGTGTGTATGAGTGTGTGTAATAAGCAAACATGAAATCAAGGATTAGAAGAAATTAGAAATAAGATTTAATTATTAAATTTACTATAAATTTAGAATAACCATAAAGTCTAGCCTGAAAATAGATACATTTAACGTTTTACTTTTATATTTATCGGAACATAGATGTTTTATTCTATATAGAAAGTTAATGAGAATATTTTTGTAAATAGGCATATGGAAACATGATTTGTAATGAGTAAATAAATTAAATTTAAAAGAAAATTCTTTTCTCTTATCAAAAACATCAAAATATAAGTTTCCATTGTCATTAAATATTTTTAAATCTAGACAGTTTATTTCTTTATTTATAAATAATCTCTAAGAAAAAAAGAGAGTTAAAACTCAATTTATTAACAACTTTATTTATCATATCATTTTTAGTTAATGAAAGACTATTAGGATAATTATCTATGAAGGCAATCATTAAAGTAAAAAAAGATAATATCAACAATATATCTGTAGAACATTAAGTCTTTACATAAAGAGAAGTTTCTATCATAAAAATAAAGATATAAATCAGATAATAAACTACTAGCAGTACCACCTTGTGGAATACCTTTAATACTTTAGTAAATATTGTGATTGCATAGAATAAATAATATAATATAATAATGTAATATGGAATTTAGTAATGTTTTAAAGTAATGAAGTTGTAGTTTTTCTTTAATACAGCCAAAATGTCTATATTATTGAATAAATCACTAAAATCAAACGTACGAATGTTTGTAATATGTTTGAAATTTTTAATTCTATGAAGAAGTTGAAAACTATTTTTAACACAATGCTTATTGTCATAATTTAAAGTTAAGCTACAGATTTCTTTTCAAAATTTTAATACAATATTACAAGCAACATTATTATAAGCATTACAAACATTAGTTACAGTGCGAATGCCTACATTTCTTTTTAATTTTTAACCTTTCGAGAAATATATTTTTAAAATACTTGTATATGTACTACTTCATCATTATAATAATGAAAAATCAGGAAGGAATATTACACATGAAATAAGGCATAATCAAAGTAAGAAATGTTGGGAAAACAACAAGTAATTTAGCAAGGGAAAAATTATATAGTAAAATGTAAATCGATTTTAAATATTTTTCATTTGTATATCTATATAGCAATACTTTTAATTAATACATATTATCTCATTTTTTCTTATTTTTCATTATATCCTTATTAAAATAAAACTAAAAATTTATGTGGAGATAAGATATGTAAGTACCTGACAGTTTTATAGTTCCGTTTCTCATTGATTTGTATCCAGAATTTGCATTCAAATTCTGATTGTACTATGCAAAGTCTTCAGATTAATAGCTTCCAGTTTATTACTGAATATTTTTATTTAAAAAATATATAATTCTTCAAAAAAATAAAAAGTATTTAACATAAAAATATAGGCAGCTGTATTTAATATTTTTCAAAAAATACATTATAAAAAATTCTGTTAAGGAAAAAAAAAAAAAAAAAAAAAAAATTCTCAGACTTCCCTACAGAAAATTTTTGCTTTCTAAAGTTGTAGAATTTTACTTTAAAATTACTTTTCATTCTGACAAAAGGCGCACTTTTCTGTAAACAGATAAAATCTGTAACCATTAATAGAGATTTTATCTCGTGTGTACCTTGTTTAAGAACGATTGAAAAGTGCTAATTAACTGCCAAAAATCTGATTCCATGGCTGAGAGGTAGTACCATCGCCCACTATTCGGTAGACCTTGGTTTGGTCTTAGCTGGAAATTTTTGTTTAATGTTAGTTTTGTTTATTTTATTTATTCATTTATTTTACAGAGTGTCCTTAGGGAAAAAAAAAAAAAAAAAAAAAAAAAAAAAAAAACTGTTGCGTAAGTTCAAGGCCGCAGCAAGAAATCTTTTTTCAGATGGAGTTAAAATTTTGGTACATAATGTCGCGTGTTAAAAATGAAACATAACTCAAAAATTTTTTGACTTATCTGAAATTTCAGGGGAGGGGAGGGAAACTCAAAAACTACTCTCTGGCGTCGGCCTTGTGTTCGAATGTTTTCTGTATTGTTTTTCTACAGAAATTTTCTGCCAACATTTTTTTTTCGTAACATGTGGAGTATTTTTCGGCGACTTTGCTGCCGGAATTTTTCGTCTTACAGTTAACTTAAATTATTTGCGTTATATCTATGTACCTATCTGTATAGATTTTTTTTTTTTTTTTTTTTTTTTTTTTTTTTTTGTGTGTGTGTCACAATGTGTCGATGCAATCTACCTGAGGCGCATGCTTTGCTTTACAAGTATTAAATCGCAAATGACACATTTCATTTTGGAGTTATATTCATCTACACTGTTAAAAATTTCTGTAAATTTAATGTAAATATTTATCCAGCGTCTCTGTAAATTTACAGTAATTCTTAGTTAAAAGTGAATAATCGAGATTCTCAATCTTTATTATCTATTTTTACGTAATTTTATTATTTAATTTCTTAATAAAAATAAAAAATGACTGTTTCTACTTTAGAAAAAGCATTCCAAGTCCGAAATATATTCTCACGAATAATTAATTAAATTAATATTAGTTATAAGAATGAATGTATAAAATAAGTTTTTTAACATCTCCGTTTATTTTTCTCTGTAATTTTACGCAAGACATAAGATAACAGATTACACAGAGTTTCTGTTGTAATTTTTAACAGTGTACGTACTATGAAAATCCTCATGATAAGTCGTCGAAGTCATATTTTCTTATAACTATTCTATGCTTTGTTTTTCTTATATTTAAGTTTGAAGATCGTTTTTATTTGCAGTCAGTATATTTATGATCTACTTATCCATAATACCTAGGAAACAATAAAATTAAATCCAATGATTTACACTAGTAACGAGTTCGTATACACGCAAACTGAATTAAATGTTTATAGCAAAATCTTTGAAGCAATAGGCTACACAACATGCGTGTGCTAGAGCGATTCTTTATACATGTTATCTTCATTTTAAATAAACATGTGTTTTGTTACTTCATTTCTTGTCTTTTGATACAAGTTATATATTTGCATCCTGCACTGTTTTATTTTCGTGTTTCTGCCGTGATGCTTGATGAAGATTTTAAAGTAAATATCACATTGATGCAAAAAGTAAAATCGTACATTGAAAGTTTAGTCACGACCCACTAAAAAATGACTTCCTACCCATTGCTGGGTCGTGACCCATAGTTTGGGAAGCACATGCTTAATTTCCTAAGTTATATTCTAAAGCAATATGAAAACAATTTTACTATTTATATTTTTAATTTATTTTTAAACTTTATGAAGGTTGTGACAGCTTAGGTCCTAGTATAACATTTAAAAGCATTTTATTTTTTTAAATAGGTAATAAGCAATCATTTTTATTTATGTATGGAAATTATTGAATTTTAGAACAGACAAGTTACTTTTTCATAATTTTCAGGAAAGAAAAACATGTTTGTATTTTTTTTTATAAAGTAATGATAAAACGATGCTTCAAACAAAGTTCCTAGATATGAAAAATTAAATAGCAACCGAAGTATGCAATTTCACTAAAATTGCTTCTTATGGGAACAATAATTGAAGATTTGATTTATACATGTCTTTGTATCTTTCAAAAAACACTCATAAAAGGACGTGTTAAGCAAAATTCTCAGACTTGAAGAATAGTTAAATAGCAACTGAAGAAAAAGATTTCATGGAAAAGCTTTTCTATTGAAAAATTATGATTTAAAATTTGTTTGCGAAATTTATTTGTATTACCATCATGTCTTCTAATCTCATTAATGTGTACAATGACAGGGATTCTTTAAATACGCAGTTATGAGTGTGAGCATGAACAATGGAAAAAGATAGCAGAAAAATAACAAAATAACAAATGTATTTTGCACAATGATTACACAATTTTCTCCGTTTTTATCAGCAGAATACATCATTGAATAATTTAGGATGAAAATAAATTTGAACATGTACTTGCGCATGTAATTATTTCAGTTTAAGCTAGTTGTGTTAGGAGAAAACAAAAATTTCTTGCCAGAGAATAATTTTACTTCAAACTTAGACATAGCCGAACGGTACATAGTTTGGGTCTTGAAACTTGGTACAAGTTCCTCATTAGATTGTGTTAGTCATCCAAACACTCTGTGAAGATTAGTTGCAAATTGATTATTTAACTAGAATCGATTATTTAACTAGAACAAGGAAAAAAAAAAGTCTCATACGATTTTTCCAATTTATTGTGCAATTTATAAAAATTAAAACACAGATAACTTACAAAATTAATACGGTGCAACTATTAAAACGTTTAAGCACTTTAAAATGAGTTTATTTTTTGCCCTGCAATTTACTACTGATCTTTAAGTTAAGTAAGCACAGTTTATTTTAGAAAAGCTAAATTTAAAATCATTAAAAAGCTGTATTAATAATAATCAGTAAATAAACCAAGAGCAAGAGGTAGAATGTTCCGTACTGTAATACTCGCAAATATTTTTTTCTAAAATATTGTTTATTGTTGCAACTGTTTAAGGATAAGATTTCCCCATAGGTTAATATATGAATCCAGTTTATTAAAGATGGTGGGTATACAGCCAATTTTTAATACTATAAATTGTTGTTCTTTATTTTTTTAGTAACAGTGCTTTTTTTAATACACAAAAATAGCTTCAAAAAAAAAAAAGTTACTATAAAAGGAACATCAATAAGAATAGAGCAATGAAAAATGCTCTGATTAGTACATAAAAATTGGAAAAATAAATAAAGAAAATATTTTAGATTTTATTTTAGTCGGCCTATTTTTTATTAATTAACTATTGTTAATTTTTTAATGATATTTATTATTAATTAATTGTTCTTCTGTCCATTTCAGCTCATGGTGGCAAACACAAGTACCAGTTCCGTATCCTCTCCTTGTTGTGCTGGTGATAGTTCAGGTAGAGCATCATCAGGTGTAGAATCTTCATCTGTGTGTTCTTTACCCGCTACATATGACTCAAGATTACTCACTACTTATCATCCTAGGCTTTATGAACATCAAGGTTATCCTAATTTTTCTGGGGTCGAATCTTCAGCATTTTATCCTTCGTTGGTAAGTCTCAATTTTAATGGTTGTTATACAGTCACATAACCTTTGCCTGACTTGTCGTACTGGATATGGTCAATGTTCTAAATGAAATGGAATTGTGGAAAAATAGTACACTGTAAAAAATACGCAAAAGTTTCCTGTTGCATACGGAATTAAAATTGTGTTTACTGGTAAGAATAATATTATTACTGAGAGGACATTATACTAGTTATACAAAACATAACCCGACAGAATGAGGAAAGCAAACATATTTCTCTCAGAAACCGAATGTGTTTGAAATATTTTTTATTCTGTTAGGTGGAAATACAGAAAACTACCTTTACCGACGAGGGCGCTATAATTCTTTATCCTTAAAAAATAACTTCTGATTATTATTGTTTTCACTGTACAAATTTCTTTATAAAAAACTGGCAAAAAAAAAAAAAAAAAAAAAAGAATATTACATAGTTTCAAAAATGCACATTTTTATGTTTGACGATTCAAAAAGAGTATGATTTTATATTATTTGTTGGTTTTCCATTCAAAATCATATTCAAGGGGAGGGAAAATAATAAACATTTGTCTTTTCAAGTCAGATTTTTTTTTTCCTTTTCTATTTCTTTTTAATAACTGATAAACGCCTATATTAAAATTCTTATAAAATTAGAAAAAAAATGCTGATAAACCAGAGGACTTCACGATAATGTTATACGAATTTTAACCCTAAAAATGTCACTTTAAGAAAATGCAGATATTTTTAATCGTTTCTAAGCAAAGCTGTATGGCAGTTTCTGTTAGCTCCTTTCAAAATGTAAATAGACAAATAAAACATAAAACAAAAAAGAAAAGAAAAGAAAGAAAGAAAGAAAGAAAGGAAAGTCTAATGTGTAACAACTACACGACTACCATTACCCGGTAACTTTTTTAGAGATAATGTGGTCAGAAGACATAAAACTGATATAACAAATCAAACATCTAACAAATTTTCTGTAAGAGCTTTATAATAAGTATTTCGTAAAGACATATAAAACAGAGTTTAAACAGCGAGTTAAAAAAAAAAAAAAAAAAAAACTCATTTTAGAAAATTTGACCCAAAAACAATGCTTTCTCTACCTTATCGGTGAGAGAAAGTAAAAAAAAAAAAAAAAAAAAAAATCGTTAAACTTTTTTTTTTAAACACCAAAATTTCAGAGATTGAAAACTGATCTAGCTATTCAGGTGGCTTGTCAATTTTTCTGTTGTAAACAAATTATACATGCAAAAGATAGTCTAAAAGAGGGTTTATGTAGCAAATTTGAAGAAAATCGCTAGAGCCGTTTTTGAGATACCGATTTTCGGAGCTACTTAAAATTTTCACCAAAACTTGACAAACTTATCTCAGCACCGGCACCCAGTAATTTCATACGAAAGGACATCTAAAAGGTATGCAATATGGCGAGTTTCAAGAAAATCCATAGAATCGTTTTTAAAGGAACGCACTTGGTCCTAATTAGTTTAAATAGTGGGTGTGCAACAAAACACATCCCTATTTCAAAATTAAATATCTCAGACTCAAAGCTCAATCGAAGAATAGAATAAATGGTATGTTTATTGTAAAAGTTGTAACATTTTTCAACGTTGGATTGATCGCTCTGTGCACCGGAGCACTATGTATGGGGATTCCGTATTGCAGTTACAGCGTACAGCACTACTCAACTTTTGTTAATAATTTCGCAACTTGTGCATGAAATTTCTACTTTTTGACTAATGTTTGTTCCCTTCTTCTATCGATCTTTGTTTTTGACGGTTTAAATTTTTAAACAGATATGTCTTTTGCTGGACACATTGTTTTAACTTTTTAGGACAGATATTATACGTAAATGTATATATATATATATATATATATATATACGCACACAAACATCTTTGAATTATATATTATTCAATCAAATAATTATGTATCATATTTGTCTTATAAATTTAAATTTACCCGATTATAAAAAAATCTTGACCAGTATTTTTTAATTTTTTTTAAATTAAGCCTAAACACATAACAAATTACAAAAATGTATAAAAAAAATGCAACAGCAAAAGTTGCTTCATATATAAAAAACACTGATTTTTTTTTTAGTGTGTGTGGGTGTGGTGGGAGGGTATGGAATTTTCCTTGCAGGAGAGGGCGTATAAAAAAACTAAATTTTGTATTTTTTAAAATTGAATCCCCTGAAATTTTTATCTTATTTTATCATATTGCGAAGTATCGGGAAAATTAAAAACCTTTTCTGTCGGTATCTTATTTTTCCTAGTAGGAGATTTTTAAGAAAATGATATTTGTAGAAATGTCTTTGCGTTTAAATATCCACAGAGTCTTTTTATATATTGTTTTTATATGAGTATCTGTGAGTCAATATAACTTTTATGCATTGTGTTCGATTGTAACCAATTTCCCAGATTCGTTATATCATATTTTTAGCAGAATTAAGTAAGAATTCGAAAATACTTGACCATAGTTGAGTAGTTAAAGCACTTTATTTCATAAAGATTGGCGAAAAAAAAAAGAAAAATTTTGTGGTTTGTACAAGTTATAAAACTTTTTCCACTTTACTAATTATGAATCTGCTCAAAGTATTTTGACTCCGTGGTGACACCCTAAGATATATTTTATTTTTAATAATTTTGTTATGTTTTGTACCACATGAAGGTACTATACTTAAAATAGCTACTTCTTATAGCCGTCATGTATCCGAATCCTTTTGTAAGTATCTGTAAAAAAAAAAAACAGTACATTTTCAATAGACAACTTGCCACAGTCAACCTGATTAACATATAACACTTTAAAGGCATTCTAGAAATATCTGCAGGATCAAAAGTGTTCTCCGACTGACGAACCGGATTCACTAACACTTTTCAACTTTGTTGGAAAGTGTTAAAAAGATTTATTCTCGCTTAGCTATTTCCATCATAAGTTCTAACTCGCAAATTACTGGTTGAACAATTAGATTAACAATTAACATTACTGCTGGTCAACAAAACAATTGTTTGAATTTTCAATAACAAATTGTTTACGCTCTTGCAACTCCTAAAAGTTGACTCATATTCATGAAGTTGTTGTTTTTGCATTATTATTTGCTTAGTTGGCATAAACTGAATTAGAAAGTGAGCTGAGAAGTCATCTTAGAGTCAATAATCTTTCGTAAGGTTGTTAATCCTGTTTAAATATGTATCAGTTGCGATACATACTAAAGGAAAACTTATCATTAAGTTGCGTATCAGTTTCAACAGCTTGCCAAAATTTCGCAAGGATAATCTAAAGATATAATTCAATTTGCCGGAGCAACACTAAAATACATGATGAAAAAGTAGAAACAAAGCATACAGTCCACCTGAGACTATATAAAAATTCTGTTTCATTCTTTAGATTATTTAGTTAATGCGCATGACAATTTTTAAGGCATTAAAAAAGAAATTGCTTAGAGAATGCTTCATTGATTCATGAATAATTAATTGAAGTAAAGTAAACAAATTACTTGATAAATAATGTCATAAAGCAAGAATATGAAATTATTAAGCTCAAGAGACAAATATTTCGTATCTTAATTTTATTCACTCTCCATTCTTTATCTCTTTTTTATATCTCTGTTTTATACAACTGAGTGAAAATTCATAGAAAATAACTATTAGAAATATCACACTTCAGCAGATTGTTTGTTTTTTACTTTTATTTCATAAATGTGATTTCGATTGTGATAAAGTCATAATAAATTTTAATTTGTATGCTTTCATTTGTTTCGTCGAATTTTATGCAGATTTTTTTTTTTTTTTTTTTCAATAATGTGACAGACTCTATGTATGAAAATACATAAAAATTTACTGAAATATGAATAGGTGTAAATAGATAAAAAAAAAAAAAAACGGAATCAAATAAATTGGTGGAAGCTTGCAGATTCATTAGGCAATCTGGGGCATTATACGAATCGTGCAAACAAATTTTGTGGTTTTTCTGTTGAGTTTTGAATGCTAACGAATTCCTAACTTTTCAGGCCTGAGCTAAAGTAAAAGTTAAAGGATGTGAAAATAGGTAAAAAAAAAAAAAAAATAATAATAATAATACAAGAGCTTCTTACTAACTAAATCCATAGAACATGTGAATACAATTTGAAATTAATGACGGTTTACAATTAAAATTTAAACCAAAATAACTAGATAGTATTAACATGGAGTTAAGTTAATAAGTTCATAAATTTATTTTTACTATTATTTGTCAAGATGTAATTTAATTTAATGTAATAAGTATGATAATATTTTTTTTTATGTATAAATTTTCTTTTTGATTTTTGCTGGAGATAGATTGTACGCACGCCTTTTAACTTATATTGCGGCGAAGTATTGAAATTTTGTGTTTTTTACTCTTAGGAAAAAATTTCACCACTGAAGAGATTTTTTTTTTCTATTTTTTGTCTTATAATTCTAACACATGTGTTTGATTCTCTCCTCTAGATATATGTTTGAAAGTTCTTATCAAGTGAGTGTTCAGGATATTTGTCGCGCATTTAAATATTTCTGTTGATAATTATATTAATCTGGATCTAGTAAATTTATCCGTGACATTTGAATTACCTTTTTTTTGCATTTTGCATTATCTCATACATATAAATCGGAAATTCACCTATTTTTAACACGCTTTTATTAGCTTCATCTGTATGTATGTATGTTTGTATGTTTGTAACCGCTCTGGAAGCAAACAAAAAATCTATATTGTAAAAAAAAAAAACTTTCCCTACGTGAACACCGTGGCGTTGAGGTATAGCTCCACGCTACGAACCTAAAGGTCTAGCGTTCGATCCCAGTCAGGGGAGATATTTTAAAAATGGTTTTTGTTTAATTCTAAATTATTTTAATTAAAAATTTAAATGTATGTAAATATTATGGTGTGTCACTCACATGATTTTCTCTTACCCTGCATTTTAATACTAAGATAGATATTTTGTGTTTTTTAGTTACATTTCTATAAAAGCGTGTTCTTTAATTTTTTAAAACTACAATATTATTACCTATATTATTCAATCATTGCAACTGGTGAAGTATTGTGTAACGTATGAAAAGGTTACCGCCCCCCCCCCCTTTATTTATTTATTTTTTTTATTTCGATTTTATTTTTTAAGTTATATTTTCCATTTCTTCATGTAAGATTTTCATTTCTTCCTGGGAAATGATTGGAAAGCTTTATCATACATATAATTCTTAATTTTTACAATTATATAACCTCATTTGCATCCTAAAATCAATACCGACACCGACACATGACATACATACAGCGATACAGCAAAGATACTGCGAGTGAAAAAAATGTTCACGTACAGAAAAACACCGTTTATACATCTTTCAAGGGACAATCGTAAAACCACGTATAAAAGAAACGACGAATTTTTAATAAAAAACTTTGAATCATCAAATTTAACTTTATATAAATGCAATTTTACGTAATATTTTTTGATAGTGTTGGTTTATTATCTATTATGGCATTTATGTTAAAAATATTAAAATAATTTTTAAAATAACATATTTTAAATTTTCAGAAAAATGAAAGGAATCACTTCTTGATTGGTTCAAATATCGATCATAATTTCTGAGATTTAGTATGATTACAGGCATTGCATATTATAATTACTAATTAATAAACGATCTTTATTCCTATAGGCAAGAATTTACGTACAAAAAAAAATTATTATATGATCGTCTGAAATGCTGATTATCTGTGACTGTGAGTTAGTTCTTGCCAACTTGTAGGAATTTTCTTAATCATTATCCATCACTAATTTTTTTTATTAGTAATTACTGAATAATAAATTCTGTACAAGCTGGATCACTGTTGTATTAAATACTGTAGTATGAACAAAATTAAGTTCCTTGTATATTTTTTCATTATTATGACAAGCAGATGAAGATTTTAATGAAAATTACAAAGAGAAGAACAAAGAAATGAAGACTGATGTTGAAAATTCTCAAATTTTAGGGAGGCGCAAAAGCAAAACGACATATAACCAATATTTGCATCGTAAAAAACAGAGCATGGTTGCATTACAATGAATAGAAATGAAACGGGACTGTACAAAATAGACGTATAATCATAAAAGAACATAAACGAAAGACGTTAAAATGTTGCTTTGCTGTATAAAAATCATACGCTAAAATAAGAATTTAGCACTTTTTCACGTGTTTTACTTCTCTAAAGCTTACATCACAAAGCATTGTTTAAAATAATATATTCTTGTACATCATATATATTATATATTGACTCACAAAATTTAATCTTCAGAACTTCTATCAAACAAAGGAAATGTTTAAATTTTGAATTAAAATTTCCATTCTTTGTGGAAAAACCCACTATATACAAACACCAATATATCCGTATACGTTCATGCACTATGCATCAAATACATTCAAATAATTTCTCGAGAGGCAAAATCTACAGATGTTTGTTGAATCGGAAATCGGAAATGCTATCTTACTTTTCCCTGCTGGGTGTGTCAAACGTCAGTTTGGTTTCTACGTATAACAGCTCGGTAACTATGGAAAAGCAAGTTTACAAGGCGTTGGTTTTGTTATCTCATTTTTCGTAAGCCAAACAAGAAGAAATTTCGAAAGCAATATTGTCCTTGTTTTATCGAATTCCAGTAGATTTTGCATATTTTCTTTGGCCTAACAGCTTGTGATTTTTTTAATATTTGCGCTCAGTGTAGTATAAAGAGAAGAGTGTAAAATTAAAATAAGAAAAGGGGAGATATAGAAAACATGCAATGTGAAATTTGGTTTTTGAGTTATATTTATACTGATTAAAAAAAGTAAAAATCGATGTTCTGTTTTACTTGTTAAAAGAGCAGTACAATTTTAACTTTAATACGAAGTTAAAATTGTCAACATATGTTTCAATACTAACTGGTATTTTTTTTTACGACTGATTGAAAATGTACTGACTGACCAACAGAAAGAAAATCTTCGTCATTTAATCCTTAATAGGGGAAGCCAGGGTAATAAGAGACAAAAGGGGTAATAAGAGACAAAAAATATTAATAAAATCTATACTGTTAATCTAAATAACCTGAAATAAATGTCTCGTATTAATTTCATTAAATGGACTCCTCTTGATTTTTTAGGTGATTTTTGAACTTAAATTTTTTGTTTAAAAAAAAAATTAAATTTTCATTAAATCCTTGGGCTTGTAACTGTCCATATAGCAATGTAAAATCATGTGGGGTAATAAAAGACATCTGGAAACAATTCTGAATTAGCCAATAGTTTTTAATTTTTATTATTTACATCCATTCAAAAAATATGTTTTCTCGAAAATTATCTGTCATAAATGTGTTTGTGAAATTTATTTCTTTTAATATTAGGTCCTAAATAATATAATATTGTACTTAATGATAGTTCTACATGATCAACATAACCTAGGAATTAACCAAAAACATCAATATAATTTTTAAAATGGGCAGAAAATACTTTACGCATTTTCTAAAGTGTAGTCGAAAATAGGCAAAAAACCGTATCTTTGAAGTGTATACAAGCGAACAAAATGTTATAAAAAAATTTCTAGTAATTATAAATGAACTTATTTATTATGTAATGAAGTATTAATGACTAAATACCAACTTATAGACATTCTAAACATAAATTTACATAATCATAAACCTTAAATATAGACTAGCCTAATGAGTAAAACAGGTTTTTGATTTAAAGTGAAAAAAAAAAAGTTCTCTTGGTAAATTCAGGCTAGGCCTAACACTAGGTAAACTCTTCATAAACTAGTCAAGCAGAATTAACAGGAACTACAATGGGGGGGGGGGCACAGAAATTAACAGTGGGGGTAATAAGAGACTCATGTCTCTTATTACCCCCACTGTTGTCTAAGTATATTTTTTGGTGGTTTTTTTGACTGCGTCTCTTATTACCCCGGCTACCCCTAATACCAATTTCAACTCTAAAAATTTTTAATCAAATCTCAGCCTTGCAGAAAAAACAAAACAAAAAAACGCCTTGAAGGAATTAAAATCTAATGAAAATATCATCATTACTAAAGCTGATAAAGGTGGTCAGATTATTATTTTGGATAAAAAACAATACATCGAAAGTGTTACCGAACTAATTATTGATGGCCCATATATTCCTCTGCCCCGTGACCCTTCTCCTCAAGAATTAAATAAAATTAAATCTGCTATAAAATCTTGCCCCTTGTTATTGGACTCGACTAAATCTCATCTTATCCCTTCTATTGCTAATTGTGCCAGATTTTATGCTTTTCCGAAAGTTCACAACCCTAATATTCTATTTCGTCCTATAGTCTCTAATATCGGTGCTCCTTCCAATAATTTAGCTAAGTTTCTCACCACAATTTTTGTCCCCTTCTTGCTGCTAATAGTTATACTGTTAAGAATTCCATAAGATTTGCAAAAAATATTCAAAACTGCCCTCACACTAATCTCACTATGGTTTCTTTTGATGTAAAATCTCTTTTCCATAATGTTCCAATAAGTGGCGCCCTCTGCTGTCTCGAAAATAGATTAAAAGAGTTTCATTTCACATCTTTTGAAATACAAGAATTAATTTCTCTTACCATCATTTCTTTATCACAAACCACTTTTTCTTTCCAAAATAAATTCTATCGTCAGTCTGAAGGTTTAGCCGTGGGTTCCCCTCTCTCCCCAATTCTCGCAGATATTTACATGCACTATTTCGAAAGCAAGCTTCTTAAGAAAATATCTTTTCCTTTTTGGACCCGTTACGTTGACGACACCTTCACGCTTATCGACATATCTCGTCACAATATTGACCATGTCTTAGAAACTTTAAATTCAATTGACAGTAATATCCAGTTTACATATGAAATAGAAAATAATGGCTCCCTTCCATTTCTTGATACCCTCGTCTCTCGCACTGTAAATGGATTTTCAACCACCGTCTATCGTAAAAATTTTGCAGTCTCCCTTCCTCCCCATGCGCGTTCATCTCACCCACCTAACCAAAAATGGCTGCTTTCTATACTTTTGTAAACCGTGCTCTTAATATTTGTTCAAATCCTATTTTATTAAAATCTGAAATTAAATACCTGAAAGCCATTACAATTGACAGAGGTTTTGACCTATCCATTATAGACAAAGCTACCCAAAAATTGCAACTCCCCCGTATTTCGTCTACAAAATCAGTCTCTTCTAATATCAGTATTGTTTTACCCTATTTTCGTAAATCCAGCCAAACCACAGCTAAAATTCTCAAACAATATGATTTTAAAATGGTATTTTCACCTTCCAATAAACTAACCTTTTCTCAGTTAAAAGATCCCATTGGTATGCATAATTCTTGGGGCATTTATAGTATTTCCTGTCAGTGTGGTTTATCATATATTGGCCAAACTAAACGCAGTCTTAAATTTTTTCTAAAAGAACATATGAATTACGTCCGCAAACAAGAAACCAATAAATCAGCTATTTCTAAACATTGCTGGGGGGAAAATCATAATTTTAAATTTAATTCAGCTAAAATAATTTGCAGACCTAAATCCATTCATGAACTCGGTTTCTTTGAAGCTTTTCATATTTATAAAAATTTTAAAAACCTTGTAAATTATGATTTCGCTGTTCCCTACTTCTCTGATTGTTGGAAATTTCACATTCAGTCCACATTTTCTTAATTTTTCTACTGTTTACACAGCTAACATTCCTAATTTTCTATTGGCCACACTCCCCACCTTTCCCGTAATCCGACTGGTTGAACTAAATTCGGTCCCTCTCCTATATATACGAGCACTTCTCCAGTTTTAGAATTCTTTTTGCACTGAAGACGGTACGCTTAAGGCTACCGAAACAGCTGTATGCATCTCAAATACTTTTCTTTGGCGCTTCTGACGTAGTAGCTTATTCGGGTTTCGAGATAAAAAATATTCAAATAAATTTCAATGAAAGCAAACTGTTTATTAATCTAAGTTCTATTATCCGGCTATCACAAGGGAAAGAAAAATGTTTTAATCTGTATTTAAAAAAAAAAAAAAAAAAAACTGCTGGTAATGAAGCAACTTTATTTAGTTTGACGAAAATATGGTTAGAGTTACTTTGGAAATATAATAGAGAAAAACCAGATTTTATCTGAGAATTTATAGAAAGCGCTAGGGAAGAAAATATATAAATACTGACTTTATTTATCCAGTTTGCTGTGTGGTTCAGAGACATACCCTGAGTGCTAAAGATAGAAGTAGAATCCAGGCAACAGAGATCGACGATTCCTACGACCTCTAAAGGGCTGTACAATTATGAACAAAATCAGAAATTAAGATATTCGAAGACAATTAAAAGTTTTTAGCCTCTTAAACAAGACCAATGAATATCGCATTAATTGGCAAAATCATGTCCAACGTATGACACGCGGAAGACTGCCGAGAGCTGCCTCCTACTACAGTGAAACCTCTCAAGTTGGACACCCCTCTAAGTTGGGCACTTTTTCTCGGAACGCAATGTATCCATAGGATTAACATTATGTCCAACCTCTATAAGTTAGACACCCCTTTAACTTGGAAGTTGGACAGTGAACTACTGTCGTAAGTTGGACATTTTTACCCGATGAGACAGAAAAAAAAATAAATAAATAAATCTTCCATTTTCTCACTCTTACTTTAGAAATTTTACCTATCCCTTGCAGAAAAAACTGTAAATATCTTATAAAAAAAAAAAAAAAAAAAAAAAAAAAAACACAATGTTTCTTGTCACAATATATTTACCTCTGTCCTATCTTATAAAAAAAAATACTTCTTTTTTACAGTTGAAACATTCACAAATTACTGTAATTTAGTGCATAATGCAAGAATCTTTCTTTTTATTGAATTGCATGAATTATCCTTGCATTATTATTATTATTTTTTTTTTTTTTAGAAAATATTACACAGAGAACTTACAGGCATGTTTTGACTTAGACTGTTTAAAAATTGGCATTAGAAAATACATTTTGGTTGGTAG
This sequence comes from Salticus scenicus, assembly GCA_963930645.1. Taxonomy (NCBI): domain Eukaryota; kingdom Metazoa; phylum Arthropoda; class Arachnida; order Araneae; family Salticidae; genus Salticus; species Salticus scenicus. The sequence continues at coordinate 320,017,689 of OZ005654.1, forward strand.
AGTTCCTCTTCATTTACTGCTTTTATTTTTCTTACCAAGTATAACTTGAGTGTATAATTGCACTAAACTTAATATGAGAGAGGTCTGTTGTGAAAAACGATGCTGATTCAATTTGAATGCATATTAACCGACAGCTGTTGCTGCTATGCTTCAGTTTTCCCCATTCACTGGAAAACTATATCTTATTTTCTAGAGCGAATAAATTCACCAAACTTTATATATGAGATGGCCGTTATCAAAATGAATAGCAGCTTAATTTGGGTATAGATCAGCATACAGGTGGTGCTACTTTTACTCACATTCTCTGATTTTCCACATGACTATCTCAGCATCTATTGGATAAAATTGCACCAAAATGCATGTGCAAAATCTTTATTGTGAGAAACTATATGGATTAAATTTTCTTGCATGTTAACTGGTAGGTAGCGCTATTATATAAAAAATTACAGCAGAAAGTATTATAATGGCCACAACATAACAATTTAAATTTAAACTTTAAATCGGCAAATTAATTATTTTTTGTATATAAGTCGTGGATACTTAATTATATTATATGTAGATGGGATTAAAAGTTAAAAAGCATGCATAGGTACAGTTTAATTAAACCAAGAAAAGTAAGTACCCCTATAAGTTGGACAACTCTCTAAGTTGGACACTTTTTCTAGGAACCGTAGGTGTCCAACTTAGAGAGGTTTTACTGTACATTCCAAGAGGCAAGCGAGACTGCCGTAGACCCAGAAAACGGTGGTTAGACCAAGAAGTCGGGACAGGCTCCCAGCCTAATCCTTGAAAAAGATGATGATGATGACGATGATGATCATTATGATGATAATGATGATGATGATAATAATGATGATGATGATATCGACTTATAACAATTTTCTGAGACAATAGGATTTTATAATATCTATGCACTCGTCAAAACAGTATTCATTTGCAAAAATTCGTTTTTATGATCAGTTTTTCTTTTAATTATGCCTAAATGGATATAATCGAAAAATATGAAAGAGTGAAAAGAAAATGTTATACATAACGGATTCAGAATTCAGTGATTAATTGTAACTCACATAAAAGCATTAATGCTTCAAAAGTTTTAATTATGTACAAGTTTAAAGGCCATGCCTGTAAAAAAAAGGCTTTTTTGTAAACTGATTTTTTTCCAAAATAGGAAACTTCCTTTAAAGCGCTACTCTACAATGAAGATTTTCCTTTTTGTGTATGGCATTTTCTTTCCTTTTTGATTTTGCTGGGACTTAATAATGACTTTTTTAGTACATCTGCGATTCCTCAAATTCTTTTTATTTTAGAGTAATTTATTTCGAATAACCTAGTTTTTAAAATTCTTTAAATAAAAATTTTGCAACTGCTTCTTCTTCCTCTTTTTTTTTTTTTTTTAATTGACACTTTTTATGCATGAAAAATTTAAATAAGAAAAAAAAAATCTAGAACCGATTTAGAGAACTAGTGGGATTTTTATGAACTGATATTTATTTATTTATTTTTGAAAATTTATTGTGATTTACAAAATATCTGCTGCTTAGTACCTTCCAATTTTTTTCTTCCGTTTACGAATAAATGTTAACATAGGCAAAAAAATATGTTTCTAAGTCTTATTATAATTATTTTTATAAATATGTTTTTGTCATTCTTGTCATATGATTATTTTTGTTTATAAACCATTTTTTTCAAATGATTGTTAGTTATTGTTTTCTTCTTTATATTCAAATTGTAACTTTTAGATACGTTGGAATGGGCGAGACTTTAGTAGTTTTTTCTTTCCATTTACTTTTACGAAAATGGATTTTTTCTTTTTGTCTTAAAAGAAGAAAAAAAAAAATTATATGTTTTAACTCTAAACATACCTTATAATAATTTTTAAGCTTCACCATTCAAGCAATCGACGGAATTCCGCAACTTTCTCACAACACGGGGGTGGACGATTGGCAAAAAAAAAAAAAAAAAAAAAAATCCCATATACAGAACCAAGACGCCACTCTAGGTCACAACGTCTGGCAAAGGGTAGTTTCAGAACAGACAGGTTCCTACGGGAGGTTGATTTTTTATGGAACATCTTCACCTGATATGACCCCTTGACTGTCCATCACTCTCCGCTGGTGGCCAGGTTGGTTAGAACGTGACGCCGTCGATATCTGCGGGGGAGGATATTTTCTGTCTTTCAATTTTTTTGTTCCTGTAACAAATATCCTGTTGCCTGTCATACAGAGCCTGCGTCTTCATAAAATGCTTGGGAGGTGTTAACAAGAATTGGTATGGTAATGGGATAGGTGTAACATATACGGGTGTTCCCTGTATACTAGATCTGATGACATAAATCACACATTCACGCCTTCTTACAAAGGTTTTATTAAGAATATTATCACTTTTTCGTGAACAGAACAAATGTAACGAAACGGGATTTAGTTCTTTCCATTATCTGCCGAGTTTTTATTCTTTTACAATTCGTTTCACGTATTAATATTTTAACTTTTAATATGTCCCTCATATTTTTTACTCGTTTAAGAGTTTAGGGATTATAATAGCCTCTTTTCTTATTAAAATTACTCAGAGGCTAAATCTTATAGTAATAATAATAATAATAAAGCTTGTGACATTAAAAATGTATGTAAGATTAAAATGATTGTTAAGACATAAATACTTTCTAAAGCAATCAGATAAAAAATAGTAATAATGACATCAATAAACAAGTAAGAAAAAGCACGTGTTTTACATAGATTACGTGATACTTTTCAGATATTGAAGAATAATTATATGTTGTAGAATCGACGTTTTCTCTATCAGTAGCATATAATCTTCAAATAGATCTATTGTAATTTTTTAATTATAATATACAAATTATATAAATCAGTTTTACACCAGGAATTTTAACTAACAGGAAAAATTACATCTCTACGGAGATAATCTTGTACAAAAGAAATTATAACTTGTAGAAAAGGCTATATTTATACGAAGCTGATGGAAATATCTTACAAATATAAATTCACCTGTTAATTAAAGTTTTTGGTGTAAAAATTGATTTACGTGACATGCGAATTATGCAAAGGAAAATACGGTATTTACTCAAATAAAAGAATTTATTTTATTCAACAAATTTTGTTTACTCCAAACTCACGATTACAATTCCTGTGACTTGACTTGTTATTATCTGAGGAAAATGCAAAAAGTCGAAGGTATTTCAAGTCCATTATCAGAAGGTGCAAGTAATATTATAAACTATGCGGAAATCTAATTTTATAAAAATTAAATAATGTCATTTTGTCTGAAGGCTAAAACAACGAATTTCTACTAAACTTATTCACTCAGCCAATCATCATGAATCATTTAGTGCTTTCGATTTGGCATATTTAATTAACTATTTTAATATAAGTATTCTATTTTATTTTCTTATTAAGATGATAAAAAAATCTCTTGGCTTTACTTTTTAACTTGGTATTTTATGAACGATTTGGTTATGGTAAGCATTAGAGTCCCAAAAAAGGTATTTCGCGCCAAATTTTGTTATCAACTTAAACAGAAGGCCAAGAAATACAACTAATTTTGTTGGAAAAACCCGTTACTCAGTTGTAGAGCTGCTAACTCTCCAAACGAATTCATATCAATATTTACCTAAACATATCTTCGGCGTATTTGATCACAAAACTTTCATTGATATATAAGGGAATATTTCTGTAAAAAATTATTGGTGTTAGAAAATCAGGAGGCTTAGCAAGTGTGCGATAGTAAATATTTGGTGATAAATTTGGGTAAAATTAAAACTAATTAAATTTTCTTAATCTTATTAATTTTCATTGCAAGTAATTAAAGTAATGTAACTGCAGATAATATGGCCACCTTAAGGATAGAAATTTTTTAGCGATTTTTTGATCGATTTAAAATTAAATAAAAATTCTCTAAAACTAAGGACTGTTTTTAGTACTCGAAAAAAAATTTTTAAATGTACAATAATCAAGATTTAAATCTGCAAGAATTATTAAAAAAAAAAAAAAAAAAAAGAGAAAAGTTGATGAAGGTACGTAATATGTCCATATGCAGGTAATATGCCCGTAGATGAATATTATGAAGAGGTTCATATTTAATGCATGAAAACACATCAGTTATTAAAAAACAAATTTAAATTTTTGAAAATTTACGAAAATTAATGAAAAGGTAAATATGAAGAAAATTTAGAAAACAATGTTAAACAATTTTAAACAGTTTTCAGCAATTTTCAGCAAATTTTTAAGCAATTTTAAACTTTTAACGGTTAAATATGCTTTTTATTTATTTTGACTTCACATATATGGCAAGTAAAAATTTTATTATCTTTCTTGATAAGTCTTACACATTCCTTGTGGACATAATTATGACACACAACACATAATCTCATATTCAAAGTTTTCCTTGTTGCAAATACCTCTAAACCATCTTCCTTTATCACTTTTCTTTGCACAGGGACCATTTCTACTATTATTCGTAGACTGTTTTTTTTATATCGCTGTTGTGATGCTTGAGTGTATTTAGTATTACTTTGAGAAGCCCCGGTATAGAGGTCTTTTTTCAAAATTAGAGCCCGATACTTAATTGCAGGTCTTGGGATAGCAGTACTTGCGGAACAAGGAGTATGACAAACCTGTTTTTCAGAAGATGTCTCTGAAGAAGAATTTTTTTCTCCTCTTTTGGCACTATTCTTTGTTGGAGGTAGGTTTTCAGTCACAGAACTTGGAGTTTCGTCGGTAATTACATTAACAGGATAGATAGGATAGGATTGACACGATAGATACATGTCCCTTTGAAGCCACCTTTAACGTTGGAAATGTCAATGTCATAGTTTTGTGGAGAAAATATTCTTCCAAATCGAGCTTTTGTAACGTTTTTATGGTTAGTTTGTTCCAAAAGCAAAAGAACTTTTTTGTCCCAAAATTGCTCAAATGGCCCAGAACAGGATTTATCCAAAGGCTGCAGCTCATGAGTTGTATTAGAAGGTGAACAAGGTAGAAGAATGTCATTTTTTCAGCCTCATCCAGAAGGGAGTAAACAAGATGGGACTTGGCCCCCATCAAAGGTGAGAAGACAGCGTCCGTGTGGTTTAAATTTTGATACGTGCAGGTGATATGCCCATTGGGCATATTGTCAACAATAATGGGTTTCAAAAAACCGTTCGGAATTTTGTCTGAAAACTCAGCTATTGAAATTCATTTATACAGTTGAAAAGACCATTGAACCAGCTAAAATATTACGTATAACACCAAGTACAGGTACTTTTTTTCAATTACAAAAGTAACAAACTTACAAGAGACAAATTTATAAAATGCTATTGCAACTAACAAGAAATCGACAATGACTGTCCCCCAATGCACTTGATCAAGGTTAACGTGCAACGCAGGACTAAACTATGTTCTTCTGTCTTAGAGCGACTAGAAATCCTTCAGTAAACTAAAGGGTTTTACTAAAGGATTACTAAAGGATTTACTAAAGGATTTACTAAAGGATTACTAAAGGGTTTACTAAAGGATTTCTAGAGCGACTAGATTCAAGTGCCATCTTTCGGATTTAGCTGATATTAATAGCATTATTGAGGGTTGGCCATATTACTTGCATTGGCCATATTTTCATCATTTACCTTAGCTACGAATGTAATTTGAAAAAAAAGATCAAATGTTTAAATTTCCTGCTTAGAATAGCCGATCTACATCACCATTTCCCAAACAGAATCGAGTGCTGAGGGGTGTTATATATTTTATTGCGCCATCTTACAGAAAATAACCTCTTAAATTTCCGCTACACAGGTACTGAGAAGAAATACTGATTTTGCACATTGAAATAATATTTAATATGTTTGTATTAATGAAGCAATTTTTTGCACGTTGATGTATCATTGTTTTCATTTAATTAATTTTTTTTTTTTTTTTTTTTTTTTTTTTGGGGGGGGGGGGGATAAACTTGGAGATCTATTGGTAGTCACTAAACGTACTAGTGATCATTTTAAAATCGATCAACATAAAATATTTCAAGGTTCTTTTAAAAACGCTGAAAAATTCTAAAATACTTTAAAAAGAGGCGTTTTTTACTGAACTAATTGTAATCGTATAAAAATGCTATTTATCGTGCCATATGAATGCTAAACCACTCTAATAAGAACTATTAAAGTAAAATTTCTTTCTTTCTTTTTAAGGCATCGATTGACCCAGCGAAAGAATTTTTTTACATCTTATGCATTTTTATGTATATACATGTTTAATACATACTCATTCGTATAGAAGTATTTGCAGAAATACATATTTTTTAGCTGGTGTAGTTGCAGTAACGTGTCGGTATTTTCTTTTCCGATCTTGTATCAACAATATTATGCCCATTATAAGCGTCAATGAGCATCAAAACAATCCTTACTGGTATTGATAGAGTTATTATGTGAAGTAAATTTTGTTTAAAATATGCTTAAAACAAGCAAACAAAGCGAACTAAGAAGTTTCATTTCTTCCTTTTGAAGACATCGATTACGCATATCTGCTACTTGCAGTCCCCAATGTGAAGTTTCTTTAATGCACAAAGCGGGCTCTAACGAGTGTAATGCGAAACTATTAGAGAAGGCCAAGAGATTGATTGAAGGAGTTGATCGGCATCATTTGTGAACAAGAAGGATTCCATTAAAATGGAACAAACATTTCGTTCGATTTTCCCCCTCTTTGGCTCCAACAGAATCGTACGTTGCAGGGAGCCGAGCACAAATTTCGTTCCATTTGAATGCTTTTTGAATTTTAAATCGTTTTATTTAAGAGTACTTTTCCAAGAAGTTTTAAGAAGTTTCTTTGTCAAATAGTGTTCTGAGAAAGCGAGCTCTTTGAGAAATATGAATAAATTCATGAATTTATTCAACAGTATTCGATACAAAACAAGTTTTGTTTTTTTATTTAATCGTAGATCGTGCTGAGACAATAAATTGCCAATTGCAGAAGAGGAGTTACACGATATTAAAATTTCAATTTTAAATAAATATTTCGAATGGGGGATTCTTCCTTCCTCCCACCCTTGTACGATAACATGCTTAAAAGTGGAAAAAAAAAAATAAATAAAAGCTAAATTTAATACATAAGTTTTTAGAAATGTACTTTTAATTTCTTTCAGAAGCGAATCGGTTTTTCATATTTTATCCAACTTATAAAATCTTTCGCTAATGGCTTATGTTTTATCTTTTTTATCACGATCTTAAGATAGGGGGGAAAAAGATTTGGGAATTTAAAAAAAGCATTCAAAAGCTAAATCGAATACAAAAGTTAAAAAAAAAATAAAATAAAATAAAAAAATTATTGTAGGAAATAAATTATTATCAGATTACATTCAAATTATACGATCTTATATTTTTTTTTCTCTCTTTCTCTCCAGTAAATAAGAACAAGAAAAACAACAATTTATATAAAGCACAGGATTTATCTGTCTTGCACAGATTCTGAAGCACTTTCAAACTGCGCATATTTGTTACATCTGTTGACTTTTAGCCATTCTCACTTACATTCAGCAATGTTGAATATTTTTGCGTGTTTCTGCGAACAAATTAAAAATAATAATCGTATTATACTCTATAAAAAACGTGCTTTTGTGCATCGGAACATTGATTGTATGTTCGATTTCTGCTACATAAAAGTATTAAAATGTGCTTTACAGAAATACCTCTTATATACTTGAATACATTCGAATACTTTTTTGATTCTGCACACACAAACCGGTGGTGCTATTTATACCACTTTTAGTAGAAAATAGACTATAGTAAACCTGAATAACACAGTAAATCAATTTCCTTGCTTTCTAAATATATTCATGGAAATAAGAGTACAAAGTGATAGATGAACCAAAATCACAAATCAGTTTCTACTCTTTTGGAAAATGATGTAAAATATCCTTTAATCTCATTTCTTCATGATTTCTGGAACAAATAAAATTCTAATACTTAATAAAGTTTCTTATTATTGATAATGACAATAATGTTTTATTTTCTATAACAATAACGTCTATACACGTGTTAATTGTTTATTTATAAAACATTTATAAATATATATAGTAATTTGTGTACTCACCAGTCATAAAGTAATGTGTTTAAAAATATATATGTATATATATATATACAAAGTCATATTTTAAAATATTCTAATATCGCACTTTCATTATTTGTGTTTTTCATTAAAAAAAAAAAAAAAAAAAAAAAAAACTCGATATATTTTTACAAACACACATAAACACACACAAAAAAGTTTCTGTACTGTTTTTTAGTCAAGTATTTTAACTATCTAAATCCATGCAACTTCAGAATATTGTTAATTTTGAAATCCGTATTTTTATAATACACTTTTACTATCCATTAATTTTTAAAATCCATGTTAATCCAAACCTGAAAAAATATATATGGTATGCACTTTAAAGTTAGAATTTTAATTGAAATAAAATAAATGTGATAAATTTATCGGGCAACAGCTCTTTATTTGTGCCATTTTGTGCCATATTCTTTTCGTTATTCATGTTATTAATGCAATGGCGCAAAGAATAATCCAATTACATATACTACTATACTTACGATAAAAAAAAAAAAAATTCTTTCCGCTATTTAGCTTATAAAGCAAATTATCAATTTGAAAACATACATAGGTTATCTTTTTGCATCTTTGGTATTATGCAAGCCTGACAATTTTATTTGCTTCAATGATTAGTTTTGAAATTATAACAAATAAAAAATGAATAAATAATTTTTTCTGCAGCGCTGCTTTTTTTTTTTTTTTTTTTTTTTTTTTTTTTGTGGTCCCTTAGTGTATATGAAAATATGTATAATTAACTTGGTATAATAAATGTGTATAATTAATCAAACTTGGTATTTAGTTGGACCCTGACCTAAACTAATGCTGATTACATTTAGATATCAGTCTCCTGACAGGTAGCGCTGTAATCCCTTTTTTTTACATGGCAGTATAGGATAAAATTTCTTATAAATGTATACAATGAGAGTTAATTAAACGCATGATTATAGAATTAATATGAATTATTGATATAGTAAGCTAGGGGGAAAAAGTATATGCATTTAGGAGCGTCACTCCCCCCTCCCCCGCCTGTGCAGGAAATAACTCACACCGGATGGTGCAAATTTTCAATGTGGGTATCTTTCGAAAGAACTCATCGATAACTTTAACAAGACGAAAAATCATGCGGTACGCATTGATTATTAACACTTTCCAAATGTACGTAATTGTTGTATCGTATAACTTTCAATACTCTTTCCCTACATAATATCATAAAGGGCAGACAGTAGTTCTAAAAGGCATACAGACAGACTAACTGAATACTTAATCATTCTTAAACCTTGTTAGAAGGTAATAAAAATGCTTAACACAAAAGAAAACGTGTCCCTTATATTCTAATTGCAGCCCTTAATCTATCTGGATATTTTAGTGTAGCCCTTTAAATCTGAAGGTTAACAAAATCATATTCTGTACAAAATATTATTTTATCATAGTAACAATAAATGTCAATTTCTTTATGATTTTTACAATAGAAAGTCCTTTAAATGCAATTTGTAAAAATGTCTGTCCTAAAATACAATGCATTGACATTTTTTTGGGGTGTCCCTGTACACAAAGCAATTGCACCAGTGCCTTTTAAAATAGGGAACATTCCCTAGTGAATTTGAAAAACATATATAATTTTGTAACAATTCTGAAAATATTTACGGACTCTGGGGGCGGGCAGACGAACAGATACATAGACAAATTCAAATCATATTCACACTTAAAAAAGTTAAAAAAGCGTTAAATCGCTTAATGCAAACGAAAATGTAATTCCAGCAAATTTCCAATAAAAGCCCTCAATGTAACTGAATATTTTTGTGTGGCCCTGTGAATCTAATGCTAATCATACTACATTCTGTAAAAAGCATTCTTTTGTGCATGCGAATAACATATTTCAGTTTTATTAAGATTTGTTCAAAGTAAAGTTATTAAAATTTGGTATATAGAAATACCTCTCATAGAAAGAATGCTTTGGAAATTTTTAGGTGTCCCAGTACAGAAATCAGTGGTGGTATTTCATTTTCTATAGCAAACATCTGATAGTGAACTTGAATAAATTATTTCAATTTCATTGAAATTTGTGTAGTATAAAGGAATTAAAATATAGTTCATAAAAATACCTTTCATAAAACACGATGCTTTGGAATACTCTTGGGTGTACACAAATCAGTAATGGTATTCACTCCATTTTCAATAGGGAACATCCAATCGCGAACTTGAATATTATATATCCGTTTCAAGAAATTCCATGAACATTTACGGGAGTTAGAGCGCGGGTTGACAGACAGACAGACAAACCAAAGTCATTAACAGTTTTTAACCTTATTGAAAAGTGTTAAAAACATTTAGAAAGCGATAAGAACGATTAATATAAACAAAAATGCAATTCCAGTAAAGTTCCAATAATACCCCTTAATGTAACTGAATATTTTTGTGTGGCCATGTAAGTCTCGTGCTAATCATACTGTATTCTATGGAAAGCATTCTTTTGTGCATATGAATAACATAATTTAATTTTATTAAGATTTGTGTAAACGAAAGTTCTTCAAATTTGGTTTATAGAAATACAACTCATAGAACGCTTAGGAATGCTTTCGGGTGTCCCTGTATACAAACCAGTAATGGTATTTACTCCATTTTCAATGGGGAACATATGATAGTTGACTTGAATAACATATTTGAATTTCATTAAGATTTATGTAAATTAAGAGTATTAAAATATGTTTTATAGAAACACCTCTCATAGGACACAATGCTTTGGAATATATTCGGGTGTCCCTCTACACAAACCTGTAAAGACGTTAACTCTATTTTCAATAGGGAACATCCGATAGTGAATTCTATCAGTTTCAAGAAAAGAAATTCTATGAATATTTATGGGAGTTACAACGCGGACGGGCAGATGGACAGACAAACCGAGGTCATTAACACTTTTCAACCTTGTTGGAAAGTGTTAAAAAGAATGGTTGAACCGTAGATCGGTGATAATTTAAAACAAAGTGATCGATTTTTTTTTTTTTTTTAATTTTTATCGAAAAAAATTTCAGGCATTTTTTCTGATGTTGGTACATTATTGGCTTTTTTTCAGCATTTAGTGTTTACTGCATTCATCATGGAAAATCATTTTAATAAGTAATAATTTAATAAATAATTTGTACTGCGTGAATTTATATAAAATTTTATAGAAGAAAGTCTTATGGTGGCCACAATATACTAGTTTTCTAGAGTGAACCACGCCATAATCTTAATATTGCTTTTCAGAAAATGCATAAAACTGGATTGAATTACAAAATGTTTTTAGAATTTGAACTAAATAATGCATAACATAATTCAAAATGTGAAAAATTTCTGTCACGTAAATAATCACAACATTTTAGAAATAAATTAGAAAGAAAATATTAAAGGAAAAAAAAATCTGGTCATAATTCGCGACATTAGCATTAACTAACTGATTGATTATCCCGCGATTTTCATAGAAAAGTACACGTAGAATATAGCAAAATTTGTATTTTGCGATATCCTCGCGCAAGCGATAGCATGATAAAAAAACCCTTTTTTGAAAAAATAATAATAATAATAATAATAACAATAATAAAAATAAATAAATAAATAAAATAAAATAAAAATTTAGTGTTATTCAAGGTGATTAAAGTAAAGTAACATACATTTGATCTGTATGTATAAATATATTTGATATTTGTTTATTTAAACTTACAAACTGTTTCACGCATCATAAAATTTATGTAAGCACTACCGGATTCGAAAGGATGTGGCATTTCTTCTTCAGGGGCAAAAAATACGTGCTACTATCTTGGAGGCAAAAGTAAGACTGTACAGTGTAGTGCTTACGTTAATTTTATTGTGCGTGGAGAAGTTTTTAAGTTTAAATATTTATTGTATACATGTTCTTTAATTCATTATTTAATATTTGTTTCATAAATTCAATTTTATGTGCATTTTAAAGTTCTGCCGCTAGATAAAGGATAAAAAATCATTTTTACAAAAATTTGCTTCATATTTAAACCTCCAATTGAATGTAAATTCTGATAGTTTTTAACTTACGTATGAATTAAATTCATATAATGTTAGGAGATGAAAGTATTATTTATTTATATGAATGAAAACTACAGAAACAATGTTCAAAGTAAATAAGAAATGCAAGTTTTTTTTTATCAGGCTCTTCATTTAAAAATATAACAGATATCTAGAAAAAAAAATGTATGCTGTATTGAGTACTAAAACAATTATTGATAATGGCTTGTAAAAACTAAGATACACTAGAAATTAGTGACGAAAAGAAAAAAATAATATCAGAAGAATGCATTCTGGGCTTATACATGTACTGTTATGCAGGACCTGATTTAACACGATGATAAAAGGTGCCCAGGCCCGTATTTTTAGAATGCCCTAAAAATAAGTTGCTTTTTGAAATTTAAAACATAACATATTACACACTTCTGAATTTTTAATTACTCAATGATCTAAGAAAGCAGTCTGCGTACAGGGTGTGCTTTAATTCTTCATAAACATTTGATGGGGAAGTAAGGGATAGGAAAATAAAACTATTTCACATAAGAAAGAATGGATGCAATAGAACGCATGATGGTGTAAAAGAGGCCTTCTGTCTACAACTTCCATTCACACGCAAAGCTGTCTGATATGTGTAACATTCACCATTCGACGATGTGACTTCGCAGAAGGTAACATAAATCGGTACATGATTAATGAACTTGATGGTATGCATCTAATTCGCGGTGTCGCAAAAGAAAGCTGCTGAAAATGTCTGCAACCACAGCACACTGTTAAAAAATACAACTTTGCTCAACAAAAAGTCGTAAATTATGGAAAAATTACGTTGACAAAACATATTTTTCTGTAATTACAGAGAATTTTTGACAGCAAAGTTGCATTTTTTTTAACAGTGCATCAGATACTTTCAGTGTTAATTAGCGGAAACCTCGATCGACATTAGTACTAACAAATTATTATGTTGTATACCGTTGTCGATTTGAAACTGCGGCTTACGTTAGTTGGGGGTAGCTTTTTGCCTACGTTTGTGTTGCTATAGAACAGCTTTCCATTGCCTCACAGTAAGTTGCTTATCTGCAAGGTTTTTTAAACTTATACAGGCTCGTGTTACTCTTGCAAAATCACATTGTCGAATGAAAACTGGTCTTCACACACCAAACAGTTTTAGAAATGGATATTAGATGAGGACATAAAGCGCCCTTTTACAATGTCATGGATTCGTTTGCATCCATATTTTCGTATATGAAAGAGTGTTCTTTTTCAATTTCATATCTTCGCATCAACTATGAAGAATTCAGATACATCCTGCATTTTCTTATATAAGATAATGGATCAGAGATCCGGGTTGTGGTACAAAAGGAATTTGTAATATTTGTGATTTTTTTTTTTTTTTTTTTTTTTATGTTATCAAACTTCTTCTTTATTTGACATAGTTAATCTTAATTAAGAAAAAAAAAAAAAAGGTAGAATTAGATGCAATATTAATAAAAACCAAAATTTTGCTCCATTTAATCTGTTTTGAAAGTAAAAATGATAATTACCTAGAAATGTACCATTGTTATTAAAATTTGAGCAAAAACATTCATTAGTTTCTTTCCGTGTGCTGTATAAAGTTGCCCCCCCTCCCCCCCTGCAATTAATGATTTTGCCCTGGTTTGCCATATTTATGAGTTAGTCCCTGTATACAAGTACATAAATTTCAAGATTATCTACATCTGATAATCCTGGTATTAATAACAAATGCAAGTACGTCATGGTGTAAAAGGGGATAATGAAAAAAAAATGCTATTAACCATTTATTTGTATTTAGCTTTCACATCAGCGGAATAAAAGTACAATGACATTGTAAAGGAAATCAAAGACATATACGTGTCATAAGGGTTTAGTTGAATATAAAATAAAACAATAGGATCATGGATATTACTACATATTTGTGACAAGATGACTGCTTGTCATCTTTTTTATCTCAAAACATCTCATAATCACGTGACTCAATAGCGGAGAATAAGTATGGAGAAAAGAAATGAATTCTTTTTCTCTCTCTCTCTCTCTTTTTTTTTTTTTCAATACTGTAGGTAATATGTTTTGTCTAGTATGTACTGCTTTCATTACATAAGTAGCTCAGAAATAATAATAATAATAATAATAATAATAATAATAAATCAGTCGTTTTTTAAAACAATTTTTTTCAAAATATTTATTTTTAGAATTTGTCTTTTTTCTTCTTCTTCCTTTTTTTTCCTGGTAATATTTTAATGCAATAATAATTATAATAACATTATTATCATTATGTTTCATAAATATATAAATCTTATTTCTATTATTTTATTCATATGAGCATAATTGTTTTTTCTGTAGATTTCGATTATTTTTCTGCGTAAGAATATTTATCATTAGTTTAATCTGAAATTTCATAATCCATATATTTTTTATTTCTATTTTATTGTATTATATATATATATATGTGTGTGTGTGTGTGTGTGTGTGTGTGTGCGTGTATTTTTTATTTTTTATTTTTTAATTTAAATTATTATTATCTTTTTTGAGTCATGAAAATAAAAATTCTCGGATTCTAAAAATAATTCTGTAATAATTTTTCTGTATGATATTTATCTTTCAAAATATTTCCTTTCTTGTTCTTCTTTTTATCAATGTTATATTTCTTCTACAGTATCATTTTTGCTTCAATTCTATAAATATAGTATGCAATTATTTTACTATTCAATAACTAGTGGATGGAGAATTAAACATACGTTAAAAAAAAAAAAAAATTATATATATATATATATATATATATATATATATATATATATATATATATATATATACTGTGGATCATTGCAAGAAAATAACAGTATTACAAAACAAATCAAGTATGTTGCGACCATATTTTCCAATACAAATTTTAATACAATACTCAAAAATTATTTTCCATGTTGAGTGTAGAAGATTTTCATCCAAGAATAACATAACCCTAATTGTCGAAACGAACTCAATTTTGCGTCTTCCAGCCGTCATTTTAGAAAATGCATTTTCTTTCCATTTTTTTTTTTTTTTTTTTCGATTAAAAAAAAAAAAAAAAAAAAAAAAAAAAAAATCTTTGTTTCCGTTAATCACTGTTGTAGCCACCCATTTTAAAGGTACTGCTGATTTCTATTTGATAAATATCAATACTGTAAATTTACTTCCTGAGGAGTGGAGACGTATCCTACACGTACGAAAATCTTATCTTGGCTGACTACTATTGTTATAAACAAAAATTTTAAATTACACAGCGATTGGTTTAAAATAATCCTAATTGTGAAGATTTATATATGGAATATTGTCCTATATTGCCATTTTAAAAATTAGGAAAACATAGGCTATCTGTTTAGGCCAAAATTTGTATGCCAAAGTGCATTTAAATATAAGTGTTCACGACATTCTGTATGTTAGTTCTTGATTTGAACTGCCACAAATATTTTTATCACGCACATATATAGGCAGACAGAAATCATTTCAAATAATGGCCAAAACATGTTTAGAAGCTCTTAGGTCATATAAAACTGCCAAAAATTGGAATTTGATTTTGTTTTTCCGAACACAACATTTTACAATGAATGCAGAAGAAAGTAAAAATATTTTTACTAAGTTTATCGATTAACCTGGTGTTTCAGATATGTATCCCATTAACATGAATATTTAATGAGGAAATTTAAGCGAGGTTTTTTTTTTTAGTTGAGTAGAACGTTTTTTTATTGATACCATTTTCATCGTTTTCATTTATACAGAATTATATTTTTCCGCTCAATTGCATTTTTATATGTTCATTTTTTAATTACCTAACATTTCTTCTTTTCCTTCCTCTTCCTCTTTATTATTTTATTATTATTTATAAATTTAACTTATAATCCTTTCAGTTTTATTTATTTTACATTTTTACTATTTTAGTTTTTCTCATTGTACTGTAATTGTAGAACAAAAAGTAATTTTGTGTGGATTCAGCTTTAATTACACTATTTCAAAGTTAATGAATGAAAAGTCAAATAAAGTGCTTTATATTTCAAAAGAATTGAGTACACAAAGTTCGATAAACTTTATTCTTAACAATACACTTCTTTACTTTTGTACACCTATATCATATTATACTAAATACTAAACTATTTTAACACATATTTTTATTCTAGTCAACAAACTAACTACGCGTTACTAAAGTTTTATTACTTTTATTACATCAGGTATCAAAAAAGCACGAAAAAGAGATATTAGAGGGCAAATGCAGTGATGAATCGAAGTGATAAGCACTTTTCAACTTTATCGAAAGTATTAAAAATAATAATAAATAAAAAGATTAAAATTTATCGAACTATAAAAAGTTATAAAGCATAAATTTATGTATAGAACCAAAATTTCCGTTTGAGAACCGCCATTCCATTTGTCGTATAATACACGTAATAGAGCTATTTGAATGCTAAAGATTTAAAGGCCATTTTTGTAAATAATACAAACTTAGTTTTAAAAACGAAACAGCAAAAACTAATAAAATATTTTTTATTTACAAATACTATCTTTTTTTTTTTTTAATGAAATTCCATGGTCTGATATTTTGGCCGAACATATATTCGTAATAATAGAGATATATGTATTTTCTTTCTTTCGCGCAATTCATAAATTAAAACGTTATCGTAAACAGAATTTAATCTTAGAAAAAAAAAAAAGTTTGCTCTTCTTAACTGTTTTGTTCAAGGTGGTCTACCGCAAAATATTTACAATATTTTTTGCTTTCTCCGACCCATAGATGGTAAAAAAAAATTTTTTTTGGGTCAAATTTTTGAATTGAGTTTTTGTTATAATTACACGTTTTAAAATCCACAGAAAGACAGAAATAGAATTTTAGTCGCTGGTTTGTGTGTGAGTGTATGTGTGTGTACGTGTCAATTATCAGCATAACTTCAAAACAAATAATTGCAGGAAGTGCATATTTTGCATTGAATACCTGAAAAGGAGGTTGCACTAATACTAATACTAAATACTTGAACTAATACTAATTATATACTGCATATAAAGGGAGGTTGCAATAATCTTCCTGTTGAGATCAAGCAAACGTTTCGTATACTGGAATATGCAAATACATTATGTCTATGGGCGAAATTTTTGGTAGGTACAATTTAAAAATTACAGGTTGAAGTAAAGAAAATGAAATGAACACACACACACACACACACACACACACACACACACACATATATATATATATGTGTGTATTATATACATGTATTATAAAGCATTTTTCGTGTAGAATACCGTTTGAAAATCATTCACCATTCGTTTACAATGCTACCAAAAAAGAATTGGAATGTAGTGGGACTATACTTGAAAATTACTAAAAGTGCATTTTAAGGTTGTGCTGTATGTCATTAATATAGAACCATATTTAAGTACATAATGTGGTATAGATATAATTTATAAAAGACATACTGGGCTATCAATAATTGAGCGAAAACATTCTTTTTTATTGAATATAATTGGTGGAAGCCTGTGATGCTGTGTGCTGTGATTATATATTTATTCGCTTAAAAGTCGTGTTCTTTATGGGGCATTCTTTATAAATGATAATACTGTCCATATATCACACTTTCTACACAGAATCCTGGAGAGGCGAGGTATACCCAAGACATTCAGAGAATTTATTGGAGAGAAGATGTGCTATATGGGCATATTTCTGTTTACTTGTTTACGAAAGAAATGAAATACATTATAGTCCATAAGAGGTATTTAAATCGTATTTTAATATTTTTATGCAGTATAATATACAATGAAATTAACAGACATTATATTAGATACACAAAAGCACGTTTATTATATGGCAAGATTAGCATAAATCATTGGCTTACTATACAAATGGTTGAGATATATTATGAAATAAAATTCTAAATATTCAAAACGCATTTTCAGAGTTGTTAAAGATATTTTTTTTAAAAACCACATTAAACGTTTAGTAAACTGTATGGTGGTATATGCTATTTTGTGTCAATATATAGGGCCACACAAGAGTGATTATTTTTAATGCTTTCTCGCAAAATCTATCTTCGTGGCTTTCTTTTAAAAGGACATAAAAATACTTTTTGTGAGTTTTTTCTCTTATAATTAAAAATAAAATACATTTTAAGGTGTCATTAGGGGACAAAATACACTGAATTTTAAAAATGTAACTACTGACTAGAAAAATAATTCATAATCTTTGAGAAACGCAAGATTTTTCCTTGTTTATTAATTAATTTACTGCGTTTCTAATTAGTGATATTTTAGAATATATAAAAAAAGAAAAAATAAGAAGAAGAACATATTTTTTTGCGACTATTTGCCTTGCTTTCGAAAGCATACACATTAGAGTTTTATACTGCACCTTACTTCGCAATGAGTGCTGCACCCCCCACTGATTTTATCCTCGTAATAACCCTTTCAGTCCCCATAACAATGAGAAGTAAATGGGGAGCAATCTGTTGGCACTCAATTTCTCTAGGACACACAGATGCGGAGAATGGCACAGCAATTAACGCCCAATAGAAAGTCAGTCTCGCCTGCTTTATAGATCTGACCTGTAGACAGGTGCGCCTAATAGAACCATTAGAGCAGAAAGCGGATTAATTAGAATTTACGGCTCGGCATTTTGATGTAATGAGGGTTTTTTGGGCTCATTGCGAGGAAAGAATCGCACTGATACGTTGTTCTGAGATGTAGAAATTCGGTCATCAGTATCAAACCTCCCAATATTATTGATATTTAAGAGAAGTTTATGGCCGTTTCTTTTATTCAAAGTAATATTTTTGTCTGAATTAATTTTATTCGGCTTCTTGATGCAGTGGGGGTTTTTGGGGATCATTGCGAGGAAATAATGGCACTAATATGTTGTTTTTGCATGTAGAAACTAGGTCATTATTTAAAAAATTTTTATGTGAAGATAAGTTTACTAAAAGATATAGCAGTCTCTTTCGTTAATAGTTTTAATATATTTGCTTTAATATTACTCGGTATTTTGAATTATGAAGGGGTTTCGTCTCACTGCTAGAAAACAATGGCACTAATTTTTTGTTCTTGGACATACTTGGTCAGAATCATCAAACTTTGTGATGTGAAGAAAAGTTTATTAAAAGATATGCCAGTCTCTTTCATTGTAATATGTTTAACATTACTCGATTTTTTGAATAATGAGGAGGTTTGTCTCATTTCTAGAAAAGAATGACACTAATATGTTGTTCATTTAGAAACTTGGTCTTAGGTAATCAAACATTGGAACATACTGATAGTCAAGAGTTGTTTATTGAAGACATGGCAGTTTTCTTTAAAAATAGTTGTAATGCATTCATCTGTAATCATTCCAAACATAAACCTTTCTATTGATTAGTGAGTGTTAGTAAAACTTTCAGTTAAGATGTAGAACATGCATATTTCGGCGTTAGTTTTCGATCCATTTGATAAAATGTTATAATGAAAAAAATATTATTAAAGAATTACAGTTTTAATCAGTTTGCACTCATTAAATTCATTTTTGCGTAATTTTTTATTTATTTATATATTTTTGTTTTTGAAAAAATTATCTTAACAGCTATTAGGTGGTTCTTTTCAAATTTATAAAGTAACAGATATCTCTTAGATAAAGCCAGAATTTATATATTTCTATTATTACTATGTATGTGTCCAGCCAAAACGTCGGACCATTGAATTTCATAAAACAAAGAGATAGTATATGTAGATAAAAATGTTTTATAAATTTTTATTGTTTCGTAATGTAAATCTAAGTTTGAATTGTGTACAATAATGACCTTTGAATCTTTAGTCTCAAATGTCTATACCATTAATGCTAGTCTTCTTTGGCAAATATTAAATACTAATTTATCATCAACTGTTAAGTCTCTGTTCTTCCAATGTGGTAAAGTCTTTTTCTTTGGCGAAGGCATTTCAATAAGGATATTATTCACAAATATTGAAAAATTTCAAAAGTGACAGTATTGACAAGTAATATATATTTTCAGTAAGGATATTAGTTAATCGATGAATTTGATCAAAGACGACGTCAAAGTCACCGATATTTTCAAAAAGTGGCTTATATGGTAGCCCGCTAATTAGCGTTCTAACCTTCATTTTCCAGGTGCCGGGCTAGAATCTTGGTTTAAGCATAGATGTTCTTAGTGGTTTAGAACCCTTTTAAGCAAGGTGTGAGTGTTTGTGGATAATTAGCGTTAGTATGCAAAAATGGCAGTAGAAAGATGACCAAGTTTAACGGGTTTCATGCATGTCATGAGTCAAACCAATATATGCATCAAATTCCATTAAACTTGACTTTGTCCAGATAGGTAGAAGCAGTGTGGAGGTTTTCAATTCAGACCAAGACAAACCAAACCTTCTGAGCAATCCACATATCAAACTCTAACACTTGTAGTTTTTGATAAAGATAAGCTTTAATTATTTATATATAGTGTTAGTACAGATATGCTATACATTAACTTAAGTAATTTGTTCATAGGCGAGAGAGCAAAGGAAAAGCCATAAATATTTTCTGTTTCATTTTTTTGACAATGTAATCAGGATTTCAGGACAGAATATCTGGGTACATGAACCCACTGGTATCCCACCTTGCCTATACCACTACACGACTTTCGAATCACACATAGTCGACATACAAAATTGCAGTTGTACGATCTCCGAACCCTATTAGCTGAACAACTGTCATCATTTTGTATTTAATAACTTTTCCAACATAATAACCGGATACATGAAAGAAAAAAAAAATAAGTTTCCTACAAAAGCAGTACCTGAAACCAATATACATGCTCACTAATCCGAAAAAAACGGATAAGGGGATATAGGGAAAAAAAATTAAACATACAATTGTTCAGCTTTGGCTACTAAGGAAGCTTTATCTGTAACTGTCTAAAAAATTCAGAAGCCATAAAAAGTGCAGGTATGCATTAAGTACCCTCTCATAAATGCATAATTCTGCAGTCTCATTTTCCGGCCCGCCGGCAGTAAAAAGCCAATCACGCAAATTATCTCACTCAGCTTATCTGAATTGCACCAATGGTAAAGCAGTTTGAGTTGTCACTTGAGTATATGACGTCGGAAAGATAGCAGAGGATTTCGGGTTCAACGCCGATATGATAAGAGTATTTCTTTTTAATCCTGTATGCTGCAATAAATGGTAGAGAATTTCTTCTTGTTTCGGGTTTATGTTATTTTTAATGTACCAGTCGAGATAAACAATGCTTTCAATTTCTGAAGAATGTTAATGTAACTTTAGTGTGATGGTATCTTTCATTCAAATTGTTTTTTATTCTCACTTAATAGCCTTCAGTATCGATTTTTTAGATGCACACTTACTTTATACGAGTTTATCACATACACGTATCTGATATAGCCAATTAAATGATAATTTGAATATTCGCTGTTCAATACGATTCGCAACATGTTTCATTATGAAAGAAACCCAAATGACAAATTTAAAGAAAATTGATCTGATATTTAAGCGCGTTTATGGAAAAAATGTCTGAAGCCCTAACACCGATTTTATTTCTTGGTAAATTAATATATGTATTCACATTTAATTATTAAAAGCATTAGTTTTGATTTGAGAAAAATTTAACTCTTTCTCTTATGTAAATAAATAAATAAATAAATAAATAGAATACTCTTCGATTTAATTGAATGCATAGAATTAAAATGAAATTTTTTTCCAAAGAAAAAAAAAA
The DNA here is from genome assembly GCA_963930645.1 of Salticus scenicus. NCBI lineage: Eukaryota > Metazoa > Arthropoda > Arachnida > Araneae > Salticidae > Salticus > Salticus scenicus. The sequence goes on from OZ005654.1 coordinate 320,039,485, forward strand.
GAAAAGAAAGAAAGAAATAGACGTATTAAATTCGTTTCCAGAAACTTACGATGCATTATTATATTCTAAGATAATACTTTCACAATGTTAAAAGCTAAAATTAGAGCAACTAAAAATATTTACTGCAATTTAATTTAATTTTGAATTAAGTAATTTAAAAAAGAGTAGGAACAGGAATATCTTACCAGCGACCACTGACAATCTTTCATGTATAGGAACCTTAACCTGTTGGGGAAAAGCGAAGTGCTACCAATTCCAATAAAAACTCTTCAAACAGTCAGAAGAGCTAAGATGCTCAGATGGACAGAGGATTCATACACATATGTATATCTATATTTAATTTCCAGATTAATAAGTAAACAATAAAAATGCACAATAACAGAAGTTTCAGAGGTAACAGTTGATGAAATTTAAATGTAAAAACTTTTTTACGCACCATAAAATAAAGGGTAAGCACTACCGGTTTCGAAAGGACGGGGCCTTTCTTCATCAGGTGCAATAAACACGCATTACTACAGTCGGTAACAAAAGTCTCCGAACACTAGCAAAAATTCCCATGTGAAAAAAATACATTTAATACAGTTTTATCAAATAAATCCTTGTCGAATCTTGTTCAGGCTGACTAAGAAGTTGATTCGACAAGGATTTATTTAACAAAACTGCATTAAGTGTCCTTTTTTTTATATAGGAATTTTTGCTAGTGTTCGGTTACTTTTGTTACTCACTGTACATGATTTAGCAACGATATTGCTTTAGTATATATTACTAAAGCAAATTTTTATTGATTACTAAAATTCCGACTGGTATTTGTGGAATTGCTGTGTCACAGCATTTAGAAAGAAAATCTATATAATTCTCAGATTCGTTAGCAAAACTAAACAATTAAATCATTAAATGTTTTTTTCCCACAAAAAAAAAAAAAAAAAAAAAAAATGGAAAATTAATTATGTTTCTTTATTATTATTGGACATAATTTCAGAGACTACGATTTCCAACTTAAAAAAATTTATACTACATTTGGTGAGATACAAATGTTGAGGTGTAGTCGATGTGATTTGTGCTTACTACCGAAATTAGCGCATTTAGAGCGTTTTTCTCTAAATTATTTTTTCAAATATTAAACAAATTTGGTAAGCAAGTAAAAAACTTTAAATGTTAGGGAAATGATGGTGTATGAAGATGTGCACCAACTTGATAATATGCATCCTTCTGAAACAAGATATATGTTTGAAAAATCTCGAGGCGTATAAGTTCATGTCAGAGGATTACGGACTCTTTCAGTAAATGAGCATTATTCTGCTGAATTGAATACATCTATATCAAAAATTTTTTTAAAAATAAAATACTTGAAATATGACAGGAACTTTAAAAGCAGTATATAACTAACAGAATTGAAAAAATACATAACTCAAGGGTTGAATTTAAACAAGAGAAAGTTAAAGCTCAAAACACTAAATAAAATATACGATGTCTTTCAGTTATACCTTGATTTTATTCAACCGTAGGATTTTTTAAAATCGGTTGATCGAAGAATACAATTAGATAATCCCACGTAAATTAGAATTAAAAATCAAGCTCCAAAATGTACTAAAAATTTTGAACTGGAGTTCAGGGACTAGGGCATCCAGGCTCCCTATGTCCGTTACTAATTGAACATGTATTATCATCGGAATTATACATGCATGCAAAGTTTAAACTCATTACCATGATCGGATTTGGGTTAAAAATAAAAATTAATATTTTAAAAGAAGTTGGGTGGAATGAGGAAACCCCACCCTATCCATAAACCTGTTACAACTTGATCATGTATTATTATCAGAAAATAAATGTGTGGAAAATTTAAGTTCAATCGGAAGATAGGAAGTGCGTTAAAGTTAGAAATCAAAATTTTAACTAGATTTGTGTCGTGGTGGTTGGGGAAGGCAGGAACCTTAGACCTTCTTCCCTAAACCCATTAATGCTTAAGCATGTATTGTGATTGGAGTTGAACATATTGCAAAATTTCAGCTCGATCGGATGATAGGAAGTAAGTTAAACTTGACCCTGACAGACATCAAACGAATTTAAATGAAAGCGTGTAACAGGGTGGACCTTCATGTGTCAGTAACTGTTTGGGCATGTATTGTCATCCATGTCATAAAAGTATGCAAAATTTCACCTCAGTCAGATGATAGGAGGTGAGTTGAAATTTGTTCGCAAGGTTTGACCCTGAAAGACAACAAACGAAATTAAATAAAAGTATGTAAAGATTTTTTAGTCTTCATTTTATTCTAAACTAATAATAACTTTGAAAATGGTTTCTATCTTTATTAACTAATGGTACTATTTTAAAATAAAAATTCGCGGATGGTTATAAAGGCTATTAAAATATTGCTTCATTAACAAAATAAATGAATAAATAAAATAAAAAGTAAAAGAAATTAAAGAAATGTAAAGTATACAATTATCAATACAAACGTGCTAATCAAAGGTAAGTTTGTTTCCATAATAATAATGCTAGTGGAATGGAGGGATAGAAGAGATAATTAAATAATGTTACAGTTTTGTTTTAAATAAAATATTTTGAATTTAACTTATATCATATTTTGATAATTTATTTATCTTTTGTTTAGAAACTGGCTTTAAATAAATAAACTCACTAATTATCGATAAAATTATATATATCGATACTAATATACATACTAATAATTTTATATACGAACTAATTATCGATAAAATTATATATATCGATAATTTTATTTTAGAAACGCCAATACGATTTTTGACGATTATTTTAACATTAATAATGCCACGGTTTTTTTATAAGCTTGTCTCTCAGAAATAGATTTTTGCTGGGAATTCATTTAATAATTCAATCTCTTACTTTTTAAAAAAAAAATCTATTATTTATAGTTTGAGAAATATTTATATTATTGACAGAATCTGTATTAGAGTTTACACACGTGGCAACAAGGAAGAATCATCAAAATGTTAAATTTATTTTGCAAATGCGGAACCAATTTTATAAATGTACTTTTTAAATTTATACAAGGATTTAAAATATCTAATTTCGTTTAAAGATGAGAAGCTTGTGAATAGAATACTGGGTTATAAAAAATTGCTAATTGCCTGTCCAATTAACCTTAAAGACAACTGTTATGGACAAATATAAAAAGTTTCCTTTTTATGTTAAAATATTGTTGCAAATTCTAGAACATATTCAATTTTCACATGTGTATAAATTTTTTTTTTTTCGGAGATTCAGTAATTTTAACTGAGAAATGCTACCATCCTTGTAAATCCATTATATTACCATTCTTGTAATATATATATTACCATCCTTGTTAATTAATGCATAGAAAAAAATAGGTGGATATGCAAGTGAAACCATGTGAAATTGAATTGTACAGTCGGATTTATTGGATAATTTTATGTAAGATATTTTTGGTTTTATTCTATTAATTACGATTACTGCTGAATTTTAAAAATAAATAAAATGTAATAATTGCAGTTTTGCTCCCTTTATATTAGTTGAGGAATTTTAAACATATACGCAAACATTTGCTATTATATAATAAAAAAATCTCCACAGAGATGATGTTTTAAAAATATCAAGTACAAAACTTTGAATAAACATCATAAAATGACAGAAATCCGCAACAATTGATGCGTTACTGCATTGATTGCAGCACTCGTGTCTATTTTGTTTCGCCTGACGAAGGGTCGTATCCCGCACCAATTGTTGTAGATTTCTTGCATTCTAAGGTGTTTATTAAAATCCCGAACAATTATTGTTTAAATTGAAAAAATTTTTGAGAGATAGAAGGAACACAAATTCAGTTCTTCTCAAAAAAAAAAAAAAAAAAAAAAAAAAAAAAAGAATTTCATAGGGGGTTTTGTCAATATTTATTTACAATCAGCGAACCTTGTATTGCCATTAGACACGGATAGAATCAAAATAACAATGTGAGTAAAACCCTTTATAGTTTAGCTTTTATTTTGAGAGAACTGATATTCTGCCCATTCTATCTCTCATACCTTTTTAAATTTACACGATATTTGTTTGGGTTTTTCATGTAAGTTGCCCAGTACTTTTGGCTATTACATTATGCAAACGAAATTTTTTAAAAGCTAGCTCATGCATAGTTAAAAATTATTTAGTAAAAGTGCTCCTATTTTGTAAGATATTCATCATTTTTACATTCTGCAGTATAATGTGTATGCCAAATTTTCTAAAAATCTCTTTGCACTGGGTCTATTACCCTACGTGTTATAATTAAAAAGTGGATTTTTTTTTTTTTTTTTTTTTGAAATTTTTTAAAAAACCTGTTATATATCCATGAATATTTGTGGTAACCTCATAAAAAAACTGTACATCTAATGAAAAAATCCTCATAATCACATGCTACAGTCAAAACTCATTAAAAGCATTATTTTTTACAGGGAGGTCCAAAAGGTTTTGTTTAATTTTTTACAAGTTCCTTTTTCTTCTTCAGGACACAATTTTTACTGAAACATATGAGGTATGATATGTTCTTTACATTACCAAAGTTTCAAGGTGATTCCTAAAGAACATTTCTAGATATTTGACAAAACGTCTAAATTCGAAAGTGTTCAAATACAGAAGCATACCTTTTATTTGTGAATTTAATAGCTTTTCTCTTCTTTTTTCTTTCTTTCTCTCTCTCTCTTTTTTTTTTTTTTTTTTTTTTAATGAATATTTACGAATTGTAATCTTTATTCAAGCTATTTCTTGAAAATTACTAGAAAAAAAGATATTATTGTGAAAAAACTGAAAAGTGAAAAGAAATTCAGATTACAAAAACTATTATTCTTGTTTAGAAAGAATTTGTATGTAGAAACTCTAAGAGCGAATTCTCAGATACGGTTATGTGCCCTAAAGCTACAACTTTATATAAACCTATTAATTTTACTTTAGTGTACAGTCGGTAACAAAAGTGCCCGAACACTAGCGAAAATTCCTATGTAAAAAAAACAACACTTCATACGGTTTTGTTAAATAAATCCTTGTCGAATCCTGTTCTTAGTCAGTGTAAGAACATGATTCCATAAGGATTTATTTAACAAAACCGTATGAAGTGTACTTTTTTTACATAGGAATTTTTGCTAGTGTTCGGACACTTCTGTTACCGACTGTACGTTCAAGTAAGTCTCAATTTTCAGGCTTTCACTTAAAGAGTTATATTTCTAAGTTGGAAGGAATAATAATTCTGCATTAACCCAATACTTATTCGTATATAAACTTGTAGGATATTGATATTTCATATAAAAATATAAATGAAACTTTCTGATCTTTCGAAAACAGCATATGATGGTCTTGGTATGACAACTGAATGCCATAATTGCATTTTGAATGCAATGAATATACTTTACTATATTGCGATTCAATTAAAAGCAATGAATTTAAAATCTATGAAAACCCGCTTATACACACATAATTATTATTGAGTGCTTAGACTAATTATTATTTTTTTTTTTCCGTACAAAGTAATTTGAACAAATGTAGCAGTAAAGCCTTGCAATATATTTCAATATTGATTTTCGGAAAAGGCACAGAAATTTAAACAATTCTTAAAGTTTGGTCGATTTGTAATAAAGTCAACTTCTGACAATCAACTACTTAACATTAATTACAATCAACGAAATAAAGTCAATACCTTGCAATCAATTAAATAAAATCAATTACAATCAAAATTCTTCACGTACAATACAGAATAAGATTTAGCTGTTCTTGATTTCGATTCACAAACTTTAAAAACATACATTTATGAAGCTTATGTATGTATATATATAAATATAAAAGATGATGCGTTTGCATAACAGTATATGTCTAAAGTGAAAACTTACACATATAAAACTAAATTTATAGCCATTAAGTGTGTTTTCAAATTTTAAATATTGCTTAAAAAATAATTGCACTAATTATTTGGAGTAAATTTTGAATTTTGCATGCTTTAAAATGTGATGATTTGATTTATTATTGCTGTTTTACAAACATCTAGTTAGAGAAAAGTTTTTAAAACTTGAAGGAATTTGTCAATAACTTTTTTAGATCATTATTTAAATCGTTTTCAGCAAAATTTGCATGAAATGATCTCTTAGAGTTATTTTTTCTTCCGCCTTTTTGGAGATAAATATACTGAATCTGTGTTTATCTCTAAAGTATTATGTCTGAAACTTTTTATACTATTTAAAAATTTAAATTAGTTTTATTTCTAGCACATTTATTACGTAATTTTTCGTCTTATACATAAAATTTACAAGTAATCTTATTTGTTTACCGTAAAATCTAATGATTTCAAATCCTAATGACGAATATAAATATAGATCTTTAAAATATAGATCTAAATACATTACTGAAACGTTTGTTGTAACTTGTTTAAGTTTTTTCCATTTTTAATTCTTTTTTTTCTTTTTTTCATATGAATTTAACTATTTATATATTACGAACAGTTTACCCGTTCCTTTATGAATGTCTTTCACCTGAAATATATGATAGTTAATTGAACCATTATTCATTGTGATGACATATTAGTATAAAAGGAGAAATAAAACTATTCCAATAGAAGCGTCATAAAACATAATGAATGATATGATTAACTTGCCATGTTTTATGGCTTTTGTCTATTCTGTAAAACGTTTTCTATTTTTTTTTCTTTTTTACTTTCTCTTACCCATGTAAAAGGTAACGAAAGTATTGTTTTGGGCTAAATTTTCTAAATCGAGTTTTTGTTATGTTTACACGTTTTAAGGTCCCCTGAATCCGAAAAACATTTTGTTAATGGTTGGTCTGTCTGTGTGTGTATCTGATACCAGTATATCTCAAGAACAAATAACAGCAGGAAGTTCAAACTCGGTATTCTGAATTTGTATCATCGAGGGATGCTACGCTTTTCATTGAGATCAAGCAAATAGTTCGTGTACAGGATCATCCAAGAGAATTCAAATACGTTTATGGGAGAAATTTCTGGTAAGTTCAGCATAACATTTATAGGCTGGGCTAAACAAAATGGAATAAACGTATGTCCTTTACAACCATAAAAGCATGTTTCGCGTAGAATACGGTAGGGAAATCTTTCACCATTCGTTTACAGGGCTACCCAGAACTTTTGGAATGTAGGGTATTATACGCAGAAAGAAAGTGCATTTCCTGTTATGAAATGTGTTTTTAATGTAGGATTATATTTAAATACACAATATGGTGTCTAGAGAATTTACAGGGCTACCGAAAATTAAGCTAAACGTTCTTTTCTATTAAATATAATTGATATGGGAGAGCTTTTCTACATTTTATTACGTCGACGAATAATACTCAGGGAATAAAGTTAATTTCTCACACCCATACTTTAAACAAAATATTTTTAGAATTTCGACTTTCAGCTCTTGTTTTTTTTGTATAATATGACGTTTTGAGGTCTCTGAATATGAAAGTCACATTTTTAACAATTAATATACATGTATGTCTGTTATCAGCATTAAAAAAAAAAAGTTTGTATTAAGTTGCTACTTGAAAAGTTTGATGACGACTGGTAATTTTCATAGCGTACTGCTGGCGAAAGTTATATGAATAATTTGAAATAAACTTTTAAAATTTATGACAGTATAGATTTTTTTATATATATAAATGTAGGTAATATAATTGAGCGGGGGGTTGAGAGAGGCGGTAGCCCCCCTCACACAGATTTATATGTCAAATAAAACTGTTCCTAAACTTATTTTAAATTATTTTTAAAATAGTTTGAACTTTATTATCTTGCCTCATTGATCTTACGTCTTAATCTGCAATATGTGTTTATAGTATTGAAATGCAGGGTGAGAGATATTCGTGTGAGTGACACACCAGATTATTTAAGTCGAAATTTATTTGTCGTAAATAATCATTTCAAACAAGAATTAAACATTGTACTTAAAAAATTAATGGACCTGTTTAATTCTTTTTTTTTTCAATCGTTTCTAACGAAATTATAAATGTTTATGTCTTTCTTTCGTCTATTTACTCTAACTTAAAGAGTTACAAATATTGCTTATATAAATGATGTGAATTTCTTACAGAATATTTTATTCGGATATATGTTTGTGAATTCTTTCAGAGATACACAATAGAATTTATATTGTGATTATGAAATGTTAATTATTGAAGTATATTTAGTGCCTGTTTTATTTCATTTGAAGAAATATATAAATATATGTTTTAAAAATACGTTACAGTATATTTTTCGATAAAATAGATGCGAGTATAATATTATTGCAAAGACATACAAAATAAATAAAATGCCTTTGAATAGCATTTTCATGACACCAAGACAAGTTATATGTATTTTATAATGGTTTTTCATCATACCATGTTCAAAAAGTAAAATGTTTCAAATTATAACATAAATAGTTGTTTTAGATGGACAGAAAGTTATTCTAATACATGTATACTGTGAATGAATTATTATTTTATAAGCAAACATAATAAATATTAAAAACGTGCAATAATTATGATTTTTGTGTACAAAGTTTTCATTACTCCTAATTTGACTCTAGTACTTCAGTGAATTTCTTTTCTTCATGTGTACACTATTAAAAACAACAGTGCAACGTTTCACACACACGCACATTAAGAAAAAAAGAAAAAAAAAGGAGGTACAATACAGTTTTTATTTGATAATCTTTTAAGATATTTTTATTGATATGTTTTACGAATTCCCATAGTAATGTGGTAATTTGTTTTTTCAAATATCATATAATTACAATAAATTTTCAGCATAAGAAAAAAATGTCTTGTACTTATATATAAATAATTGTTGAATGTAATTATTATTTTATGTTGATTTCAAGTTCACAAATTTACGTATTTAGTTTTCACGACACAAGTCTTAATAAATACGTAAAAAACAGTTTCATTCTCTCTCTCTCTCTCTTTTTTTTTTTTTTCAAACAGATAATAAATCATTCTTAAATTAGCATTTTAAGAAGTCGTATTCAGTGCTTGATGATAAAGCAGCTATTCATGTCTCTCAAATTATACATTGATCTCTTGGGAAACCAAACATTATTTTTACGACATTTAAAATTCATTTATTCCAAAGAAACAAAACGGAAACATCCACGATTTCACCTCCACATTGACGCTAATGCTTCAACTACTATTTACATGTTAACGTCAAATTTACCCTCTGTTGTAATAAATACGATCTCATGTCAACAAAATATTCATTACGTGATCCGTCAACTAGTTTACATGCGGCCTCTTTGAAGTAGCCGCTTTTTCGCTTAAGAAGGCAAATTGATCTTTGCTCGGTGTTTGCTTTGTTGTGACCTTTGCTTCCCCCCCCCCATCAAACGGAACAGAAGACGAAATGTTAGCGATAGTTGCGCAATTCACAGTGATTATAAACAATGAAACCCTATTTCTGGACATGCATGCGTGGCGGGGAGGTAGGATGATGTTGATACTGGAATAACATTCATTGTTTAGCTTTAATTATGTTAGAAAAATGAGTGGGAATTGACAGAAGAACTGCTTGCTTGTTTTTGCTGTCGTGGTTCATGAACGGGATTATAGATTTTAGTTGGTGGCAATTTTTTCTAATGATTAATGATGAATAAAAATAAACACTCATACACATTTTAACATCTAATGAGATAGTGGCTTAAAGAAATCTTAAACAGAACAAATAGAGTATACCAAAAGGAAGAACAGACAGTGTGCTTGTACACTGTTATAAATAGTATACTCTAATCATGAATACCGGTTTTTGTCTAGGAGCAATTTTTGTCCCCGTACACACAACTTTTTTTTTTTTTTTTTTTTTTTTTTTTTTTTTTAATCATTTATTTTTAAAATAAAATATTTGTATTGTAAATAAAAACAAATACAGATACACATTTTAATATCTGAAGAGATGAATTTTTACGACAATCTAAAGAACAGGTTGATCAAAATGAAAAGGAACCGACAACAAAACCGTGTACTTGTATTCCTTTTGTTAAAAACTTTATTATGATCTATTTATGAATATAGATTTTGTCTAGCAGCAGTATTTAAATTAAAACGCATACACTGTTATATTACTAAGATTTATTCATGATTATAGATTTTGCTAAGAAAATTTTTTGTAGCTGATAAACATTATGTTTTTTTTTTTTTTTTTTTTTTTTTTTTCTTTAATATATCTGTGTTTTAATAACTTTTTAAAATAGTTACTTATATTTAAAAATGTTTGAAAAAAAAATAAAATAAAAATAAGCCTCATTAATTTCAATTAAAATCTTTAAAAGCATTTTAAAACGAGACATCTATTTTAAATTAAAAATACAGGAACAGAATAATAGACGCTCCGTGCTGTCTAACAATGCGACATCAGAACGAAATGTCTATTATGTTTCTGGGATTTTTTTTTTAATCATTGTATTTTATATACATTTTATTTATAGCCCTTCTGTAAAGGTTGAAACGATTCAGAACTTCTGCATAGTGGTGAGCAGTCACCTTCCGTCTTAGAACCTTAGAACCAATGTATTTTATTAAAATGCTATTAAAAGTTATTTATGTTGAGATAACACAGAAATAAACTCGTTTTAACATCCAATGGTATACTTATTTAAGGTATTAAAAGTTCAAGCTCATATAGCGTAAAACAAATATTAATTAATAGAACTGTAGGGATGTGTCTTGTTATAAATATAACCTTTTACGGTACATTTTTAGGTGTCAATTACATTTATCAGAAATGTTCGTAACGCTTTATGATGAATGGAAGCACACATACGCAATTTTGTAATGAGATAAATGTTTCAACAATTTCAAACACAAAAAATACAGTTGATCAAACAAATTAACAGAAGAGATGAATAGAAAAACTGTGTTTTTCCTGTTCAGAAAAATTACTATAATAGGAATACAAGTTTTGTTCAGAAGCCAAATTTTGGTAGAGCATATAAACTTCACATGTCTTTATTAATTTTTTTGTATTGAATCGTTTAGGGTAAATTAAAAGGAATACAATATGTATGTGTTTTGGTATCAAATGAGATTATAAATAATTGATAATTTGAAAACAATTGCACAAACAAACACAATAAATTTTGTAAAATGTATCGCAAAATGTGAAATATAACCTGAAAGAAAAAAAGTATTCATTAGTAGGCATTCTGCGTGGCACAGACAGATTTTTATTTTAAAATTATAAATAATGTTGAATTTAATAGGAATTTGAAAATTGGAGGATATTTTTGCAGCAAAAATATCTGAGTTGTTTTCCCATTTTGAATGCTGATACATTAAAGTTAATTAAATATTAAATTTTATTTCGAACGACTTTTTCTTATGACGAATTCAAATTTTATAAACCAGCACGAAAAATTGCAAAAACACGTAACAATTATTTCTTGTCAAAATATAAAAAACAACGTCTCATCTGATAAAAATAAAATTATAATAGATATTCCACGATAGAACATTTAAGAACGAACTCTGGAATCCTATTATTTAATATTTTAATTAAAACGAAACACAATTACAATAACTATATACATCGCGCGCAGTAAACAGAACAATAGTTGAATGTAGGATACATAAGACGAATATAACTTCTTACAAGCCACTGCCTGTGGCCCATGGCCACACAGGCGTCTTACACGAAAAACGTCTACATCTTTCAGCAAGAGCCGATGAACTTCTGACTGACTTTTGAAAACAAAATGTTTTCACTTCACTTTATGGATTGGCAAAATATAATTAGATATTTTGCCAAGAATGGCGACAGCGCCGTCTATATTGTTTTAAATGATAGGGAAGATGGCTCAATATCGATAGGCTATTTAATATATTCGAGTTTGAATTTAGCGCTACATTCTCCCCCTGTGTTCCCGAGCCTACGAACAGCACTTAAAATTTTCCGCGGATACCACAGGAGATTCGACTTTTGTAACTATAACATTTTAACATGACGATGAAGGTCGATGCGCAGTAGATACCTAAATTTAAATTTAATCAGGGTTGACTATTTCAAAGGTACTACATTCACCGCCTAGTCGGAAGTTTCAATTAACAAAACCATCACACTTGTATTTAGATGATTATTTCTAATGCATTTAGTTAATTTTATAAATCAAGTTAATTTATTCTAGAAATATGGCTATTCATTTGAAAGAACTTTGAACCAGGTTGGTTCTACAATACGACGAAATGCAAGACGATTCCCTGAAAATAACTGAACCATGGCGGTTCCACAGTACATCGGAATGCCTGATGATTCTTTAATAATTACCTTGGACCATTGCGGCTCCATAACACATCAGAATCATTGCGATTCTCCCCCCCCCCCAAAAAAAAAAAAAAAAAAAAAACTATGGACCATTGCGGTTCCATAATACATCAGAATCATTGCGATTCTTCCCCCCCCCCCACCAAAAAAAAAAGAAAACTATGGACCATTGCGGCTCCATAATACATCAGAATCATTGCGATTCTTTAAGAAAACTTAGGACCATTGCGGCTCCATAACACAGCAGAATCATTGCGATTCTCTCCAAACAACTTAGGACGATTGCGGCTCCATAACACAGCAGAATCGTTGCAATTCTCTCAAAATAACGTTAACCCAGGGCGACGATGCCCTTAAGATAACTTTAAATAGCGCGCACATTTCTGAAATCTAAAATTTATCTTCGGCAGTAACTTGAACTCCGAGCTCAAATGCTAAATTATATAAATCAATCTTTTTACCCTTAGATAGAAAAGCCGTTTTTCTCTCTGAGTAAAACAAATTTCCTTTTTTTTTCTAAAAAAAAAAAAAAAAAAAAAAAAAACAATTTCTAATTTTGATTTATTTTTATAAATTTTTTAATTTCTAATTTTGATTTATTATTCACGTCGACCCAGAATAAATACAAAATGAACCTATTTATTAAAAAATACTACTCATACTATCATTGTATAATGTAAGAACAAATACACAAATACTGTTAATAATACCGTTAAATTGTCCATCTTCCCTTTACAATGAAATATAATTAAAATCAACTTTCAAAATACTAAGAAAATTAAGAATAATAATTAAAATATTATTGATATATCATTATGGCGGAAAATATTTCTTTTGAAAATTATTTTTCCTAAATACACAAAATATACTAAAATATTATTTAAAAAATATATATTGAATATAAATTAAAAAATTTCATATTAAAAGTTCCATTGTTATTTTCAGAACAACTCTTTAAAAAAACAACAACAACTGTATTTAAATGAATATAAACATATTCCGAAAGTGCGTGGCAACCTTTAAAAAAATTAATTACTCATTCAAACTTGCTCGATTAACTAATAAATAAAACAAAACACTTCGAAACCAAAGCAATTATTTAAAGACTAGTTTCGTAACTGAGTACCTAAAAATAAAGTGTATATTTTAAGAACATATTCTGTATTTGCTCTTTCTCTTAGAAAACACCAATAAAATTCCCTATATGAAGAAAATTCAATTCTATATTTAAAAATAAAAATTTAGAATGAAAATTAAAAATATATTATTGATATTAACACTTTATATTTCTGAGCTCAGATATATTTAATAAAACCATTCATAAAAAAAAAATAATAAATAAAAAGAAACTAAAACACATTTATTTTTGCACAAATAATTTTCTAAAAAAAAAAAAAAAAAAAAAAAAAAAAAAAAAAAACACAGAAATACGTATTTCAATAAAGAATAAAACATCATTTTCTCTTTAATAGATTCAGCAAAGAAAGAAAAAAGAAGTAATTACCTTTTTGACTGGCGAGTTGAAATAGATTCAATTAATCTATATTATGAAGAGACATAAATATATAAAAAATAACTGAAACGGGTAGGGGAAAAAGGGGAGGGGGAAATGGAACTAAACCTGCATAAATGATGCAATAAAGATAACTACTATCTCTTTTTCTCAGATCGACTCAGAATATTTCTATTTTTATATTATAGAATAAATTTCGGTATTTGCATAAAAGATGGTGAACAATGTAAAACAAGAATTTTCTCTTAACGAAGAAACACAAGCATTTTTATAACTTTATGTTCCTTCGTTTTTTTTTTTTTTTTTCATAAAAACAGAATTTGCAGATTCTTTTTTCTATCGAAGAAAATCAAGATGAATTCGATTTATGCACATAAGAGGGCCGTTCCGTGCTTTTTCGTTTAAAACACTAGAAAATTTCTGTAGAAAACTCGTCGAAGGTGTCAGGATGACACTTTGATTTCACTAAGTACTTGCATAAACGATGACTCAGGTTGTCATAACCTTTCGTAAACGAAAATTGCACTTTTATTCGGGCACATGAAAAGAGGCACAGATTCGCAAGCTTTTCAACTGCAATTTTAGGACAGCAGCAAGGATTCTTTCAGAACAGAACATGACATTCTCCACGAAAAATATGCATCCAAACCAATAACCTTCGGAAATGATGACACCAGTTCACGGAAATGTCCCATGAGCGCCATCAGAAACGTTCCACTAAGATATAAATTATATGAATATTTTTACGTTGGTCGCCATTATAATGGATATTCGACGATAGAACATTTAAGAACGAACTCTGGAATCCTATTATTTAATATTTTAATTAAAACGAAACACAATTACAATAACTATATACATCGCGCGCAGTGAACAGAACACTAGTTGAATGTAGGATACATAAGACGAATATAACTTCTTACAAGCCACTGCCTGTGGCCCAGGCGTCTTACACGAAAAACGTCTACATCTTTCAGCAAGAGCCGATGAACTTCTGACTGACTTCTGAAAACAAAATGTTTTCACTTCACTTTATGGATTGGCAAAATATAATTAGATATTTTGACAAGAATGGCGACAGCGCCGTCTATATTGTTTTAAATGATAGGGAAGATGGCTCAATATCGATAGGCTATTTAATATATTCATAAGAGTTTGAATTTAGCGCTACAAAATAAAATAAAAATGTACTAGTGGCAAGATAAAAAAAAATAATAAAATAATAAAAGGAGTTGTTCAAACATTTTCTTTTTCTAATTTGCAATTTTCCCAATGATTGACATGTGATATATTTTTTTTTAAAATGAATTAAAAACGTAAAGTCCCCCCCCCCCCCAAATGAAATAAATTAAAACAAATCAAAATTATTTAAATTTAATTTAAGAGAAAAAATTAATTAAAATGCACATTTTTTGTGGAGAAAGGGAAAAAGACGTATAACTGTTATTGAGTATTTTTGCATCAAAATGAATAGGAATGAATCGGGACTTCAGTAAAAGGACGTATAAATGTGAAAGTCGTATAAAAATGAGAGGCCTATAAACGGTGCTTTACAGCATATTGAATTCGGGATATGAGTATCAGTAAAAAATAACAAAATTAGAAAATAATTTGGAGTTTGAAAGGAAAATGTTCATCTAATTTATATATGCTCATATCTCAATACTTAAAAAGACCTTCCCTCGTGGAGGGCATTCTTCCCAGACCTATGATCAATGCCATTTGGCTGTAACATCCACACCATCGATGACAATTTAATCAAAATTTTAAACAGCATTTAAAAAACAATAAAAAAAAGACTGTAATATTATTTTATCGAATAATACAATAAAATAATATTAGACTAAATAACTATTGATGTTTTTAATTATTCCCATCCATTTTAGCAACGTATTTAAATTTTGCAGTAATCAGAATATTTTTACGAAGATTAAAACATCGCGTAAAAGAGAGACACACAAACATATTGCATTCTTAGCAGAGGCGTTATTAATCTACGAAAAAGTCTAAAGTTTCTGAATTATAAATTGATACATTTAATTAGAAGCTTAATCTTTATCTCTTTTTCAAGCACACAGACACACTCACTTTATATATAAACGACTCTTTGTTCGACGAATCTCTATTTTGCGAATTTCTTCATATTACAAATTTTTTCTTCCAAATAAATATTTTAAGAATTGTTTTGTAAAATTACTCTCTCTGACACACAAATAGCTATACGCTCTATTGAACGAACTGTTTTCTTCTAATCTAAAATATTTTTTAACCGGCTAATGCTTAGCCGCAAGTGCCGTGCCATTGAAAAAAAAATATCTTTATTTCTCAAAATATCTTCCTTTTTTATACATTTTATGGCGTCGATAAATTAAAACTATAATTTCCAAAAAACATTCTGAAACTGGAAAGGTTAAGTGAATCAGACATTTTAGTGTGGGTGAAAAATAAAATATACTGCAGCAAAAAGTTGCGATGAAGATGTAGTTACGTTCGGAAATGGTAAAATAGTTTTGTTTAAAAAAAAAAAAAAAAAAAAAAAAAAGCAAAGGTTGCTACATAAAGAGATATGGGATTTAAACATACGATGCAGATCTACATCGCTATGCATTTAAGGGTTAACATTTTATTTATACAAGGGATTTTTCATATTTAGCTATATTTTTAATTGGTTGTAAAGTTTTTTTTTTCTTTCTGTGTTCGGAAAATAGCCGCACTACTCCGAAATTTAAAAATATTGTTTCAGGGGAAGACAAATGTAGAAGTCACTTGGAATTTCTTAGTTGATGCGAATGCATCTAGTTCTATTAATGATGCACTCATGCTTAATTCTTTCACTTGATGAAAGGATGCTACTATTTTGATCTGAAGCAATCACTGCGTGTTTTTTGTAATTTATAGTGTTTACATATAGAGTGTTTTTTGTTTACAAAATTAACTCATTAAGCGCCAAATCTCCCGCTGCGGAAGCATTTGTTTAATAATTTTTCCTCTTCAAGTAATTAAGATAAATATTTTTTTACTTTTTTCATTGAATATATATATTTTTATTTTTTTTCAATTGAAGTGCCTAGCTTCGTTGGTAATTTTTTCAAAAAGTTTGTGATATAAATTATGTATATATATATATTAATTATCCAAACAAAATTGCCGGTTTTTATTGCATAAGAAAAAATTCACCAAAAATAACGCATTCGAGTGCAGGAGTTTAAAACATTGAATGTGAAACGAAGCAATTTTTTTCGTAAATCATAACAAACATGTATCAAGAAGTCTAATTTAAAAAGGTTTTGCAGTTTATCTATATCTATTCTATGCCCATTAGTTGCCAAGTCTCCCATGTTAGAACCATACCATGTTTTCTAATAAAATATTTTTGTTTAATTATTTGAACTAAATATTATTATAGAAGTGCACATTGAAACCTAAAACATACGAAAATTCAAAAATTTTCGGTGGGATTCATATAGCTGCGTTTAAGGGCTTAAATGCACTTTTAAATTAATCAGGTTAACATGAAGATGTCTCCAACTAAAAATTTTTCGAAAATTAAAAATCCCATTTCTTCTTTTTACGTATTGGTCATCAGTTATATGTCTAATAGTCATTTTTTGAAATTAGTTTATCAATTATCAGAAGAAAATATGGAGTGACTGTTAAATGGTTAAGGAATTGCGAAGATGTAAGACACATATAATGCAAGAAAATACTTTTAAACAAAGGACTTAGCAGATAAAATCAACAGAATATTTTGGTAATTATAATAAGGGATTCGTATGTTATGTATTTCTAAAACTACTAAGCTATTATAAGAAAGCATCACAGAGGTGGCATTTAAAAGTAATAAGTACAAAACGTTGAATAAGCACCATAAAATGCAAGAACTCGAAACAATTGTTTCGGATCAAAAGGAAGCATGACCCTTTGTCAGGCGAACAAAGTACAGTGGGCAGCAAAAATAAAGATCACATCCACATTTTTCATATATATGTATTTTTAGTTTGATCGATATTTTTTATAAACAGCATAAGACTAAGATCATGTCTCGAAATATACTTACTTAACAAAACAGTATTAGATGCACATCTTTTAAATAGGAATTATTGCTAGCGCTCCAATAATTTTGCTTCCGAGTGTTGGCACTTGCGTTCACGGTTTGTTTCCATTGCAGCATTCGCGCCTGCTTCGATCGCCTGACGAAGAAGTTTTCATTCGACCCGAAACAGTTGTTGCCAGTTTTTGCATTTTATGGTGTTTATCCAAAGTTTTGTACTTATTACTAAGCTGTAATAAGTATCGTAATTTCACAAAACATTGAAAGAATATAATTTCATATACACTGCAGTTTTAAATGAAAATATAATTATACATATATTTTCACTTTTTTAAGTTAGATAATTGTTAAAATAAACATAATTCTTATAAAAAATATAAGTTAATACTTTTTACAGGATATTAGCGCTCGCGAATTTAAAGTTTGTTTTTATATACTTAAAAATATCATAAAAAATAAAATTGTATTTAACGAAATTGTATCACGAATTTTTTTTTGTAGGATTTACCAACTTTGTTAAATAGAATTGTATGATTGAATATATTTATACATATACACACAAATAAGCACACACATTGTACATATACACTTCTGTATATAAATATATACACACAAATCCATATATCCATAATATCTATACGTACATAATTATACACAGATACGTGTACGCACACACTCACGTGTAACATGAAAACACACGCACGCAAATAGAGTTAGACTCACTCCTCTTGTTAAATTTGTGATAACCAATATTTTACCGCATAGGATACAGAGCCCTCCTAAAAGCGTTAGGTAATCTATACACTTATACAATGCAAACAAGGACATGAGTAATAAATAACAAATCAAAGGTTTTTCCGACGCATTGCTTATTATTTGTTTTATACTTTTCTATCGATAAGGCCGTCCTTAAGTTGATTTTCTATTTACTTACCATCAGGCTAAATCGATGCCGGCTTTGATCTTGATATCGTGCACGCGTATTAAGTGTATTTCCTGTACTGACATTATTCTAAATATGTTAAATGTTGAAGTACTGTTTTCTTACTTTCTCTCTCTCTCTCTCTCTCTCTCTCTCTCTTTTTTT
This sequence comes from Salticus scenicus, assembly GCA_963930645.1. Taxonomy (NCBI): domain Eukaryota; kingdom Metazoa; phylum Arthropoda; class Arachnida; order Araneae; family Salticidae; genus Salticus; species Salticus scenicus. The sequence goes on from OZ005654.1 coordinate 320,058,390, forward strand.
TTTTTTTTCAGATAACAGATAATATAAACACTCGGCTAGCTTTGAACTAGCTTTGAAAAATGTTATTGCAAGGAATATTTTTTTAAACACTTAATATTTTTTAAAGAAAATAATGAAATTCCAAAAGTTTTAATTTTTTTAAAATTTATTCTAAGTGGTAAAAGAATACATAGTTGTCCCAAACTCCCACAGTTTTTAGATGATGCTCATAAATATTTATTTTTATCTTCATTATTATGAAATCTTGTAAATACTTTTTGTCAGTAGCCAATTAGAATTGTTTTTTTTTTTTTTTTTTAAATGATGATTTAATATATATATATATATATATATATTACCTTTTTTTATTGTCACGGAAGTGATAAAACGGAAATGTCTGATGGAAATTTAAAAGGAATTTTTTAGAATGAAATTTAATCTTAACGCTTTTTATTTGTTACAATAAAAGTTTTATTTGGTCAGACATTGAAATTTTAATTCTATCGTTCACTGTTCTTTTTCTTTCGTACAATTGAAAAATTTTTAATGTAGATTTTTTTTTTCTGTTTAAGAAACTTTATAATCATTGTCATCATTGAAGATTAAGTAAGTTTTAACATTTTCCCTGTAATCTCCTAGTGTAATTTGTTCCTATATATTTAGATATTACTGATATATGTGCACATAAATGACCATTTAGTAACTAATTACATTTGTAAAGAATTAAACAAGGCTTATTTAAAGAAATCTAATTATGGTGTAGCATTTGATTTTGTGTATAAAAAAAAAAAAAAAAAAAAGATTTGGATATTAAATTATATATTTGAATATTATAAATGTAACTAATTTACAAGAGCATTCTACTTCTACTCGGTCGAAAGTTATGTATTGAATTGTACCGTCCAGCTTTTACAATGTTTTATTTTAAGTCTTTTGAAGTCTATTTTAAGTAAAAAAAAGAGAGTGGAAGCTCTGTATGCCTGAAAAATCACTAAAAAATCATGTGAAGGTTAAACTCAATTCTGCTAGTTCCTCTGTAAAAGAATAATTTATCATTTTACTAATAATATTCTGATTTTGGGGGTTAATTAAAATGCCAATAACACAATTCATAAAGTTTATTTAAGAAATTGAACAAAATTGAATAGTGGGGAATACTTTATAAGATAGCCAATTTCTAAATATTTAACGAAACCATTCATAAAATAAAACTGTTGTTTTATGCAAATGTTATGGAGAAAGAGAGAGAGGAAGTTACTTAAGTTTTGCTGGAAACTTACATTACAACTATAGTTTAAAAAAATAATTTAGTATACCATAAAGATCAAGAAGTAAGAAAGTATACATCACTGTTTGTAGAAACAGAGTTTAAATATATAGATATATATTGTATTCACATAATAAAATGATTAAAAAAAAAAAAAAAAAAAAAAAAGAAGAAGAAGAAACGGCTTAGTTAGCAAATGCCATAAATCGTAAAAAATGCGTAACAATTCTATCAAATATGGCTACCCTTTTAGGCAGATGGAAGGTCGTGCATGAATATTTTCATCTGAAACAGATATTGTTTTTTCATATTTTTCTTTTCATTTTTTTATGCATGATGTCTACTTATAAAAGTTTTCATTAATCAAGTTTTGAAGTAGAAGTTTATCAAAATTTGGATTTATCATCGAGTGTTATATTTTTATCACATTTATTTTGTTGTCGAAGTATAATAGTGTATTAAAAATTCATATTTTCGTCCAACAAATAGTGAATTAAATAAACAATAAAAATTGCCATATAATATAGTGTTTCATTTTTTTAAATATATATTTTTATGATTTCTATATGTTATAACCCTGAAATTTGGTAATAAAGATATGGATCACTGATGTAAACATCCGTACATTAATACATCCTGAAATGTTTTTTATTGCGATAAGTGTAATTTGTATATGCTAAAAAATTGCTTTTACGCCATTGCTTATTTTATATATTGTGTAAAATCTTCCACTATATATTATAATTTTATGAAGCATCGTCGATTTTTTTCCCTTTTTGTTGGTTGCAGCACTCTGATACCTGATCATAGTTAATCACGAAAGGTGTTAAACAATGAACTTCGTACAAAATTTTATTACTTTATCTAAATAACCAAACTTTTTTATCCGTTGAATACACTGCACTTTTTAAAGAGGAAAAAAAAAAAAAACTGATAACGGACATTACTAGCAAGATTTGTTTACAACGTCATGCTATGGAATTACATCCACTACATGAGTTTTTCCATATTCGGAACAAATTCCATCCCATGTAATTCTATACGTGAATAATTGTATAATAATACTCTCCTAATGCCCAAGGGTCAAGAGGCGTTGAACTGCAAAGGTTTCGGTCAACCGCAGGGGCGGAGACCATGGAGATTACGGGGTTTCTAAATTGACAGGTGGTGACGACTGCCAGGACACTGCCAGGGTTTCGCTCATCCACTCTTCTGAGATGGATCATGACACTGAGAAGACAATCCATTTTATCAGAAAGGAGATACCAGGGAGAAAACGTAATAAAATGCGCCTGTAGGGTGCCTTCGACATTTGAAGGCACTTGTCATAAAACTTGTCTCAAGTGAAGGCACTCGTCTCAAAGTTAACAATAAAACTAGTATGTAGTGGCCATCACAAAACGTTTTGATAAATTTTCCTCTACAATTTCATGTTGTATACTACATTATCTACTGAAATTATTTTTCATTAACAAAAAATGATAAATTACAAAAAATGATGTCGTAAATTTTCTCACATCCATAGTTTAACCATTCATTTTAAAGTTGTCAGCGAGTTCTTTTAAAAAATACCCCTATTAGAAATTTTCTCCCTTAGAAGCGAAGAGCGATTCTCTTACACATACAATTTTTTTTTCCCAGTTGATTCTTATATTAAAAATAATTCTTTTTAATTTCACAATATTTCGTTAAAAATAATCCTCATTGCGCACATTTATACGGTACTTTGCGCTATGGAACCACATTCAAAATTCTGAAAAAAAAAAAAAAAAAAAAAAAATGTACGGCAGGGCCACATGTTAAATGATATTCACCAAAAGTTAATCAGCACCAATCTAATTCCAGATTCAATCAATTACGTCCACTTTGTACAATTTTGTCCATTGGTTTATAAGATAAAGCGTTCAAAAATTTTGGGCTATACAGAGGCATCTTCTAAAACTGGTCGAAACATGTTCGAAAAATCGAGGCATTCTAAAAAGTGTAAATCTATCAAAAACAGGAGGTCGAAAAATTTCACGAATCCAATACATTTTTTTATGTGTTTGGAAGAAAGTAACAAAAGCTTTATCCATAAATTTATATATACTAAATAATCTACAATAATAAAATGACTGAGATAAAACGGTGTATAAAAGATAAGACCTGTAATAGAACATTTAAAAAACAACTTTGATTTCCTTAAATTTAATTTTGTGATGCAGCTTTTACGATAGCTTTAAAGTATCTTAAGATAGCATTAGTTTAATATTTCGTTCTCTCTTCATAAAAAAAATAAAAAAAAGATGATGTGTTTTGTAAATATATATTAAGATATTTAAGCGTAATCATGTTATTTAACTTTATATTTTGACAGTTATTTTTCAAAGATTTGGTTGATAAAATGTTAACATATGAAATATGGTTTAATATACATGTGAAATTTGGGATATAACACATCATGTACCGTGATGATTGTTAGGATACTGTATTTAAGATTATGTATGTTGAAGCCTATCCTATTTACTTAAAACCTAACTTGAAATTTTGAGAAAATTTAGCATATTTTCTATAAATGGGTAAAAGGTAATAAAGCAGAATTAGCTACTTTCATTATTTAAAAATTTTCTAATTCTACTGGAAAAAGGAAATTAAACTTGTAAATCGAAAATAATGAACGAAAAGTTTTCTCTATTATGGACAAATTAAATTTTCTATAGTTTAACCAAGAAAGAACATTTTTATTTAAATTTTATATGATTGTTGAAAAAATTTGAACTAACAATAAACAACAAATCCAGAATGCATTATCACCATCGTCGTCAAACATTTTTCAATCCAATGGTTTCATGCAAAGCTGTCATCCAATTAGCTTCCGCTATTTTTTTTCTCTCTTTTTTTTTTTTTTTTTTGTCACTTTATGTTACCTGAAGACTTTTCCTCGATCTTTGGTATATCTTTTGGATATCATGAAGGATGTATGTACTCTAACTCTAACTATTGCCTTGCTCTCTTTTCATGCATCAAACTCATTTCAGTTTTAACAGCTTTATTTTCTTCACGATATAACATTTTGTTTTCTTATTTTTGACCTAGATTATTATTATTTTTTCTTTTATTATGCTTAACATTTTCAAATCCTTCGTGCGTTGTCTGTAGATTTCCCCCATTGTGCTTCTGTGGAAGCGCATATTCCTGCACTATAGTTATGTATTAGTACTTAAAAAAAAGAAAAAGTATTGCTGTAACATTTTCTGGAAAATGGATATATTGTTTTTCAGGTTTATTTTAATTCCTCCAAAAATACTCCATCTGTTTCATATTCTTGTGCTGATTTAATCCAATGTGTTGTTCTCTAGCGTTGCCAATGCTTGGATTTAGGTGAGAGACTTAATATTAAACATTTTCTCTAATAAATTATACTTTATTTCATCGTGGAAAATTAATATAAAATATTTCTACCAAAAAATATTAAAAGATATTTAAAAGTTAGAAATATTGACAAGTATTAGCATATGGTTGGAAACTCTGCTGTTGTCTAATGTTATTTCTTGTCGAAAATATGAATAGTTGTGTATTTTCTTAGACAATGTATTATTTGTGAGAATTTTTTTTTTTTCATTTGTCCAAATAATTTGGGCATTTGTTTAGTCTTTTCAAAAATATTTTTAATAAGAATTAAATTAATACTCCAGCCAATTCTTGTAACATAACATCCAAATCTACAAAACTGTTACTGAAAATTCTAATGGGACAAGTAAATGGAAGATGGTATCAAATGTTAAACTTTTATTCCTTTTTTTCGTTTCCTTTATCAATATCATATCTCAAAGATCTTTCCTAGACAGTAGTTAAGTTTCAATAGTATAGTGTCTCTTTGACAAAATTTATGTTGAAGTTTAACCGTATTTGTTCAAATGAGAGGTAGTATAGCTGCTTGTTGTTCATATAAATTTATAACATAAATGTAAGGTTTATCTTTACAGACGTTCTCAATAAATTTTAAAATCTCTAAAGCGTAAACAAAATTAAATGCTTTTTCGTAATCACTAAAGGCGAGACACAGAAGCTATTGATATTGATCATGGCTTATAACTTGTGAATATGCTCCATTGTTTGTTAAATCGTTAAATACGTGCTTGATCTCTAGGGTGAAATGAGTCCTCAGCCAATTTAAGTATACATGATAAAATGTTCGTAAAACAGTTATAAATCTGTTGTTTGTTCTGGCATTCTAACTGCAGGAGAAGATCCTTTAGTTGCTTTCTAAGATAACTTAATGAAATCTACTAATAGCAGAGGTTTAATGTGTAATCTCCTCATTACGTGTACTGATGTCATGAGTAAATGTACATGGACGTACTTGCTTGACTAGTATGAAGTAATTTCCTCACTTAGCAATGCATTATAACAGTAAATACAAAACTAGAGAATAGGCTAACGGTTTAGAAAACTGTTGATGAAACGAAAGAAAAATAACAAAAGGAAATTAAAGAAAGGGTAAAGAAGTACAATTGATTTTAAACAAAACAAAACAAAATGTCACAAATTAAAATTTAATGTGCAATTATGCAAAAGAACGGGAAAAAGTAATTATTATTACAGGAAAAAATAATTGCTCGAATAAAGGAATTTTTGTACCGAAGAAGAAAAATAATTATAAGATTAAAATATATATAATTACATTGTTTAAATTTTCTGATGAATCATTAATAAAATACGCGAGGATAAAAAATAATATTTAAGCAATATTTAAGCACGCGGAATCAGTTAAGTGAAATAATAATAGTGAAAAAAAAAAAGTTGGTTTTAAAAATAAAACATTACTCCTTTTAGAACAATGTATATTAGCATCGTGATCTGCATTAGCACTTATCAATGTGTATAAAATGTTCAAAGTGATAATGACGTCAATTTTTGTGATTTGCATAATTTAACTTTTTATAATTTTTTAACGTTCACGTTGAATTAAATGTATTTATTTTTATGTCGTAAGAAAATGAACTCGTAATTTTTTTTTTGGCGACAATTAAATTATAGCTAATATTTTAATGGTTATTTTATTGCCATTAAGAGCTTATTATTTTCATATTTTAATGAATTAAGAGAAAACTATTCGAAAATTCGAAAATCTGACTTCGAAGTATTGTGTTGTTATCGGGTTCTGAGCTACTGTGAATGTTTCAAATGACTAGCTAGTAGTACAGTTAGTTAAAAATAGATTGCAAGATTTGTACTGGATAAACAAACAAACAAGAATCGAAGTAACAGTAAAACAGTGTATTTACTGTTACATGGTAACAATAAAACAGTTACTGAAAGCAGCAAGTAAATCATTGGTATTTTAATTATATAAATATAGATAAAATGCCAGAAACAGAGGAAGAGAGACAAAATAATAATAAGAAGAATTTCTACTCCAGTATGAAATAAAGATTGAAGCTAATATCTAGCCTTCTTGTATAATTTTGCTAAACCTTCAAAACGATACTAATACCCGTATTAAAAAAGGTACAGAAAAATAATGTTTATTTTAAATAAATCATTCAAAAAAAAAAAAAAAAAAAAAAAGATTTTTTCTTTATTCAGAGAAAGATTAAATATTCTCCTATTTTTTAGAAACTTTGATGCCGCAGGTCTTTGAGTTTAAAATGTTGCAATTCCCGGAGAAGAGTAAATAAATACACAGCCTGTTGTTTCGAATCACGGCCGCAACGACAAAACAGTAGTCGGAACGACAAGTCGAAGTCTATTTTTAAGATCATTTCTCTGGAGTATTTTCAAAGAAGAGGGGAGATCAATTATCTCGTTTTGAGACTCATTGACTGGGAAAAACAGATGACAGATACTTTTCAGGGGAGGTTAGGTAAAGGGGTCAACGAGACGGAAAGATCCTCTTTCGCTACGGTGCGTGGATGTCAACTGTTGGTGACAGCTAGGCGTACATCAGAAGGCATACCATATTTGAAAAATGCAATATTTCACATTGTGAAATATGTTGCGTTTTTACAAGTAAATTTCATTATATCGAAAATGAATGTGAATTATATGATATTCATTTTGTAACATACCTTTATACAAATTTTATCAACAGGCTATAAGAAAAGCAAAAATTATTCTGTGTGATGTAGTTTTTTATATGAATTTAATATTAAATGTCTAATTACTAACTAAACGTAATATCTGAAAAAACGTTTTCTTTAGTGATCAAATTTGGAAGGAAATGGGTATTCTCAATTAATTGGATTGAAGTCGCTTTATTATTGTGTTAATATATTGCTGAATAAATTTATTAAATCCAGCTAGGATTTTTTCATGGCTGTAAATAAGGAAAAATGGGGAAGTGAATGCTTCGGATTCACAATACCATTTGCAGGCACAAGTGTTTCATATTTCACTTTTCTTATTATTTTACACTAACGGCACCACAGTTCATCAAACCTGAAAAATCTAACGGCAGATCTCAATGGGTGACGCACGTAATGTCTTTAGTCTAAAGACCCTACATGATATCCCTCAAAAACCCAGCCTACACAGTTGTGCGCACTAGACATCAGCACATATTTCTGCTGTCTGAGTATCTACTAAATGGTATAATCTATGTATAAAATAAATGCTGAAATTGAGCATTTGTACGAGATTCTTTAAGGTCAATTCTATCTATTTTTCATATGAATTGCCAGTAAGATCAAAAGCTACATATGAAAGGATTATTTTTTTAATGAAAATATTTCTGGTCGAAAAGAAATAAGAAATTGGACACTGACCTCCGGCCAATCTATCAATTTAAGTTTGTTCAATCAAGTTTGTTCAGTATGATATATACGATACCATTATGCGCTGCAAATTTTTTGAATGACTCTCTGATATGTTTTTCGAAGATAAATAAAACTATTTTTCCGAGATTTTAATTAAACATAAAGTTTTAGACGCTGGTGAAATTATATTACGTTCTACGTCAATTGAGTGGTCTTCAATGAAGGGCCGCCATTTTTATTGAATGTCCAGCCTCTTCAAATTAGAATCTCTACGTCAACCCGACGTGTTCCTTCGAATAATTCTCACTATGGCAAATACTAAGTGGTTATTCGTTGCCCCATGCAGAAAAATCCTATCTCAGGTGCCTACGACAAGCAATCCTCTTGGCAGACACCACCCTCTTGTTCGCGTCCAGTGGAAAAAAATTAAATAAAAACAATACACTATGCAAATTCCTGTTTGTTAACTCTCTCAACCCAGTATGCTAAACATAATACCAAAGAAATTCGAGGAATTTCAAATAATTTTCATTAATTAAATAATAATGATAATAATGAATAAAAATGTTTTTTCGCAAGAATTGAGCTTAATTCTCTAGCTAAGATTAAGTAAGTTTGCTAATATTTAGAATGCTGGAATTTGGATGAACAACTGATAAAATTTTTGATCACGTAAATGTTTTCTACAATGTACTACAATAATTTTGTCTGTGAAACGTATATATTCTCTTATAAATAAATATGAAAAAAAAAAAAAAAAAAAAAGAAATTTTCTATAATAATATGACTGGCAAAAGAATTGTTAAATTCATTTTCATTTGTAAAGGAGGGAAAAAAATTTGAAAGAATTGAATGTAGTTTTCAATTTAATATTGTGTTCTCGAGGACTGAATTCTTCTTATTCTGCTGGATGTAAAATGTTGTAACTTAGATGAACAATTGTTAAAATATCTCTGATGATGTGTACTTTTCTAATTATAACTCGCCAGTGAATTCTGCCAGCGAAAGCGATCTCATGGCATTGGCAAGCTTTTGTAAAAATTTATACTCTTGAGAATTGCCATTCTGCATTCGATTTTTTTTAAAAAGATTTATAATAATCATTCTCACATTCAATTGTACTGTAACTTCATTAGAAATACAAGATAGGGCTATTTTTTATATTTTAAAAGTAACATAATTCGTATTCTAAAAGGAAGACATTGTAATATTGTGAAAAACTGTAATTCTTTGTTGTCACCTATAAATTTTTAGCTTTAACGCTAGAATCACACATACACGCGCACACACACTCGTAAAAAAAAGAAAAAAAAATGATGATAAATCGTAATATTTAAAAATGTGTTTATATTTAAAGATAAAAGAAAAAGCTTTTATTTTATTCACAAATTTTGATCTTCAGATTTTAAGATAAAAAATTACAGTTCTATTTTTATTCTTCTTTTTAAGTGAATGACTTATTACTAGTAATGCCATCTCTTTTAAAATATTCAAAGTAGTGATTTGAGTTAAACCCTCTGACTGGTCATATTGTTTTGTAAACAAAATTGCTTCAAAATTGAATGTATATAGATATATGTATCTGTATATTAATTGGAAAGCATGAAATTTGTGGTACACTGTTAACATATTAATTATGAGAGTAGAGGGTTGAAAATGGTATCATCATTCGAAAGATATGATTAGCCAGATGTGCAGAATACAAAAATTATTTTCTTACGATGCCAAGAAGGTATTTAAAAGTACTTTTATTTTTTATGCATTTTTCAATTTTATACACGTATTTTTTTTAGGCTGAAAAATACCTAAAGTAGAAAGTTGTTAAATCCGGCAATTTCTGAAAACTTAAATAAACCATAGACACAGTAATTTGTATAATGTAGCTTCACTATACTCTCTCTCGACTACAGATTTTTTATTCTAAGAGAAAACAGCCATTAGGATGGTAGAAATTTGAGTGAATGAGTGGTAGACCGAAAGTTTATACTGTTCAAAATATACGCAACTTAAAAAAAGGATTTGATTTATGATTACCGATTAGCTTTTGGGCTATATCACACAACAATGGGCGCTTCCAGTTTGCGATTTCCTCGCGTTTCATGAAAGGCTCAACATCTACAGTGTACCAAACTTAGAGAAATGTATTAAGTAAAACTCTACAGATTCAGTTTGAGTGCATATCAAGCAACAATTACCGCAGCTGTATTGCAATTTAATTCCGTTTAGGAGAAGGCAATAACTTTGCTTTGCCTTGCTTTGCAAAAATGTGGTCGAGTTTCGACCACGGGTGATGTTAGTACGTAAGATTACATATTTGTGAAACTACATGCATTTAGGAGTTTAAATACGTAGCCCCTTTTTGTAAAAAAATATTTAAAGAACATATGTTCAGAAAAATGTGTTTTAGATTCATATCATATAATTTTGCTACATTAGCTTTGCTAGAGAAAATCGCGGACCAAGCAGTCAAGGGATTAAATCTTAAATTACATAAGAAAACGGGATTATTTAATAATGAAATAAAAAAATAAAATAACTGTATCTTTGACGTGAAAATTTGCTATGTTCATCTTTTAAATTATTATAAAGTTCATTATTGTAATGTCAACTTTTTTACAGTATTATATACTTAGATACTGCTTTTGCTGAAAATCTATTCGTATATACTAAAGAAATTTATTATCCTCCTTTATTTTATTAACATTTCTATTTTTTATTATAATGTGCTGATTCTGGGTAACTTTCTGGGTCACAGGTTTATACATGTATTTTATATTTATAGTTCTAAATATTGTTTGAATTTTTTATTATTAATTTTAATTATCATGATTTGCTTCCTCTTTTTTAAGCGTTAAATTGATGGAATATTTTATGATATGACATTTCATTTGCTCGTTAGAAGTCGTATGTGAAAAGGAACTTTCTATGGAAAGGAACTTTCTATTTCTGTTTAGACAAAGTAATCATATACATTGCCGAGATATAACGTTAAGAATTTATTGTTTTAATATTATTTTTCCTGTGGTTTAATCCACTAGAGCAGCGATAGTAGAAAGATTTTACTTATGTATACACATTCGCTAGATTTCTTTCTAGATGCTTATGTTTTCGTTGCTATTTTTTTCCCAGAAGTATATCAACTTCAGGAAAACTGCATTATCTTTTCACAGACTGATTGACAGGAAAATGCTTGTGACAGATACTTTGAAGAAAGGTCGGAAGGTTAAGCAAAGGGGTCGGAAAAAACTCAAGAGTCGTATTACTGTCGGTCGTCTGCCTGTTAACAAGACTGAGACATGATACGCAATGTTCCTAGACAGGGGGTTACATGGTTGATTTTAGAAAGATGGCAATTTTTTCGTCGCATTGATTCATAATGCCTTTTAGTAAAAACACTACTTCTATACTCTGTAGCAGATGAAAAATCATGGTTTAACTGTATCCAGTTTTAGCTTAACTGGCAAAATGCAAGAAAAATGTATTCAGATTAATATGTAACCTATGCTACAATCAATGTAAAATTAATTTATTCTTATTTATTTACTTATTAAGCTATTTTTGTTTCCATATGTTAGAAGCGATCTGATATGAGACGTTATTGGTAGCTGGAAAATCATGGCTTAACTGCATGAATTTTTGTTTAATAGGCAAAATGCAAGAAAATGTATTCAGGTTAATATATAACCTATGCTACAATCAATTTAAAATTAATTTATTTTTATTTATTTACTTATTAAGCTATTTTTGTTTCCATAGGTAAAATTAGAAGCGATCTGATATGAGACGTTATAGGTAACAGACATGGTACGCAATGTTTCAAGGAAGGCTTACATGACTGGGTGTAGAAACAAGCAATTTTTACTTTACGAACATATATATGTAAGGAAAGTAATGTAATCCTCTCAAAATACCGACTTTCAGATTTTGGTGTTACTACACGTTTTGAGGTTCCCTGAATTTATTTTAGCTATTTTTATGGTGATGCATGTATTTATGTGTGCATATATGAGAGCGATAAACGCTTAGTTCGAAAAAGCTGAAAGTTGATACGTATGTCATAAATCACCGTAGCACGAACACTATTGATTTTGGTGAATTTAGCACTTATCGTTTTTTTTACCAAGACACAAAGAAAAAATCTTTATCATTATGGCCTATAGCCCCAAATTCTTCAAAGTGATATAGCGTCTAAATGTCTTATTCCATTGTGCTAAAAATTTATACATACGTTATAAGTCACCGTTGCACAAACTGTGTATATTTTGATGAATCTAGCACATATAGTGTTTTTACAGAGACACAAAAATAAATTCTTTATCATTATACTATATGGGCTCAAATTCTTTAAAGTGAGATAGCGTGTAAACGTCTTATCCGATTGAGCTGCACATTCATATACATATTTCAGACCACTGTCACACAAACTGTATAAATTTTAGAGAATATAGCGCTGATATATTTTTTTTTTTTTTTTTTTTTTACAGGGATACAAAGAAAGATTATTTATCATCTGGCTCAAATTATTTAAAGTGTGATAGTGTCTAAACACTTCATCCGATTGAGCTGAAAAATTATATAGGTTATAGGTCACCGTCGTACGAACTATATAGGTTTTGGGGGGATCAATATTGAGGCAGCTGACTTGCCACAACCATGTAGAGATATGTAACCAGTTGTAACTGCGTAACATTCCACTGTGTGCCTCTGTTACACATCTATAGCTGATAGCATTTCTAAACATGATTGAGAAAAATAAGTCCCCTCAATCATGTTGAGTATTCTTACATAAATTTTTTTACAGTGCAGAAGCAATATAAAATAATTCCTTTGATCAGAATTCTGTATCTGGAATTAAAAAAAAAAAATTCATATTTTATCCTTTCGTTTTTTATTCATTTTTTTTTTTTTTTTTTTTTTTTTTTTTAATTTCTTCCTTTATTTTTTTCCTTTATTTTTTTCCTTTCTCTTTTCTCTTACTTTATGTTTGTGTTACTTTTTAATTATCTCTTCGAAATATTTAACAAATGCTTTCCTTTTGGGTGATGGGTGTCAAATATTTGTATCTTTCAAATATCTTGTCAAATATTTGTAAGATTTCAGCTGTAGCTAACTCGTACATATCATGACCCTTTGAATCTCTTTCAGATTTCATTTTATAGTTCCTTATTTTAAAACAAGAAAAACAAATTCATAGAATAAATCATAGAATAAATAATTTGCTTGTTAACATATAAAGTAGAATGTCAAATTACATGAATCAAAACAAAAGGGGCGTTACAACTTGCCCGTAAGTTTTGTTTCAACTTGCCCCATTGTATGATTTTAGACATTTTGTTTATAAAAAAATAACGATTCATACAAAAAATAAATAAATAAATAAATAAATAAATAAAATAAACATGCATTTTAAAACTTAACACATAGACAAAATAAATAGCTACAAACATTTCTTTAAAATATAAATTAACATACTTTTAATCAAAATTTATGAAGTTTGTTTTTTACACTAACTAGCTAAATCGAAGCATATGTACAGAACCTCTCATTAACCGTTTTGTGGAACACTGATTATGCTTACACAATAAGGCGCGTCATAAGAATGATGGTTATCAAAATATCTAATAAAAAATATTACAAACTATTGCATAAAATGCGTGTTACTTCTTACCCTTGTTGCAACTAGACCCTAGCTCCCCTATAGGTAACCATTCAAAGTAATTGTGGAAACACTGAAAAAGTTTATAAAAAGATAATTTTTGTAAGACTAAATGTTTTACAGAAGCTGTTTTTATGAATTTGGACTTTGTGAGGTGCAGCAAAAGAACCCCCCCCCCTTTTTTTTTTTGCCTGTATCGAACCTTGCAAGATCAATTTATTATATTTGATAGTTAAGTTTAATATTTGTCGCTAAATTCTCTGAATTTTAGGCAAATTATTTCTTTTTTTTATATTACAAATGTAAAAATGACTTACAATTTTTGCTCTTTTATTCTCATCTTTCTTTCTTTCTTTCTTTCTTTTTTTTTTTTTAACTGTTCCGTTCAAAAGAGATATTGCATGTAGAATTAGGAAAGCTTTGCTTAAGGGTATTTTCTTACATTGAAGTTGAAAAAATAATTACGTAATATCAAAGTGGTATATGATAAAGTAATTGCTAATATTATACACTATTTTATGTAAGTAGGGTTATACATATAATAATATCACCAAAAAAAAAAAAAAAAAAAAAAAAAAAAAAAATAATAATCATTTTTTATTAGAGACCAAAGTTTTCTTTTTCTTTTTATTTGTAAAAGCATTAAGTTATAGTGTACCTGTGATCGAATTCATATGCTCGTCGATATTCTTCGATATTCTTCGATTTTGTTATTTTGTATTTTACGTAAAGGAAATTATATTTTTTGAAAATGTTAGAATATCTTCATAACTGTAAAAGTAATAGAAGAAAACCAAACTTCGTCTTCGGGTGAAACATCTTATTTTATCTAAGGGAATTATTCAGTTAGATGACAAAAAAAAAAAAAAAAAAAAAAAAAAAAATATTTATTTAATCTGTTATGTTGTACTCCTCATGTTTTTCTTTGTGTAAAGGTGATATAAGACAAAATAAGACAAAATTTCAATGTTCAATTATGTAATGAAATTAAAAAGAAAATATACAATTTATAATATCGGTATTTTCTATTCTCTAGCATTTTAACTTTAGTAAGCTCTTTATTTTAGAATGCAATTTCAGTATTTTAAAATAAAAAATTATTTATTCCAGTACAATCAGTAACAATAATCAATAATAATTGCCTTTAATAAACTCAATGTTGTTTTAATGGGAATATATTTCTGGGCGATTTTAGTGAATAATATTTCTATATTGGTAATATGGTGTTGGATCTCAGTTCAAAAATGTACATACTTTTTAAATATTTATTCCATGATTATATTATTTTTTTAATTACTCAATAACAACATTGCAACTGTGTTTTAAAAGAAAAAAAAAAATAAGACCTGCCTTCTAAAAAACGTCTTAATCACTTTTTAACAAGGAAAAGGTGTGTAATGACGGCGCAAACAAACATTTTCTTGCTTCGACAAGCTCTGTGACTTGCAAGACAGCCAAGCACATAACTTTTACTTCTTAGAACGTCTGTAATGAAACAATGGTTTTGAGAAATGAGTTTCAGCCAGAAAGCATCTCGCTAAGCGTTAAAAGTCTAATTTTAGACCCCTCACAAGATCTTTAATCGAGAAGCTAAGAAAAGAGACCGACTAAGAAAAGATCCCAGGAATTCAGAGGAAAGACTGTTAGAGAAAACACGCTATACCTCATTAACGGCTAAGAGCTTCTCCCAAGTCATCTACCATTGACAAACATATTCATAGCTTTTTAAGTAGCGCTCAAAAGACACCCCTTAATGACTGAAAAATGTGACTTGGGGCGGACAGAAATTGTCAAGCTTGGGTAGACCTCTGTCTGCTAAGGGTCCTCAATTTGAGAAATATTCTTTGAATGGGACGAATTCCATGATTACGACTCATGGTAATTCGGGATCATGTTCTGTTTGAGGGTATTTCTTGACAGAATTGTGTTAAAATACCACACCCTCCACTGATGAGTGAGGGATTCCTTCTTGAGTGCGTAGCGAGAGACAAGAATATATCACTTTTACAAGGGGGCATTGTTTCAGATTCCTATAATAACAAGAGTCGACAACTGATATGTCACTTCACAGATGTTGGTGCAACCATTGTCTAACTTGGATTGTTGGAAACTATCTACTTTTGTTTAATTATTAATGGTAGTCTGTTTGAAAAGAGTAATGGCTGTTCCCCTTTCACCTAAGTAGCTAATAGAGATGTTGAAAATGTTATTTAAAAAAATATATTCGCTACTTCTTTTTTATATTTTTTGATTAGTTACTTAATTTTTATTTCTAATTACATTTAGGAAAAAAAGCTGTGTCAATTTTATAATAGAAAAAAAAGAAAAAAAAAATCTCAGATTTTTCCATGAAATTAAATTTTTTGTTTGTACAAAATTGCAAATTTTAATGTAATATAATACAACAGGTTATTCTTTTAAATTAATATTAATTATGGCGTTTAAAGCTTTCCGAATATTTACCGTAAAATAATCTGAAATGTTTTGGGATAATCTATGCGATATTTATTTTTGTGGAGGAAAAAAAAAAAAAAAAAAAAACAGATAAATATGTTTGATTTTAAAAAATATGTCTTTTTAATTTTTTGGGGGGAGAATTTAGCAGAAAATTAGCTGATTTATGGAGGATGCAGGATATTGGGTCGGATTTCAATTAACAGTTAATAAATAATAAAATTACTTAGCCATATTTGTGTATTAATTATCCTGTATATATATATATATATATATATATATATATATATATATATATTTATATTTTTGTCAGAAATATTTAATGATATTAAGTTAATTGAAATAACAATAAAAATATAATTTATTCAATTAAATTTTTATCTTTAAACTTTTATGTTTAATATTTCATATATTTATATCTACATTAATATCTATCGATATATGAATCGCTTTATCTTGTTACAGATATGAAGCATTTATAACTATACTGTAAAATATAAACCGTAAAATTACAATACTAACACAGTAAATCGTACGGTATTTGTATTATTTTGAGAGTTCACGGTATATGTATTCTTCAAACACATTTCTTGCGATCATGGGAGCCTCTGCACAGGTGCTGAATTAACGAGTCAAACGTTAAAAGAGGGACGATAATGCCTGTGGTTGAGAGGACATAAGCGATAAAGGAACGCCGAATAAATGAATGTTTAACGAATATAAACCCCTCGGTGAACTTGGCACTCTTCTAAGACATTAGAATCGTCCTCAATTCTAGGCACTGGTAACTTGGTTCAGTATATAGTATTTCTATGTTTAATTAAAGTTAAAAATTCAGCATAAATTTCACAATTAGCTTTTATATCGTGAAGTAACTGTTCACTAATATATACGCCACACATACCATTCATTTAAGTCAGCGCATTTTTCGAATGCTCAAGCTTACGTGTTTTTTTTTCTATGTGGTATGTGTGCTACAATATAATTTACGGTTACTTGTTCCATAAATTAGGTTGACAGTACATATCCTGAGCCCACTCCTGCCAGCATATGCAGCACAATTGTTCTTGGACAATTGCAATAGCCCAGCTTCACAACTGCGCTTATGCTTTTTATTTTACCTCTGATGATCAATTGTGCTTAGTTATTTTGCCACGAAACGATTGCTGCTTATTTTTTCATAATATTTCATGTTTGCTTGCGTAATTATTATTCATTTTTCAGCCGTGTTATTTAGACTTATTTCTAAAGAATTGTAAATATCCATACTAAGCTGCCTTATCTGCAATACGATAGTTTAAATAAGAATGTTATATTTAAATGTTAACAAAAATAATCATTAAATCTTTTAATCTTTACAGACCACAGCTTATGGTATGAAAGATGCTAGTGATCCATGGCGAGGAATTGCACCTTCAGCATCCTATTACTATGATCCCAGTTTAGCAGCGTATGGGTGAGTGCTTTGTATTATCTTTAAGATAGGAAAGCTGACACAAGAAGAAAAATCTGTTTAATAAAATGACTATATATATATATAAAAGAGACTTGTCAGTAAAATTATTTGAATAATAAATTATTGAGAAATGTGTACATTAGTGAATAAGAGGAAATGATTTCCCTTTCCTATGTTTTCTTCACCTGTGACAAATATATTCCCTGAAAAAGACACCAATACAGTCTAATGTTAATAACGTCTATTATTAATATCCCTAAGCAACATACTAAGTTTAGTGAGGTATGTCCAATATTAGATATTATTTATCAGACGTAGATGAAATAATTACTTGTAATTACATATGAATTTTTCAAATGTATGTAATATAAAGAGATCAAATAAAGATTTGTTTATTTATTTGCATGAATAAAAAACACAGAAATAAGTCGCAAAAAAAAAAAAAAAAAAAAAAAAAAGTGTGCATATTGTATACGTTTTTTAAACTGTCGTTACAAAAAAACTCGGTTTTGACAAAAAACGATCTATGTTGTACTAGTTGTTAAAATAACTATCGTTGTAACGTCCATTAAAAATGAATAATTACTTGCTACACAAAAAGTCATATTAATAAATTATTATATTCTGGACATATATGATGTAGATGCCATGTTCGTACTGGCATTTCAAATGCAAAGGTTAATAATATAAAATGTGGAACACATTATTTTAATGCTTTTAGGTAATAAATCTTCTGATAAGTAACACAAAACCAAACAGTCGTTATCTAAGGTATATTAAAAAACAGAAAAATAAAACTTATGCAAATCAGTATTAATGGGCCTCAGTTGAAAGCCCGATGTCATTGAAGTTTTGTTTTCCGCATTCGAACGAAACATTTTCAAATCAGATTAAGTCTGTTGTTTGATGCCCGATGCATTTTGGTATGGATAGGAATCGAAATAATACTACGTATAACAGAAAGACTAAAATACAAACGATTGATGGTGCAGGGAGGAATCATCCTGGGTAAAATGTCGGACGTTTACGTTGTAAAAAACGAAACTTTTATGGATTAAAAGAAAGGAATGAAGATTTAAAAATTGTATGTTAAAATTTACACTATAGCCCTTGGTAATGTCTTTAATTCCAAATCTTATACAGATCGTTGTCAAAAGGAAATAGGAAAAGAAATAATATAGTACATGGTTATTACTCATGTTTTCCTAAATCAAGTTCATTCAAAGAGATTTTGAATTTACTCAGACGACGCAATACAGCAAGGTGAACATCACCTCTGATAATTCGGGTTTTAAATCAGAAGTTTTACCGACAATATTATTGCAGCCATAGAAAACAGGTTTACCATACCATTGAAGATAGCATATCATATTAAAAATTCTTTATTCTTTTTAAACATGCTTTTCGTCATTTACATATATTTAAATCAGTTCTCTGAAGCGTGTTGTCATGTTATTCACATCATTTCATAGCATTAAAATTTCCTTACATGAAGTTTTTCTGGGCAGGGCATGTTTTGCATGGTTTACTCTACTGTTTTGCTTGTTTCCTTATCCTTTTGAACAGTGTATACATAAACGTGTATACATAACAGTTGAACAGTGTATACATAAAGATAATTAGTATTTTTTGAAAAAAAAAATATACATTTATTCAACTATTTCACTTTATTAAATAGATATCTATAAAATATTTTTTCATTTCAAAATTATATTTTATGTTTTTTACAGCAGGTATCTAATTCATCCAATTCTAAGAAAAATACAGGATAAAATAAAAGAACTGGAAACAGTTACTAAAATAGAAAACATAAATTTATCCATACTGATAGAAATATATGTTACAGAAAATTGTTGGTGATAGTTTATTTGTTTAAAGAATTTTTAAAAACTCAAAACTTCATCCTCAGCTAATCAAAGAAACAACATAAATCAACAATACAAAGAAAACACTGTAACAGAAAATTTTGTATTTGGAAAAACAAACTATGGGAAATTAAAAGCCATTAATTTTAAAAGGAAAGAAAATAAATACTTTTAACGAGGAACTTTAGTACAACATAGAAATTGAAAAAATGAATAAAAATAAATAAATAAATAAATAAATAAAAATAAATAAATAAAAATAAATAAATAAATAAAAATAAATAAATAAAAATAAATAAAAATAAAACATGAATAGAAATTAGATAAATTGTATCAATAATTCTAACAAATTAATGAAACCAATATTATACAAATAAGGTTCATTTTATAATAAAAATAATATGTAGAGAGGGGAAAATTATATCTCTGTAAAAAGTAAAGCAATTCAGTGTTCAGTGATTCAATTATACACATGTAATGTAAATATTAAGTATGCATATGTAAACGTATGCATTATGCATATGTAAATAAAAACGTATACATAAATATGCATGCGTGCATACATACTTACCTATATACATACGTATATATATATATATATATATATGCCTGCAAATTATGTATATGTTTCTATGTATATGTTCTTGGATCTACGTAATTATTATGAAAGAACACTGATTAAAGTACAGATTTTTGATGGACAATTTTTATTCAACGCTGATTTAACATAATGAGAAAATACAATATCAGGAAAACATCTTTTCATATCTTTTTAATTTTTTTATATTATTGATTTTTTAATTGATTACTTAAAAAAATAAGTTCTAAAAGTAAATCTTTAAATTAACGAATACAAATATTACTAAAATATAACAATTCATAGCCTTGTTTCACAAAATATTTTTATTTCATTCTTCTGGATATGATAAAATGTATGATCATGCGGTATAAAATTCCTGTATATTTTCTTTAATTTTTTTATATTTCCAGTTCTCTTTTTAAAGTTTTCTTCAATATATATGCATAATTATATTATTATTTCCTTTTAAATATTGGGTTTTGTCGCAAGATAAAGACATACAATGCATTTTTTGGATTAATATAGCCATACAATTTCTGAAATCTTGCGATATTTCTGTTCTAAATAGAGGTTTGTATTGTATGTTTCCTAATAATGAAATACTTATATTTTGAGAATTTCTAATTCAAATTAATTTATTATGCCCCATTTATTTTTTAAACTTGTTGGGTTCTTAAAAATTATCGGTTTCTGAAGGATAATTTTTTTAAATTATTATTTCATTTAAAAATTCATTTATTCTCTCGTGAGTGCGATTAATAAGTCGTCTTCCCAACATCTGGACATTTCATATATATTACAAAATCTCAAATCCTTAGAAAGTATTTTTCTTCAGTCTTATAATTGGAAAGTTATACGTAATTTTATTTTTGGAATCAAAAAGAAGTATCTTCTTAAATATTTTAAAGTATTCCATTCTCATTCTTTTGATTCACACTTTAGTGATGTATTCTTTGATATTTTACACTATAGGGCTGAGTGTTTTAATATTAAACTTGATTTAAAGTCTGGTCAAAAAATAAATAACTCTCTCTTGGTGATAAATTTTTCTCATCTGGTTTTTAATAAACTTCATATTCACAATTTACTTAATGATCCATCCAATCCTTTTCCCATCAAAAACTTCATCATTCAAAAAACTTTTAAATACAATATTACTTTAGGCAGAAAAATATTTAACTACAATAAATTTGCTAAATTTCTTACTTCTAATGATCAGCCTCCATGCTATTGTTCTGATTCCAAATATAAATCTTTTTTTAATACATCTCATGGTCATATTATTACTGGTGATATCAATATTGTGGAAAATCTTACTCTTAGATCTTTGATGAAGTATGGTACTAAATTTCGGATGCCCTCAAAATTCAAATTTATTGATATCATTACTCAATTTAATTTAGACTTGGATCTCTTTATATACAAAATTGCTATTGATTATAATAAACCAGTGGAATTTTTTAATGAGTGGAAATTTAAGTTATTGGAGAAATTTAAACTTGATTTAGTTTATAATATGCACCATCTTTCTAATATCAAGTACTATGATTTCAAAGAAATTCATTCAGCAATTCTAGACTTACAGTCTAAATTTATTATTACTTATGTTGACAAGGCGGCTAATAACTATGCAATTATTTGCAAAAAGTATTATAAACAACTTCTTTTTGATACTATGGATACTAGTAATATTTTTCTTAAGATTAAAGACAGTATCGAAATTAAAAATAGGCATATATTTAATTATTATAAGTTGTTAAAAACTAAATGTAATAACTACAATTACCCTTATTTAGTTGTAATTCCAAAATTTCATAAAGATCCTATTAAATTTCGTACTGTTACTGTTGCCTGCAATGCCTATACTTCTAATGCTAATATTATGTTATTGAATATCCTTAAAAAATTACATAGTTATATTGTTTCTAACAAGTGTAATTTTTTTCTAAAAAATAGTTTTCAACTCAAAAATAAAATTAAAAATCTTACTGATATTACTGGTATAAAAACTTTTGATTTCAATGATCTTTTTAATAATATTGATATTAAAGATATGTTTGATATTATAAATAAACTTTTTGTAGAAAATTTGCAGTATTTAAATCTAAATGTATGCATAACTCCTTCAGCCTTTAAAACTCTGACTAGGTTTATCCTTTTCCATAACTATATTTTATTCAATAAATTTTTATATAAACAACGTTTAGGATTGCCACAAGGTGGAATTGCTTCTAGCATATTAGCTGATCTATACTTATATTATTATGAGCGTGACATTGAGTGTACTAACTTTAAATTACTACGATACATAGATGATATAATTATATTATATTGGGATAAAAATCACACCAATCTAGACTTACCTGTCAAATATCCTGAAAATCTGTCTCTAAGTAGTACTGATTTGGATTCTAGTGTCATTAATTTCTTAGATTTAAAAATTATTCTTAATAGTAATGGCCAATTAGAATTTGACTTATACGATAAAAAGAAAGATTTCCCCTTTAAGGTAAATTTTTTCACTAACTTTAAAACATGCTTACATAAATCTGTATTTGTCAATATTCTTCTTAATTTTACTCTAAGGATCAAATATTTAGTGTCTGATAAACATCAAAAATTACAATTTCGATTCTTTAAAAATTTAGCATTAATTAATGGCTATCCCAAACACTTAATTAAAAAATTCTTTTAATTATTTATTTAATTATTAAAAAATTCTTTTAATTATTTATTTAATTATTATTATTATTATTTATTTATTTATTTATTCTTTTTTTTTTTTTTTTTTCTCTCCTCATACATTTTATTCAAATTTAAATTTACGTTTAGGTATTATTATTTGGTTTTCATCAAATACATTGATTATTTGTATCCTAAATTTATTTGATTTTATTTTTCCATTATTTTCATCTTATTACTCCAGATGGCAGCACTATTCATGATTCAATACTAGGAATCATCTGATTTTTTTTTTTCAAGGATTTGAATCCTTATCATACATGAATTCCACTGTGAATCCTAAAAATTACTCTATGGTCAATTCTATTTTGAACTAATTAACTGTGGATCTAACTGCTAACTGATTGTTACATTTTTACATGTGCGAGTGTGCGAAGTTCATTGCTTCAATTTCATTTAGAAAGGTTAAAATAATCTTATTATTCTACAGTTTTATGGGTTTAATTTTAATCTTATATTTAAATGGTTATGGTTTTCATATTTAGGTAAAGGTTTTATTATGATTATCGATTTAGTATCGTTTCATTATGATTTCGTTTTTCTATATTGACTATGTCTATTTCTTTATTGAGTTGTGTTCATTTCAAATATTTTATTCAGTAAGTTGAATTTTTGTAATTTTATTTTAATCTTAATTTTATGGTTTTGGTTTGTCATATTAGGTAATAGTTTTGTTTTTATCTTCTCGTTTCATGGTTTTTCTATGGGTGTTTCGGGCCTGCGAACAAAGAAATTCTTAGCTTTTGCTTTCTTTGTTACAGAAAAACATCCATATTTTAGCTTATTTGCATTCTACCAGGCCCTTGAAAACGTTAGAATGCCAATAATGCTTTTTTTCTTATTCCAATTTACAATATTTATTTCGATTTTTCTTTAATTCTTCTTTGATTTGATATGGGTAGTCTTAGCTTGTGATCCAAGGAATTGTTTTAATACTGAAGTTGAGTCATCTTTAAATTTCATAAAAAAATTTTTGCACTGATTATATTAATGTATTTCTATATTTATTTCATTTCTAAGGTAATGCTGCATATAGCGCTTTATTTGGAAATGAAGCTTTTTATTAATATTTTATTATTTTTATTTCATTATGTGTTTGCACAATTTTTGCTATTACTTAAGCAGTTTATTAATTTTCACAATTTTTTTAAAATACATCATTTAATAGCTGCAGTTGCGCATTTTATGTTGTATTACTACTATTACTAATATTATTACTACTATTATTATTATTTATAATATTATTTCAATTCTTATATCAATTCTTACATCAATTCATGTTCAGTGTATTACATTTCTCATTCAGTGTTTTACAATTTAATGATCATTTTGAACTACTTTCATCAATCATTTCGCAAGTTTCTTTTCTGTTAATATTGTGTGTTTTACTACAATATTATTTGTTAGTCTTCCTTTTTTTATTTATTTATTTATTTATTTATTTATTTTTTTTATTTATTTATTTATTTAATTTTTTTTTGGGAGGGGTCTATTTTAAATAACTTATTATTGTATATATTGTTGTATATATCATTGATGATTTTGCATCATGGCTTTGACTACTTTTTGTACATATTAATACATTTTTCATACTTTTATACTAAAGGTTTTTTATGTATTTATACAATTTTGTGCTACATTTATTTTAATCCAGAATTTCAAAAGCATTATTTTGCTCAAAAAATATTTATTTTACTCAAGATTCTCTAAAGTTTTTGTTTTTGTATAGGAAAACATATTTATCTATTTTTACGAATTTATTAAGCGTCTATTATAATTTTGCAAGCTTAGTTAAATTCCAATATTTCTTATAATTATTGTCTCAATTTATTATATATCCAATATTTATCTTCTTTATTCATTAAATGGTTGTTCTAAGTAAATTCCTAGCGCCTGGCAAAAAAGGCAAATCTTATGGTTTGTCTTGTGCTCGGTACAGAGTAATGTATAGGGATTACTCTGGATCGTCATCCTGCTACCTATATCATCCTCCTCTTCGCAATTTATTTTTTAAAAAATGCAATTCTACTAGATGTCTTACATGCCCTCTTGCTGATGCTTCTCATTTTAGAGATAGCTCTTCTCATGTTACATTTTGTAAGGCGTTTAATATTATTTACTCTCTCAAGTGCAATTTATGCAATATGGTATATATAGGACAAACTAGTAATCCATTACACATGCGGATTAACTTACATCGCTCTGATATTAAAAAATCACGTCACTTTACCACCAATTTTGAATATATGCACTTCCATCAACATGACTTCAATAACATTACTGTGAAAATTCTTAATTTTAAGAAGAATTTGAATGAACGACTCTTACTTGAATCACAATATATTAAATCATTGAATACTATCTATCCTTATGGTTTAAATTCTAATGTTTATAATAAACAACATATTGTTTATTCCAAGGTTTCAAAAATTGAATTTTACAGTAATATTTATAAAACTCTAAATCACTCTTTATATAAAAAGACTACTAGAACTTCTAGGGGTTCTTCTAGGTCGTCTTCCCAACATCTGGACATTTCATATATATTACAAAATCTCAAATCCTTAGAAAGTATTTTTCTTCAGTCTTATAATTGGAAAGTTATACGTAATTTTATTTTTGGAATCAAAAAGAAGTATCTTCTTAAATATTTTAAAGTATTCCATTCTCATTCTTTTGATTCACACTTTAGTGATGTATTCTTTGATATTTTACACTATAGGGCTGAGTGTTTTAATATTAAACTTGATTTAAAGTCTGGTCAAAAAATAAATAACTCTCTCTTGGTGATAAATTTTTCTCATCTGGTTTTTAATAAACTTCATATTCACAATTTACTTAATGATCCATCCAATCCTTTTCCCATCAAAAACTTCATCATTCAAAAAACTTTTAAATACAATATTACTTTAGGCAGAAAAATATTTAACTACAATAAATTTGCTAAATTTCTTACTTCTAATGATCAGCCTCCATGCTATTGTTCTGATTCCAAATATAAATCTTTTTTTAATACATCTCATGGTCATATTATTACTGGTGATATCAATATTGTGGAAAATCTTACTCTTAGATCTTTGATGAAGTATGGTACTAAATTTCGGATGCCCTCAAAATTCAAATTTATTGATATCATTACTCAATTTAATTTAGACTTGGATCTCTTTATATACAAAATTGCTATTGATTATAATAAACCAGTGGAATTTTTTAATGAGTGGAAATTTAAGTTATTGGAGAAATTTAAACTTGATTTAGTTTATAATATGCACCATCTTTCTAATATCAAGTACTATGATTTCAAAGAAATTCATTCAGCAATTCTAGACTTACAGTCTAAATTTATTATTACTTATGTTGACAAGGCGGCTAATAACTATGCAATTATTTGCAAAAAGTATTATAAACAACTTCTTTTTGATACTATGGATACTAGTAATATTTTTCTTAAGATTAAAGACAGTATCGAAATTAAAAATAGGCATATATTTAATTATTATAAGTTGTTAAAAACTAAATGTAATAACTACAATTACCCTTATTTAGTTGTAATTCCAAAATTTCATAAAGATCCTATTAAATTTCGTACTGTTACTGTTGCCTGCAATGCCTATACTTCTAATGCTAATATTATGTTATTGAATATCCTTAAAAAATTACATAGTTATATTGTTTCTAACAAGTGTAATTTTTTTCTAAAAAATAGTTTTCAACTCAAAAATAAAATTAAAAATCTTACTGATATTACTGGTATAAAAACTTTTGATTTCAATGATCTTTTTAATAATATTGATATTAAAGATATGTTTGATATTATAAATAAACTTTTTGTAGAAAATTTGCAGTATTTAAATCTAAATGTATGCATAACTCCTTCAGCCTTTAAAACTCTGACTAGGTTTATCCTTTTCCATAACTATATTTTATTCAATAAATTTTTATATAAACAACGTTTAGGATTGCCACAAGGTGGAATTGCTTCTAGCATATTAGCTGATCTATACTTATATTATTATGAGCGTGACATTGAGTGTACTAACTTTAAATTACTACGATACATAGATGATATAATTATATTATATTGGGATAAAAATCACACCAATCTAGACTTACCTGTCAAATATCCTGAAAATCTGTCTCTAAGTAGTACTGATTTGGATTCTAGTGTCATTAATTTCTTAGATTTAAAAATTATTCTTAATAGTAATGGCCAATTAGAATTTGACTTATACGATAAAAAGAAAGATTTCCCCTTTAAGGTAAATTTTTTCACTAACTTTAAAACATGCTTACATAAATCTGTATTTGTCAATATTCTTCTTAATTTTACTCTAAGGATCAAATATTTAGTGTCTGATAAACATCAAAAATTACAATTTCGATTCTTTAAAAATTTAGCATTAATTAATGGCTATCCCAAACACTTAATTAAAAAATTCTTTTAATTATTTATTTAATTATTAAAAAATTCTTTTAATTATTTATTTAATTATTATTATTATTATTTATTTATTTATTTATTCTTTTTTTTTTTTTTTTCTCTCCTCATACATTTTATTCAAATTTAAATTTACGTTTAGGTATTATTATTTGGTTTTCATCAAATACATTGATTATTTGTATCCTAAATTTATTTGATTTTATTTTTCCATTATTTTCATCTTATTACTCCAGATGGCAGCACTATTCATGATTCAATACTAGGAATCATCTGATTTTTTTTTTTCAAGGATTTGAATCCTTATCATACATGAATTCCACTGTGAATCCTAAAAATTACTCTATGGTCAATTCTATTTTGAACTAATTAACTGTGGATCTAACTGCTAACTGATTGTTACATTTTTACATGTGCGAGTGTGCGAAGTTCATTGCTTCAATTTTATTTAGAAAGGTTAAAATAATCTTATTATTCTACAGTTTTATGGGTTTAATTTTAATCTTATATTTAAATGGTTATGGTTTTCATATTTAGGTAAAGGTTTTATTATGATTATCGATTTAGTATCGTTTCATTATGATTTCGTTTTTCTATATTGACTATGTCTATTTCTTTATTGAGTTGTGTTCATTTCAAATATTTTATTCAGTAAGTTGAATTTTTGTAATTTTATTTTAATCTTAATTTTATGGTTTTGGTTTGTCATATTAGGTAATAGTTTTGTTTTTATCTTCTCGTTTCATGGTTTTTCTATGGGTGTTTCGGGCCTGCGAACAAAGAAATTCTTAGCTTTTGCTTTCTTTGTTACAGAAAAACATCCATATTTTAGCTTATTTGCATTCTACCAGGCCCTTGAAAACGTTAGAATGCCAATAATGCTTTTTTTCTTATTCCAATTTACAATATTTATTTCGATTTTTCTTTAATTCTTCTTTGATTTGATATGGGTAGTCTTAGCTTGTGATCCAAGGAATTGTTTTAATACTGAAGTTGAGTCATCTTTAAATTTCATAAAAAATTTTTTGCACTGATTATATTAATGTATTTCTATATATATATATATATATATATGTATATATGTGTGTATATATAAATTATTATTGGTCACTATTGTACTCGGAGGTATCAAATCATTTTATTACGTTTTAAAAATATACTAATATATATACACATATATATGTAAAATTATTCGTTAAAGTTAATCCGTTTCTAAAATAATTTGACGATTAGCATATCGTATGCAAGAAATTTCGTGAACGAGCATTTATTTATTTATTTATTTATTTATTTATTTTTATGTAAGCATTTTAAGTGCTTTACATGCATTTTTTCCAAGAGAGTGAATATATCTCATCCTTTGCTTAAGTAATTTTATAGTGCATATGGCACGTATATTATCAATATTCAGGTTATACTTAAAATCAATAGAATATATTGCTTTCTATTAGATGTAATCGGTAGAAGTGCTTTTTAAATGATGTTCTATGCAGTATTATGAAAGTATAGTCGAACCTCGTTAACGTGAACACTGTTAACATGAATTACTTTTAACATGAACTGCTTCCACAATACCCGTCAAAATGAAGATTAGTTTAGTTATATGAAGACTAGTTACTGATAGCATGAACTATACTGATAACATGAACTTTTTTTTTATCCCCCCTTTAAATTCATATTAACGAGGTTCGACTGTATTCACTTCGACTGTGCTGTCTTAAGCACATAAATCTATATTATTTTATCTTATTTATTTATTTTTGTAGCTATGGAGGTTTAGATTTCAATGGTGCACGAAGAAAAAATGTTACAAGAGATTCAACAAGCACTTTGAAGGCCTGGCTGAACGAGCATCGGAAAAATCCATATCCCACCAAAGGCGAGAAGATTATGTTAGCTATCATCACGAAGATGACACTTACACAGGTAATTTCACAGTCATTTTTTGGTTTCATTCAGGAAGCAGTCACACAGCAATTTAATCAGATAGTTTATTTGCGACACAGTTAGCTTAACTTTTCAAAGCTGTTATTTTAATGTATAACTTTACCAGTTCAAATATGATTTTGAAAGCCTGTAACACTCTAAGTCTTTTTAAATTACACTCATTTCATATTGAATAGGATGATATAAACATTTGCATATTTATGATATATATATATATGTATATATATATATATATATGTATATATATATTATTTATTTTCTAGTTATATATTTTCCGTTATACATTATAGTTTGAATTCTTTTAAATTTTATCTCAAGTATTTTAATTTGCTCAAGGCCACACACAATTTGAATCTTTAAACTTCTTACATTTTAAATATTAAAAAGCTTCAGACTATTTCTTCTTATAAGATTATTTTTTATATAGGATTTTCTCATTTGTTGCACACATACTGTAATGATACACACATATACTATATACACGCATTAAATGAGTTCCAAAATAGGTGTTCAATTCACTATCAGTTATTTCAAAGTTGCCTTACTAAATTTCATTGGAAATATTTTAATAATCTATGAAACAGAGGAGGTAGCTTTAAATTTAATGTCTATGTTAAAAAGACGACTTTTATTAAGAATCAGCAATAACTTTTTTTAAAAGGAGGAATACATTAAAGGCTTGATATTGTGGTAAAGTTTAATACAAAGAAATAACAGGTTAAATTATCAGAAAATAATACAGGAATACATTTTTATGTATCCCAATAATTTTGTATATAGAATGTCCAGAAAACAATAATCTTATTGTTAATTTCTTGTACAGTCGAACCGCGTTAACGTGAACCTTTAGGGAGATAATTTTTTTTTTCATATAATCAGTAGCTCATGCTATCAGTAACTAATCTTGATATAGCTAAATTAATCTTCAGTTTGACGGGGATTGGGGAAACATTTTATTCTAAAAGTTATTCACGCTAACAGTGTTCACGTTCACGAGGTTCCACTGTATATTGATCTTAAACATGTAAATTGCAAGATTGCGTAAAAAAAAAAAAAAAAAAGTTATATAATCATTTAAAAAATTCCTGTGATATTACTTTAAGAATTAAAAAAATAAATCTTTATATACTTACATTTTACATTTCTCTACGACTATATAGGATCCGATATGTTGTATATCACTTTATTAGGCTATTGGGTATTTTACTCACTAGAAGTTTTTTGTATCGGGGAGGAGGGGGGGGGGAGCTATGGTTAAATTTTTGCATGGGTATAAAAAGATAAATGTTGTGTTCTCGAAATCGAACTTATTAAAAATTGTTAAACATTTTATTGATTTTTTTAAAAAAGTTCTGTACCTTTTTCTAAGTGCAATTTCTAAGTACATATTAAGTATATATTTTAAGTTCATATTGCAATTTTTTAAGTACATGTAACACCTTAAGACATTAAATAAACATAGGGACACACGCACACATGTATATATATTTCATTTTTCTGAAACCTATGACAACCTCCATAGGTCTCAACTTGGTTTGCAAATGCTCGCAGACGGCTCAAAAAAGAAAATAAAATGACATGGGAACCAAGAAATAAAATGGACAGTGATGACGTTAAAGATTTTGACGACGACGATGACGATGATGATGACCGAAGGACGAGAAGCGAAAAAACAGATGATTCCAGGACGGGAAGATGTGAAAGTGATGATGAGAATGAAAGGCGAGGAACATCTTGCGATAATTCAAGTAAGTTACTGAAATATTATACAATTTTTATAAACATTTTCGGCTTTTGAAGAACATTTGCTCCCTGAATTATTGACAACCAAGTTCGTTAAATTAATATTAAGGCTTGTCATACTAAACCAACTTTAGTGAAAAAAATAATACACAACTTTAAATGTTAAAGAAAAATAAAATATCGATAATATCAATAATATCGATTATTTATTATCTTTATGATTTTCATTTTTTATTTTTGATTTAATCGGCATTTGTAACTTTCAAAATCATTTAAAAAGAAAAAAAAAAACTGTAATAGTTTGACATTAAACTGGAAAAACTGGAAAATTTCCATAACTTTCAATTAGCAAGTTCATAATTCAGTAAAGCGTTCTGACATTAAATAATCTCCACCCCCCCCCCCCACACACACACCTTTTTTTATTTTGTGCAATTCACGAGACTTTAACCTGAGTTTTATTTGAATAGTCTACTGGTACTTAAATCTTCAATTAGTAAGTTTCCTAAAACGTTCAGTTTTTAAGTTTTGTTTTTCTTTTACTGTAATTCACGAGTCTTTTATCTGAATTTTAATATTAAGAACTCACTTTTGTAACCCATCTCTTTTTCGTTATGTAACCATTTTAATTGAGGTAAAAAATGCGATGTAGCGACAAAAAGAACAGGTAAAATCAAATGACACTTATTTAGAATAATTTATTAGAATTTTTTTTAAACAGATTTCATCGTATTTTTAAAATCGTTAAGTGTAAAGCTTTTGGTACGTAGAACCTATCATGTATTCCTATACAAGACTTTATTCTTCCCATACTAACAATGTTATTTGCGAATAAATATTCTACGACATGCATACAAAATTTTTTCGTTGTTACTTAGAAACAAATTATGTCCATCTGATAATGTAAACTAGTTCTTTATCCTTCCGATAACATCAAAAACCATGACTCAAGAAAATGATGAAAGAGATCTATCCGATTAAATTCTCAAATAATGCGACAAATTTCCTCACAGCAACTTTGTGTCTCGATGGAATGATATCTATGAATTTTTCGATGACTACAAGAGAGCGCATTTGAAGATTACCGCTTTGGGGCAAGTTTCAATCATATTCAGATGAAAGAAAAGCAGAGCAATTATGCCATGTAAAAAAAAATCTTCAGCAAGGGGTAATATGTCACCCAAACTCTGCCACAGAAATATTACGCATCATTTGAGGTGAGATTTTACTGATACAGGATGAAGCTACTAGTTTTAGTGAGTGCATGTACATCTGATAAGGATTATGCATACGTATACATACAGAACAATGATTTATGGCCCGCGTAGGAACTTTTGCACATTGATAGACATGCTCGTCTTCTTTTCGTTTTACATAGATATGATTCTCTTTCAAGCTATTCAGTGATGAAGAAAGAAGTTGTTTTTGATAAGTTTATTCTACACGTGACCTGTAACTAATGAAATAATTGTTATATTGGACGTGATTTTCTTACTTAGTAATTGTTAGAACGTCAGTGAGCCTCTCTGTTGTGGCTTAAAATGTTTTTATTGTCCAAATGTACGTTTCACATTAGTGGTTAAAAAAGCTCATCCATTTGGCATGAAATTTGGATTAAATGCAAAGTACGTGGAATTCAGTACGTGGAATTAGCTGTATAGTTTTTGGTGTATATCGTGTTTATGATTCCTGTACACAGATACACAAAAGAAGGTTGATACGTTGTGATCTGGGGATGGTATTTCTTTTGAGTTAATTTTAATATGATTAACTTATGCAATAATTTTTATTAAACGGAATTTAGTTACTCACAAGGATCACTCATGAACTGTGACACACAGATCGTAACCAAAGTTTACACGCAGTTAAAGGGTATGAAAATATACACTCCTACCAATTTATATCGAGAAACATTGGTGTTCGAAGTTGGAACTATTTTTTATTCTTTTCGAATATTGTGATGCTATTCAATTTATCTGTTTGATTTTTCTATTTTTTCCCATCAAACACGCGCTGTTGATTTATTTATTTAAACTGTACTTTTTATTGTCTGCACGTGCATATTTTTCTTGCTCTGGAATTAATTGTTTTAAAAAGATTTTAAAAATAACATTGTGTTTCTGTATAAAAGATATTTCAATCAACGAGATAAATAAATTAGAGTGTTGTTTCAATGGATGAAGGATTAGCTTTCCGTAGTGCAAGATGAATCACGTGACATGAACCAATAGGTTGCTATGTTTGGCCCTTTATCGCTATTTTGGCATATGAAATTTCAGTTCGGCAAATTGTCATCATTATTAGGTAACATGACTGTCCTATGACTGAAATAATTTCTTTTAAAATAATTTTTCACATATTTCACATTTTAATAAATAATAAAACACTTTTTTTTTTTCATCGTTTCTCAACAAAGTTTAAAAGTATTTATAAAAGAAAAGTTAAACTTTTAAAGAGCTAAATTTAACAACAAATAATAATTTTTCAAACTACTTTTAAGCATTTTGTCGGTTAAATTTCTACTACACGAAATAAAAAAGAAGTAAAATCAAAATCAAAATGATTTAGAATAAAAGAATATTAAACCACATACGTAAACAAAAACATTGGCGGTTTTGACTTTTGCCAAGAACAATCTCCAAAACGTTGCCATAGAAATTTATTGAAAATAAGCTGTTACCAAGGAAACCAACGCATAGAGGGTTCATGCTACATGACTCATGTTGGACCCTGTCAGGGTTACCATTTATCACTCTACTTTATTTATCTCTTTGATTTCAATTAGAATTTTTAGTAGTTTCTTTATTTCCTATTTTATTATATAATATGGTAACATGAAGCGTATCAAGCATTAATAATACGTGGCGAGTGGATATTTTAAGGTCTGTTTCGGTAGAATTTTACAAACACTTACGCCTACATTCTTTCTTGCAAGCAATCTAAAATACAGTTTAAATAAATAAATCAACAGCATATTTGGTGGGGGAAAAAATAGAAAATTCAAACAGGTAAATTGAATGACGTCACAATATTGAAAAAAAAATGTTCGAACTTCGAACACCAATACTTGTGTTCTGAAGTAACGTTTTCCGATGTAAACTGGTAGGAGTGTAATATGTTTGTACTCTTTGACTACCTGTAGCGTTTGGTTATGATCGGCATGTCACAGTTCGTGAGTGTTCCTTGTTAGTAATGGGGAAATTGCACATTTTTCATTTTGACTTGTAAATGATAGAGCATGAAAATACAAACATTTTGATACCATTTTTATGCATATTTGAAAACCGGATGCTTTAATAAATTAACTTTAAAAGAAGTAGTTCTCATGTTGGCGGGAAAACGCTGCGTCACGTGATAAAACCTATCATGACGTCACTATCCATGAAATGAACTGCCGGCTGAATTTCTCCCTCTTGTATTGTAAAGAAAAATCGTGCATTCAGCGAAATTTTGTATTCTTTCTTTTAAAAAAAATATTAAAACTATTCGAACTCATTAAACATCACTTCATTCTATAAATGACACCAAGTTTCAATGATATTTTTTTGTACTCGCCTGCTGTTGTCAATCCAAATTAAACTATAATCGAAATAATAGTTGATCAATAGAATTTTCTTAAAGAATGTTTTTAGTATGCTATGCCAAAGATGTATCTTTTAAATACTTGTTTTGTTTCATTTTATTATGTTTTATAGATTTATTATTATTTTATTATTATTATAGACTGAGTACAGAAATAAAATATTGGGAATGAGTAATAATATTTAACTGAATAATATGCATATTTTCATTGCTTAAATAATCTAGAATAGTTTATGCTAAATTAACCTAAATTATATTACTTTTATAATTATGAGATGCCAGTATATCTGTATATATATATATATATATATATATATATAACTTTTTTAATACACTTCAATATTATAACTTAACAATATTTCTATTAAAATAGCAGCTGAAGATTGTGAATAATTAAAAACATTATAGTAATAGTAATGCAGTTTGAGAAATTGAAAAGTATTTAAGGAAAAATACATGCGCTTATCATTCTAAATAAATAAATAAAATTAAAAGAAGGTCTCCGAACAAAAATATTAATATTATTTATATATGTATATATATATATATATATAGAAACGCGTTTAGTTATTTTTATAATGTAATTACTTTTTTATTTGGAAACATTTAAAAATAGAAAGAAAAGATTAATAGAAATAAAAAGTAATAATAATAACAACATTTAGCAATAGGAAAGATATAAAGTACTTTAAAATAAAATAAACACATGAAATATATGTTAAATGTAATAATACCTTATAAGTTATACATGACCTAGTTATAAATATGAATGGTATTAAATAATTAATTAAAAATTTGCAGTAAATTTCAGCAATCAAACGCAATATATACACTGGTGGACAATTGCTAAGGACGGATGACAATAGATAAGCTATTGTCATCCGTCCTTAGCAATTGTCCACCAGTGTATATATATATATATATATATATATATATATATATATATTAAATTCATTTATCAATGAAGCCTTAATGTAAAATCTACATATGTTTAGAATATATCAGGGGTCGATCCAGGTAAAAACTGGGACCCATTTACTTCCCCTTCACAAAATCCAAATATCTAAAATGGGCCTCTTCAGAAAATACAAATCCATAAAATGGGTCTCTTCACAAAATTCAGATTCATAACAACAGGCCTTTCTCAAGATTTATTTTTAAAAAGATGATGATTTTGTAAAAGTTTTCCACGTTAACAATATTATTTTTAATGAGTGTGTATACTTGGCTCAGTAATATGCTGTTAACTTGATAATGAACATTAGATAGAGTAACTTCTTAAGTGAAAGGTTTCGTGTGATAATTCTTTTTATCACAAAAAGAAATAAATTTTCACAAAATTATTTTGTTTTTCACAAAAAAAAAAAAAAAAATCACAAAAATGAGCCCCAAAAGTAAACCTGGAACAACCCTTGCATATACTATAACTGACGGTCTTCGCCTGCTTCGCTGGTCGCTAAATTTAATAAATTAACAAAAAAAAAACTTTTATTTCTTTTATATCATTCTATAAACAAAAATAAATAAATAGATAATTAAAAAATAAATTCATTGAAATCGCTCTTAACATCGTTTTGGTTATTCGCAGCCTGCGGCAACTTCTTTCCCTCCAATGTACCCTGCTTTTTTGGATCTGGGTTCTTATTGCCCGCAGCAATGTCTTTCGTGGGCACTTCAATTTGTGTACATATCAGGAGGCGAAAGCTGCTATTATTGAAAAACTAAGATTTTAAGGATAGCTGTATCTCAGGATCTATTAAATATACTTTAATTTTGGCACCATGTACTTTATTGCAATCACTTTTTCTGCTATATTACCATTTCATTTCGATTAGTACAATAAATAAATAAACAACAAAAGATTTTCCTTTCAAAGGCATTAAATAAATAAGAAATAAGTTTTTATTAAATTTAAATTTTAATAAGACTAATCCTTTATGCGATATTAACATTTTCTCGATAAAAACATTTAATTATATTTTCCTTTTGAAATGAATTAAATAAATAAATAAATAGTTGTGTAACAGCCGTTGCTAATGTAAACAACGTAGAACAATATAATTCAAATAAATTTAAGAAAATTAAATGGAAAATAAATGGATAAAATTGAAGTACATATATATATATATATAAATTACTTAAAAAATTATAAAAAGTAAACTTTTTTTTTTTTTTTTTTTTTTTTAATAAAATAAAATAATAATAAATAAATAATGCAATTTGAAAATAACATTTTTTTTCGTTGCAAAAACATGAAGTAAATATTAAATACATAATTAATGACTGCTCTATAAAATAATCATATATAATTTATAAAATAACATAATTAAAAAATTCTGGTTAAAAAAAATAATAATAAAATAAATAATCAGTAAAATATATTTTTATGTACTATGAAATTTTAATGAATATTTTAATTATAATTAAATCTTTAAGCATACATTATGAAAAAAGAAATATTCTCACATACAAGCATCTAAAAAATTGGAGAAATGTAAAAAAAATACTACTAATATATTAAAGCAATGCTAAAATTCTATTATGAAGACGTTTATAATTTTCAAAATATGAATACAGAACAAACCTAGATCGTTTAGCTTTAGCTACTCTTATATTTATTCGCTAATAAAATCGAGGTTTCTTCTCAAAAATAAAAATATGGAAAGAGCATCTATTTTCGGAACATTATCCGATAGCTCTTTTACAAATCCAAAATCGACATTATACAAATAAAAATAGAAATATATATATATAAGATATAGTATAGTTATGGAAGGTTTAAGTTATTTCTTACAAAAGGAAAAAATTTTAAGAATAAACTATAAAATACAGATTAGAATAGAGCGAACAAAAAGAAAAGCAAGCGGTAAAAGAGTGTAAACATTCACACTTCGTGTACTGTGACGTCAACCCCCTTACGGAGCGTTTTCGGATCACGTGGTTTTGTTTTGGTTTTTAGCGATTTTAAAACGTTAATTAAAAGTTAATTTGAAATAATTTTACGATTTTAATTGGATTTTTCGGATTCCCAAGATTGATTTTATCGATTACATTTAAAAGAAATTGTTTTTCCTTCCGTGTGCAACTTCCCCATTGTCGGAACGTCAGTGAGCTTCTCTGATGTGACTCAAAACGTTTTCGTTTGTCTAAATGTATGTCTGTATCACAATAGTCGTCGCAAAAATCATCTGATTGACTTAAAATCTGGATTGAATATTTGAGGTACATAGAATTAGTTGTATAGTTTCTGGTGTATATCGAGTTTGTGGCTGTATGCAAGGATAAACCAAAGAACTTTGATACGTTGTGATTTGTAGAAGGCATTCCCTTTGAGTGTATTTTAGAATGAATAAATAATGAAATAAACTTTATAATAAATATATTTCTTAACTTAATAATTGTCGGAACGTCAGTGAGCCTTTTTTGTTGAGATTTAAAAAGGTTTCGGTGTCTATATGTCTTCATGTCTGTATCGCGATAGTGACCACAAAACATTCTGATTACCTTTAAACCCGGATTAAGTGCGTATTAGTGACATGGAATAAGTTGTACAATTTTTGTTATACATCGTGCTTGTGTTCCACGTACGTGGATAGACAAAATAATTTCGACGCATGGCGATCTGTGGGTGCCATTCCTTTTGAATTCGCCATAAGATCGTTACACTATATTGAATATAATAGGATTAATATTTATTTTTAAGATGATTGGTGCAAGTTGGGGTGAGATGCTGCGTTAACAAGATGGCGTATCTTGTACGTAGGTGTCGTAGGGGTTCACCGGCCATTCGTAGGAGAGATATATCATCAATGAAACGTATGTTATTATTATTATTTTTTTTTATTTATTTATTTTTTTATTTTTATTTTTTTTTTGTAAATATTTAGGAATTTCCTAGATAGAGATGGATCAGTAATTCATCTCTTACCATCTGGTAAAGGTTAAATAATTTGTCTTATCCCTTGTTTAGTTTGTTATGTAAATCACAGTTTAAGCAGAAATAAAATAATTTGAGTATTTAAAAAAAAAAAAAAAAAAGAAAAATACAGTGTCTAAACTAAACTTTAAACCTAAAAAAGGGGTTTACCCTTTTGTAAGTTAATAAGCGGTTTTACGTCTTGTTTAAAATATGGGGTAAGGTGAGGAAAATGTTTTGAGGTAAGATGCCGGTAGTTTTACATTGAGATATATCCTACATTGAGAGGTGCCTGATTGTCTTTTTATTGTTTTAAATTACATCTGTGCACCAGTTTAGCAAAATAATAAATAAGGTAACCTATAATATTAATAAGAAAAATTTTAAGATACTTAGCATTGAAAAAAAAAGTTTTAAAAGTTCATTTTGTCGTTTCAACTACAATGAGTATTTTACCTTGAAATCCCATACACTGTCATCCCCTTCGTGGAGGATCAAAACTAGGGATGTCATGTCTCCAGACCTCCCCTTAGGGGAATGTCCCAGACCGCCGCCATTTGTCCATAGCGTTGTACTAGTGCGACGTAAAATCTAGCCATTAACTTATTTCCGTAAACCATCTTACTTCTAAACAGACTGCTATATTAAACCTCAAGATTTGGATAAGATTGCCAAACAAAAAATATTAAGAAAAACTTTTGTTTGAAAGGTTTTATAATAATTTTTAAGTTAAATATATTTCTAATTTGTGAAAATTATGCTCAGTTGTGAAAATTATACTCAAAAGTGTAATTTTAACGAGAGGTCAACAAATAACAACCATAACCTACAGGGGATACAAAAACTTTGGCTCTTTCCACAATCTACCCTAATAGCAGGTTCTTGTAGAAAATGTCATTAGTAGAAGTAGTATTACTGATTGGTTTACAGAGCTAAGCTATACAGAGGAAATTTGTGTAGAAAGGATCAATTAAAAAAATTCAAAGAATGAA
This sequence comes from Salticus scenicus, assembly GCA_963930645.1. Classification (NCBI taxonomy): domain Eukaryota; kingdom Metazoa; phylum Arthropoda; class Arachnida; order Araneae; family Salticidae; genus Salticus; species Salticus scenicus. The sequence continues at coordinate 320,097,744 of OZ005654.1, forward strand.
GCGAATTCGAAAAGAAAATGTTTATTAAAGAAGTTGTAAACTTAATAGGTAAAATGACAATCATGCACTTCCGATTGAGGCCTTTTTTTTTTTTTTTTTTTTTTTTTTTTAAGTATTGACTGTGCAAGAAATTTAATCAACTACATTCTTCCTTATAACTTCATCAACGTCGCTTTAGCCTTTCCTGTGGTGGAATTTTTAACGTTGCTTTGACACTTCCGAAATTACATTAACATGTTTTAAAAGAAGTATAGATTCAAATATATTTGAGTGATTTTCGAAGATGTTATTAGTATGACAGGTCATACTATTTCTTTCAGACAGCGATTTTGGCGTCATTATAAATTTTATCTAGCACCTTGAATAACCGTGCAAACATTTTTATTTATTTATTTATTTTATTATTTTTTTTTAAATATATAAAGCTGAAAGTTTGTCTTTGTATGTGTCCGGATTTTTAGTCTGGATTAATAGATTTTATCGAAAATTGATACACATATTAGTCAGGGCAAAATCTAGTTAATGGCGTATTTTTTAGTTCAAGCGAATAATCTATTCAAAAGATATCAAATAAAAACTCCATTTTAACATTAAAATTTTAACAAGAAAAGAACAAGTTGATGCCAAAAATAAGCAAATAAATAAATAAATATATTTCTTCTATTGTAAAAAAAAAAAAAAAAAAAAAAAAAAAAAAAAAAATTGAACGTGCAGACGTTTATTTTATTTTATTTGTTATTATTATTATTATTATTATTATTATTATTTATTATTTTTTTAATAATTAAAACAAAATTTAGAAAAATCGTGTTAAGGAAATGGAATAGCTTCAGTATAGAACACCTTGGCTAAATTATTTCGAGCATTAGAAGTTTTATTTTTACATTTATAAAAAAAGTCGTAGATAAAAGGATTTAAAATAAGACAAATAATCAATATTTACTTATCTTATTTGACGATTCAATTTTTTTTTAGCATCATTCAGTAAAAATTGCATAACATTTTTATATGAATAAATGATTTTATGAATTTAATTACGTAGTTATTATGACGGTTTTTTACACGTACATATATACGATTACTTGGAAAAAAATTACATTATCCATATAAAACTTTCTAATAATAAAAAATATAATAATGCATTAAAATATTTTTATACCTATTTTACATATTATTCATATAAAATAATAAAATAATTTTGAAAACAGAAATAAGATGAGAAATTTGTAAATCTCGTAATCTGTATAATGTTCATAAAACTGGTAATCCTTTCAACTAATGAAATTTCATCGGAAAAGTTGAATCTGGCGCAAAAAAGAAAGAAGCTCGATTATTACGAGAAAGTAATAATTAGCACCTTCATTCTCACTTACTACACAAAGAAATTCATAGGTTTATTCTCATATCACTCTCCTCAAAAGTGGACTCCTCAATTTTTAACGTGATCCCTCTGCAGCCCAAGATAGGAATAAATTTGTGCCAGCAGCCTCCTACTATATACTTCATTTGCATGTAAATGAAAACGGGCAGAATGATCATCTGGCCTTCCCCGACTTTTAGATCTCTCTGAGCAAATTCCCGCCTGGCCATATTTATTAAAACCCTCTTCCTCCCCTCTTTTAACTTCCTGCCCCAATTCCTCACCCATTTTCCAAGCTAATCTTGCCATTCTCCGCCATTTTAACGCATTTTTTATCAGCATTTTTTCGCTATTTCCCGTTGTTCTCATTTTCTTCGCTTAATTCATTACCTAATTACATTTTCGCTCGTCTGGAAAACGTTTTAATTTATCTTCTGAGATTTTATTTTCATTTTTCAAACTCTTTTTTACCCCCGGAGAACTTAACATCCACTTGTTGTGTGCTTAATTATGCATTAGATATCCCCCATTTTCACTCTCAAGCTTAAGGGGGGAGGGGGGCTTTGCGTATACACAAAGCGACAACAGAATTTTTTTTTCTCTCTCTTTCACTCTGTCTTCTTTTTATGCTTTTAATTATTTTCTCCCGGTAGCATGAGGTTCTTGCTTGACCCTGTTCAATAAAAATTAATAAAGATGTATTCAATTACGGGGAAGCGTGAATAGTGGTACCAGGTTTTGGTCTATGTAATAATTTTAATTGGTTTATTCCGTGTTTGTTTTTACGGGTAAATTATTTCTGATAACTCATTTGATGTCGTATGTAAATTATTTGCGATAACTCATTTTACTTTGTATGTAAATAGAGGTTTTTCTTTTTCATTTTTTAACATTGCCGGGAAATAAAAATAGATTATTTATTTTCTTATTTGAATGAACTTAATTTATGGAAAGTTTTATGAGTTTGTTTCCTTTTCGTTTCAAAACGTATTTTCGGTTATGCTTGATGAATAAATTAAAGAAACTATTTGAATTTAGTTCCTTAATTGTAATTTTTTTCAAAAATTACCTAAATTAAACATTTATTATTATAATTTATAATGACAATTTACTAAAATTACTTCAAGTACAATAGTGCATCTTAAGAGAGCGTTCACTTTTTTTTTTTTTTTTTTAATGCAGAATTAATTAATTATTGTATATAAAAAAAAGTTATTTTAAGAAAATATATTTTCGTTTTGGCTTTTAAAAATAAATGAAATCACTAATATAACGGTAAATTTATGAACATGACGAAATTGAAATCTAATGATATGGATTTCAGAATTAGAAGACTTTGATTCATGGTTCTTTTAGGAGCAATGTACTACGTTTGGTTTAACCTCCATAACAAAATAAATAAAATTAAAATTAATTTTTTATTTTGGTGAACATTCAAAGGCACACGAAATAAATAAATAAACAAATAAAAGTAAATGAATTAATAAATAAATATATAAATAAAAGAAATCGTTAATTGTGTCAATTACTTTTTTTTAAAATTTTCTTAACAAAATTGCTCACACATACAAATCAAATAAAAATTATTCTTAGTACTTAACCTTTATTTCTTTTAAACATTCTTTTAACGTTATATTTTTTAAACATTGGAAGTGAAAAATTATTTTATAAAATTTTTATTATTTACGTTTGTTTTTTCATGTGCCAAATTTGGTAAACTACACTAAGGGACAAAAAAAAAAAAAAAAAGGCCGCATTGCAGAAAAATTGATTTATACCTTGTTTATTTGTATTAACTTCAAATCGTATGGTTGGAACAAATAAAACTGTCTTGTTTGCATAATACCAAACAGAAGAAATGATATCTATATACATTTTCGATGTAGTAATTCGCATTATTGCACTCTACGAAGTACTTAATAAAAATCTACATGCAACTTCGTTTTAAACTTAATAAATAAACATACACTTTATTTAATATTATGATTTATTGTATGAAATAAACAAGTTATATTTTAGTATATGGAATAAAACTATTTGTTTGTTAGATTTAAACAATTGCTTAATAAAGATACGTATTCTGCATTGGGTTAATTCAACCTTGTTATGGAATTACTGGTTTAAAGCACAATGACATAGAGTGTTTTAATATAAATCTTAGAAATTTCCCTTTGCCATATCATAAACATTTTTTTCTAGTTCTTGCAGAGTTGCAGGCTGCAAATTTTGAAACCCCCCTTTCCTCCACCTTTTTATAGACTAAATATTTTCGAGCGGATTCAGATTAGGACTATCTCCAAGTCTGCTAACGAAGGAATTCTACGACATTATTTGTGGGAATTAACTTAGAGTTAAAAAAAGATATGATTACTTACAGTATTACTCATGGGAATGGATAGGTAATTTTAACAATTTAAATCAAATAAACATACCACAGACGCCCTTTAGTAAGGTGCAATATCATCTTGAAATACTGTTTGCGGAAAAATCTGACATACCTTCAAAATAGTCGGTCGGGCGCCTCTTTTATAATGGCCGCGTTATATTTCGAGTTAGTTGGTCCCTTGAGCATGAAAATTTGTGTCCTCGAAAATTTATGCACTATCGTACCATAATGTACGGAGAATTTTAAGAGTGAATTTAGTGGGTCACATTATTGTCGTCCTATTTAGTGTTTCTCAGCAGCTCAAATTAAATTAAATTTGATTCATCAGTGAACATCAGTTCATAGCAATAATTAATGATATATTTTTAAAATTTTTGGTCAACTGAAGTCTTGTTTTTTAAATTATTTTCCTTAATAATAGCTTTTTTCTTTAGATCCTCTTGTTTTTAACCTGCTTTGTTTATTGTTCCTGCACTGTTTTTAAAGAAAGTATTTTGCTATAATTTTCTTTTTTAAAAATTTTTTTTAAAAATCTTTTCTAAGATATGAATATGATACAAATCGATTTTTTAAACTTTTGCTTTTTAATTTGCGGTCATCTCGCTTGGATGAGCTACGTGGTCGCCTAAAGCCAAATTTCCAATTTAAACAGCCAAAAAAATGTATATCTTACTATAAGCAATCTCTCCAATATTGTTAAAATATTTTTTGATTTTCATTCTAAAATTAATACTTTTTGTGGCATCGTTAATTGTCTTATCCTTGCCATTTTTGAAATACTTTCTAAAATTACAATTTTCCTGACAATTGTATTCTGTTTTTAACGCTGATCTCAATCCCAAAGTGTACGTGGACGACGATGCAATGAAATCTGTTCGAAAATTTGTTTCTCAAACGATAAAATTGGCGGTTGAAGAAAGAGAAAAGGAAAATTTCCAAATGCGGCTTTTTTTTTTTTTTTTTTTTTTTTTTGGTTCCTTAGTGCACTTATAAATTTAGTAAAGGACAAAAAAAAAAAAAAAAAATGCATATTGAAAACATATAAATTATATCTTAAAATATATCCAGTAAAAAATATTCCGAAATATTCAGTTTCAAAAAGTTATTAAAAGTATTTTTCAGTCAACTTTTCATTCATATTTTCGAAATATAGTATTTTAGAATTGATAAAAAAAACCATGCTGATCCTCTATGAATTATGTCTTTGCAGTTGACAGCGCTGCTCATTATGCATCTTCACAACTTTCTGGTCGTGGATCATATCATCACGTGCCCCACCATCGAGACGAAAGCAAACTTAACAGTTTACCTCACGGAGTAGACCAAACGTCATCTGATCTCATACCTTCTTCCGAATTCACCCCCACAGATAGCTCTTCATCACCAAATCTCCCAGGACATCATCTGACATCACCGATGGACGGAAAAACCAACATAGATGCTTCCAAGACATCGGCCGAAGAAGATAACGAGATGGCTGGAAGGACAAAACCCAAAATTTGGTCACTTGCTGATACAGCTACTAGTAAAAGCCCACCAGCTGCAAGTGAAGGTACTGCTGGCAGTATGATGGACATGTTAGGACCTTGTGGCTGGTTTTCAGTGAATCCTTATCAGGTCACCACTGGTGGTTTTGGTAGTTATCATCCCAGCGCATCAGCAGCATTTTCTAGCGGTCAGTGTTCTTCCTCGGGACAGGGTTTTCCACAAACAGACACTCCACCTCAGACTCCACCAAATATGAAAGTATCTGGAGCTTCAACGAACTATTTAAATGTACAGAGTAGTCAGCTGTATAATAGTTCAACGACGGGTGGCATGATTGTGAGCTCAGCAATTCAAGGTGAGACTATGTTTAAAATTGATAGTGAAATCTTTACTCGAAAATTCATAAAGTAATAATGCGAAATACGAAAACCACGTGGACTATTTTAGAAAATCTTTTAAGAATAGAATATATGGAAATGTCAAATAAAATTGAATAAGATTCACTCATATAATTTAATGAAAATTGTATAAGAATTTCTTCGAAAGTTTTTACTGAAAATTAAGTTTCTCCTGTTCGCAATCTTAAAAGTATTAGAAAATAAGTTGAAAAAAAAAAAAAAAAAAAAAAAAACAATAATAATAATAAGTAAAGTAAGGTAATCATACTTTGATGTAGTAAAACTGCGTGAAATTTCACAGGATAATCTTTGATTATAAGAATATTTTATCTGCGTGACTATTTCAGAAATTTTTTATGGTTATGTCCATGAAAATTTTGTTATTTATCAACAACAATAAAAAGTTCTTACTATGATATAACAAACAAAATTTATTTAGTTTGACAGCAATTATAAAACACAAACTAAAGTTATATCAGATTTATGCAATTTTTTTTTCAACTATAGTATATATCGCCAGATGTATATTATTACATTCTACATAAAAAAAAAAAAAAAAAAAAAAAAAAAAAAAAAATCCTATTCCATTTTTGAAAAATATTTTCTTTCCCATGAAGCAATTCAATGATATTTTATTATTGATTGATTAATTTATAGATATAATTTATAGATTGTTATATAATTTATTATTAAACAATTTTTGTATAATATTGAAGGCTATAAAAAATATTGAACATCAGTTTTAAATAAATTAAAAAAAAAAAAAGAAAAAAGAAAAGAAAAGAAAAATCACTTAAATATATATATTTAATAAAATAATAGACAGGAAAAAAAAAATCAATATTTTAATTAATTAATAATTTTTTTTTAATTAAAAAAAAATGTTTCTTTGAACAATGGCAATTTGTACACATGTAAACATACAATGATGCTCAAATTGTTACACTAAACATTGAATGTATTGAAGTTTTTATTTATTTTTATTTATTTATTTATTTTTTTACTGAATAGACCTCATTCAGTATGTAATTTGTTTGGGGGGATTAATAAAATCTTATATCTTCTAAAAGTTCAACAAAAGTCCGGGATTTCAATCAGCATTAAAAAATTAATCTTTAAAGAATCAGTTCTTTAATTAAAGCTAACCATTTAGGAAATAAATTTCAAATTTTATAACTGCAAGTGTAATCAAGGCATATTAAAAATAATAAGGGTGATTTCTTGCCTCGATGTAACCGAAAACGTGTTAATAATATAACGACAATTCACACATTCATAAAGAAGTCAAAAGAAATTTTAATAAAATATTAGGATTATCAAGTGAATAGCTTTTGCATGATACCCAAGCTTATATTCTAATAAATGATTTTGATTAATTTTATAAAAGTTCAATGGACTTTTTCTTTCAGTTTTTTGTTTTGCGAGAATTTACTTTTTACCGGTAAATGACTTTTGGTGAAATATAAGCCAATAAAACTTTAAACCCATTTGAGTATCGAAATACAAGCATTTATCAAAAGCTTGCATTGAAAACTATCAGTTATGAATATAGTGGACTGGTGTAACTAGAACCTTATCTCTGATTTAATGACAGCACATGCAACTAAAATTTGAGATAAAACTGAGTTTCTAAAAGCAAATATTTACCAAAAATTCGCATTGAATATTATTATTAATGAATAAGCGGACTGACGTAACCAGAGCCTCAACTTTAGTTTAATAGCAACACCTGCGATTAAAATTTGAGACCAAGCTAAGTTTCTAAATAGAGACATTTATCAAAAACTTCCATTGAAAACTATCAAGGATAAATTAGCGAATTAATGTAACCAGAATCTCATCTTTCCTTTAATGACAACATGTGTAACCAAAACTTGAACCAATTCGATCTAACGCAAATATTTATCAAAAACTTGAATTGAATACCATCAAAGATGAATTAGCGGACTCCTGTAACTAGAAACTCATCTTTGATTTAATGACAATGACAACACATGCATTGCTAAAGAAGACAAATAGTATTTCAACGGAATTCTGAACAAAAACGTAACTTTTTTTTTTTTTTTCAAAGCACAGTTTTCTCTTCAGCACCTAATAACTAAGCATATTTTATTCATAAAGTCGCAAGTTTTTCCAACGAATGTTCAAAAGTTCATTGACCCTTTGCTTTCTTCCTCTCTCCGTTTATTGTTGTCCGTTACTTGACTATATTTGTATCTCTGCGTATCATATTTGAGCGCTTGTAAGCTAATGAAGATGCATATTTATAAATTTATTTTTTATTCGCATAGGTTTTAATTTCATGTTATACATACTTTCGATATGCGACATTGGATATCCAAGTTTGTGTTTTCAGAAAGAGCAACAAAATGAATGGGGAGAAACAATAAGATTCCCAGTCGCTTTCTCTCTCCTAATTAGAATAACGTCCAACGTATTCCCTAGGGGGCAATGTCCCCTTCCTCTAATGTCACCAGAGCGAGCATCTACGAACCATCTGCAGAAGTTGCGCAGGGCCAGCAGAAAAATGATACAATAGGCAGCTGGTCAGTTATCTCTAGAGGTAAAAAAAAAATTAACCGAGTTTGGCCCTAGATTCTAGCTTTGGACACACGAATTGAATACTAATGCAATTTTCTGGGTGAAAAAGCTGAGTTTTATGTTTTCCAGGTGAAATTAATGATTTCACACTGAAAGGAAATCTGTGACGTGTTTAATCTATTCACCAACATGTAAAACGGAAAAATTGCATTTTTAGCGAAAAGGAATAAAATTATAACTTTTTATGTTAAATTCATATATTTAAAGAAGGCATTTAAAAAAAAAATCAATTTATTGAGAATAAAATCAAAAACTTTTTACACTGTAAAACAGCTTTGTAAATTTAATTTAATATTTATCTAGAGTCTCTGTAAATTTACAGTACTTTTCAGTCAAACATAAATAATCAATATTCTCAAACATTAATTTATGCTTTTTTTATTGCGTCATTTTTCAATAAAATTAAAAGTGAATATTTTTTTAATTTAGAAAAAGTTTTGCAAATCACTAATACTGTAATCCAACCATTAATTAATTAAAATTAAATTAATCATTAAAATGTAAATATAACACAGAATTTTGAACTTCGTCTATTTTTGCTGTAACTTTTGCATAAATCTTTACATATATAATTTTCAGCAGCTTTTATGCTGTAGTTATAACAGTTAAGTAAATGGTTAAATGAAAAAATGAAATGTAAAGGCTGATGAAATTAAATAAAAATTTTTGATGTATTTTTAAATTTCATATTTAATGTACTTATATTTAGTATAAAGAAATACAAATGTTATAAGGAAAAATAGTACAATAAGCAATATGCTGCATACAGTTAGCGTTTAAATAAGTAGAAAAAAGTAATTACATAAAGTTAAAAACAAACAAAACTTTCTATTCTTTATTTTTATTTATTTTTTTTTTTTTTGGAATATTATAGAGTAAAATATTCATATTATATATTTATTATAAAAATCGAAATGTGTACAAGAAAATACTTGTTAAAAAGTTTAAAGTATGCATGAAATATATTCAATGTTAATATTTGCAAAATCAAAGTTTTAGGTATACTTTGAGTTGTTAACAACCATTCCAGTTTTTTTTTTTTGCCTGTAAAGTTAGAAACATGTTTTTATTTGTATCTGAAATTTATAATCTTACATTACTGACAAGATTACTGAAAAGTAATAATGGATTTATTATTAATACACATCTCAGTGGATGTATTGGTGTATGGTTTATGGTGTCGTGTCTTCTCTAGGCTTAGTTTATATGTCCTCTTTAGGGATCTTTCTAAGGGATTCTAGCCCTTATCCACGTGAGTTTAAGAGAAAACCACGAAAATCCACGTACGACTAGGTAGACAAGCTCAACTTTGTTTCGAACCTTACACTTCATGTCTATCATCTGTGAAACGAGAATTTTTAGGACATTAGTAGATCAAGTCTGATAATCTTATGATAAAAAAATTAACAGTTATTCATGATACAACTAAACGAAGAAATTTTTCGAACATTTGAAGATTCACTATTTGAAGACTGTTTTGTAATATTTGGCGAAGCAGTCTTACTGAGATAGAGGTTTTTTAAAAGTTAGATATTAGTACTCTCTGTTATTACTAATATAAGCATCTGTTAGTACTTATTGTGTAACAATTTAATAATAATTACGTTATTAAATATTCGTGTCTGTTAAAATGTAAAATATATAGCTATAAAATATAGATCACAATCTGTATTAAATAATATAAAAGCCAAATGCAACTTTACAACAGTGTTAAAATGGTTGAAAATCAAGTAAACTGTTACAACTAAATTAAGTATATATATATATATATATATATATATATATATATAATAAAGATGATCTATTAAGCATAGTAGAAGCCAATATATATAATAAATCTATTTCAAGATATTACACGTGAGTTTAAATAAAAAATTGCATATATTATTATCATTATTTTTTAGACTTTTATATAAATAATAGTATAATATATATATGTATAATTTATAAACATTACACTGATTCCCATTTTCTGCTTAAAAAGAATATTTATGAAATTTTTAATTTTTTATAAGTATTTAAAAATTTAGCGAAATTTAAAAATGCGAGCCTATGTGAATATAATCCAGGCTGTAGTGTCAAAAAAGATCAGATGGATAGTAAAAAAAAAAGCTACATGTTCTAATATTATTTATTTTATTTTATTCTTATGAAAGGTATTCAATAATTTTAAAATAGTTAAAAAAGGGGAAAAGGAAAAAAAAAAAAAAAACTGAAAGAGGTAATTACCCCTGACCGAGGTGACTTAATTCTTTGTAATGAGAAGAAGAAGCTATTTAAAGATTTTGAAATTAGTCGATTTTAAACACTGTATTATCTAACACAAATGGATACTTTATATTAAGCAGGAAGGGTACAGTCTAAATAATAATAATAATAATAATAATCCGCTTCGAATAACGGTATGTGTACTGGCTGCTGTGTGCTTATTATATATCGCGTTATTATTACTTATGGCACATCATCTATGAAACTACATGTATTACATGATGCATAGTTTACATAGATTAGATTAACTATAGGTAAATTGGGTACATTGCTATCGATATATGCAACAAAATTTGAGACTAAATTTTTCTAGTCTAATTTATAAGAAGAATATAAATACAGAGCTGCCAACATCCTAATTAATTATCCAGAGTATTTTTAATACCCTCCCCTTTTTCCGCACCACTTAATTTTTAGAGTAATTCTCTCTAAATGTATTTAAGATGAAATAAGAATAAAGTACTTAAAAAAAAAAAAAAAAAAAAAAAAAAAAAGGCGGGTATTAAAACTACTCCAGATTATTAATTAGGATGTTGGCAGCTATGCAAAAAAGTACAAACTTTATCAGATGCACATTATTAAATAAAAAATAAGTAGATCAAATGTAATATACTTTATTATTATTTTTTCCCCCCAAAGCAAAGAATGTATTTTAATCACATGATGCAGAAGGTATGTTCTATTTAAATTTAAACCTCGCTTCAAATTTTATGACTGAGCCTTTCTTTTTATACTTTTCTTGTTGTACCTGCCGTAATTTACAGTAACTATTATGTAAATATTACGGCTCAAGGTAACAGTTCCGGCTAACGGTTGACAGCGAGATTTCAGATTTTTACAATTCAAAAAGGTAGCTACTGAAAGTTGAAATTCGGTATAAGGACTTGTATAAATCAAGCTATGAATTTCCATTTTGGTCCTTATATGGCGTGCTATTAAAAAGCAATATTTCACATTTTAGTTCACTGAGAAAAAATTCTATAACTGACATCTAGAATCTAAATTGTGGCTCTATAAAAAATAGTTCCATGTCATCCTTATAAATTCTAGTCCCCTTGGAAAGCGAGTGCTAGAAGCCCGTACTAGAATTCTAGAGCGTTTGCCTATATTTTCGAGGGTTATGTTATTTAAAAAATTCTGCAAATAAATGAGACTACAAGAGGCGAGTTTCTGCAACTATATTCTTGGTTTATTACCAAATTCTAGAAAATCATTTATACCTAAAAAAATTATACTTAAAAAAATTTAATCGCCAATGACGACTAAAAAAAAAATAAACAGTCGAGCTAAAAGTAGTGAATAACCTGACACTTTTATCTCTCTCGGTCTTCATAAGCATGAATTTTACAAATTGACCACGTAAACAACAATTATTTCGGCAGATAAACATAAGTTAAGTTAAACAGTGGGGAAATGACCCTCATTCTAAAATCGGCCGCAAAAATAGGAAAATTTTTGAAAATTAGATACAATAAGCAAGAATGTTATTTTTCACTTTGAAATAATCTTGCATTTTTACAAAATTAAATGTGGTAAAAATCATAGTAAGAAGCCGGCTTATTGCTATAAAATAATAAATTAGCATCGTTCTCGACATTGACCTACGTATTACACAAATAATTTTCAAAACCCCTCTCATATGAAGATCTGGTTTTTAATCTGTAGTACACGGAAAATAACTTCATATTTATAGAATCAAGAATTCATTCTAAAATACCTTTTCAAATAAAAGAGCAAAATACCTGAAGAAATGCCGGCGACCCATTCAATATTATTTATGGATTGTGTATAATCACTTAACACTACAACATCCAAAAATTTTGCTTTACTTCACTTATATTTTATAAAGATATATATTCATATGAAATCATTGAATATTTTGTCATTCTCATTTTTATTCATTTTTTCTAGCGAACAAAATATCTAATCAAACATACACAGAAAAAAATTTAATAACGTTACTCTTATATATCGGAAATGTTCTTGATCTTCATAAGTTAGGAGCAGGTTTTGTTCTTCTGCACCAAATGCTCCTGATTTCTGGGATTCAGTTCTATTTGGATTTATATGTTTGATGGTTACTAATATATTTATGGAAAATATTGGGTAACTGTTTTCCTCAAATTGCCCAAAAATGTTTTGGAATTTATATTGTGCATTTTTAAATATATATTGCAGATTAGAAGTCTTATCTACGAATAAAAACTTTGCAAGCAAATCTGCAAAAATACAAGAATTATCCTGTGAAATTTTACGGAATGCTTTCACGTGCCTTATGTTTAAAAAAAAAAAATCTGTAATAGATCTATTTATTATTTAAAATATTAACTTTTCCGTAAGGTGTTGTGTCTAATATTGTGAATATTTGCTGTAAACTGAAGAAATATTCAGTTTTCAAAAGTGGTTTGATCGAAAATTGATCGGTTATTGTGATACATACCTACCTGGAAATTAAGCGTAAAGAGAAATTCTTTCGCTGAGTAAAATGCAGTTCCAAAAACTTGTAATTAACTATCGTTATGAAAAAATTAGGAAAAATAACTGATATAAAATTCTGTATCATTAATAAATTTAAAATCAAATGCTAGAAAATAACTTATCAAATGTTTTAATTTATTTGAATTTTTGAAAATGTTTGCAAGGAGTATATATATATATATATATATATATATATATATATATATATATATATATATATATATAAAGTGGCGGTTTAAAAATGTACCGAATATTTCCTCAACTAAGCAGAGGAAAAAAAAAAAAAAAAAAAAAAAACTCTAAGAAAAATTAAATAATCTCCGTATTTTAATGCAACCCCCCCCCCCTTTTTTTTTTAAAATTGTTTATATTTTAACATTTTTCTCATTCATTTAATTGTATTTTACAGGAAGTAAAAGTCCAGGATCTTATCCGTTACCGACACACAACCGATCGTACAGGTCCGAAGTACTGCCGGAAGATTACTCAGCGACGGGGAACTTCAGACCAAACCCCCTGCAGTAGTGGCTTCACCTCATAACCCAATCAATTCTCGAGCTTCCATTACAGAAGCCACTCTCTGCAAACACACACACACACATATATATATAGTGGTTATTCCAGCGAATGGACTGTATTCCTGGAAAAGGGATGATAGATTAACTGCAAAATATGTACATAAACTTTGCAGATTTTTGCTTCTACTTTAGACTATGTTACCAAAAGTAAAATGATCCGTGATGATAGATAGACACTTTTATTTCTAAAATCAAGACTGACATTGCTTTGAATTATTCAAAAGTCTGCTATAAATTTTTTAAAATTTTTGTGTGTGCAAAATTTCAATAGCACTCATAATTCATATGTTTATTTTAATTAATGAGTTATTAATTGTGCAATACTTTTGTAGAATTTTAATACTATTTTCTTTTTTCTTTTAGCATGACAAAATTATAACAAAGGATGTCAATTTTAATATTTTGTTAAATATTAAATAGTAGTGAGAGAAAAACAGTTAAACTAATAATGAGCAAAACGTTGTACATATCAAGAATACTATGCAAATGTTTAACTTGCAAGCTGTTTTGAACGTTTCAGCATATTACAATTTTATCATATTCACAAATAATATTTATAATATTCATAAGTAATATTTATTATTAATGGTTTCCTCGAGATCGCCTAATGACAACTTACTAATCTTATTTTTAATTGGAGAGAAAATATTTTCTTCCCAGTTACTTACCTATTTATTTATTTATTTTTTATTAATTTATAATTGGAATTTATGTCTGCTGAGAATTCTGTTAAAATAATATGAAATTTAATTTAAAAAAGAAAGACTTTCAACTGTAATTTATTAATATTTAGTGTTGTAATTGCAATTACGGAGAGGAGTAAAATGGCAAATGTTACAGAGTTGACAATGACCAAATGAGAGCAGTTTAATCACGGATTTTTATCAATGTATCTATAACCTATTAATAATTAATAAATACAAGTTTGCTAATTAAATATCACTTACAATTTTACCATATTATTGAAGTGGTACAGATAAAGTATTTTTATTAACTTTTTCAGGGATACTTGAACAGAGAAACTCGCTTTTATTGTTTTTACTAGTAGTACTGTTTACTAGAAGTACTGTTTTACATTTAACTTGAAGTTAAAAAGTATATTCTTTAACAATAACCTTGTTTAATTTTTAATGAATTGCTATAATAGTACATTTCAGAATTATAACGATAATTTGCTTAAAAAGAAAAAAGGAACTGATGTTACGTGTTTCATTTATTTAAATAGAATAATTTTAAATGAATGAAATTTGTAAATTATTTTTATATAATTTCATTTAAAGAATCTTATGTGTGATGCAATTTGTGAATATGATAAGATATACCTTGCGAATAAGTCAATAGTTTTGGTTTAAGTGTTCAAAAAATATTTCAAAAATTATGTATATATATTTTGTGAATATAATTTATCTTATTTATATTTGTTACATACATTTGTATGTTAATTGTTTTATAAACAAAAATGCATATAATGGTATTATACATTACTGTTTTCATTCAAAGAAATTAAAATATTAATTTAATTGCTGTCAGATGAATTAATGAAACATAATTTTAAAAAAATCAAATAAAAAAATTACAACATTAATGATATCTAATGTCTGGATTTACAATCTACATTGTCAGTAATTATTTGTCTTTTGTAAAAAAATGTAACAGTCCATTACTTTGCATTCGTATTCAACTATCGAATTCTCCGACATATTTGAACATTTCTCGTTTAAAAATATTGATAAACATATTACTTATTTATTCGTTAAACATTTTGCAAAGCAATTTCTTAAATCGAACAGAAAATAAGTTTCTTCAATGCATATGAACATTAAATGGTCAAATGAAGAGTTATACATATAATAAATAATACTGTTTAATATCTGGAAAACCAATCTACCTTGTCGCTTATTATATGCATTTTTCCTAACAACAATAGTAAATTATTCTGTATCTGTATGAATCTTTTGGTATATATGGATATTCGATATATATATTGATTTAATTAATATATATGAATATTCGATATATAATGAATAGATATGAATATATGTTTTAAAGTGTGAGGAGGAATATATTTCTTATATATTATTTAAATGTTTTGTAAAACAGTTTGTCAAATTCAACAGAAGATAATATTGTAGAATTTATATGAACATATTCGCAAGATCCTAAATGCAAAATTATTAAATATATTTGTACAGTTGTTATTCAAATCTATCATCCTTTAAAGCGTTGAAATTGCAGAAAATAGATAATACGGGAAGATTATTAGAATTTTTACCAGTGAATGACTCGTTCTCATGTATAAACAAATTTAGTATTATTTGAGTTTATATTTGTTAGGCATAACTTCTGCATTACGCTATAGATAAAATACTAGAAAGGAGAAACAATGTGATCATGTAAAATGGTGAGAATGTTATAATTTAAAAATTATTAGGTACAGAACGATCTATTCATAAAGATTATTTAAACGACAGGGGAATTTTTTAAACATCTTGTAACCTATACACTTATGAATCTAGGGGAAAAAAAAAAGTTATTTTCAGGATTATCGTTTTCTTTCTTTCTTTCTTTCTCTTTTTCTTTTATGAGGAATTGCAATATAAATAATGTTAGAAAAAAAAAATTCAGAAAACAGTTAATTTATTTTTTTCTCTATTTTCAAAAACATGTTAATAATTGTTATAATTTCCTTGTACAATAAAAAAAACTTGTTCACAATGCAAATGATGTAATAAAAAAATTATGTTTTCGTAAAAAAATATAACCTGACTATAAAAAGAATTATATAATAATTTCTGCTCTTAATAATCTTTATTTTCTATAATAGAATTATTTATGAATAATTTTATTTTTTATAAAGAGAATTATTTATTAGAAATTCATAAATTTGTTTTATGTATTTGCATTGCTGCATATACCTTACTATTGCAATTCTGTAAAAATGTGCGTTTAAATTTAATTTTTTTTCCATACGACTAGAATAAAAAATTGAATAAAATTGAATTAGGAATAAGATTTTGAGGGAAACTTGTATGTAGTAAAATAAATAAATAAATAAATAAATATAAGAAAAATATCATTTTAAATATAATTAATACAGTAAAGAACATTATCTCTCACACAAAATTGTTTAATTGGAAATTAATCTGAAACTCATCAAAATGTGTTTTATAAATAAATAAATTATGTGTTTGATAATGATTTGAAACAAACTCTGTTTTTTATTTTATTTTTGTTTATTTTATTTTTATATATTTTTTAAATCACATTATATATTATTTGTTAGTATAGAATATTATGATTTAAAAATTTCAGTTACCTTTATCTAATACAATTTTCTAATACATTCTATAATAATAAAGGAAATTTAAGACAAGATTTAACATATCACATTTTCTTTATGAGTTTTAACTCGTAATTATTGATGTTTTATCATAAAACTCATTTTCTAAAATTATATGCTTCTACCTTTACCACTATCCATCCTTCAAAAATCTCAGCTACTAATTAAAATAATTTTATAAGTAATACATCATTAGAAAGCTTTTTTGATTTGGAATCGAACAGTGGATTACAGAAATTTCTACCGCCAGATGGCGCTGTAATATTATCAAATTTCAATATTTCAATTTCTAATTATGATTAAATTATTTTTAATGCATCATTCGAAATATATTTTAAAGTTCTTTTATATTATCGACAGTTTTCACCAGATTTACACGTTTTGAGGTCTCCTGAATTAGTTTTCTTTTGTATCTCAGCAACTAAATAAAATAATTTCGTAAGTAGTACATCATTAGAAAGCTTTTTTGATTTGGAATCGAACAGTGGAATACAGAAATTTGTACCGCCAGATGGCGCTGTAATATTTTAATATTTCAATATTTCAATTTCTAATTATGATTAAATTATTTTTAATACATCATTCGAAAGATATTTTAAAGTTCTTTTAAATTATCGAAAGTTTTCACCAGATTTACACGTTTTGAGGTGTTCTGAATCAGTTTTCTTTTGTATCTCAGCTACTAATTAAAATAATTTCATAAGTAATACATCATTAGAAAACTTTTTTGATTTGGAATCGAACAGTGGAATACAGAAATTTGTACCGCTAGATGGCGCTGTAATATTTTAAAATTTCAATTTCTAATTATGATTAAATTATTTGTAATACATCATTCGAAAGATATTTTAAAGTTCTTTTAAATTATCGAAAGTTTTCACCAGATTTACACGTTTTGAGGTCTCCTGAATCAGTTTTTTTTTTTTTTTTGTATCTCACTTATTAATTAAAAAAAGTTCATAAGTAATACATCATTTGAAAGCTCATTTTAGTTGATACACATTTTAAAGTACTTTTACATTATCGAAAAATGGAATTCGAGATTTCACCCGATTTACACGTTTTTAGGTGTCCTGATTAGGTTTTCTTTTGTATCTCATCTACTAATTAAAATAATTTCATGAGTAATACATCATTTGAAAGCTTTGTTAATCTGGAATGCAACAATAGATTACAGAAATTTCTACCGCCAGATGGCGCTGTAATATTTTTAAATTTCATTATTTCATATTCTAATTATGATTAAATTATTTCTAATACATCATTCGAAAGATATTTTAAAGTTCTTTTACATTATCGAAAGTGGAATTCGAGATTTCACCTGATTTACAATTTAAAGTGTCCTGATCAGGTTTTCTTTTGCATCTCAGCTAATTGAGTAAGAATAAGTAACTGGAATGGAACAATAGATTACAGAAATTTCTACCGCCAGATGGCGCTGTAATATTGATCTAATATTCTAATTATGATTAAATTATTTCTAATACATCATTCGAAAGATATTTTTAAGTTTTTTTACATTATCGAAAGTGAAATTCGAGATTTCACCTGATTTACAATTTAAAGTGTCCCGATCAGGTTTTCTTTTGCATCTCAGCTAATTGAGTAAGAATAAGTAACTGGAATGGAACAATAGATTACAGAAATTTCTACCGCCAGATGGCGCTGTAATATTTTTAAATTTAAATATTTCATATTCTAATTATGATTAAATTATTTCTAATACATCATTCGAAAGATATTTTAAAGTTCTTTTACATTATCGAAAGTGGAATTCGAGATTTCACCTGATTTACAATTTAAAGTGTCCTGATCAGGTTTTCCTTTGCATCTCAGCTAATTAAGTAAGACCGTTCAAAATTGGTATATGCAAGTTAATTAGGAGGGGCTGAAACGGTGGGGAAGGAATAGGCGCGCAGCGCGCATGGGTTTGGGTCCCGGTGCGAGTTTTTACCCGATGATAAAAGATTTTTTTTTTTTTTCTTAATAATAAAAGTTTGAGTTGAGAAGGAATATGCGTGTACAGCGCACGTATATCCTCAAGCGTGCGCGCGCAGCGCGCATGGGTCTGCGCTGCCGAAGGCAGTGGCGTCCCCGTGTGAGTTTTTACCCGATGCTAAATGATATATTTTTTAATTCCTTTTCTTGAGAATGAAAGTTTATGAGTAATAACATTGAATTTTGAGAAGTCATAAGGATAGTGAAGGAATACGTGCGCGCAGCGCACGGGTCTACGCTGCCGAAGGCAGTGGGGACCCGGTGCGACATTTTTCCCGATCAGAATTTTTTTTTTCTCTTTTTTTATCACATGATACAAATTAATGCAATTTTGAGAATTCATTAATTATTGTGATTCATTTAAAAATAGTGACCAGCGAAGCGGGCGTAGCCTGCTAGTAAATATAATAAATAATAATATAAATATAATTAAGTAAAATAGATTTATTTTGCCTGGAACTTTTTAATCAAAGGCATACATTGTTTTTTAGAAATGCAGTTGTTAACCAATTAAAAAAACACGCAATATTTGAGGATTTAATGTATTTTAAACTACAATAATAATATGAATTACATTTCAAAGATAACACTAGCTAAAGTAAAAATTATTACACGTAATTATCAAATTTTAACTATGGAATTTATTTTTCTTTAATTTGTTAGTGAAAATGCAAATATATATTAAAATTATCATTGATAAACAATTCATATGTTTTTGTATCATTTGTTAAATATTAAAGAATTACATGAGATAAAAGTTTTTAATCGCCAATTTTGTTTGAACAACGATATTTTTTTTATGCAGAGTTTGCTAAATTACAAATAAAAATATAATTCTAAATATCAAAATTAAATAATATTAAAATATGTAAAATATAACTAATGAGCAATAGCTAATAATTTATTTAGCACAATTTGCTTTTGAAAAATTGTAACGGTGTTTATATATATATATATATATATATATATTTATTTATTATTCCATCCTTTAGCTTTGCATTATTTATATTAATGTAATGTAGAGAAAACATGTGCGATAAAATATATAGTTCATTTTAATCACTGCATAAGATAGCTGTATGTGAAAAATTAATCAAAGAAATAACTAAATAAGCATTATATCATTACTAGCATAATAAACTATAGTTCAAAAATTAATTTGTGCATTTTTTATTATTATTTAATAGAGGAACAATAATAATAATAATAATAAATATTCTTTTTTTCGCTATTGTTAAATATCCAGCTATACTAAGATTAAAAATAAATAAATGCCTTCAATTTTAAAATTCTTCATTTTCGTTTGTTTAATTTATGTTTTATTAAAGTTAAAAATGCTTCATATTTATGCAAACATACATATAATCGTACCATATTCCTAAAAAATAATATTTTCATTAATAATTATATTATTTCCTGCAATTTTAATATAAATTTAAATTGGTATTTTAAGTGCTGTGGTTTGATTCATATGATTAGTCTTTCACACTTTACATTTCGAGAATATATTCAATATCAGGCATATTAAATTTTGCCGAAACTAGCATATGTAATCTTTTAAAGATACATATAATGTGATGATATTAAACAAAGATTTATTTATTCATATAAATGAAAAGCACAGAAATAAGGTTTGAAGTAAGCAACGAGTGAATGTGTGTAGTTCATAAACTTATCAAAAAGTTGTTACTTAACAATAAAGCATAAAAACGTAGAGAAAAATAAATCTCTGTACTTCCTATTAGATGCTTAAACAATCATGTCTTTAAGAAATATCGAAAAAAAGAAAAAAAACTTTGGTAAAAACATCATAAAATTGAAAAAAAAAAAAAAAAAAAAAAAAAACACCTCACTACAATTGTTTTTGGGTTTAAAATAAAACGTGACCATTCTTTAGGCGAACAAGGTAGGCACGAGTGCTACTAATAAAGCGGCATATTACAAAGCTTACTTTGCAATACTCGTTCTTATTTTTTTCACCTGAAGATAGGTAGGTCTCGTTTTATTGCAACACGAAACAACTGTAGCAATTTTTTTTTTTTTTTTTTTTTTTTTGCATTTTACGGTGTTTATTCATTTTTTTTTTTTTTTTTTTTTTTTTTAACTTTTGAACGCAGTCTTCTTTTTTTTTTTTTTAATTATTTTCCCGCATTTTTATTGCTTCTCATTGCTATAAGTTCCGTGAAAAACAAATCATAGCACTTAACAAAAATCCACTGATAGCATTCTGGAGTTACATGAAGCCGTATTTCAAATGGAAGTATTCATAAAGTGTGCAGGTACGTCGTAATTTAAAGTATAAAAAATCATTTTAATTTCAGTAAGGTTATTTTCGCATATCCACAAACAAAGATTTAACACAGGCACACTAAAATGAAATTGGACACCTTTTGCTCAAACTTGGTAATCCACCTTTTTGACAACACTTCTCCTATTTTATGAATTTTATGAAAAAGCAATATTAGTTGCACATTTTTGAGCTCAATGTGTAATGGCTGTTGACAACATTTTGCTCAAAATATAGAGTAATTTTAAAAACTAACTTTGTAACTATGTAGAAATATTTAGATGTGATAGAATGAAAGTTGATGTGTAAAATATTTTACATCAAATAGTTAAAGATTGTCACAAATTGAGTGCTACTCGTTCACACACAGTCGTATGATTTAAGTAAATTAAGTTTTAATATAAATAATAAGTTTTTTATAATTTTATATTAATTTTTCTATAACTTTTTTTTAAGTATTTATAATTCTAAATAAAAAATAAAAATGTAATCTGAGACTAATAACATTTCAAGAATAAAATAAATGGTACCATGAATATGAATTGTCTTTACTATTTAAAAAATGCCTTGCACGTCATTAATAATTTTTTAAGAAATTGATGTAGATAATAAAATGTTATAAATAAAGAAATTTGTAAAAAACAAAAAAACAAAAAAAAAAAAAAAAAAAAAAAAAAACAGAGAAATAATAATTGGAAATTGTAAACATTGTTACAGAAATATATATAATGAAAAATACATAAATAAATATATAAAATGCGAGTAAAGCAATGACAATGTGTATGAATATTTTTATGTGATTAATTTTACTATGTGTTTTTTATTTATGCATGTATGCATGTGAGAGATAATTTTATTATCTAATTAATCATAGCTACATTTATACGTATTTATGTTTTTTTATGAGCATGTTTTCTTAACAAAATACACGTTCTTATTTACAAAATATTTTTTTTTTTCTTTTTTTTTAAATCCGGTAAACAGAATTCACAAACAAATAAGTTATACAGACTACAAGGCATTTTTGAACAACACGCGCATTAATTATTATTATTATTTTTTTTTTATTAAAAATATATGTCGACATTTAAAAAATAAATAAATAAAAATAAAAATAAAAATAAATAAATAAATCGAAGAAAAAGTCTTACTACAACTGTCATAAAACTGAGGAATAAAAACTGTGACTAAACTACAGAAAGACAAAATTTTTTTCATATCAAAATGAATTAGCACGGTCCTCACTCGGGCAAAAAAAGAGTTAGATATGAGTGTAGAATGAAATCATCCTTTACCCGTAATAAAGGTTCGTGCTTAATTATTTCGATTCGAAACAGCTGTTGGATACTTTTTACAATTTATTTTGCTTGCTAACAATAGTGAAATTGGTAGATATTTAAAACTGGTATTTCTGTGCAATTTTTTCTACCATACAATGTTTACTATAAATTTGAAAAGAACATTGTTTGACTGAAACCTCAATATAATTTCATGCTGTTTTTTTGGTGTTATAAACGAGTGTCTCAAAATGTAATTATATGAATAAAGGATGTTTCCTAAAGGTTTAGTCCTGTAAAATGTCTTCATATAAGGCGTGCTCACTGAACTGTAAACCAAGAAACTCCCCTCTAATATATCACTTGCCTGTGATAGTTTATCTGTAAACATTTTCATTTTGTAGTCTATAGAATGTCTTTTATTCTGAAGATTGGTCTGTAAATTATGTATTGTAAATAATAATACTACACTCAAATCGCCCTCACTTGTCTTTCTAAGAATTTTTTTTCTCTCATATCATTGTAAATAACAAATATTTAATAAATCATACTCACTACTCTATACTGTGTGTGTTGTTTATTCCTTCTTTGTTTTACTATGCAGTAAATTCTTATTTCTTTCTCTTAAACGTATATGGCAGAGGAAGTATTGTTTTGGGGTTGTGTTTTCGAAAGTGATTTTTTTTTTTTTTTTTTTTTAATATAATTACACATTTTGTGGTCCCTTGAGTCCTAAAATCGCGTTTTTAGCGGTTGGTGTGTATCTGTGTGTGTGCGCGCGCACACGTGCGTATGAGTGAGTCTGCTATCAATATAACTCAATAACAAATATTAAGAGGAAATTAAACCTCAGTATTCTACATCAGCATCATTTGGGGATGCCACTTGAATTTTTTTTATTAAAACTGCACAAATAGTTGGAGTACAAAACTGAATATGTACACAAAGAACAGAGTGGCCATAAAATAAATCTCACTGTTTGGAGACATCTATAGCAAAAATTAATTAACCGAATGAAATCACATTTCATGAACAGAATTTTTTTTTTTCAATGGCATGGCATTTGCGACTGAGCATTGCCGGGCAGGGGGGAAGGTCGTCGAATTGATGATTATTTGTGAAGGGGCATCCAGTGGGTGGTCATTGCTACCTCTAACAGGGACAACACATCCATACCTTCTCCGGGATTCGAACCCAAGCTTAACCGTGTAGGAGTCAGGGACCGCAAAACTACGGAATCTAGAAGACAGGAGGAGATGATTAAAAAAAAAGTACTAAAAGTCGACGACGATTTTGGCCATGCTCACTTTTGAATTTCCCCAATCGAGGTAAATTAGGTAATTTTCCTAGTGCTGCTGAACATGAAATACAGTATACTCCCGATTCTCCGCGAAATTGAGTGTCACGGGTTTCGTGGATAATGAAAATCGCGGATAAACTGCAAAAAGACTTGAAATGAGAGTTAAATGATATAAAAAACATTCTATCCCAAAAATATGATTGCATTGCATATAAAACACAATGCAAGAAATGAAAATTTATCAATAGACTAAAAATATTTGTATTTTATATAGTAAAGGTTGTAAAAAAAATAAACAAAAAAGTGTATTTACGGTGAAACCAAGGTACAATCTATAAGCTAATTTAGGCACTAAATTAAATAGTACCGCAGACGTGTTAACATTTTAATTTACTCAGGAGCATTCTAAATACAAGCCTTTTTTATACATCACTTTATTTATATTGAAACGATCTCCAATATGTAATTACGATTAATGAAGAAGAAAAGCCCGTTTCAAAAAATGTTGTTTGGAAAAAAAAAAGGGTGGTACTAATAAAACTCTGGTATAAATTAAAATGTTGGCATGCCTGGTACTGTTTTTTACTGTACAATATATATATATATATGCATGTTTTTTTTTTTTTTTTTTTTTTAACATTAAAAAATTTTTACATAATTCTTTTTTCCTGCATTTATTTAAAATATTGACTTAGTTCGTTTTTAAAAGTTCTAAAATCACATATGAACTAGGAAAGTTGCATAATCTAACTTGATTGTACAAATTCAGTACTGCGTACTTGAGAATAACGCCAAAATCTTCCCTAACGATGATTTTTGGTACTATGTTTTGCCGGAAATTATTTTTCCTATGTCTTGCACAGTCTGCATATGAAATTTTGTTTCATTTATTTTCAATCATTAATTTTTTGTGAAGATAACTCCAAACAGTGATAGGCCATCCCGTATTTAAATGCTTTAAGTCTATGGTCAAAAGTTCTCGTCGGTACAGATGGAATTGGCACATATTTTTTATATGTGCGAAAACATATATCACAAGGAAAACTTTATGAAAAGTACTTATCTTTCATTTGTAGGGGCACACAAAAGAATACGATACATTAATATTATGGTTAGAAATTTCTCGAAGGAAAAGTAAAGAAACTAGTGAGAGTACTAGATTTATTGGTTTCTATAAATGATACATAAAATACTTCTCGTTCATCTGAGGAGCAAGAGCACATTCATTAAATAAATAAATAAATACATAAATAAATAATCTATATATTAATACGTGAAGCAAAAACTTTGTACCCCTTTTTACGAAAATTGCGCGGACGGAGGATTATGAAATTTCGCACACTTACAGTTTATATAGAGAAGAAGTGCAGAATGCTAATATTTTTTAAAAATACAACGACAAAGACGAGAAATTGGAACATTTGTGAAACGACAAAGGTGCAATTCAAAGCCTATATTATCGGGTTTTATTTCCAGATTAAAATTAGCATTTTCATTTTTTTATACTGTTGCCAAAATTTTGAAATTTCAATTAATAATAAAAAGTTAATATGTTAATAACAATAATAAAAGTTAATAACAATGAGTTACTTTTTTAAATAGCCAGTTTCATCTGAAAGAGTTATCGCAGAATGCTAATATTTTTTAAAAACACACAAGTTTTGCATTATATATATACTAATTAATCAACTCAACTCAACTCAACTCATTCAATTTGTATAGATCAGTTTCTAAAGAAATCAACCTAAAATAAAAAAAAAATAACGATTTTTTCTACTGACGATGAAAGTTTTTTTCTACTTTTATTATGCCTCGACATAGAACATTAACGGGTCGGAGTGAGAGACAAAGAAGAAGGAATCTATATTTGCGGACACATAATAATAATAGTAATGAAAATACAAATAGTGTTAATATTATACAGAATGAAGAAGTGAATTTGACAGATAAATTTAAATGTGCACGAAATGTCATTCCAAAAGTTTTTTATAGTTATGATTGTGGATTAATGGATTTGGAATGCAGGTTTTGCAATGCGAAACATTTTGAATCTGAAGTCACTTTAGGTGACAGAACTGCATTCACTTCATGTTGTCATAAGGGTAAAGCAATATTACCGCCCTTAAGTCAAAATGAATATTTTAAATCATTGTATGATGGACTTATTTCAAATGAACCTTCAATAAAAAGTAAGTCAAAAAATTATTTTGAAAATATTCGCAAATACAATTCATCATTTGCTATGGTTAGCTCAGAAGCTCAAGTATCCGAGGCAGTTACAAGTGGAGTGTATCATTTCAAAATACATGATGTTTTTTATCACAGATCGGGTCCAATGACTGCTGCACATGGTCGTTCACCATGTTATGCGCAATTATATTTTTATGATGTTGACACTGCTATCAATTATAGATTACAAGAACGTTTTAATCAAACATGTAACAACAACATAATGCGCGAAATTTCTCTCGAATTGGAACGCAGTAATCCTTTTGTTCGGTCATTCATTGCAATGAAACATCATTGTCAAAGAGTTGAAAATCAAAATAAAGAAATTTGTATGCTCATTAAAGTAAATCATGATTTAGATCTACGCCGTTTCAATGATGCAGTTCAAACTGATGTAGTCTTTGACAATAGAACCTTAATAATGTTTAAACTTATAATTTTAATTAATTATGGTCGAATTTCGACCACTGGGCGACCACTAGTAAAAGTAAATAAACAAATAATTAAATGAATAAAAGTTAAAAAATAAATTAATAAATTCAATTAATTAATTTGTTTTCAACTAGAAAGAGTTTTTCATACACAGAATTTTGTATTATATAGTTTTTCTTTTCCATTTTCATCCGCATATTGGTTTAATTCGAGGCCATGCATGATGATTTTATAATATTAGTTATCCGTGTAGTAATAATTGAAAAAAATAATGATCAGCATTATTATTTTTTTTTTGATAAATGCTCTATTTGGTTAAAAATTGATTAAGCATGATATTAATTTAAAATTAAAAGAGCTTATTTCACAAAATAAATAAATAAACAAAAATTATAAAGTAAAATAAAATAAAATAAACAACTAAAGTTTTACTTTTCTGGATGAAAAGCAAAATTGATTATGAATTCGAATAGACATGTTGATACAGGGTTTACAGCGCTAATAAAATTTTACGCGAGTTTTATTATATTGTTACTGTTATTTTCAAAAATATATTTTTCTTGAGTGTTTTAATGCTGTAATATTATTTTCAAAATACTGCTTTGAAATAATTTGACAAAATAATAAATTGTCCAAATTTCGGAATAGTACGAGCTCTGATGATGTGGTATTAAAAGATGTAAAACAAAATTCACAATCATTTTTTGATCTTACTTAGTTTTTTGGGGGGACATATATATATATATATACTATATTAATATTAATTTTTAATTTCTCAATTTATTTTCATATATGTATATGAAAATAAAAATTAATATAAATCCCAAAATACATGGGAGTCTTCGTCAGGGGAGACTCCTTTCCACGAAGGAAATGAAAAAAATGAGATATTTTTGAAAAGATGTAGGCATTAAGCCAGAAAAAAAAATATCCTTAGCTCCTAATTTCTCAAAGATGAAAGCAAAAATATTTAGTAATCAAACCCAGAATTAAAGTGCATTAATATAAAAGGATACAAAAAAATAGGATGAATGAAAAAGAGTGAAAATCCCTTCACAGCAAGAAGAATAAACCCTCTTCGGCTGGAAGGGTCACTTGACAGTAATTCAATATCGCCCAAAGGTAAGAAAATAAACTTTACACTATTTTTTTTTCTTGAAAATTAAAATGTTCACAAAATAAAAATGGTGGGTAACGGTTAATGATTAAATTATTTTTAAGATTCTCGAGTACCATATGCATGTCTTTTCTATGGTTGAAAATCGTTTTTACTCTATTAATTTGCGTAAACATAACATTCTTCCATAAACTAAAACTAACACATGAAAACCAGCTCATTAAATTGCAGACTTTAAAATCAAAATCTTGTTTTTTATCGTACATTCCAATTAACCATTTTTAATTTTTTTAGTTTCAGAAAATATTTTTTTTTTATCAGTATCCGTATGGTCTAAAATAAGACTACAGGGATAAGTTTCACTGGCAATTTTTTAAAAATCTTTCAGTTAATGACAATTACGTCATCAGTGTAACTAAAAAATATACTGTTATTAAAGTTTCTTTCGTAAATATAAAGAAACAGGTTTGCCAAGGTACTAGAATAAATTGTCGCCATCGAGATTCCTCTGAAATTCTGACTAGGACACCTCTGATTTGTAAAAAATATTGAACGATCACCTCTGATTTGTGAAAGTACAGTATGATCACCTCTGAGTTATAAAAAGTATTCCATACCGTTAAATAAAACATTTTCAAAAATACAAAACTTTATAAGATTAATACAAAAACTCTTTTCACAATCAATCATGTCGAAAAATCCTTGTAAATATTTTCACACATCTCTAGAACCAAACTATGCGATATACTACCAAAACGATTTTCAAAATCGCAAGTATTAATAGTCAAAATGTCATATGAATTTCATAATATTCGAATAGCACAATAATACTAGGCGAGTCGTATTAACCCTTCACGATATTTTGAACGCTACCCTCCGACCCTACCCTCCCGCTCCTCGATGTCATTTTCTAGTCAATTTTGTCTTTTTATTCCTTCCAGTGTTAGCCGTTTTTTTTTTTTTTTTTTTCACACTTGATATTGTGAGTTTTTTTGTTTTCATCCCATCCTTTTTGCTATGGAATTTTGACTCTTTTTCCCGTGTTTCTATGGGTTTTTAGCTTTTTTTCCCATGTATTTTACATTTTAAAGCGTGGTGAACACATTCATTTTAATATATGCGCATCCGTTCTTTCATGTGAGATAATTGTTTCATGTGGATTCGTTTAACACGAATGAAAATCGCGTAAATAAAGTCATAATGTACAACATAAATGGTGGGAAGGACTTATAGACATGAAAACTGAAATTTTAAATTACTTGCTAATGGTCGGTATATCTTGAAATTTATTCGTCCATTTTAGAATTTTTTTTTTAATCTTTCAATTTTTTAAAGTGTGGTTTTAAGCTATTCAATTTTTGTAAAGTGTTCATTTTAAGTACGTTGATTTGTATGATGAGTCCTTTTTTGAACTTAAATGTTTTTTAGTTAGTCCCTCTATAAATCTTATTTTCTCTTAATCAATTGATAAAATTTGTCCTTATTACTTCCATTACCCTACTACCGTAGGTAATGGAAGTATTGTATTCGGTCTGAAAATTCGATATAGGGTTTTCACCTGATTTACACGTTTTAAGGTCCCCTGAGTCCAAAAAAGTGGTTTTTGGCAATTGGTCAGTGTGTATGTATGTGTGTGTGTGTGTGTGTGTATGTATGTGGAGAATCTTCTGGCTATTATAGCTCAGAAACTAATAAAGATAGAGCTACGAAACTTTAGAATTGAAATACGTCTGGTCTACAGATGAAATTTCCAATTTTTGGTGAAAATTGAAAAACCGGAAGTGGGACATCGGAAACCGGAAGTGTCAAAAAAGTGTCATCAAAAACCGTAAGTCCGTATCTCAAAAACGGCTCTAACGATTTTCTTCAAACTTGCTATATAAACACTCTATTAGATGTCCTTTCGAATGATATAGTTGGTTGGTTCAGGAAAATTGATAGGCGTCCCTTTTAAATAGCTCAATTTCAGGCCTCGCAAAGGCGTTCCTTTAAAAACGGTTGTACGGATTTTTTTCAAACTCGCCATTTTAACTCACTTTTAAATATGCTTTTGTATGTAATTATTGTTTTCCTGTCAATAATTGATTTTAACCGGAAGTGGAACATCGGAAACCGGAAGTGGGACCGTAAGTCCGTATCTCAAAAACGGCTCTAACGATTTTCTTCAAATTTTCTATATAAACACTCTATTAGATGTCCTTTCGAATGATATAGTTGGTTAGTTCAGGAAAATTGATAGGCGTCCTGTATAAATAGCTCAATTTCAGGTCTCCCAAGGACGTTCCTTTAAAAACAGCTCTAAGGATTTTTTTCAAACTCGCCATATTAACTCACTTTTAAATATCCTTTTGTATGTAATTATTGTTTTCCGGTCAATAATTGATTTTTTTTTTTTTTTAAGTTGGTATCTCAAAAACGGCTCTAACGATTTTCTCTTTAGTTCACTTTTATGTTTTCTGATCGCATTATCTCTCAAAAATGCATATAATATGTGTAATAGTGGGTAATGGAAGTCGTGTGGTTGTTTCACACCAGATTTTTTTTAACAGATTATTCCCTCTTCCCCAAATAGACTGAATTGATGTTTAATTGCTGAAATACGACTATTTTATTAGGTTGATTAAGGAAATTCATTCTTATGATGGCTATGAGAGTAAAAGTGGCGAGTTGTTTAATTTCTGAAGTCAGCACTTCATTTTGCTTACAACCATGTGGCGAATGACGAACAGACTTTTTAGGTCTATATCTTGCATACGCTGGCTGCGTAAATTCATATCACTAACAAAATGTACTAAGATATGCAAAAATGGAGTAATAATTTACCGAGTAAAATGTGTGTAAAACGTGTGTGAAGCACTACCGTGTAATAAAGAAGGTCAATTCTACGCTATCTACCAATAAGTATTTGACCACTTTCGAATTTAGACGTTTTGTCAAATATCTAGAAAAAGTCCTTTAGGAATCATCTTGAAACTTTGGTAGTGTAAAAAACATGTTATACCTCATATTTTTCAGCAAAAGTTGCGTCACGAAAAGGAAAAGGGGACCAGTAAAAAATTAAACATAAATCAAAATGTTTTGGATTACCCTGTAAAATGTAATGCTTTAAATGCGTTTTGGCTGTAACATGTGGTTAGGAAATTTTTTCTCATTTTCTGTATAAAATTTTAAGAGGCTACCACATATATTCATGGAGATATAAGGTTAAAAAATTGCAAAAATAATTTCCACTTTTTTAATTATATCTCGTAAGGTATTAAACCCAATGTAAAACCATTTTCAGGAAATCTGGTATACTGCATTAGACATAGCATACAGCAATCAGAATGAAAAAAATGTTAAATATCTTACGAAATAAGAGCACTTTTACTAAATAATTTTTAACTATGCATGCGTAATCTTTATAAAAATTTCATTTGCATAATTTAATAGCCAAAGGTATTGAGCAACTTATATGAAAACAACAAACAAATATAATGTAGATTCAAAACGTTAGGAGAGATAGTATCCGAACAGAATTTCAGTTCTTTTAAAATAAAAGCTAAACTATAAGGAGTTTTATTCATATTTTTATCTTGATTCAATCAATGCTCAATGGTATTACTGTGTTTTCGTTGATTGTAAATAAATATTAACAGCTTAACCCCCCTAGCATCTAACCCCCTAACATCTTTCGCTTTTTCTGAGAAGAACTTAAATTCTGTTTATTCTATCTCTCGTAACGCTTTGTATTTAGATATGTGTTTGGGATTTCCATATAAGTTGCTCAATACCTTTAGCTATTAAATTATGCAAATGAAATTTTTATAAAGCTTGTGCATACGTAGTTAAAAATTATTTAGTAAAAGTGCTCATATTTTGTAAGATATTTAACATTTGTTTCATTATAATTGCTGTATGCTGTGTCTAACATAGTATGCCACATTTCCTGAAAATGGCTTTGCAGTGGTTCTAATACCCTATGTGTTATAATAAAAATGAGGAAATTGTTTTTGCAATGTTTTAAAGAAAACGTTATATCTCCATGGCTATATGTGGTAGCCTCATAAAATTTTATACAAATAATGAGAAAAATCCTCATAATCACATGCTACAACCAAAACGCATTTAAAGCATTATCTTTTACAGGATGATCCAAAACATTTTGATTTATGTTTAATTTTTTACTGGTCCCTATTCCTTTTCAGGTCACAACTTTTACTGAAAAATATGAGGCATAACATACTCTTTACACTGCCAAAGTTTCAAGATGATTTCCAAAGAACTTTTCAAGATATTTGACAAAATGTCTAAATTCGAATGTGTCTAAATGCTTATTGGTAGATAGTGTATATCACAGATTATTACACAGATAGGCCACTCCCGTATATTCAGTGGTAATCAAAATATGACTACAGGGACCCCGCGGGCAACGGCTGCTGGAGCTCTCCAGCTTACGTAATCGCTTGTCTTATTTTTATTGTATCTGTGCTTTCTTTTGGCAACTTCGTTAATGTTTACAAACTTGATCGTCAAAAGGAATGTATTTTAAAAAGCAAATATTAAATTTTAAGGAAATAAGTTTTGAAAATATGCATGGACGAAAAATAATTTTTCCTTTCAAACATTTTATATTATTTAAACCAAGCAAAGTTAAATATTTAATGATTTCATACTGCTATTTCAGAATAACAGTTTATAATTTTTATTTGTTCTTGAATATGAATGTGTTCGACAAAGCATATTTTAAAACATTATAAAAATTAATTTTATTTCATCGAAAGATAGTTCTCAATGTTTTGAATATGATTTTGTGAATTCAAAAATAATAGAAAGCGAAGAAAGAGGAAAACTTTATTTACTAATCTGCGACTAACTACTCGAGAAATAGAAAAACGAATTTTAAACAAAGATGATATTTATGTAGATTTAACACATGTGGAAGTTCTTAATTCCTCTCTGTTGATCCTAGTGATGAAACTATCCCTCCATTTAGCATGTTGGCCTCACGGTCTTATCTATAAGGTTATTTGTGCTGTGTACACACACACACCAGGGTTGCCAAATTTGGCCTTTTTTTTTATTCAATAGTTACCAATAATTTTGAGAAGTGACATTTGATATACATAATACACTACCAGCCTTCGAAGTGATTAGTCAAACGTTACAAATAAAAATTATTGGTGACTATTGAATAAAACAAAGACCAAATTTGGCAACCCTGACACACACACGCAACATAAATTGTACATATTATGTATGTTATATAAGCCACACACATTTTTAAAGATATTTACACACACAAACTTCTTTTACTCTGTCACATATATTAAATATATATATAAAATATACGTTTTAATATATATACAGGAGGGCGAAAAATAACGTAATTGTGTAAGATGACTTAAATTTTGCATAAACAAATACTTGATTTATTAACAGCAATATTTTAGACCAATAAAAGAGGACATTCGTTAAAGTGTTTTCCTCTTATTTTAATACAGCAATGTTAAACGTTTCATGAAATTTTAACAATTGCGCGCAAAAGGGAAAAATGCAAGTGATTCCATTCCCAAATTAACGGACACTTCAGAGCTTCCAAACCTTTGTTACTCTTTGCACAAACTTTTACCTCCAAAATTAACTGTAAATTGTAATTCAAAAGTTTGAAGTTACACGAATATGAAGCCAGTTTGAGTCAAGATGAAGAGTGGAAAATTAGCCTGATACAAGTCCTGTGTGGGTTTCTCAGAAATGGTGCATAACATTGTTGAAACGCCTACACTCCTTTTACAAAAGTTTTTGAGCCAAAGGAAGTACCCTGTCCTCATCAATATTTTTTGGTACGCATATTTATTGATTTTGACAACAAAATCGATGAAAATGAGAGGGGAATTTGTCTGT
Source organism: Salticus scenicus (assembly GCA_963930645.1). Lineage (NCBI taxonomy): Eukaryota > Metazoa > Arthropoda > Arachnida > Araneae > Salticidae > Salticus > Salticus scenicus. The sequence continues at coordinate 320,131,164 of OZ005654.1, forward strand.
TGAGCAAAATCCTACTAACATCATAAGATATTTAGGATTTTGACTTTGAATGACTTACCTGGAGAAGTTGTTAAACAAATGCAATTATTCTAACGATTGCAATGATTGTTTCACTTTGAAGAGTTTTTCGTGGAGTTGCAGTTCGCTTAAGCAGCTTCCTGCATCTTTCGACCCGTAGTCATTTAATTGTTCAGAAGTATCACTTATTTGAGCTTGTAGGGATGAAGACTTAGCTAATTCCTGGCCATATGTCGACCCAATTCACGACCAATCCCGGTCTGATCTCTATTTTTTTCATCGAAATCCGAGATTTTAGGAAAATTCGTTAAGATAAGGTAATTCGGGCTAAGTCACCCTATAATAGGATGTTTTGCTTAGTAGAATCCAAATTGAAATGATAAGATAATGAAAAGATACACTATACTTTTCAATATCTAATTAGTTATGTATACTTATTGATTCATTTCCCAGTATGCACACGATTGACAAATTTAATGTTAAATAAACTCGTGTAATTGTGGCATGCACCCCCCCCCCCCCATATATATATACGGGGCAGATGATGCAAGTTATGGGGGTAATATGGCACACCACAATGAATAAGAAAAATAAAACAAGCATTACACAGAAAACTCTGTGTAATCTATTATCTCCAGTCTTAGAAAAATAAACGGAGGTGTTAAAAAACTTATTTTATACATTCATTTTAATAACTAATATCAATTTAATTAATTATTGGTGAGAATATATATTTCAGACTTGGAATGCCGTTTTTAAAGTAGAAATAGTCATTTTTAATTTTAAATAAAAAATTAAATAATAAAATTACGTAAAAATACAGAATAAAGATTTAGAATCTCGATTATTCACTTTTAACTAAGAATTACTGTAAACTTACAGAGACTCTGGATAAATATTTACATTAAATTTACAGAAAAGTTTTAACAGTGTAGAACATTACCTGTGAATTAACAATAACTATGGAGAAAGAATTAAATCTGTAAACTAAAATATATATATTTTTTTTTCAAATTTACTTTGCTAAAACTAATAAGGGTACAGGTTTTAATGTTAGTCTCCATGACGGTTCTTTCAGTGCAAATAATCATAATTGCAATCTTTGTGCAGCCATTTCTTGCATTTGATGCACTAAATCCAATCACAACTGAAGACTTTTTTGGCATAAAAGTATCATTTACATTCACCACAAAAGTTATCATCATTATTCTTATCAAAACTGTCACCACTGGTATCCAAGGGAATTTTTTCACTTGAGGAATATTCATCTTAACATAGTAAATTTTTGTATTCCACATTCTGCACGAAATGTGCATATTAGAATCAACGTTGTGCCCATATCAGGTATACCGCCGATTGTGGATTATAATTAGTAACTGGAACTATATTTTAATGTACTACTACAAGTATGTGCCGCGGTATTCTGGCTGGTAAGAGCAGCGAGTTCGTGATCGAAAGATTGCGGGTTCGGTCCTCGAGCCTGCCGAAGACCGTCGTGTACGCTAATGGCGACTGGTGCACGTTAAATTCCGTCGTGGTCGCAAAGTCCTTCAAGTTCCCATCAAAAATTATACCTCTGGGGGTACCGGAACATGGGTTTAACTCACTCTGATCCGGATCAAAATTCGAGTTCCTTTTGTTTGACTGGTGCTGCCATCTTTCACCAGCTTCTGGAGCTAAAGTCGCACTTCCTCAATATGAGGCGCTCCTAAATAACGGAAGACGCACCCCTCATGCCTTAAAAATCCGGTTAGTTCTACTACCGGGGCTCGGAATTTTCGAGTGGCACACGAGAACATCAACAACACTACAAGTGTGTATAAAATATTTTGACTGTATGCGGTCGTTGATGATGATGGTAACAAGTAAAAACTTTGTAAATTATTACCATAAATTGTATAAACATAGAAAAATGTTTTCAAGTCAAAATAAATAAGTATAAACATTATTAGAAAAAAAAAAAAAAAAAAAGTCATTGTTAATCTAGGTGTCAATTTTTTCTCCGTACGATTATTGTTATTTAGTTATTTCAGTTAGTTAATAAAATCATTATGTAGCTTTATAATAATATTTTAAGATGCGATCTCGGTAAATATTTTACATTACTTTAGGATGCGTTTTTAATAAGTATTCCAATCTTCAATATAAAAAGCTGAGAAAGGAATAAGATAAGATGTATTTTCATTTCTTTTTTTATTTCTTTTTGAAAATGTCTATTGCTGAATTAAAGAATTCGAGTGGTTATCGAAAACTCAAATCTGAAGAATTTATTTTATTCCCTATCTCTGAAACGATTTCAAACAAAGACGTGTGGGTTGTAGTTGCTGATATTTTTTATCTCTCCAAAGTTAGAAAGAAAATGTTATCTTTTCTGTTATCTATATTCCAAACACAATTTTTTCTAAGTGCATATCACCAAGAGATGAAAAACTGCGCAGTAATGATTGAAAAGTTTGTCGGATAAGAGGGTTTAAAAAAAAATTAAAAAGTTTTGTTTTTGGAAGTTTTGAACTAATTTAATATTTTTCTTTATGCTCTTTTTTTTTCATTTGCAAATAAAAAAATATACACAGTAAATTTAAATTATATTTTTAAATATTAAAGTGAAAAGAAATTAATCCCCTTTCTTAAAAGGGTTCGTGAGATTTTTTTTTTTTTTTTTTTTTCTTTAATGTTCACAAGGTGTCGCTTTGCAAGGAAAAATAGCAAAATTTAACAAATAAAATGACTCACATGGGATAAAAATAAATCATCAAATGTTCAAAAATGGTGTTCCTTAATCCCTTTCTTAAAAGGGTTCATGAGATTTTTTTTTTTTTTTTTTTTTTTTTTAAATGTTCACAAGGTGTCGCTTTGCAAGGAAAAATAGCAAAATTTAACAAATAAAATGACTCACATGGGATAAAAATAAATCATGAAATGTTCAAAAATGGTGTTTCTTCAATACGGTATTCGTTCCAAAACGGTGTTGTAAATGTTCATGGTGTTTGACCATTCCGTAGTAGTAATTATTCGGTTATATTTTCACTTATTCTATTGAAAGCGCCACCTACCGCAGATTTTGAACTTAAAAAAAAAAAAAAAAAAAGGTTTTCATTAATCATCCTCATGTGAAATCTGAGAGCAATTTACTTAGCTTCCGGAGGCTATTTATGCACAATATTCATTGTAATCATCCTGTGTGTTGCAATTATTGACTGTGTTGATAATTTTTTCAATCTCTAACATAAAAATGCATATAGAAACGCAGTCATATTTCAAATTGTTAACGTAGCTGATCACCACAAATAAAGTTGCTATGGGTTACATGAGAAGGCTAAATGAGAACTGTTTCAAATAATTATTGAGATCGTATATATATTTTTAAAAACATTAATAATCGGTAAAATGCTCATTACTTTTTGCCATATGACCAACGCTAACGGATATATTTGGTCCTGTTATTTCTTCCACAAATTTATTTAAAAGAATAATTTTATGTTTAAATATTGAAATTTAGTCCAAATTATTAGTAAGTATTAAAACAAAAGAACATTTCAAAATAATTAATTTATAAATGAATTCACAAAACATCCTTTATAATCAAATATATTTAAAATATATTTTTAAACGGCAGCTTTTTAAAACTTAATATATATATGTGTGTGTGTGTGTATACTGTATATATATTAATTTAAATAGTTTTCAAGAAATTTTAATAAACTTAATATTGCTCATTGTAAACTTAATATTATTAAATGCATGTGTACGCAAATTTAATCTTGGAATCGTCATGCTATTTAACCAAAAATTATTAAAAAGAGATCTTTTTTGAAAATTGTGGTGTTGGTAAGCAGAAAATTCGAAGTGCGAAACTTCGCAGGCCCTGCTTTTTTTGTCGGGTGTGGGATGTTTGATCAAGGTTCTATTTTATTTATTTAAACTGTTGTTGTTCCAGAGGTTGAGAATAAGTGCATCTTTTCAACACATTAAATTATTTAAGAATCAATAATCTGAAAAACACCCTTTTCAGTTTAATATTCTATATTTCTCATTCAGCATGAAAAGAATACAGCAATTGAATAATGCGGCAGATATACTTAATTAGCTCTTACTTATTGGTATATCTTAAAAAGAATTAAAAAAAAAAAAAACTACCATTTGGGCCTTTTGTGACCAAGTGGTTGTGTTGCTATTTAAATAATCGCTTGCGAGTATAGGGGAATGGGTTCGATTCCTGCGCTGGGACTGGTTGTTTTTCGAATTGTTCGTGTTGTAATCATTTCAGGCGCTATCTGTTCACATCTCGACAAAGACTTACAAGCAGACCTTGAGTCAAGCATATAAGTCTGATCTAGATGTTAATGGTAAACAGACCATCAATTTATCTACTACTTATAACTACATAGTTTTTATGTAAATTTCCGCTTTCCACTTTCCTTTTTTTTTTTTTTTTTTTTTTTTTTCGTAAGCCATGCTCATATTGTTGGATGCGGGATGTTTGTTCAAAAGACTGTTTATTTGTTCGAACTATTGCTGATCTATAGAAAGGAAGACTAATTGAAATGTTTCATAACAAGAATGTTTCGCAACATTTTTTAAACATTGGTAATCTGTAAAAATAAAAAAAAAGAAAGGAAAAGAAAAGTAAAAACTAAAATCACTTTTTTATTCGACACCCTATAGGACTCATGTATTTCAACAGCACGAAATATTTTACATGTAACTGAATTATGTGGAAAACATAAATAATTACATAATTAATAATAATTAGCTATTATTTATTTGTATACATTTTCAAAGAATGACAACTTAAAACAGGGATTTTACGTAAATTTGCACTTCTTGCAATCTTTTTCACTACTTTTTAATTTTGCAAGATCTGCTCATCTTGTCGGATTTGGGATGTATGATCAAGGGGCTGTTTATTTGTTCGAACTCCGCTCATTAATGTGTGTTCATTGACACGAGAGACTTTTCATCAGGCTCATTTCAGATCGAGACTGTTTACGTCCTTCTTATCTCTTTACAAATGCTCCTGTTAAAAAACTCTCACTTCTCTTTTTTATTCTACATCAGAGGTTTGTGCTGTTATTTGTAGTGGACTTTAGATGCACTTTTCAGCAAAAAGATAACTTGCCGACGCATTTACGATTTTCTAATCCTGCTCTGATTATATTTTTTTCCGGTCATAGTCGTGACCTTACAGATCTAAAAGAATTAGATTAACATCATTCAAGACAGGGAAAAAAAAATCGTGCACACACATACACACACATATGCATGTATTAAGTAATTATTTTTTTTTTTAAACGTATTGTAGAATAAAGAATAACAGACGATTAAATAAAACCGTAAACCAAAATAGCCAATGAGAATTAATTTGTAATTAAATTAAATATCCTGTGAATACAATAGTACTTTAATGAAAACAACTCGTTTATTTTTTTTCAAACCATTTTCTTCAAATCATTATGACATGACGTTTAAATAAAAGTAAAAATAAAAAATAAAAAATAAATAAATAAATAAATAAAAAAAAAAAAATAAATAAATAAACTACAAGAAACTACAAGAAAAAATCAAGCAATAAGAAAATAAGTTAAAAAAGACAAATTAAAAATATTTTAAGACTAGTTAATTGAAAAAAAAAAAAGGCTCAAAACTATAGATTTTTTTTAAGGGAAAAAAATCCCTACAGTCGAGCACATGAGAAATGCAAGATTTCGAACGTTGGTCGCTATTAAAGCAAAATATCCAGCAGGTTTCCCGATCTTTCATCCAAAAGAATAAAATAAATGGGGGGGGGGATGGAAAAAAGATAAGAAAAAAAAAAAAAAAAAAAAAAAAAAAACCTATAATCATCACAGAATGAAGTTAAGCCATATCACGGAGTAATAAGACAGGAGAAGAAGGTAACGCTGAAATTTTGTGATGCTCCAGTAATTGACATATTTCCTGAGATAATTAATATATAAGAAAAAATAAAATCGCATGTTTTAAATATACTAAGAATTTTAACATTATATGCCAAACACTGAAGCATTGGGTGCCAATAACTGGTAAAATGAAAAACTAGCAGCGTCAAATATTGGAGCAAAGAATGCTAATTATTGATAAAATGAAAAACTGGCATTGCCAATTACTGGAACATTAAATGGGTGTAAAATAAGAATTAATTAAAAAAAATTATAATTATCAAATGCGTGTATTTTAATATATATGTGATTCTGAAAGTCTTTTATATCATATATATTAACTTATGATTTCTAAAAATAGTTTCTGATGACTAAAACATTAAAAACATCAGAAATGTCTCTAAAAGTGTCAGTCACTGGAGCACTTACCCTATATTCCATAACATATTTAAATACCTTCATTGAAAAAATTTGCTCGTTATATATTTTCAGTGTATATTTGATAAAGTTTACGGTACGATATTTAAATTCTTTTTACCTTAATTTATTCAAAAGCTATTGATAAAAATTAGTTTGGCCCGAAACTTTTGCACGCAACTGTATATCACGTAATATGGGAAAATGTTTTAACCAACTTTATATCAGGTTGTTTATAAGAGCGCTCTTACAGCTAACTGAAAGCTATTTATTGCATTTATGGGTTATTATTTTTTTTTCTGTGATGTTTCTTTTACAAAACTGACTGAATTAACACTTTCTTGCACCTACTAAATATAAAAAAAGTAAAAAATATAAAAAAAAATATTCAGATGAATAATTTTAGAAATAGACAACGTTTACTAAAAAAAAATGTTTATTGGTAGAAATATGTGAAAATCAATCTTGGCGGTTTAATCACGATAAAAATTCCCAATATTTTCCGTTATAACATTTCCTGTTTGAAACAAAATTCAAAAAGTTAATAAAAGTTCCTTTACACACTGAAAGAATATTATTCACATTTACACCCATTTTACAAGATATTTGTCAAAGTTAATTTTCCACAAGCTATTTTGCTACGAGAACATTGTTTTGAAATAGTGTGATCATCAAGACCAAAGAAGGGGGAGAAAAAAAGATCTGAACGAGAAAAATCTGAAAATCGACCGTGGAGTGGGCAATTTTCGGTTTTACTCTGCCATTCATCAACACTTCAAAAACACACGCGTTCGACTGCGTTCTAAAGTTCTGGGAAATAGGGGGAGGCATGAAAAATCCTGAAAAGTTATAGATATATGAAATCGTGGGGGATGGAGAACTATAATAAAATGAAGGAAGAATTTTCCACTAGGGGGGTGCCTGTCCTAAACGGCTCTTTGAAGGTTGCCACAGAGATGACGCAAAACATTAGGTGCGCGTGCGATTGAAGGCGAATTCATCAAATTGGAGGTTCTGGAACGCCCCCTCCCCCGCAAGCACAAAGGATGCCTCTTAAACAGAAAATATCTAAAAGCATCTTTTCATCTTTTTATTTTTCGTTTGGATTCTCTCACAGCGGGATTTTTCGCGGGGTTTCAGAAAAGTTCGCCCAAGTTGTTCTTTTATTATCATGTCGGTGTTTTGTTGTCGAACGAAAGGGTAGTCGGCGGGGTAAGGCGTCAGGGGGTGGAACAAGCTACAACTTGATTTTCGATTGCTGCTGACAACAATCGTTTGTTGAGTGTGAATATTTATTTCTGGAAAGATCATAGACTGTGCTAATAATTTATAAGTTACTGTAAGTGCGAAGTGTCTGGTGTGTTTTTGCAGAGAGAAAGTTATCAGTAACTTTTGACACTCGATAATTTACTGATGAACTGAAATACATAAATACGTACAATAAGCTAGTTAATTAATGAACGCGCCTAAATGAATAGATTTACAGGGGTTCTAGCTATTATTTCAAAAGTGATTTTTTTTTTTTCATTTTCTAGGAAGAATTACAATAATAGAATAAAGACGTTGCGGCAAGGATCATGTACTAGCACTGAAATGATTTTGTAAAAATATACATTTAGTTAAACAAGAATTTCATCGTTGAAGATGAGGATAGAATCTGAATTGGTTTTGTTATGATTAAAAAAAGAAATGTCTTCAAAAGGTTTCTTTCTTTCTTTCTTCTTCTTCTTTTTTAAATTTTTTAAAATTAAATTAAATTAATTTTTTTATTATTATTATTACTTTTTAATGTCATTAGTGATTTTTAAATGTCATTCCGATTTTTTACTTCCATTACCCTACTACCGTAGGTAATGGAAGTATTGTATTCGGTCCAAAAATTCGATATCGAGATTTCACCTGATTTACACGTTTTAAGGTCCCCTGAGTCCAAAAAAGTGGTTTTTGGCAATTGGTCAGTGTGTATGTATGTGTGTGTGTGTGTGTGTATGTATGTGGAGAATCTTCTGGCTATTATAGCTCATAAACTAATAAAGATAGAGCTACGAAACTTTAGAATTGAAATACGTCTGGTCTACAGATGAAATTTCCAAATTTTGGTGAAAATTGAAAAACCGGAAGTGGGACATCGGAAACCGGAAATGGGACCGTGAGTCCGTATCTCAAAAACGGCTCTAACGATTTTCTTCAAATTTGCTATATAAACACTCTATTAGATGTCCTTTTGAATGATATAGTTGGTTAGTTCAGGAAAATTGATAGGCGTCCTGTATAAATAGCTAAATTTTAGGCCTCGCAAAGGCGTTCCTTTAAAAACGGTTGTACGGATTTTTTTTAAAATAAACTAGCAGAAAAAAGTATATCTTTATTTAGTGAGGATTAATCTTTTTTTCGCAAATTGAAATTTTAATAAATTTAATGCAGTAGAAGTCAGACATTAAAACTGCGCATTAAAATTGCTTTTAAATTTACATATGTTTTCAATATTTTTTTTAATTTATTCAGATGCACATTCTTTTAACCTTTTCGGTGGAATATAACCTTGGGCGGTGGAATATATTATTCCCACCTAATTTCAATTCCCAACTTCAACAATCCACCTCAGGATTTTTCAACAGTATTTTACTTCTATAAGTTATTTTATAATATATATATATTTCTTTTATTCTAATTTTTCTCAATAATTCTGGTTGATTTCAATGCAAAATGACCGTAACCAAATTGCCCATCAAAGGGTTAAAAAAAAGTATGGCTGTTATATAACATTAGCAGTTTTATTCGTTTTTCACATGGCCAAATAATTATAAAAGAGAAATGGTCAACAAAGCCAATTTGATCCATTGGCAAGAGATAGTTTATTTTGAATGATGCTGGAAAGATTTTAGTATAGGACCCCTTTAGCGAAATTTGAAATTTGGCACTGAAATAACTCATACATTTTTCACCAAATTCTTTACTTACGGAACTGCAAAAGTAAATAACTACACAACTGCGAAAGTGCTTACGAAAAACGTTACGGATAACTGTTTTTTCTTTGACATGGGTTATGCAAAATCATTGTTTAACCTATATGAAAATGCGTTTTTCATATAGGGCGAAATCCTAAAACTCCAGAAATTGGTTTTTAGGTATTTGTGCTAGGTATATTTTAAAGCAAAAATTACAGGGATATCTGCTTTTTTTTTTCTTTTTCTCTCTTAGATACGAAGGATTTTATGAAGTTACCTTTTGCCCATGTAAAATCCCCCCCCCCTCCTTCTTTTTTTGGTCAGAATTTTTAAAATTCCAGAAAGTTGTTTTTAGGTATTTATCTGTTTTTACTGATATCTGTTTGTTTATTTGATATATGAAATTTTATGTGAAATCACGTTTCGCCCATGTGAAATAATGTTTTACCCCCCTCCCCCCTTTTGAGGGCCAAATTTCTAAAATTCCAGAAATTTGTTTTTTGTTTTTAAGTTAATTATATTTTAAAGCAAAAATCAAGTTCTGCCTCTCTCTTTCCCTTGGAGGACGAATTTTGTAAAATAGCACTTTAGTGGGTGTTTACGTTATGGAAGGAATGTTTTCACCAACTTTCATGTTTATAAGTGTAGGGATTTGGGCTGGGCGTTGACATATGAATCAATACACACAGAAAAATAAGTTGGTCACAGTGACCTGGCAAAATGCTCAACTGACAATACAGAACTGACTAACCAAAAAAGCTGACTAGCCAAAAAGTGTACTTGCTGAACTAGTCACCAAATCTGAAAAGTGTACCTGTTGAACTAGTCACCAAAATTGAAAAGTGTACTGGCTGAACTAGTCATCAAAACTGAAAAGTGTACTTGCTGAACTAGTCTCAAAAACTAAAAAGTGCACTTGCTGAACTAGTCATCAAAACACTACTCCAGACTAGGAAGGTTAATATTATCAAACAAAGATGGCTAGTCCACAATCAAAACTATCTGACCAGTAAGATTAGTCATCAACCACATCAACCACTTTAACCAGACAAGGCAAGTTAGTCAGAATCTACACTTGATTCAGATGGTTAGTCAGCAGCCACCAGGTATCTGACTAAGCAAGCGAGTCAGTTTTTAATGAATATTTGAAGAGGCATGTTAATCAAGGCTATTTGCCTGACTAGCATGTCTGATAACATATGAAAAGGGAAATTAGTCTTTATTTGACTAGCTGTCTAATAATACTTGAAGAGGAAGATTAATCCAATATATATGTACAGTTGAACCTCGAAAATCCGGAATCGGCGGGACCGCGGTGATTCCGGATTTCGGAATTTTTCGGATTTTAGAGATTTATTAAAAATTAATTTTTACGACGTAATTACATACAAAATGCAATTTGTACGCTAGTGAAAATAAACGACGATCGAATTAGCGAATTAAATTACAAAATAGAAATACAATAGATTTAATTTAGAATTAAAATATAAACACATTAAACTATAAACTAATAAACTATTTATTTATTGAAATATACTCAAATAAAACTATAAAAAACAAAGTAATTTTTGTGTTTTTTTTTTTTTTTTTTTTTTTTTTTTTTTTAACATTTCAGCAATTTAAAGCTGATTTTTTGCAATTTAAAGCTAATGTGATTTTTTTATTATTATTATTATTCCGTTTTTAACTTACATGTTTTCAAAAAATAAATTCTTTAATTAACAATCAAGTAGTATAAAAATATGTAAAATTATGACTATGTACACTGTAAAAAATGCTGCAGTAAAATTACGGGCAAAGCCCGGCAGCAGAGATTCCAGACAAAGCCCGTAAAAAAACATTTAGAGGATGAATGACGTATCGCCAGTAATTTTACGTTGCGATGAAACATACAGCCAACCTGTAATAAAAGTAGTATTGCCCGTAAAATTAAAAGAGAGCTCGGTATATTAAAATAGTAGCACTGCCTGTAAAATTAGAAGGCATCTTGGTATGTTAAAATAGTAGTGTTGCCCGTAAAATTAAAATAGAACCTTGTGTGTTAAAATAGTATTGCCCGTAAAATTAGAAGGCTGTTCAGTATGTTAAAAAAAAAAAAAAAAAAAAAAAAAAAAGTACTAATGCTCGTCAAATTAAGGGAGTTTTGTATCTTTTACGGCAGCACTAAACTATGTTTGATATAAAAGTTTATTATTTATTAAGGGAACTATATTACGTCTGTTTATTCAATGAAATAGGTAACAATTCTTATGGTTTTTGATATATTTTTTACAGCTATGAAATTTTTAAATTGCGTTTTCTCAGTTTTCGTTTTATGACAAATTTATGATTTTCAAAATGCTAAAACTGCTTCACATATTTAAGAAGAGACTTAATTCTTTTAACGTTTAACAGAACGTACTTAAAAGAGTTAAGAATGATTTTGAAATTTATTGATTAGTCTTCGTGATAAAAAATAGAAAGTGAATGTCTATGTAAAAATTTCAGGGAAAGAAGAAAAAAAAAAAAAACAGATTTTTGTTATATTTTATTTTTAATATTTTTTATTTTAAAGATATTGCAAAACTCATACTTAATTCTTTTAAATAGGTTCTATTAAATATATATTTTAAAAAATTAAATCTTTTTTTTTTTTTTTTTTTTTTAATATCTATAGAAATTTTAGCATTTGAAGATCATGAATTCATGAAAAAAAAAAATTTAAACTGAGAAAACTCAATTTAAATATTTCGAATCTTGGGGGGAAAAAAAGCATAAAAAACAATAAGAACTTTTGCCTGAATATATATTTCATTGAACAAGCCTAATGTAGTTCCATTTATAAATATTAAGTGGGAATATAAGATTTTATCTGACACCTACAGCAGTACTGCTGTAAAAAGTACCACGTCTCCTTAAAAAAAAAAGGATTACGTATAAAAAAATATACAATTCTCTGTTTTACAAGTATATGATTATATGCAAAATTTTCTACCCCCCCCCCCCTGAAAAAAAAATAGAATTTGTATGAATATTACAGATAGATTTCCAATAGAGGTCAATATTATTAAAGCCTTTTATCAGCTTTCCGATTTTGTTTACTATAATGGTAAACCTGAACGTAAATGCTTTTGTATTTTCAAACTATGTCTATAATATTCAAAAATGAATATTTTAAACTGTTAATCTGCATACTCTTCTTAAACCATGTCTCTTATAGTCTCATCATTGCAAAATATTTCCAAAATGTACATTTTTATTTGAATTGTTAAAATCGTTAACTTCGGTAATTTTAATACATCAAATACAAAATTAAGTGTATGTTTTAGAAATATTAAAAAAAAAAAAAAAACACCCTTTAAGATGTCACAGAAAGTATAGTTAACAATATGCATTCATTAAGGAGATAGTTTTTGAGATTGCGATAGCATTCCACAACCATAGGATTAGAATTTATGAAAGAAATCATAGAGCTGACTGATGAGGGGGGGGGGGGGGCTAAGTGACTATGCTCATATCATAAAAGAAACTCACAAGCTGTTAATCCCACGAGTTCGTATGCTTGATAAATTATTTGATTGCACTGTTTTTCAATTTTGGTTATAGTTTTTCTGTTCTGAGGTAAAAAAAAAAAAAAAAAAAAAAAAACTGCACATGAAATTGAAAATATTATGCAATTAAAAAATGTTCCAAGAACCTGCTGCCATGGATTAACATTAGCTTGTCTCTTCATGAACGTAGCCTCTCAAATGTAAGAATATGAGTAATCACCAATAATATGATTACTAATCAAATTTTTAGAAAATTGATATTTAGAAATATTCTTTTCTAGCATTTTTAAACTTTCATTTACCACTAAAATTTAACAAAAATTTCTCATTTATTAAATAAGTCAAAACTTTAGTGGCAAGAAATAACTATATAAAAGGTGGCAATTATGTGGCAGCTATAGTTCATAACATTTGTATTTAGAACCTAGAGTTACGTTTAGATGTATGAGATTTTTTCATCAAATTAAGGCTTTCATCACGAAAATAAAACTTATTTATGCTTAATATAGCATTGATAAAAAAAAATCTTCATATTTCAAATGCATAAACATACATAAACATTTGTTTAGTAGTTTGTCGTCTACAAAGATAGTTACCAATTCCTAGAGTTAACATGAGATACTACTGTATTCAAGATATTTTTTTCTAACTTTTACTATAGTACTTTATAAAGTTTTTCTTTTATTTGTGTAACTTTTTTTACTTCAGAGAGAATTTATATCAAATAATACAGAAAATTCATAAATGTAGTTTTGAAGATTTTTATTTGTTAAAGAATATGTAATATTTTTACTTTCAAAATTTTGTTTGACTGAATCTTGAATTAGGATTTATAAAAAAGCTTGCGAAATCTGGAAATTCAGATATGAAATCAATGCCATTATATTATTTAAGTATGAGAAAATATGAGACTGTAAAACTGAACATGAAATTATTCAGAATAAAACAGGAACAAAATATATTTAAAAAATAAAATTTTAATATTTCTAATGGGATATAAGACTCTTTGCAAAAAGATTCCCCCTCCCCCATTTTTAATTCAACATGAATTTTTTTAATTTTCTTTCTACACACCTAAAACTTTTGTGAGTGAACTTATTCCTAGAAAAACTTTTGTTTAGGGGAATTCAAAAGCATAGGGAAAGAATCTTAAAATTAAAAAAGTTTCTAAACAACATATATATATACATTAAGAAGAAGAAAAAATACTTTTGAATATTTTATCAAGAACTCATCCAATATAACAAAAGAAAATATTTACAACATATTTATTTATTAAGCATACTATTTTCAATTATTTACTACGCATACATAATTAGAGATTAAATTATAAACTCCACATTGATTTATATTAGCTTCATTTGACATTACGTTTTTGCACTTGGCATTTATATTCGATCTTCTGGTTCTTTTGGGTGATTTCGATCTTTTTTCTTGTTTAATACACAAGCATGCCCTATTAAAAAATATATAAACATTATATAATACATACTATTTATTAATAGACGATGCTACTCTACTACTTACATTCTAATAAATATTGCAGATACTAAATAAAAATACAAACAGAATTTCAGTTGTGTCTCATTAAAAAAAAAAAAAAAAAAAAAAAAAAAAAAACATAACTATTAATTTATTAAACACCACACTTTGAAACTTCATTTAGATTCAAACAAATTTATTGAAAATTCATAAGATTAAATTTTGCACAATCCAAAACCACTAATATGAACTTTTTGCTCTTCAGTTTGTTTCTTTCAGTAGAAAGCTTATGAAAAATTCAAACGAGGAGGAGATACTGTAATTAAGGCATTTACAGAAGAACAAGTTGAGAATAGAAATTAACCCGATCAGGTTATCGTATGTTTCGGCATCTTGTCAGTTTATCATAGGTTGCTGAAGAACCCGGGCAATGTTAGAACACGTAAATTGTAATGAAAGAAAATGTGATAAAATTCTTGAATACTTCTAATTTAAGGGCAGACAATGAATATTGCAAAATAAATTTTAACAAATATTTCATATTTTATCAGAAATACACTCGTTTCTATAAAATTCAGGCATCTACTAAAAATTTATAACTTTTGAACAAATTGAGATATTTGAAAAATTCAAATTGCATAATAAAGTTTAAGAATGGTATTTTTACGAAAAAAGTCATGGACACGGTAGATAGGTATTTCTTTTATACGTGGATTCTGACGGATGAAAAATAAGAAAAATAGCTCGGGTATCCAATGACCCACTATAACCTGATCGGGGTTAATATTATTAAATGTACAGGAATCTTAACAAAATATAACTCTAATTAAAAAAGAAAATCACAGTTAAACGACGCTATTTATTGATCATTATATGTAGAAACAATACTTCTTCAAATACTGCTAGCATCAAGGCTTAATTTCTAATTATAAAACATTAAAGTCTAACTACCACAGCGTATGTATCCTTCTAAATATTTGTATCATATTTTTTACAGATTTTTTTTTTTTTTTTTTAGCAGAAACACACTTTTTAAAATATGTAATTAAAATGAATGAAAAGTTATTAAGTAAGGTTGGTTGGTTGGTTGGCTGTAGGATTTAAGGCCGATTGACTCCGTATGTGTCCTAGGCATACAAGGGGAATGCCGTCCATGGGGGGGGTCTTTCTAAGGGGTCCTAGCTCAAATTTACGCGAGTTTCGGGGGGAAACCATGGAAAACTCCGAACGGCTAGGTCGATGAGTGCGAACTGGGACCGAACCCGGCACCTCCCATCTACCGGCTTTCAGCGCAGAACCGATCGGCCGCTGGTGGGCATAATTAAGCGAGGAAAAGTTGAAAAAATCTGAAAATGATTTTTTTTTCCTTATCAGAAAATCCTAAAACAAGCAGACGAAACACATACTATAAGCTACATAAACACATCGTTGAGTATTTTAACTTTTAAAACTATATTTTCGGCTACAGCAACGGGTACTAGAGAGCGTATACTTACACGTGTATAACGCAGTATTTATAAACATTAAGATGAACTTTATAAGTTTTGTTGGGTTTAATTTTTTTTTTATATATTTATTTTAATTTATTACTCGAACTAGACTGGGCCTGGCTCAATTTCTGGGAGATGGGGGGGGGGGGTCACAAAATTTTACTTATAGTTAAAAATATCTTATCTAAGTAACACAGGTTTTTTTTTTTTTTTTTTTTTTTAAATACATTGGAACAAATTTTGCCGCTTAGTGTCATTTCTCAGTGGAAAGATATTTCTATTTAAGTTTTCGTGCATGGAATACAGATTTCAGTCTTTTTAATTTTAGTTGGGGTAAAAAATTAAATGTTTGTTTTAATAATAAATAAAAAAACTCTTTTTCTATCTGTTATTAAAAATTGCCGTGCTCCTTTGCTATAGTTTCATATCATACTTAGAAAATGGTTTATTAGATTTAAAAATACAAAAACTGGGATTAGCATGACACAAAGTTCTTATAAAAAATATGCGTTTCGCAAATAACTTTAAGCGAAATTTTCTTTTTCAGAATTAATGAAACTGACACTTTCCCGCGAAATTCGATGGGTTTATTTTTCGATTTCGGTTGACTAACTCAAGTTGTCAGAAGGAGACAAAAAATAAATAAACAAATAACAAAAAAAAAAAAAAAAAAAAGAAAGAAAGAAAGAAAGGAAAAAAGGAAAAAAAAAATAATGCTCAGCTTTTGGACTAGCCAAACAAATTTTTCTTAGTCAATTGACAAAATAGAAATAATTTATTTTTATTCTCTCATCTGACTAACCGGTCAAATTTGAGGAAAATGAAAACTGTACCTGGGAAGTTAGTCATCTGACAAGTTTTAGAGCCAAAACGAATCATCAGACGAAGCACATTAAAGATACATGGTAAAATAAAACGACTTTTGTGTCTCATGACTAAATGGGATTGTCAGGTAGTGTTGTGAATGTTTAAAATTTTGCGTAATTTTGTGCAAATTTGTCAATGTACTTGACAAACGTTTAGTGTCACAAAGATGGCACGTCTCTTGACAAGTTTCGATTTTTCATTTTTCTGTGTGTAAGTGGTATTTCGCGTTTATATATATAGGTATGTAAAATCACCCAATACTTTTTTGGTATACTTCTAGAACTAGTGATTGCTACCTGCTTAAGAACAAGAAAAAACATGTTTACAACATTTATATTTGATTTTGGGATAATATCTCTAGAAAAACAAAGATTTTTCATTATTATTTAAAATATATGAATTTTGCTATAGCCTGATTAATAACGTTACTTATATTTCCCATAAAAGAGGAGGCCGTGTTTTGATATAATTTACTATAGTTGTATAGTTTCTGTTAACGAGATATTGATATCAAAATATTAATTAAGTATCACGTAAAATTTGAATTGCAAACTCTCTATGATGCATAATAACTTATGCTAAAAATGATTTTCCTCTTTAAAAATGCAGCAATATATATATATATATATATATATATACTATTGTATATAACAAGCATATTGTATATAACAGATATTTGTTTTTATTACAGTAACCGAAATAAGTGAGTGTATATTCTTCGACCACTTTTTTGAGACCATGGGAGCCTCAGCGCAAGCACTGACTCAACGAAACCAGTGTTAAAATAGGGGAGATGGTCATCTGATTCAGGGAAAATAAGCGATAAGACAGCGCCGAATGACAGGATATTTTCCAAATCCCAAGCTGTTGGTCAATTTGGCACCCCTCCAAGCATTTGGACTGTTCCTCACTGTTAGTTTTAGGAAACGTGGTTACACTATACTTTAGAATTTAGTTGCTTTTGTCGAATATCTGAAGAAGTGTTTCATGAGTTATCATAAAACATTAGAGATAAAAAGAACCTGCTATACTGCATATATTCCACTAAAAGCTTTGTCTCGAAGGCTAAAAGGGGATCAGTCACAAATTTACCAAAAAATATAATGTGTAAGAATACCTTAGAAAAAACAAGGCTTGAGTTGCAGCGGTAGTATACGATTAGAAACTTTCCTTTAATTACAGATATAAGTTTATATGATAATTTCATGTGTATTAACGGAGATATAAAGGTTTATTTAATAACGCTGACAATTTTTCGTACATTTTTTATTTATAACATTTATACATTTTTTATTTATAACTTTCGTACATTTTTTATTTATATGATATTTCTGAGAGAAACCTTGACATTGCACATTAGACACAATACAGTAATCATAATATATAAATATCAAATATCTGATAAAATTTGACTATTTTTACTAAAAATTTTTTATTCTACGCACGCAAAATCTATCAAAATTTGTTTTACATAATTTATTAGACAAATGTATAGACAAACTCTACAAAAAAAAAAAAAAAAAAAAAAAAAAAAAACCCAAGCAAATATCGTTAAAACTCATAAAGATATCTTTGATAAAAAAGTAGTTTTCAAATTCTTTCAAAATGATGCAAAAAGCTAAGGTTTTTTTACCTATATATTCATTTTGAATCCACCAACAGCCGTGGACATAAACGAAAGTACACTTTGAATTTTCTTTAAAAATGGGGAGTACACTGTTAAAAATAAAATGTTACATTTCACCAGAAAAAATGGTTCCAATTATCCGCAACCAATACTGTGGTACAAAGTTTCACCATATCAGTGGTGCTTTCTACTGAAATGGCACAATTAAATCCATGAAACATTGCATTAAAATATTGATTGTAGCTGATTGGAACCATTTCTGAGGAAATGTAGCATTTTATCTTTAACAGTGTATACAAACAATAAACTGTAAAAATAATGGTTTTTGAAATATTTTCTGAAAAAAAAAAATGGAGAAAATATTTCAAAAAACATTATTTTTACCGTGTTTATTGTTCATATAATCTTTAATGTCTTATGTATAGTCTAGAATTTGACTATATATTTCATTCGGTCTGATATTACAATTACTGTGCTTTTACATTTGTCTTTCAATTTCAGGTTAAAAACTTCTAATTCATTTTTGTAAGTTTATTAATTTGAATGGTAATTTAGTATTTTGTAGTTCTGATTATAATACTCTAAAAATAATATAAACAATACGTTTAGTGAAATTAGTGGTTTTCAAATATTTCTCCCATTTTTAGAGAAAACGTATAGTGTGTCTTCCTTCATGTCCATGACTATTTGTCGATTTAAGATGAATATATGGGTGAAACCCTCTTAGCATATTTTTGAAAGTACTTGAAAATAAACATTTCTGTCGATATCTTTCTGAGTTTTAATAATATTTGTTTAGGAATTTTTTTTTAAAACAAGTCTATACATTTGGCTAATAAATTATGCAAATGAAATTTTGCTAGCTCTTGCGTATGCGCAGTTAAAAATTATTTATTAAAAGTGTTCACATATCACAACATATTTGCTATTTATATATTCTGCCCTGTTAAACATTTCTGTAAATTTAATGTAAATATATATCCAGAGTCTCTGTAAATTTACAGTAAGTCTTAGTTAAAAGTGAATAATCGAGATTCTCAATCTTTATTCTGTATTTTTACCTAATTTTATTATTTAATTTTTAAATTAAAATTAAAAATGACTGTTTCTACTTTAGAAAAAGCATTCTAAGTCCAAAATACATTCTCACCAATAATTAATTAAACTAATATTAGTTATTAAAATGAATGTATAAAATAAGTTTTTTTACATCTTTGTTCATTTTCCTCTATAATTTTACGTAAGACCTAAGATAATACATTACACAGAGTTTTCTGTTGAAATTTTTAACAGTGTGATTAAAGTACTTTCTTCCTAATGTAGTGTGACAATTTTTCTAAAAGTGACATTGTTTTGTTTTTTAAAAAAACTGGATGTTATAAACAAAAAACATGCATAAAATTGTTGACGTTATTAATATATATATATATATATATAGTATATTAATATTCCTGAAATTCTTATATTAATTTATATCTGTCATTAAAAATAAGACTCATAATTATGTATTATTTCTACAATTAATTTCAAGCATTATGTTTTCTAGTGTGCTACCAAAAATTATAACTTTTTGTTAAATTGTGACTGTTATCCTTTTAGTCTTTGGGGCAAAATTTTTACTGGAATTTATGTATCACAACATATTCTTTTTAACCCTAAAGTTTCAAGAGGATTCAAGCAATATTTCTTTAAATAATTAACAAAAACTTCTGGATTTGAAAGTGTGCCTTCATTTATGTCGGTGACTGTAAATAGAATCCAGTTTAAAGTATACTACTTAAACGTCATATATCGATCAGGGGCTTAAAGACGTCTAATTAAAGTGGATTAATTAATTAGAGTTTGAATTAACCACATATTTAAAAAGTTTTAAATTAATAAACTAAATAATCAACAAACTAAAATCAATATTGCCTTTTATTTAACCAATGTATTGCACCCAAATTTTGGTGAAAATGATTTTTCTCTTTAAAGACTTGCAATATATTTTTAAAAGTGTCATCCCATTGACCTGCCATTTCAATAGATAATTATTTTATCACTTAAACTCAAGTTTAAAATATGCTTTTTAAAAGTTACCACCGTTCAGGGATTAAAAATTCCTCGAGTATAAATTAACCACAATCCAGAAATATTTTAAACTGATGATATAATTAAATAATCAACAAACTAAACTCAATATTTCAATAATCTACTCGTTTAGTATTGGAAAAGTGTCAGACCTAACCTCTAAGTTTAAACTTATGTGATAAAATGTAACATAATGACATTTCGATGATTATCTTTTGAACGTATTCTGGATGAATAATGACTTCGGGGAAAATAAATAGTTTCAACGACACGAGACGATTAAAATAAAATGATGGCTCACGATGCCCATGGAGGAAAGGCTTCTGTGCCCGATACTTTCTAATGAACTCGTCATTGGAGACAATCAGTAATGAAACTTATAAAGTGACTAATTACTTACAACTGGCCCACAGGAATTAATGAGGACGGCTTAAAACAGAGGACTTAATTCGAATATTCCCCACTTAATAGTTTTCGAAAGGGAACAAATTCGCGTTGAACAAGAGTTACTCCGCGAAATGAAAAATTCCAATTCTATCTCATTTGATTTTGGGATCTTATCTTAAAACCGGCCTTTCTCTTGTAGAGGATCCATCATGTACGTTACTATGGTAACGCCTAGCGTCCACCCCTTAAAGTAATTCATCGACCCTTCTCCCCCCCCCCCTCTACATTTTATGTTAGAAGAAAACTTTAAAATATCAGGGGCATGAAAGCAGGAGGAATAGCGCCCCTTTCGGGAAATATATCATCATTTGACAAGTGGTGAAAATCGATTAATTGTACAGCTAATTAATTAGATATTTTTAAAAATATTCGAAAGGCAATTTTCATCAAAAGTAAATCGAACCGAATGTTTTGGAATTCAATGTAGATTAAGTTACACTCCATAAAACTGCGGGTGTTTAGTTTCTCTTTAGTAAGATTTTCTCCATTTTGTTCAAATGAATGAATTTTGAATTAGCATGATTATTCAATCTTCTTTCAAAAATTTTAGCAAATGCTAATGATTTCTGACATCTTTCTCGAATTTTAAAAATCAAATGCGAAGGAGGTTTCTGAAATAAAGTTTTAACGACTTTTCCGAGATTAATCTTGTAGAAAAAAAATTACCTTGATTAAAATTAAATTAATGTATAAAAATAATGCAGACATTTGGACTTTTGGACTTTGTGAAGAATATTTAGTTGATTGTGATTTAAAATATACATTTTTCTAATTTTTCTATAATAATGATGATTTTTTTTTGGTAAAATCTGTAAAAATATTCATATAATATTCAATAATTTAATATAATTATAAGAGAGATATAAAAATAAAGGTAAATAATATTTCAGAGTCTTTTAAAATTTTAAACTTAAAATGTATTTGTTTGTTACCAATAGTTTTTAACAATTAAAATTGCAGCAAAATTTTTAATACTATGTATATTCTTATGCAAAATATAAATTTTTTATAAAATTCAATGAAAATTTTAATTTTATCTTTAACACAAAATTGGAAACATCTAACATTACAAATTGAGATGTTTTCTTTTAACGATGAGTCGACAATACATCATATAGTAATATTCTGCGAAATTAATTTAATTAGACATTTTTTTATTTACTAGTTTATTCTTCTGTCCGTTAATATTTTATTTATTTATCTTAATTGTAACGATATATGAAACTGATCTAATTTATTGACGTTCAATGTATACATTACACAGGTAAACAAAAAAAAATTTTTTTTTCGTGGTGTTTGAAATTTACACACTGATTTTGAATATTTTGGTGCTGCTAATTACAAAAACGCCATCCATTTTGTTCTAGTATAGCTCTGGTTTATGAGATATAATTATAATTATTATGAACATTATGACTATTAATAATAATTATAATAATGTTATTTTTATGACTATTACTATTTCTAGTATTATTATTATGATTTTTCATCTTATTTATTTATTTATTTTTTTCTTCTTATTAAAATATGATTGAAAATGATGAATGATACAGAGGGGCGAAAAATTGAAGTGAATAATTTCTTTGAAAATTTAAGAACTCCTAACTATGAAGAAGTAGTGGAAAATATGATCACTACTTTTTGTGCATGGTTGTAACATGAGAATTAAGCTACACTGTCTGCTCAGTATTATCACCGATTTCCACATGGTTAAAAGTATGGTATTTTTGACATATAACGTCGATAGGCTTATTATAACGTAGATAGGCTAAAAAGCTAGAGCTCATGCGGCAAAACTTAAAACATTTTTGTAATCAGTGACCCAATTATAGCCAGAAATTGGTCAAAATTGTTAGGCACCAAAACTACTGTTGACCAGTGTTATGCTTCACGATGTTCAGTCGGTAACAAAAGTGTCCGAACACTAGCAAAAATTCCTATGTAAAAAAAGTACACTTCATCCGGTTTTGCTAAATAAATCCTTATCGAATCATGTTCTTACACTGACTAAGAACAGGATTCGACAAGGATTTATTTAGCAAAACCGGATGAAGTGTACTTTTTTTATACATAGGAATTTTTGCTAGTGTTCGGACACTTTTGTTACAGACTGCAGAAAGGATTTCTATATAACTGTTATACAGATAGCTTCCAACTGAAAATGGTTTTAAAAAACATTATTGGCCATTAAAAGAAACGTAGAAAAGGGAATGTATCGTGTATGTTAAAAAATATACAAACAGAAATTTATATCACTATGTATTATGCTCCTTTAACCCATTCAGGGATGGTGGGATATATTATATTCGACTTAATTTTGATTCTTAATTGTGAAAATTCATCCCAGAAATGATTTACAGAGTTTTACTTTAATAAAAATAAAAACTACCATTTATTTAATTTTTATTTTGGAGGTGCTTGGAAATTCTGGTGATAGTTTATTTTAAATGAGCGAAATTACCTCGCCCCTTAAAGGTTAAAAAGATAAAAACTTCACATTATTTAGACGTACTATAAATCATTGATCATTAAAAATCAAATAAATAATTTTCATTGTCTACCATGTCATATATGTTCAAGAATATTTCCGAAATATTATTATGTATCTTTTGTCTTTATAAAGTTACAGCTTATTAATACAAGGGTCAATTTAATATTTTTGAGATAAGGCTAAATGGTACAAGTTAAACTTATCAAATTTTAGGAGTGTTTAAAGTAGTCTTTTCCAACATCAATACACCTTTGTAGGCGAATTTTACAATAATTAAAGGCTCCAAGGCATCCATTTCTTAGAATCGATGAAAAATATGCCCATATAGCCTAATCAATCTCCTCTTCGGACTGAAAACGACGAACACGTAAGTTTTTCTTTAGATTAAAAATAGCTAAAAGTCACACATAGTAAATGTGAGGAATAGGGTTGATGTTCTATCACTTTGATGTGTTTTCGTTCACTGTCAATCTTGTCTTATCATGGTAAAGTATGGAGCACCTTACATTCGCATTCAAAAAATGCTACCACGAAAATATCGAAGTCTTTCGATGGTCGAATGTGACATCATTCTGACGTAATATTTTAAAATAAATATAGGGTTTTAATCATTTAGTACACTGGAAAAAAATTATGATAGTAAAAATATCAAACAATTTCCATGTAGAATTAATGCGCAGAACTGCTGTAATGATATCTTTGGCGTTATAATTTCTGAAAACATATTTCTACGTCATTATTCGATGATCGGAACGTTTCGATGTATACGTGGTAGCAGCCTAAAGGATTTCTCAAAGGCGCTTTGCAGTTTAACAGTAAGCTGTAACTGTTTTCTGTCACTCCAGATTGATGGCTTTGACCTAACCTATATTTCTAAAGAAAACGGAATACATTACTTTTTATATTGCTCTGTAGTCTTTTCACCATTGTTGGTTTGTGTCATCTTTATAGACCAACACATTACTTTCTATACATGTTGGGAAGTCAAAAAACGGTATTTATGTTCAATCGCCAGTTATGATTTTAGAAATAAGACGGTATACACCATCATTATGTAATTTCAGGGTTTTTTTTTTACAGATTTTGACACGCTCCATTTTTTAATGTTTTGTTAAATTATAAGGAACCCAAGAACAAACTAAATTTCCCATATGCAGTTCATTATGAATGATTTTATGCATAGCTGCGGATGCAATTTTAAGTTCCTTCTGTATTATTTGATAAGTGCAGCGATAACCATCGATTAACATTTTTTGCGTGGCCGTTCTGGAACTACAGCTGACAAAAATTTTTCTGTATGTTCTTAATTGGGTACGTCAACGTCTACGAAATTCTGTAAACAATCTGAATACAACTTTGTTTTCGTAAGTTAATGTTGCAGATGTTAAAAGCGTTCTTCTTCATTTAACTCCACTTTCATATTACAGAAAATCATAGGCATATATTATACACTCTCGCGTAACTCCATTTACTTTTCTTTCAAAACTTATATTTTCTGTTAAAAATGAAGTGCTCAGAAATGAGTAAATGGGAATGCTAATTTTGAAATGAATAAATTTGTTTCAAAAAGGAAACATAGCTATGCCATTTATGAACTATCTTATGTTTTCAAACTAACAGATATTTACTTCATAACTTATTATAAATACTAGCGAGCTTCGCCCGCTAGCGGGTCAGTATTTTCAAATGAATCACTAAAATTGATGAATCACTAACAGTAACTTTTAGTGTTAAGCAAAGGAATTAAAAAAAAAAAAAAATCATTTCTGATTGGGTAAAAAGTCGGCCCGGGTCCCCACTGCCTTCGACAGCGCTGCCCCGTGCGCGCTGCATGCGCGTATTCCTTCCCTGACCCTCTGTCCCCCCCCCCCCTCAAAAAGAAAAAATTCTGATCGGGTAAAAACTCACACCGGGTCTCCACTGCCTTCGGCAGCGCAGACCCATGCGCGCTGCGCACGCACGTGTGAAGGTATACGCGCGCTACGCGCACATATTCCTTCTCAAATCAAATTTTTATTCTTAAGAAAAGAAAATGAAAAAAAAAAATCATTTCTCATTGGTTAAAAAGTCGGACCGGGTCCCCACTGCCTTCGGCAGCGCTGTCCCGTGCGCGCGGTGCACGCCTATATCTTCCCCACCCTTTCAGCCCTTCCTAATTAACCTACATATACCAATTTTGAACGGTCTAACTGAATTAGCTGAGATGCAAAAGAAAACCTAATCAGGACACCTCAAAACGTGCAAATCTGGTTAAAACTTTCGATAATATAAAAGAACTTTAATATATCTTTCGAATGATGTATTAAAAACAATTTAATCATAATTAGAAATTGAAATATTGAAATTTTAAAATATTACAGTGCCATCTGGCGGTAGAAATTTCTGTAATCTACTGTTCGATTTCAAACCAACAAAGCTATCTTATGATGTATCACTTATGGAATTATTTTAATTAGTAGCTCAGATACAAAAGAAAACCGATTCAGGAGACGTCAAAACATGTAAATGAAGCGAAATCTTGAATCCCGCTTTCGATAATGTAAAAGTACTTTAAAATATCTTTCGAATGATGTACTAAAAATAATTTAATCATAGTTAGAATTTGAAATACGCGTATTATAATAACATTTAATTTGCAATTAAATTGTACATTTTTTATTTATTCTCGAAACCCAATGATATTTGAACTGGAACTTCGTCTTGTGATGTTAAAAGTTTGTAGCAAGTTTGAATTAATTTTGAAGAAAATTGAAGCATTTTGAAATTTGCAATTTTTATTTCCAGTACAAAATCAGTAAAGCTGGAAGTAAAATCTATTTATTCCTTCGCCCGGCGCCATGGTAACCGAAATACGTCTATTGCGAAATTAATAGAACTGTTGTGATTTGTTGCCACCTTTTTTTTCATACTTTAGTTAATTTTAAAAAATCTAATTGCCCTATAGATAAGCTATTTAAACCTCCGGATTCAGAAAAATCGGACCTTTCATTTGATATCTTATTTGTAACGATACGACTGATATTTCTAATTTATTTTCCACTTTTTCCGTAAAAATGTCGCTTTTTAAGCATTTAATCATGAATTCTGGGTCATTTTTCGGTAGATATGGGTCGACGTTTTAATTAATATCTCCGCTAATTAGGGTCGCATCGCTTAGCGAATTATCGCGATGTCGAGATGAGGAAATTCTGCGTCTGTCGACACCGGTTTCGAAGCGCTGCGACCATTAGCGCCGGAGCTTTAGCTATGACAAGGCATTTCTCACAGACAGACAGACAGACAGACAGATGCGCACAGATTTTAATAATATAAGGAGATACTAAACGAAAATAAGTTCTCAAACAGAATTTTTACATATCTAAACAGAAAGTGCTCAAAAATAAATTTCACTCCCTCTAAATTTCAGAACTGTATTTCATGGTGGTTTTATAATAGTGTCCCGAATAATACACCAATAAAAATCTGTGTTTTGGGTTTCACGATGGTCCATGTCATTTTTTAGCATACCAATATACTCAATAAAGGATACATGTAATAATCGAATTTGAAAATATTTGCTTCGGTTGGTTAGGTTTTACGTCACACTAGTGCTGCGCATTGGGCAATAATATTTGTTTCAGAGTTATTATGGATATGTGACGTACTCAAAAGAGGAACAATTTTGTTTCTTTTTGATAAACCATTTTTTTTCAGTGTGCTGCAGCATCTAAATTACAGTCGGTAACAAAAGCGTCCGAACACTAGCAAAAATTCCTATGTAAAAAAAAGTACACTTAATACTGTTTTGTTATATAAATCCTTGTCGAATCCATGTCTTAGTCAGTGTAAGAACAGGATTCGAGAAGGATTTATTTAACAAAACAGTATTAAGTGTACTTTTTTTACATAGGAATTTTTGCTAGTGTTCGGACACGTTTGTTACCGACTGTACAAGGATCATATACGACGATAAAAAAAAAAAAAATACATATTAAAAAAAAAAAAAAAAAAAAAGAGAGAGAGAGAGAGAGAGAGAGAGAGTCTATCGTCTGCTACTGTCTCAAAAATTTCAGAATCACCCTCGTATTATTTTATATAATTTAAGGATTAAAATTTAATATTAAGCGACATATATTACGAGCAGTTTTCTACTATAGATACCACAAAAATTTATATTGCACTTTTTTTAATTGAGGAATTTTCCAAAAGTTGGATTTCTATCATATTTTTATGTCAAACTTGATTTTAGTAAATCTGTAGTTGTAACAATATATATATATATATATATATATATATATATATATATATATATATATATATATGTATATATATATTCAATACGCATAAATGAAAAGTATTGTGCACGATCGAAAAATTTTAAAGTTCACGTTTCATTAGAATGTGGTAGGAGAGGTTGCGCACATAGCGGATCTACGGGAATAGAAAAGTGGTCTAGTGCGACTTCAGATGGTTGTACAACATCAATAGTAAAGTGCCGACTTGAATGTGCATGTTGATTGTGTAATATACGTGTGTAAATTCTTCAAAGTAATTCCCTAAAGTAGAAATTAACTGTTATGAAATTTTACTCTTTAATTAATTAAAATAACACCAAATATGAATATATACAAGGAGATTCTATATACATACTATGAGCACATATGTGCTCATGAAATAAGAAAAAATAAAAATAACAGAATAAATACTTTTACACGGATGCGCCAGTTGCATCGTACATCAAGAGGCGAAGGTCAAAACTCCACTCACCGCCAAAACACTTTCTCCTGCTAACAGCGGCCCGGAAGGTTGGTTGGATGAATAAAAAACAACCGGGGAGTGGTTAGTTGTATGACATCCCCACGCTAACATTAAGATACGCAAAACGCATGAAAATCTGATAATTATTAGCAACCAACTGACACATAAATATTTAAACACATGAAGAAAGAAAAAAAAAAAAAAAAAAACACTGATAAAACACTACAAAATAAAAACAGATGTACAGATGTCTTGGTACAATACCGGATCAAGCATAGATATTTTAACACAAAAAATAAATGGAAAAGTAAAATAAATAATTCACAACAGATAAACAAATGCCTTGATACAATACTGGAATAATTAGTTATAACTAGCAGGCTACGCCCGCTTCGCTGGTCACTATTTTTAAATGAATCATTATAATTAACGAATTCTCAAAATTGCATTAATTTTTATCGTGTGAAACAAAAAAAGAAAAAAAAACTCTGATCGGGAAAAATGTCGTACCGGGTCCCCACTGCCTTCGGCAGCGTAGACCCGTGCGCGATGCACACGCACGAATGCATATATATGAGCGCTGCGCGCGCGTATTCCTTCATCACCCTTATGAATTCTCAAAATTCCATGTTGTTACTCATAAACATCTATTCTTAAGAAAAGGAATAATAATAAAAAAAAAAAATCATTTCTGATCGGGTAAAAACTCACACCGGGTCCACGCTGCCTTCGTCAGCGTAGACCCGTGTGCGCGCAGTGCTCACGAATTCATATATACGCTCGTTGCGCGCGCGTATTCCTTCACCACCCTTCCTGTCCCTCCTTAATTTTACACTCGAAAATATCCTCATTTGACTCGTAGGCACCCAAAATCTACATATACCAATTTTGAACAGTCTAACTCAATTTCTAACTTTTTGGCCCCCTTGAGGACATCTTAAAACATATAAATCAGGTGAAATCTCGAATAATTGCCATTAGCGCCCTCTATTGGATAAATTTAATGTAGGTTATTCGATAATATAAAAGTACTTTAAAATAACTTTCGAATGATGTATTAAAATTAATTAAATCATATTTAGAATTCAAAATATTGAAATTTTAAAATATTGTAGCGTCATCTGGTGTAGAAATATCTGTAATCTACTGTTCAATCCCAAATCAACAAAGCTTTAAAATGATGTATTACTTATGAAATTATTTTAATTAGTAGCTGAGATACAAAAGAAAACCTAATCAGGAGACCTTAAAACGTGTAAATCTGGTGAAATCTCGAATTCCACTTTCGATAATACAAAAGCTCTTTAAAATATCTTTCGAATGATGTATTAAAAACAATTTAATCATATTCAGAATTCGAAATATTGAAATTTTAGAATATTACAGAGCCATCTGGCGGTAGAAAATTCTGTAATCTACTGTTCAATTCCAAATCAACAAAGCTTTCAAATAATGTATTACTTATAAAATTATTTTAATTAGTAGCTGAGATACAAAAGAAAACCTAATCAGGACACCTTAAAACGTGTAAATCACGTGAAATCTCGAATTCCATTACTTACGGTAGTCAGTTAATGGAAGGTGACAGAAATTTGTGGCGTCTACTTTCAAATTTAATTCAAATAATTTTCAAAATGACATATTACTTTTGAAATTATGCTAATTAGAAGCTGAGATACAAAATGATATAAACACTATTATAAAACGACTTATGTCTGACTTTTTCGTGGTTTTCTCCGAAACTTGCGTAATTCCGGGCTAAATACAGTTAAAAATCAATAGTATGAAATGTGAAAGGAGTATCAGAATTCGAAACTCTGCAAAATATAAAATAATAATGGCGTTCTGGGTTTTATCCGGATATTTTCATGAAAATTGAACAGTAGCTTTATAATATGCTGTCTAAGCCGAATATTAATTCAAATATAACGTGAATGAAAATTTGAAAAAGTTTGAAAATTGCAATTTTTATTCCCACTGTAAAACACGTGACACTTGATCCGTTACTATCATTTCCTTCATCATGGCAGACGGTCGGCATTTGAAATGATGTTGCCACAAAAAATTCATACTTTAGTTAATTTTAAAAAATCTAATTGTGGTACCGATAAGCCGCTTGCACACTTAAATTCAGAAAAAATTCCCTTTTCATTTGGTATCGAAATCGTAACGATCGGACAAATATTTCTAATTTATTTTACACTTTTTCTAATTTTAACTCTGTTAAAATATCTATTTTTATGCAATGGCGGTGACTTCTCAGCCATTGAGATCGCTTTTAGATTAGGCATGATTTTACATTTTAATTAATATCTCCACAACTAATTAAAATTTTTAAATTCTGTTTTGAAGAGGAACTCAGAAATGTTCCAGAGCATCAGTATGTCAATTTTTGTACTTCCGCGTTCAATAGGGGCTGAACGTATAAAAGAACAGAATGACAGACAGACAGACAGACAGACAGACAGACAAACCTTTCCATTTATTATTATATAGATAGATACTAAACCCACAAAAAATAAATAAATAACTAAATAAAAGAGTAAATTTCTAAAAAGAACCAAAATCATTGTTAATTAGTAAAACTTATTATTGGCATAGTCTCGACAATCCATCAGCG
The DNA here is from genome assembly GCA_963930645.1 of Salticus scenicus. Taxonomy (NCBI): domain Eukaryota; kingdom Metazoa; phylum Arthropoda; class Arachnida; order Araneae; family Salticidae; genus Salticus; species Salticus scenicus. The sequence goes on from OZ005654.1 coordinate 320,161,805, forward strand.
TTTTTCAGTTTTGCACCAGGCAATGTAATATGTAAACATCATATATTTGTAAAGATAACGCCCACCGTTGGAATTTAGCAGATTAATATGTAGTTTCTTGTAAATATACAAGTCTGTAATAATCTCTATACGAGTTCCGAAAGCATAATTTTCAAATTTCTTGATAGACTATAGCACAGCATAGGCTTCACGTTCTATAGTAGACCAATTACGCTGTAGATTAGTAAGCTTCTGACTAATAAAGCTTATGGGACGTAGATTACCTTCGTCATCTCTTTGCAATACACAACATGCACCGACACCATATAAAATGGCATAGAATTGAATGGAAAAGGGTTTATTGGGATGTGGAGTATAAAGTTTAGGAGCTTCACACAACATTTCTTTATGTTGTCGAAAAGTATGTGTCTAGTCAGTATGTGTCCACTGTAAATTTTCTGGAATCTTCTTTTTAGTCAAATCGGTCAACGGTTTAGTAATTTCAGCATTGTCTTTTATGTAATTGCTATAAAGGTTTAAAAGACCAAGAGTGCTCTTTAAAGCTGTTTTAGTTTTCAGCGATTATTTTCTATGGCAAGTAACTTTTCAGGTTCGGATTGATGTCATCTGGATCCCATTATATGACTTAGATATTTAATCTCTGATCTGCACAGTACACATTTTTTAACGTTTACGGTAAATTTTAGTTCAGTCAACTTAGTTAAAATTGCATCTAAATGTTTAATATGTGATTCCCAATCATCAGAAAAAATCTTTATATCATCAAGATAAGCTTTACAATATTCGCAATGTTGATGTAGAGTTTCATTCATTATTTTCTGAAAACTTGCAGCCGAATTACGTAATCCGAAGGGCTTCACCTTACAGCGGTATTGAGAACGGTGTGTCTTAAAAGAAGTAAAATCCCGACGTTCTTCTTTCAAGGGTATTTCCCAATGTCCTTTTAACACATGTAAACAAGTAACAATGTTGACACCACCGATTTCATTAATTAGGTCTGTAATATTCTCCATAGGATAATCAAAAGACTTAGTTACCGAATTAGGCAAATGAAAATCTATACACAATCGTACGCTTCCATCCTTTTTAGCCATGCACACTACTGGATAAGCTATTTAAGCCTCACTTTGCTCAATAAGATATAAACTATCTAATTCTGCTATTTGTTTGTCAACCTCAGGTTTGAGTGACTCAGGTATTTTATACAGATAAGGTTTTTTCTTTTCATTTTCTGTTCAGTTTTGATAAGTTTTTTTCTTTTCATTTGATGAACTAGTATTACATAACTAGTATAAATTATTTAAATATATATTCATATACGCAAAATAGTTGAATAGTTTGCCATTAAAATTATTGCGAATTTCTAAAAAGTAGGTTCTTTTGAGATTGCCTAATTTAAAGTACTTTTAAATTTTTAAAATTAAATTTTAAAAGCCATTCAGTTCTTATATATATATATATATATATATATATATATATTATCGCAGGAAATTGACGTAAAATAGCATCTAATTATGATCTTCATTTTGATTTGAAGAATATAAATTTATTGCATTGTTAAATAATTCCTTGATACAGTTAGATATTAAAATGGCTACCTTCCTTACTATGTGAATACTTTTATACATCATTCTTCATTTAAATGATTAAAAATTAAGTACTAGTATATATACTGTAACCTCTTTATAGGTCTTTTTACCACTATATTTTTAGCTTCATCTGTATATTACTAAGCAGGTCTCTATATTTGAGTGTGAGTGTAGAAAACTGATATCCGATTTACTATATTCTTATTTTTATACTCTGTCCCCCATTCAAATCACTTGTGATTAACCTTAAAACTGTTGGTGCATATGCAATCCTTCTTCATGCATACATGCTCTTTAAAAACTCTCATCCTACTGCTGTAACCAATAGAAAAATCTGCGCGCTATACCTCATTGATATTCCCCTACGATTTGGTGACAGCGTTCTAGCAAACCGTAGAGTGCATACCATTTACATACACTTTTCTATGTCCAACGAGATAGGGGTGCATCAGATACTCGAATTCTTGGAGAAAAGAGGTTAATGCGGCAGAGAACCGAATGTAATTCTGCTTCACCACCCACGCCCTTTTTGGGAATCTATATCAAATCAATCACTCCAGGATCATGATTTTTGTTGTCAAATTGACCCCACTGAAAATTCTGTTGTTAAAGATATAACTTTCGCATAGTGATAAGGTTAGAAATGTCCTCTTCAAGGATTTAGAGAAATCTTTCTTTTTCTTTCTTTCTTTCTTTTTTTTAGAATAATCAGGTCTCTCGTATAAAAGAAAATCAGAGACACAGAGAAATAGGTTGAGATCAGATAATATTTAGAAAACACCTGAAATATGTTTCGTTTTATTTTTGCTATTCATTTGATAAATATTGTTGAGAAATATTGCATTTAATTTGATATTTAAGAAACTTGTTCATTATATTTTTCTATAAATAAACGATTTTAGTTAATACAGGGTTGAAAAGATGAGATTACAAAAAAAAAAAAAAGTACAATTTAAGTTTTTTTTTTTTTTTACTTTAAAATTAATTTTTTTAGTGCTCGTACTTACATGAATCCTGTTATTACTTAAAAAATATGTTTCGTTAATTACTGAAAAGGAGTGATAAAGCATTATAATAAAATAATATCGACAATTCTCAATTGTAATTGTAAATATCTCGATAATGGAAACTACATGTTCATTTTCAGACATAAGGCAAAGAAGTTACAAAGGTGTCTTGCTTTGAAATTCTTCAGCTTTAATAGGATATGTGATGTTGATGAATGAAACTGGCCAAGAATTAATAAAAAAAAAAAAAAAAGAAAAAAAAAAAAAAAAAGAAAGGAAAAAGAGCAGAAGAAAGAAAAAGAAAACTGTAAGTAATAGTTAACATTTAGAAGAAAAAAAGTGTCAATTACTTATTGCTTTGGATTTGGATTCATGAAGATATTTTTTCTAAAAACAAATAATCCAATCTTCGATTTGAACCAGGGAATTTCTATATTAACATAGTAAGGTTGTATATTTACATATAACTACATATTAATTTAATAAAGTTACATGTTATCATTTTAACTCTTTTAGCACCAATGCGGCATGTAAATCCCATGCTGCAAGCTTTCGTGTGCCTGATATATCCCAGTTTACATATCAACTTTTTTTTTTTTTTTTGTTACATAAAATTTTATTGACAGCTAGTTTTCTATGAAATCGTGATTTCGTGCGAGAAGAATCCATCCTCCTTTTAAAATCATTGAAAATTTATTAACATTTTAGGCTCTAATGTAACATGTAAATAGTATGACCATACGTTTTCGAAATTCGAAGACATTCCCTATTTTGAGTTCATTTTTCTAAATTTTGAAAAATTGTAACAAGAAAATTATCTATCATATTCATTAACGTTTCGGTCCTTATTTACTTTCGTAATTGAATAATAGTAACATTTTTTAATGCTATTCCATGAACATTAATATGACCAACATAGAAATCCCATAGAAATTGCATTGAGATTTATAGCTATCCACTGCCGTAATATAATTTGCATAAAAGTTTAAATATCGTTTAAATCTCATTTTATAGAAAAGCACTGTTCTGATGGGTTTAATACCACTACTTGATGTTTACCCCGTTATGACAACGGAGACGTTGCAGATGACAGTTTTATTATAAATATCCCACAAGTTACACGTTATCAGCATTATATTGTGTTTTGTTGTTGATTTTGGAATCATTTGTACAGTGTTTATAAACATTTTCCAGTTATGTTCATTGTTTAGTAGAACCGGGAATTATAATTGTTTTATTTCATTTTTAATTAAAATTATCACATCAATTGCGTATTCATCACATCGTCACATGCATATAAGAGTATAATTCTCAATGTTCTTTTTAATTGGGATATTTATATTCCATTTATTTTTAGAGCTTTTCAAAGAAGATGAGTGATGATGAGCATTTTGCCAATTAATTTGATCCAACTATCTTCAGGAGAATAACTATAGATATAAAATATTAAAAAAAAATTATAATTGTCCCCAAAAGGGTTAAATTAAAATCTCTTAATAAAACTTTAGGAACCTTTTTGCAAAGTCATGCTTCACGAAAGCGAAACACGTATTTCATTCATTCACTGATCACATTTAATCACAGATTTAACTTTTTAGCACTAGCATTCTTTTAATATTTATTCAAAACTTGATTTCAATTATAAAATGCCCTCTCCTTTTGATAATGTTTAATCTCATTCTTTGCATGCGATTTTTTTTTTAATCAAGTAGATGTCTCTTGATCTCATCAGGAATTAAAAGCATCGGAATAACAGAATAAAAGTCTCTTGCATCAACTAATCAGAAATATTAATTAAGAGATTGTATCTCATTCTAACCGCTCACACTAATCAAGACATCTCTTATTAACCTTTTCTAACAAAGAGAAGAGAAATTAAACAAATAACCATCAACATGTGTTTCTCTTTTGTTAATACGGACGTCTTCCAACGGTTTTGAATAAGGCTATGAATCTGAGAAAAAGAGATAAAAAGGTTCACCAGAATGCCAGATGTAACAATTTTTGCGCTTGCTAACCATTTAGCTCATTATACACACTAGTCTCGTCGACAACGGATGTTAGGTTTCGAGATAACCAAGGTAGGATACATAACTCAACTCTTTTTATTGTGACGTGAAGATTTTAGTTCTTTTATCGGAGAGTTTTCGAACCAACAACGAGTGTTTTCGTTAAACATTTGTTCGATTGTTCTTGTCCCGTAGTAAAAAGCTGATAAATACGGGTTAGTGACAAATTTAACTGACGGGAAGCCATATATTCTTTTTAAAAAATGAAGATCTTGTTTGTGTGAAGCTAGAAATGTACTTTGTTTCAAAGCAGTCGAAAAAGATTAGCTTAAAAAGACATGAAGAGACTAGAAATAAAGTGATTATTTAGAAAACAAATATGTGTACTTGCATGGAATCTTAATGGTTTTTATTTTGCAAAACATTATATGTTTAAGAAAAATACATATAAGGCGCAATTAAAAATAATTTTGTCTTTTTTGTTTTTAATGTAAACAAACGTATTTCATTTCTAGCCTTTTTAAAATACATTTTAAAATACACACACACACACACACATATATGTAATTTTTTTTAAAGATATCGGGAAATCTCGCAAAAGTTTGCTATTAGCTTTCATTTAAAAATGTAAACTATTTTGAAGCATGGAAGACAAAATTTTCGTTAAAAATAGTTTATAAAGTAATGTTTTTGTCATTATTTTAAATTACCAAAGCTGTATGACGATCAAAATTTTATTGTTTTTAATTATCACTATGGAAAAAATAATTTATTGTTCTTCTATTAATCGGATATTTTCATTTTCCTCTGAAAAAAAACTAAATATATAAGTATTAAAATTAAAAACTAGTTGGCATAGGTGGACTCTGCTCAGTTCCCCATCATATTTATGTTCTTATAAATTTCTAGTGCGAGACATATTATAATCATGTTAAAAGAAATGAATTTGACCAAAGCTTGATATTATGACAGAATGAAATCCCCGCCTAATAGGCTATCCACCGTTCACTTCGATATATATATCTTATTCTATTCTATTAATTTATTTTATCAGGGTCAATTCCGTTGTTTAGTTTTCATCCTACTATTTCCAATGCAATAATCCTCAAAATTCATATTTATATGAAAAATTTACAATTTCGCTATGTTGATAAAATCGTAAATTACGAATGATTTAAGAAATTTTCCTATTAGAATATTTGTATTCAATCATGTTCAAACAAATATCATAAATGTAATTTTGAAGTTGTCTAATGTATTTACGATCCTCAAAATGGAAATTTATGCTCAATTTTGCCTTATTCTGACATGTTAAGTAAATCGTAAATTCCAAATAACTTACGAATTTTTTAAATTGGAAAAATCGTAGTCTATGATATTCATGCCAGTATCCTAAATAATATTTCGAAAGTGGTTTGACATCTTTACGATGAAAATATCCCTCAAGATTGACGTTTATGTGAAATTTTGCTCTATTCAGCCATGTTAAGAAATTCGTAAATTTCCAATAACTTACGAAATCTTTATATTGGAAAATTCATAGTCATTAATAATCATGCCAGTGTCCTAAATAATATTTCAAAAGTAGTCTGACATCTTTACGATGAAAATATCTCTCAAAATTGACGTTTATGTGAAATTTTGCTCTATACTGCCATGTTAAAAAATTCTTAAATTTCCAATAACTTGCGAAATTTCCAAAGCAGCATATTTATAGTTACTGATGTTCATTCCGGCATCAAAACTGATATTTTAAAACTGGTCTGACATTTTTACAGTAAAAAGTTTCCATTAAATGCACGTTTAAGTGAATTTTTGTCCTATTCTCCCATGTTAAGAAAATCGTAAATTTCTAATAACTTACGAAGTTTTTAAATTCGAATGTTGCAAATGAATAGGGTTCTTGCCAGTGTCGAAAGTAATATTTTAAAACTGATCTGACCTCTCTGCGATCATTTGTTCGTGAGATATCGTGTTAACGGACTAACACACTAACGGACTGACACACTGACACACTGACACACTAACAGACACCCTACAGACAGACACCATAGAAATTTTGTCATTTTCGGAATCCCCACACCTGAAAACGTGTAGAAAAGTCAAAAAACCGAGGTCGAAAATTTTCACGATTACCTAAGTTCCCCATACCTATAGTATGATGGGGAACTAATGATGATTTCATAACACAAATTCAGATGAATATCTAAATGTTAAACGAAGAATAAAGCTATTTTTTACACGCACACACACACACACACACACACACACAAAAAAAAAAAAAAAAGAAGTACAAACTTGTGTTAGCAATAGGGATATATCCTGCCGCATATTTGATGATTGAATTTTTACACAAAATTTAGAGAGTTTATTTTTTACAGTATTAATAAATCTATTTGTGTTTCTCACAGGCATTTGACTGTTTTGCAAATTTTCATTACTACATGTTTTTTATGCATTATTTATTATGCAAATAATATATTAAGATCAATTCATTATTAATAATGTAAAGAAATGTGCACGTTCTATTTTTTTTTTTTTTTTAAGTATTATTGATTAAAAACAAATATTGTAGTTGACATTATCGGGAATGATTTTTTTTTCAGAAAGTTAATTCAATAGTCCGATTAAATGGTTGTCGCTTCAGCTTTTATGCTACACTCGTGCTTACTGCTTTTTATAGATGAAGAATAGTAGTTAATTATTTAGACCTGAAAACAGTTGTTGTTTGTTAGAAATTCATAGTGTTTATACACAGAATTTTCATTCTTTATTCATTACCAGTTTTAGGTATATTTACCTACAACAGATTTTACTTTGTATCTATATTAATAAAATCAGACTTTTGTCAGTAAATTTGTCAGAACCAAAATAATTCCCGATGTCTTCACGTTTCACATATCACGAAAGCCGATAATGACTTCAAAAAACTTTGTCTGTGTGTCTGTGTGTGTCATGGTGTCCGTATGTCTGTAACACTATTTTTGTCCGGGCATCACTTGAGAACAGCTGGACAGAATTCAATGGCGCTTGGCAGAAATTTAGATCTTTACTCAACTTAAAATTATATCTATCAACATTTTCGAAATTCCTCTTTGATCCCCCCTGGGGAGGATGGGGAAATGTCAAAACCACGTTTCTAAGCATAACTCGGCTCCAAATTACTACACAGCAAAAAAACTGCACAGGAGGAGACTAGACATGAGTACAAATAAAATACTATCTGTGATTTGGGAATTTTCTATTTTTAAGGAGAGGGAGGGAAAAATCGACTTTTGGCGGGAAATTTCGCAAATTCCGGATTTTTGAGTAGAATTCTACCAATAATGGAACAAAGATGTTGAAAAAAAGTATATGACTTTCTTAGAAAATTTCCAAAAACACATCTTATTAATTAATTATTTTTTCTTTTTTTTTTTTTTTTTTTTTTTTTTTTGGGGGGGGGGGGGTTACGAGGGGGCAAAATCGAGACTTACCTTTTAGCGCTAAATTTGTCCTGAGAAATCTATGGAAGCTGCGGTCACGAATTTTGGTGATTGGATTGTTTATATGTATCCGACACATAAAGTGATGGAATTTATCGATATTACCCCTGTTTCCCTCAGGGAAGGACAGAAGGTAAAAACACATTTTGTAAGCATAATTCGGCTTCAAATTACTTCACAGTGAAGAAATTGCACATGAAGAGACTACACATGAGTACAAATGAAACATTATCTGCGATTTAGGAAATTTTTATTTTTAGGGGAGGGAAAAGGAAAATCGATTTTTGGTGGGAAATCGAGGGTGTGTGTTACGAAAGGCAAATTAGAGACACCTCTTTTAGCGCTAAATTTTTCTTGGAAAATTTGTGAGAACTGCGGTCACAAAGTTTGGTGCTTGGATTATATATATGTATCTGAACACTAAAGTAACGGGATTTATTGAAATTCCCCTCTTTTTCCCCTGGGGGGGGGGTAGGAAGCAAAAAAATGTTTGTAAGTATAACTCGGCTCGAAATTACTTCACGGTGAAGAAATTGCAACTGAGGAGACTAGACTTGAGTATGAATAAAACATTATGTACAATTTTGGAATTCTTTATTCTTACAGGACGGAAAAATCGTTTTTTGGGGGAAATTTCAGAAATTCCGGATTTTTGAGTAGAGCTCTACTAAAAATGATACAAAGGTATTGAAAACAGCCATTTGTCTTCTTTAGGATATTTCCCAAAATAAATTTTCGTTTTTTTTTTTGTATTTTTCGATTTTTTTTTCTTTTTTTTTTTTTTTTTTTGGGGGGGGGGGGGGGTTACGAAGTAGCAAATTCGCCCCCCCCCTCCTTTTTAGTGCTAAATTTGTCTTGGGAAATCTCTGGGATCTGCGGACATTCGCAAAACTTCGAACTTACCCTTTGGGAAAAGGGAAGTAACAAGTGGTTAAGTTGCTGCCGAAGGCAGTGGGGACCCGGATTCCTCACGTTGCGAGCGGAAAAAACCTCTACCGAACACAGTGGGAACTTTAAGTTAGGCTATTAATAATGATATGGAGTTTTGAAAACTCATTTAAATAGTGCCCAGCGAAGCGGGCAAAGCCTTCTAGTTAGCAATATAAATGTTTGTTTGATCATTTTGTCATACATTAATATACATTTTGTCATACATTGATTTGTCATGCATTAATAATACACATTCTCATATAATATCTCATAAGAAAATGCAATATATACACATATTTTTTTAGTGATAAGAACATAAGCATAGTACTAAGAAGAAACATTTTTTCTTAATATATCAAGGCCTGGTCGTAATTTGATATATACTCCATTATTTCGTGTTATATTCTTTATTAAAATTTATGATTAGAGAAATAAATTTTTCTAAAGATTATAAAGCGTATTAAAGTAAAAAATGTAGATTAAATACGTAAGATCAAAGAGCATTAAAAAAAAAAAAAATAAGAAAATAGCGAAATCCTCATTAACAATTCTAAAACTTAACATATAGGACTCTTTTTAAATTTTAATGAGAACCTAAATTAAATGTCAGGTTATACTGATAAAATTAATAAAACTATTGTCTGCTAGTATTCCCAAGAAATGTTTAAGTGTTAACATTATAAAATACAAGTTAGGTAATATGCGTCATACTTGTAAATCCTGAAATCATTCCATATTTCTTGCAAATTGTATTTCATTTTTAATTTTTTTTTCTAACTTTATTCTTGTTCATTCATCGACGTTTATAAAACATTTTTTTTTTTCAAAACTATTATAATTATTTTTAACTGCAAATGAAAATACCATGGGTGTGCAAATTTGTCTCACTTGGCTTCTAAAATGTCTTAGTGTTTAAAGAAAAATGGAATTAAAGAAATTGAGATGCATTAAAATATAAATTAACATGCTTCAGAAATAAGTGCAACGTAACTCCATAATTTTGTCTGCAAACAGACTTCCACTGCTGGTAAACCATTCTTGAAGCTAAACAAAATCATTTCCTCATCCAACGAAATGAACATTTCAAAAATGAACTTTTGAAAACATTTAGTAATTCAGGGAACAAATAGTTAAAAATACATGATACCTCTTTCTTTTTTTTTTCCTCTCTGAGATTCAATTTATAATTTTGCTAATTAAAAAATGATAATAAATTCTTCTATATGAATGAAAACAGACACGGGATACAATAACTCAAACTCATAGAAAAAATTCATTTATTTGTTCTTGGATAATCGTTGGGAAACTTTTTTAAAGTCTAGTTGAGCAGCCTATAATCATCTATTTTTTCATAGAGTGTGTATTCGTAAATGAATGGAATTTAAGAAACTGTTTAATGACTGCCTTTTCTGTTATGAATGCCCAAGCGAGTGACTAGTGAGCACATGTTTTACAGCATCAGAATACAAATATATATGTATTTTTTAAAAAGTCATGAATATATCTTAAGTTTCAAGCAAAACGCGTTCGTTATTGTTCGGAATCAAAGCACATACAGCGCATGACATCTTCTAAATACTTAATGTATACATAGATATAGTAATAAGACATAGATTGATAATCGAACGGGAAAAAGTGATTCCTTCTTACTCGGGGAAAGACTAATGGCTGTCATTCCCCGAGTAAATGCACACGGATAATTTAGCAAATAAAATTTATGAAAAATTTATGTACTAAAGGGGAATGAAAAACTTCAGATACAGTTTCATAATTATTATTATTATTAATTTTACCATATCTATTAATTTAGTTAATATTTAAACTCTTTTTCAATACTAAAACTAGCGTTCTTTATCTGCGCCGCTGCTAACTATATTTTAAAGAAATTCTATGTTACTTCCTAATATAAAATCTTAAATAATATCAAACTTTAAAAAAGTATTCCATTAAAAATCAAAACAGTATTCAAATCATAATAACAACATAGCAACTAATTATAAAAATTATACTTTTCCTTATTTAGTCAAATACAATTTACTTTTATGATAACTTATTTCATTTCTTTTCATATATTTATTAGAATAATTAAAAGCCAAGCAATATTTTGATATTTTGGACATTCATCAACATTCTATTCTATTACTAGTTCCCGAGTTTTATACTCTTCGTACTATCCAATGGCTGATGCAAATTTTCTTTTCGTATATATATATATATATATATATATATATACATACATATGTACTGATGGAATATATTAATAACGGTGACAAAGAAACAGAAGCACATTGTATTATTCAACGTTTCCTCCGAATGCACAGTGGTCGGAATTTCAAAAAAGCTGGCCAAAAGTCGAAAAATTTAGGCGCGTCTTTAGACGTAAGTACCGCGGAAATACCTTCAGAGGGAGCCACTGAATGAAACTGTGAGGTGGAAAATTTATTCTATCTACATATTTCTAAGTGTAGGCTGGCGGAAAACGTGACAGTTTTTTCTTTTTAATTGTTAATGCATTTTAACAGTTAAACAAATAGTGTTTCTCGGAAAATTTCGCAACAACAACATTCAACAAAATATGGCCGACAATTGTGGAGGTTAGTAGATAATATTTATGCTGTATTCCTATTTTTTTTCATTAAGTGATCTCCTGAGCGGCTTTTTGAAGTTAACCTCAATTATAACATAATCAAAAGTTTCAAAGTATGGAAACTTTTTTATCTCGCAAGATCCCGCATTGATTCAAAGTGGAGAGTGTTAAGGGATGTCCATTTTATTCAGCCGTTAAAGAATTGGATGCCCCCGCCTGCCCCTGTATGTGTAAAAGCGTTTTAACTTTTTAATTTAATTTTTACTTTTTAATTTACTTTTTTAATTTTTTGAACTTTGGTCTGCCATATTGGATCCGCCATCTTGTTTTTGAGTGCAAGATCACTTTTTTTTTTTATAAAAACTGATATCAAATTTGAATTTAGCGCCCTCAAAAACCCTTAAATGTGAAAATTATCCTTCATCTATCAATTTTTTGATTTTTGATCCGCCATATTGGATTCGCCATCTTGTTTTTGAGTGTAATATCACTTTTTTTATGAAAACTAACGTCAAATTTGAATTCAGTGCCCTCAAAAACCCCTTAATGTAAGAATTATCCATCTTATATTAATTTTTTAATTTTTTGTCTGCCATATTGGATCCGCCATCTTGTTTTTGAGTTTGCCTTTGAAGTTTTCAAAAAACCAATGTCAGATTCGGATTCAGCGACCTCGAAAACATATATATACATCACAATTTCACTTGTTTTCTTTAATTTCGACTTTTGGCCAGCTTTTTTGAAATTCCGACCACTGTGGAATGTGTACAAAGATATTCTTGTTATTTCGCGATTTCTTTTGCAGAAAGTTGGAATACGACCAGTATATGAGTAATTTCATTGAACGTTCTAATCTTTCAACTGTACAGCAATCTGGGTCACATATTAATACATCTTTGCTAAAGTCTTTGCTAATATGTATATGGTCTTCCTGATGTGAATTATCAAGCAGCGAGAGGAAATTTAAGTTGTTAGACGCAAGTGTAGCTTCTTCGACAATTAGCACATATGCGAGGACGTTCAGTAGTAATGCAGTCTCATAAAATAATTTTTATGATTGTGGAAGAATTGAGATCCAAAAGAGTTTCTATTATTCTAAGGAACTTGTACGTTCTATCCAAATTCACATAAACTCTGATAGCATCAAAAGATCTACTTTTACAAATCTGAATAAGCTGTAACATCACAGCGAGCTAAGTTTATTCCAAGAAGCATGCAAAATTCATCCATGGTCAACAATTAGTTATTAAGGAAAGAAAATAATCTGGTGTGTCACTCACATAACTTTCTCTTACCCTGAAATTTAATACTATAAATACAGGTTGGAGATTAAGAGGTAAGATAACGAGTACTGCCATGCAAACCTATGTTAAACAATTCAAATTAGGCTTCGGAAGAGTTTTATATGATAATTAGTTCTGTGTGAGAGGGGCGGTAGCCCCCCTCAACGCCCCGTTTCATTAATGTACAAAAAACAAGCGATGAATATTTAGCTTAAAACATACATTATTTATCATATCTCTATGAAGAATTTATTTCAATTCCCGAACAGCTTTCCTGGAAATGGTAAATATTATTTGTAAAGCACATTCGCTAACAACAAATAACTAGTGTGTTGTGGCCACCACACGACTTTCTTCTATATTTTCCTATACAAATTCACCCAGTAAAAATAATTTATTAAAATTATTATTTAAAAAAATATCTTCCGTGATAATGTACACGGTTTCCATATTAGATAAGTAGTATAACATTAAATATCTAAAAAAATGTTGAATTTATTATCAATATTACATTTAAATTCTTTTTTTTTTTGTTGTTGTTAAAAATGAAAAAAATCGATAACTTTATTTTAAATTATCGCAGATAGATGGTTCAACCATTCGTTTTAAAGGTATTGGCGAGCTCTTTTGAAAGATACCCATCATGAAAATTTACTCCTCTCTAGAGGGGACTACCCCCCTCGGCGAGGTTCCTACATAGGAGGCGAGGAGGCGAGGCTCCTACATACACAATTTTTTTTCCCAGTCGACTATCTCTATTACACAAAATGTATATCCGTTTCATTTGGTTTAATGCAGTCTATAGATGTTAAACTCTACTTACCTGTAATTTCCCCCATAGACGTAATGTATTTGAATACTTTTGATTGTCCCTGTACACGAATCATTTGCTTCCTCTCAACGAAAAGCTTAGTATAGCATTCCTATATGATACACATTTATAATACCGAGTTTGAATTTCTACTACTATTTGTTCTTGAGATATGCTGATAACAGACACACAAACCATTCGCTAAAAACATGATTTTCGTATTCAGGGGACCTCAGAACATGTAAATATAACAAAAACTTCACGTTCCAAAATTTAACCGTAAAACAATACTTTCTCGACCCTATAGGTAAGAGCAAGTAAAAATAATGAAAATGAAAGAGAACGTGAATTGTTTGTTAGGAGCTCGAGAAGAAATTAAATCTCGGTTATTCTATGAATTTTGAGTTGGATTTTTTTCTCTCAAGTATGTTGATTTTGAGAACTGCTTTCCAACTTTTGGCGAATTGTAAACTATATGGTCTGTAAATTATAACTCTCAAATTGAGTGTCTGAAATACAAATAGTGTAAATACGAGTGAAATTAAACTGAACACTGATTTTTTAAAAAAAAAGTTGAGTTATTTCGTGCGAAATACACTACAGAATTTTGAAAGTAACCCATTTAGTACAACGAAGTACGCTACAACGCACACGCTCAAATATTCAATTAGTCTGGCCGGGTCTGGTTATTATACAACCTTTGAATTATTTTTCCGTTTCGATATCTCAGAAATTATAGATGTCATGAACAGTTCCTACTATCAATAATTAACCACGTCGCTTTCTGAAGTCAAATTTCTGTAACAAAAAATGTTTACTTTGATACCATTTACCATCCTTTAAAATATAATTTCTTCAAGACCATTTATAGGAATTATAAGAAGCGTAAATTTAAACAACTGTGTTTTTGACAATGTTGTATTTTTGTTATTAATTCATAATTTTTCACATTAATTGATTAATTATTTATAAAATAAAAACTGTCTTTTCATTTTATAAATTATAGGACTTATTATAAATTATAAAAGATAGGGATTATGAATTTGTAACCCAAAAGGAGATAATTTCAGATGAAAATTAGAGATATTATGGTAAAATAATATTTATTAAATTCAAGGCCAACCATACACTGATATTTTGTAATATGCCAACTTGCATTCTTCCAACTGAAAATTACAGATTTTACTGAAAAATAATATTTAATTAAATTCAAGGTCAGGATTATTTTTTAAGTTAGTTTTATGCTTGTTATTATTTTATAGATCATCTGGAATAAAGATGCCTGCAAACATTAATTTTGAAGGTTTTTTGGTATAATTTAAATATATAATTACAACTGCAAATGACCTTGGCATGAAAATAAAGTCTAACAAAGGTAAGCTTTTTATTTTATTTTATTTTATTTTATTTTATTTTATCAACACAAACTAAAGAAAATTTGTTTTAAACATTATTAATATTATTATTATAAAAGAATACTTTCACATTAGAAACAATTGTAGGTCTTTATAAAGTAAGGACATGACCACTACGAATCTGGTCCTTAATGTATGTAAATGCATGAAGGAGAAGAAATGTTACTATTTTCTTTCACCACTGTGGTCGCCTACACAAGGCCAATTCAGTCAAATGTAGCGCTTTTTTCTTTGATAAAAGCTGATAATGTAAGGGCGTGTTACAAATTTCTCCAACACGTACGCCAATATATCCTCAGAGTCGAGCGTTAATCACTATAAAAAATATTGAGTCGTCGCCCTTGCTTTACGTGAGGAGAGGTCTTAGATTAAACACACGATAAGCACATGTCAAATGAGTGTTCTAACTAAAGACCCGTTTTTCACGCTGCTTACTATAAATTTTTCTGTAATGTATTAGAATTAACACGACTTTTGCAATGTTAATTTCATTTGTTAATCCTTAGCTGGCAGTGAAAAGTCATAAATGATTCCAAACAGAAAAGGAAGAGAAAAAAACAAAGAATCATGTTATGTATACTAATTTGAAGTTTTACAGAAACAGTAAGAAAACGTAACTAATTGAATTGTCTTGTTATTTTTGATCTAATTTTTTTTTCTTGTATTCTGAAAATGGAAATCTTTCTAAATTGTTGGAGAGAAAAGAATTATTTCGTCATTAGTTATTAATGATGGCATTAAAAATAATGGTTTGGCTAGAATAACATTTTTTATGTGAAATTTATTAAACGTTTTATTTTCATATTTATTATTTTATTTTTAAGCTATAGTAACATATATGAACATTTTTAAACATTTCTTCGTATTATAAATAAAAATCATTTTACAAACACCATAACAGGATTGATAAACTCTTTTTTCATGCGCCCATTTTAATGTGAGAAATTTCCATTAAAATACACCAACATTTATCCTTTATAGGTTTCCTTTATCTATTATGATGCACGTACGTCATTTTTCTCTTATCTGAGTATGCAGATGCCAGTTTATTCTATTTTGGCTCCAAACTTTGCCACAGAAAATCACACAAAGGTAATTTGAATTGGCATGTTCTCACTTCTTACATGTCAAATAAAAGTTTTCCTTTAAAAAAAACTGTATTAATAATACTTGCGGTAGCTCAATGAAAAAAAAAAAAAAAACCCTTTATGGTGTAACTTGATTACAAAGAAAACTAAAGTGTAAAAATGCGAAATTGTTTGAAAGAAAAAAAGTCTATATAAAGATCAATGAAAGAGAGATAAATGTTGATGAAAATAAGATTCCTTTGCTCAGTATGCATGAAGAGCATAGACCACTAGTTTATTTAATTTGTTTAAAATATTTATTTATTTTTTAAGCTTATTCAAAAAAAATAAAAGATAAATAAAAATAAAAGTCTTTTATATGCCGGGAGAAACGATCCTTTGAAACCTATAAGTTTTTCACCATGAAATATAAAACCGTTTTGCGAGGTAATAAGATACATGCATTTAGTTTATTTGCCGAGTGTTCGATCGTACCGGAATAATTCAAGACACAATAATTCATGACACAATAATTCAAGAATTCATAATTCAAGACACAATAATTCAAGACACAATAAGTAAAATTAAGTTTAATAAACTCCGAAATATTATTCAATTAACGACAAAGAAAAATCTACATGTTGATCAAAATGATACTTTAAGTAAAATTCGACTTATCATTTACATTTTGAACTACACATTTGCTTTTACCTCATTAAAGAAAAGTCTCTCAGATAATGAAAAGATTTGTGTAACTAAATTTTGACTTAATATGTGGCGAAATCTGTCGGATAAATATAGTTATAAACTTTTTACACTTTAGGATTTTTTTTTTTTTTTTCTTTTTTTTAACAAAAAAGCATGAATGTTTGAGATGTTAGATTAGATAAAAAATGACAGAAGTCTCTATGTGGAAATAAAAAGTGCAAATTTCCAAATTGTAAAGGATACACACTGACAAAGTGTGGAAAATGTTGCTTTCAATTATCCTCTAATAAAAATAATTTGTTAAAAATTATAATTTGTTAAAAAATAATTTGTTTCCACACTGTCCTTAAGTAAGAAATTTGTACTTATACTTCGCATAGGTATCATGAAGTGACCATTTTAATTTGCACTGCAGAATAATTTTTATAATCTTTTCCATTGATTTTTGAATTTATAACGTTAATAACATATGTTTAAAGTATTATGGAAATTCTTTATCATTTAGTTTTAATAATTCTTGTATCCTTAACATCATAAAATTTTATAAAAGAAAATTGTGTTTTTCATTTAAACTCTAGTTTACAAACAGCAACAAGCTGTCTTTTAACCAGAAACCTTACTGAAACAGAAATTCTGGAGTGACTCCACTCGACTTTCCGAACATTGAGTAATTAACGATTGTATAAATAAATTAAAATGAGATAAATCGTTCAATAAGCAAAAGAGAAAATTATAATAGTGTGTATGAATACTTTTCTTCATCTAGTATGATGTTTAGTTTAACACTATTGCGCTTCAAATAATTTTAGCCCATATATCATAATGATAAATTTTCGTTGTGTCCATGTAAAAATCTATAAGTTCTAGACTCAGAAACCTTTGGACATCACCTAACTGCCTGGTGTCGGCCAAGCTTAACGGGTTTCATGTGCTGAATATATATAAGTTCTAGACTCACCAAAATCTATAAAGTTTGTACGATGGTTACCTATAACATGCATAAAAATTTTCAGATCAATCAGATGAGGCATTTTGACGCTATTGCATTTTAAATAATTTGAGCCTATAAGCCACAATGATAAAGTATTTTTTCTGTTCCTGTAAAAAAACTATAAGAATTAGATTCACCAAAATCTATATGGTATCTGCGACTGTGACCTGTAACATGTGTATGAATTTTCACTTCATTCAAATATGGAGTTTAGACGCAATCGCACTTTAAATAACTTAAGCCCATAGGGCATAATGATAAAACAATTTTTTTTTGTGTCTCTGTAAAAACTTATAAGTGCTAGAATCACCAGAATATTTATGCTTCATGCGACGATGACCTACAGTATGTATATAAATTTCAACTCAATCGGATAAAGCATTTAGAAGCTAATGATTTCAGCCCATAGGCCATAATGATAAAGATTTTTTGTTGTGTCACTGTAAAAAAAACTATAAGTACTAGATTAACCAAAAATTATATAGTGTGAGCAACGATGACCTTTAACATGTATATAAATTTTCAGCTCATTCTGAAAAAGACGTATAGACGCTATCGCAATTTGAATAATTTCAGCTCGTAGGCCACAATGATAAAAAAACTTTTCGTTGTGTCCCTGTAAAAAAAACCTATACGTACTAGATTCACCAATATTTATGCACTGCATTTATGCGTGTAACAAAGACCTATATCACGTGTGGAAATTTTCAATTTAATTTAAAACAGCATTTAGACACTATCTCAGTTTAAAGAATTTTGGCCCATATAGACCATAATCATACAGAATTATTCTTTGTGTAAATGTAAAAAATCTATAAACTCTAGATTCACCATAATTTATATAATTTGTGTGACGGTGACTTATAACATGTGCATAAATTTTAATCTCAAACAAACAAGGCGTTTAGACATTATCGCACTTTGCAAAATTTGAGCCCATAGACCATAATGATAAAGAATTTTTCTCTGTGTCCCTGTTAAAGAACTATAAGTTCTAGATTCACCATAATAAATAAGGTTCGTGCTATGAGGACCTATAACATACGTGCCAAATTTCAACTCATTTGAACAAAACGTTTAGACGCTATCATGTTCACTCACATACATATACACACACATCATCTTGAAAATAGTAAATATGAATTCAGGGCAGCTCAAAACGTGTAGAAACACCAAAATCTCGAACTCGGACTTTTGACATGATTACAATACTTTCCTCACTATAGTGTTCGGGAAGTAAAATTATATTTTCTTAATGAATATCCCCCATAATTTATTTAAGAAAGGAAAAAAAAATGAAAAATCAGACATTTAGGATTTAAAATTGCATTTATTTCATACCAACCTCTACATCAGAAACTACTGTAATACTGGTATATCTCAAAAATGATTATTTCACTTTCTGTCTTTCTTTTTTTATAGTGCATGAAAAATTTATGCAGTATAAGAACATGAAGTAATATACTACTTTGTCTTTCTATTATCAATTTAAACTAGATTTTTTTATATGAAAATAGCCTTCAAAATTCATTATCTTTTAACTAATGAATTTCTCGGAATTACCTTTGCACTATGATGAATTTTGAGATCGATGTTAATTAAAAAAAAAAATTCTCCTCAATAATTTTATTAATTATATTTTATAATTTTATTTGAATCAAAAATACGTTTCATCATTAATAGAAATAGTATTACAATTTAAATCCATATTATGGATAAATTTAAAATTAAATAAAATTTGGACTGTGTTTTATTTTAGATTTAGTAAATATCTTTTTCAAAACTAACAAAAAGCACCAAATTTTAGAAAAAGTTTCATATTTCGTGATTGCTGTTAATCAACATTAAAAATTGAGTCAGCATAACGTGAAACTTTAACAATCTTATCTTTATTATTATTATTATTATTATTTTGGCAAATTTTATAATTTAGATGTATTTAGAAATATATTTCTAAAATAATATTCAGTTATTCGGACAAAACAAAAATACTCGATTTATTACAAAACATTAAGTTAATTATAAAAAAAAAAAAAAAAAAGAGTAATATTAAAAAAAAAAGTTATGCGTAATAATTTTAACATAACTTTTCAGAAAATAAAATGCATTACTAATGTACAATTCAGTTTAGATGTACAGTAATTTATTTTTGCGTTAAATTGTTTTAAGAAAATAAATAAACATAAATATACTTAAATTTTACCAATGCATATTTTTTTAATCATGTGATTTACAGTGAACTAAATCAAACGCTAAAGTTTTTCCTTTGAGAAAATGATATATTAAAGATACTGGAAATATGCATTAATGTAAAATCATGGTTGATAATAATTAGACAGAAGTTTCCGTATGATGATATGATAAAAAGCAGATGTTTTGATATAATCTTTTATGTTTGTTTACATTCATTTTTTAAAGTCGTACGACTGCAGTTATTTGAGATGACTTGTCAAGATAATCAACGTTACAAGGTTAATCATAATTTTTAATTGCGTTAGCATAAAATTTGTCAGTTATAAGTTTTTCTTTTCATTCTTTCTTTTCTTTTTTAACTTTGCAAAGCAATAGGGCTGTTAAAATACTTGTTTGATGTACTTTAAATTTATGAAATAAATTCAATAAACTTAACATCGTGATATATATACATATATATATTAAGATACGAATTTTTAAAAGATATTTTGCATTGATATTTTAAAATTTGCGAATTTCCAACATATTTAAATATTTAAAATTTACACAGTATTTAAAATTATAAGTAGCATTTTAAGTAGCTAAAGTACGAAGACGATTTATTTTTTATTTTATTTTTTATTTTTTTTAAATATGCGAAATTTTTAATCGTCGAGTTAAAATTTGATTAGAATTAAGGATCATGTCCAAAAATCTCTAAATTCATTTAAAATTAGAGATTTTATAAAAATGTAATATTTTATTAATTTCAAGGCCAGACATGCATAAACATTTTACCTAATTTGCCAGTTGGATACCTTCCAATTTCGAACTAATCTTAGACAACTAACAATATCTGTATATATATATAAATTACGTGTCACGATGTTTGTCCGGGGTAAACTCCTAAACTAAGGAACCGATTTTAATAAAATTTTGCACACTGTGTGCAGTTTGGTCCAACCTGAGAGATAGGATAGTTTTTATCTCAATTTATTGTCACAATATTGTTTTATTGCAATTATTTGTTAATTATAGACCTTTATTAAAGTTGCTCCAAAATATCTGTGAGTTCCATTAATTTAATTGTTGCCAAAAAAAAAAAAAAAAAAAAAAAAAAAAAAAAAAAATACGAGTTCATTTTCTTTCGACATAAAAATAAATACATTTAATCAAACGTGAACGTTTAAAAATTATAAAAAGTTAAACTATGCATCTCACGAAAATTGACGTCATAATCAATTTAAAGATTTTATACACATTGATAAAGTGCTAATGTAGTTCTATCATAGATATAGTAATATATATATAGATCTCTCATCCCCATGTTATCGTACAAAGATTTTTGATGCCGAAAAAAATAAATAAATAAAAGATTTGCAAACAGCCATTAAGTGGTATTGAAAAAAAAAAAAAAAAAAAAGAAAAGAAAAGAAAAGAAAGAAAAAAATATGAATTTGAAACTGTATCTGGAGTCTTCCATTCCCCTTTAGCAAATAAATTATTCATAAATTTTATTTGCTAAAATATTAGTATGTATTCCCGTGTGTATTCACTCGGGGAAAGACGGCCATATTTTGGTAAAAACGTCGTCTTTTCCCAAATGAAAAGGAATAACTTTTTTCTCCCCAATGATCACTCTATTCTATATATGCTATACTATATCTATGAGTTCTATACGCAAGCGAAGTGTGACTCACTGACCGTCTGTGCAGCCAAGAAAAAGATTTCCTATATTAATTGCCCACTGGATTTTTTGTAAGAAATTATTAAAAATCGAGGAAATTTATTTCCCGATTTTAATCCTTATATTTGGGTATAGATATGTATTAGTTATCGCGGGTGTTAGATTGAATTATTTTGCTGTCGAATTGACAAAATTTTAATTTTAAATTTCAAAACTCTGTCGCCCTTGGCTTTTTTTATTATTATTATTATTATTTGGCGATCAAAAGCGTAACACGAAAATATACATGCCAGATGTATGCATTGTACGAAATGTAATATGTATTATTCATTGTACGTATGTATGACATGTAATATGTATTGTACGAAATATTGTTTCATATTATTCATTACTCTTTTAATATAAGTTGTTAAAATAACCATGATTTTTGAAAGGAATTATATATTTTCGCCAGATAATTTGGCGATATTCTTTTTTTTTTCGCCAAGGATGACAGAAATGAAATCTATTCCGCTGCAAAATATTAGTATCTTACATCAGATATTTTACCTAGACATTTGAAAACAAATTTGACTTCAAACTATGATAGAATATTTATCATTTTCCTTTTAATTAGTATATTATTAGTATATTAAAATTTAAAAGCATGGTATATAATTTTTTTTATTATTATTATTATTCTTATATTAATCCTCAATGTTTCCCATCTTTATTAACTTGAATTTACTATTAAACTTTTAACATGCTCAAAAACTTCTCATCACTTCATTAAAATACACTAAACTTTTCCAAAATCTTTTTCTATTTAAAATGATACATGTATTTACTTTAAATGTCCAATATTTCATAAGTTTCCAATTTTAAAGTTTTAAAATATTTATCAAATTTACTTATTTTTCTGGTTTAGCCTTATTGTTTTCCTTTTTATAACTACAGCTGTTGCCCTCTTTAAAATATTTAAAATGATGAGGTCATTTTATAGTAAAATTATCCATTATAGCATTTATTATATTTCACTCCTCCATAAAAATTGATTTTAAAATCGTCTGTTTCTTTTATACTTTTATTTTAATAGAATTTTAATAGAATTTAATTTATATATTAGTCATTTTAGCAATTTTATCCAAAGTAGCATTAGAAATAATATATATCACTTCTCCATTAAAATTTATAGGACCCTACAATAAAATTAATTTGTGCTTAATATCAACACTACAAAAATTTTTATCAATCGCTTCCAAATTTTGACCTAAGTTTCAAATCTCAACCCTGTGGGTTTTTACATCGGCTACAACGTTTTCGTCTTTGTTCGTAAATAATAATTTGACTGTACTAAATAGTTTACAGCCGTATAATTCAACGTATAACTTAGTCACAGCAACGCGTGGCCGGGTCTGCTAGTACATATATATAAATAAATAAATAAATAAATATATATGTATATATATATTTAAATAAACATGTGCAAAAAGTTAAAATAGGGATAATAATAATGTTTAAAGCACAGTTTTTCTTTCCAGATTAAATTTTCTGTGCAAGAATTATTAGAATATTTCTGATCATTTATAATGCAGTTTTAAATATATAGCAATGATTAATCAAAAATATAAACTGCATGTAAGATCCTACTGTCCTTTCATTTCCGATTTATATTATGTCTGTTTCATCGACTGCTTGAATATGTAAATGATGAGTTAACAATATGGAACTTGCACTCTCTGTTACCAAATTTCGCTGGACATAATCTCAACTCCTGTCAAAGCTGTCTCTCTAAAATGATTTCTACATTTTTAATGACTGCCATTAATTATCAATTAAGAACTCTCTCTTATCATATTCACAAGAATTATTGAATATATCATACAGGACTTATATCTTACGATATTAAATGTTATTCATATGAATGTTAAGCTTATAATAAAATTCATACTACTGAAAACTAAATCGATTGTATATTTTCAATAATTTACGAACTTTATATATATAATCCATTTGGTAATAATAGAAAAGAATGAGAACGAAGAATAGTCATTCAAATAAATCACCACAGAATCATGCACAGATATATATATATATATATATATATATATTATTTACATATTAATTAAAGTATATTTGTATAAAGAAGACGCCAAAGGCAGCACTAAAAATTATACAAAAATTATATAGTTTTAAATAGAAAGTAATAAATAGATGTAAGAGTTTAAGTTAAGTGGACGTGGTTAACAAAAAGAAAATGAAAAGAAAAATGCTGACAAATACATAAAAACAGCGAATTAAAGTATCGAAAAAAAATTTGCAAAATAACACTTCATGTGAAAAACACCTATCCTCTTCATCTTTGCAGTAAGTCTACCTTAATAAAATATCTTTTTGCCTTTCAGGTCCGTGTGGCATAGTTGCCAACATTTTAATTTATTCCGGAGCATTTTTTGCCCCGCCTTTTTTTAGCACCACTTTAGTTTTAGAATATTTTTTTCAAATATATTATTAGTATAAAATAAGAAAAAAAATTACTCTTTAAAAAAAGTGATATGGAATAAAGGCGGGGCTAAAAAGGCTACGGAATAAATTAAAATATTGGCAATCCTGGTGTGGGAACATGGCGAGCTAGTATGTCCTTTATTAAGTGACTTTTATCACGTATATTGGCTATACATATATTTTTTTTATTATTATTTTAATTGAATTACTTTTATCAAACATAATTGCTACACTTATATCTATTTCACTATTAATTACATTCTGTTTTAGAATTTCGTTTTTTTTTTTTTTTTTTTTTTTTTGGGGGGGGGGGGAATACGCTGGTTTCTCCATGTTTCCGAAACCTGTTAGGCCTTTTTTCATTTTCTTAAAAATTGTCTTTTCGTCTGCTCCAAGTTCGTACCCACTGAAGTGGAAGCGGATAGGTGTTTTTCACATGAAGTGTTATTTTGCAAACGTTTTCTCGTTTCTTTAATTCATTGTTTTTACATTTATTAACATTTTTTTTTTTGTTAACCACGCCCATTTATCTTAAACTCTTACACTTATTTATTACTTTCTATTTAATACTATATATATATGTGTATATTATTTTTCATAGTTTCATATATTTTGTTTAAACAATAATCAAGACTCCGAGAACTTTTCTATTTTTGTTATGCTCAAAAATCATCAAAAATATTTCAGATATCAAAATGAAACTCTGAATATTCTGTGACTACGAGGCTGCTGCAGCCAAATTGATTTGTTGTGGATCTAATAATAATAAACACTATTTATATAAACTGTAAAAATATAATGATTTTTTTTTTTTTTTTTTTTTTTGGCTTCTGAAAAGTAAAATAACTATAAATTTTTAATAAATAAGGAACTTTTTTTTTTTTTTTTAAAGTTTAGTTTAGTTTAAAATTTCTTTAATACAATAATCAAGATATCGATAAATTTTCAATTATTTTTTAAATATTCATAAAACATCTAGGGCATTTCAGATTTATAAATAATCTAATGTTCTCTAACTACAATGCTGTTTTATTCAATGAGGTTTAGCTGGATCTAACGATATAAAATACTATTTATATGAATTCTTAAAATATAACGTAATTTTTTCTACTGAAAACTAAATTAATTACGAATTTTATATTATGAATGAATTACGAGTTTTAAGTTATTATTATTATTATTATTAAAATTATCATATAATTTTTTTAAGTTCAATTCAGAATAAATAATGTTTGATAATCTGTTTTGATAATAATAATAATAATAATAATAATAATAATAATAATAATAAAGAAAATCACTTCGGACATTAAAACGAGTTTTCAATTATTCTGTGACTAAATGATGATGTACTGAATAAGGATCTAACGACATTAAGCATTATTATATAAAACTAAAAGTAATATAATGCATTTTTTTTCTAATAAAAACTAAATTGATTATAAATTTTCAATTAGTTATGAGCTTTAAATTATTGATTTTCTTTTTATAATAATAATAATAATAATAATAATAATAATAATAATAATAATAATAATAATAATGATTAAACAATAACAAAGACTTAATTTCCTATTTTTGTGATAATATCCAGAAACAAAAAAATACTTTAGACTTCAAAATGAACTTTAAAATATTCAACGATTAAATGATGTTATAATGATGTTATAATATATATAAAATTGGTTTTACAAAGGATATAACGATGTTAAATATTATTTATCTGAATATAAAAACTTATTGAAACTTTTTCTACGGAAAACAAAATTAATTATAAATTTTCTGTTAATTATGAAGGGCAAAATAATGTTTTATGTCTTAGTTTTAAGAATTTCGCTTAAACAATAATAAAGATTTTATTTTCAATTTTTGCAATAAAATGTAAAAAAAAAATTGCCAAATTTTTCTAGATTTAAAAATGAATCTTTAAATATTCTGTGATTGCAATGTAGTTGTGATCAATTAGGTTTTGAAAACAATCAAACGATATAAAATGTTATTTGTATGAGTCTTTAAAATTTAATGAATTTTTTTCTACTAAAAACTAAATTGTTTATGTATTTTCGATTAATTATGAACTTTAAATTATGATTATTTATTTTATATTTTTTAATTTTTCAAAATTCCAATCAAGCAATAATAAAGACTTGATTTTGTATATATATGAACAATGAAATCATTTTAGACTTTAAAATGAATCTTTGAATATTCTGTGACTGAATACCGTTGTGCGCAATTTGGTTTGCAAAGGGTCTAACGATATTAAACATTATTTATCTCAACTAATATATATATATACATACTCTATTTTTTGTGCTGAAAACTAAAATGGTTTTAAAATATTTTCGCTTAACCAATAATAAATGCTTTGAGAAATTTTCAAAACCATCGAAGATGTTTCAAATTTTTCATGCTAATCTTTGTATATTCTGTAATTGAAAGACTAATGTGATCAAATTGGTTGCGCATGGATTTATACCTAAGAATAGTAAATAATATTTATATGAATCTTAAAAAAAAAAAAAATAATAATAATAATAATAATTTCTATAGAAAATTAAATTGAATTTTAAATTAACTTTGAATTTTAAATTATTGGTGTTTTTTCTTGTTTAGTTTCAACAATTTCGTTAAACAATAACCACCACTTTAGTTACTTCTCGATAAAAGCTATTGAATACACTTCAGGTTTTAAGCTCTTGAATATTCTGTGACTGCAAGGCGTCATAATTAAAAAGGTTATTTATTTATTTACATTAAACAATTTTGAGTAATGTATATGTGAATCATAGAAAATAAAAAAAATAAATCTTTCTACTGAAAACTAAATTAAATATAAATTAGAAAAAAAAATAATTTTAAATTATTATTTTTTATGTAAAATTAATTATATTTCTTTTAAAGAACAATGAAAACTGAACAGATTCTTCTATTTGTAAAAATATTCGAAGAACATCAAAGTGATTGCATATTTTAGAATTGTCCTTATTCTTCTTTGACTGCAGTTTTTGTGACCAGATAGATTTCCTTTTTCTTCTAAATTAATTCTTTGAAATGATTGTCAAATACACCAACGTATTAACTTTTACAATCCATTTATTATACATTTTATTTGCATAAAATAATAACAATTTAAAAGTTATAGGCGGTACACAAAAACTGCATTTTAAATACGTTATAAAAATATTTTTATTTTTAAAAAATTCAATTACTAATTAAATGCAATTTATAGTCACAAATTATTATTATAAATTACAAAAGAATCATTAATAATGTCATAATGAACATTTATAAGATTTAAATTTTAGATTTTCAAGGGTTATTGTTTATTGGCATCACAATGACCTTTCGCGATATTCAATAGGGTAGGCTGCTTGGGCCCCCTGAGCCCCTTCATTTCCTACGCCACTTTATATAGCTTACTAAAAAGTTACAAAAATATCTGAGAAGAAGAAACACATATTTCTATGATTAGAAAAATTAAAAATGTAACAGGATTTTTAGACATCAGCGGTTCTAGATGCTTGCGATATTAAGAAATTAAATAATCTGGTGTGTCACTCACACGACTTTCTCTTACCCTGAAATTTAATACTATAAATACAGGTTGGAGTTTAAGAGGTAAGATAACGAGTACTGTTATGTAAACCTATGTTAAACAATTCAAATTAGGCTTCGGAAGAGTTTTATATGATAATTAGTTCTGTGTGAGGGGGGCTGCCGCCCCCTCAACCCCCCATTTCATTAATGCACCTACATTTATATAGAATTTAATTCTGTTATTAAAATTAAAAGTTCACTTAAAATTATACAGACAATTTTCACATGCAACATACATTGAAACTTATCAATCTTGATCAAACTTTTCCAGCAACAAACTTATATTAACTTCAAAATACAGAATTTGGATCTCCTAAAATTATTCGTTTTTAAGTTACTCTAAGAGACACAGACAAAGATCAAACGTTAAAAAACTTGACTACGGTAATCAGGAAGCCTCAAAACGCGTAAATATACAAAAACAAGCGATGAATATTTAGCTTAAAACATACATTATTTACCATATCTCTATGAGGAATTTATTTCAATTCTCGAACAGCTTTCCTGGAAATGGTAAAATATTATTAGTAATGCACATCCACTAGCAACAAATAACTAGTGTGTAGTGGCCACCACACGACTTTCTTTTATATTTTCCTATACAAATTCACTCATAAAGAATAATTTATTAAAAATATTATTTAAAAAGTTAACTTCCATGATAATGTAGAGGATTTCCATATTAGAGAAGTAGTATAACAGTAAATATAAAAAAAAAAATGTTGATTTTATTCTCAATGTTACATAAAAAAAAATCGATAACATTATTTTAAATTATTGCAGATCGATGGTTCAACCATTCGCTTTAAAGGTATTGGTGATCTCTTTTGAAAGATACCCATCACGAAAATGTACTCCTTTCGAGGGGGGACTTACCCCCAGGGGAGGGGGAGGCGAGGCTAATAAATACACAATTGTTTTCCCAGTTGACTATCTCTATTACAAAAAATGTATATTCGTTTCCTTTTGTTTAGTGCAGTCTACAGATGTTATACTCTACTTACCTGCAATTTCCCCCATACACGTAATGCATTTGAATAATTTTGAGTGTCCCTGCACACGAACCATTTGCTTCATCTCAACGAAAAGCTTAGTGTAACATCTCTATATGATACACATTTAGCATATCGAGATTGGAATTTCTGCTACTATTTGTTCTTGAGATAGGCTGATAACACACACACAGACAAACAAACAAACACACAGAGCATTCGCTAAAAACATGATTTTTGTGTTCAGGGAACCCCAGAACATGTAAATATAACAAAAACTCACATTCGAAAATTTGACCCTAAATCAATACTTTCTCGACTCTATGGGAAAGTAAAAAGTACCATTTGTTCATAACTGATCTTTCCTTGATTACTATTATTACTATTACTACTATTTTCATTTCTTATGTATAAGATGTATATGATATAGGGATGTTACACTAAGCTTTTCATTGAAATGAAGCAACTGGTTCGTGTACAGGGACGTCCAAGAGAATTCAAATACATTACGTGTATGGGGGAAAGCGCTGGTAAGTACAGTTTAACATCTATAGACTGAACTAAACCAAATGAAACAAATATATATATTTTTATATGTGTGAAAACGTGCCTCATGTGGAATATGGTAAGGAAATTATTCACTGTTCATTTCCGGCGTTACACAAAAGAACTAGATAAAAGTGCGACAATAGTTGAAAATTGATGGAAGTGTATTTCAGGCTGGGCCATGTATTATTACTATAGAATTATATTTAGGTGCACCTTGTGGTCTGTATATAATCTTCGAAAGATATACAGGATTGCAAATATTTAAGCGATAACATTCTTTTTTGTTGTTAGTGGATGTGCTTTATTAATAATATTTTGCCATTTCCAGGAAAGCAGTTCGGGAATTGAAACGAATTCCTCACAGAGATATGGTAAATAATGTATGTTTTCAAGCTAAATTTCGTCGCTTGTTTTTGTATATTTACACGTTTTGAGGGTTCCTGATTACCGTAGTCAAGTTTTTTAAAGTTTGATTTCTGTCTATGTCTCTTAGAGTGACTTAAAAACGAATAATTTTAGGAGATCCAAATGTTGTATTTTGAAGTTAGTATAATTTTTTTTGCTGGAAAAGTTTGATCAAGATTGATAAGTTTCAAGGAATGTTGCGTGTGAAAATTGTCTGAGTAATTTTAAGTGAACTTTTAATTTTAATAACAGATTTAATTTCTATATAAATATGGGTGTATTAAGTAAACGTGTGGTTGAGGGGGGCGGTAGCTCCCCTCACACAGAACTAATTATCATATAAAACTCTTCCGAAGCCTAATTTGAATTGTTTAACACAGGTTTACATAATAGAACTCGTTATCTTACCTCTTAATCTCCAGCTTGTATTTATAATATTAAATTTCAGGGTAAGAGAAAGTCGTGTGAGTGACACAGAAGGATATTTTATGTACCATTAATTACATTAAAACCTTTTAAAAATTCTGAAGACAAAATTTACTTTAGTAAGGAGGACTATTAATCTCAATCTGTAAAATTTTATATTTATTTTAAATTTTAAATTATTTTTTTATCTCATTTTTGACCGTAAAACTGGGCTACGTACTTTTTAAAATGACTGAAATGAATTAAAATAAAGTATTGTCACCTACATTTCACACTTTAGTTAATTTTAAGAAATCTAATTGTCTTGTCGAAAAACTGTTTGCCCCCCCTGGATTCAGAAAAATCACGTACCGAATTTGTAATGGTAGGACTGATATTTCTATTTTATTTTGGTGTTACATAAAACTAGTCTACAAAAAAAATCCAGGTTGAAACTAATAGTCCTCCGTCCTAAAAATATTAACATAAAATTTTTTTCTGGAAATTAAACAGCACAAATGATTTTAAAGCTATGCGATGACTGTTTATAGAAATGTGGATAGTTTTTTTTTCGTCACCGCTTTGCAAAAAGAAAATAGATTTGTTTTTGCTTCTTGCATAGTCTTCCTATTTTATCTATCGACTTTATTTTTTTGTTTCGTATTAAGAATTAACTGCAGTATATAGTTTCAATTAATATGTTTGTATATGTATATCATCCAATCTTATAAACAATAATATATATTTATATGCATTTTTATATCAACGAACGAAGTATTATTTTTGGCATTTTTATCGCTTGTGAATTCTATTAAGTAGTTTATTGTCGTTTTTGTTTATTTTAGACATCAAAATTAAGAACAATTATAAATTGTCTGTTTCATTTTCTCATGGGGTCTGTTTCATTTTTCACTGCCTGTTTCATTTTCTCATTTCATCCTTTATGAATCTTATCTGAATTTCCACATCATCTGCCTTATGATAATACAATAGTTAATTTATATTTAATTAACATAATCCTACCAATTATCAGAACTTTCAAATTTCTTTTTTTTCGTTTAATTATCTACACTTGATTGCTTCTTTTCTTCTGTGTGATCTGCTTCCGGCCGAGAATTTTCAGTCATCGAAATTTTACACCAATATATATCTGGACTATTGGTTCTCTTTAAAAATTGAATACCTACTGTATTTATATAAATACCTCTAGGCACTTTATTTTATCAATTCGCGTACCTGATATAACATCGTCACCCGCCAAAAAGCTACGGTGACGTCCGCATTTTTAATGATGGCAATCAATTAGCTATTAAATGGCGTCCCATCATCCATTGTGATGGATGGCGCCTCGTTAGGGATCCTCTGTAATCGGGGACATTCGATAGCCCTTCGGCGGCCCTATCAAGGTTGGCAATCACTACTTCCCGTCTTACGTGCGTAATGAGCTTGCTAGGAACTCGAAGAAGAAAACCGTCAGATGACAGCCGGCTTGTCAGACAATAAATGTCGTAGTTTCACTATCTGAAACTCAGAATATGTAAAAGAAACTGTTCTTTTTGGTTACATTACATGTAGCATTTTCAATTTTATGTCGATGTAATTTTTTATTCTTAAACTTTGAGAACACATGCAACATATACTGTAAGGAAAATACTATAGCCATAAAAAAAGATTTTGCTATAACTATACGTTATTTGATGTAATATTATGAAATTTTTATATAACTATATCTTATGGGGTGGACTTAATTCATTTTTGCTACTTTCTTACGCGTGTATGTGTGTCCGCACGTCATGTTTGTGTATGTTCTATATGTATAAACATTGCATTCGATTGAACTCAAATTTTGTATATATTTTAAAGGTCACTGCCAAACAAAGTATTAAATTTTCCTAACTTACAGACTTCCATAAGTATATAACTTGTTCTATACATTTGTGTTTATAATAAAATTGACAACCACTACTTCCATCTTACGTGTGTAATGATCTTGCAAGGAACTTGATGAAGAAGGCCGTCAGATGATAGTCGGCTATTTAGACAATAAATGCCGTAGTTTCCATGGAAGAATGGTAAAAGACGGAAAACGTGCAGCCAACATCGTAGCTGCAGAAGACAGTTAGTAACACAGTTATCTAATAAATTCTATATTGTTATTGTGAAATTATGTAACGTGGATCATTCGACACGAAAGTCATTTTAAGTATAAGTCTCAAACCTGTCAAATAAATAAAATAACATAGCACCAACTAATGTTTTGGTAGACTCAATATGGCTTCTGTGGTAACCTTGGCTGCTATTTTGTCAGCCATCTTGAGTAGACAACTGTTAACGTCATTTGTTCTTCATGCTGTTACACCGTATGCCGACTCCTCTTATACCATTCATCCAAGGTAGTTTCCCGCACTAAATTTCAGAATTTGTACGATCAACTCTCTCTCTCTCTCTCTCTCTCTCTCTCTCTCTCTATATATATATATATATATATATATATATATATATATATTTCTTTTTACTTTGCGAAAGCAAACAACATAGACTGTAAGAAAAGCATTCTAATCATGAATAAACTCCCGTATCGCATATTTTGTGGAATCAACAAAAAAAATTTGGCTTTCACAACAAAATTTCTTTTAAAATTTTTTCAATTGAAATATTGTTAAGGTAAACAAAGTAATTTTGAGGTAAACAAAGGAATTTTAACAATTTTTTTTTTTTTTTTTTTTTTTTTAAAGGAAAGTTTTTTACTTAACAATGTACCAAAATTAACGTTATTTTAAACGTTATTAATTAACGTGAATTAACGTTATTTAAAATTAACGTTAAGTTAAACAAAATATTTTGTTAGTATAAGCAAATACATAGAAATACTGTAAATTTGTTAACTATATATTTTGTGTTGACTGTACAAAACTGACTTTTACTGCTAATGAAAATTTCGTTTTAGCAACAAAATAACCCCAGCAAAACACATTTTATAATTTTAATGAAAATTTTCTCGTTGCTAAATTTATTTTATTTTTATTTTTACTGTCATGTATGTGGGTACGTACTTCTGAATGCATTTGTCTGAGTGAAATCGGTAGCGTTTAAATAAATACTGCATTCGGTTAAACTCGAAGTTCACATGTGTTTGATGATACAAACAGTTATATTTTCATAACTTATAGATTTTCTAAAGTGCAGGACTTAAACTATATACAATTGGTTATATAGTAGAACTGACAATCACGAACTCCCATCTTACATGTGTAATGAGTATTTGGTAAAAGGAAGATAAAGGGTGTTAGTTGAGAAATGGCTTGATAAACAATAAATGTCGAAATCCTAACAAACGAAAATCTGAATATGCAAAAGAAATTGTTTCTTTCTCATACATACCATATACTAATACACGACCTTTCCATAAATGACCGGACACTTTCGATATCAGAATTTTTTTTCCATGCATGTCGAAGAATAGGTAACGAATTATCCTGAGACATCAGGATAATTCATTATGAACATATTATATATCATGAACATATTATACATCATGTGAAAACATATTATGCATCATATATTTCAGCTAAACGTTTTTCATGAAATCAAAAAGTAGATTAGTAAAACAACAACAAAAAAAAAAAAAAAAAAAAAAAAAAAAATATATATATATATATATATATCCTTGGAATATGTTCTAGCTGTGACGTTGAGACATTTTCTAATTATCTATTTTCATTTATTTTACACTAGCACATATATTTATAGAAATAAAAAGATTCTTTAAAAATGTATTAAAAAATTCACTCCTTTTTATTAACACATACAACGTATTAAACTAAGTAAAAAGCGATTTTTAGAAAATATGACTTGCGGCATTATACACAGCCTATTGCTATCATAATATTAAAATATTAAATATCTAGTGAAATATGAACTTTTTCACTAAATAATTTTTAACTGCGTATGCGCAATCATTAACGAAATTTCATTTGTATGTTTTATTAGTCGAATGCATTGAACTGCTTATATCAAAACTCCAAGCAAACATTGTATAATACAAAAAATTGTTATCGTTGATTGATATAAACAAAATTCTAATTTCCTTCTCTATCTCTCTCTCTCAAGAAAAAAAAATATATATATATAAAGTGTTTTACCCCAAATTTTATTTCGATTCGATTAATGGAAATATAGCGTTAGTCAATCGAAAAAAATTTTGATAAAATGCTGACCGGGTGTCGACCTGGATACTCAATTGGTTGAGCCTTGACCTTGTAAGTCAAAGATCCGGGGTTCGACTCCCGGTCCAGGCATTATTTTCACTCAGTCGAAAAAAAAAATCAATAATATTCTAATACCTTTACTGTACACATATCTAAAGGAAATTTAAGTATGTTATTCAAGTTCAATATCGGATGTTTCACATATAAAATGGAGTAAATACCACCGTTTATTGTGTACAGGGACACCCAAAAGTATTCCAAAGCATTGTTTTCTATAAGAGGTATTTCTATAAACCATATTTTAATGCCTTTACGGTACACAAATCTTATTGAAATTGAAATTTGTTATTCAAGTTTACTATCGGATGTCTCATACATAAAATGGAGTAAATACCACCACTGGTTTGTGTACATGTACACTCGAAGGTATTCCAAAGGATTGCTATGAGAGGTATTTCTATAAACCAAATTTTAATAACTTTACTTTGCCCAACACGTAATGAAATTGAAATATGTTATTCATATGCACAAATGAATGCTTTCTGTAAAATATAGTATGATCCCCATTAGATTTACAGGGAAATATGTGAAGTCGTTACTTCAGATATATGAGTTTTAATTACAGCTTTAAATAAATGCAATAATTAATTACTATATTTTCAATAAATTAAATGGCTAATAAAAATATCTAACGAAATTCTAAATTACTTTTATATTGATTCCCATTTCTCTCTCTATATATATCTTAATTCTAATATTATTTTATCCGTTAAGTTATTAAATAAATTTTCTGAGAACAAAAACATATTCTTTAAAATAAATAATTTATTTCTAATAGTCATCTTTTTAAATGACATCTCTCAGAATTATAATCTCTCCTAAATCATTTAATAAATAAAAAATAAAAAAATATTATTTTCATTTATAAACCGTTGTATACATAATTACTTTTTCTTTCTTTTAAATTGCGCAAGTCCACTTTGTTATAAATAAATTAAGCAATACATTTCCGTTGTAATAACATTTAAGGGTAATTTATATTTCTCTTAATGACAGGATGTGCAATAAATCCTAGCCTTTGTGTCTCCCTTACTCAACGTCTTTCTGGCGATAAAATTTGGCAGAGGCGTTTGGCGTTAATTCTTTAACGGACTTGCTAAATTCAAAATATTTATATTAGTTTATTCTATAAACAATGGTTTATCTTTGGCTGTAAAATTTGGCACTATTTCAAAAATCTTGGCGTAATTCAGTCAATCTGATCTTGATTGTGAGATAGTCAACTTCAGAATTCGCTCCTAAACTTACTTGAACAACACGTAATCAAAAAGCCCTCTCACTCTACCTGAAAATTTGTTTTACAGCACCTGAATGTCTCAAAGATAATATTTTTATGTATCTTGTCAAGTAAACTATAGAATAATTTTTAGTCCATAGCTGTGATGTTTAACTCGAAACTAAAGTGCTGTCAGATAAGAAGATTGTTTTTATTTACGGCTTATTTTATCTATTTTCCTGGTGTTTTGCGGTTATTCATCTGGTTTGCTTAAGAACAATTTCATCTATGTGAACTTTAGCGCAAGAACTTCATCATAACATACAAAAATATTCAGTTACATTGAGAGCTATTAAGAAAAAATAGCTGTAATTCCACTTTTGTTTACATTAAGCGTTTTTAACACTTTCTAATAATTTTTGAGTGTGAATATAATTTTAATTTCTATATTTGTCTGTCTGTCCTCACTTTAACTCCCGTAAATATTTATGGAGTATCTTGAAACTGCTATATGTTATTCAATTTACTATCGAATGTTCCGTATTGAAAATGAAGTGAATACCTCAACTGGTTTGTGTACAGGGATACCCGATAGTATTCCAAAGCATTGTGTCCTGTGAGAGGTATTTCTGTAAACCGTATTTTAATATCTTTACTATACACAATTCTTAATGAAATTGAAATATGTTATTCAAGTTAACTATCGGATGTTTCCTATGTAAAATGGAGTAAGTACTATCGCTGGACTGTGTACAGAGACACTCGAAAGCATTCCAAAGCTTTGCGTTCTATGAGAGGTATTTCTACATTACAAATTTTAATAACTTTACTTTGCACAAAGCTCAATAAAATTAAAATATACTATTCATGTGAATAAAAGACTGCTTTCTATACAATATAGTATAATTATTGTAGTAATAGATTTACGGGGCCACACAAAAATATGCATTTACAGCTATTAACAAAAATATGCTGGAATTGCACTTTTGTTTACATTAAGCGTTTTTGACATTTTTAAAGTGTTAATATGATTTCAATTTGTGTATCTGTGTGTCTGTTTGTCTGTACATCTGTCTGTCAGTGTTCTAACTCTCATAAATATTTTTGAAATATCTTGAAACAATATATGTTGTTCAAATTCATTATCGGATGTACCCTATTGAAAATGGAGTGAATACCTCTACTAATTTGTTTAGAGGAGACACTTGAAAGTATTCTAAGACATTGTGTTCTATGAGTGGTATTTCTTTAAATCATATTTTAATAACTTTACTGTACATAAATCTTAATGAAATTGCAATACGTTTATCATGTTCACTATCGGATGTTTCCTATGTAAAATGGAGTAAATACTACCACTGTTTTGTGTACACATGAAAGTGTTCCAAAGCATTGCATTCTATGAGAGGTATTTCTTCAAAATAAATTTTAAGAACTTTACTTTGCAAAAAGCTTAATGAAATTGAAATATGTTATTCATATGTACAAAAGGCTGATTTCTATAAAGTAGAGTATGAGTAGTATTAGTCTTACAGGTTCATATAAAAATAATCAATTACATTAAGAGCTATTAATAAAAATTATCTGGAATTGCATTTCGTTTGCATTAAACGTTTTCAACACTTTCTTCGAATATAATTTTAATTTGTTTATCTGTCTGTCCAATTGTCTACCTTCTATCTGTCTGTCTCCCGTCCCCAGCGTCCGTAAATCAGAAATTTTATTTCAGAATAAAAAAAAAAAAGAAAAAAAAGAAAAGAAAATGGTATATATATATGAAGCTCACTATCGAATGTCCCTTATTTAAAATGACATCAATAGGTCCTGTACAACTAGTGTGTGTACAGGGACAACAACAAGAACAAACAAACAAACAAACAAACAAGCAAACAAACAAACAAAAAAGAAAAAAAAAAAAAAAAAAGCCAATACATTGCGCTTTAGGACAGACATTTTTTTAAATCACATTTAAATAAATTTCTACTGTAATCATAAGGAAATTAACATGTATTGTTAATATTCTAAAATAATGTTTTGTATAGAATATTATATGATTAACCTTCAGATTTACAAGGCTACACTAAAATATTCAGATACATTAAGGGCTGCAATTATCATCTAATGGCTGGATTTTCTGTTGCGTTAAGCCTTTTTAACACTTTCGAACAATATGTAAGAATAGTTTTAAATTCAGTTTGTCAATCTGTATACTTTTTAGTCTTTCTGTCTGCTGTGTGATAACGTAGGCAAATAATGTTGAAAGTTATACGATACAACCAGCACGTACAGTATGAAAGTATTAATAATCAATGCATACTGTATGGTTTTTCTTTTTTGTTTTACAATTTAAATAATTTTGAACGGGAATTTTCTACTGTCATATCTATCAGAGGGGGGGGGGTGAATACGGTCAGATATCTTAAGGCTCGTTTGCACGGTTGCTGTAAGTGGAGAAGAGGATGCCTTAGCTGTTGATAAGCGGGAGTTTACTACTGTCTGAATTTTCAAGGGACGCAAGCGATAGATGGTTGCCGAAGGCGGGTATTTAGTAAATATGAATGCTTGCTAACTTGAGTTTTTGAGAATTTTACCTAGTCTTCGAAAAATTGTTAAGTATATTTATGTACTATACTCTATGGTATTTAGTTAATATCTATTGGAAAGAGTGATAAGTTATTGAATAAAACGATTGAAATCATTTAACTCCCACTCCTATTAATAAACCGATAAATAAGAAAAGGAAAGATAAAAAAAAAAAAAAAATAAAAAATCTATCTGGACTGAATGGATTATTTTCTCAAACAGGAAAAGAGATCTTTGTCATCATTTTACGGCAGATAACTACGGGAATAATAATAAAAAAGAGGTATGCTAAATTTAAATATATCACGAGAGAAAATAACAGTAATAAAATAATAATAAATGAAACATACCGAATTTAAATATATCACAAGAGAAAATAATAGTAAAAGAAATCAATACATACACGATGATATTACACATTTATTAAAATGTATTCATCACATGTGCTTTTTAAGTAGACATCTCGTCCTCAATTAAAGTGTATGTAGAACAGAGAAGACAACGTACAATAATGAAATCTTAGAGATAATAGGGATAATGAAATCTCAGATTTTTCTTTTTTTTTTTCCGTTCAATAATACTTTTTGTCTATATTTTTATCCTGTCTGTTATGTCATAAAAATGAGAAAAGTAAAGATTAAATATCTAATTCCAAATATTATTTCTTACAACCAAATTTTCGATATTTAATGAGATTTGACTTCTAGAAATATATAGAATATTTTCAGTTACAAATATATCATTCAATTACAGCTATCTGATTTTATTTAGTTACACGGTTTGCCTTTTCTTCAGTTGCATTTACATATTTATTTCTTATTTACTATGAAAGCCGGTGATGCAACTGTATATTCCATTTTACAAACTCAAGTTAAGACATATAAATTGCCTCAAAAGTACTCTGGTCTTATGTCAGGCTCACGTGATAAATCTATCTTTCCAACACACTGAAGCCCATATTTTAGAATTTAAAGGTATAATGAACGTAACTGGAAGAACTAATAAAAAGGTGTTAAACGGCTCCTAATCCTGCTGTTTGTTAGGCGATTAGTGGTTAGAATTCCTGTAGACAAGACAGCATGAAAAGAAGGATAGGTTATTGACTATAAATTTAGAGATTATGGTGGTACTTTATGTTATCAATAACTTCAGATTCAATGCGATTTATCCACAAAATTTTGATTCTACAAAAAAAAAAAAAAAAAAAAAAAAAAAATAATAATAATAATAATAATTCTTTTTTTATCTTTCTAAAAAGTATAAGAAATAATATAGGAATTAAAACCAATGTGATTTGCTTGAAAAAAAAAAAAAAAAAAAAAAAAGAATAATTTAGAAAATAAAAAGATTTATTTGGAAATAGGAAAAAATTAACTAAAAATTAATTAAAAAATTACACGTTTTGAGCACATAAATAAGTATTCCAAAATATTAAAACATATATGATTTTTCTCTATGATATAGCTGAAAAAAATTTTTTTTAAGCAAATAAAAAAGTTAGTTTAAATTTCTTAATAGAGGGCATGGTATCTTAAAAAATGCATGAAAAACTATCAAAATTCAGGATAAGCAATAATAAAAATCTGATGTGGGCACCACATGACTTTCTTATACACTTTTAGAAATATACATATGTTAAAAAAAACATTATCATTGGACCCGAAACAGTTGGCTAAAAATATTTAAAAAAATGAATTATCACCGTGGTCTGAGCTTTCCTGAAAGTTAATTAAAAACCGATGCAAGATTTGTAGTGGTAACGCTGACGAAGGTAGCAGAGAACCGAAAAAATTGGCTAAAAGTATTTAAAAAAATGCATTTTCACCGTGTTCTGAACTATTCTGAAAGTTTCAAATGTCTAGCTAGTCGGGAAGTTAGTTAAATAAATTTTCTGTTGAACCATATAAACGCTGTTGAAGGTAGCAGTAACCTGAAACAATTGGTTAAAAATATTAAAAAAATGCATTATCACCGTGGTCTGAGTTTTTCTAGAAGTTTTAAATGTCTAGCTAGTCGGGAAGTTAGTTAAAAATCGATTGCAAGATTTGTACTGGTAGCGTTGCCGAAGACAGCAGGGACCCTAAACAGTTGGCTAAAAGTATTTAAAAAATGCATTTTCACTGTGTTCTAATCTAGTCTGAAAGTTTCAAATGTCTAGCTAATCGAGAAGTTAGTTAAATAAATTTTCTGTTGAATCACATAAACGCTGCTGAAGGCAGCAGGTATCAGAAACAGTTGGCTAAAAATATTTTTAAAAATGCATTGTCAACTGTTCTGAACTTTTCTGAAAGTTTCAAATGTCTAGCTAGTCGGGAAGTCAGTTAAATTGCAAGATTTGTCCAAACCGTTTTTGAGTTATTACTGTTTTTTGATACATTTTGGCCATTATGAACCTAATTTTCTTAAATATCTCCAAAACGGAAAATCATACAAAGTCCAAAAAGGGAGATGTTACTAGATGTTATAAAAAAACCAACTAGATGTTATAAAAAACCTATGTACCAACTCGCATATTTCTACGTCCAACCGTTTTTGAGTTATGCGACATACTCACACACACACACAGACATAGACACACATACACACAGACGTCACGAAAAATCGTGTAAAGTCCCTTATATCTCTAAAACGAGAGCTCGTGTTAAGACGACACTTGCAGGTGTACAACTAGACATCATGACAGTCACACGTATAAATTGGCCACATTCAGCGATCATTCGTTTTTGAGCAATGTGAAATGTAAAATCCATTTCGCAAATCGCGATTACTATAATTCCTTATACTTTGTATAAGGAAGTAATATTAAAAAAAAAAAAAAAAAAAAAAAAAAAATATTTTCTGAAATTAACAACAAAATTACAAATTCACAACTATGATGATTTTTTTTTTTTTTTTTTGTACTTTCTTATAATATTAGGATTGGTTAATTTAATGGAATAGGGATGAAAACAAACGATGAAAACAAACGTAAATCCTACTTGTAACTAGTTTCAATATTCTCTAAAATTTAGCAGTACGGACAATTTAACTAGTAAATTTAATTAATAAATTTAACTAGTATACACAACAATTAAAAAAAAAAAAATCAATTATATATATATATATATGTATATATATATATTATATGTTCTAAAATAAATCCAATGTATGAAAATTTTCATTTTTTACAAAAGTGAAAAATGTAAATTTCATAAAACACACACGCACACACACACACAAAAAATATATATATATATATATATATATATATATATATATATATATATATATATATATATATATATATATACAGTAAAACCTCTCTAAGTTGGACACCTACGGTTCCAAGAAAAAATGTCCAACTTAGAGAGGGGTCCAACTTATAGGGGTTAGACATAATGTTAATGGATACATTTCATTCCGAGAAAAAGCGTCCAACTTAGAGGGGTGTCCAAATTATAGGGGTGTCCAACTTGAGAGGTTTCACTGTATATATATATATATATATATATATATATATATATCCTCATCTAATACCTGCGTTATTAGTTGTATTCTTCAAGGTAGATGGGTTAAAATAAGAGAAAAAAAAAAGAAGACGCTACAGAAGATAATTAAAAACATATCCTGAAATCCATTTTAAATTTAATTATTTATGTATGTTTCAATATTGTTTTGTTCTTCGATTCAATTATTATTCTGTAATTTTTTTTTAAATCAATTTAAATCAAGTTTTATTTTCCTTTGCACTTTTTAAAATTAATTAATCCATTCTTAAATCCATCTCTTAAAAGTTCGAATCATATTCAAACGGTAATCCGATTCAATCCACGTATTTGCCAGATTGCATAGTACATACGGATTAAATAAGCTTTTTATGCGCTATTTGCATCTTTATTGTCAGCTACGAGGAAAGCATGTACTTAATCCTTTACACAGTAACTATAGAAAAAAGCAAGAGTGGCTTAACCTCGTGCTTGAGCAGGTGGAACCACCAAGTGGCAAAACGAAAAACAAGGGGTAAATTTTATAAACTTCAGTTCGATAATAGAATTACACTATAAAAGTCCGAAACAAGTGCCACTTCGTATTGCACAACTTCTTTGTTATTTGCAACTATCGGAGGTTTTCGAAACCTTTTATGTGGATGGTTTAGATTGTGCGATTCTATGCTGATACAACGATATATCAGAAGCATTCCTGAAAAGGCATGTTAGTAATTACATTTGCAATGTGCTGGAGTGAAGGTTACAAACATTCCAAGAGGTCAGGGGTCGTGTGACCAGACAGAACGGAGCCATGGGAAGCCGTCTGAGCGACAGATGCTTTGTGTGAAAAAATTTTATATTTCTATGGAAGCGGTGACATCAATAGTTTCCGATTTCACGCATGGCCTTTTGTTGCTACCGACATTTCTCCGAGTTTCGGGTAGACCAAGATTGGACGAAAATGATGTCACGGGTAGAGTGATATCACGATCAACGAATCAGTGCTTCGTGTGGGGTATTCCCCTCCCCCTCCGAAGGTGTGCTCGGAAGGAAGAGACTCAAAAAAGACAGAGAGACTTGGTGCTAAAAAAGGTGTAGCATGTTTTTGAAGGATGCTCGGAGGCGAGCATTTTGTAATAATTTTTAATTTATTTGAATTTCAACTTTTTTTGTTAAGTTTTGAATAAAAATAGCAAAAATCATCACTGGACTCATGCTTGCGTATTCCGTTCTTCGAGGCGTACTCCCAAAAATCACCACAGCTTTAATTAAAAATATAAATTGGTGGCATATCGGTGGCATGTTGTGTTTAGAAGAAAAAAAACATCGAACTCTGTCTTCTATGTGTTTGTGGTGAAAAAGTATAAAAGAACGTTTGCTGTGAGCCCGGTGACAACTGGAATCCCTGAGATTTACTGGAGATTATTGATGCCTGTGACAATAGCGTGGAAAGGATTAAAAGGACTTCGCTTCTTCCCTGTGCTGCTGAATTCCCTGGAGATGTTAATCAAGGAGGTTTTTCAGGTATGTTTTCTTTCATTTTCAGATATGCAAAGTGTCAGAGATTGAGTTGTGGGATGATAGTTTTTAGTTATTTATTTATTTTTTTTGTAACAATGCATGTAGTTACGAAGCTTTAAGAGTAAGAATTTAGTTTTTATGTGTAAAATTTTAAGCACGGATATCTCGAAGTCAAGTTAATAGTTAAGGCGGTTGAAAAGAGTAATTTCATGACTTAACGGGGCGTTTACTTGAGAGATAAATTTATCGTTAAAGTTCTGTTTATTGTAACGGGGAGCTTGGTAACTTTAAATTGTTGTTTAAAAGTTTTGATAAGATTATAATTCTAAATTCTTTTTAAAAGCAACGTAAGGATTGTGGATACTGTAACTGTTTATATAGGAGTATACTGGAAATTAGTTGATTTGCCTACTGGTAAAAATTCTAGGATTTTTTTTTTTCCTCTAGTTGTTTATTTTAACTAAATATAGGTACTGTTTATTGTATCTGGGTAAATATTGTAGTTAATGTTTAGAGAAAAGGTGTTTAAAGAATTTCGTAGGTGATAATCAAAGTGTTACTTTTGTCTATATTTTCATGGTATTTGATTTGTTTATTGTTTTTATTACATGTGCATTTTTTTTCAGTAATTAGTGAAATTGTATTTTGTAATTATGGCATTTCTCATTAAGTATACTAAAAATGTATTGTTAGAGTTAGCGGATGAATTTGGTGTTTCGGGGCTAACAGATAAAAGCAAAAAAACTAGAAATCAGGGAAGCCATTGAAAAGGCGGCTAATTATGATGAAGGGGTTGCGAAGGCGCTAATAGAAGGGATTTTGGAAGAGAAAGAAAGGGAAGCGAAATTGCAAAAAGAAAAAGAAATAGAAGAGCGCGAATTGAAATTACAAAAAGAAAAAGAAGAGCGCGAATGGGAATTACGAAAAGAAAAAGAAGAGCGCGAATGGGCGTTGCAAAAAGAAGAGGCCGAACGAAATTTTGAACTTGAGAAACTCAGAATCCAGAGCGCTGCAGAAAATAGTAGCGTAGAGTCCGGGAGTTTAGTTCAAGAGACGGTTTTGAAGAAAATTAATTTAAAGGACATAGTTTCGAAATTTGACCCAAAACAAATGGATATTTCTCTTTTTTTCACGATATTTGAAAGATTAGCACGTAAAGAAAATGTTAGCGAACAGGACTGGATGTCGCAACTTATCCCTTTATTGCCGTGCGACGTCGTACAAATAATTATGAAATTAGACGAGTCAGAGGCTGATAACTTTCAACATGTAAAAAAAGTGTTGATGAATAGGTTCAGATTGAGTGCGCGTGCGCTAAGAACGAAATTTGAATCGCACAACAAAAAAAAGTGAAGAATTATGGGTTGATTTAGTTCACGATTT
Source organism: Salticus scenicus (assembly GCA_963930645.1). NCBI lineage: Eukaryota > Metazoa > Arthropoda > Arachnida > Araneae > Salticidae > Salticus > Salticus scenicus. Next base: position 320,206,419 of record OZ005654.1, read on the forward strand.
GAGAGGGTACCTAGATAACTGGCTTGAGACTTTAGAAATTAAAGATTTAGAGTCATTAAAGGAATTGATGCTCACGGAGCAGTTAAAGAAAAGGGTACCATGCGAAATCAAACGACATTTTGTAGATGTGTGGGAAGAAATCAACAAAGCTTCGGATTTGGCGGAGAAGTGCGACAAGTATGACGCGGTTAGAAAGGAGAATGGGAAAAGAGAATATAAGCCTTTTCAGCGTTTTACGAAGGGTAGAAATTCATTTGGGAAAGACGGTCAGAAATTCGGGTCAGGTAAGCATGATGGTGGGAGTAATCCGAAAGCTGAGTCAGCTAAGGGCGACAAAAAAGACTCAGGAAAATTAAAAGGGGATAAAACCGAATCTAAAGATCGTAATTTTGATAGAAATAGTAAAATTGTGTGCTATTTGTGCTAGGAAAGGGGCCATATTCGACCTAACTGCCCACAAAACCCTAATCGCAGAACAAATCCGATCAATAACTTAAGTGCGGGCGAAATTTTAGGTGTTGGTTTTGAGCCTTATATAGGTAAATTAGAAATAAATGGACAAGAGCGCGAATTCTTGAGAGATAGTGGCTCAAACATTGACGTGTGCGAAAGGAATATGATTTCTGTTGAGGATTTACTGCCGGAACAGGTATGGATTAAGCAACCGTTTGACGAAACGTGTAGGTGTTTACCTTTGGCGAAAATCGTTTTAAAAGGGGAATTCGGAGAGGTCATTACAAAAGCGGCTGTAAAACCGGCTAATTTGAGTCAGGGAATATATCTTCTAGGCAATAAAACCGCAGAGTTAATTGAGTCCAATAAAAAAATTGTTTATCCAATTAATGCGATAACGCGAAGTCAGAAACGTGAGCAAGAAAGGATTAAGAGTGCGCAGTCCGAAATAAATAATGAAAAGCCAACTCAGAAAAAAATTCAGAATTTTGAGGAGGAACCGGGTTTGATAAGCGAGTCGTTAGAGGAGACTAGTGCAGAAAATAAAGTTGTTCTTCCTGTGTTAAAAGAAACAGACAGGTGTCCATTAATCGGGGTTTCAGCTGAAGAGTTTCAAAAAGAGCAAACTGCGTGTGACACGTTGAAAAATTGTTGGGAAAAAGCTAGGAATGAAGCGGGAAAGGAATTTAAGATAAAAAATGAGCGGTTAATTCGAATATCGGATTCTAAGCGTAACCAAAACAGGATGCAGTTGTGCGTGCCAAAGAAATTTAGGGCAGCGATTCTAAACCTGTGTCATGATTCTGTGTCAGGGCATTTAGGCTCGTGTAAAACTAAGCAGAGGGTGTTGACTAATTTATTTTGGCCAAATTGCTATCAGGAAATCGAAGAGTATGTCAAAACTTGTGAAATTTGTCAAAAAGTAGGACAAAAAGGGGATAAGAAGAAAACTCCGTTGAGATTAGTACCGATTATTTCTGAACCGTTCAGACGTCTGTCGATTGACGCTATAGGTCCGGTTGTAACGAGCAACAAAAATAATTGTTTTGCGATAACGGCTGTTTGCGTCGCTTCAAAATTCCCGGATGCTATTCCTGTGGAAAACCTAACTTCGAGGTCAGTGATCAATGCATTGATGCAAATTTTCGCGAAGACCGGATTTCCTAGAGAGTTAGTCTGCGATCAAGGTGCTTATTTCACGAGTGACTTATCGACAGCGTTTTTTGAGAAGTATGATATCAAAATCAATCATTCTTCTGTCTGTCATCCGCAATCTAATCAGGTGGAAAGAATGCATTCCACTCTTAAGAGGATTCTTAAAGCATTATGTCTCGAAACGGAAAGCGATTGGGAAGAAAATCTGCCTATGGCTCTTTTCGCGTTGAGGACGGTGCCGCATGAGAGCACGGGATTTTCTCCTTCAGAGCTTATTTTTGGGAAGAATTTGAGGATGCCTCATACCATTGTTTACGAAAATTGGATGCAGGAAGAGGAAATGAATCAAAATGTAGTAGAGTATATTTTGGATTTAAATGAGCGCTTAAAAAGATGTCAAGATTTGGCAGGGGAGCGCATGACAGAATGTCAACAAAAAAGAAAATTATGGTACGACCAAAATGCAGTGTCCCGAAAAAATTGGGAGACTCGGTGTTGGTTTTGGCTACTGCAAAACCACATAAAATGGCAGTACAGTGGCTAGGTCCAGGTGTAGTTACGGGGGTAATATCCGATACGAACTATACGGTAGATCTTCCGGGAAGGAGATGTAAGGACACGATTTTCCACGTGAATTTAATGAAACCTTATCATAAACGCCCAGAGCATGTCAACTTAATGTTGGAAGAGGATGGCGAGGAAATTGAGGAGGATGCATCTATCCCGTATCCGATTTCGGACCCTAATCATTTCGACTTGACAGACTTAATTAAGGGGAGTAATTTGGGTAATAAGGTTTCGGAAGGGAATTTGGCAACTTTGCAAAATGTCCTAGTAAAGCATAAAACGGTGTTTTCTAACGACCCTGGTACGACCCATAAGGTAGAGATGGATATCATTTTGACAGATGATAAACCGATTCGTGCAAAACCCTATCGCATGTCTCCGCGGCAGTTAGAAATTATGCGGAAGGAGATTTGCAGGCTGTTAGAGTTAGGGGTGATTGAGGTGGGTCAGTCAGATTACGCATCGCCTATGATTCTTGTAGAGAGTCCGGGGAAAGACCCTAGGCCGTGTGTCGATTATAGGGCCCTCAATGCCAAAACCCAAGTGCAATTTTTCCCGTTACCGAATATTGAGGAGGTAGTTGAGGAAGTGAGCACTGCAAAATATATCTCAGTAATGGATCTGACGAAGGGGTATTTCCAAATCCCGTTAACGAAACGTGCGCAAAGGTATGCTGCGTTTGTAACCCCTTTCGGTGAGTTTATTCAAAAAAAAAATGATGTTTGGCTTAGTGAATGCTCCATTTTATTTTTGTAAATTAATTAGTGAGGTGCTAGGGGATTTAGTGAGTTTTGTGAGACCATATGTGGATGATCTGGCTGTGTTTTCATCCAGTTGGGAGCTCCATATCCGGCATCTGGACATTGTGTTACAACGTTTGGAGGAGGCAAATCTAAAAGTGAAACCGGCAAAGTGTTTATTCGCCCAGGACCATGTAAAATTTTTAGGGCACGAAGTGGGGTCGGGGAAGAGGTCGCCGAGTGACGCGAAAATCCAAACTATCCAAGAATTTCCCATTCCAAAGACAAAGACGCATGTAAGGTCATTTTTAGGTCTGACCGGATTTTACCATAAATATATAAAGGATTATGCGACAAAAGCTGCGCCTTTGACGGATTTGTTAAAAGGGAAAAATAAGAGGGAAAAAATTGAGTGGAGTCAGGAATGTGATCAGGCATTTAAGGTACTAAAATTAGATCTAACTAAGGGACCGGTACTCTATGCTGCGGATTTTTCAAAAGACTTCATTGTTCAGACTGATGCAAGTCTTGTAGGGGCGGGTGTGGTCCTAGCTCAAAATTTCGGGAATAACGAGGAACACCCAATTGTTTATTTGAGCGAAAAATTCTCCAAGGCGGAGCGTAATTATAGTACCATTGAACGCGAATTAGCGGCAGTCATTTTTGGGGTGAAAAAACTAAATCATTATTTAGATGGACAAAAATTCGTTCTTCAAACCGATCATAACCCTTTAGTTTATCTTAAAAAAATGATGGGCACAAATTCACGTTTGACGAGATGAGCCTTATGTTTACAACAATACAACTTCACAGTCGAGCATAAGAGCGGAAAAAAGCATTTGAATGCAGATGCGTTAAGTCGCATGCACGAAGAATAAAAAAAAAAAAAAAAAAAAAAAAAAAAATGCCTTGGTTTTAGGTAGTGTTTTTGGACTGTTTGTAAATATTTATTTTTTTTTTCTTTCTTTCATTTGTATTCAAAAAAAAAAAAAAGTTTGAATGTATTGATTATGAATTATTTTTCTTTCTTTTTCATGAAATTTTATTGTGTAATTGTGAAATTTCAGTGTTTGACTTTTAAAATTTTGTTAGGTGTAGAACCTTTGATTGTCATCACGAAATTGCATGTAAATGTTTAATTGTTTTTTTTTATATAATGTGAAATGAGACCTTGGGATCTAGTAATTATGCAAGGTGTAAGACTAGAAAATTTATTTTTAAGATTATTTTTAGTTCTATAAAAGTTCAGGGGGTTGTTTCGAAAATTTTTTTGGGGGGGCTAGCTCAACTCTCTGATGTTGCATGTTTGATAATGGGAGGAGGCACCTGTGTCTTCTGGAGCCCATTTTACATCCTGAAGGCCGTAAAATGGTCTTTTAGGAGGGAGGAAGCTGTGCTGGAGTGAAGGTTGCAAACATTCCAAGAGGTCAGGGGTCGTGTGACCAGACAGAACGGAGCCATGGGAAGCCGTCCGAGCGACAGATGCTTTGTGTGAAAAAATTTTATATTTCTATGGAAGCGGTGACATCAATAGTTTCCGATTTCACGCATGGCCTTTTGTTGCTACCGACATTTCTCCGAGTTTCGGGTAGACCAAGATTGGACGAAAATGATGTCACGGGTAGAGTGATATCACGATCAACGAATCAGTGCTTCGTGTGGGGTATTCCCCTCCCCCTCCGAAGGTGTGCTCGGAAGGAAGAGACTCAAAAAAGACAGAGAGACTTGGTGCTAAAAAAGGTGTAGCATGTTTTTGAAGGATGCTCGGAGGCGAGCATTTTGTAATAATTTTTAATTTATTTGAATTTCAACTTTTTTTGTTAAGTTTTGAATAAAAATAGCAAAAATCATCACTGGACTCATGCTTGCGTATTCCGTTCTTCGAGGCGTACTCCCAAAAATCACCACTTCTTAATACATTAAAAAAAAAAAAAAAAGATTTATTTGTGATTATTATGAAAATTTGTATATAGGTCTCGCCACAACGTCTGAGATTCAGACGTAAATGGAATGTTCAATTTTACAATGAAAAAAAAAAAAAAAAAATATATATATATATACATATATATATATATTGAGACACTTAAAGTATTTTAAACGTTACAAAATTTAATACACTTGAAGAGCCTGAAATTCCGCCATCTTTAATCATTTAACATTTGGATTAGGTAACCATTGCTGATCACAGTGGATATCTTTTACAAACAAATAAATAAATTTTGTATGATCCTGTCGTTTTGTTATGGTTAAAAATATGTTTAACAATCTCCTAGAGCATAAATAAAATGATAATATTTAAGCAAAAAATTTTCATAACGCGGTTTACGCCAAGAAATAGGATTTGAACCAATGTACTTGTATGTATTCACAAGTTCAGCGTGCAACCAACTAAACTACAATGACTGACTACAATGAGATTTCTCTTTTATTTTTTCGATCCTAGGCACATGTACTATTTCTTAAGCAATTCGCAAATTTATCTTTTAACCAGTAGTTTTTGTCAACAAAATTATTGATAATATATTTAAAGCATAATAGATATAACTAAGTTAAATCTTATGCGTAGACGTAGAGTTGTAGTTTTTTTTTTTTTTTTTTTTTTTTTTTTTTTTTTTGTAAAATATATGAGAAATGTGTAAATCGAAGCAGCGATGATGTCTTCTTTTTAAATAAAGTAAAAAATAAGAAAGAAAGAAAGAAAGAAAGAGAAAATACTTTCTATATGAAAACCTGAAAAAAGGTTGTTTTGCATTAAAGCGTAGAAATACTGCGAAAGAAAAGAGTTGTTAAATAAAGAAAATGATAAGCACTAATTATGTATAAATTGTTCAAGACTGTTCCGTTACGAATTTTCTTACTTAGGTACAAGCTACTTGCTTTTCTCATTCTATTACTTTTTCCTTTTATTATCTGAGAGGAAATTGATTTCTTAAAATAAAAATAACAGTTTTTTTTTTTTTTTTTTTTTTTATTTTTTATAAACCAAATTAGTTTTATCCTAAAGATGTTATTTTATCAATTGTTTTAAGCGTCAAATAAGATACACATACCTGGTGCGCTGTTCCTTGAAAACTCAATTTTATAAAACTAAAAGGATTTCAATAACTTGAGTTCTTATTGTATCAAATAGTATTAAATTTGAGTAATGTGAAAAGAAATTTATGTACAACATGAACATGCACGTTGTTTAAAATAGCTTCCACCCAAAAATTTTTCTAAGAAATAAAAAATTCTAAATGTCTGAAATTCTAGGTGTCTAAATTGCAAAATGTCTGAATTTAAATGTGTCTTAGTTCTAATGGGTCTTAATTTCAGACATATCAGAATTATTCAGGCAAATATCTCAGTCCCTTTATACAAAGACACTCACGTCTTAAACTCAGACGCTTGGGCTGTCTGAAATTCTGTAAACTTACATGTTTCAGGCATTTTTTGTGTTTAAATTGGTATTTCAGATACATTTATGTCTGTAAAAGACATCTCTAGTTTCAGTGTTCATTCTAGAATATATAAAATCGTTTAATCTGACAATTCGGAGACTACTTAGATATAAAAAAAAGTATTTTTCTATCCAGATTTAAGCAAACCCTTTATCAGTGAGCTTCAGCACAACATAGATTTTAAAAATTTTATGATGAATAAACATCGTTGGTTTCCGTACAACATTTAAAACGCCTACTGCACGAGTGTGTTATGCATCCTTGTAGTTTAAATGCTTGTTAGACAATATCATTACTCACTATCAATCAATTGTCCCTAATAAAAGATATTAAAATCTTAGGATTATTATTAGTATATATTTCCACAAACTCTAAAACATGGGTCGAGCAGGTGCTGTATCTTTTGTAGTTTTGTAGAAAAACTTACCTTTGCTTAGTCTCCACAATACCCTATTGTATACTACAATTAAATGTTTTCTAACAGCGCGGTAAAAACACTTTTACAAATTTCTTTGAGTTTCCTCCACTATTCTTGGATAGCAAATTTGTTTTTAAATTTAACCTCATTTTATGACGAATACAGATATTGAAAATTAATAGTGAAAGAAACAGTAATAAATAAATCTATATCTATATCATTATATAAAGCGCAAAAAATTGTTTGTTTGTGGAGGGTAATCTCTGAAACTACTGAACCGATTTAAAAACTTCTTTCACTGACCGAAAGCTACAGTATGCCATATTGTCATAGGCTATATTTAATTTTGATAAAATAAATTTTAGCTTAAAATCTGAGCATTTCAATTAAAATCCCCATAGAAGCCGTAATAGAAATGGAAATAATGAAATATTAAAAAAATTAGCTGCTGCCAACATAAAAGAAACATTTACATATTCATTTCGTTTTTAAAATACCTTGACGTGAAAAGAAAAGAAATATATTTGCACGTGCATTAAATTGAAATTCATATAAAGCTTTTTTAATTGTTAAACTTACACGTTAAATCTGACGTCATTATAGAATTAAAAGTATTTATTTTTCTAATAATTTAATTTGATATGATATGATATAATATAATGATCTAAGCATCAATGTTTAAACCACGGAGTCTTTATTACTCCGTGGTTTAAACTGATGTGTGTAAACGAAATTGGAATTTAAAAATAAATAAATAAATAAAATAAAATAAAATAAGAAATTCTCTTTTATAATATTATTTATTTCAATTTATAATTGTTGCCAAAAAGATTTACGAATTAATTTATTTTTAGACATATAATAAAATATATTTTCACGCGAACAATAATATAAAAAGTGAACTGGATTTTTTGTAAAAAAATAATAAAGATCGAGGAAAATTATTTCCCCATTTTAATCCCCATATTTGGATATAGATATGTATTAGTTATCATGTGCATCCGTTAGATTAAATTGTTTTTGTTGTAAAATTGATAAAATTGGAATTTTAAATTTCAAAACTCTAGAAAAAAGAATGGCAAATTTCCATATTCGATTGAAAACATAAACATTTCATTTCAAAGGATGATATTTACACAATAAACATCCAACTAATAAACTAATTAAAAGGGAAAGGATAAATATTCTATCATAATTTGAAATCAAATTTGTTTTCAAATGTCTAAATAAAGTATCTGATATAATATACTAATATGTTGCAGCGGAATAGATTTGATATCCGTCATCCTTGGCAGAAAAAAAAAATATCGCCAAATTATCTGGCGAATATAATTTAATTCCTTTCAAAAATCATGGTTATTTTAAAAACTTACATTAAGAGTGTAACGAATAATATGAAACAATATTTCGTACAATACATATTACGAAAATATACATCTGGCATGTATATTTTCGTATTACTTTTTGATCGCCAAATACAAAAAAACGCCAAGGGTGACAGTTTTGAAATTTAAAATTAAAATTTTGTCAATTTGACAGCAAAATAACTCAATCTAACGCATGCATACAATAACTAATACATATCTATACCCAAATATGAGGATTAAAATCGAGAAATAATTCTTCTAGAATTTTAATTAAAAAAAAAAAAAAAAAAAAAAAAAAAAAAAAAAAAGAAATCCAATGAGCGATTAACATGGAAAATCTTTTTCTTGCATCCATGAGCGGTCAGTGATGTCACACTTCGCTTGCGTATTGAGATGTTTAAATTTATTTGGCGACTATTTTTAGCAACTAACAGTTATGGCAAGTATCTCAATATACGTAGCGCATACAGCCATTACTGAAATGTAAATAGCATTTAATTATTTGAGTTACATTATGTTGATTGGAAACCTATTTAATATACCTATGCTCTATAGCTATACTAATATAAAAAGAAGAAAGGTTTATATGCATATGTAGAGAACGATCGCTAGAACTAAAAAGCCGATTGCTTTTTTTTTTTTTTTTTTTTTTTTTTCTTTCAATAATCAAAAGTTACACTGTCTCTCTCTAAGTGCTAGAAGCTACAATAAATTTTGGTAAAATAAATTTTTAATTAAAAGTTTCAATATTTTAATTGAAAAGAAAGCATAGATTTGATATCTATCGTCATTGGCGATTTTTGTATTTGGCGATCGAAAACGTAATACGAAAATCTGTACATTATCGTAGTAAATACGAGATGTATGTGTTTACTTCAATTACCCTACTACCGTAGGTAGTGGAAGTATTGTATATGTTTTGGCAATTGGTCAGTGTGTGTGTATATGTGCACGTGTGTGTAATCTTCTGGCTGTCATATCTCCAAAACTAATAAAAATAGAACTACTAAACTTCACAAGTGATTCAGGTCTGGTGTACAGATAAATTTTCCAAATTTTCGTGAAAATTGAAAAACCGGAATTGGGTCATCGAAAACCAGAAATAGGACCGTAAGCCCATATTCAAAAACACCTCTAATGATTTTCTTCAAAGTTGCTGTATAAATAATATATTAGATGCCCTTTCGATTGAAAAGTTGCTTAGTTCAGGAAAATTGATAGGCGTCCTCTATAAACAGCTCAATTTCAGACTTCGCAAGTGCGTTCCTTTAAAAACGCCTGTACGGATTTTTTTCAAACTCGCCATGTTAACTTCCTATTAAATATTCTTTTGTATGTAATTATTGTTTTTAGGTCAATAATTGAGTATGCTAAGTTTTGGTAAAAGTTGGTATCTCAAAAACGGCTCTAACGTATTCTTGAAAATTTTTTCTTTAATCCAATTTAGATAACTTTTCTCAAGTATTACGTGCATATTACAGGAATATTAACGGTCATCCTGATTAGGTAGTTCAGTTTTAGATCTCGGAAATTCGTGTTTAAAAAAATAACTATCTATTTTTTTCCCCTTATTTTTTAACTCGCTATGCAAACTCTGTTGTATGTGTCTTTATACGTGTATCAAGTTTCTCTTACTCGAAAATCTCAAAAAATGCAAGTAATATCTCCAAAAAATTGTATATATTACGCGTAATAGTGGGTAATGGAAGTCGTGTGGTTGTTTCACACCAGATTCTGTAATAGTATATATTGTACGAATATTGTTTCATATTATTGACTTCTCCTTTAATATACATTATTAAAATAATAATCAATTATGGAAATAATTTAATATATTTGCGAAATGAACAAATAAATAATAATTAAAGCTATTATGACGTCAATTTTATCAAAAACATTTTCATGTCATAGGTTTATTTTTCAATATTTTTTATTCATGAGTAAAGAAATGTTTCTTTTAATGAAATAAATAAATAAATAAATAAATAGCATTAAGTAAAAATTGCCAACATTTAACAACTAATTACAAAAAAATATTTGTAAAATAATATTTTGACTTTCCAGTTAATAATATTGCCTGACCATAACATATAAACTGATATATTTCTTGATTTTTTACATATCAATCCATCTTTAACTAAAATTTGTTCATCAGTGTGAAGCTGGACGGGTCAGCTAGTCATTATATAAAGCGCAAAAAATTGTTTGTTTGTGGAGGGTAATCTCTGAAACTACTGAACCGATTTAAAAACTTCTTTCACTGACCGAAAGCTACAGTATGCCATATTGTTATAGGCTATATTTAATTTTGATAAAATAAATTTTAGTTTAAAATCTGAGCATTTTAATTAAAATCCCCATAGAAGCCGTAATAGAAATGGAAATAATGAAATATTAAAAAAATTAGCTGCTGCCAACATAAAAGAAACATTTACATATTCATTTCGTTTTTAAAATATCTTGACGTGAAAAGAAAAGAAATATATTTGCACGTGCATTAAATTCAAATTCATATAAAGCTTTTTTAATCCGCGATTGTAATGAAATGCTCGCCCTCTGGTGGGCTAAGGTGAAATTACAATAAACATGGTTTAATTCGAATTCCATACAGCCGCCATTGCTTGCCGATATTTAGTTTCACATATATTTATTGAATAAAAATGAATAAATACGGTAAAAAAGATAACGCATACTTTTGTGTGCCACAGTGTAACTCCAAAGGATCAAGAAATCCAGAATTGAGCTTCCATTTATTTCCAAATGACAAATTTAAGATTTCAGTTGCTTCGGCTAATGGAAGTAAAGAATTAATCAGATGATTTGAAATTAATATTTGTTCAACTTCAGTTAAAAATCTACTTCCGATCGAACTTTGAATAAACTGAAGTATTTTTTCCAAAAGCAATCAATTTTCCATAATGTAATGGCGGAGAAATTATAGTACGAAACAAAAAGAACACTAATGGAACGCACGTGGCTATAATGTTTACTAACAACTGCAGTGTTCACAAAGCGCCGTCTATCGATCATTACAAACGCGGATTGTTAAAATTACACGTTAAATCTGACGTCATTGTAGAATTAAAAGTGTTTATTTTTCTAATAATTTAATTTGATATGATATGATGTAATATCTAAGCATCAATGTTTAAACCACGGAGTCTTTATTACTCCGTGGTTTAAACTGATGTGTGTAAACGAAATTGGAATTTAAAAATAAATAAATAAATAAAATAAAATAAAATAAGAAATTCTATTTTATAATATTATTTATTTTAATTTATAATTGTTGCCAAAAAGATTTACGAATTAATTTATTTTTAGACATATAATAAAATATATTTTCACGCGAACAATAATATAAAAAGTGAACTGGATTTTTTGTAAAAAAATAATAAAGATCGAGGAAAAGTATTTCCCCATTTTAATCCCCATATTTGGATATAGATATGTATTAGTTATCATGTGCATCCGTTAGATTAAATTGTTTTTTTTTTTTGTAAAATTGATATAATTGGAATTTTAAATTTCAAAACATTAGAAAAAAAAATGGCAAATTTCCATATTCGATTGAAAACATAAACATTTCATTTCAAAGGATGATATTTACACAATAAACATCCAACTAATAAACTAATTAAAAGGGAAAGGATAAATATTCTATCATAATTTGAAGTCAAATTTGTTTTCAAATGTCTAAATAAAGTATCTGATATAATATACTAATATGTTGCAGCAGAATAGATTTGATATCCGTCATCCTTGGCAGAAAAAAAAAAAAATATCGCCAAATTATCTGGCGAATATAATTTAATTCCTTTCAAAAATCATGGTTATTTTAAAAACTTACATTAAGAGTGTAACGAATAATATGAAACAATATTTCGTACAATACATATTACGAAAATATACATCTGGCATGTATATTTTCGTATTACGTTTTTGATCGCCAAATACAAAAAACGCCAAGGGTGACAGTTTTGAAATTTAAAATTAAAATTTTGTCAATTTGACAGCAAAATAACTCAATCTAACGCATGCATACAATAACTAATACATATCTATACCCAAATATGAGGATTAAAATCGGGAAATAATTCTTCTAGAATTTTAATAAAAAAAAAAAAAAAATCCAATGAGCGATTAACATGGAAAATCTTTTTCTTGCATCCACGGGCGGTCAGTGATGTCATACTTCGCTTGCGTATTGAGATGTTTAAATTTATTTGGCGACTATTTTTAGCAACTAACAGTTATGGCAAGTAGCTCAATATACATAGCGCATACAGCCATTACTGAAATGTAAATAGCATTTAATTATTTGAGTTACATTATGTTGACTGGAAACCTATTTAATATACCTATGCTCTATAGCTATACTAATATAAAAAAAAGAAAGGTTTATATGCATATGTAGAGAACGATCGCTAGAACTAAAAAGCCGATTGCTTTTTTTTTTTTTTTTTTTTTTTTTTCTTTCAATAATCAAAAGTTACACTCTCTCTCTCTAAATGCTAGAAGCTATAATAAATTTTGGTAAAATAAATTTTTAATTAAAATTTTCAATATTTTAATTGAAAAGAAAGCATAGATTTGATATCTATCGTCATTGGCGATTTTTGTATTTGGCGATCGAAAACGTAATACGAAAATCTGTATATTATCGTAGTAAATACGAGATGTATGTGTTTACTTCAATTACCCTACTACCGTAGGTAGTGGACGTATTGTATAGGTTTTGGCAATTGGTCAGTGTGTGTGTATATGTGCACGTGTGTGTGTAATCTTCTGGCTGTCATATCTCCAAAACTAATAAAAATAGAACTACTAAACTTCACAAGTGATTCAGGTCTGGTGTACAGATAAATTTTCCAAATTTTCGTGAAAATTGAAAAACCGGAATTGGGTCATCGAAAACCAGAAATGGAACCCTAAGCCCATATTCAAAAACACCTCTAATAATTTTCTTCAAAGTTGCTATATAAATAATATATTAGATGCCCTCAGAAAAGTTGCTTAGTTCAGGAAAATTGATAGGAGTCCTCTATAAACAGCTCAATTTCAGACTTCGCAAGTGCGTTCCTTTAAAAACGCCTGTACGGCTTTTTTTCAAACTCGCCATGTTAACTTCCTATTACATATCCTTTTGTATGTAATTATTGTTTTTAGGTCAATAATTGAGTATGTTAAGTTTTGGTAAAAGTTGGTATCTCAAAAACGGCTCTAACGTATTCTTGAAAATTTTTTCTTTAATCCAATTTAGATAACCTTTCTCAAGTATTACGTGCTTATTACAGGAATATTAACGGTCATCCTGATTAGGTAGTTCAGTTTTAGATCTCGGAAATTCGTGTTTAAAAAAATAACTATCTATTTTTTCCCCTTATTTTTACTTTCCGAACACTATAGTGAGGAAAGTATTGTAATCATGTCAAAAATCCGAATTCGAGATTTTGATGTTTCTATACGTTTTGAGGTCCCCTGAGTCCGTTTTCACTATTTTTACGATGATGTATGTATGTGTGTGTGTATGTGTGTATGTGTGTATGTGTGTATGTCTGTGAACACGCTAGCGTCTAAAGGCTTTGTTCGATTAACCTGAAAGTTGGTACGTATATTGTAAGTCACCATAGTACGAACCCTATAGATTTTGGTGAATCTAGCACTTATAGTTTTTTTACAGGGACACAAAGAAAAATTCTTTATCATTATGGCCTATGGGACCAAAATCTTAAAAGTGCGATAGCATCTAAACGCCTTATTCAATTGAGCAAAAATTTTATACCCATATTATAGGTCACAGATACTCAATCTGTATAGATTTTGGAGAATCTAGCACTTATAGTTTTTTTACAGGGACACAAAGAAAAATTCTTTATCATTAAGGCCAATGGGGCCAAATTTTTAAAAGTGTGATAGCGTCTAAACGCCTTATTAATCTGAGCAAAAAAATTGTACACATGTTATAGGTCGCATTTGCACCAACTGTATAGATTTTGGTGAATCTAGCACTACAGTTTTTTTACAGGGACACAAAGAAAAATTCTTTATCATTATGGCCTATGAGACCAAATTTTTAAAAGTGCGATAGCATCTAAACGCCTTATTCAATTGAGCTGAAAATTTGTATGAATATTATAAATCACTGTTGCACTAACTATAAGCATTTTGGTGAATCTAGCATCTATAGATTTTTACAGGGACAAAACGAAAAATTCTTTATCATTATGATCTAAGGGCTCAAAGTTCAGTAGCGTTAAATAAAACCTCGTGTGATATATGGAGAAAAAAACACTCTATTATGGTTTTCTCTCTTTTGTTTGTTTAGCAATTCCTCTTTCTTTATTTTATCTACAAAACTGTTAGTTACTCAATGTTCGGAAAGTCGAGTGGAGTCACTCCAGATTTTTTAACTCGCTATGCAAACTCTGTTGTATGTGTCTTTATACGTGTATCAAATTTCTCTTACTCGAAAATCTCAAAAAATGCAAGTAATATCTCCAAAAAAATAAATAATAATTAAAGCTATTATGACGTCAATTTTATCAAAAACATTTTCATGTCATAGGTTTATTTTTCAATATTTTTTATTCATGAGTAAAGAAATGTTTCTTTTTATGAAATAAATAAATAAATAAATAAATAGCATTAAGTAAAAATTGCCAACATTTAACAACTAATTAAAAAAAATAATTGTAAAATTATATTTTGACTTTCCAGTTAATAATATTGCCTGACTATAACATATAAACTGATATATTTCTTGATTTTTTACAAATCAATCCATCTTTAACTGAAATTTGTTCATCAGTGCGAAGCCGGACGGGTCAGCTAGTCATTATATAAAGCGCAAAAAATTGTTTGTTTGTGGAGGGTAATCTCTGAAACTACAGAACCGATTTAAAAACTTCTTTCACTGACCGAAAGCTACAGTATGCCATATTGTTATAGGCTATATTTAATTTTGATAAAATAAATTTTAGTTTAAAATCTGAGCATTTTAATTAAAATCCCCATAGAAGCCGTAATAGAAATGGAAATAATGAAATATTAAAAAAATTAGCTGCTGCCAACATAAAAGAAACATTTACATATTCATTTCGTTTTTAAAATATCTTGACGTGAAAAGAAAAGAAATATATTTGCACGTGCATTAAATTGAAATTCATATAAAGCTTTTTTAATTGTTAAACTTACACGTTAAATCTGACGTCATTATAGAATTAAAAGTGTTTATTTTTCTAATAATTTAATTTGATATGATATGATATAATATCTAAGCATCAATGTTTAAACCACGGAGTCTTTATTACTCCGTCGTTTAAACTGATGTGTGTACGAAATTGGAATTTAAAAATAAATAAATAAATAAAATAAAATAAAATAAGAAATTCTATTTTATTTATTTTAATTTATAATTGTTGCTAAAAAGATTAACGAATTAATTTATTTTTAGACATATAATAAAATATATTTTCACGCGAACAATTATATAAAAAGTGAACTGGATTTTTTGTAAAAAAATAATAAAGATCGAGGAAAAGTATTTCCCCATTTTAATCCCCATATTTGGATATAGATATGTATTAGTTATCATGTGCATCCGTTAGATTAAATTGTTTTTTTTTTTTGTAAAATTGATATAATTGGAATTTTAAATTTCAAAACATTAGAAAAAAAAAATGGCAAATTTCCATATTCGATTGAAAACATAAACATTTCATTTCAAAGGATGATATTTACACAATAAACATCCAACTAATAAACTAATTAAAAGGGAAAGGATAAATATTCTATCATAATTTGAAGTCAAATTTGTTTTCAAATGTCTAAATAAAGTATCTGATATAATATACTAATATGTTGCAGCAGAATAGATTTGATATCCGTCATCCTTGGCAGAAAAAAAAAAAAATATCGCCAAATTATCTGGCGAATATAATTTAATTCCTTTCAAAAATCATGGTTATTTTAAAAACTTACATTAAGAGTGTAACGAATAATATGAAACAATATTTCGTACAATACATATTACGAAAATATACATCTGGCATGTATATTTTCGTATTACGTTTTTGATCGCCAAATACAAAAAACGCCAAGGGTGACAGTTTTGAAATTTAAAATTAAAATTTTGTCAATTTGACAGCAAAATAACTCAATCTAACGCATGCATACAATAACTAATACATATCTATACCCAAATATGAGGATTAAAATCGGGAAATAATTCTTCTAGAATTTTAATAAAAAAAAAAAAAAAAATCCAATGAGCGATTAACATGGAAAATCTTTTTCTTGCATCCACGGGCGGTCAGTGATGTCATACTTCGCTTGCGTATTGAGATGTTTAAATTTATTTGGCGACTATTTTTAGCAACTAACAGTTATGGCAAGTAGCTCAATATACATAGCGCATACAGCCATTACTGAAATGTAAATAGCATTTAATTATTTGAGTTACATTATGTTGACTGGAAACCTATTTAATATACCTATGCTCTATAGCTATACTAATATAAAAAAAAGAAAGGTTTATATGCATATGTAGAGAACGATCGCTAGAACTAAAAAGCCGATTGCTTTTTTTTTTTTTTTTTTTTTTTTTTCTTTCAATAATCAAAAGTTACACACTCTCTCTCTAAATGCTAGAAGCTATAATAAATTTTGGTAAAATAAATTTTTAATTAAAATTTTCAATATTTTAATTGAAAACAAAGCATAGATTTGATATCTATCGTCATTGGCGATTTTTGTATTTGGCGATCGAAAACGTAATACGAAAATCTGTATATTATCGTAGTAAATACGAGATGTATGTGTTTACTTCAATTACCCTACTACCGTAGGTAGTGGACGTATTGTATAGGTTTTGGCAATTGGTCAGTGTGTGTGTATATGTGCACGTGTGTGTGTAATCTTCTGGCTGTCATATCTCCAAAACTAATAAAAATAGAACTACTAAACTTCACAAGTGATTCAGGTCTGGTGTACAGATAAATTTTCCAAATTTTCGTGAAAATTGAAAAACCGGAATTGGGTCATCGAAAACCAGAAATGGAACCCTAAGCCCATATTCAAAAACACCTCTAATAATTTTCTTCAAAGTTGCTATATAAATAATATATTAGATGCCCTCAGAAAAGTTGCTTAGTTCAGGAAAATTGATAGGAGTCCTCTATAAACAGCTCAATTTCAGACTTCGCAAGTGCGTTCCTTTAAAAACGCCTGTACGGCTTTTTTTCAAACTCGCCATGTTAACTTCCTATTACATATCCTTTTGTATGTAATTATTGTTTTTAGGTCAATAATTGAGTATGTTAAGTTTTGGTAAAAGTTGGTATCTCAAAAACGGCTCTAACGTATTCTTGAAAATTTTTTCTTTAATCCAATTTAGATAACCTTTCTCAAGTATTACGTGCTTATTACAGGAATATTAACGGTCATCCTGATTAGGTAGTTCAGTTTTAGATCTCGGAAATTCGTGTTTAAAAAAATAACTATCTATTTTTTCCCCTTATTTTTACTTTCCGAACACTATAGTGAGGAAAGTATTGTAATCATGTCAAAAATCCGAATTCGAGATTTTGATGTTTCTATACGTTTTGAGGTCCCCTGAGTCCGTTTTCACTATTTTTACGATGATGTATGTATGTGTGTGTGTATGTGTGTATGTGTGTATGTGTGTATGTCTGTGAACACGCTAGCGTCTAAAGGCTTTGTTCGATTAACCTGAAAGTTGGTACGTATATTGTAAGTCACCATAGTACGAACCCTATAGATTTTGGTGAATCTAGCACTTATAGTTTTTTTACAGGGACACAAAGAAAAATTCTTTATCATTATGGCCTATGGGACCAAAATCTTAAAAGTGCGATAGCATCTAAACGCCTTATTCAATTGAGCAAAAATTTTATACCCATATTATAGGTCACAGATACTCAATCTGTATAGATTTTGGAGAATCTAGCACTTATAGTTTTTTTACAGGGACACAAAGAAAAATTCTTTATCATTAAGGCCAATGGGGCCAAATTTTTAAAAGTGTGATAGCGTCTAAACGCCTTATTAATCTGAGCAAAAAAATTGTACACATGTTATAGGTCGCATTTGCACCAACTGTATAGATTTTGGTGAATCTAGCACTACAGTTTTTTTACAGGGACACAAAGAAAAATTCTTTATCATTATGGCCTATGAGACCAAATTTTTAAAAGTGCGATAGCATCTAAACGCCTTATTCAATTGAGCTGAAAATTTGTATGAATATTATAAATCACTGTTGCACTAACTATAAGCATTTTGGTGAATCTAGCATCTATAGATTTTTACAGGGACAAAACGAAAAATTCTTTATCATTATGATCTAAGGGCTCAAAGTTCAGTAGCGTTAAATAAAACCTCGTGTGATATATGGAGAAAAAAACACTCTATTATGGTTTTCTCTCTTTTGTTTGTTTAGCAATTCCTCTTTCTTTATTTTATCTACAAAACTGTTAGTTACTCAATGTTCGGAAAGTCGAGTGGAGTCACTCCAGATTTTTTAACTCGCTATGCAAACTCTGTTGTATGTGTCTTTATACGTGTATCAAATTTCTCTTACTCGAAAATCTCAAAAAATGCAAGTAATATCTCCAAAAAAATAAATAATAATTAAAGCTATTATGACGTCAATTTTATCAAAAACATTTTCATGTCATAGGTTTATTTTTCAATATTTTTTATTCATGAGTAAAGAAATGTTTCTTTTTATGAAATAAATAAATAAATAAATAAATAGCATTAAGTAAAAATTGCCAACATTTAACAACTAATTAAAAAAAATAATTGTAAAATTATATTTTGACTTTCCAGTTAATAATATTGCCTGACTATAACATATAAACTGATATATTTCTTGATTTTTTACAAATCAATCCATCTTTAACTGAAATTTGTTCATCAGTGCGAAGCCGGACGGGTCAGCTAGTCATTATATAAAGCGCAAAAAATTGTTTGTTTGTGGAGGGTAATCTCTGAAACTACAGAACCGATTTAAAAACTTCTTTCACTGACCGAAAGCTACAGTATGCCATATTGTTATAGGCTATATTTAATTTTGATAAAATAAATTTTAGTTTAAAATCTGAGCATTTTAATTAAAATCCCCATAGAAGCCGTAATAGAAATGGAAATAATGAAATATTAAAAAAATTAGCTGCTGCCAACATAAAAGAAACATTTACATATTCATTTCGTTTTTAAAATATCTTGACGTGAAAAGAAAAGAAATATATTTGCACGTGCATTAAATTGAAATTCATATAAAGCTTTTTTAATTGTTAAACTTACACGTTAAATCTGACGTCATTATAGAATTAAAAGTGTTTATTTTTCTAATAATTTAATTTGATATGATATGATATAATATCTAAGCATCAATGTTTAAACCACGGAGTCTTTATTACTCCGTCGTTTAAACTGATGTGTGTACGAAATTGGAATTTAAAAATAAATAAATAAATAAAATAAAATAAAATAAGAAATTCTATTTTATTTATTTTAATTTATAATTGTTGCTAAAAAGATTAACGAATTAATTTATTTTTAGACATATAATAAAATATATTTTCACGCGAACAATTATATAAAAAGTGAACTGGATTTTTTGTAAAAAAATAATAGAGATCGAGGAAAATTATTACCCCATTTTAATCCCATATTTGGATATAGATATGTATTAGTTATCATGTGCATCCGTTAGATTAAATTGTTTTTGTTGTAAAATTGATAAAATTGGAATTTTAAATTTCAAAACTCTAGAAAAAAAAAAAAGGCAAATTTCCATATTCGATTGAAAACATAAACATTTCATTTCAAAGGATGATATTTACACAATAAACATCCAACTAATAAACTAATTAAAAGGAAAAGGATAAATATTCTATCATAATTTGAAGTCAAATTTGTTTTCAAATGTCTAAATAAAGTATCTGATATAATATACTAATATGTTGCAGCGGAATAGATTTGATATCCGTCATCCTTGGCAGAAAAAAAAATTGTCTGGCGAATACAATTTAATTCCTTTCAAAAATCATGGTTATTTTAAAAACTTACATTAAGAGTGTAACGAATAATATGAAACAATATTTCGTACAATACATATTACGAAAATATACATCTGGCATGTATATTTTCGTATTACGTTTTTGATCGCCAAATACAAAAAACGCCAAGGGTGACAGTTTTGAAATTTAAAATTAAAATTTTGTCAATTTGACAGCAAAATAACTCAATCTAACGCATGCATACAATAACTAATACATATCTATACCCAAATATGAGGATTAAAATCGGGAAATAATTCTTCTAGAATTTTAATTAAAAAAAAAAAAAAAATCCAATGAGCGATTAACATGGAAAATCTTTTCCTTGCATCCACGGGCGGTCAGTGATGTCATACTTCGCTTGCGTATTGAGATGTTTAAATTTATTTGGCGACTATTTTTAGCAACTAACAGTTATGGCAAGTACCTCAATATACATAGCGCATACAGCCATTACTGAAATGTAAATAGCATTTAATTATTTGAGTTACATTATGTTGACTGGAAACCTATTTAATATACCTATGCTCTATAGCTATACTAATATAAAAAAAAGAAAGTTTTATATGCATATGTAGAGAACGATCGCTAGAACTAAAAAGCCGATTGCCTTTTTTTTTTCTTTCAATAATCAAAAGTTACACTGTCTCTCTCTAAGTGCTAGAAGCTATAATAAATTTTGGTAAAATAAATTTTTAATTAAAATTTTCAATATTTTAATTGAAAACAAAGCACAGATTTTATGTCTATCGTCATTGGCGATTTTTGTATTTGACGATCGAAAACGTAATACGAAAATCTGTATATTATCGTAGTAAATACGAGATGTATGTGTTTACTTCAATTACCCTACTACCGTAGGTAGTGGAAGTATTGTATAGGTTTTGGCAATTGGTCAGTGTGTGTGCGCATATGTGCACGTGTGTGTGTAATCTTCTGGCTGTCATATCTCCAAAACTAATAAAAATAGAACTACTAAACTGCACAAGTGATTCGGGTCTGGTGTACAGATAAATTTTCCAAATTTTCGTGAAAATTGAAAAACCGGAATTGGGTCATCGAAAACCAGAAATGGGACCCTAAGCCCATATTCAAAAACACCTCTAATGATTTTCTTCAAAGTTGCTATATAAATAGTATATTAGATGCCCTTTCGATTGAAAAGTTGCTTAGTTCAGGAAAATTGATAGGCGTCCTCTATAAACAGCTCAATTTCAGTGCGTTCCTTTAAAAACGCCTGTACGGATTTTTTTCAAACTCGCCATGTTAGCTTCCTATTAAATATCCTTTTGTATGTAATTATTGTTTTTAGGTCAATAATTGAGTATGTTAAGTTTTGGTAAAATTTGGTATCTCAAAAACGGCTCTAACGTATTCTTGAAAATTGTTTCTTTAATCCAATTTAGATAACCTTTCTCAAGTATTACGTGCTTATTACAGGAACATTAACGGTCATCCTGATTAGGTAGTTCAGTTTTAGATCTCGGAAATTCGTGTTTAAAAAAAATAACTATCTATTTTTTTCCCCTTATTTTTTAACTCGCTATGCAAACTCTGTTGTGTGTGTCTTTACGTGTATCAAGTTTCTCTTACTCGAAAATCTCAAAAAATGCAAGTAATATCTCCAAAAAATTGTATATATTACGTGTAATAGTGGGTAATGGAAGTCGTGTGGTTGTTTCACACCAGATTCTGTAATAGTATATATTGTACGAATATTATTTCATATTATTGATTTCTCCTTTAATATACATTATTAAAATAATAATCAATTATGGAAAAAATTAAATATATTTGCGAAATGAAAAAATAAATAATAATTAAAGCTATTATGACGTCAATTTTATCAAAAACATTTTCATGTCATAGGTTTATTTTTCAATATTTTTTATTCATGAGTAAAGAAATGTTTCTTTTTATGAAATAAATAAATAAATAAATAAATAGCATTAAGTAAAAATTGCCAACATTTAACAACTAATTAAAAAAAATAATTGTAAAATTATATTTTGACTTTCCAGTTAATAATATTGCCTGACTATAACATATAAACTGATATATTTCTTGATTTTTTACATATCAATCCATCTTTAACTAAAATTTGTTCATCAGTGCGAAGCCGGACGGGTCAGCTAGTAAATAAATAAATAAAAATAAAAAAAGATTTTACAACGAGGAATGTTAATTCTTTTATTCAGTGGCTTTAGATTTTTGTTTTGCGGCGTTTTATGCATAAATGTCTGCTTTTCGCTTCCCAATTTTTTAGGCATTAAAATAGTATATTGAATTTTGAATTTTAATGACCCTCATCTACCTGAGTCTGCCTGTGTAAGCATTACTAATTTGTCTGTGGCAAATTAATGTTAGCAAAAAAAGAAATAAAAAGAAATTATTAACTTTTTCCTCACGCATATTTCATTTTTTGATAGAATCAGGCTAATAACAAAAATTTCAGTAAGTGCGAAGTTGATTAGAGATAACAACAACAAACACAATGCAGTGAAATTGATGATGGTCTAAATCTTGCTTGTCTACACTAGGTTGGAACGGGATCTTTCTAGTTATTGCTATTGTTATGTATTTCTATCCCATGTGCGCTAGCGAAAGCCAGTAAACAATAATAATAAACTTTTGAGTGTTCCTTTTCATATGTAAAAATTCACTGAAGAAAAAGGAAGGAGAAAAATAACAGTAGATGAGCTCCCATGAAATTAAGACCTCTTTCTAAATCTAAAACTTTCTTGACTTAATTAATTAAAATTCTTATCACGCATTAAATGTAGGGAAAAAAAACTTTCAGGTTTATTATGCACCATTTATGAGATACCTACTAGTTAGCAATTTGTTTCGTTGACATAAAAACTATCGCTTAACAACTTTTAACACTGTGTACGCCACTTACAAGACGAATTATAGCGTTATTGTGTAATAAACTCCTGAATTTATTAGATTTGGGGGCCTACCAAATTCCGAGAGATCTAGTATGCGAAATCAAGCCATCTTGTCAACCAACATTCGTGATTCAATTCGCATCATCAGCCACAATGCATACGGCTGCGAAGATAGGTATCGATAATAATCAGAGAGAATTATTAGCGTCGAATATACAGCGATACGGAAAAAATATTAATGTCGGACATCACACAAACACATCTCTGCCTTCCGCTGATTCTAAATCACGGCCAGACTCCCCATTTTTCTCAGGATAAACAACAGATAAAGCGTGACTAATGTGAGTTGGCAACCTCGTCCATTTATTCTAGGAGGCAAACCAGTTTGCTACTGTAGGATGATAGGCCTCTTTTAATAGCAAACTTTTACTCGAATCATTTAAAATCATTTTAAAAAAAACTGGATAATTTTGTTTAATTTTTAAGTAGGTGTACATTAATTTTAAAGAGATTATCAAATACATTATATTTGTACTTTGGTAAAACAATATGTATGTTACTCCTGTGTAACTGTGCGTGCGGATATTCGTCATTTATCCTAAACAATGACTTTATCGTCTTCCTGAAAAATAACGCACATAAAGGTATATGCAAAATGAAACAAATGCAAGAAGTTTGCAATCGCATGTCCTTATGTCTATGGTAAAATGAAACTTTTTTATAAATATCGTGTACTTAGAATTTATATTTTGATTGAGAAATGCCACAATACCATTCCCTTGTATGTTCCTGCCTATATTGGCACAAATCTAGTTTCTAAAAAATATACGTTAAAAATAATATATTTATGATATATGAGGTTTAAATCATAAAAAAAAAAAAAAAATAAATAAAAAAAAAAAAAAGACGAACAGATAAATCTTAAAAATTAAGAATTGATGAAATGGTGGGATTTGTTTCATAATTTTTTTAAAATATGTCCTTTGATTTTTCTTTTTATTCTCCTGTAATTGTATTTTTCTCAAAACTGAATAATTTTCACATGAATACCTTTCATGTCTGTGGCAACAAACACTAAATACTGTTATATTTATCAATAAACAGTACAACAATAAATACAACAATAAATACATCTATTTAATCATTTTATGCAATAAAATTCAGCCATCAAAAAGTGTTTTTAAAGTGAAGAACTAAAAATGTAAGTTTTAACTTTCTAATAGGCACAGGGATGACAACAATGGCGGATAAAAAACAATCGTTTAGGGAAAATAACTCTGTACCGTAGATTCTTTATAAATGATTTTAATGTCCAATGAATGCATGACAAAACACTTTAATATTCAATAGTTAACATTTTCATTACTCAGTTTTAAAATGGTCATGAGTTTTGTACACTATTAGCAGTTCAGATAAATTATACCCATATTTTATTAATGTTTTTTTCCCTTAAAATATTTTTATGTTTTCCGAAATTACAGTGGGCTAACAAAGTCTGTTGTTAACATCCACTGGTGTGTAAAACAGACCTGGTTTAATGATAAAGCTTTTACTAGATTAATACGTATAATCCCAGATAACTTTAATCAGCGGACTTTCCAGAATTTAATCTCGCAAGTACGGTATTCACTTTCGTAAAAGTATGTTCAGTACTAGATGTATTAAATTAAAAAAAAATGTATATGAATATTTTTAACTTCAGATAAACTGCTTAATTGTCCGTTAGAACGTGAAATAATGATCAATTCAATTATTATTAAGAATGAAAAGCACGGAGATAACATTCGAAGTAAATAAATAGTTCATGCGTGAAGTTCGAAAAATTTTCTAACTATTGTGATGTTAATACGCACAAAATTTCATATTAAAATACACAGAAAAGTAGTAAAGAAATGTATACCTTATCAGAGGCGAAAATTGTCATCTATATAAAGCCCGGAAAAAAAAAAAAAAAAAAAACGGCGTCTTGCTAAATGCCATCATGTGAAAATCGGTCACACTCGCTTTTTAACACGCTTTTATTATTAGCTTACCCTGTATGTATGTATGTTTGTACGTTTGTAACCGCTTGGGAGCAAACAAAAAATTTATATTGTAAAAAGAGACTTTTCCGACGTGAACGGCGTGGCGTTGAGGTATAGCTCCGCGCTACGAACCTAAAGGTCTAGCGTTCGATCCCATTCAGGGGAGGTTTTTTAAAAATGGTTTTTGTTTAATTCTAAATTATTTTAATTAAAGATTTAAATGTATGTAAATATTATGGTGTGTCACTCACACGATTTTCTCTTACCCTGCATTTTAATACTAAGATAGATATTTTGTGCTTTTTAGTTCACATTTCTATAAAAGCGTGTTTTTTTTTATTTTTTAAAACTATAATATTATTATATTATATTAGCTTCACCTGTATGTTTGTATGTATGTTTGTAACTGCTCTGGGAGCAAACAAAAAATTTATATTGTAAAAAAATACTTTCCCTGCGTGAACGATGTGGCGTTGAGGTAAGGCTCCGCGCTACGAATCTAAAGGTCCAGCTCTCGATCCCAGTCAGAGATTTTTTAAAAATGGTTTTTGTTTAATTCTAAGCTATTTTAATTAAAGATTTAAATGTATGTAAATATTATGGTGTGTCACTCAAACGATTTTCTCTTACCCTGCATTTTAATACTAAGATAGCTATTTTGTGCTTTTTTAGTTCACATTTCTATAAAAGCGTGTTCTTTAATTTTTTAAAACTATAATATTATTAGATGTACATTTGCCTGTGGAAGATGCGCCCTATGATGAAATGCTGTGAAATACTATTGACTATTTTATTTCCCAGTGGATGGACAACTCTAAAATGCCTTTGAGGATATGGAATGTGCATGGACATCGCCATCGGACAACAATGCTGTTCAAGGATGAAATGCGAAATCAAACAGAAATATCGGAATAAAAACACCAAATGTCCATTTGTTGGTAAAATTTCTTAAAGAAATTGTATTAAATGTTTCATTTCACATAAAAAAAAAAGAAAAAAAGAAAAGAAAAAGAAAGAAAAGGTGATACGTGGGTGAAAAAAAGAAAACAATTAATAAAATTTCACAAGCACCTTAAAAATATTATGGCAGAATTTAATAAGAAAAAAAAAGTTTAAAATATCTCAGTTGCATTAAAAATTTTGAGTAAAGAAGAATTCGAATGTTTATTTTTTATTTTAAAAATTTTAAAGTGTATGATCTAGTATGAATTGAGAAAAAAAAAAAAAAACAAAGCGGTGTAACCGCAATCCTGCTATAAAAATTATGTTTCTTTTATTTTTTTCAATAAATAAATAAAAATTTCTAAATTAATATCTTAATCTATTCTTTTTTACTATTAAAATATTATTATTTATTACTTAATTATTTTTATTTAACTTTAACTTTTATTATTAAATTAATATTTACCACTTTTCATACTGTTATTTTTAGAGTGACCGATTTCTACAAAATTTTGCCCCTAGCTGCTTTTTACACTACCGATTTCCACATGTAACGAATACATCCTGATATTTTTTAAAGCGTACTGCTATATTTGAGTATAATCGGCTGCTCATGTGTCGTTTAGTTTTTTGGTTATTTATAACTCCGACTGGAATGTAAATTAAAAAACCTTTTACAATCCATCATTTTACAAAACCATACACGATATACATATTAACCCTTTCAGGGGCGGTGGTTGCATAGTGCAACCACAAATTTCAATTCAAAATTTCAAAAACTGTCCCCGAAAATTTTTTATAAAATTTTTGTTTTATAACTTAAACGAATAACTTAATTTATTTCTTATCTTTTTATATTGTTGGTGATTTCTGGTGGCTTTTAATTTTAAATGAAATAAAATTGCTTGCCCTTGAAAGGGTTAATGCAATCAGTGCTTTAAATACATCAATTAGAAACATCATTAGTATTATGTATATATTTTTATTCAACAGTTTGCATTAAAAAAAATGTTTGTCAAAATTTAAAATTTAAAAACCACGCCCACATCTGTTAAAAGGAATATCCCAATATTCTCGGTTCTTCAAGGGTTAAGATTTCATTTTCGGACATGAATTCTTATGCGATTCTGAAACCTTATGGCATGCCCCATCTCATGTTAAAGTGTTTCGTTGTAATTTTGGGGCACCCTGTATATCAAGAGAATTTATCGAATAACTATTCTCTCTCCATATAGTTAATTTTTAAATTACAGTGTATATCTTTTACTATAAGTATCTCAAATTGATTTGCCTTATGAAAACAGGAACGAAAAATTTCAAAGATTATAAACACGTTCCAAATGTACGCACTCGTTGCGTTGTTTAAACTTTAACTTATTTACCCTCATGATGACACCTTAAAAAACAATTGTTTTTGTTTAATAAGAAAGAAAATTCGCAAAACTTATTTGTATACCATTTTCTCTATATTATAGCAGGGATCAGCACTAACGCACAAGATGAGAACGACCCAACGATGGTATGAGAACAGCTTATCAAAGCTCATTCGAGCTAATCATTGGTCATCGGGGAGCCCAGATTTGAATCCACTGGACTACGTCTTTCCAACATTTTTGAGTAGAAGGCCTGCGCTACTCCTCATTGAAATATTGTGACCCTAAGAGCAAATTTAGTGAAGACAGCAGCAGAAGTTCCAATTGAAGTCGTGTGTGCAACGATAGATGAATGGCTGTAGGGTTTGAAAAAATGTGTAAAGGCAAAAGGATTATTTTGAATAGTTTTCTTCATATTTTGCAAAGCATTATAAGTAATAAATAAAATGTATGCAAAATTTAAACTTTGTTTCATTTTCCCTAACAACTAAACCTTACTAAATGGTGGACATAACTTCTGGTATAACCAGACTTAACATTGGACAGAATTATAAACATTTACAGCACGTTGGAAATGCCAATGTAAAATATATATATATATATATATATATATATATATTGAACAAACTTACTTTTGGTAGAGTTAAGTGTACCATCAATCAGTGCAAGGTGACAAAGGTGGATTAATGCTCTTATACATAATGAAGGAAACGAATTTTAGAGTCGGAATAACAGCCAATAGGAATTTAAGAAACTGGAAGTGTTGACCAATAAGAAATTGTTATAAGGGGATAAATAATAGGAATTGGGATCCCAATTTCCTTTTGCTCAACATATCCAGTTTCTTAAATTCCTATTCACTGCTTTTCCGGCTCTAAATTTGCTTTCCTATCTATATATAATAGCTCTTATCCACTTTCGTCATTCTGCACTGATGACTGCTTAACGCTACCGAAATTGCAGTTTGCTTTAATATTTTTTTGCATAGGCCGTTTCCTTTCGTTGAGTAAATATTTATAATTTTCTCTCATATTTCATAATGAATCAGAACTTCTTTTCGCGGGATCCGTAAACAAATCAGTTACACTAATAATACTTATTTAACGATAAAAAAAGATTTCGTGTGTGACAAAAATATATTTAAAATCTTCTCCAAAACATGCTCTCCTGGATCGTAATATATTTCAAACCTCTTGTGAATTTGTGTACTCAGACCAGGTGCACCATTAATAGCAATTTCAACAGAGAACATAACATACTTTTTCCAATTGTTTTGGAAACTATTAAAAATAATTAAACAAGTGAAATATTAAATTGATAAATAACAATAACTGTAGTAAGATAATTGCGATTTAATGATATACTTAATAGATTGGTAGTTAAAACAGCTTAAAATAATTTTGTTATATTTACAGATATGTATTTATAATTTGAAACATCTCTTTATATTTTTCTTCTTAAAATGATCTAATGGCTCATATGCAATCGATTTAATATAGATATATTTTTCGGATAACATATTATCTGAAATCCGATTAATGCTGAATGTTTAACATTATGATAATAAAATGAAATGTTCGCTATTATTTAACCCCCTCATAAGCTTTGAAAATATATAGCTAATATTTGTCAGTTACACACACACTATTCAAATCTTAACATGGGTACGTTTTTGTAATCATATATGCATGCATACTAAATTTTAACCTTGATATCTGATTGGGATACATAAAACACATACACACATTTTGTAAAAATTAGTATACACAAAAACACAAGTTCGTAGAATAATGAAAAGTTGAAATTTAATATGGATTTGCCCCTCCCTGTATATTTAATAGACAATTTGAAATGAAATTTGTGTTATTATCTTTTAGTATCATTTGACGTATTTATATATATTGTGTTTTTTGTTTCAACATTTCTAAATAGGAAAGATTTACCGGATGAATTTCTCACAACATAAAGTCATGTACGTAAATCCTACGACAGCATATATGAGTTTTACTTTGTCCCTAGGGCAGGAGGGAGGTGAAAAGAATTACTTTGGATTCCTGAATCTAAATCTCAGATTATGGTCCTATTTATTATCATGTTTTACTCTTGAGAGCATGTATTTTATTTATATAGGATAATAATTGCCACATTATTAAAAATCCCATAATCATGCATGAAAAAAAAATCATGTTTTTTAACGGAAATGATTTCTACCTATTTAGCTAATCAATGATTTTTCAAATTACGAAATATATTAGATTACAATTGAACATCTTATTCATATGTATTCACCTGTTATAATGACATTGAGTTGACAATAAAGTCCTTCGTTTTTTTTTTTTTTCTGTCAATGTTATAATTTTTTTGTGGGAGAAATTGTAAAAAGATTAAACATATCTCATACAACAACAGAGGGCCGCGGTAGCCCAATCGGTAGAGCGCCGGCCTCGTAATTGGAAGATTGCGGGTTCGGTACTCGAGCCGGCCAAAGACCGTCGTGTACACTAATGGTGGCTGGTGCACGTAAAATCTGTCGTGGCTGCAATGTACTCCATGTTCCCATCAAAAGTTATACCTCTTAAGCGGGAGAGCCATCCCTTCCGTGGAGGATCAAAATTGTGATGGTATGTCTCCGAACCACCTGTAGGGGTGTGTGCCAGACCATCGCCAATTGCCCATCTGCGCAGCACTAGTGCGATGTAAAACCCAACCATCCATCCCTCCACACAACAACTGAAAATTGCATAATATATCGTGGACTCAATAAGAAGCTCGACAATTGGAAGAATTGAAAGAAATTGAATTGAAAGAAATTCACTTAATACAATGTCTCAAAATTTGTGATACGCATTTCAAACGCAATGTAAATTGAATATTGTTTTTAAACGTACCGTCTACAGTAATATTAATTGAAAAAGATCTTGTTCAAAGCGGTGTGAATCATCACAAACCATATTGAAAGTTGAATTGCATTAGAAAAAGATCACTTTGTTCTGTCAGTATGGTGGTATTATAAAGATGGTGCGCATTTTTAGCTGTCTCCTAGCAAGCAAATGATCCACTCAAGTGTTTACTACTAATAATTTATGAAATTCGATTAAAGAGAAAGAGTTAGACTTGGAAAATCGCAAAGGAATCGTGTGAATATGTAAAAAATTATTGGAGCTTAGTTGGGAAGTGATGTCACATTACCCATATAGCTACGATCTTGCACCATCGTGTTACCATTTATATTAAATTTTACGAAACATTTTAAATAGTAAAAAATTCAGTAGTAACGTTGACATCAAATCGCACTTGGTTGAGTTGTTTGCTGATAAGGATCAGTTGTGTGAGCATTGATTCACGAAATTTCTAGTTAGGTGGCAAAAAGCCGTCGTAAGAATGGAAACATTTAAAGTATTACAGTTCGTTATAGGAGGTAAAAGAAATTAAATTTTATTTCGCACTAAAAAACTGATATACATAAACCAATACATACGTAAATTTATCTATTCATCCATTTGCAGGCATCCTTACATTTGCTATATTTAAACATGCTTAGAAGTACCTACACACTCTTGCTGACAAGCTTAACATGGTATACAAACAGATGTTTTCTTTCTTTCTTTTTTATTTCTAAATTGCTTATGAGATTAATAGCCTTATTTACCGTTAACTTGAACTCCCGGATCATCGCAAAAACTTGAAAAGTGTCTGAAGGCTGAGTGCAGCTTTCGACGAAATTTTTGCCTGCTACTTCTGCCATCTAGTGTCAAAGTTTTCAGATAATTTTTGATAAGTTATTTTCAGATAAAAAATCTGAAAATAACAATGCCGCTAGATGGCAGATGCAATGTGTCAAATTTTGCTAAAAAGTTGAACTCTGACTTTATGCGCTTTTCAAGATTCCATGTTCGACCGGGAGTTGAAGTTATTGGTGAATATAGCAGTCAATGTTTCTAATTCAGACGTACAAAAATAAGATCGTGGTCATCATTTTGTGAGCTTACGATAATGAATAGGGGACCGATAACAAACTGAATTAAAAAAAAAAAAAAATAGCATTTTCAATTACCCTCTATTATCAAAAGACTGAAAAGATCTGTAACTGTAGAAAATGTTAATAAAGGCCTAGTATAACTGCATGTGTTTATAGACACTGTTTCGCAAGAATTTAGAACGTTGCGGTGTTTTCAGAATGATATAATAATTCAAAAAGCTCTGTTTGCAGAAGTAAGTTATTAATTGGAACTGGATCGTTATGAATAAGGTTTTGAGAGTAGTTACATTAGCAGTTAAGAAGTCTAGTTTCTGGTGAAGTTTTGGTGTATGGTTGAGTCGGAAGACATTTTTAAAAGAGCTTGTTATGTTTTTAAAGTGGCACACCAGTAAGGTACAGGAGTTTTGTTTGAGAGAGTTCGTCTAGAGTCTTTTACTTAGTGAGTTGTCGTAAGATTTACTGCGTATTTTATTGAAAGAGACATGGAGTACATAACCATGGAACACATGGAACACATAAACAGAGAGATATTATGTTATTGGTATAGTTAAAGTTAACTTGTCACCAGTGCTTTAATTGGAGCAATCACGGTACACACAATTCTTCATTACACTCACATTGGTTTAAAATTCTTCATTACATTAGGTATGTTTTCAAACACTTAATACTTTGAGTAGTCATATCCCTTTCCTTACTAAAGTATGGAATAATCTGGTGTAAATTTTAAATCTTTGTATTTATTACTTTACCTCTCAGACTTACAGCAGCAAGAGGATAAATCAGGAAGTTCAAAGTATTGCAACTTCAAATAATTTTCTCGTGCATTTGTGTAAGCGATTCAAATCATTAAGTTAGATTCATATTTTTAAAAACTAAAAAAAAAAAAAAAAAAAAAAAGGTATGTTCTTATTTATAATATTCAAAACTTTACACGAATTCTAGAAAAAAATATGAAATTACATTGGCCAAATAATACTAAATGACTTCAGAAAAAAGTAGTTCAAAAAAATTCTGCATAAAACTGAATTTTTAAATTAGGGATTATTTACAAGTTGCTGTTTCCATTCTAAATCAAAAATTACAATTAAATACAAAAATAACCTTAACGCTTTAAATATACATACATATGTAAAAATAAAGTAATTTATAAATGATACTAGTAATTCTTAAAATATGGGATCATTAAAGATTAATTACGAGCAATTTTTTTTTTTTTTTTAATTTCAAAATTTAAAGCAAATTTACTATAACAAAAAAGCCAAGAAAAAAAATGCACAAACATTAAAAAGCAGCAACAATTTTTGAAAATTAATAATTAGAATATTTAATTAATAGATCTATCGGTTATACATTTAGGACATTTCTGATTAGCGGGTAAGAAATTTTTAACAAACATAAATGGTATATTACAGATTTTGAAACTGTTTTTTTTATAGATCACACAGATTTATTTAGCATTTAAAGAATTCTTAAGATTATGAACCTATTAAACTGTTCTATGACTATATATCTATACATATAATAAAATAAGATGTTTGTGTGCGTGTGTGTATGTGTCATTGTACGTATATCCAGAGCTTTTTAGGAAAACGGCTGATCGTAGATCTACACACATTTGCATGGAGGTTCGTAATGACCTATCCTGATGTACCTCGAAGCCCGATTTTTGAATTTTCGATTAGTTTTTTTTTAATTAATTAAAATGTGAAAATAATAACCTCCTAATTTCTGATAAATTAGTCATTAAATTTTATCCGTAATTTAATTGTTGCCATTTTCTTTTCGACAAAAAAAAAGAAAAAAAGAAAAGAAAAAGAAAAAAAGAAAGGAAGAAAGAAAAAGAAAGAAAAAGAAAAAGAAAAAAAAGTACATTTACTTAAATTGTGGAAAATAAATTAGAAAAATTAGAAAATAAATTTGAAATATCAGTCGTATCTTTACAAATAAGGTACCAAATGAAAGGAGAGATTTTTGTGAATCCGATGAATTAAACAGCTTATCGATTGGACAATTAGATTTTTTTTAAATTAACTTAAGTATGAATTTTAGGTGGCAACAGCAGAAGATTGTGTGGAAACCGTTTGGCGAAAAAAAAAAAAAAAAAAAAAAAAAAAAATTCTGCTGCTCATTAAGTCACATGTTTTGAAGTTGGATTAAAAATTGCAATTTCCAATTTTTTTTTTAAATTTTCTCTCACGAACACAAAAATGTTACATACAGCATGTACAACACAAGACCAACTTGCAGTTCAAATTTCATCAATTTTGGTTAATAGACAAAAAAGCTACACTTTTTTTGCAAATTAAATTTTATTCTAACTTCGAATCGAAAAGATTTGCGTGATACGATATATTAAGAATTTGGGTTTTAAAAGTTTTTATTAAATAGATTATTGAAAATCTGTGAACCATATTTTTATTTTATCAGTTTCATTAATAGATCCTCCTGGGCGATTTTTTAAATTTTGTTGTAGTAGTACACGGAATGTTTTTCCATTTTAATCTAAGTAGCGCATCAAAATATAAAAAAATTATAAAGTGTAAAAAAAAAAAATATTAAACATAAATAGTAGTCACATAAATGATTTATTTTTATACAAAGTTTATAGAAAAAATGCAGTTTTATAGACTGACTTTCAGCTTGTTAGAACAAAGCGTTTATACACTATCGTGTTCCGTAACATACATATACACATACATAAATACATCACCTTAAAAATAGGAAATATGAGTTCAGAGGACCTCAAATTCTGTAGGTACACCAAAATCTCTAAGTTGGATTTTTGATATGATTGCAATAATTTCATTACATATGTTTGTTCAGAAAGTAAAACTATTAAAAATTAATATATAACAAATATATATATATGTATATATTTTTTTTAAATTTTCACAGGCATTTTTTATTTTATTTTACTCAAAAATAATTAATAAATTTCAAAGTCCGTGCCTAATTTTTTAAAGTACGTTCTAGTGAACATCTAAAAATATACTGAGCCTTTGATTAAATATCTGTATAACTTTTAGCATTTTGAAGATCATGATTTCATGATATAGTATAAATTGAGAAAATCCAATTTCCAGATTTCAAATGTTTAAAAAATATATCAAAAACTATAAAAGTTGTTGCCCGAATAAGTATTTCATTGAACAAACCTAATAACTGTTCAATTTATAAATATTAAACGGAAATCTTCTATGAAACCTTCTTCTATGGTGAAAGTCCCCTTAAACATCGAAAATAAAGGTATTTTGTGAAGAATTAGTTGTCTTTTTCTCTGTATGAAAGTTTCAGCACGTCCAGTGTTGCAATTTAAAGACATTTTTATTCAGTATCTGAACTAATTTTTAATTGTAATGTTTGCGTAATTACATCGAAAATTAATCGTCTATCATATACATCAAACATTCACAAATTTATTGAATAAAAACGTCCCTAAATTTGGCAAACTGGGCTCGTCACTACATAAGAAATAGCGAACATACAAATGCATGTTTTTAGTGTTTCTTTTTTTTTTTTTTTTCTTTCTTTCTTTTTTTTTTTTGCATGCATGTCTTTATAGATTTGTTTTTGTAGTAAATCGTTAATGCTTTACAACTTTGTAATTTACCCCCCCCCCTTCCCTACCTCGTAAAGTTTTCGAGATAAAAAAGCAAACTCCGCCTATTCAGCCGAAAACACCTTTACGCAATATTATAACTAAATTCATTTAATTTTATCAAAAAACAAATTATATAGCGATTTTAAAATCCATCTCTCTCTCTCTCTCTATAAAAGAGTTTCTGACGCTGGCGTCAATTTTTTTATTTATTTATTTATTTTTATTTTATTTTTTTGCGACAGCAACTTTTCGTGGAGGGCACGGTTCTCCGCGTCATGAGATATATCAGTGAATTCCGACTACTTCAAGGAGGGCATTTCAGCTGCTTAGAAATTTCTATCATTTTAATTAATGAAATTATTAACTAAAAACGTCGGGTTTATAAAGGTGCTCTATTTGCCACCGTAGAAAAATTTTCTTGTATGACGTTATTTTTCTGTCATGACATCATTTCCAAGAGAAGATTAAAATGTGATCCATGGTGTAAAAAATAATAAAATCAATGTCAATGTTGCTGTTAAGAAAAATATTTCTATTATTGGAAATTTCTTATACTGTTTATCAGTTGCTTATATATTCTTTCGTGAATAATGATCGTGATTTTCCATTGTCCATTATAGGTCAGCATTTAATTCGGTGATAATTTGGATATCTAAATTTGTGTTACAACATGTTTTTAAAAGTTACTGAATTTAGGTTTGGAAATTTGATTTCCAAAATAGCATTTTTTAAGAATCGAATTATTTATTCGTTTCTTAAATTATCATACTTGTGAGCACTGTCATTTCTTTTTGTCTTCAAATTATATTTATCTTTTTTTTTATTAAACTTTTTTAATAAAAAAAAAAAAAAAATGAAAAAGACACTTAATATTTAGTATTCTATTCTATTTTTGCCATTTTATTTGAGAAAGAAAGGCCTATTTTCGGAAAAAAAGATGACTGTATAAGAATTTTTTTTTTAAGTCAGTTGTTTAGAGAGAGTGAGAAATGTTTTTGGAATTTTTGAACAAATGTGGGATACAAGTATAGTGTTGATCCACAACTGGATTTAGCGATTTTTATTTGCCACTGTTTTGAACGATAACGACATAAATAATTTTAAAAAAGCTTAATTAATTTTGTACATGAATAATAATGTCATTTTGAAAAACGCGTTTTGCTTTTGTTTACGCTTGAAATCCATGGCAACTATTTGCGAAAATGGCATCTCGCCATAATCACCAAAGCAAAATCACCAAATGCACTTGTGGAAAGCACTATATTAATTCCTGGAAAGTATATATATTGTGATGCATACTGATGATCCTTGTTATTTTTTCATGCAATGAAGGGAAAGTTAATTTTAAACATTTATTTTAATTATATTAAAAATATGATTGATTAATTTATGTACATTACAAAACAGACGCATATAAAAAAACACGTTTTCACTTTGTTTACGTTTGGAATCCATGGCAACCACTTCCGAAAATCGCATTTCGCCGTAATCACCAAAAGTTGTGGACCAACATGCAAGTTCAAAATCAAAGAGTCAAAATCAAAAGTCAAATTCAAAATCAAACTCATTTATAAATTTTGTAATTTCGCACTGATAGTTTATTAACTTTACAGAACTAGACATTTCTGGGACACATTTCATATTTCTAATTATGGCAAGACAAAAATTCATCACCTAAAAAGTGTAGGCAACAGAAAAAGTATAAGTATTTGGAAAAAGTACAGGCTTTAGATTATAAGTACTAGATTTTTGCCATCTCTTTCTATCATTTTTTTTTCTTTTTTTCTTCCATTTTTTTTTTTTTTTAACAAGCAATTACTGCGTTCTGTATAAATTGCTCAATTTCAGGTCTCACAAGTGCATTACTTTAAAAACGGATGCACGGATTTTTTTTCAAACTCTCCACATTAATTCCCTTTTGAATATCCTTTAATATGTTTTTT
Source organism: Salticus scenicus (assembly GCA_963930645.1). Taxonomy (NCBI): domain Eukaryota; kingdom Metazoa; phylum Arthropoda; class Arachnida; order Araneae; family Salticidae; genus Salticus; species Salticus scenicus. The sequence goes on from OZ005654.1 coordinate 320,243,401, forward strand.
TCTGTTTACCGGTCAATAATTGAGTTTGCCAACTTTTAGTAAAAGTTGGTACCTCGAAAACGGCTCTAACGATTTTCTCTAAAATTGTTACATAAATCCATTTTAGATACCATTTCTTATGTATTATGTGGTTATTACAGGAAAATTAATGGTTCTACTGATTAGGTAGTTCAGTTTTAGATCTCGGAAATTGGTGTTTAAAAAAATAACTCTACTATTTTTTCCCTTTATTTTTTTAACGCGCTATATAAACTCTGTTTTGTATGTATTAACACGTGTATAAAGTTTCTCATACTGAAAAATTTCAAAAATACATATAATATCTCAAAATAATAATAATAATAGTAATAATAATAATAATAAATGCATATAATACTTGTAATAGTGGGTAATGTACGCCGTGTGACTGTTTCACACCAATTTTTTTTTTTAATTATTCTAATAAAAGGCATTTTCACTTAATTATTTTTTATTAAATTATTCTGATAGAAGATATATCAACAACTAAAATTTTAATTTTTGTATTCAGGAAACTTCAAAACGCGTAATTACAGCAAAACAAATAACGTAAAATATCAGACTTCAAACAATACTTTTTAAACCGTAGTCGAAGGCGAAAGTAATTATCATTCGTAAGCTATTTTTCTGGAATTGGTAAGGTATAGTTAGGAATTGTATCAGTTACATTCAACAGAAAAGAATGTATTAACTTATTTCGGGAAGCACTGTATATTATCCGTAATTTATGTACATAAGTAAATTTAGCGTACTTGAATTTAGTGCAGTATGAAAAATACATAACAAAACTTGAAACATTTTGGTGAGGAATTGCCAAATGCAGTCCTAATACGTTAGAATTATTTTATGTGGTCGTGTAAAGGAATGTTGATTGGCTTACATACAATACACTGTAAAAGATTACGCTAATATTTACAGAAGAATGTGCTGGCAAAAATGAGTGCTAGGAGATTCTGTTTCTAAACAGAAGAAATTATAGAAGAAACATCTGAAAAGAATTTCTCTTTACAGATGTTTCTGGTTGCAGATTGTTCCATTCAGGAGGGGTTGGCACCTTTGATTTAGCACCACTGAAAGTTTCATATAAAAGCTTGTATTTACATTTTTATTTTTATTTTTTTTAAATGAAATTAAACTATGTTAGATTGTTTGATAAATTATATATTTAGAAACAATTCTTATAGTATTTGATACATTTTTCACTGACTGAAATCTTTAAATTGCGTTTTCTCAATTTGCAATTTTTCATGAATTCTTAATCTTAAAAATACTGAAACTTCAACACATATTTAAGAAAAGACCTTAAAATTATGGATGGATTAAAAGAACTTTGGATGAATTTTGAAAATTATTAATTTTTTTTTTGAGGGATTTATTAATATGTAAATCAAGGGTCCTCTAAACGTATAAATATAGCAAATACCTCAATTTCGAAAATTTGGCCCTAAAACAATACATTTTATATCATACAGGGAGAGAAAGTAAAAATGTAGAAGTATTTTTGGAATAAATATACAGGTTTTACTATTCCTTTGAATGTCCGAAATTTCGTGACAGTCACAGCAGCTGCCATATTGTACATTGTTCAACTTTAACACATTGTACTCTTATACATTATCCACAATAGTATATTGTACACTTATTCCCTGTACACTTAGGTTTCAATTTAAATGTATATACAAAATAGGAAACTTCGAAATATCTCAAAACCCTTAATTCATTTTAACAAATATGTTTACACAAGCATTTAAAGACTTTGAATGGGACAGCGGTAATATATTAGTCGTTGCAAAAGTTCGTGCGGTTTTTATTGCTTCATTTCATAAAAATTCATCAAATTAAATGACAATTTTTAATCAAAATACTCTTCATTACTTCCTACAACCTTTGCCCATTTTTCGGGTAACAAATGTATACCACGGCGATAGAAGCTCTCGTCTTTGGAAGCAATAAAATGATCCGCGTCCGCACGAACTTTTGCAACGACCTAATATATTTTGGGGAAGATCTAAAAAGCACTTTTCAGAGAAGGAGTGATAAAGATTTGGAAAGTAATAGCGTTCAGTCTTAACATCAAGTACAATTTTACTCATTACTTTTAAACCAAAATACACAGAACCATAAAGAAACCATAGAAATATTCAGAACTATTCACATTTCAACATATATATTTTTTTCCCTCGAAAAGTAGATTTTCTTTAAGGTTAAATTTCCCTAGACTCCTTAAGACGTTTTTCATAATTTTTGTTTAAATTTATCATGTTGTCCTTTAAAATATCTTAAAAGTAGCCCAAGATTGTCATAAAGAGCCTAGCTCTTTTTGCTATGTATGCGGTGAGCGCTAACTTTGAAACACTATCGATGCGGTTTTCAGTAGCTAATCGCTAATATAAAGACTGGTGATCACATCACATGTATTGGGTGAGTGCGAAAGTTCCACCCGTTTTTGGATATACAAATTTGGAATGGAATTGAAGTCACACACGACATTGTTATGATGCAAATTGTCGGCCAATCAAACGTGTGGATGCCTCAAATATAAATGCATCGTGTCTCACAAAGTTAATCATCTCAAAAAATAAAATAAAATAAAATAATAAAATAAATTAATAAATCAGAGGGTGTAACATGGAAAGCGAGAAGGAGCATATAAGACATTGTTTGTTATACGAGTTCGATAAAAAGACTACGGCAGACACAGCATGTCGCAATGTTTGTCAAGTTTATGGGTAGGATGCAATAGACGAAAACATATGTCGTCGATGGTTTCGTCAATTTAGGGAAGGAGACAGAATCTGCCAAGATCAGGCTAGAAGTGGACGACCCTCTCACGTTGGAGACGACGATAGCATCAAGCCATAAGGAACAACACGAACCCGACCGTGCAAGAATTAGCGAAGACCTTCAACGCACATCGGACAATGATCTAGAGACGGCTGGTTAAGTTGGATTTTACGAGAAAGTTGGATCGTTGGGTTCCACATAACCTGACAGCTAACCAACGGAATGACCGAATCGCCACGTGCGTTTCCTTGCTTACCCGGTACAAAAATGACCCATTCTCGACACGAATTATGACAGGAGAGGAGAAGTGGGTTATGTACCGTAACGCAAAGCGTCGTAGGAGCGTTACGTAAAGCGTCGTGTGTCGCCCTTCTGAGCCGCCTGCATCGACTTCGAAAGCTGAACTTCATCCCAAAAATGTGTTTTTGAGTGTATGGTGAGATGCACAGAGAATAATTCACCGGGAGGTCCTTCCACTCAACCAAACCATCTTTGATGCCTTCTATTGTCTACAGTTAAACAGTCTGTATTCAAATTTGCCAGAAAAGCGACCAGGTCTCATCAATCGTTCGCGGTGTTATCCTTCATCACGATAACGTCAGGTCACATGCTGCTGTCATCACTCGCCAAACGTTACTGGGCTTTGGTTGGGAGGTTTTTACCACACCCTCCCTATTCTTCTGACTTCGCACCAACTGACCATCACCTAATTCGTGCGTTGAAGCATTCCTTCAGTCAGAAATTCTTTGATGATCTTGATGCTGTGAAAACTGCCATCCAAGACTCTTTTGACTGGAAACCGCCGGAATTTTACCGCCGTGGGATTCATCTCCTACCAGAAAGATAGCAAGAGGTCATAGATAGCAATGGGGATTATGCACAATAATAGGTACTGTTCATTTTGCGTTTATTTGCTCTTCTTTATGGGTAATAAAAACGGGTAGAACTTTTGCACTCACCCAATACTTTGAATGTAAAGTAGCTAAACAAGATTAGAAATGACTACCATTTCTAGTGTTGCAAGATATGCTAAAATCCTCCGTGTGTGGGTGAAATTTACCAGAAATGTTATACTCACGATATGGCACGGGCAGAAGAATCATATAAACATCTGCTACTTCTTTATCGTAAAATGTAAGTGAATCTATCAAAATTTAAACTAAGCATTTGAACTTAAATTTTCTGCAATGTGGCCGGGGAATCACCTCCAAAAGAAAACTAGCATATTTGTTTATTCATATTAACATAAGATTTATTTTTTTTATCCGCAAAAGAACATTTATACTACTATAATCATATTAGCAGTTTAATGTCTACTTTAAATTGTCAATATAATTCGAAACAATGGCGAGTTAGAATATTGTGCGGGAACGCTTCCACAGAGATACTTCTTGAATCAAAATTTGATATCAAGGTAGGTGTATCCGTAATATGCTTTATGATTACTGTTGAAATCTTATTAGAGGATTTAATGCTTCTGTGTATAAAAGATCAATTACAATTAAGGCATTTACCGCTACAGAAAATATGAAATTATAACAAATTATATGGTAAATGTATTGAAAAAATATTATAAAGTTGATATTTTTAAAATTTTGATATTTATTTTAAGTATGTGGTTGTTTTAAAATTTTGAAGGATATATGTATATATAAATAAAACAACCTCAAAAATATAAAAACCACCATTTACTTTGTAAAGAACAGAAACCAGTCTAAACATTTTCTTCAGCTACAGACCAATTCACTCGGCTAATGATACAGGGTGATCGTAAATATTGTTTTTTATTCGATTTGTTATCGCCTTCTCTCCCGATATATTGTTATAATCAAATAGTCTCGAAAAACATGAGGGCAGTCTTGTATTTTACATCTTAAATTTTAAGAATATTTCAAAAAGTAAATGATTTATAAATTGAAAAAAAAAAAAAAAAAAAAAAAATTAAGGACGCAGATAAACTCGGCACCTGAATAAAATATGTACATCAATTTGATATAAGGAGATTGTGATATAACTTGTGTAGGTACTTGAGAAAAGAAATTCTCTCTCTTTGAACTTTTACTCTTTTCTTTAAATATAATACCACACATGAAGATGAAAATATGTACACTGATATGAGTACACATGTAATAAAAGTAACAGAATAAATCTTACTCAGGTGCGCCGATTGCACCTTACGTTATCGGCCGAAGGCCAAACTTACTTTCTTCCCAAAATACCTTCTCCCGCTCACAGCGGCCACGAAGGTTGGTTTGTTGCATAAAATAGACTGAGGAGTGGTTGGTTACATGACAGAGATATAAATATTTTCAAACATATTTATCATTTTCTAAAATTTACGCAATTTTTTTTTTTCATTTTGAATATCCTTTTTCTTTTAAATTATAGTATATTTATGTGTATTGCTACATTAGTCTCGAAATATTCTTAAAAATACTTACGATGTAAATATTGATTGTATTATTGAGTAATAATAAATGAACATACAGTTGAAATATTTATTATAAACCCATTCTGTGACAACCATTTCATAGAATATTCACTAAATCCCCTATTTATCTCAGATTTATATTTCATCAGAAGAATTTCTGCTTAAATTTTAATGAAATCTTTAAAATGTTATAACTACATAGCTACTTGCATTCTCAGTATCAAGACTTCCCCTTAAAACTGAAATCGAAATTTTCAGAATTACTTTTAATCCTATAATAGCTGCATTCAAGTTTTCCATAAATCTTAGAACGCTGGTGTAAGTATAACTTAGACAGATGTGACAAGCACCATCAAGTTGCATCACTATCATCTCGTGCATATCGAAAGCAGGTTCTCGTTTATCTAAGTAATGTTATTCTTTCTCAAGTAATACAAATCTCTTAATTCGTAAGTAGCCCAAACGTGTCAAAGCAAACAAACAAATTGGGTGGATATTCCAAAATGTTTGAGAAAGCATTAAGGAGATAACTTCGGTCATTAACAATTGTATGATAGAAATTATTAACAATTGAGATAGAAATTATCAACAAATTTTCGATATCGTGCATATCAGAAGCAATTTTCATTTATCTAAATAATATTCTTCTTTCACAAGGAATACAAATCTCGTAAATCATAAGTATCTGGAAAGTGTCAAATCAAGTAAACAGATTGAGTGGGTATTTATAAACGTTTTAGAAAACATTTAGGAGATAAATTTGCATATTAATAATTATGAGATAGAAATTATTAACAACTTTTGTATCTCGTGCATAACAGATGCAGTTATCGTTTATCTGTATATTGCTTTTCTTTTACAAGTAATACAAATCTCTTAATTCGTAAGTAGCTGGGACGTTTCAGAGCAAACAAACTAAGCAAGTGGATATTTAAAAATGTTTTAAGAAACGTTTAGAAGATAAATTTACCTATTAACAATTGTGTGATAGAAATTATTAAAATGTTTGGATCTCATGGATATCAGAAGCAATTTTCCGATTTTCGTTTATTTAAATAAAGTTATTCTTTTACAAGTAATACAAATCTCTTAATTTGTAAATAGCCGGAACTTTTAAAAGCAAACAAATAAGTAGAGCAAGTGTTTGAAAATGTTTTAGTGAGAAAGCATTTAGAAGACAACTTCGGTTATTAGAATTTGAGAGATGAAGATTTTTAACCTTTTTTCTTTTGGAATCCTACATTAATTTACATTGGTTTCCATAAGTTAAGGTCCCCAGTAGCACATAACGTTGTTTTAACGTTGTTATAACTAATTTTTCACTGTCCAAACTTATTTGGAACGCTATAACAACGTTATGTGCTACATGGGGTAATACCTATTTTCTCTGTACACTCTGGGGTACACTTATTCTTTTGGATATAATTTTGAAATAAATGGACAGATGAATACAAAATTTAGATGACATATTCGTTATAAAATCATTAGTCAAATTTTAGATAATTTTAACATAGTAATAATTTTTAAACTTAAATTTTTCTCTAAAGCATTGGAAGAAATGAAAAATGTAAGCTATTTTATTAAAGAAAACTAAACGAATAAGTTTGTCAAAGATGCATTATAGATAAATGAAGGTACACATGACACCAAATGTTAAATTAAAATAGTATTTTTCGTCCTTTATTCACTTTCTTTTTTCTTTTATAAAGGATCTTTTTGGAGAAATATAATTAATAATTTGTAACCTTTAAACATCATCAAAATACATCGTCTAATAATAAGCATTTGGACACATTCTAATTTAGACTTTTATCAAATATCTAGAAAAATTCTTTAGGAACTATTTTGAAACTTTGGGAGAGTATTAAAAATATGCTATACCTTATATTAGGTCGTTGCAAAAGTTCGTGTGGAAGTGGATCATTTTATTATCTCCAAAGACGAGAGCTTCTATCTCCGTGGTATACATTTGTTACCCGAAAAATGGGCAAAGGTTGTAGAAAGTAATGGAGAGTATTTTGATTAAAAATTGTCATTTGATTTGATGTATTTTTATGAAATGAAGCAATAAAAAACCGCATGAATTTATGCAAAGACCTAATACATTTTAGCAAAAGTTTGTCCTGAAGAGAAAAAGAAGACCAGTAAAAATTAAACAAAAGTCAAAATGTTTTGGAACTCCATAAAAAGGTAATGCTTGAAATGCGTTTTTGCTTTATCATGTGTTTATGAGGCTTCTAATTATGTGTATAAATTTTTATAAGGCTACTACATATATTCATGAAGCTATAACAATTTCTTTAAAAAGTTGCAAAGAAAATTGATAATTTTTTAGTTATAACACGTAGGTTACTAGACTCAGTGTAAAGTCCTTTTTTAGGACAATTGGCATACTACATTACACATAGCATACTGCAATCAAAATACAAATTTTTTTAAATATCTTACGAAACATGAGCATTTTTACTAAATAATTTTTAACAACGTATGTGCAAGATTTAAAAAAAATTCATTTGCATAATTTAATAGCCCCAAACAAATATCTTGTAAATTCAAAATGTTATCAGAAATGGAATGAACAGAATTTCAGTTCCTCTCAAAATAAAAGATAAACTGTAAAGGGTTTTGTTCGCATTTTTATTTTGATCGAATCAATGCCTAATGGTAATACAGAGTAACAGAGTTCGCTGACTGTAAATAAAAATTAATAAAACCCTATCATATCTTTTCTTTCTTTCTTTCTTTTTTTTTTTTAAAGGAACTGAAATTTTATTCATACTATAACTCATAACTTTTTGAATTTACACGATATTTATTTGAGGTTTTCATATAAGTAGTTCAATATTTTTCGCTATTAAATTATGCAAATGAAATTTTTAAAAAGCTTGTACATGCGTAGAGAAAAATTAATTAGTAAACATTCTCATATTTCGTAAGATATTTAATACTTTTGCAATCTGTTTGCGGAATTTTGTGTCTAATATAGTGCGCCAAGTCTCCTAAAAGTGGCTTTGCACTTGGTATAATACATACTACGTATTATAATTAAAACTGTGGTACATTTTTCTTTTCAGTTAAAAAAAAAAAAAAAAAAGAAAGAAAGAAAGAAAGAAAGTATATTTCAATGAATATTATTTAAGCAAATAATTGAATGCAAGAAACCTTTAGAAATGATAAAATGGCAATGAAATTATTTTATTTTTACACTGAAGCAGTATCTGATTAATTTTTTTGAAATAAGTTACATAACATTTAGTCATTACCCCACTTAATACTGAATGCTGATGTAAAAATGCAGTTTTGTTGTTGGACCTTTTTTGTTCAACATATTGATGAAATATTAAGAAATAATATTTCACAATTAAATGATCTGTGCTTATAAAGTTGTGGATATGGTTTGTTTTCTTTTAAAAAACCCTATTCAGTCGTAAATGATAATCTGACACTAATCTTGTTTTATTTAAAACATTAGAACAATATTAAAAACGACATCGAGTAGAAGCTATAGAAAATATAAATCTATCTGGTACAATTAAAGGAACTGGCTTTGAAAATAAGTTTCTCTTTACACCATTTAATACTTACCAGTTAATACTTAAAATAAAGTTCTATTATAAAAGTCCCTGTTGTGTATATAAAAATTAAAACAAAAATTGAGATCAAAATAATGTTGGATGAATCACTTATTTTCCTTTTCTTCTTTCAGTGAGATACAGGTAGTGGACAAAATAATAGAAATATTTTGACTTCACGCAGTTTGTCGAATACCCTGAAATTATCACATCGAATATCGACCGCTATAATATCATGTATTATATATTTCGTGTCGAATATCATATCTGATAAATAGTTCTCGAATTTTGGGAATAAGAGAAATATATTTTTTCTGATATTTTTCAGTAACGATTTTGTCATAAAGACATTTAGGTAAAGAAACACAATTTAAAAAAAGCGAAGAAATATTTGAGATTACTCTGTACCTTTAAGAATATCGATTCATCTGAAAATTTTACATGCGTTTACACCTTATATAATTTACATTTGTATAGATATTTGTAAGAAGCGCACGAATATTTAGGGAATTATAAATATTTTATTAAAAAATGATAATTTTTTCAAAAAATTTTAAACTTTAGCTGTTAAGAATGTTATCCGAATTTTACAGCACGAATCCGAATTTTACAGCACGTGTCGAAATTATGAAAGTTTAAAATAAATACATCTAATACTAAATGTTAAAATTAATGCTTATAGAATAAAATATTTAAATGCGCTTGCACAAACGGTTGAAATACCATCTCTTCCTAAAAAAGAAAAAAAAAAAAGATAAATACTTACTTATAAATACTTAGTTATATATAAAAAATTTTATATATAAAAAAAAGTTAAATATCGTCAAAATTCAAAAACATATCGGCAATGAAATGATCCGTCTTTCATCTGATTTCTAAAAAAACAGCGTTATGATGTTATTCACAAATCTTGAATTGTATCATAAAAGTAGCGATAAAAAAAAAAAAAAAAAATAGAAATACTTCCGATTTTATATATTTTGTATAATGGCTAAAAAACGTTGGATGAATTTTTCTTGAATTTTTAGAATGTAAAAGACATATTTTACCCTATATTTTTTTAAAGTTAAATGCGACAAAAAAAAAAAAAAAAAAAAAAAAAAAAAATATATTTTTTAAAAAAGGAATGTAACAAATTAATTACTTCCAATTATCTTCTACCATAGAAAGAAAAAAAAAAAAAAAAAAAAAACCTTCGTGATGATCTATATTTAGAAACGTTTAAATGTATCTTCTATAGTAGGTGAATTAATTTGTGTAAGATTAGCACACGCACATACATGATATTATATACAGAGTTAAAAAGAAATAATATTGTTATTTCAGAAGACTCTAGAATGTGTTCCAAATGAGAGTAAATTTGAACTACCGTATTTTCCTGCGTATAATCCTCAGGTCATCGAAATCAATTTTATACCGGAACATCTGAATAACAAACAAATCTATTTTTAAACGAGGTTTGTCTCATAGTAACATAGCCTTGTCTGTAAATTTCATTTTCCAGTATAAAACGGATTTATCTGACCTACGGATTACATGCAGGAAAATACGGTACTTATAGTTTAAATGCTCTGCTTGACATATAACTAGTACAAAAATCTACCGGTAGGTGACGCTGTAATATATGTAAAAACATTTACTATGCTTTATAAATGTAAAATAATGTTTAAAAAAAGTAACATTAAAATGGCTGAATATGTTTCCCTCTATATTCAACATAGTGTTTTAACTGCAAAACCATAGTTTCCACAGTTAAACTAGCATTTAGTTGGTATTCTCTGTTGAAACATTTATTTTGTTATGAGGATTTTTCGTAACTTTGAACCGAAATTGAAGAGGGTGGCACAATTTAGAGTAATTCAATATTCAGGTGTTGGCGTTGATCGATAATTGATTGCACTAGGGTCTTAGGACTGAGGAGGAGTCTTGCTTTTGCCGCCAAGGTAGTACGCGTTTTGAACCTGAAGAAGAAAGGCCACGTCCTTTCTAAATCGGATACACTGCAAATAGAAGTATCTTAAATTCAAACAGAAATTTGTCTGAAACACCAATTTAGACACATAAATGTCTGAAAGACGTAAAGATACAAATTGTCAGACAACACGCGGTCTGAATTTAAGACACATAAACGTTTTTATAAAAATAGACTAAGTTAAATATCTGAATAATATTAATATGTCTAAAATTAAAACACATTGCACTTTTGACACTTGGAAAGTAAGACATTTTACTATTCAGACACCTAGAAATTCAGACATTTGATAGTTCAGACACTTAGAATTTCAGACACTTGTATTAACTTAGCAAATTTCACACGGAAACTATTTTAAGTAATATACATATGGAGTTTAAGTAATATACATTTGGAGTCCACATCCGCTTCCTTTAGTAATATTTTATATATTAAGCTATTTAGACCATTTAGCTTTGTGAAACTGAATTTTCAAAGGAAAAAAAATTCTACTATGTAAACGAGCAATTTGAACAATTTGTACGCGTCTTCTACTTAATTTTTTAATTTAATAAATATGAGTTCCTACATATCAGTGTAAATCGACCAATTTTCTGATTTTAAAGTAAATTGTTTGTTTTCAGTTAAATATAAGTTTTAAAAAAGAATGAGAGAAAAAATAAACCGTTTTCGAAATATCATAGGCTGTTTTTTTTTAAACATTTATCACTTATATTTCAAAAAGAAAAAAACACTAAAAATATACGCATAAAATTTAAAACGGAAATGTATATTAAACTTTAGGTATTTTGTCGATAACTTTAATTAAATAAAAAAAAAAAATAAAAAAAATAAAAGATAAATTTACGATATATTTGACGAATACTACATATCTGTACTACTAATCAAAATAAGTCTACTGTCGATGGTTGTAGCTCAGTCAGTTTGCCGTTGGCTTGTGAATCCATAATTCTCCAGTTTGATTCCAGCCTGTCGGAGAGTTTGCTATCTGTGGAAATTTTCGCATAAACATTTCCTGCATTCTCTAGGAAATTCTATATCCAGTTTTTAGCCGGTAAATAAACCACATGCAAGCTTATTTATTTATTTAATTATTTTTAATTTATTTACTAAAAATGAAGTTAAAAATAACTGCTTTAAGTCACTTCAAGTGTCTTTAATCCAGTCAAATTCATGTCTTAACTTAAGACATATAACGTATCTTAAAATTTAAGACATGATTTCCGTGTTTGAAAATAATGACACCCATTTAAGACACTTATGTGTCTGAATTTAAGACACCTAAATTTACAGTGCATTCATTAATTGTTTAACCAGACATTTTAAGTCATTTGACCGGACATTCATGAATCTTTTCATTAATTTTATGGTGTGTGAAGAAGTTTTTAAGTTTAAATACTGAGGAGGAGTGCTCCATGGGTGTCTATTTAAGGGATCCCAACCGGTATTTAAGGAAATTTCGGAGAAAACCGCGTAAAATTTCGAATTATTAGGCCGACGAGCGTGACCTGAGATCAAACCTGGAACCGAATGTCTACCAGCTTTCTGAGTAAAACCTCCCAGCAGCTAGAGTGGCTTCAATATTCACAAATACATGGATTCCAGTTATTTGTAAACCTTTTCACAAGCATAATGGCCTTTTCAATTGAAAGATTCATTATTAAATCCCCTTGAAATATTATCAATTATTATTCATAAAATATATAGCAGATTAGATATATGATTGAAAATTTATGGTCTTCTTTTTAAAACTCGTGATTTGCAGATATTGTATTTCAATTCGTGATACATCCAACTGTGAAGACAGTTCTATGAATAACCGTCTTGATGACAGGTTATGAATGGATGCAGTTTTCTTTTTTACCATGGACACTTGGGGAGAGTTGCAGATCCAACAACTCATTTTTAAAGAAAAAATATGTGCTATTTTCACGATGTCATTCTTTATTTTGATATCAGTTTGACTCTTGAAGATCAATAGGGATATGGTTTACATGAAATTTATCGATATATTTTTTAGTATGACACAACATTTTTTACTTCGGAGCTTAGGAGTTTAAAATATTGTTTGGAAGTTTGAAATCTCTAATGTAAAATGAGAATCCATTTATTTAAACGTGTCAATGGCGTTGTATGTGTCGAAACAAAACAGGATTACTTTAAATTTGATTTTTAATAGTTTGTACTAATATATTGCATTTTTAAATGTTTTTCCTTTTAAATAGTTTATATTATAAATTTATTATTATTATTATTATTATTTTACTTTATATTAAGTCAGTAAGAAATTGTATTAAACATTCTTCGAAATTTTGAAAGTTTATCGTAATTCAACTTTCTAAGAAGAATGTTCGAAAGTTCCCTTCTCTTAACAAAATAAATAAGGCAATGTTTTGTAAATTGTTGAAATAAGACACAGCTATATTTAAACTTGATTTTTTTTAAAAGAACGGTTGTACTATTTCTTTCAAACAGCAATTTTGCCGTAGTTATAATTTTTTATCTATCACCTTGAATAAACGTGCAAACATTATGTTTTTATTTAAATATGCGAAGCTGAAAGTTTGCCATCTGGATTATTAAATTTCATAAAAAATTGGTACATTTATTAAACAGGAAAAAAATCTTGCTACTGACGTATTTTACCGTTCAGTCAGATAATTTGTTCAAAAGAGACTAAATAAAAAGCCCATTCTAACTTTAAAGTTATAAAAAAAAAAAAAAAAAAAAAAAAAAAAAAAAAAAAATATACCAAAAATAAATAAATAAATAAGTTATATTTCTTCTTATGTCGGGGGAAAAAAATTAACATGCAAACATTTTTCTTAAACAAATAAAATAAAATTAGAAAAATATTGCTAAAGAAGTGGAACAGCTTCAGTATATAGAACGATGCATATTTGTTGTTATTATAATTATTTATACATCTTAAGAAAACGAAAGGAAAGTTAACTTGCATATATTTATTATGGCTTCAGATAGATAAGATGTCATTAGTTACAAACAACAATAATAATAATAATAATAATAATTGAAAATATTTTGTAATTAACAATAAATTTAAAATTAATGAAATTAATTAAAGTTTCTAAAATACAGCAATTTTTAATAAATTATAATAAACGAAAAAAAACTTAAATTCAACTTTAAAAAGTGGAAATTTCTGAAAGTAAACAAATTTTATGACATAAAATTAAATTTACCTTAAAAATTATTTTTTACCTTAAAAACTATGTATGAAACTATTTTATGATTCAAGAGCTATAAATTTGCATAATTTCAAAATTACCCCCCCCCCCCCCACACACACACACACAAAAAAAAAAAAAAAAAAAAAATCCAAAAAGTTGATAATTACATGAAGGTAAGAAAAGAAAGGTACAGAAATGGTACTTAACCCATCTCTGTAAAAATAAATCATGTTATATTACAGAAAATTACTGGCAGCAAAAATTGCCAGAAAAATTCCGAATGTTACGAAAAAAAAATTTGTAGACAGAAATTTTCCGTAACCGAACAATACAAAAAATATTCCTAGAAACAGTTTTTTTCCATAATGCACATTGTAGGAAAAAAAAAAAAAAAAACTTCACATTAAATTAAATTTTTCTGCATTTGACCAGACAATATCGAACCAGAACGTTCTGCATAGCAGGAAACTGTTTTACCTCGAAGCCACAGACTCGTGTATCACACTTTTAGCATGCACTTTTCAATCATTGGTTTTGTATCAAGTTTTTCAAATATAAAACAGAAAAAAAATTGTACCCGCCAGATAAAATCTGTTACAATAGTTATATATGTAATGTAAGACAAAAGATACGTAAATTCTGGTAAAGAATGCAAAACAGAAAAAAATTGTACCTGCAAGATAAAATCTGTTACAATGGTTACAGAGTGTAACACAAAATGTTTTATAGTGAAGTGATTCAACATCGAAACTATTTTTTTTTTTTTTTTTTTTTTTTTTTTGTATGTTTCAACGTTCAATAACACAATTTGAAATGTAAAACACAATTCTAAAGACTATATCGTTAACTAAAACATACTAAATATTTCTTATAAAAAATAAATAGAATATACTAAATTCTAAATAAATGATTTTTTTTTTTTAATTTTTTAAATTTTATAGTGAATATTCAGTCATATATTCCTCATAATCAAATCATTTGTGTATAAGGAAAATATGACTGAACATTACCAGAATTTTTTACTTTACTAGAATTTACCTACTTTTTGTCTTACACTACATGTGTAACCATAACATATTTTATTTAGTGGGTATAAAGATTTTCTGTTTTGTGTTCGGAAAACTTGTCATCAAAGCAGGATTGGAATATGCTTAGTAGAAGAGTCATGCATAAGTCCGTGGTTTCGAAGTAAAGCCTCCTAGGTTATAAGTATGGTACATTCATTTTGCTTAAAATTTCTGTGTTTCATGACGAGTGTTGGCTTTTATTAAGAACAATTTGAGTTATAATTATCTGGTAACCTTTTCAAAAATTTACATGTGTAACATATTTACAGCCATTTTTACTTCCAGCTAAGCATAAGGAACTATTGGAATCTCGATTTTCGAAATCGATTTTGTATCACTCATATCTTAAAAACGAATAATTGTAGAATATTCAATTCATATTTGTGATTGTCATGATGTCTAGTTGTAAACCTGTAAGTTTGGTCTTAATAAGAGCTCCCGTTTTAGAAATATCAGGGAATTTCCACGATTTTTCGTAACGTCTGTATGTACGTGTGTTGTATTTCGCATAATTCAAAAACGATTGGAAATAGAACGGTGTAAATTGGTATATAGGTTTGTCATAACATTTAGTTGTGCACCTCTTTTTTTGGTCTTTCTGTGACTTTCCATTTCAGAGATACTTACGAAAATTTTATTCATAATGACCAAAAATATAATGTTTTATCCATTATATAGCATCTATCATCATAGAAATTTCAAAAGAAGCTAATGATAGAATTAGTAATACATATATTTCTATGAAAGTTGTCTATATTTTTGCGTGTGTAAAAAAAAAAAAAATTCTTAAAGACATAAACAGGTTCTAGTCGATGAATGCACTTTATTTAAAGAATATTCAGCTCGTAGATACAGCGCGTATTGATATTGTTTGGAAAGTTGTCGATGTTTTTGGTTGTAGAAAGTAATTCTTAAAGAAATATCCAGGTTTTAGTCGACGAATGCATTTTATTTAAAAATAATCAGCCGATAAGATAGAACCCATAATGATATTTTTATG
This sequence comes from Salticus scenicus, assembly GCA_963930645.1. Classification (NCBI taxonomy): domain Eukaryota; kingdom Metazoa; phylum Arthropoda; class Arachnida; order Araneae; family Salticidae; genus Salticus; species Salticus scenicus. Next base: position 320,259,436 of record OZ005654.1, read on the forward strand.
AAAGTTGTTGTCATTTAGGCGTGTAAAAGTATTGTAATTCTTAAGAACATAAGCAGGTTCTAGTCGACGAATTCTCCTTATTTAATGAATATTCAGGTCTTAAATAAAGCCCGCAATGATATTGTTGTGAAAGATGTCAGCATTTTTGATAGTAGAAAATACGTAAGCAGGTTCTATTTGACGAATGCACTTTATTTAATGGATGTTCAGCTCATAGGTAGAGTTTGTAATGATATTGTTATGAAAGTCGTCGACATTTTTGCGTCTAGAAAGTAATTCTTAAAGACACAAGCAGGTTATAGTCGAAGAATACACTTTATTTAATGAATATTCGGCGCGTAGATAGAGCTCGTAATGATATTTTCATGGAAATTGTCAATATGTTTGTGTCTAGAAAGTAATTCTTAAAGACATAATCAGATTCTAGTCGATAAAATTTTATACCACAAAACTCAGTAATCAATGATTATTCTCGAAACAGTCCAATGAAAGAGTCATTCATACTACAGAAATAAAATAAACATTGTTAAATACACTACAGAGCAAAAAATTTCGCCAATTCAGGAAAACCCCTAAATTTCGAAGTCTGAGTAGAATTTGAATTCATCGAGAGTATTGCCAGTGTTTTATAGAATTTTTGAGGTAGTTCTTTGCTAGAAACCAATAAAACACTGTAAAAAACTCCAGAATTCGACTCCTATTGAAGTTAGAGTTTCCAAACTCTTCTGCGCTATAAACCAATGAATCTTTTCGGAAAATTCCAGAGCTCTATTTTTATTTAAATTACAGTTTCCAAACTTTGACACCCCTAAACTGCAAATTTGTGCCAATTTTGGTTGCCAAGTGGCCAAATTCGATGCTAAATCGTCAAAATCAAAGCGAAGCCCAAAACCTGCATTGGCTACTAACTTGGCGAGATTTTTGATCAAGTTTGGCGGTAAATATTGTTTCAGGATAAACAGAATTAGTAAAACGTTTCTCAATTTTAACAGAGTTAATTGTTTTGGTACAATATATCGTAGCTCGCTATCAATTTTTGCCTAAGCGAATGAAAGTAGGCCATCTATACTTAAATCATTTTCTTTGAAGTCTAAGATGTGCATTTGCGAATGAGAGATTCTGTAATAAGACATCGAGTACTATTCTTGGAAAAAAAAAAACTGCTATATTTGTCACAGCGGTACATATAATCCTATTTTCCTGAATTTTGTGGTTAGAGTAGCAGTTTTCTTATTTGTTTTCAAGCATTTTCGTGGACACGAACCTGCTTGTTTATTTACGAATAAGTTATCTCACATAAAAATGTCTATGTTTTCATAACAATATGTATATTCCAATAGGTGTTTTAGGAAGTCGTGTGGTGTCCCCATCAGATTTTTTTTCTGTGCTTCTGAATTTGACTGCGATAGCAAGCTTTGGCGAAATCAACGGAGAATCGAAGCATCACATCATCACCAACATGTAATCTATGAAGTCGACCTTTTGGGCTCTCACTCCAATGTTAATGAATTCACGTAATTCTAATTATCCAGTAATAATAACTTTATAAATGGTCACTTATATGAAAGTAATATATCAAATACAATTTTTAATAAAATTTTTCGTGAGTATCTACAAAAATACCTGAATTAATTATCCCTATATTATTGACGGCAGAATTTTAAAACTGCTTTTAACATTAAACTTCAATAACAAATGGCATCTAAATTTATGTTACTGAATCTATGTCACAAATGTACTAACTTTCCAAAATTGAAGACAAAAAAAGTGCACGCATTTAAAAAATATATAATGAAAATAAATTTAAGAATTATTGTTCTAAAGAAATAGTAAAGCTTTAGAATAGAACATCTTGGCGAAACTTGAAATTTGGCGCCGAGGTAGCTCGGATAATTCTCGTCAAGATATTTACTCACGCAATTGTGATAGTCGTTTTAATTTATCGTAAAAATGACAATAAAAATTTAAAAGCCGCCAAGGGGCTGTTTTGCCAAAGCTATAGCAATGATGTTGTAAGAAATGAATACAATAACCAATGCTAGGAAATAGTTACTGCACATTTTCTTCATGCGTTTCTATGGAAAAAAGTCCCGTCGTAGTGAATAAAATTCTGTTTTGTGCAGAATTGCAGAATTTTATATCCGTTACTTAACACGTTGAGCGCCATGTCAGCCATTCTAGATTCCAGACATTTTGTCATATATCCCTAAGTACTGAAGAAATCATCTTGAAAGTTTAGGAGTGTGCAGAACATGTTATATTTCAAACATTTCAGTGAAAGTTTTACCCCAAAATTAAAATCTGTACCAATAAAAAAATAAAACGTTGCGCACCCTGTCAGTCACCGGTGGCTGACAGTGTCAAATATGATATAAATCCGCGTCAACCGTCGGTGGTGGATATAGAATAGGATATGAAACTAAAAATATTACATTTAATAATTGAAAATTTATTAAAAATTTGCTTAATTTTTATCTATTACAGGAGGAATCATTATGGAAAATGGATTTTAAGAATTTGCGGGCGCTCAACGTGTTAAAAAACAAAAATAGTCTTTCATTAATTAAAAATAGCATTGAAATAAATAAATACTTAACAACCATCTTAGTAACGACGTAAATTAAAAGTGCATTCATAGAATTGCCAGTAGAGTACTTTTTTGGATGTATTGCAGACATAAACTTATTTTTAGTAGTTTTATTCCTAGCTTATTTTACTGCGATTTAGTATCTAATATTTCAGCAAATTACAATAATTTATTAAATATTATGCATATATATATTTTTTTTCAAGATAACGGGATAAGCACTTGAAAGAGTTTCCTGCTAAGTAACAAGTTTAAGCAATATTATCCTGTGATATAGATATAGAATTCTGAGTTTAGGTGTAACACATTAATATATATATATATTAAATATGTTGACAATAATAAAACACAAACACAAAAAAAACTGCAAAAAGAAGCTAATTTTTAGATTGAAGAGATCTCAAAATTTACAATTTTAGTAAAGTTGAAAATTCGACTAATAAACAATACTTTCTCTACCATATGTAGGTAATTAAAAGTAAAAAGCATTCATAACGCGATATCAATACTTTGAATTCAAAATGTATTCTGTATAGTGTTGCATAATATTAATGGAATAATATTAATGGAAACAATGCTAGTAAAAAAGCTGACCTAATGTCGTCTGTTGTGAACTTTACTTCGTCCTAAATGGGATAAATTGCTACCACTTCCCTATCGAATTTCATTTTTGTCTCCTTCTATGTAACCAACTTTGACACTCTATAACACATATCACTAGGACTCATTAAATTTCCTCCATATTCCAAATGGGGGCCTCTTCTTCAGCACGATGTCCTCCAGGAATTCTAGTAGGGGCCCCCGTGTCCCTTGAGACACAGTGATAAGGGGGCAGGGAGAGATGCCACCTAATGAAGAATTATGGGTCTTGTTTTTTCAATCTATGCTTCCGTTATCATAGGCAGCAATGGTTTTTCTCTTTACATCAACAAACTGTGGGTCTAAAGTCGCCGTCGGCTATTATTTTGACCTTTTCGTGCGTACAAGCAGGGGTGGGCTGTTAGATATATATTTCGCGTAATCTGTCTGCCTGACGGGCAAAATCAGTACAGGGAGATTTCGAAACTAAGGGTGGTTTTTATTTTCTTTTTACACACATACACACGTACACGAAAAAAAAAAATTTAAAAATTGCAATAATATTATTATATGAACAATGTCATACATTTAATTGTAAGTTTTCTATGTTTAATCGAGATTTTGGCAGCATAGTGCTAATTGAAATTTCGCCAGCAGGGTTCTCGAGGGATAAAATTATTTCAGTAATTTTGTATCGTATTGATTCCATATAAAATTAAGTTATATATATATATATATATATATATATATAAATGCATTTAAAATATTCTCCTGAAAAGTTTTTTTAAAATATATATTTTTAAGCGAAAGAAAAAACTGCAATTAAAACATTTGAAAAATGCATAAAATTTATATCTGTTAAACTATTATGTATAACTGAAATTTTGAAAGTAGAGTATTGACGGAAATATTAGTTTGATAACCCTATGTCAAACTTGTTCGACAAAATTTGACAAAAAATTGATGCTGCCAATGTAGGTTTATATGACTACATAATTTTTTTTTCCAATTAATTACAGTAACGACAGCGGAAGCCTTCGCATTGATATTCGAAAAGTTTCTGGTTTTCGTCTGTGGATCTCTCTCTCTCTCTCTCTCTCTCTGTATGAGTGTGTATATGTGATTGTTTCTATCTGAGTATCTGTCGTTACAGCGGTCACAAAAACATTCCATAAATTTATAAATTTGCCCAAATGTTTGTAAATTGCATACTGCATGGAATCAGCTATAAAATGTTTGATGTACAGTCGGTAACAAAAGTGTCCGAACACTAGCAAAAATTCCTATCTAAAAAAAGTACACTTCATACGGTTTTGTTTTGTCGAATCCTGCTCTTAGTTAATGAAAGAACATGATTCGATAAGGATTTATTTCACAAAACTGTACGGAGTGTACTTTTTGTACATAGGAATTTTTGCTAGTGTTCGGACACTTTTGTTACCGACTGTATATTGTATTTGTCTTCAGCGCAAAATGGACGGCATTTTTATTAAATACATTTTAATACGGTGCACCACATATAATATAATGAAATTAACATATGTTATCTGTCCTGGTAAATTGCCCCTGGTAAAAGTTTTACAACCACTGGTAAAAAAAAAAAAAAAAAAAAAAAAAAAAGGTTATGTCCGTAAATCTGCCATGAGAGTTTTCTCGAAGAAGGGAAGTGGCCTTAAATTAAAGGTCATCACAATGATTTTTACAGGGATTTGTTACAAATACGGGTACTGGACTTTTTCTCAAAGAAGGAAGATGGCCGTACAATTTAACGGCCAACTCTACTGAATTTTTCTAAAATTTATTATATTGTATTTGAACAGAATGGACCTCAAGGCCGGTTTCCACTGCGAGCTCTAGACCAAGGTTCAAAAAGTCATTAATCACGCTTCCGTCACAAAGAGCCAAATGTCTTGTTATCAGTTGTAGCCCTTTTTTATCAGATTGCGCAGTTACTTCAAAGGAAAGCATGCAAAATTGACAAAGATATCTGCCTCTGGTCCCTCAATTATCTCATCTGGGGGTTAGAACCAGGCACTTTCCCCTTCGAACCAACCTCGTTGAACCTCGTCGAACTAGGTCCAACTGCTTGACCACATCAAAGGATTCTGAATAGCGCCGCTCGAAACGACTTAGAACCTGCCTCAGTGGAAACTACACTTTATGCACCGCACGTCATTGCGGGCATATAAAAATTGCTTCGACAATTGCTGAGCTCTAAACTTTTGTTTACTTCTATATCAGCCAATACCAGCCGCTTAAACCGGTAAATACCTGCAGCCATTGCCATTCATGCATAAGGTCCATTGCCTTATTCGGGTAGAAAGAAAAGTTGCATACAAATTTATATTTGATATGGGTCAGGATAGTCCCAAACATCCTAGGAGGTTTATGTACTGTATGTGGGTAAAGTAGGTCGAGGTTACAATTTTCCCAAACCATCTGCAGAGTAATACCACAAACCACAAAATTTTCATATTTATTTTCGATTTATTTTTAAGTTACCTATGGTTAAATTATTAAAAGTTTATACATTTTAAAAGCCAGTCCGTTGTAGTTTATGCTTAAAGCTTTACATATGTGCAAATAAAACAGCAACTGAGCAAAATGAGGCCAAATTTGACCTTCGTACAAACGTTGCTATGTTTAGGCCACTTCACGTTATATATAATCTAGTGTGAAGTGTGTTAAGAGCGGACAATACCTAATCTCGCCGGCAGCCTTCGCCCATGTTATTCTATGGGAAAATTTGTTTACATAATTACTCATTACCTAATGAATATTTTTCAATTCTGTTTTCACATTTAGAAAATTCATAAGCGTTCAATTAGTACTTGTTTTCCAAAAATTGATTTTTTAAAATTTTAGTATTTCATTTTGCGATTAGAAAATGAGAAAAATGCATTTTGTGAAAAATCGCATTTTTGAACTCAAAACTAAAATGTAAAAATTTAAAAAAATGAATTTTTCAAAAATGATTACTCATTTAACGGTTATGAATTTTCTGACTGCAAAAACAGAATTTAAAAATATTCATTAGGTAATGGGTAATTGTCGCAACAAATTTTCCCATAGAATAACATGGGCGAAGGCTGCCGGCGAGATTAGGTATTGTCCCCTCTTAAGTGGAGTAAGTGTAACCTCGGTAACCCAATCACTCAAATTATAAACTAAATTTTGACCTCATAATCATTATATCTTTTTGTTTGAACCCTTTTTTTTTAATACTTACTCTTAGGAAACGAAATCAGGTATGAAATAGTAAAAGTTTTTGAAGTTTGAAAAATGATCAAATCTCCATTCTCAAATACTTAATCATAAATTATCATAAATTTAAAGTAGCACTAAAAAGGGAATAAATTCTTACTTTCCATAAATTTGGAAGCCATGTTGACTTGACACAACATTATGATATATATATATATATATATATATATGTATATATATATATATATATATTAAATAATTTAGTTTTATGACTTATAACCAGTTATTATTATTATTATTATTATTATTATTATTATTATTTTTTACTTTAAGAGAAAAATGTTCGATGGAAGTGTATAATTAAGATTCAAAATAAACCGTCGATTGTTTTAAGATAGCAGTTTTTTTGTGATTCAACTTAAAACATTATACTGATTCAAAATAATAATAATAAGAAGAAGAATAATAATAACTGCATTAAAAATTGTAGCATACTTTTATTAAAACAATTCTGCAGAGAAAATTGTTCAGAAAAAAAGGGAAATATTCATTGTATCATACATATATCCACACATGAATAGATCACCTCGTATCTCATGATCGCCCTTCAAAATAAAAATCATGTCCATTAAAAGCTTTTAACGCTGTATATCAACACGAAATATACGGTGATCCCCTTTTTTGGGGGTTATACGATGACTCAAGAGTTGGGATTATTCCCCTACTTCCACAGTACCCACGTGGTCCAAAGGTGAAAACGAAAAACTGTTACCACCTCAGTATTAAGTCTGATATCAGAAGTTGAAGATGAAAAAGAAACATTGTGGTAGGAATATGAGGGGTAAGATAATTTCTTTCTTTGTTTATATCTTTGAGAATGCATAAATATGACTTGGTAACAGTTTATGTTGTTATTTAAAATTAACTGGCTTTTATATCTATCATTAACGTGGTGAATTTTGTCTCAAGAGTAGTTTAATTTTCTGGTTCATTAAATTTTTTTTTTTTTTAATATTAATAACTGATTTCAATCTATAAAATGGTACATTTTGTTTCATAAAAAATTTCATTTTCTTCCTTAACAAGGCATACTTTGTTACATGAATAATTTAATTTCTAATTTTAAACTGGTGCATTTTATTACTTAAATTTCTTCATTTACTTCTTTGTAACATGGTACATTTTGTTTCTTAATAATTCGTTTCCGTGATTATAACTCTTTATTACATCTGAAGTATAATATAAATTAGTCGAATAAATAAATTGATATTCCTTTTTAATGTGGTAAATCTTGTCACATGCATGAAATTGGGATGTTTTATTTCTAATGCCCTTTTACAGATCTTATCATTCCTATTGCTAATTATTTTAATTTCCTTTAAAACAATTAAAACGTTAATTAAGAAAAATGGTTTCCGAAGTGTGGCCGGAGCGCACTTGTGCCCCCTAGTAAATTTTCAAGTGTGTCTTTCCAAGTGTAGAAATATGTGTATGGTAGAGTGTTCCTTAAATGGTGATTTTTTTTTTTCTATTTTTTTTTTTTTTCTTTTTTTGAAACCCGATACGCATACCCGCTAATTTCTTTCTATTTGATCCTAAACATTTTTTAGCAAAATATCAGCCGTCTGGGATAATGTTAACACGTGCCGAATTGACGGGAAAATCCTGATATCTATATTAGGATTTTCCCATCCGTAACCTTAATATAACCGTCTTTACTCCAGTGCTGTAAACAAAGGATAGGTGGTTTACCCGATACCTGATTTTCATAATCTATGTCAAATGTTAAAATATTTCGAAACGAAATTTCATCAATAGACAAAGTTGAAATGAATTTCCAGACTTTTATACGTTTTTGCATACGAATCATTTGTTTGATCACAATGAAAGTTAGCATCCATATAAGAAAAATAGCATCCATATAAGATGCAAATTTAAAATAGCGAGTTGGAATTTCCTGCTGACGCAGGTTTTTGAGTTGTGCTGACAACAAAATCACACATACATAACAAACGATAAATATCCAGGTATATGTGTTGAGAGTACTTATAACAAAAATGTACATTTGAAAATTTGACCTAAGAACGGAATCAGAAAAGATTTTATATATATCATCGTCTAAGAGAAGTATTTCTTTTAAGATTGCACATCAATCAAATATATGTACTCATGTAGGATTTTTTGTTACTTTGTATTTTAAGAACATCTCATTCAAAAATGATATTTTTCGAATTCTACTTTTTGAACATGTCGCGTTTTATCTTAGTGAACATTTGAAATCAAATAAATAAATAAATGTTTCTTTTCAAGGTTGAAAACTAAAGCATTACGTTACTGAAATCAAATAATTAAACATATTAAAAAAATCGCTAAGTTAAAACGTGACATGTTCGAAAACTGAGAAAAAAAATCAAAGTTCAAGAAACTTCCTTTTTGAATCCATTCGACTTATGGATTTACTAGTCTTTCAATAATCTCAACACCATTTCATTATTTGCAAAAATGTTTGTCTGTGGCAAAAGTTTGTTGCATCGTTGTATCAGAATTTTATCAAAATTCATATTTTGTTTCCTCTTAATGTAAATTGGTGTCTAACAACTTTTGGTGCATATCGCTCAGTATCTGACGTTGTAGTTTCATTCCATCTTAATTTTATATACTGTAGCATGGGACATACATGTAGCATATTCATAACATATGGATATACATGTAACATATTCGGTTAAAATACACATAACCAAGATTATACTTTTGCATTTATTGTGTAATAAAAAAAAAATAATAATAATCTAAAAAAAAAAAAAAAAAAAAAAAAAAAAATCCATGTACGAGCAATTACAAAAGAACATATACAAAATTGTAAGGGAATAATGCCCCTCACAAATGTAAATTTCAAGTATAAGCAATTTTCAGTATTCTTCAACGCGTTTAAAAATTGATTTTGAACCATGTATCTGTGATGATTTGAAAAAAAAAAAAAAAAAAAAAAAATGAAATTTTTTGAAGATTTTCATTTTTAACCCTTTACCTGCCGAGGAAAACTTACGATATTCGCTTTCAAGTGTCACCATTTTCTCTCAACTCTGAAATGAGTAAATCCTTCAAATATACTGTCAAGATCGCTTTCAAGGCTAATTAATGCATTGTCAATCCGTGTCAGCAGTAGTTTACCTGGTAGCAGTACAATACAAAGGATCGTACTTCAGAAAAACGTATATATACGCCTGTGGCAGTTAAGGCGTTAATAACATTAACAACAGACTGTTTTCTTCACTCAAAAAAGTACCGAGACAGCATCCTCTAATCGCAGGGCGTATGTACTTTGCCTATTAAGCATTAAAATCTTGTTAAAAATGAAACATTTCCATTCAATTTATAATAAAGGTGGTGTGATTCTTTTGTGAAAACTGTTCTCATATATCTGTGACAGAAAATTTCCTTTAGCGACTGGATAAGTCTATTTGTCAGAAAGGGATTTCACCTGCTCATCTTTAACAAGATCTACTACTTGTCATGTTCCAAAATGAACCTGGATTAACCTTCTTGAAAGTAACTGAAGTTGGCTGTAAAGCACTATCGTTTTTATCTTTGTCAAATTGCAACGAAACCGCTATGCATTACACAGCGACGGTAGGCATTTTTATCTTGTGTCAGAGGAGTATATGTTCGAATCTCGTAGCTATCTTGTAGATCGGTGACAATGGAATTTCAGGTTATATTTATGTCTTTTTAGTTTGTGACATAATATGACAAACATCTTGTAATAAAGATATTTCACACTGAATTCTACAGATTTTTAGAATAATGTTTTACATGATTTGTACTATCATTTAATTTTTAAAGGAAATAGAATAGCTTACGGCATATGGCAAAGGAATCGTTCTTAACTCTTTTTAGTTTGTGATATAACATGACAAACATCATCTACTAAACATATTTCACATACAAGAGGGCAAGTTTTAGAATGAATGTTATACAAAATTTATACAATCACTTATTTTCAAACAGAAATATAGTATCTCATGACAAAGAAAATTTAAGGACTAAAAGTAGGACATTTATAAAAATTATGGCGAGAAAATTTATGCAATGATTTTTATGCAGTGAAGAATACAGGTTTCAGAAAATTTATACAAAACAAGTTTTTTTTTATAAAATGTCCACAAAAATTTAATTTTGAATAAAAATGGTTGGGGACAAAATCTCGTGAGACAAAATATCGCGAGGACAAAATGTCGCCGACGTAAATGGATACAAAGCAAAAATGAGTTGGTAATTATTAGTAATGTTGTATAAAATTTCATGACAACACATACCTTAGCCAGAGCAGTGACATTCTGACAAACCTACATGAAATTTTTTTATAAATTTTACTTAAAATAGTTTAAAAACTATATTTATTAACTTTTGTCAAAATTAGTCATAATGAATTCAATCGTGCTTATTAATTTTAAAATTTTTAATTCAAGTTTGTGAACAGTGTTCAGCTTTAATGTTAGCAGTGATGTACATGATTTTTAAAAAGTATTTTGAATAGTGAAAAGCAAAAGATAAAAAAACTTAAAAATAAACATAGATAAAATAATGAAATTCAAATCTATGGAGATCACAAGTGACACAAAATTAAATTTTCAAATAGATCATACTATTTTTTTGACGCGGTATTTTGTCCGGCGAGATTTTGTCCCGCGATGTCCGGATACCAAAAAGGGATTAACTAATAACAAAGAAAATTCAAGTAATAGGAGTAAGGCAACTGTAAAATTACAGAGCGAAAATGTATGCAGTAAAGATATTTTAGGCTGAAGAATACAGATATTTAGAACGAATAATTTATAACATTTCTACTATCATTTGGTTTTAGAAGGGAATATAATTATTTATTATGAAGTAAGTTCAAAGTACATATGCAGGGATATTGTGTATCAAAAATTATGTTACAAACGGTTTTCTATGAATGGATCAGATGAAATATTCATAAAATCTCTTCATATCACACACACACATATAAATAATGTAAAATAAATAAAATGTGATATTTCATTTATATGTGATCACTTATATGTGATATTTCATTTATATCACATGAATATATATATATATATGTATATACGAACAATTTTAATGCAAAATCAAATGATTTAAATTCAAAAAATATGTTGAAGAAATATAATTTAAACAATTCGAAAGTTAAAATCTCTTCATATCACAAAAATAAAAAAATAAATAAAATGTAAATATGATATTTGAGATAGTCTGTATCACATCAAAAATATATTTATTCGTTTATATATATATATATATATATATATATTACAAAGGATTTTAGAGCAAATTAAAATGTACTTAATAGAAAAATATGTTGAAGAAATATAGTTTAGACGTTTCGAAAAATTTTCGACTTTCAAATAACTTCGAAAAAAAAAAAAGGGGGGGGGGGTTATTCAGCTATAGTACAATTATAGAAATATTTATTAAGGTAAAAAGGAGATTTTAGGTTAAAATATATTTCAGGTCTCATGTAAATGGCTCATAAGAAAAAAAAAAAAAAAAAAAAAAAAAAAAAAGAAAGAAAGAAAGAAAAGAAAACAGGAAATAATTTTAAATAAAAATAATGAAAGGAAGAACAAAACGAACGTAGGTTGGTAAATGAAAAGTTAAAAATCACTTTCCTATACATACATTAAAAAATATCTCTAGATAAAAGCTAAAAGTAAAAAAAAAAAAAAATTACTATTTAGAGATGCAATTTTTTATAAAAGTTTAACATTTTATATAACTATGCTTTTTACTATTACTGACAATAGCACTTTCAGGTGAAATACATGTAACACTCTTGTCTAATTTAATTTATACTGCAATCCTGAAAAAAATTAAACAATCCGGATTCAAGTGAATCGTGTGAAGTTCCCAAGTCAAGGAGTTTATGGTGAAAATGAAATTCAAGTAGATGAAATAAAACCAATAGCTTGGAACAAGCTCAGAGTGATCACAACTTAATAAGAACCAGGCAGAAGTTTTCTAAAAAACACTAAAAGATACCTAGAGCTTGAAAAATATTTAAAATTATTATCAACTTCAGAAACAAAATGTCAACAAATGAGAACACATCTGTGTCACATCTGTGCGATGTGAGAAATGAAATTTGACAAAAAAAAAAAAAAAAAACAAGAAAAGAATGTTATTTTACGTAGCGAGCAAAATCTACCATTATTTTAGAGGAGAATCGCAGTGGTTTTATTATTAACTAGCAGGCAGCGCCCGCTTCGCTGGTCCCTATTTTTAAATGAATCACTATAATTACTGAATTCTCAAAATTGCATTAATTTTTATCACGTGGAAAAAAAAGAGAAACAAAATCTGATAAGGAAAAATGTCGCTACGGATTCTCACTGCCTTCGGAAAAAATTCCTAAAATGCTCTAACTCTTATTTCTATTATTTTTCCCCTTCGCCCCCCTCCCGTCTATCCTAAAAATTTTACAAATTCGAAAATATCCGCAATCGATTTGTACGTATCAAAAACATCTATGTTTGCCCCACCACTCCCCCTTTCCCGCCCCTACCAATAATTTAAAAAATTCGAAAATATCCGCAATCGATTTGTAGGTATTGGAAACCTCTATGTACCAATTTTGAATGATCTAACTCTATTTTATATTTTTGCCCCTCTGCCACCCCCCTTTCCGGCCCTCCTAATAACTTTACACTTTCGAAAATATCCTCATTCCACTTGCAGGCCTCTAAAACTTATCTGTACCAATTTTGAACGGCCTAACTGTATTTCTATTTGTTTTTGCCCATAGCCCCCCCTTCCCGCCCCACCTAATAATTTTACAAATTCGAAAATATCCGCAATCGATTTGTAAGTATCGAAAACCTCTATATACCAATTTTGAACGATCTAACTCTATTTTTATTTTTTGCCCCCCCTCTCTCCCCTCCCTCTTTCCCGGCCCTCCTAATAACTTTACACAATCGAAGATATCCTCATTCGACTTGCAGGCCTCTAAAACCTATCTGTATCAATTTTCAACGCCCTTACTGTATTTCTATTTGTTTTTGCCCCTTAGCCCCTCCCCCCCCTCCGCTGCCCCACCTGGGGGCTGAATTTTTAAAATTCCAGAAATTGGTTTTTAGATATTTGCATTAGCTACATTTTAGGGCAAAAATTTCACGTATATCTATTTTTTTGTTTGAGATATATAGGATTATGCGAAATCACGTTTTACGCATGTGAAATCACGTTTTGCCCCCCCCCCCCCCCCGCCCCCCTTGGGGACCGAATTTGGAAAATTCCAGAAATTGGTTTTTAGACATTTGTATTAGCTATATTTAAAAGCAAAAATTTTACGGATATCTGTTTTTTTGTTTGAGATATGGTTTTGTTTGAGATATGAATCAGGTTTTACCCCCCTCCCCCCCCTTGGGGGACGAATTTTCTAAAATCGCTTCTTAGTGGATGCCTACATCATAGAAAGAATATTGTCACGAAATTTCATGCTTCTAGGTCCAGGGGTTTGGTCTGGGCGATGATGAAATATTATAAATAAATAAATACAAAACGCACAGCTTTAGTATGGGAACCCTTTGGTGACTTTAAATATTTTAAGCCATTTTTGCGATGAACTGAATTGGCTATCTCAATTGTGAAATTAAAGATCTTGGCGAGAAACATCCAAGCTACTTCGGTTCCGAATTTCAAATTTTGCCAACGGGATCCAATACTAAAGCTGTTCCATACACAAAATAAATAAATAAATAAAATAAAAACTCTTTTCTGATATTTACAAAATAAAAATAAAAAATCTTAATAAAATCCAAGTTATAATCATTTACAATTAAGCGGAGAACATAAAAAAAAACCTCATAAGGTACATAATAACAACAAAAAATTTTGTTTTACTGCAGGAAAGAAAAGTACTGCTTAATTAAATAAAAATATTAAACTAATGCCAAATATCTCTAAGAAAATATTTATCCACGTGCAAATTCCTCATTAAAAAAAAAATCACCAACTTTTGTAGGTATTTTTCTCTCTAATTTTTATTATTATTTACGTGAAATTAAAAATATTTCATTTTATTTCTGGAAAATAAAAATATATATAAATGCCTATATATAAATATAAAATCTTCTACCGAATCTGGGTTGAAAACGGAAAAACGGTAAAATAAACTAGAAATATCAGACCTATATTTATAAATTTGATACCATATGAAAGGGGCAATTTTTTTCTGAATCCAGGGGTGCAAACAGTTCTTTGATGCGACAATTAGATTTTTAAAAAATAACTAAAGTATGAAATTTATGTGGCAACGGAAAAACGGAAAAAGGGAAAAATAAATTAGAAATATCAGACCTATTGTTACAAATTCAGTACCAAATGAAAGGGGTGATTTTTTTTAATCCTGGGGTGTAAACAGTTTTTCGATACGACAATTAGATTTTTTTTAAATTAACTAAAGTATGAAACTTAGATGGCAACGCTTCATTTCAATCTTTTCATAATTTGTAGTGCGAATCAAGCGAATAAAAAAGTCTTCAACTTAAAAATTTATTTTTATATTTTATTTTTCCATTTAAAGCGTTTTAGTGAAAAAATATTTATGGCGCATGCACAGGCGTTTTTTACCCACAATTTAAACACTAATCATAATTTTGAAAATTTCTATAGATATAATTTTAAGTTGGGTGAAGACTTAAGTTTCTGCGAAGCGCCGTTGAATTCCGTCCAGCCGTTCTCGAGTGATGCCCGGACAAACGTGTTTTAGTCTTTTACCCTCCAGGGGAGGACAGGGGGGAATTTCTGAAAAGTTGATAGATATAATTTTAAGTTGGGTGAAGACCTAAATTCCTGCCAAGCGCCGTTGAATTCCGTCCTGCCGTTCTCAAGTGATGCCCGGACAAAAAAAGCGACATACAGACACGATCACACACACACACACACACACAGACACACAGGCAAAATTTTCTGAAGTCATTTTCGGCTTTCATGGGGTGTGAAACGTGAAGATATCGCAAAATATTTCGATTCCGACAATTTTACAGACAAAACTCTGATTTTATTAATATAGATTTATTTACCTGATTAAACTGTACATCGGGATCAATTGAGTGCTTTAATTATTTTGTTAATTTATTAAATGATTTTTAATTAATTATATATTTAGTTCTTTAATTATTTTGCTTTATAGACATGAAATTACATATATGCGAAAAGGAGTCCTATATTAAAGCGGTTATCTTTTCCATATGAATGTATTTGGCATTAAAATAATTTCAAGGATTATTTTCCGTGTATCTGTATTAAAAAAACATAGCTTTATTTGGTTAGAGTTACTTGCACCATGAATTGTTTAAATTAAAAATAAATAAATAAATAAATAAATAAATAAATAAAAAAGATATATAATACTTTGTCGTATATTTTTTGACATCTTACACGGACGTATATCTAAAGAACAAACTTTCATTAAATTATTTATTTTGATTTATAATTGTTGCCAAGAAAATTAAACTTTAAATGTTACATCTACTTTTTAAGATAGCACGCGATCGTGTTTTATATAAAAATCAAATAATTAAATTCATATTTTTATTTATTTTTATTTTATATTATTGCACGCGCACTATTTATTTCCTAATTCAAAATTATTAAAAAAAAAACGTTTTCGATATCTGTTGTAACGATACTGATTATTATTAATTTTCTTTTCTTTTTCTTTCAAAAAAAAAAAAAAAAGATTTTGATGAAATTCTGGCAAAAGCAGAATGTAGTTTAGGACGGAGGAGTATTAGTTTTTTTTTTCTTCCCAATTATAACATCGCTTTCAAATTATTCAATTATATTTTCGATAAATTTTAGATTTCGATAAATGTCTAACTATCGAAAAATGATTTCGACAAATGTCCAACTATCGAAAACGACAACGCAAAAATCACTGTCTGAGACTAATAGGCCCTCAGTCCTAATATTTTAATTAACTTTTCTTCTGACTATTACATACATATTTTATTATTTAATTATTTGCCATTTTCATGAATTATTTCATATATATTTTCTTATATACTGTTTATTTTGCCTATTTACATAAATCGTGTGTAGTTTTACAAGCAGAAATTTTTAATTAATACTGCAGACATAATAATACATTTTTTTATAACAACGAAAAGTAAAGGTGATAAATAACTCGATGAAATGTATTCGATTTATCTACAGTTTAGTAGATCTATTGAGTGTGTCAAAGTTTTACCCGTTTTTGGATATGCAAATTTGCGATGGAATTGACGTCACACATGACACTTTAATGACGCAAATCATCGGCCAATCAAACGTGTGGATGCCTCACATAAATACATTGTGTCTCACAAAGTTAATCATCCACAAAAAATATCAGAGGGTGTAACATGGAAAGCGAGAAGGAGCATATAAGACATTGTTTATTATGCGAGTTCGATAAAACGAACAGCCGCAGCATGTCACAATGTTTGTCATGTTTAATGGTAGGATGCAATAGACGAAAGCACATGTCGTTGTTGGTTTCGTAAATTTAGGGAAGCAGACAGAAGCTGCCAAGATCTTTCTTGGAGTGGACGGCCATCACACGTTGGAGACGACGATATTGACCAAGCCATAATGAAAAACCCGAATCCAACAGTGCAAGAATTAGCGGAGACTGTCAACGTACACCGGACAACGGTCTAGAGACTGCTGGTTAAGTTGGGTTTTACGAGAAAGTTGGATCGTTGGGTTACACACAACCTGACAGCTAATCAACGGGATGACTGAATCGCCACCTACAAAATGACCCATTCTTGATACGAATTGTGACAGGAGATGAGAAGTGGTTTATGTGCTGTAACGTAAAACGTCGTAGGACTGCGTGTCCCTCTTCTGATTTGCCTGCGTCGTCTTAGAAAGCTGAACTTCATCTCAAGAAGGTGTTATTGAGTGTGTGGTGGGATGTGCTGGGAATAATTCACGGGGGGGGGGGGGGTCCTGCCATTCAACCAAACAATTAATGCTGCCTTCTGCTGTCTACAGTTAGACAGACTGCATTCAAATTTGGTTGCAAAGTGGCCAGGCCTCATCAGTCGCCGCCGTGTTATTCTTTATCACGATAACGCCAGGCCACAAGCTGCTGTCATCCCTCGGAAAAAGTTACTGGGCTTTGGTTGGGAGATTTTACCCCATCCTCCCTATTCTCCTGAATTGGCACAAACTAACTATCACCTATTTCGTGCGTTGAACAATTCCTTCAGTCAGAAAATCTTTGATGATCTTGATGCTGTGAAAACTGCCATCCAAGATTTTTTTGACTCGAAACCGCCAGAATTTTACCTCCGTTGGATTCATCTCCTACTAGAAAAATGGCAAGAAGTCATAGATAGTAATGGGGACTATGAACAATAATAGGTGCTGTCCATTTTGCTTTTATTTGCTTTTCTTTATGGGTAGTAAAAACGGGTAGAACTTTTATACTCACTCAATATTATGTTGACGCAGTACCTGATATCGTTAAATTTGTATTTCAAATAACAAAATAAATAAATAAAATAAATAAATAAATAAAAATAAATAAATAAACTAAGCGAATAAACAAATAAACAAATAAATAAAATGAAATAAACAAATGAGAATACAAAATAAAAATGATGATAAGAAATGTATTTATAAAATTTCAGTTTATAACTGCATTAAAATTATATTTGCAATTGAAAAATTAAATAAGATTTACCTTAAAAATTATTAATTAAGCATATATTGCAAAAGAAAAAAAAATTAAAAAATATATATATTCTTTAAATAAAAACTACTCAGCTTCAAGTTCATTATTTATAGTAAATGTTTTTCTTTATGACAATAGAGGAAAAGTTAATCGTTTAAAAAATAAAATCGCAATAAATTAACCTTTACAGGAAATGTCATCTGGTAAAATGAATTTTGAAATAAGCTGATATAACATCAATACACTTACTCAACTTTCCCCTGAAACCATGCCTTAAGTACATTTCCAGCTGTCACTTTCAACGAAAACTTCATATATTATAGCATAACGTCAGACATTTTTATGTGTCTCATCTTACGTATCGCTTACTGCTAAGCTCATGTTATAGCATAAATAAGTGAAAAAACAATTTTTCAAAATCGTTTTACGTCTTTTATTGTATTAAGAATTCGGAAAATGTGTAAAAAATATTGCTCAATGCACACACACATATATTATTGCTTAATATTGTTCAATAAAAATTGTTTTAAAGAACATTTTACAATTATCAACTTTTCAGAAAAATTTTCAACCATTAAAATGAAAGAGTTAATTTGCCAAGTGATTCGTTCGTATGATAACTTGTTCAATTATCTAACTATACATCTTCAATTAAGAAAAAGTTTGGATACATTATTTAATAAAGAAAATTTCAAAATTGAATCGCCGCAAACTCGTTTTCCTATCGTTTAAAATCCTATTGCTTTTATTTCAAGAATTTCGTAAAAGGAGATAGAAATAAAGTGATATAGTACATTATAATGTTTTCAAAAATAATGACTACAACTTCCATATGACACCGAGAAAAAAAAAAAACTGAAAAATCTCTCGGGGATCCAAGTTCAATCGTTTAATGAAACTTTTTTTTTTTTTTTTTTTTTTTTTCCTTCTAAATACAGTGGCTAGCAAAACAGGCAAGGCCTTCTAGTAAATGAATAAAATGAATCTCGTAAAGTAAATTTATATGATTATCCGAATAGTTTTGAGTGAAATTTATCAAAATAGGAAAAATAGAAATGTTATATCCATAGATATAGTAATATATATAGATCTATCATCACCATGTTATCGAGCAACCATTTTTGATGCCGAAAAAAAGTTCTAAAATCAGCCATTAGCAAAAAAGAAAGTACTGCAAAAAAGAAAAAAAAGAAAAATTAATTTGAAACTATAGCTGGAGTTTTTCATTCACCTTTAGTGAATAAACTATTCACAAATTTTATTTACTAAATTATCCGTGTTTATTCCTGTGTGTGATTTACTTTGGGGAAAAGACTTTTTGCGTGACTTTTCCCGAGAAAAAAGGTATCACTTTTTCCCTCTCGCTGATCAATCTATGTCTTATTACTATACCTATGGTTACATCATTCTATGTATCTTCCTTTTTCTTTTTCTTTTAAATTGTGAGTTTAATGATTAAAAAATTTTTAAGTACACAATCAAAAGTTAAAGTTAAATAACAGAAGTAATAGAAAAAGATAATGAAAACTTTTTAGGTAATTTTTGAAGATTTTTCTTGGCATCATTTTTTTCCCCTCTCTTGATCTATACGGAGGGAATAAAGATGTTGTGCATCTGAAACTCATTATAAAAATAAAATTATTGATAATAAAATTAGGCTCATACTGTTTATAAATTGTTAATGTATAATGATTAAAATGCATGTTAATATACAATTTTTAAAATTAATTTTTAAATATAGTTTTTAATTTAATGATTATATATAATTTTTAAACATTAAGATTTTTTAAAAATGATTTTAACTTATTTATACGTAAATAGTTTGCACTTACAACTGGTTATATCTATAACATGCTATCTGAATTTAAAATAGTGTTCACCTTCAATACTCATCAGACCAATGCAAATAATTCAGTTGAT